>OX421251.1:22500-1411500 GCA_949125135.1 Alcis repandata
GCTCGAGAGTAAAGCGGTTCTCGGGATATTCCCGGAAAACCGCTAAAAACCTCGCCCGGACATCTTCAAAGCCGAACGCCGCCACAACGAGATCTACGACACCCACTTTTGGCACTGTGAAAAGTTGCGCACTAAAGGGGAGCAGCGTCCAAAAATTTTTCTGGAATTTTTCCGGACAGTTCGCCGACCAAAATTTTCAAAAGCCTGAAAAGCACGTGGCACGTGCTCATTGATCCCGAGTTATCCCTCGGGATCTCACCACCGTTCCGGAGGAGGACCGCCGTAAGCAGCCGGGAGGCACTTTTCTCATCCAGATCGGACCCCCGGGAGCGAAGATACAAGCATTTTAAGTTAAGTTAAAATTAGGACAGCCCTATCTCCTAAACCAAATCTACGACCCCTATTTTTTATTTCACTCAAAATTATTAGTATACCACCCCTAACTGTATGTAAATTTTTAGATTTTTATCCCCTCAAATTCCCGAGTTATTAACATAAAAATACTTTAGGCCAACACGTGGAGGGTGAAAACAACCCCCTATCCACCCCAAAATTTTTATTATTATTAGTTATCGTTGTGTTAGTAAAACTGGAAATTTTCAGATTTTTTAAACATTTGGTTTGGGAGATATTAGCTTAAATTGTTATTTTTTGCATAATATCGGGATAAAACTTCGAGGACCAATATCTCAGGATTCCCGTGTTATCCTGTCAATATAAAACCAGTCCCGGGTAGTCTGCTTCACAGGCTATCCAGTTATATATAAATTATATTTTTAATATTAAGAATTGACAGGATAACATATATTTGAAACTGACTCCGACCGATTGGCAAAGGGTAAACAAACCGGGATTCCAGGAACTTTGAGGGGTCGTAGCTCGGGACCGGGAGGTCTGATCTGGATTCTGACGCTGTAGAACTCATTTTTCTCAGCAGACGAATCCAGAGAACCCAAAAACCCGGCTCTGCGACCTCCCCCTGGAGACCTCATTTTAGGTTTGAAATTACGTAAGCCAACGCCATCTTTCATTTGGTAGCCCGATAAATTTGTTTCCCTTTTGTTAATTAAATTCCTGTAATTTGACAGATGTGTTAGTATATAAGTTTAGTATAAGTAGTTAGGTAGGTTCAAGGCCTATCCTGTGGAAGCACCAAATCCCGCGCGTCTCGTGAGGTCCTGCGGGAATCTCAGGAAACGCACGACAGCCAACTTTTACCCAGTCGCAAATATAAGTTGGTAATTTAAACATAAGAAAGTTCCAAGAACGGCATTGCGCGCCGCAGATTAACCTGACCTGATTACTCGACGCTCCACCGAAGGTTAACTTTATCAGATAACCCACCACCTTAACCGACATCCGAAAGGGGGTTTCCAAGAAAGTCCCAATATCTCGGGAACGGAGCGTCGTAGCTCGTTTTTGACAACGGCTTGTATACTAGACTATAGTCTAGTATACAAGTTTTGTAGCCCGACCCAAATTCCCCCCCCCCCCCCTTAAAAATTTTCCCCTCCCCCCTCAATTTTAAAACTTAGATTTTCCTCCGAACTAACACCTTACAGTTATTGCAGCTCGGCCAAACCCATTCCCTACTAATTTCACCCCCGCCCCTCCCCCTCTCCCAAAAAAGGCCGATATCTCGGGAACGGAGCGTCGGAGCTCAATTCTGACAGCGGCTTGTATACTAGACTATCGTCTAGTATACAAGTTTTGTAGCCCGACCCCAATTCCCCCCCCCCCTTTTTTTTTTTTTTTTTAATTTTAAATTTATTACATTCTCTTCATTATTCTTATTAAATTAAAAATAATTTTACTATAGCCCCCCCCCCCCCCCCCCCAACCCTCCCCCACACCTAACCTCAACAATTTTCACTCTTAAATTTAATTACCTTTACACCCACTTAAGGTATCACCACCTATCTGTGTAACCTTACCTGCCTTATTACGAGCTCCAGCCCGCCCACAGACACGCCCCCTTGACCTACTTTACTAGTTATTTAAATCCGCTGTAGTTCCTGAACCCCGCGTCCTACAGACACGCGGTTTTTTGTGTTAAGTAGAGCTTTAGCGGGACTACCGAACTTACGGGACAGACTCTACATAGAGCAAAAATTTTTTCTTTTTACAAGAATTGTATTTTATTATTTTATTGTGTTAATTAAGTATCCAATTGACAATACTGGTTGTATACTTACCAAAACAACAGTAGAGTCGACTCTACAAACCTGTTAAAATTTTATTGGAAGAGTGTTTTATAAGTTTACTCATCTGTGTGTGTAGACCGCCGACGGACGTCGGACGCTGGACGAGTGGCTCTGCAACCTGCAACCTGAAACAGAAAAAACACAGATTAGTAAACTTTAATTGTGGACATGAACGGTTTTTTGACCGCCTAACATAGCTTTAATATTGTACAATTATTTTAATAAGACAAACTATTCATTATAGTTAAACAGTTATATATTATTTACAAACATAATTGACACCCTAAATTGGGATAGACGTTAATAGACAATTTCCGAGTTGCCGCCCTTTACACGTGCAATAGGAACCTAAACATCTACCCTACAGTACTCCTGCGCCACAATGTTTAGAACCCCGATCAAAGAGGTAACTCAGAAGGAGGTAGACAAGTCCCCAAAAGGGGCAGAAATGATGCGGACAGAGAGGGCCGGCCCCTCGACGGAAGTTGACGGAAAAAACACCAAAGTTCGACGTAGTATAGGGGAGATCGAAGCGAGAGCGTCGACGACGCCGCCCACCCAACAAAAACCTTTGAGCCAGCAAGAGGGAAAGCTAAAAGCGAGGATGGCACTGGCAGTTCCCGAACACAAAATGGGACCACAAAAAGGGAGGGCGGCGCCGTCGACGACGGACGCCGAGAAATCTCCTCCTAAACAAATTACTAAGTACAAAAACAAAACCGCCGAGGGAAAAGCCTGTCTCGTAAAAGCAAAACAATACCTCGGACAAAGTGGTAACTTAAAGACCGAGATCAAGACTAAAGTCCACGAACAACTTGAAAGGCTTTACAGTATAATAAAAGAATTGGAGGAAGGAAAAGAAACAACAAAAACAAAGGAGGAAGAGAACAGAGAGCAGGGACAGGAACAGATAGAAAATCACAAAGAGCAAACGCAAGTACAAAAAATGGAAATAATGAAGCAACTAGAAGAACACAGTAAAAGGCTAGAAGAAAACAAGAGAGAAATGGAAAAATTGACAGACATTTTAAAAAAGCAGCAAGATCTCTACGAAAGTAAAGGAACGTACGCTAGCGTAGCAGCCGCCTCTCCGGGGAGGAAAATCCCAGGACCGACTGCCATGCACTCTATCGTCATTACCTCCAAGAATGGATTGGAAACAGGGGACCAGGTTTACGAAAAAATAAGAAAGGTGGTTAATGCAAAGGAGGAAGGAGTTAGGATAGACAAAATTAGGAAAGCGAAAGATAGGAAGATAATCGTCGGCTGTAGAAACCAGGAAGAAATCAGGAGGGTTAGGGACAGGATCAGGGAAACGAATGACCAGCTGAATGTAGAAGAGGTGAAAAATAAGAACCCCCTCATCATTCTGTATAGTGTCCTTAAGAGCAACACAGATGAGGACATAGTGAAGGCTCTGTGGAACCAAAACAGGCACTTGATGGGGGAAGTGAGGGGCGAAGAAGACAAGATAGAGATCCGCTTCCGCCGAAAAGCAAGAAACCACCTCACCTCCCACGTTGTAGCCAGGGTATCGCCGCGAATCTGGCAGTGTCTGACCAACGCGGGGGCTGTGCACATTGACATGCAGCGTGTCAGAGTCGCTGACCAGTCCCCCCTCATACAGTGCTCTCGCTGTTTGGGGTATGGGCATGGAAGGCGATTCTGCCACGAGGCCGTCGATGCGTGCAGCCACTGCGGAGGACCGCACCTGAGGACAGAGTGTGCCGACTGGCTCGTGAATGTCCCTGCCAGCTGCATAAACTGTAGTAAGGCGAAGACAGGAGCAGCGGAGCATAATGCCTTCAGCGACGAGTGCCCGGTCAGGCAGAAGTGGGACGCACTTGCGAGATCCTCTGTGGCTTACTGCTAAGGGCGCCCCATATAAAATAGTGCAAGCAAATCTTAAAAAGAAGCAGTTAGCCACAGAGGAACTTTTCATCGAAGCCACGAAGCGTCAGTTTGCGGCCGCTCTCCTCCAAGAGCCATATGTAGGACGGGCCAAAAAGCTAAGGGGTTACCAGGGAGTGAGAGTGTTCCAGAGCACAGAGCAAGGAGAAGGGATCGTTAAGTCAGCAATAGCTGTCTTCGACGCTACACTTAACGTCATTCAATACCCGCAACTCACCACCAACAACATCGTGGTGGTGGGAATCCAAACCTGTGCCTGGACGATCACGCTGGTATCCCTTTATCTTGAGAAAGACGAGCCCATAAGCCCATATCTTGATCATCTGGTTAAGATAGGAAGACAGATAGGGTTAACCAGATTGGTAATTGGAGGAGATGTGAACGCCTGGAACACCTGGTGGGGCAGCCCTTCTACAAATCATAGAGGCGAAGAGCTAAGAAGCACTCTGGACGAATTAGACCTTCAAATTCTTAACACTGGATCTATACCTACCTTTGACACCATAAGAGGGGAGAAGAGGTACTGCAGCTTCGTTGACGTGACGGCGTGCTCGGCTGATGTTCTGGACCTGGTGGATGGCTGGAAAGTAGAAGAGAACCTCACGAGCTCGGACCACAACGGCATTACATTTAACATTCAATTACTCAAATCACAAGGCACACAAATAACTAGAACTACAAGAATTTACAATACAAAGAAAGCAAATTGGACTCAGTTTCATGCAAAACTGAGCCAATTAAAAGCTGAAAGCCAACTCACACATACAGAAATTCAAAACATTAATGACACAGAACAATTAGAAGCAATAATCGACAAATACACAACAGCAATAACACAAACATGCACACACACACTACTTAAAAATAAAAATAAACAAATACTTACCATGCCGTGGTGGTCTGAAGAACTCGCAGAACTGAAGAGGGGAGTCGCCACCAGGAAGAGAAGAATACGCTGCGCAGCGCCGGATCGTAGACAGCTAGTAGTAGAAGATTACCTGAAACAGAAAGAAAATTATGAGTTGGAAGTTAAAAAGGCAAAGGTTAGGAGCTGGAAAGAATTTTGTGGGAAGCAGGATCGGGAAGGAGTCTGGGACGGGATATACAGGGTTATAGGAAGGACGAAAACCAGGGAAGAGGATCTGCCACTAGAAGTGAATGGCACGGTCTTAGATGCGAAAGGCTCCGCAGAACTACTGGCAGACACCTTTTATCCGAAAGACCTGACAGACACTGACAACGTCGAACATCGCAGAGTCAGAACAGATGCGAACACTGTCAATGAGGGGCAGCAAGATGGACTTGGTGAACCACCATTTACACTTGCCGAGCTGAACACTGCGATGCACACCTTCAACCCGAAAAAAGCACCCGGAGCTGACGGATTCACATCCGACATTTGCCAACAGGCCATCACCAATGACCCCGATCTCTTTGTTGGAATCCTGAACAAATGCCTGGAACTTGGCCACTTCCCCGAACCATGGAAAGAAGCAACTGTGGTAATACTGCGGAAACCTGGTAAAGACAAATACACAGTCCCCAAGTCATATAGACCAATAGGACTATTACCAGTGTTAGGTAAAGTCTTCGAAAAGATGCTAATTACCCGAGCCAAGTTCTATTTACTACCAAGGATGAGTACTCGCCAGTTCGGGTTCACGCCCCAGAAAAGCACCGAAGACTCCCTCTATACTCTTATGCAATACATCTACAAAAAGCTAGACGAGAAAAAGATTATTACAATGGTATCATTGGATATAGAGGGAGCCTTCGACAGCGCATGGTGGCCAATGATTAGAGTCCGACTGGCTGAGGAAAGCTGTCCAATAGACTTGAGGAGGGTAATAGACAGCTACCTAAAAAATCGCAAAGTACGACTAAGATACGCGGGAGAGGAAGTGGTAAAGGAAACAGAAAAAGGCTGTGTTCAGGGTTCCATCGGGGGACCGACATTGTGGAACCTACTGCTAGATCCGCTTCTGAAGGAACTGGAAAGGAGAGAAGTCTATGTACAGGCGTTTGCGGATGACGTGGTCCTTGTCTTCGATGGGGGGACCGCGCAGCAGATTGAGGCGCAGGCCAATGCCACGTTAGAACATGTTCGGGCGTGGGGTGTCAAGAATAAACTAAAATTTGCACCGCACAAGACCATGGGAATGGTTATAACAAGAAAATTAAAACACGACACACCACGCCTGAATATGGGAGGCGTTGACATTGGCATGTGTAAAGAAATCAAGCTGCTAGGTCTCACCATCGACGAAAAGTTGACTTTTAACGCTCATACCGCAAACGTCTGTCGTAAGGCGTTGGGTTTCTATAAGCAACTGTCAAGGGCTGCTAAGGTCAGCTGGGGACTGCAACCGGAAATTGTCAGAACTATCTATACAGCCGTAGTTGAACCTACCATCCTGTACGCAGCTAGTGCATGGGCATCTGCTACAAACAAAATAGGGGTCCGAAACCAGTTGGAGGCTGTACAACGAGGTTTCGCGCAAAAAATTGTAAAATCGTATCGAACGGTTTCTCTAAGCTCCGCGCTATTGCTCGCTGGGCTGCTTCCTCTGGACATCAGAGTCAGGGAAGCGGCCTCTCTTTATGAGGTGAAGAAGGGGTACTCCCAGCGGGTAATAGGTGATCGTGAGATAGAGAAACCGTTACCTTACACAGCAAGGCCGCATCCAGCGCTGTTGCGCTGGATGCGACCTAAAGTTCACGTGCTTGGCAGACGGAGAAGCACTAGAACAGCACTTAGGAAACGAGCTCAACATCTTTACAGATGGAAGTAAGTTAGAAGGAAAAGTGGGCGCGGCACTGTCCATATGGCGCGGTGCCGCAGAAACGAGTACCAAAAAACTAAAGCTGCCAAACTGCTGCTCCGTCTACCAAGCGGAACTATTGGCCCTTGCTGAAGCCACCGAAAGGGCTATGAAAGACCGGAGCTCAAACTGCAGTATATATTGTGACTCAAGGTCCGCCCTTGAAACAGTGACAAATATGTGCTCCCTCCATCCCCTCGCAGTTAAAATTAGAGAAAACATTAAAAATAGTACAGAACAACATAAAACAGTAAAATTATTTTGGATAAAAGCACATGCAGGGATGGAGGGAAACGAGAGGGCGGATCAATTAGCAAAAACTGCAGCTCTGCAGCTCAAGGTGAAGCCGAAGTACGATCGCTGTCCGGTCTCATTCGTCAAGCGACAAATTCGAATCGAGTCGATTGACGAATGGGATCGGCGCTACCGTGACGGCCAAACTGCATCCGTAACAAAAACATTCTTTCCGGATGCAGTTAGCACCTATAAAATTGTAAGAGAGCTAAAACCGGAAGGCATTTTAACTCAATTGTTAACAGGGCATGGTGGGTTCTCCCAATATTTGTATAGATTTAAGCTGAAAGAGAGCCCATCATGCATATGCGAGCCAAATATGGAGGAAACCCCTATACATGTTGTTACAGAATGCCCCGTTTATGGAAAGGAGAGATATGATCTAGAGCAAAATATAGGTATAAATATAAGTATAGAAAATTTAAATGTAATAATAAAGGATAAGCAGATTAGAAATAAGTTTTTAGAGTTTAGCATACAAATTTGTAAAAAAGTAATAAATAGAAATAAAGATAAATAAATTAGGCTAAGATATTATGTTACATATATAATAGTCAATAGCCTATAGTTATAGAAAATGTATATACAATAAGTCTTATAAAAATAAAAATGTAGTAAACCCACCAATGGATGCGTGAATGATGATGAATGAGAGAGAATAAGTGTGATGATGTGTGATGTATGACAAAGAGAACTGGAATGAAAGGAAAATAGCAAACAATAGCTCCGACACTAACTAGTCGGAGATAGGCTAGCTCGCGGGCCGGGCCGACGAATGCGCCCGGACAGGACAAAAAAAAAAAAAAAAAAAAAAAAAAAAAAAAAAACCTAACCATCCATCCATCCATCCATCCATCCATCCATCCATCCATCCATCCATCCATCCATCCATCCATCCATCCATCCATCCATCCATCCATCCATCCATCCATCCATCCATCCATCCATCCATCCATCCATCCATCCATCCATCCATCCATCCATCCATCCATCCATCCATCCATCCATCCATCCATCCATCCATCCATCCATCCATCCATCCATCCATCCATCCATCCATCCATCCATCCATCCATCCATCCATCCATCCATCCATCCATCCATCCATCCATCCATCCATCCATCCATCCATCCATCCATCCATCCATCCATCCATCCATCCATCCATCCATCCATCCATCCATCCATCCATCCATCCATCCATCCATCCATCCATCCATCCATCCATCCATCCATCCATCCATCCATCCATCCATCCATCCATCCATCCATCCATCCATCCATCCATCCATCCATCCATCCATCCATCCATCCATCCATCCATCCATCCATCCATCCATCCATCCATCCATCCATCCATCCATCCATCCATCCATCCATCCATCCATCCATCCATCCATCCATCCATCCATCCATCCATCCATCCATCCATCCATCCATCCATCCATCCATCCATCCATCCATCCATCCATCCATCCATCCATCCATCCATCCATCCATCCATCCATCCATCCATCCATCCATCCATCCATCCATCCATCCATCCATCGTTAGTAGGTAGTTAAGTACCGTTATCACGGCACGTATAGCCGCAACGTATCTAATGCCGGCTCTACACTCGCGCGCGACCCGCGGCGTGAATACACGGCGTGATTAACGACAAGAGTTTCGCGCTTCACATCGTGAATAACGATTGCCTCCACACTCGCAAAGCTTCGCAAGGCCTTCACAGTTTCGTTCGCGCGCTCAACGAGAATGGACGTCGATGTGGCTGCCGCTGCTTCTGTGGCGCTTTGTGCTTTAGCACTATTATATATATAATACATATATACCTTAGTTAAAAATAAAAAAAACAAATAAAAATGAAATGAAGCAAAAGAAGATGGTGGATGACCAGGTGACGCTCATTGAAAATTAAAAAGATAACAAGGCACTATACGACCGTGATACAGTCGCGTGATGTGAACCAAGCGCGAACCCTTTGTCGCGGGAAAAAAACCGACTCCGATCCGGGAACGCCGCGACTCGCGAATGCGAAGCCGTGAACACTAGGCGCGAAACCGTGAATCCATCCACATTCGCAGTTCGCGGCTTTCGCAGGTGTTCGCGCCGTCAGTGTAGAGCCGGTATAAGAAGTATTCACGTAGTATCGGGGATTATTCGAGAGACAAACTTTGTGGCGTTGGCGGTAGGTACCTAGGTACTATATTATGTTAGCGAGTGAAGGTACCTAAACTGTGGCCGCGGTCATGTTATTTAGGATATGGGTTCTCACAGTAATAAAAGTATAAATAAAAAAACACGCTTTTTATAAAAAACCGAACTAAAAAAATAGAAAATAAAATTTTATAAATTTAAATTAAGAATAGGGTTGAAAATTACAATAAATATAAATTAATAATAGTGTAAATAAATAAATATATGTATTTTATTTTTAAAAAGCGTGGTTATCGTCCGGGTTGTCAAAACGTAAACACGTAACGTCAGTGAGCTCCACGTAAAATATTGCAAACAGTGATAAAAAAGGTCAAATTGGTGTAAAGTGCTACTAATCCCGCAAAAGAACATTAAAACTACAACTGTGCAGTATCGTAACGGTGGAAAACTGTACTTTTTACGAGAAAGTGATAAATTAATTTCGTCAAAATAACCTCAAACGCCATATTTGCTATCAAATAAAAGTGAGCAATACCAACATAACAAACCAAACTTAGTGTTGCCAGACACACGAAGAAAAAAGTTACCAAAGAATACCATAAGCAAAAATATTTGCAATAAATATGGAGAAAAGTATGGAATTGCTACTTTCGAAATTAGATGAAAAGTTAAACCAACAAACGGTACTCATTACAAAATCAGTGACAGCAAACGTTATGGAGGCACTAGACGAAAGATTGAAAACTGTAACTGAAGAAAATAACAGACACAAACAAAAAATAATCGAGCTAGAACATAAGCTTGTTGTTATGGATAGGGAGAAGCGTAAGAATAACCTTGTTTTTTTCGGAATAGAAGAAAAAGGAGGAACAGAAGCTGAGCTTGTGGATTATCTAAAGGAGATCATTATAGACGCAGGAGTTCAGCTAGATAGCCTCGAAATAACGAATATTTTTAGGATTGGCCAACAGGCAGAAAATAAAACTCGCCCTATAGTAGCTACTATGTCTACTATCTGGAAAAAACATATTATAATGAAAAATAAAGCCAATTTCCCTGCTGGAATCTACATTAAGGAGGATTACTCCAAGGATGTATTGGAAAAAAGAAGGCAGCTTCAACCCCAAGTTGAGGAGGAAAGGAAAAAAGGAAACATTGCCTTCTTAAAGTATGATAAGTTAGTAATTAAGAAACCTGGAGAAGCAATCCGAGAAAAGAGGAAGAGAGAAACGTCGGGATCACCGAACGCGTCGACTTTGACACAAAAAAAGAAGATATATAACTCGCATACCCAAACTCTTCCAGCAGGAAGACTTCCATCGCACAAGAACTTGGCAAAGGAAGTAATCAGACCAAATATACTAACTTATGTACAACGAGGCCGCTCGGCTTCTTTCTCTGAGGCTTCAAAAAACTTGTAAATGCCATCGACACCCGGAACCAATATTTAACAATAATAAATGAACCAACATTAACAAACAGCACCCCAAGCCGGCCGGTCACCGTGGGGGAAGAAGACCACTACCTTCCAACTGAGACACTTAATCTTCTACAGCAACCTGAATCACATACACAACTTGAAACAACTCATCAAAATAACAACGCTATATATATCGCAACATACAATACCCTATCTTTAAGAACAAACGAAAGCTTGGCTGAACTAACCCTAGCATTAGAAAACGTAAACTGGTCTATAGTGGGATTAAGCGAAGTTCGGCGTCAAGGAGAAAGCATTGAAGATTATGGCACTTTCATTTTCTATTTTAAAGGAGATACCCCCGGCCAATATGGAGTGGGCTTTATAATAAAACAGGAATTAAAAGCCTGCATCGATGAAATTATTGGAGTATCAGAGCGCATTGCTATACTCAACTTGAAACTTCCAGGAAATGATAAAATGTGGTCCATCATACAGGTATATTCCCCAACGGAACAATCCAGCATTACAGAAATTGATTTATTCTACACCTCTTTAACAGACGCAATAAAAACTCAGATGAACAACAACTTAATTATCATGGGAGATTTCAATGCCAGGATAGGATACAGAGGTGATGGTGAAGACATAGTTTTGGGTCCGTACTGCTCAGGAAACAGAACTAGAAATGGCGAAAAGTTGATGCAACTAGCATTTGAAAACAACTTGAAAATACTAAACAGCTTATACAGAAAACGGGAAAACAACAGATGGACATGGATATCACCTGACGGACGCTACAAGAATGAGATCGATTATATACTAACTAATAATAGCCAAGATTTCACTGATTGCAGGGTTGTAAATAACCTGAATTTCAATAGTAACCACAGAATGGTGAGAGCAAAACTAATAACCAATAATGCAAAGAAGAGACCATTCAAAGTAAAACAAGCTAAAGTAACACTAAAAAACCCTGAAGATATGAGAGAGACACTAAGAGGGTTCACAGAAGCTACAATGGATCTAGATACGCAGCGTAAATATAATAAATTAATAGAACTTTTAAATACAAACACTAACATTAAATCAAGCAATGAACCGAATACTAAAAAATGGCTATCGCAAGAGACAAGAGATTTGCTAAAGACTAGGGCTGAATTAATCGCAGTAGTTGAGAAGACCAAGAGTATAAGGAGGGAAATAACCGAGACAAGTAAGAAGATAAAAAAGGGAATGAGAAAAGACCACCAAAGATTCAGGTTAGAAATATTAGAAGGATGTATTCAGAAGACCGGAGGCACTAAGAAAGCATTAAAATATCTAACAGAAAAAAGAAACTGGATACCTAACATCAAAAATGTAAACAATAAATGTAAAACGAAACGCTCGGATATACTTAAAATAGCTACAAACTTCTTCCGAGACATTTATACAAAGCAGGACACCAGCAACATAACTGAGTTAAGTGATCATAGTGACATACCCGAAATATTATACGCAGAAGTGGAAAAAGCATTAAAAACGCTAAAGACCGATAAAGCACCTGGCTCTGATGGCATCTGTAATGAACTCCTAGTGACAAATAAAGACTTCCTCATACCAATACTCACCAACCTTTTCAATGAGGTAATGCAGAGTGAGTCAATACCAGACCAATGGACATCATCAACAATAATACTGTTACACAAGAAAGGCGATAAGAACAACATAAACAATTATAGACCGATCAGCTTGATTGCAAACATCTATAAGATCTTTGCAAAGGTAATCCTTTCCCGAATAACCAAGACCCTAGAAGAGAATCAGCCTAGAGAGCAAGCTGGGTTCAGAGGTGGATACTCAACTTTGGATCATATACATGTCGTGAAACAAATATTTGAAAAGGGAAAAGAATTTAATATAATTTTCTACTGCTGTTTTGTGGATTACTGCAAAGCTTTCGACTCACTGGCACATGAAAAGATTTGGCTCGCACTTAAAAATCAAGGAGTTGAGCACAAATACATCCGAATACTGAAAAATATATACAAAAACAGCACAGCTAAAATCAAGCTAGAAAAAGAAGGAAAGGAGATAAAAATAGGAAGAGGAGTACGCCAGGGTGACCCCGTGTCACCAAAACTTTTTACAGCAGTACTGGAAGAGGTTTTCCGTCGTCTGGACTGGGAAGAACGTGGTCTATTAATAAATGGAGAGAACTTATCACATCTAAGATTCGCAGACGACTTGATTATATTTTCTGCAACGAGAGACGGACTCCAGATGATGCTAAACGACTTAGATAAAGAGAGCCGACAAGTGGGACTAGTCATGAATACTGATAAGACCAAAGTCATGACTAACGGACCTCAAGAACCGATTTGCGTTAACAATAAATTAATTGACTATGTAAACGAATATGTCTACTTAGGCCAAATAATCTCACCTGAAAATTTAACCTCAAAGGAAATAGACAGACGTATAGCAAACTCATGGAAACAATATTGGAGCCTTAAGGAGGTGATGAAAAGCAGAGACACGAACATGTCAATCAAAAGAAAACTGTTCGACACCTGTGTGCTGCCAGTACTTACATATGGCTGTCAAACATGGGCACTCACTAAAAACCAAGTAAAGAAGCTGGAAAGCTGTCAGACCTCCATGGAGAGAAGCATGATGGGTAAAAAACTATCAGATAAAATACGAACTAATATTATCAAACAATACACAAAAACCAAAGATGTTACAATGACTATTAAAAAACTAAAGTGGAAATGGACTGGACATACAATTAGAGGAAAAGAAAAATGGTCAAAAAGTATATTGAACTGGTACACGGGACATAAGAAGAGAAAAAGAGGCAGACCATTTAAAAGATGGGCCGATGAGATAGTAGATGTAGCTGGGAAGACTTGGACCAGAAAAGCTTGGGACAGAGACACTTGGAAACAGTTGGAAGAGGCCTTTGCCAAAAGGCAAACAGACGGGAGCACGGTGGCAAATTAGAATTTAGTTATTTGTAAACTTTAACGTCTGAATAAAGGCTTATTATTATTATTATTATTATTAACCATCCTTAATATGTACAAATGTGTTGGTGTTATCCATTTTTGGCCGTCTGCTCAAGCAAATTAAAAATAAAATTGATGCGTAACAAAAACTATTGAGCAAAAAGATTTGTAGCCGCGTGGTTTCGATCCTCAGACCTCATATAATAAAATTGATGCGTAACAAAAAATATTGAGCAAAAAGATTTCTAGCGCGTGGTTTCGATCCAGGGACCTCTGGGTTATGAGCCCAGCACGCTTCCACTGCGCCACTCTGTTCTCTAACACGAATGACGAAATTACCATTTGTAAGTTAAACGGTATTAAAAGTTAAAGAAACTTTATAGAAAAAGCGTGTTAAAAAAATTAATAGTTAAAAAAACTAAAAAACACGATTTGTTTAGTGTATTGTCATCGGTCCTCGATATATCTACAAAGTTTGAAAGAAATCTGACCGTTTAAAGTGGGTCTAAAACGCGCTCAAAAGAGTCGGTTACATACAAACATACAAACATACAGGTGAAGCTAATAAAAGCGTGTTAAAAATAGAAGTAGCCGCTAGTTAATTACGTTTTCTTAGCTTGTTTTGTTTTAAAATACCTTAATAAAAATATGCATTTACCTGTCCATAAATAATTATGTACCTACATAGTTATGAGCGAATCAATCAGTTCGGTTATCCAAAAAGAAAAACGTTTTTAAACGGTTTTATTTAGCTCACCCCGTTTGTTTTCTTGGGTCAAATTTAGTAATTCAAATTTCACCCTCTTCCTGTCAACCGATTAATCTGAAATTTTGCATACACTTTGGATTTTGGTGACAATACAATTATGTTTATTCATTATCATTATAAATTCAAGATGGCCGCCGCTACAAAATGGCGGATAACGTAGGTTTTATCAATCCCATCAATATGGGTATCAAATGAAAGGGCTCAACAAGCAGAATACAATATACTATAAAAAATTGAAATCCAAGATGGCGGCCGCTACAAAATGGCGGATAACGTAGGTTTTATCGATCCCATCAATATGGGTATCAAATGAAAGGGCTCAACAAGCAGAATACAATGTACTATATAAAATTGAAATACAAGATGGCGGCCGCTACAAAATGGCGGATAACGTAGGTTTTATCGATCCCATCAATATGGGTATCAAATGAAAGTGCTCAACCAGTATAATACAATGTACTATATAAAATAAAAACTAAAAACTAGAAAATAAAAATAGGTAAAAAAACTTTTTAAGTTAAACGGTTTTATGTTAAACATACATTGCAATGTTTAAGATAAATAAAGATAAAGGCACGTCCCACGGTTTTCTTGCCCCACGGTTTTATTTTAGTCTAGTCTATGCATATGTTTATAATTCCCACGACTGTATCTATTTTATTATTTTTTGGTTTTTAGTACGTTTATCTTAAACATTGCAATGTATGTTTAACATAAAACCGTTTAACTTAAAAAGTTTTTTTACCTATTTTTATTTATAGACCATGTCCAATATTAGTTCGGATATTCTCGCTTCACTCCATGCAAATTCTATATTTTTGTTTACAGTAACTTAATGGCTAAATAACAAGATAAATCGATGTTAAAAGTAGTTCAAAAAAAAAAAACTGTGTCGCGGGTAGCAAGGCACCTCCGATATTGATAAAAACTATCGTTAAAATATTGAATTACTTACCACACATTGGCGGGGTGTGGACATATGACAGGGTTCGCGCGTTCACAAGATAGGTACAGCTCCGCGAATAGGTACATATGGAACTGCACTTGTTTGTACGCACTAAGTACGTCTTGAACTGCATAATATTGTCGCCGACACTAAACTACTAAAATAATGTTGAATTGCGTAGTTGGCATCTTAGACTAAAATAAAATGAATGGACGGGCCTAAACCGTTGATCGCGTTCAGTCGAAATAAGTCACAATCTGCTCGACTATATGTATCTATACCTAATCATAGGCATGTGTGTATATTTTTTACAAAAAAAGAGACCGCGAATACAAAGTACCATGCGAAAGAAAGAAATAGCCTGTGTTTGTCTGTTGCGCTTAGTTGCCCTTGAACATTTCGTCAATCCGGATGAGTAGCGTTAGCAAAACCGATAGCGCTGATAGCAATTAACTATATTCTAAATAAATATTTGTATGGTTAAAAAAATGGGTGCATACTTACATCACTTTCGGAAAAAATGAGTCATAAATAAATAAAAAAACAATTTTTTATGATCCAAATTTTAATGCAAATATAAACAACAAAAGGTAAACAAGGTAAGATCCAGATCGAATGAGAACGTATATTTAAAATAAAAGATACCTACTATTGCATGACAAACAAAGGAATATGAGTTAAATTAACACGGCAATACTCACGTAAAATTATTGGATTACGGTTTCCAAAAAAATGTCACTAAGCCCATCGAGTGGGGTATCAGAATTAATAGTTTTAAAAGGTGTATACACCCGCCTTTAGAAGCTCACACTTACTATATAGGGTTATTCATAAAGGGTATGCTAAGCCGAAAAGGGCTCATAGTACTCATCACTATGAACAACTTTTACTATGAGACCAACTCGAAATTCACGAAAAAAAAAACAGCTGTTCCATACATTTTGTCGAGTGTCATTGACATTTTTCTATGGAACAGCTGATTTTTTTTCGCGAATTTCGGGTTGGTCCCATAGCAAAAGTTGTTCATAATGATGAGTACTATACTCTGTAAAGTCGGTTTACTGACGATAGTTGAACGTGACAACGTCATAAGAAAATACTGATAAATGGTTTCATTAAAAACCATAAAAAAAAAAAAAATTAATAATTTGTAATCAGAAAATTAGTTTGCTGACGGTCCATGTACCCGTCCCGCTGCTTGGGCAAGTCGGTGTTTGCCGGCGTAAGCCGAATACTTCCGAACAAAGAGAGGTCATCCTTGTTGCACTAAGCACAAGCCTATATTTCTGTCCCTCAACGGTAGGAAAACAACAACAAAATGGAAATGGAAACTAAGTACCTAACGATTGTATTTTGATAGTTTTACACGTAATTATGATAAAATACGATGAACAAATATGTACTTACATGAAATGTGACTTCACAACTTTTATTTTTGGTTCTCGAAGTGTTTTTGCATAATGGGAATGAGCACGAAGGCATTATTTGTTCGATGGAAGGTCGTGATTGTGTAGCTCCACAGTCGTGTTATACTTCCGAGGTGCTGGGAAGGAGTGAGAGCGAGTCAGACGTCTCGAGCGTAATACGCTTGTACAAACAGTCTTCAATAGTGCGCTTCTTTTAGGCCCGTCCATTTATTTTATTTTAGTCTAAGGTTGGCATGACACATTGGTTTTAGGATCACTGGCAGTCCTCTAAAAGCGCGGTGCGTTGCTAAGGCAACCAGCAAGCGTCGCGACCGTCGCGCGGCGCGTCTTCGGACGAACTGAGCGAGCGAGTACTGCGACTGCGGGCGGCGCGCGCGGGCGCTCGGAGGGAGCGACACGAGACGTTGTCTTGAGTCTTGTTGCTTTTAAGGTAGTAAATTGTTTGCGGGAAACTCTGTCTCAAAATAATGTTGTTGGTATGGTCTGTGGTATGGTCGGCGAGAAAAACTCGGGACTCGTATGTAATGAGTTTTATTAAAAAAAAAATAGTCTGTGGTTTTTTCGTAGGTGGCGTAGTGAGCGTTTAGTAATTTTTGTCAAATCGATGAGGTCTGGTCACATTATATCAATTCCCCTGTGTAAGGGTAATAAGGGTAAAAATATGTCTCTAAGTCTAAGCTCAGCGTTTTGTGCCTGAGTGCCGCCAGAATTGTCTCAGCTGCACTTCCGCGCTGTCTCAGGGAGTATCCGGAGCTTTCGAGATTGTCTCCGTCACTCTCGCTGCCTTTACATTTTAACGAGACGACAACATCTCACTCGCCAGAACAAGCCCCCAGGAAGGAGCGTGCCCTGCCAAAGCCGCTGATAGAACTAAACTTGTAAAATAATATCAACTAGGTACATTATTTTGTTAGTTACATTGTTAGTGTTACGTTTATCTACTCATTACGTCAACAGTTTGTTGTTGTAAATGGTTTATTATGCTTATTTCATTAGTCATTGTAATAGACTAGACCGTATATTATATTATATTATATTATCTTCCCCTGTAGCGCGTGACCGCCCGCCGCGGACCACTCTGTACCGGTGACTCGCTCGAGGAAAACAGAACTCGTTTTCCGTACAATCAATAAGTTTAATTCTCGACTTGTATTTCAATGTTCGAGTACGTACAGTGAGGAGTGACGACTAGATATTTATATTAATTAAAAATGGCAATGACATTAAAGTGCTGGTTTTTGTTTTTTATTGTAGTTTCGTCGTGTTTCGATTTTAGTTGTTTAGAAGGTGAGCATGTTTTTTTCTTTCAAAATGTGTGAAAACATTATGTTTTTGGAAAAGCTAAAATTAAATCGATATTTTGACCGTTTCTTATACCAAACTAATTTAATAAAATCTTATAATAAGAACCTTTTTGGCTCAGCGGTAGTATATTCGCCTTATAAGCCAGTGGTCCCGGTTTCTATCCCCGGCCGGGCAGTCCTTGTCTTTGTGTGTTCCGTGGCATCCTCGACTCAGGTCTTCCGAATAATTATGAGTTATTATAGAGTCACAGCTATGAGTGTAAAGCTTTTTATTTCAGGTATGGCAACACCAAGTGATATCGTCATGTCAGTGAACAATAAGTTGTTTAGTTCAAACTCCACCAACAATGTGTACAAGTTCAGCGAGCGGGAAGGCTGCTCCGTCTCCTGCTCCGCCGGGGCCGGGGCCGGGGCGCGCCTCAGGCTGACATACTCCTTCAGGGGTGAGTCCTTAACAGAGGCCTTAGCACAACATCTGACGTAAAATGCGATAAATAATTAAATGAGTATTCGATAGAAAAGTGTACGACTGTGTGTGTAATGTGTCACGGTTCATGAGATACAGCCTGGTCACAGACGGACCGACAGCGGACAGCGGAGTCTTAGTAATGGGGTTTTTTACCCTTTGGGTACGGAACCCTAAAAAACAAACCATACTCTATTGATGAAACGCCTCCTTCCAAACAGTAGCCACAATGTGTGTGACTCGTTCAGTCGACTGATTGAGCCATCCGAACATCGAATGTATTCGACGATTATCTTTGAAAACTCTTCCGCCTTCGGAAAGAAATCGAATTTTTATGTAAAATTTCGGAAAGATTTGACATATTCTAATAAGATAATCGTCGAATACATTCGATGTTCGGATAGCTGAATCAGCCTGCTGAACTCTACAAACAACAGGGCAAATGGAAGATTAAACAACTTACGAGTACATCTCAGGGTGACGAGCGCAGTGCTGCGCCGCGCAGGGTCTTGAATTCTGCGAGTTCAAAATTTTGGGTGGCGCAGACCTGTTATGGGCAAACGTGACGTTTAACATCAGGCGAGCGATTTGCTCGTCTCGTCACTCAATCACAAAAAAAAAACTAGTGTGTTGTCCCCGCACCGCAGGCGGGCAGGTGTCGACGGATCTCCTGGGCGGCGCAGTGAGGCTGTACCTGCAGCTGCGCGCGTCCCGCGGCGGCGTGCTCGCCTGCAGCCGCGCCGGGGGCGGCGCCGGGGGACGTCCAGCGGCGGGGGCGGGGGGCAACACTACGGTGCTCTTGGAGCTCGACGAGGTGGAACGAGGTACAAAGTGTCATATTTAAAATGAACTAGCTGCACCCGGCGGTTTCACCCGCTGTTTTTTACTTTTAAACTTTCCCTGTATTAGAGCAAACAAAACTAATAAAAAAAAATTGCCGACTTGCCGATACCTCAACATTTATTCATATACTGGGTTATTTTCAGCTTGATGCAAAGCCGAAAGCGACTCATTATTATGAACAAGTTTTGCTATGGGACTAACCCGAAAAATACAGCTGTTCCATACTTTGTCGAGTGTCGTTATGATTTTTCTATGGAACAGCTGTTTTATTTTTCGCGAATTTCGGGTTGTTTCCATAGTAAAAGTTGCTCAGAATGATGAGTACTATGAGCCCTTTTCGGCTTAGCATCGAGCTGAAAATGACCCCGAGTAAGTACCTCTATATCCGCGTTGTTACAAATGTTGTATTAGGTATTCCTTCAAAAGACGTTTATTAGATTGTATTTAGTGTGTTTAATATCTAAACCACAATCGCATTAATAATTACTAATTGTCTCCCGAGCCCGAGGTGGTTCTACTTCAGGATTAAAGTCCGCATTATGAAAGCTGAAAGCATGCCAAGATTCATGCTTTCAGAGGTGGAACCGTAAACCCCATTTTTCGAGCAGACGAGCCCTACTAACCATTATTTTATTTCAGAAGAATATCCCATACAGTCTAAAGTCAAACTAGGTTACGCGACACAGGTCCGCTAGTGCGTAATCTAAGGCTCTAAATTTCTATGTTATCCATGTTTCTTTTTTGTCTGAATAAATAAATAAATCTAATAAGTAAATCTAAAAAAACCATCATCATATTTTTAGTACAAAATAAATCTTCATCGCAAAAAGTGTCGCAAAAAAAGTTCCGGCGAGGTCTACTGTCAGAAAAACTACTAGTTTACATTTTGGAGGGTTTTTATCGCCGTGGTTTTTATGAGGCTTTAGTAAAATGACTTGTTATTTTCAGAAACGTTATACTTCAAAGTGAACGGCCTGCGTCTCCCCGCCCCCGCCCCCGCCCCCGCCCAGTACCGCTACCGCGCCGGCGAGAGCCCCGTCCTCACTCTCCACAAGCCCGCTCGCGGCGGCGGCGCCTCACTCGCCGCCAACTGCACCGTGACCCGACATGACGGCTTCGACATCGCGCTCATGAAACTCGGTGATGATGATAAAAAGTAGCCCATGTGTTAATCCCGAGTGTCTAAACCAGCCATTCCAACGTGAAGGGGTAACAATGTTTGTTACACCTTTTTTGGATAAAGCCAGCTTACACATGGCATTTACACTTTAGTCAGTCACAGGCTTTGATTATTTAATAATCAAAGGCTACTTTATATCCCGGAAAAATTAACGTTTTCCGCAAGAAACCGCGAGCCGCTACAATTTATTCATTAAGTTATTCACTCTTATGACGTATTGAAGCGGTGCAGATGAGTAACAGTTACTTCATACTAAATTATATAAGATCAGAATACTATTTGACGAGACATATACCCATCAAAGGATTTTTTTGTGTAATTGATTGACGAGACGAGCAAATCGCTCGCCTGATATTAAACGTCACGTTGGCCCATAACAGGTCGGCGCGACCAAGCATTTTGAATTCTTAGAATTCAAGCCCCTTCTCGGCACAGTACTGCGCTCGTCACCCTGAGATATATCCTTTTTGGCCTAAAATTTCACTGGAAACAATGCCCTTCCAACCGGAAGACAGTAACGTTTGCTTGGCGGTAGAATAACTGGCAATGATGTTACTTGCCCAGGCGGGCTCTGCAAAAGAGCCCTACCCACTACAAAAACTCATAACACATCATAACAACTATATGCCATCCATTACTTTAAAATTTCATTATTCTTTATTTCTTTTAAAGTTTGCAGTAACTTATTGAACATTTCTACCCTCTTTATAAACCTAATTAACGAATAAACAATTACCAATATAAAATATTTCAGATTTCAATGGATTCAGTGGATTGGTTCGCAAATTTTATACACTATCGGCCAGGGACAGCGGTATGAGCGTGGCGTGCGAGGCGGGGCGGGGGCGGGGGGAGCCGCGCCGCGTGCGCCTGCTGTTAGTGCACCACGCGCCGGACTACAGTGAGTGTAAACACATTTAAACACACACTTATAGACACATATACACAGGCCTCATACCACAGAATACTTACTACTCATACTTATAAAGTTTCCGTAAAGATGAATGTGTCAGTAGGCCTTATGCTGGGGCCACACTACCGTGATATGCCAATAATTATTACCATAACTTAAACAACACCCAGGTGTAACCACGATTTATGGCCATAATTTTACAATGCCAATCAATATGGCAAATGGTGGTAGACAATAGGTCCGGCGGCGGTCTTTTTTTGCACATCAAAGAAGATTACCGCAGTAATTAATGCGTTTGTGGCCACACTACCGTTCGTCCAGTGTGCAATATGAGCTCACCGGCGACGCACGTATCGACCGACATGGAGTGGTCAAATGAAAAAGCGCTCGAGTTTTTGGACTTAATCCAATCCGAACCGTCTCTTTGGGATACCCGACAGATGAACCATAAAAATATTTTTTTGTCTTCTTTTAGCTTTGTTGAAATTTAAAAGATTGATGTAAAAATAATTGGCACTCATAAAACACAACACCGCTGCAGCTTCAACCTCCATCTTGAAAAGTGATATTTTTACCGCCTAATTTATTGACATATCTAGGTAAACTCTAGTGTAACCACACCAGTTCATGCAGTAATTTAAGGGGTAATTTAATGTCATAATTATTGCGGTAACAGCCCGGTAGACGGTAAGGTAGTGTGGCCCCAGCATTACAGTCCCGCTTTTATCAGCGCATCGAAGAGACAAAGCTAAAATTACGGGTATGTTTGTCTTTCTCGCGGAATAAAAGCGGTGGAAATAGAAATGGTCCGCGGCCCGCGCTAAGCCCACTGGAACAAAAGACTCATAATAGTGTACTTATAGAGGTACAAAATCATCTATACCTACTTATGCACCAATACAAACGCCCGAATCATGAGAAACCCGAGCAAAAACATTATCCCCATTCTGGGTAGTCATGTAAATCCAAACGTGGTTAAGCCTGTTGTCTCCCTCACTCTCGTGTACACGCAGCTGCCCGGGCCCGCTCCGCAGGTCCCTACATCTCCGGGCTGTCGTCGGCGCGCGTGCTGCTCGAGTACTCCACCTCCAGCAGCCACGTCGTCTGGTACTCCGCCGGCGGAGACACTCTGAACCTCACGTGTGTCTCGCCCGTGGCTACTCTCGGGACTAGCTTCCAGTTTCAACGTAAGTATCTTTCTACAGCACATCTAGCTTTCTTTTTACCCAGTAATAAAAAGTAGTAATAGGCTTGAGTTTGACCGCCATCTCGCCTGATGGTAAGCAACGATGCGGTCTAACGCGCGCGCCTGGACGAAACCGATTCACTCGCTTGAAGACACTCATATTATACAGGGTATAAGGTTAGGGTATGCTAAGCCGAAAAGGGCTCATATTACTCATCATTATGAACAACTTTTACTACGGGATCAACTCTGAAACCGCGAAAAAATATCACCTGTTCCATACACTTTGTCGATTGTCATTGACATTTTTCTATGGAACTGCTCGATTTTAGGTTTGGTCTCATAGTAAAAGTTGTTTTTAATGATGAGTACTATGACCCAGTTCCGGCTTAGCATACCCTTTTTCTTATTGTGTGTTTGTTACTTCTTTAACGGTGAAAATCGTTACTAAAGCAGCCACTTCCACTCCAGGGTCAGAAGTGGACACCCCCCCCGAAGCGTACGCCGCAGGCCCCCGCGCCTTCCGCCTCCAGCCCGACACCGACGAGGCAGTCATCACCTGTCAGCTAGACTCCTCCCCCGCGGATAAGAAGACGTACCTGTACCTCAAGCGAGAGAAGACTGACGTCGACGACTTGGACTCAGGTTCTTTGTTCGTTAGAATTAGAAGAGAGGAACTGGATGCTGCGATGATCAAAACAGGTGATTTACAAGGTTTACGTTAGCATGCGCTGTTTGTTGTTTGTTTTTTGGGTCAAATCTTGCAATTGAATTTTGAACCTCTTCCCGATGTCCGATTGAGCTGAAATTTGGTGTACTTACGTGTGTATCTTCGATGACAATGCTATAAAAAATTGGTTCAAAAAACAATTTAAAAAGGGCAGCAAACAAGCAGACGGGCAACCTGATGGTAAGCGGACTCCTGTATATGTATATGGACACCACTATAGCGACACTAGACAACAGCGGTTTTGATGACGCTGTGCCAGCCCCGAGAGGTGTTTTATAGACACCCTATTGAAACGTCCCATGTTGTAGTTCATTGAGAAGACTTTTGGGGGAAAGGCATTTGGCATCTAGCAAGTCCGCGAAATGAAAGAGCGGATAAATCGGACGGTGTGAGATTTCTAGTATAGCAAGATATGGGTGGGTCAAAGCAAAAAAATCGGAAGATCTCTGGGGATTGTCAGTCTGTTTCGTTGATGAAATAATATATAACTTAGCTCCTTATTTAGCCCATATATTTAACTGCAGTGTCGACAGTAATAAGTTCCCCGATCTTATGAAGTGTAGCAAGATTATACCTTTGTTCAAAAGTGGTAGTAAGAAAGACCCTAGTAATTTCAGACCAATATCTATCTTACCATGTCTTAGCAAAATATTTGAAAAAATAATGTTAAATCAGTTAGCTTCATTCTTCTGTATTAATAATTTATTATTTAATAAGCAATTTGGTTTTTCTAAGGGCTGTTCAACTGTGGACGCAGCCTCGAATCTCGTAGAGAGCATCTACGAGGCTTGGGAGTCTCAGCATGATTCTTTAGGTATCTTTTGCGATTTGTCGAAAGCGTTTGATTGTGTGAACCATGAAATTCTATTATGTAAACTTTCACACTATGGTGTGACAGGTGATGCGTTAATGTTGATGAAATCATATCTGTGTGGTAGAACCCAAAATGTTGAAATAAATGGGGTTCGATCGGAGTCGGCTAACGTTTCAATCGGGGTTCCTCAGGGTTCAATTCTTGGCCCATTCCTCTTTCTAGTCTATATCAATGACCTGCCTTTCTTAGCGCGTAAGCATTGTAAAATTATTTTGTTTGCCGACGATACATCTCTGTTATTTAGAATCAATAGGAAAAACTATGATATATCCAAAATCAATTTGTCGCTTAGTTTAATTAATAGGTGGTTTAGCGTCAATAACTTAATGCTAAATGCCAAGAAAACGAAAGCTATTAAATTCACGTTGACTAATAATCCTTCCTTGCCTAGTATAGTTATTGACGACGATCAACTTACTTTGTCGAAGGATGCTAAGTTTCTTGGCCTTATCGTTGACAGCAAACTTCAATGGGGAGCACATATCAAGGAACTGTCTAACAAATTAAGTTCCGCAGCATTTGCCGTGCGGAAAATAAGAGAACTATCAGACATTAAAACTGCAAGAATTGTTTATTTCAGTTACTTCCACTCTGTTATGTCGTATGGATTATTGCTTTGGGGTAATGCAGCAGACGTAAATAGCATCTTTATTTTACAAAAACGCGCTGTTAGGGCTATTTATAGGCTAGGTTATAGAGAATCTCTTAGACAAGTTTTTGCGCGGGTGAAAATTTTAACGTTACCATGTTTGTATATTTTCTTGAACATTATGTATGTGCGTAAAAATATTCATAAATATCACAAACGAAGTGAATATACTAGCATAACAAGGAACAAGTTTAAACTTGTTCTACCTAAAATTAGATTAGCCAAAACTGGCAACTCTTTTGTAAGGAACGGCGTACTATTTGATAACTTGTTGCCTGTTACTCTAGTAAATAAGAAAGACACAGATTTTCAAACAATTTTAAAAGACTTTTTAATTAAAAAGGCTTACTACAAAATTGAAGACTTCATCTGTGATAAAGTCTCTTTACGTAAATTGTATTTAGACTGTAATAATAATACTTGACTGATTATACCTACTATTGTAGTTATTTTATACATTGATATTTTGACATTGCAATTATTTTATATAATTTTTGACATTCTAATAATATTATTTTCTTTGACATAAAATTTATTGTGTATTAATTTATTCGTAAAAATTGTATTTGACATTCATAAGTGTACATTGATGTACCCATATTTGAATAAATTATTTTGAATTTTGAATTTTTTTGAATTTTGGGTGGGTGGGTGATATGGTGGTGAGGTGGGTATTTTGATGGCGACGGAATATGCGGAATCCGGATGCCGGAGTAATGATTTTTTTTTCATACCCGTGCGAAGCCGGGGTAGGTGGCTAGTTGAATATCAATAAATATTAAAAAAACTAATGTCTTCTGTTCCAGTGTGGGTGTCGGCGCTGGTGGCGGCGCTGGCCGCCCTGGTCGCCGCGGCCGCGTGCGCCGCGCGCCGCTGTACGAAGAGAATGCTACTCAAACAGGTTTGTATTCAATCAGTCTCGTAATAAACAGAACTATGACTACTAATATACTCTTTTTTGTTATAATCATAAATACAAAAAAATATTTCACATACAAAAAATAATAATACAGGGTTTTAAGTAAAGAGTATTTATTCTAATATGAAAAGGACTCATAGTACTCATCATTATGAATAACTTGTGTTCAGGCGCTAGCCATTTATTGTAAGTAAATGATTAACGCCTGACGAACTTCAGCTAGCACAGCCGTCACAGGAACAACTCAGTTCTTTGTGACGTCTGACTAACCTACCAGACCCCCGCGGAACTCCGTATGGGCATGGAGTACTCGTCGGGTGACTGGCCCTAACCGGGGACCTACTCTGCTACGTCTGCCCTACGTTCCCTACGTTCCCTACTTCCCTAAGTCCCTACCCTACCATATGACATCAATATATACTTATATAGATAGGTGCAGGAAACCCGGCTACCAGGAGACCTATTGGTACCAGGCGGAGTGGGAGGGAATCGAGGAAAGGCACGATATTCCACTGCCGTGACGCAGACTCACGTCACGATCACCTAAGGTGACGGTATCAAAGTAGCTCTTGCCACAGTGGATGGATGAGGTAGGTAATACGCCCGGCCAGCGGAATGATGCTGGGCGCGGCTTCGTCCACCGAACAGCAGGCCGTAGTTGGGCGCCGTCCGATCCTTCACTGGTCGGTAGCTGGTCGCCTCGTTGACCTGACTGCTCTATCGATGGGCCATCTACCCTATGCAGCCGCCCGTAGGACTCGCCACTGCAATCTCCTGCCTGCCTAACACTCCAGTGCAGCCGCCCGTAGGACTCGCCACTGCACCCCTTCTAGTAGTGAATGAAACAACCTTCAAATTGCCATTACTTTATTTAAACCATTTTTCTCTATTTATACATATAGCACTTAAGACTAATTGGTTTTAAATCTACGTCAATAACGCTGACCGTCCACTTTTAAGAAGGCACCGCACCGAGCCGTCGATCGTTGATCTGGGTCGCGGACTTGCGGACTCTGCAAATTCCGCCGGCGCTATGCCTAGTGTAGAAACGCGGTCGCGATGCATGTTCATTCTGAACAACTTGTACAATGGGTCCAACACTGAAACCGAGAGAGAAAAAATATCAGCTGTCCCATAAAAAAATATCAACGACACTCAACAATTGTTTTTCGAGATTTCAGGGTTGATCTCATCGTAAAAGCTATTCATTGTGATGAGTACTATGAGCCCTTTTCAACTTAGAATACTATTTCCTTATAACCCTGTATTGCAGATATGAAAGGTACCATTTCGTTTTCAGGGCCTATCAAACGTGGAATTTAAGAACCAACAAGACATCGTAAACGCCGAATTAACTTTAACTGAAAACCTGAACGTATCTCTTGTACCCAAAACAGAAAGAACAGAAACAGAACCGACCTACGCCGAACTATTGCACTTCACTAGAGACACTACCGAGCTAAATAAACAGCCACTTAATAAGACAATTTATGCATCGATACAGCACACGGAGCCAACTAACACTACAGTACAAAGCTCAAAGAACGTGTCTATTCAATCACCAGACCTAACATACGCAAATCTAAATTTAATCGCATTTCAAACCCATGTTTTAAAGACAGAAGATAACGCAGAGGTTAAAAATGAAACATCTGATATTGGTACAAAATACGATAAAAAGGAAGAAGGTGAGACTCGCCACAAATATGCAAATCTTACTAATAATGCTACTGAAACGCCGGTTTACAGTAATTTCGTTCTTCAAAATACTTACGTAAATCGCTTAGACGAAGGAAAAAATAACGGATACGAGAATACATCTGTGAAAGACGATATAGAACCGGCGTATTGTGAAGTGATCAATATGAAGTCAAAGAATTAAACCATCATGGTCTGGTGTGATCCGTCTAAATGCGTCATGCTATGAAAGAGCAGTATGATGAAGCGTCGAATGCTCTCGAGCGTCGCTCATTACTGCAGCGCGTCGGCCGCGCTCACTGACGCTCACCGACGCTCACTGACGCTCACCGACGCTCACTGACGCTCACCGACGCTCACTGTTGCTCGCTAATGCGCGCCGATGATCATAAAAACTAGTTTGCATTTACTGCTTCGACGTTATTGAGGGTTCTGTGCATGCTCAATGCTCATATATACTCACCGATGACGACATTTAATTTAATTTTGTATTTTTATTTTTTTGTCGAGGAAAGTCTAATTTGTAACAGTAATGAAATTAAATTAAACATTGTTCATGTTTAATTTATTTGTTTATTTATTTGTTTTTCATTGTATTTAATTTAATTCAATTTGTTTGTTAATTTAATTAATAATAAGAGACTAAAGATTTAAATTTGTTTGTAAATGTGTATTTTTGGGGTCAAAAACTTATTATTTTGAATTTGAATTTGATGATACTGACCAATGCTCGTTTTTGGATTTCTCTGCTCTCACCAGATCAAAGGCTAATTTTTCTGGGCTGAGTTGAAAACTTCTAAGATCAACAAATCGTAATACTGCGGGACTCTCTTATCAGCCATACCATTTAAATCAAGACCGACAGGATTATGTTTTAGATTAGAAAATTTCATTAATTTTATCCTTAGTACTCGTATTTAGTTAGGTATTTGATTTTTTATTTTATTTTTTGTACTTTTATTTCATATGACACGCCTGAAATAAATTGATTTTATTTTATTTGTTTTTATGTTTACGAAATAAAAATATTTCATTTTTCATTAAATGCATTTTTTTAATTTTGTCCACGCGGGGGATGCCGTGGGCCGTGGGTGAAGCTAGTATGTAAATATAAGTCCTCCAGACCCCGCCTGTCAGCGCACAAGCGGATAGGTACTTAAAATTACTAATTACAAAAAATATACTATATACAAAATTAAACATAAAATAATTCAAAAAGAAAATAATAAAATGTCAAACATATTCATTCATATCGTAAAATACTTGTAACTACAGTGTGCTCTTGAAAGTAGTCAATAATTCAGCCGGTTTTTCAAGCTGGATATATCGCTCCGGTATTTTATTATAAACTAGCTGCAACCGGCGGTTTCACTCGCTGTTTTTTTTTTAAACCTTCCTTGTATTAGAGCAATCAAAAAAAAAAAATATATATTCAAATCGGTCCAGCCGCCAGCCGTTCTCGAGTTTTAGCCAGACAAACGAGCATCGATATTTTTTTAGTTATAAGGAAGATTATAATATTGGTGCCTTACAAAACACACTGTTTGTCGTCATAGATGTGTTCTCTCTTTCTCTCTCGCAGACTTTTTCCTGTTATTTCGCATTATTTATGGAAAAATGTGTCATCGAAATGTGTTTGAATCATTTAATAATGTTCAGTTCTTGATGTATAAGTATCGGCTACTCGGTGAGGTCACATGTGGGCTCTACATTATTCAAAATGGTGCTCATTGAGTGGAGGATTTTGTGTTTTATAATATTGTGTAGTACACACTACTGTTTCACAAGCACTGTACAAGGTATGTATTTTGATTTAATATATTTTCTGAAATACACGGCCAACTGTGAAACACTGAAGACCCGGCAGAAAGCCTGAGATTTCGAAAATTCACAAAAATAAAAATCAGCTGTTCCTAAGAAAAATGTCAAACTGTTTAACAGCTATTTTTTTTCGCGGTTTCCGGTTGGTCCCATAGAAAAAGTTGTTCATAGTGATGAGTACTATGAGCCCTTTTCGGCTTAGCATACATACCCTTTCTGTATATCCCTGAATATTGTTATCGGCATCTTTTGGCGCGCGTGCTCCATCGTAGACCGCGTCACTGCTTCTTATCAGGCGAGCCGGCGGCGGTCAAACGCAAGCCTACTCGTATCTATATTATATCTATTTATACAGGGTTATTCATAAAGGGTATGCTAAGCTGAAAAAGGCTCATAGTACTCATCATTATGAACAACTTTTACTACGGGACCAACTCAAAATTCGCGAAAAAAAAAACGGGACACTTTTACGTGCGTGCAGCCGGCGGTCATCGATTTATTAGACGTTGTCACGTCAAAAAGGAGTAAGTAGTATTGACGAGTAAATACTACTTTTCTTTTCAAGTCACGCCCCACAGTGATCTATAGCATGCACATGCACACATGTGTAATCCAAGAAATGATTCATATAACTATGTTTACCTTCTGCTGTTTACCGGATTTGCAATTTATAATATAGATGATTTACGTGGATTTTCCCAGACCAACAGAACTCTTTATTACTGAATCATAAAGAATTATAAAAAAAGGATTTATAAGGAAGCTTGATTCGCGAAAAAAAACAGCTGTTTCATTTGAAACTGTCAAAGACAAAATATAATGGAACAGTGTATCTAGCACAACTACGACGTAAACTTACGTAGCGAGTATTCGATAGAAAAGTGTACGCCATTTACGCCCGTCAGCGGCGCTCTTGACAGGCTTAAATGGCATACACTTTTCTATCGAATACTCGCTACGTAAGTTTACGTCGTAGTTGTGCTAGGCCTACAGGTGATAATTTTTTTTTTTGCGATTTCAGGGTGAGTTTCATTGTAAAAGTGGTTCATAATGATGAGTACTATGACCCCTTTTCGTCTTAGCATACCCTTTCCTTATAACCCTGTATACTTACTTTACTTACATCTTATATTGATGTCAAAGGGTCTTATAAACACGGCTTAGGCCCTTCGTACACAACTCCACGCAACTCTTCGAAACTCAACGATTTTGGTCTCGACCAGCGCAATACAATTTCATATACCTATAGGATTTTTTTTTAATGTCTCAAATAAAACTTTATTATTTACATTATATTTACATCTTAAATTTAAAATAGTCTCAAATAAAAAACTAAAATAACTAGAATAAAGAAATTTACAAAACTAAAAATCAAAAAGTAGGTTTTGCCCGCGGCGTCAACTAAGCGAGGTGTGATTTGCTTGACAATTTTTTTGTACTAGGACCCCATGGACCAAAAGTTTCGACGCCAAGTGGAAGAAATATGTATTCGCTCGAAAGCGACGCATATTTGCGCCGCTTGGCGTCTTCTGCGTTACAATGTTATGTGTGTGATGTGATAACTCCAATTCAAAAGCTTTATTTAAATTGTAGGAATGCATGTTAACCTAGATGTTGGTTCGGGTGGAAGTCGAGTGGGCCAGACGGCATTCCGGCTATCGTACTCAAAAAGTGCGCGCCGGAGTTGACTCCTGTCTTAACGCGCCTGTTTCTGTTATCCTACACCTCGGGCTGTGTGCCATCATCTTGGAAGGTTGCCTTAGTCCACCCAGTCCCTAAAAAAGGTGATCGTACAGACCCGTCTAATTACCGCCCGATTGCAATTACCTCTCTACTCTCGAAAGTGATGGAGCGAGTTGTTAACACCCAGCTTTTGGGTTTCCTAGAGGATCATCAACTGATCAGCGACCGTCAATATGGATTTCGCCATGGTCGGTCTGCTGGTGATCTTCTAGTGTGCCTAACGCATGGGTGGTCCTCAGCTGTTGAGAGTGGTGGAGAAGCGTTGGCGGTAAGTCTGGACATTGCCAAAGCATTTGACAGAGTCTGGCATAAGGCACTTCTTTCCAAACTTCCATGTTATGGCATACCATCTGGGCTCTGCACATGGATTTCCAGCTTTCTCTCTGGGCGGACCATTAAAGTCGTGGTTGATGGATCCTGTTCCGACGCCATGCCCATTAATGCTGGAGTCCCGCAGGGTTCTGTATTGTCGCCTACCCTTTTTATCCTGCATATCAATGACATGTTGCAAATTGTGGCAGATTGCGGCATTCATTGTTATGCGGATGACAGCACTGTTGACGTACAGTACTCTGGCCGTGTTGGCGCCCGGCATTCCGAGGTGGAGGCTAATAGAGACAGACTTGTTTCTGACATTGAGAACTCTTTGCAGAGGATCTCAGAGTGGGGTGATCTTAATCTGGTAAAGTTTAACCCCACTAAGACGCAAGTTTGCGCGTTCTCCGCTAAGAAAGCCCCTTTTGTTGTTGCTCCGCGATTCCAGGGCATTCCTTTGGAAATTTCTAAGAGTTTGGAGATCCTTGGCATTAACATTTCTAGTGTGGTCCAATTTCGGGGTCACTTAGAGGCCAAAGCGAAACTCGCTTCCAAGAAGCTAGGTGTGCTTAACAGAGCGAAGCGATACTTCACGCCGGGTCAGCGGCTTTTGCTTTACAAAGCTCAAGTGCGGCCCCATATGGAGTATTGCTCCCACCTTTGGAATGGCGCACCGAAATACCAGCTTCAGCCTCTTGACTCCCTTCAACGCCGTGCCGCTAGAATTGTTAACGATCCCAAACTCACTAACAAGCTGGACCCACTTAGTCTTCGAAGGGACGTGGGCTCCCTTTGCATATTTTACCGCTTGTTTTTTGGGGAATGCTCTGAGGAGCTTTTTGACCTCATTCCTGCGTCGGACTTCCACCACCGCACATCCCGACACCGTCAAAAAGCTCATCCGCATATATTGCAATGCTGGAAATCCCACACTATCAGGTTTGACCGCGCTTTTATCCCGCGGACTTGCAAAATGTGGAATGCTCTACCACCGAAGGTATTTTCGTTGAGCTACAACATGGGGCGTTTTAAAAAGGGAGTCTACAAGCACCTCTCCGGGCTGGCAAAACACCATCAACGCCGCTAGTGTTGCAGGTGTTCATAGGCGACGGTTTTGCTTAACATCAGGCTGGCCGCCTGCCTGTTTGCCGCTCTTTTATATAAAAAAAAAAAAAAAAAAAAAAAAAAAAAAAAAATCTCGCAACTCAATTTTGACCCACTTCTCGAAGTCCGATTGAGCTGATTTTTTTAAAATATTAATTAAATTAACGGGTACCTTTTCGCAGAAAGACATGTTTTTATCGCGAATAAGCCCGCGTTTGACCACTGTGAGTGCTTGTTCACGTTGGAAGTAGTTGGAACGCGCGGGCGCGGGCGCGGGCGCGGGAGCGAGTGCGGGCACGGAGTACGGAGACGTGGCGTGGCGAACTCGTGTTCAAAAATCACAATTTCACATTGGCCGCCAGGCGTTTGCGCGAGTATGACGTGTTGTCAGAGGTTGAAAACATGGACGACGATCTTTTATTTCTAACCGAAAATTCATACCTAAAGTGGGAGATGGGGATTTAAGTACCTGGGGCATGTGGTCACTGCCGGCCTCAAAGACGACGAAGACATTGGGAGAGAGCGGAGGTCACTGTCGGTTAGAGCAAATATGATAGCCTGCAGGTTTGCGCGTTGTTCAGCGGAGGTCAAAGTAACGCTCTTTAGAGCGTTCTGTACATCCCTCTACACGTGCAGCCTGTGGGCTGACTACACTCAGGAGCCCATTCCAACTGGCTCCTACTATCCGTGGTGTGTCCATTCCGACAGATAACAATCTTGAGCTCTTGGGAGTTACTCTGACGTCAACCCTCAACTTTGGCTCCTATATTGAGTCCAAGGCTCAATTGGCTGCCAAAAAGCTGGGTATCCTTTCGAAGGTGAGGCGGTACTTTACGCCGGAACAGCTGCTGTCACTATATATAGCACAAGTTCGGTCGTGCATGGAGTACTGTTCGCACCTTTGGGACGGATCAGCCAAATACCAGCTTGAGGCGTTGGAGTCCATTGAGAAACGTGCCAAAAAGCTCATAGGCAAAGACTCACTTGTTCGGACTAAGCTCCAGAGTCTCGTGCATCGCCGCAAGGTTGGTAGTCTGTCGGTATTCTATCGGATACATTTCGGGGAGTGTGCGTCAGACCTGCATGCCCTTATTCCCTCTAGCCCATTCTATTATCGGACCACAAAGGGCACAAAAAAGCGACATCGTTATATGGTAGATATACCAAAAACTCGTACGAAACGCTTTGATTCCACTTTTATTGTGCGCACTGCCAGAGTGTGGAATACTTTGCCCGAGTGGGTGTTTCCCGATAGATATAATTTGGGTGTCTTCAAGTCGCGAGTGAATCGGTTCCTTCTAGGCAAGCGTGCTCCATCGTAGACCGCATCATTGCTTACCATCAGGCGAGATGGCGGTCAAACGCAAGCCTATAAATGAATAAAAAAAAAAAAAAAAAAAACACTAAAAAGAGTTACAGTGACCTCCGCGTTCTCTACAACAATGCGTTCAGGACGTTGTTGGGGCTGCCCCGATTCTGCAGCGCTTCAGGCATGTTCGCGGACGCCCACACTGCCTGTTTTCACGCGACCATGAGGTCGCGGGCAGCGTCCTTGGTGCGCAGAGTGCGGGCCAGCTCGAACACCGTCCTGAGTATGATCGCGGATAGGTTTGACTGTGCTTTCATCCGGCATTGCTGCCATAGACACCTATCGGTGCCGATGCCGTAGCGAAAGTACTAGAAATAGCACTGTAATGAGTAATGACATTTCCAATTGTATTCGTTTTATTATTCAGATATTTATTTACTTTTCTTAATTCTTAAACTTTTTACAATATAGAGGTAGCATAAAAAAAACAATACATTATAAAAAAATTAAAAACTAGGGTGCCGCCGGCAGCGGGGCAGGGCCCAAGCTACCGGTGGAGAGTGAGGAATCTCCTGACAATGCGGGCCGTGTCAAGAATTACCGCCTTTTGTATCTAACAAAAGGAGATATATATATATATATATCTTATTCGTTTTATTATTATTATTTATGTTTGATTATTTTATTTTATTTTTTAACATGCATAATTTTAATTTAATATAACATCGGTAATATGAATAATAATAATAATTTGACTTTGGAATAATATTTAATTTGAGTTTTGTTTTTGATTATGGGTATATTTAACCTGAAATAAATTAATTTTGAATTTTGAATTTGAATTTTGAAAAATTAGAATTGGTGTGCACGAAATTAATAAAGAAAGAGAACGATATAGGTAGCGAATTTCATACATTATAATTATAGTAATAGAGAACATCCAAGATTTTTTGGATATACCAGGATGACTGTCAACTGTTTTGATTACATACTGGATTCAATAAGGAGTGAGATTTCAAGACAAGACACAAATGTTCATAAAAGTATAAAGCCCGAATAAAGACTATACGTAACTATAAGGTGAGTTTATAAAATAAAGAATTATCGTAGTAAATTATAATAATTAATTAATTATAGTGCTTTCATTTCAAGCGATAAGTTCAAACTGGTTGAACTTACCTGGCGTCGCGAGTGAATCGCGCGCTCCGCCGCTAGTTCGACGTGAACACACACAAACGTCTCACTCGTTTGATATAGCCGCGCGCGCTAGTCGCTAGCTGGCCCGCTACTTAGACCGCATGTGCGTTTTGTACGTGAACACTTGGATATTACATCATGTGTTTGATATTTCGTGACCGCGCCCGCCACCGCGCCCGCGAGTCAACGTGAACAAGCACACCGTGACCTTGAAAAGCCCATTTTATTCAATTATTATTTAATTATTTGTTGACGTCGATGCCTTGCTCCCAGCGCGCGTGGGCGGCTACGTGTCGGCGCACGGCGCGCAGCTTGGGCCGGACTCCGAGTACCGGTTCCAGGCGGGCGAGGAGGCCGACTTCAGCTGCCACAGGACGGCGGGGACCGAGCTGCGGCTGCTGCATACTGCCATTAGTAAATATATATTTATCATAATTATATATATGTATCATACTGTCATATACACATATACGACTGCTCTTACGAACAGTATCGAAACACGATCATGATTTTTTTTCATTGAACCTGTTACACGAATCTTACTAATATTATAAAGTATGTATGTTTGTTATCTATTAATGAACGCTGAAACGGCTGAAAGGGTTTACATGAAATTTGGAATGAAGGTGTCACCCTGACAATCGGGAATCGTTTTTTAAATTTGTAGCATATTTTGGTGTTCCCAGTTGTCACACAGTGACGAAATTTGTTATACTTTAAATGTTAAACCAAAAATATGTACTTATTATTTTCATCTGTGATTTTACTGTCTTACACCAGCCCTTGTCGGCTTAGCTTATCATACTCCTGTCTTATAATCGTGGCATGTTTCAGACGGCACCGTGCTGCACTCCACGCAGAACGTGGAGGCGCGGCGCGCGCGGCTCGGCTGGCGGCTCGCGGCCGGCGACGCGGGCTCGCTGCTGAAGTGCACGCTCACCGACCAGCGCACCGACGACACCGTCGTCATCCGGGTCAAGCTGAGCCTCGGCAGGAGGACGGGTCAGTGTTCGTTCCCTACCCAAAGGTTCAAACGGAACCCTATTACTAAGACTTCGCTGTCCGTTCGTCCTAGAGTTACGCGCCCCGCCGCGCCGCCGAGGTGACCCGGCGTAAAAATCCGCGCCAACTCTGTATTTTTAACACGCTTTTATTAGCTTCACCTGTATGTTTGTATGTTTGTATGTTTGTATGTTTGTATGTTTGTATGTTTGTATGTAACCGACTCCTTTGAGCGCGTTTTTGACCCACTTTAAACGGTCAGATTTCTTTCAAACTTTGTAGATATATCGAGGACCGATGACAATACACTAAACAAATCGTGTTTTTTAGTTTTTTTAACTATTAATTTGTTTAACACGCTTTTTCTATAAAGTTTCTTTAACTTTTAATACCGTTTAACTTACAAATGGTAATTTCGTCATTCGTGTCAGAGAACAGAGTGGCGCAGTGGAAGCGTGCTGGGCTCATAACCCAGAGGTCCCTGGATCGAAACCACGCGCTAGAAATCTTTTTGCTCAATATTTTTTTGTTACGCATCAATTTTATTTTATGAGGTCTGAGGATCGAAACCACGCGGCTACAAATCTTTTTGCTCAATATTTTTTGTTACGCATCAATTTTATTTTTAATTTGCTTGAGCAGACGGCCAAAATCGGATAACACCAACACATTTGTACATATTAATAATGGTTAATAGTTAGCAAATCGAACTAAAAAGCGAAAAATAAATAATAGTTAAAAAAAACTAAAAAAACACGCTTTTTATAAAAAACCGAACTAAAAAATAGAAAATAAAATTTTATAAATTTAAATTAAGAATAGGGTTGAAAATTTCAATAAATATAAATTAATAATAGTGTAAATAAATAAATATATGTATTTTATTTTTAAAAAAGCGTGGGGTGCTTTCTAAGATATTATCAAAATGCTAATCACTCTACTCATGTCTGTCAATACAAAATGTATCTACAAAATATATAATATCTATTGACCTATGCACCCCACGCTTTTTAAAAATAAAATACATATATTTATTTATTTACACTATTATTAATTTATATTTATTGAAATTTTCAACCCTATTCTTAATTTAAATTTATAAAATTTTATTTTCTATTTTTTAGTTCGGTTTTTTATAAAAAGCGTGTTTTTTTAGTTTTTTTTAACTATTATTTGACTAGAATTCAAATGTTGCACACAGCATTATGTGATGGCAGGATTAAGACGTGCAGTTCTTGTGCACACAAATTATTCTACAATATGCTTGCGTTTGGCCGCCTTCTTGCATGATGGAAAGCAATGATGTGGTCTACGATTGAGCACGCTCACCTCATTAACTCTCGACTTGAAGTCCTTATTATAACTATCGGGGAACACCTATTCTTATTCGATATGGGGCGATAGGTCCCACACTGGCGTCCCGCATTGCGCGTTTCTCCCTTGCCAGCGGTCACCCGAGCCAACCCAGTTCCTTAAAACAACGGAGCGAGGTTCTGTCCACGCTGCTTCCACAACTACTCCAGTGGCAAAGATGGCGTGAATGATCAACGTCTCAAGCTGGTACTTAGCCGATCTTTTTCGTTTAATTTAATTACATTAGTAATAATGTGTGTGGGCGGCGTGTTCCAGTGGGCACGTTCTGGCTGGCGGCGCTGGGCGCGGCACTGCTGCTGCTGCTGGCGGCCGCCGCGCTGTGGCTCTGGGTCAGCTTCAAGAACCACTCCAAACCAGTTCGTATTCCCTTTAGATATGATTAACACTTAGAATTAAGTCGTCAATTCCAACCAGTTTCGATCACAGGGGCGGGGTTCACGTAAAATTAAGTCATTTATTACAACTACTTTCGATCCCATCCGGTGATTTTCATCAGGAGATTACAAGCATTACAAGTGAACCTTTGTGCAAGGAAGGAGTATAAGTTACGTCACTTTACTGATTCTTTACTGAAAGGTCGAAAGAAAGACTTACAAACGTTTGCCAGCGCATGCTCTTCCGAGCCTATTCATTAAAATTATTTATAATTAATTAATTAATTGTCTTATCCTTATCTTGTTATTGTAATTTTATCTCTTTCTATTTCAGAATACATCAAACATGGTGACTTACACCGAACGAAATTCAATTGAAAACCTACACCCAAGTGGAAAAGACCAAAATGGTGAACAAACTTACGTACCAGCACAAAATTGTGGACCAAATTACGTACCAGCACAAAATTGTGGACCAAATTACGTACCAGCACAAAATTGCGAACCAATCTACGTACCTACTTAAGAGCCGAGTCTTGCACCAATTCACAGAGTGGTTTACAAACTTTCGCTTTTTCTTGATTTTTGTGATTGAGTGAATGTATTGTAACTAAAAATATGACGGCACGAAGTTTTTGTAATTACTATTTAGTTAAGCGCCACCTAGTGTAGTTTTGGTGAACAAGAGTTGAGTAAAGTGGCGCCATCTCTGGTATAACTCTTTGTGACGTGCGCTGTTCGCTGATTGGCGCGTGAGTCCGGAAGCCAATCAGCGGGCGGCAATAGTTCGCATTTCGTCCGACAGAGGCGCTACTGAGGCTCACTTTACGACGTTGAGGAGTGAACAGTGCTAGTTACTAAGTGGAACACCTTGTTCACAATCCAAGCAAATTATAATCTACCTACCTTCTGTGTAAAATAATTATCGGTAATTGAATTATAGCAGATTGAAGTACGTGAAATGTCTTATTCTCCTCGCCCGCTATACCCACGCCGTAGAACCATGTCTGATGCAGAACGGCCATCTCGAGTTCCGATAAATATTAAATTAAAGACAAATTAACCTTTCTTACACACTTAGAGAGTCACTTAGAGATGCTTTGGTCTCCTAAGGCTAAATAAGGTTTCAAAGCTTAAAAAAATTAAAAAATTGTAAACTGAATCTAGTTTTATTCAGCAAATTGTTACATAATAATTTATTGAATCATCAACGTTACTTCATCTTCAAAAATAGTCGTTTATGAAACTGTTGCATAATGAGGGGTATTAAAACACGAGTGTGAGTTTAAAAACCGAGCCGTAGGCGAGGTTCTTAATAGTAGGTACGAGTACCTATCACACGAGTGAGCGATAAAGTATGTCATTATAGATTTGTTTTGAAGTTTGTAATTTGAATTTTACGTTATGAGAGTAGATAATAGTAGTTTTTCTACTCTTATATCTATACTCTCAAAACGAATCTATAATGACATAATTATGTTACTTTATGTTATAATGAAACTTTTTTGTCATTACGATACAGTTTCCCACTTGACACATTTGGCACATAGTAACTATTACCTAAACTGCGTTAGCGCATGCGCGTGACCGGCTGGTTTTGGCGCTATCTCAGAGCGCCGCCATTGATTTAATTTTTAAATTTTGGTGATGTGTTTAAAGTATGCAATATAAATTCGTATTGAAGTTTGTAATTCGCTGTAGGGTATGAAACTGCACATAACTAGGTATTAAAACACTCGTGTGATACTATTAAGAACCTCGCCTACGGCTCGGTGTTTAAACTCACACTCGTGTTTTAATACCCCTCATTATGCAACAGTTTCATAAACTACTATTATTTTACTTTACCAAAATTACAATGCAATACAAACACAACTTCATAAAACATTTTATAACTTAATAGCTAGTGCAATATCAGTGATGGTTTCATGGTAGCAGTGTATCTGAGTGCCGGAGGAAGCCTGTACGAGTGTACGGCCTGTACCTCTGCGGTACTCTACCGAAAGTGTTCAGAACTGCGAGCGCCGCGCGCCGACTGTCAGCGGCGCGCCGCTCGCGGAGGGTGACAATTTGAACGAAGTCCGCCTCTACTGGTCAGAAACAAGTCTGGAGAAGAGATAAGAATAATTACATTCATATCAGGACTCAGATCAAGTAGATAGGTAGATATAGTCCCGCCTTAAGATACAGGTGAAGCCAAAAAAACTACCCTATTGCAAGCACATATTGACGCATATGTAGTATGTACGCATTTACATACATAAGCAAAATAAAAAAAAATAATAATTTAAAAAAAAAAAGCTACAGGAAGTAAAGTTAGAAATTGATACTATTCAAATTGTGTGTGTGTGTAAGAGGGGGGGGGGGGGGGGGGCATTTCAGGTTGATCCGTCTGTATGATTGTGAATCAGAACTTATTGAATGTATTTCTCACCTGAAAACTGGTCCCTTGCCGTCGGCACCCCGAACCGGAAAATACGAAAGGCGTACGGCGTTTCGTAGTGGACATACCTCGAGTCGACTGGAAAATAACACAATATGTTAAGTACGTACTTAGGGGAGTAATAAATTCATTCTTCATCTTGACAACGCAGTAAAACGACAGTAATTGACAACGCAGTAGAAGCTTAGCTTATAAGTATCTATACATTATTTTGCACATGCCTTTATCACTCCGGTAGGTGCAAACACCCATTTGTGCGAGAAACTGCGGCCGCTAGGAGTCGGCCGCGCGCGATACATTTATTATCTGCGTGAGGCGTCACCAAAGCGAATCAAAATGCTTAAATAAACAAAATGCTAAAAAAATGTGCAACTTAAATTTACCTTCCGATGATTCCGCGGGTAGGGGGAGGGCTGCTCGTTCAGAGATGTCGCGAGGAGGCTCGCGAGGAGGAACTTCAAACATGCAATCAAATATTAATTAGAGCATGGAGCTGGAGAACCAGAAATCTGATTATTATTCAGATTTCTAGTTATTGAGAATGCAGTCGCATGCCAACTTATTGGTTCGTGGTCGTATATTGAATTGACACTACTAGTTATTGACCGAGCGCGCGAAGCGTCTCTGCAACGACTGGCCAAATTAGCTTTCATCTGTTCGGATGTTTGTTTGTTTATATTATGTCGCACCTCTCAACAAATTTCGACGAAACGCGGTAGGTAGGACAGGCTCAGCGATTTAATAGAGTTGTTTCGTCGTCGAGACCTAAAAAAATCCCGACGACTAAAAAATTCTATGAAATCGTTAAACCTGTATACCAAGTTTCGTCGAGATTTGGTAAGAAATGCGACCTGTACGCGAGTACCGACATACAAACATACGAACTCTCGCGCGGTCCACCTCTACTGTGGGTCTAGCACAACTTTGACGTAAAAATACGTAGCGAGTTTTCGATAGAAAAGTGTATGCCATTTACGACTGTCAAGTTTGCTCCTGACGGGTGTAAATGGCGTACACTTTTCTATCGAATACTCGCTACGTATTTTTACGTCAAAGTTGTGCTAGGCCCACTGTTCGCAGAACCACTAGTGGTGTCGACTCGGCGATGCTCGACGACCACGCACCACGCACTTGGCATGCGACTGAATTCTCAACGGTGAAAGAAATACTTGTTAACAGTTGTAATCAGTTAATCAGTTCTATTGACATGTATATATTTAAATTAACAAATAAAAATAAAGAAACTTGAAAATTAAAGAATAAACAAACTGTAAAAATGTTCATTCTATGGTTTTTCCACTCTTTCGTGAACAACGGGCACTTATAGAAGAAAAAGTCAAGCAAGCCAAGAACGACTACAGTTGATCGCTCACCTGGTGCAGATACGGCATACGGCTCATCATACACTGGATCACCTATGGTATGGTACATGTGGTCCATTTCTATGTGGTCCGCGGCGTGAGCGGCCGCTGGTTGGTCCGCGGCGTGAGCGGCCGCTGGTTGGTCCGCGGCGTGAGCGGCCGCTGGTTGGCTGGCGCCGGCGCCTGCGGATCTTCTGTAGCAGCACCATACTATACAAAGTAGATAAAGAAGAATTTTAGAGGTTTGTTACCCAGAGCAACTGGTTATTGGTAGAAGCTTTGGTAGAGAGTAGAAACTAGAGTAAGTAGCTATTTATAAGTAGGTATATCGTTCTGTACAAGTGAGTTGTTGTTAATCGTTGTCACCTCTTGGTGCTGGCCCCCGCCGCCGCTACTGTCTCGGTAAGTCAATTTCGTTCCATATTTAGTAAGGTAACGTTTTCTAATTATGAAAGTGGCTTCAAAACAATTACACATATTTATTTAAGCGTAAATATCCGAAACTTTTTGAAAATTACCAAACAAGCAATAAAAGCAGTAGAGCACTTTAATAGTCTATTAAAATCCTGGGAGCTATATTATACATATATTTTTATGTAACTACCTATTACGACCGTGACTGCAACGACGAGAACCAGAACCCCGGCCAGCACCGCGACCCACAGCTGCGACCCAAAGACCGCGCTCCCTGCAATAAAACAAATAATTAACTAGTAACAAAAAGAGAAGTATTACGAGTATCAAGTTAATCACATTCTTTTAGGCAAGCGTGCTCCATCGTGAACACCATCCCGGCTGGGCTGATGTTTGAGATAATATATTTAAACGTATGTTTGGGGCCTGTTTGGGGTCAACGCTGCGACGACGCAGCGACGACGCAGCGCAGCGGCAGCGCAGTGGCAGCGCCCGTGTGACATCTCCCTTAGTAAACCATTAATCGATTCTAGGGAGATTCTAATAATAGTAGCTCTTCAAAGGTAATGAAATCAGTTGACAGAACAGAAAAGATAGAACTCATCCTACCTGATGCCTCCAAGTGTGGCGGACTGCGTGAGTATGTTTATTCGAGCCGAGTGTCAGTACAGAACTTATGAAGCACAAGTATAATGCGACAATTAACGATACAGCGTTGTTGTTAACTCTCGCTGATCATCAATACCACCACCTGCGTCACTGGCACAGCTGGCCCAGAGCCTCGCTCCGGTATGTCAACGTAGCCCACTTACACGACTCTGCTCCTACACCGCTCCCACCGTCCCACCCAACACCGCTGTGCTCAGGTCGACGGATCTCGCTTTTTTATTTTTTCTACCGACTGGCCGGCGCCGGCAGCGCGGCGACTGCTAGCAGTCAGCGTGCGGACACCGCGCAGTTCGCTCGCTTACAGCGTGTAGTCAGAGAAGCGTCAACTAGCGAGCAGTCTGATGGCGGTAAGCTCGCTGTCAGCGAGCTGTCTGCTAATTTATGTTGCCATTATAAAGTATATCTAACGGGCACGACCTGAAGCTCATATTTGAATGACATTTTATTTGTCGGGTGGGAGCGGAGTTGTATAAGTGGGGTTACCTTTTACCTGTCCGTTCAGGATCGGTAGAACTTGCAGCTTGAGTGGAAGTACTACCGGGAGTTAAAGATGTGTTGCGACGTGGGGTTGTAGGTCGAGTAGTCGGAGACGTAGTTCTAAGAGTAGTTGAAGTTGTAGGTTGGAACGCAGGTGTGGCTTGCGATGGAATCGAAGTTCGAGGTGTAGTTCCCGCTTCGTTTTCTCGAATCAGTGTCAGATATGTTATTTTGTTGGAATTATCTTGACATTTGATAGTAGCTTTATTTCGATGATGCTGAAGCTGGAACGAACGAGATCTTGCTGTTTGGTCGCGCAGTGTAAGCACTTGGCCAGCTGCAACAAATATGTATAAGTACTTAGTACTTAAAATAAAACGCGAGAGCAGTGGGTCTAAAATGGCTGCTTTAAGCAATTTATCCGGAAACGATTCCTAAATTTTCCTAAATTTTAAATCAGGGTCATATTCTATTTTTATTTGACTTTTCTGCATAATTATTTTTGTTTGGTTTTGTAATTGTATTATAATTTTAATTGTTTGAATGTATCTTTTTATATTTTTTATTTATCGTTAGTGTATTTAGTTTTAAGCGGTTCTGATTGAATGTATTATAATAAATAAATAAATATTTACCTAAAATATGTCATTTGAGACCTGTACTGTTTACATAAGGTGCAATAAAATATGGAGAATCGAAAATTGATTCCTGGCAGTGTATCGTAAGTAATGACTGTACTGTAATAGGCAACTACAGCTGCTTGTTGCATAAAATTGTCAAATAAACCGATTTGGATTTAGGAACCGGATTATATGCAATTGCATATACAGGGTTATTAATAAAGGGTATGCTAAGCCGAAAAGGGCTTATAGTACTCATCATTATAAACAACTTTTACTATGGCACCAACCCGAACTTAGCGGAAAAAAAACAGCTGTTTCATATAGAAATGTCAATGACACTCGACAAAATGTATGGAACAGCTGATTATTTTTTTGGCGAATTCTGGGTTGGTCCCATAGTAAAAGGTGATTATATTGATGAGTACTATGAGCCCTTTTCGGCTCAGCATACCCTTTATTAATAACCCTGTATATCCCATTTTCAGCATATTTTGTGTAATACCATACATATTTTCGCTATATTTACTAAATTTTCCGGTAGATTACCCTACTGATAAGTGCAAAATTAACTGTTACAAAAAAATTCTCCAACCTTCACCAAAAATATAACCGGTCAATGTATACCTGCCTAACATAAATTGACCTTTTTCTGAACCACACTCAACCGGGAAAAAAATTTGTATCGAAAATTTTGAATGAATAGTACGTATTTTTATGCTGAATCTTCTTCTTCTTCTTCGCTGTTCGTTTGTCTGGCTATAACTAGAGAACGGCTGGACCGATTTCGCTAATTTTGATCTTGAAATATTTGTGGAAGTTCAGGGAAGGTTTAAAAGTAAAAAAAAACAGCGGGTGAAACCGCCGGGTACAGCTAGTTAGAAATAAAAATAAGTATAGCACTTTTTCCCTTTTTACTGGTCAAAAACTTATCCTTTATGTTGCATATTTTATCAATTATAATTTTCATGCATATTTTACACATTTTTTGTTGCATATAATCAGGTCCTTATGAAGAAGATACTCACCCTCATACTCCCATTTATCAGCATTCCAATTATAATAAGAGCAATACAAATGCAGAGTCTGGTTTCCAATATTATATTCAATCACATTTGCGGTGGCATTTGAGTATTGAAGAGAGATATGAGACTTCGATAGACCAAGAATAAATGGATCTGAAAAGACGTTTTACAACGTTTTAGTTAAGGTAATGCAAGTAAATAAAGTCAGTAATGAACGAATTACACGTAACGAGTACAGTCGCGACTGCAAACACCAGTTCGGTATCGATCGTGCCTCTCTCGGCCTAGTGCCCATTTACTGTGTTTACGCCTACACTCCACTTCATAGCAAAATACTCGTACGCCTGTCCATCAAACCATTAGATTTAAGAAATGAAATGTCAACTAAGTCAGTCTCAATACAAGTTTAACCTAATAAACATCTTGGCGACCGTGGCAATACTAAAGCAATATTTTAATCATCTTCAACCATTACAACCACGGGAATACTGAAGCCTCATCCATTGCAGCCACCGCCGGCCGATTATTGTGTCGCAGCACAGGCCAATGCAAATAAGTTTCCTTCCCAATTTCATTTCCATGCATCCACACCCATTTCACAATCAAACACGTCAATTCACTTTTTACCTATTTACTGCTATTTATATTGTCTACTATTTGTGCAAATTACTTAGATATATCATTATTAAAGCTGAATCTAACATTTTATAGCTTAAAATTAATTAATTATTGTAAAATATCGAAAAATAATTTTATTTTTCTACCCGCATTTATAAAAAATTTGAAAATTTTGTTCAATTTTGCAAAAATATCACGTAAATTGTTATTTTAAGTTGATTTCATTGTTTAATTAGTGTCCAAATTGCGTAATTTCAAATCAATAACAGTCAGAAGACATTTTTTCGCAATAAACTCACGCCTTTATGCCGAACATTTCAGGGTTATCACAGCGACCTTGACCCAGTCGCAACGAAAAATATCCAGCCCTGCAAGCATTTCTGGACAGCGAGTCCAGACTGCAGTCAGGGCCGAATCAAGGTGGTACCGGCACATTGCGTGAGAGTTTTTTTGCTATTTATTTTAAAATCAGATTTTTTTTGTACTAAGTTTCCCATCTATTTTCACTAGGTTAGTATCCATATTTATATTTTAATACATGATGGGGGGCGATGCTAGTGCAAAAGATTTACTTGATCTTTTCGTCAAACGTAGCTCGATAAAGGGTCAAATCACTAAGTTTAAGAATTATTTAAATAATTTACTAACTAAAGAAACGCTAACATCAACTGAGTTAGCAGAATTAACACTTAAACTTGGGAAGTTTGAGTCTTTGTCGAACCGCTATGATGACTTGCAAAATCAGATTGATATCTTAAACTCCAATAATTTACCCGAAGAAGTTGATGAACGAGATGATATTGAGCAGCTATTTATTTCAAACATTGCTTCTGCCCAGAGCCTAATACAAAAAAAATACAGCTCAAGTAAACATGAGGAAAGCATTTACAGAGACTTAAATGCATCTCATTCTACTATACATCAGCTCAATGTAATGTCGATCATCACAACCCAATGGGATTTAAATTGCCCCAGATACAAATTGCGAAGTTTGACGGTTCTTACTTCCGTTGGCTCGAGTTCCGTGACACGTTCTTATCTCTAATTCATAACAATGAGCGCATCGCTCCAATACATAAGTTTCATTACCTCATTTCATACCTGACGGGTGACGCAGCGCGCATTATTTCCAATTTTGAGGTTTCCGATAACAATTATTTGAATGCTTGGAAAATTCTATGCAATCGATTTGATAATAAGCGACAATCGGTGACTCATCATTTAAATTCTTTGTTAAACATCCAACAAGCGAGTCGCGAGTCTCACGGATCCTTAAGATTTATAGTCGATCACATTTCTAAAAACCTACGCGCCCTATCTAGCCTCGGACTTCCCACAGATAAATGGGATGTTCTAATTATCCATATTTTGAGCACAAAGCTCGACGCCCACACTCTTTTAAAATGGGAAGAATGTCGTAGCGTTTCGGACGATATACCCACTCTTGAGCTATTTTATAAATTTTTAATCGATCGTGCTAACATTCTTGAATCGGTAAACCGAAACCAACCAAAGTCAGCTACTCATTCTACCGCCAGGGCCGCATCTAGTATGAATAACAACAACAACCGCGTCAATACGAAATCGTTTGCTTGCGTCAGCGATGCTGGTGAGACTATCTCTCCTCCAGTCACATGTGTCGTGTGTCAGGAAGGACACCGTATATACGACTGTCCTACGTTCCTAGCCAAATCTATTGATGAGCGTATAGCCGAAGTACGTAAATTAAAATTATGTCCTAATTGTTTACGAGCTGGTCACAAACTACAAACCTGTTACGTCGGGCCGATTCCACGAGCCGCCGACCACACAGGTCGCCGAGTCACCGCTTCAAACCAAGGGTGTTGCAACCGATTCTCCATAAAACATACCTTCCGATGAAGCTCTCGAGTCAGCGCTTCAATTCCAAGAGTTTATTACTTTAATCCGCTGTTAATTCTACCGATTGTTTAATTCATTGTATTCCTAACATCGGGTGCAATCGCACATTTACCTAGCGAAATGTAGCTATAGATTATAATTTTATACATTAAATAGAGTTAAGTCAATTTGGTTTTTCTTTTGGATCCTTCGGCTGCGGCCTATCATAATTGGCGCAGTCGGTAGGACAAAGTAGGTTAGCTAGGAGTGCTCCGACGCGAACAATCCGTGAAACATGACTGTCCGTGTAACGTGAACTGTCCGTGAAAGAACTTCCTAGTACTGTGCGTGCCTATACACTTATTGAGTGCGGCGCGTACTATTCCTGCTTTGTCCAAATGAACCTGGGCCCGTGGCTGAAGGACAAATCCAGACATCGATTCCAGAGGAAACCAAGAAGAAATATAATTGTAAGTGCATGAATCGCTCCTGTACTTGCTCTCCTTATACCTAGTTCTCCTAGAATGGTGAATTATTTTTCGATCCTGAAAAATACCCTTTTGTCCTGCATCGAGCAGACAATTGTTAGTAGAACTAGGCCATTTGTCCATTTGGTCTACATCGTGTAGACAATGGCAAATTAGATTAGAAGTATTTGTCCATTTGGTCTGCATCGCGCAGGCCATGGCAAATTAGATTAGAGGCATTTGTCCATTTGGTCTGCATCGCGCAGGCCATGGCAAATTAGATTAGAGGCATTTGTCCATTTGGTTTGCATCGCGCAGGCCATGGCAAATTAGATTAGAGGCATTTGTCCATTTGGTTTGCATCGCGCAGGCCATGGCAAATTAGATTAGAGGCATTTGTCAATTTGTCCTGCATCGCGCAGACAATTGCAGCTTAGACCCTAGGCTAGTGAAAAAATAAATTTTTTTTCAATCTTGAAAAATACCTATTGTCCTGCATCGCGCAGACAATTGGAACTTAGATTATAGGTAGACATAAGCTAGTTCAATTTGTCCTGCATCGCGCAGACAATTGGAACTTAGATTATAGGTAGACATAAGCTAGTTCAATTTGTCCTGCATCGCGCAGACAATTGGAACTTAGATTATAGGTAGACATAAGCTAGTTCAATTTGTCCTACATCGCGCAGACAATTGCAACTTAAACCCTAGGCTAGTTAAAACATTTTTCATTCTTGGAAAATACCTTTTGTCCTGCATCGCGCAGACAATTGGAACTTAGATTTGTAGACCTAGACTAATTCAAAATTCTTCACCCAAGAAGAATATCCTTAAGCCCTGCATCGAGCAGGCATAGATTAGCAGATAGTAATAAAAATTTAGGTAGTTTAGTACAGAACTAATCAATCTTGGCTTACTCAATGGTATTTTAAATAAAATCACTGGGCCAACCGCCCGCACAATAAATTCTAAAGGTATTCCAGAAAGTTGGACGGCATAAGAACAGTCTTAATAAATAATTTTTCCGACCAGACTGGCGATGACTATTTAAACAACCCTCAACTCTTTAGTGGTTATAGCTCCCAGTATTTTCTGAAGGGCCAGAAATCATGAAATTTAAGATAGAAGTCAATCTACACACACATAGACAACTCCGTCGCATCCAAATTTTAGAGCCTCCCTTAAAGTTGCAGATTGACATCGGGGCTAATCAGTCCTTCATCAACCCTGAAGCAGTGATTTTTTTTTTCCAATTTACCTTTCAATTTTTTATTTTTTTTGTGGTCACTAATGTGCATGCGACTACTCGCAATAATTATTTCGTTTCCCTGCCATGCTTTTTGTATTTCAAGACTGATTTTTTTTTAAACTACTTGTGTATCGATTTCAAAACTACTTTGACAGACTTATTGGACTAGACCTTTTAAAGAAATGGGAAGCTAAGATTGACCTTAAGAATAAAGTGCTTATCACTGCGTCAAGCGGCTAACCCTATTCAAGTGTATGACTCAAGCAACATTAACTTGTATACGAAGACGTTATCGCGGCTAATTCTTCGAAATTAGTGAGACTTCCAATTAATTTAAATGACGACAAAGCTTATAGGTACCTGAGCAGATAGTGTCGAACCGTGTCATCCGAGACTTCCTAACAATAGTAAGAAACAACCGTGGTATTCTTGAGATCGTGAATCCATCCTCACACGGCGTAGTATTTTCGTTGAACCGACTGATAGTAGCCGGAGTTCATTCTAATCTAAAGAGTGCATGCGCACTGCACAACTGCGCTCACGTGCCGACGAAGTCTTATCGCGACCACGTACTTACTACTTAAACGCTGAGGAATGCGCGAACTTTAGTAGTTAAAACTTCGGTGGAAGGTAGACGTTATTTTTTTACGCTCCTAAATAATTAACAAAGTAAAGTTTTTAAGTGATTTTTGAGTAATGGAAAGTGCTAAAAACGCAAAAATCCGACAAGAACAGTGCATGTGACCTATTTGATTTTTCGGGAAACGCTTTTTTGATGAAATATTTCCCATAACATTTAATCAGCTGACGGTGTTTGTGTTTTTGCTCCGAACGCGATTTCTGTGATTGCTGTTAGCTAAGCTGTGGCTCGGTACGCGAATTTTGTGACTACTGCTGGCTAAGCTGTGGTTCCCCACGGCTACTGTACATTATATATTTATATTCTGCTACGTGCCGCGTTATCTGTGACTACTGCTACGCATTCTGTGACAAGTTCCCTGCGCCACAGATATAAAGCGTCAAGATGTCTTCGGTTTGCGGAGGATGCCATAATAAAATCAAAACTAATGAGTTTATGGTCTGCTCAAGTTGTGATCTGAAATTCGATTTAGAATGCTGCAACATTACCGTGAAGCGCTTTAATGCGTTCTCTTTGGAAAAGAAGACAAACTGGACTTGTTGTGGTTGCTCGAGCAAACGGCCTAAATCGGATAACACCAACACGCCTGTGAGATCTGGGGCTCAGGCGCCGAGCGGATCTGATAATGTCACCAAGCGCAATGCCTCCAAGTCGAAAATGAGACGCGCGTCATCGGGAGATGCTCCCTGTGAGATTCCCGACTCCAACGGTACAAATAAAAGCGACAAAGACATTCGAACCATTATACGAGAGGAGATATCCTTGGCAATGCGAGGCCTGACGAAAGAGATGCAGAACGTTGCCGAAAAAGTTTCCTCGTTCGAACAGTCGCTGTTATTTTTTAACACCGGCTACGAAGAATTAAAGAAATGTCTGGAAGAGAAATCCGCTGTCATAGACCAACTCCAGAAAAGTAAGGAAGAATTAACTTCGAAGCTCATAGAGCTGGAAAAAGGTTTCAACGGTCGACTAAACCAAATGGAGCAGCACCAGCGCGAGTGCAACGTGGAGATAAATGGAATACCTGAAAGCCGCTCTGAAAATGTCCTCAAAATCGTTGAACAACTTTCAAGGAAGACATTTCTGCTCCATTTCTGAAAAGGACATCGTCCATGTATCGAGAGTGGCCAAGTTAAACAAGGAAAGCGATAGACCTCGCACCATAATCCTCAAGTTGCGGACCCGACTTATGCGAGACAATCTACTTGCAGCTGTTCAAAGGTTCAACAAATCCAACACTCGCGACAAGTTGAGCTCGGCCCACCTGGGTCTTGGTGGAAACAGTGTTCCCGTTTTTTTTGCTGAACACTTGAGTCCCACCAACAAGGCAATCCACGCAGCTGCAAGGAAAAAGGCGAAGGAGCTGGGATACAAGTTTGTCTGGGTTCGTGACGGCCGGATCTACGCAAGGAAGGACGAAACTAGCGCCGCTATTCTAATACGTACCATGGACAGTAATTTCTTCACGTTCAAAAACTAAGCATAGATTTCATTGTTTTAGTATAATATTATTGTTTTATCTGTATAAAAATGGCTACTATTTATTATCAAAATGTTCGTGGCATGAGAACGAAAACAAATAATATTTTGAAAAACGTTTTACTAAATTCGTATGATATTTTAGCATTTTCTGAAACTTGGTTAAATTCGAGCATTTACAGTAGTGAAATCATAGACTCTCGATACGAAGTCTATCGACGCGATAGAGTGTGTTCCAACACCGCTTCTAATGTAAAGAAAGACGGTGGCGGAGTACTGATAGCTGTCTCACGTAGATGTGCATCTACACGTTTGCACACTTGGGAATCTAGTTGTGAAGATATTTGGGTGATGGTGGAAGTGCGTACGGGTAACATTACTAAAAAAATGGCAGTTTGCACTGTCTACTTGCCCCCTCCTGTAAAACTGGATACGTTGAATGTTTTTTTGGATAATGCAAATAATTTAATACATCAGGTAGACGAAGTTGTGATCCTTGGAGATTTTAACCTACCGTTCATAAATTGGACTAAGTGTAATAATTTCACAACACCGTCAAATTATGGTAACTCAATGGGAAATGCCCTAGTAGATTTTATTTCATTATCCAATATATATCAATTTAATAGCATACACAACGAGGATGACAGAGTACTGGATCTCGCTCTAAGCACACTAACTGACATTTTTTTAACGGCGCCCCCCGACTATATAAGCAAACTCGATGTTAAACATCCCCCGATTCTAATTACGATTCCGAACAAAGAATTTGAATTTTTACGCCCCAAACCGGCTATCGAATTAAATTTTTACAAAGCTGATTTCGACAGTATATCTTTATATCTGAGAAACATTGATTGGTGTGAAGCTTTTAATGACTGTACTACAGTGAAAGAAATGATTTCTTCTTTTTACACCATAATTAGAAAATGTATTGAAGACTTCGTTCCTAAACACAAGTTTAATAGAAAGTTATTCCCTCCTTGGTTTAACAAATCATTAGTTAAATTACTTGCAGAAAAAGAAAAGATCAGGATAAGATATAAAAAATTTAAAAATCCTCGTGACTTTATTGAATTTAACATTCTAAGGGAACGTAGTCATAAGCTATTTGATACTTTATATAAAAACTATATCCATAAAACTGAAAAAAGCATTGCCAAAAACCCGAAAGAATTCTGGCGCTATGTTAAGGACAAGCGGAGGACTAGGTCTTCACTTCCTGCTGAAATGCACTTGGGTGACAGCGTAGCAAGTACAGGGAGTGATATAGCGAATTTATTAGCCAATAATTTCTCAAATGCATTCACTTCGAGCACGGCTGTGGGGCCTGACGATAGTACATCTGATTGTAGTTTACAACATAATTGCACAGGCAAGGTTAGCTTCACGGAACGTGAAGTTTTGCAAAAAATTAAACTACTAGATATTTATAAGGGACCAGGTCCTGACTGTATTCCTCCCCTATTAGTCAAGCGCTGTGGCCGTGCTCTGGCACTACCTCTTTCGCTAATATTTAACCGTTCCTTGTCCTTGGGAGAATTTCCCGACGAATGGAAAAAGGCAAATATTATACCCATCCACAAAAAAGGCAACATAGACGACGTGCAGAACTACAGACCTATTTCAATTTTATCTTGTTTTTCCAAATTGTTTGAGGCACTCCTATGTCCGATAATATCTCAATACTCTTCGCACCTCCTGTCGCAACATCAGCACGGCTTCAAGAAAGGTCGCTCTGTAGAAACCAATCTTGTTGGATTTATAACTGAACTAACACAGACTGTAGACAAGGGTGGTCAAATAGATGCAATATATACTGATTTTAGCAGCGCGTTTGACAAAGTCAGTCATATTTTATTAGTAAGGAAGTTGGAACGTGTTGGTTTTCACGGGTCACTCTTAAAGTGGTTTTGGTCATACCTCACAAGAAGAGAACTAGTAGTTTTGGCAAATGGGTTCGAATCTAAACGATATTTTGCGGAATCTGGTGTTCCTCAGGGTTCGCACTTGGGTCCGGTCCTCTTTTCTATCTTTATAGACGATATTGTCACACGTATAAAGCACTGCAAATACAAATTATTCGCGGATGACTTAAAAATTTATAATTCTGTAAACAGTCATAGAGATGTGGATCTTATACAGAGTGATATTAATAGAATAAGTGAATGGTGTGACGACAACCAAATGCATCTGAATGTTAAGAAGTGTTTCTATATAAAATATACACGCAAAAAAAAGCCTATAAATTCGTCCTACGCATTAAATGGTGAATTGCTACAAGAGGTGCAAGAAATTCGTGATCTGGGAGTGTTGATAGATAGCCAACTATCATTCAGATCTCACATCGACTCTATAGTGAAAAAGGCGGCACAGCAGCTCGGCTTCATTAGGCGAAATTCAAAGAAATTTAAATCATGCCGCACAAAAATACTGCTATACAACTCTATGGTTCGTAGCTGTCTGGAGTTTTCGAGCGTCGTGTGGAGCCCCTTTTACACTGTGCACTCACAGCGCATCGAGAGCATCCAGAGAGCCTTCACTAGATCTTTGGCTTTTTCATGTCAAGGTATCTCACACAGAAGCCCATACTCTAACCGCTTGTCCTTCTTCAAAATGGATAATTTGCGTGACCGAAGAAAAATCAGAGATCTATCTTTTCTATATAAATTGATCCACAATCATACTGATTGTCCTAGAATCCTAAAAGAAATATCATTAAAAATTCCTAGCCATTACCCTCGTCATAGAATTTCTAAAATTTTTAACATTGCTCGAGCCAAAACTAACTTAGCTCGTAACTCTCCGATACCAAGAATGTGCTGGACGTACAATGAAATGAATGCCTCCGTGAAAGATCTTGATGTCTTTCACAACTCTTTAAATGTTTTCAAAAAAAAATTGGCAAAACATTTTGACAGATAGTACTCTGTCATCTTCTATTTATTTTTATTTTTATCCTTTTGTAATCGTTGTATAAATTTCATTTTAAAATGTAGGTATTTGTAATTATTTTTTTTATTATAATGTTCTACCCATTATTTAAGAATGTTGTAAACACCCATAAAGGGTATATATATCAGAACTCTTTTTTATACTAAGTATGTTATTTGTAATTTTTAATATATATACTGTTGGTGTTTCCTAATAAATAAATAAATAAATAAATAAATAAACTTTGAATCTTTGTGTGCTCAGTATTCGGACGTTTTTTTTTTACATAGAAGGCAACTAGCCCGATCGCTCTCACCTTTTACAAAATCGTAATAAGGACCGTGAAGCGGAAGCAGTATACGAACTAGATCAATAAGTTTTTGTTCGAAATTCTATTACCTGCAGACATAAGCTCGCCCCCCGGCACATTCAAGATACTGTTTCAGCTGTTTTAGCAATTTATATTTATACTTCTAAAAAACGCGGCCCCGTGGTTGAGTCCCGTCTTTAAAGAGTTCTTAACTCTGCTAAATTGTTATAGACTTATTTTTACTCTGACCGTGATGACAAGGCTGAAAACTCAATAGATCCGACTTGAAAGCTTGGACTGACTAGACTAATAACTACCTATCACACGACTTGACAATATTGAAAATCAAATTACTGATTTACAGACCCAGCTCTCCGACGACATGAATAGAATCGGAAACGATACGGACTTATTATATAAATTTCAAATTGACTATCTAACAGAGAAACTACATAATGACCGTAACGCTTTTGAGCCTAATCGTAAGAAGAGGGGTCCCATAGACGGATTAGGTTCTCTCGATAATAGTATAACGGGCAATTTAGATTCCACAGACGCAATTAAATTTGACAATGCCATCAAAATTCTGGAAAGAAACCAACACAAAGTCGCGGACAAATTTTACAATCATTATCAGCATCAGCTAAGATTGGATGGTTCAGCATAACACAGTTATAACGCAAATAGTTCAAAATCAAGAGCAAACTAATTCTAAATTAAAACTTCTTTTTAGATAGTGACGCACATCGGGATACGAACTTACTCAAGTATGCGAGATTCGCTCAACTTTTAATTGTATCATCTCTTAAAATGCTGATGATATTAAGGCAGAATTTTTTAAGAGTAAAAACTATTTTATGTTTCGTGCGTGCATCGAACACCCACCATTATTATAGTTAGATATACTAGCTAGAATAGAATGATAAATAAGTTAGATTTCATTTACCCCCAGGGTCATTCAAGTTACATTTCAAAGAATACTATGACGTAATCAAACCAGGTTAGGTACTATTTTTCGGGTAAACGCCCAGTTATAGCCCCGAAATTTCCCATAGTATCTCCCATAGAATAAGATTTATTTAGATTCACCAATCGTCCCTAACAAGAACAACCGATCTATCCTATCCCCGCATCCCCTTATTGCAAGTAACAGACAGGCTTTCATGTATAATAGAGACAGAATGTCCGAAGTACAGCACATGGTTCCTTTGTGAAGACCTGAGAGATGACCACCTGCGAGATGACCACAATCAAGCTATCCAAGGGAGCTGTGGACCAACTGAACGAGAGAGATTACGCTATCCCCTTCCCCCAGCCGACGAAGATACAATTTCCTGTGGACACGAAAGCTACGTCACGGTACAAGGAAGCTACCTTGCTATCGCAGTCAGCCGCTCATAGAACACTCTTACTATCAGTAATATCTACGACAAGATCGAAGAACAACCTTAGACTATCAGGAAGATTTCGATGAACCTTGAAATAACAACCTTCTCACCGCTGCCACATCTGAAAATCAACTCTATAAATTTACAAAACCTACATACTTATCAAGATAACGTGATGCTACAGCTAGCTGTACAACTAGATCCCAATGCACCGACACATACCATACTACGATACCAATCTAAACCTTATTGGTCGCACCGATAATAACAGCGTCACTGGCTATACGACGCTACTACGATCATTTTAAGAAGATGAACTGCGTGCAGAATGAAGAGTAAGAACAACACCATGAAGATGCCGAGAATCCTGGCAATCCAGACTAGAGCACCGGCAACATTTGCTCTCAAAGTTCTCAAATAGTTGCCTTTCTGAGGGTGGAGGTGTTACGTCGGGCCGATTCCACGAGCCGCCGACCACACAGGTCGCCGAGTCACCGCTTCAAACCAAGGGTGTTGCAACCGATTCTCCATAAAACATACCTTCCGATGAAGCCCTCGAGTCAGCGCTTCAATTCCAAGAGTATATTACTTTAATCCGCTGTTAATTCTACCGAACTTCATAATTCATTGTATTCCTAACATCGGGTGCAATCGCACATTTACTTAGCGAAATGTAGCTATAGATTATAATTTTATACATTAAATAGAGTTTAAGTCAATTTGGTTTTTCTTTTGGATCCTTCGGCTGCGGCCTATCATAATTACCTCCTGACTGGTTAGGTTAGGTTATTTTGCTCATTCGAAATTCTTGTTTAGAATTAGAAACCAAATGTTTATGTCAAATTTTATTAAAATCGGCCGGGAAATGGCGCCGCAGCAATTTTGCTCCTTTTTGAGAAAAATATCCCCCCCCCCATCAAAAAATCTTGACGACAAAAATTACTATAAAATCGTAGAATCCGAGTACCAAGTTACGTCGAGGTTCGTTGATAAATACGCCCTGTACGCGAGTAGTACATCTACACAAACATACAAACATCCGGACAGATAAAAGCAATTTTTGCCAGTCGTTGCAGAGACGCTTCGCTCGCTCGGTCAGTAAGACACCGAGTTTATTTTTTTGACTTTATTATTTCACAGTATGCGGGTTCCACATCATTCTTTACATCGGCGTTTATGTATCCGTGGTTCCTACCTTTTAACTCCTGTAAGAGATTTACGTAAGTATTTTGAGGTTCTGTTTTATTATTACTCGCCATTTTAGAAGGGTTGGAATTAGCATCATTAGCTGTTTTAATATTACTCGAATTTTGTCCTTCCAGGTTTCCATAATGGCTCTTATGCACTTTGCTATTAGGGTCAGATTCCTTTGAATTACTGCCAACTTGTGACGTTTTTTTATTGTCTGCTACGTTTAATGTTTTAAAGTTTTGATATTCCGTTAACATTTGATTTGCGTAAGTTGGTTCTTTTTTTTGCTCAGATGCATGAGTTTGTGCATGACTCTGTACGGATGCATATGCTGGTTCATTTTTTTGTACAGATGCATAAGCCGGTTCATTATTTTGCACGGATGCATATGCTGGTTCATTATGTTGCAAGGATGAATAAGTTAGTTCATTATTTTGCACGGATGCGTAAGCCGGTTCATTATGTTGCACGGATGCATAAGCCGGTTCATTATTTTGCACTGATGCATAAGCTGGTTCATTATTTTGTACGGATGCATAAGTTGGATCATTATGCAGTCGATGTGTATTAAGATAAGTAGGTTCTCTGATGGAGTCCCGTGGTTCAGCGTAGGTTGGTTCTATTTTATTTCTTTGGTTTTTCGGCGTAGGCTTCGCATATAAATTATGGAAGGAGTTTGGGTCGGCGTATGTGACTTCACCAGGCTGGTCCCATTGAGGGGGTGTGGCCATCGGAGCCTCGTGGTGATCCGGGAGTGTTTCGTAATCCAAATTTGATGTGTTCTGAAAGAGAGAAAGTTTATTTTCAGTGGGTTCTCAAAGTTTACGTTAGTTTTTACCTTAGAGTAGAATATATTGGAATAGAATATATTTTATTATTCAAAAGTCACAGTTTCAGTTACCTACATTTTCAAATCTACGCTAATAATAATGCTATGAAGAGGAAAGAATTGTATTTTAGTATTTTTAGATGTTTGTAACGAATAAACTCAAAAACTACGGGACCGATTTTAAAAATTATTTCACCAATATAAAGCTACATCTTTAGCGAGTAACATAAACTATAGAATTAGGTGGCATATACTTCTGCCAAATTTTGTCAAAATCGATCGCTAAATGGCGCTGCAACGGGTTTCCTCCTTTTTGAGGGAAATACCCTCCAATCAAAAGGTCCCGACGACGAAAAAATCTATTAAATCGTGGACCCTGTACACCAAGTTTCGTCGAGATTTGTTGAGAAGTGCGACCTGCACGCGAGTACCAACATACAAACATCCGGACTCGCGCGAGGTCTACTGTTCGCAGAACAACTAGGTAGTATGTATGGTTGGGATGTTAATTAGTACGGTATTTATTTTCTTTGGGCCTCTGTAACTTGAATTGTATGCAAGTTACCTTGCCTGAAATAAATGTATTATTATTATAAGCTAGGCTTACTAACAATTGCGGGTAGTCGTTTCTTCTTATAGCTGTACGCGATCCAAACAACGACCGCCAACAGTAATATGAAAAAGAGCACCCCGACTACGATTACCAGATACTTCCTGAAATCTATAAAATTATGATTAATGCTAAAGAACACAAAGTGCTACAAAATGTGAAGTAATACTATATAATTATATATGTATAGGATATGTATAGTATAGTATATGTATAGGAAGGTAAACAGGGTTCTGAGGACTGTTTGCTAAAACAATAAATAAATACGTTTTACACTCATAGCTCCCCACTGGGATATCCTATGTCGAGGATGCCATGGTACACACACAAAGACAAGGCCAACTAACACCCAGACCAAGACCAGATATTTAAGTTCATCATTCAAACATCTGCTGAGCCGAAAAAGGCTCAAAACTCATCATTATGAACAACTTTTGCTATTGGACCAACCCGGAAATCACGAAAAATATCAGCTGTTCCATAGAAAAATGCGAATGGCTCTCGACAAAATGTATGAAACAGCTGTTTTTAGTCCCTCTCCTTATAACCACATCACATTTTGTATCTACATCTACATTCTTGAAAGCTTTTATTTAACTTGCAAATCTTGCAATGTGTATCTGTGATTGTTCGGGTGGAATATTGCAACTCCATTTTGAACCACTTCCCGATGTCCGATTGAGCTAAAATTTGGTATACCTACGTGTGTAACTCCGATGTGCACTGTCATCGTAAAAGCTTGTTTTTTTTAATAACTTTTTACCTGTCGGTTCAGGATCGGTAGTCTTGGTCTTGGGTGTCTTAGATGTGGTTGTGGAAGTACTACCGGGAGTTATAGGTGTGTTGCGACGTGGGGTCGTAGGTCGAGTAGTCGGAGACGGAGAAGTAGTTCTAAGTGTAGTTGAAGTTGTAGGTTGGAACGCAGGTGTGGCTTGCGATGGAATCGTAGGTCGAGGTGTAGTTCCCGTTTCGTTTTCTCGAATCAGTGTCAGATATGTTATTTTGTGGGAATTATCTCGACATTTGATAGTAGCTTTATTTTGATGATGCTGAAGCTTGAACGAACGAGATCTTGGTGATTCGTCGCGCTGTGTATGAACTTGGCCACCTGCAACAAATATAAGTGTAATAGTACTTTAAATAAAACGCGAGAGCAGTGGGTCTAAAATGGCTGCTTTAAGCAATTTATCCGGAAACGATTCCTAAACTTTGCTAAAACCAATCAGGGTCATATTCTATTTTTATTTGACTTTTCTGCATAATTATTTGTGTTTTGTTTTGTAATTGTATTTTAGTTTTAATTGTTTTAATGTAATTTTTTTATTTTATCATAAGTGTAATTCGTTTTAAATGGTTCTGATTGAATATAATAAATAAATTTTATAAATATTTACCTAAAATATGTCATTTGAGAACTATACTGTTTACATAAGGTGAAATAAAATATTGAGTATTGAAAATTGATTCCTGGCAGTTTATCGGTAATGAGTAATGACTGTACTGTAATAGGTACCTTCTGTTTGTTGCATAAAATTGTCAAATTAACCGATTTGGATTTAGCTATTTGTTTGAAATGTGACTCGACCGAAAGTGTTATCAGCTATTATTCAAAAAAAATCGGTTCAGCCGTTTGCTTATTCTTATTAATTATTAATTGTTGTTATAGCAGCTACGATTATAGTATTACTAAAACTAAAAAAGTTTTTAATTTAATGTTTGATTTAAAATAAGTAGGAACCGGATTATATGCAATGGCATTTTCATGCATTTTCAGCATATTTTGTGTAAAACCATACATATTTTCGCTACATTTACCGGTAGATTACCCTACTGAAAAGTGCAAAATTAACTGTTACAAAAAATTTCTCCAACCTTCACCAAAAATATAACCGGTCAAATGTATACCTGCCTAACATAAATTGACCTTTTTCTGAACCACACTCAACCGGGCAAAAATGTTGTATTGAAAATTTTGAATGAATACGTATTTTTATGCTGAATCTTCTTCTTATCTTCTTCTTCTTCTTCGCTGTACGTTTGTCTGGCTATTATAACTCAAGAACGGCTGGACCGATTTCACTAATTTTGATCTTGAAATATTTGTGGAAGTTCAGGGAAGGTTTAAAAGTTAAAAAAAACAGCGGCTGAAACCGCCGGGTGCAGCTAGTAAGAAATAAAAATAAACATATGCTATGTTTATTTTTTCACGTTTTACTTGTTCAAAACTTATCCTTAAAATTGCATATTTTATCAATTATTGTGCATATTTTCCTAATTTTCATGCATATTTTACACATTTTTTGTTGCATATAATCAGGTCCTTAAGAAGAAGATACTCACCCTCATACTCCCATTTATCAGCAACAGAGCAATACACATGCAAAATCTGGTTTCCAATATTGTATTCAATAACATTTGCGGTGGCATTTGAGTATTGAAGAGAGATATGAGACTTCGATAGACCAAGAATAAATGGATCTGAAAAGATGTTTCACAAAGTTTTAGTTAAGGTAATGCAAGTAAATAAAGTAAGTAATAAATGGATTACACGTAACGAGTACAGTCGCGACTGCAAACACCAGTTGGGTAGGTATCGCGCCTCTCTCGGCCTAGTGCCCATTTACTGTTTCGCCACTGTACTCGTTACGTTTAATCAACCTATTAATAATTGTTAGTAGGTAGTAAACAGTTTAAGGTTTTTTCCAATTCTTCCTACAAACTGTAAGAATTATTTTTAAAACGTTTGCAAAATATGCATTGCATTATACCCCACTCAGTTTTACATGAGTCCAAGCTAACCGCCCTCGCCTTCGGCTCGGTCTAACTAAACGTCTTGGCTCAAATGGCACGTTTTATGCACTCGTTGTTCAATATACAGTTACCTACTTACCGTATTCAGGAGTTTGCTTCAAAAGTGTGAGTATGATAACGAACGGCGTACCGTCCAGTGTGCGGTTCACGGCGCAGTGAAACGACACGCCATTGGCATTGTCTGTATATCTTACAACAAATGATGAAGGAAATCCAGGACCCTTGTCATTTAAGTGTTTGGCTGAAATAAATAGGTTTATAGTTGTACTTTCATTCAGTTGGAAACAAAATTATTAAGTATTGTTTTTTTATGGGGTTCGTATTTTAAAAGGAAAAAACGAAACCTTAAAGAAACTTATTTTTGAACTTATAAGATCACTTTGTTGTCCGTCTGTCTGTCAAGACCCTTTTTTAATATAGATATGAGGTATCTTAATAAGCTCCATCTAGTTTTATTTGCTCAAGGTAAAGCAATTAACTGGTTAGTATATTCTCAAGAAATAAAATAAATTACTAGAGAATCGAAATGCACGGCTTTCTTCCATCAGCGGCTTCAGCCTAATATAAACCAGTAGATACACCTGATTACACCTATATTACTTATGTGAATACTTACTGCCATGATACTTGTCTCCGACCAGGAGTACGGGTGTACATGCCTCGTCTCCGTACATGTCATTGTCTTTTATAATGTTTATATCCAAATACTCTCCATCGTAATACCTATACTCGTAGTTATTCTCCCCAGTTGGCAGAGTCAGCCTTGGAAGAGTCAAGCCATTTACTACATAAGCTAACATTCCTGAAAATAACAAAACGGAACGGTCCATGTATGCTGCAGTAAAACACGTTATAAATGTCATGACTGTTAGATAACTAGTAGGTAAGTAAGAACTCAAATAAAGACCTTCTTTATTTATTTTTTATTCTTTGACCGCTATCTTGTTTGAAGGTAAGAAATGATGCGGTCTACGATGGCGCATGCGTGCCTAGAAGAAACCGACTCTCTCGCAACTTGAAGACACCCAGATCATAGCTACCGGTGGGTAAATACCCACTCGGGCAGAGCATTCCACTCTTTAACAATAAAGGTGGAATCAAAGCGCTTCATATGAGCTTTTACTATATCAACCATAAAACGATCTCCCTTTTTTTATGCCCTTGGTGGTCCGATGTTGAAATGGGCTAGAAGGAATTACATTTATAAACTCGATACGACGATGACGACGCGTTGTACCACGACACAGCATCTTTTTATGATGCGACATTGTGTCGTGGAACTCTACGACGAGCATCAGTAAAATTTACGACAGAAAGTCACGATACAATCCGCCGATGCATGCGGCATTTTTTCAGGATCAGGAGAAAACATGGACGACACGACGCGACGACATCGTGGCACGCGGTCTACGATGAAGCATGCGCAAGGTAGTCTCAGAGTAAAAGTTGTTCATAATGATAAGTACCCCCTTTCGACTGAGTATACCCTTTATTATAACCCTGGACTCTCACTCCTGGCCTTGAAGATACCTTGGTCATAGCTGTACCTTACCTCTTGTATTTTTGTCAACAGTTAATTTCAGTTTGATGACTTGCGTAATTGTATTGTAATGATCATAAAGGACACACTCCAGGCTATCTTCGTTATTATCGGCTGTTAATTTCATGTACACGCTCACTGAGCCAGTTTGTTGATTGGTCCATTTCAAAACGCCTGTCAAAATAAAAAAACAGTTAGAAATTTTATGTAACCATGTTTTTTCGGGTGGAATCTTGCAACTCAATTTTGAACCACTTTCCGAAGTTTGATTGAGCTGAAATTTGGTGTACGTGTGTAACTCCGATGACAATGCAATAAAAGCTTGTTTTAAAATATTAATTAAATTAACAGATACCTATCAGAATTACCTTTTCGCAGAAAGACAATTCAGTTGAATGGTCTTGATATCAAAACGCCATAGTTACTAATAGACTTAAACGTATACCTACATGAAGTAACAAAACGTCCGGATCTGAAACAGCCTGAATTCAAAATACTCTAGGTAGCAAATCGTCTTCATATTTTATTAAATCGTCATAGTTGCTAAATAGTCATGAACGCTGAATGGTCTGGTAGCAAAACGTCTGGACCTTAAAACGCCATAGTTACCTACATAATAGACATTTTATCTATACAAAATAAAATAAATGACACAAAAAACGGCATGCAAGATGCCGAGTTTGTTGATATATGTATTTATGTATTCATTGTTTGTTCAGAGTTTGGACAATCCTACTACTATACTTTTTTAGGGTTCCGAAACTACTGCGGGGAAGAACTTCGGTGTCTGTTTGTCTATGTATTGTGTCACAGTCACAGCCGTATTTCGGCGATAAGGGTCATTGTTTTACAGAGTTTGAAATAAAAAATAAAATGTTTTGAAATGTCCAAATTAATACATTTCATCTGATCCCCACATGACCTGATTGCTTGGCTTTACCAAGTACCTACCATAATGCGGAGTTGACTTCTACATTTCTAAAATGAGGCCAACAGCCAAACAGGTTATTACTAAAAGTACTGGTGAAGTCCAAATACCAGGAATGCATAAACCATGAAGCGGTTTTTCTTCTCGAGACCCGTGATCACACTCTTTTTGAATCTAAAGTTAAAAGCCTCTCCATCGTTTCTGATATCCTTGTACCAAGGGCACTAAAAAGCAACACCGTTTTATGGTTGATATACGAGTAGGTACCATAAACTCGTACGAAGCGCTTTTATTCCACCTTTATTGTGCGGACCGCTAGGGTGTGGAACGCTTTGCCTGGGTGGGTGTTTCCCGATAGATATAATCTAGGTATTTTCAAGTCGCAAGTGAATCGGTTTCTTCTAGGCAAGCATGCTGCATCGTAAACCGTATCGTTTCTTACCAACAGGCGAGATGGCGGTCAAATGCAAGCCTATTACTAAATTAAAAAAAACCTGGCATCGATAAATTATCCATGGTAAAGTTAATGACAAAAACAGGTAGTGGACTAGTGGACATTGGTGCATTTATGTCATCTAACTAATTTGACTTCAGGCTATTAAGCTATTGTAATCATACAGACTATGTGTAATCCAGACGTTTTGCTACTAGCTCATTCTGCTTTTATGCCGTCCAGCTGAGTTGACGCTCTGCTGACTGGGTGCTCTGCTTTTATATCATCTAGCTGAACTGTCTCTCAGGCTCTCTACCTATAGGCATCCTGCTTTCATATCATTCGACTGAATTGACTTTCTGCGAAAAGGTCATTCTGATAGGTACTTATCCAAATTAATTTATTACATTTTGTTTCTTTTTAGCTTATTACAAGCTTTTATTTAACTCGTCATGTCAAATGTTGGAGCTAAATTAGAACCAGTTTCTGAAGCCCAATTGAACTGAAATATGGTATCCCTGTGTATTGTGTAACACTGTTAGGAATATAATAAAAGTATGTTTATATATATTTTTAAATTAGGTAACTCATTTCGTATACCTTTGGCATAATACGTTAGCACGACATCATAATGATTTCCGACGATCCAGTAGCAAGTGAAGTTTGTTCTCTCTCCATCGAAGAACCTGTAGTCCTGGTACTCCGGATCTGGGTAGAAATGTTTATTGTTCGCTGTCAGCTGTCCAACCAGTGGTTGAGGCTCTGAAACTAAATGGCTAAATATTATATTTATATTTAACGATTCACAGATCAAATCGGATTAGCAAAAGAAAGGTATGCAGGTTTTCTATACTGTAAAATAAATCAGTAACGTTTCACACTATAACAAAAACGAAAATAAAAAGAAAGAAACAAAAGGAGAAATTAATAAGATAACTACTCGTATGTTATTTTTACCTCTGGTTGGCTCATCCGTTTTCTTTATGGTCCTTTGTCTGTGCGTACGCGGTAATAATCAAGTGAAATATGTAAAAGTAACTTAATTGAAAGTTTCTTCTTATAAGTATGGCAACTATGGCAAATACTGTGTTAAAATCAAGATTTATTGGCCAATTGGCCATAATAAGTAAAAAAACAGAGAACGCACTGAAGTTGCTTCGGGTACCTATCGCAGGTGTCCATGGCGGCGGCGGCGGTGACCACTTACCATCAGGCGGCGCGTTACTTGTTTTCCAGTTATTTTAACACTTGTTTGAGACATAAAAGAAGTTGTTAGTTGTTCTTGTTGTATTTTTTTATCAAAATAAATTTAAAAATACTCACGAGTCTTATTGGGAATACGGATTTTTGTTGAGCATGAAACTCCGTCGTCGTCTATTATGAGGTAACCAGAATCAACTATACATTTGCTTCCTTCATAATAATTACAAGCTGCGTAACCAAAATGAAACACACATTCGTAAGTCCAACCGCCTGTGCGCGAGGATACATCGAGTACATCCTGAAATAAAAGATTTAGTTCGCGTGAAGTTTTTGACGGGTTGTGTACCTACATGTTTGTAATTGTATTTATGTCAAACCGGCTAACCGGTTTGAAGAAACCGGTTACCCTACGGAACCCAAAACGAGGAAACTGACAGACGAGCTTTTTTGTAGCAGGGGAATCTCGAGGGGAATATTCCACTCCAGGATGAAGATCCTCTTCAATGGTACTCGGCTGCATGGGGGTGCAAACTAGATATGTTGGGTTTTACTGACAAAAATTCCTCTCGGAGGTTCTTCATAGAACCTAGTCCATCGGTAATATCCTCGAAGGTAGGCAATGCATTAAATATGCATTAGGTATTGGAGGTGTCCATAATACAGCGGTGACCACTTCCCACCAGGTGGCTTGTCGCTTATTTGCTAATAATTTTATTTTAAAAAATTGCTTAACGAGCAGGTTTCTTTTAAAGAAAGAATCCGACAAGGAACTGATGAACTGACATTCCTCAAAGTATTAGCAAGCTGAAGTGGCATGGGCTGGCTATTGTGGCCATGTCTTTAGGAGAACCGACAACATCCGCAGTAGACGGGTTCTAGTGTGGTCTTTTAAAGAGCCCGGAGCCCTCCGCCAAGCATCTATGCAAGTCATTGGAGAGGTTTTAGTCGGAATAATCCCACATATTCCGGCTGCGCCTCATGGTAGTTGGGTATCTTATGAAGACTCCCCCCTCGTTAAAAAAAAGTCGGCCAAATGGAGTGTCCTGCGTGAGGCGGCTGGGGGAAGTGACAAGTGATGCAGGAGTTCTTGCTGTGCGTGCCGTGGAGCGCTGCTCAATGCTCATACTATTTTTCAAAACAGACACGAGCGAGCACTCGCGTGAGAAGTTGGCGGACGCCTTATACCTGGCAGTCCATTTTGATGATGATTCTTTGTACTTACAGATACAAAATCATGCAAGTGATCATCTCTTGTTAATTCAACGCTGGTATACTCAGGACTGGCGCGCTGGTGGAACATAGGCTTCCAGATACACCTGAAATAGTAATTCTTTGAATCAGGCGTTACTTTGCGGAAACAAATCCATTAAAACCTATTTAGAAATGTAATTATATTCCAAGCAGGTATTTATTTTCTTTCCTAAGTTTAAATTTTTGCAATATTTCCATAAAAAAAGCTAAAAACATTATAAAAACTTAAACCTATGGTGCCGCCGGCAGCGGGGCAGGACCCAAGCTACCGGTGGTTAAGGCTGCAAAGTGAGGAATCTCCTGACAATGCGGGCCGGGTCAAGAATCACCGCCTTTTTATATGAATATCCGACCCTTGAGCCAACCGTCTAGTCTAGAGCCTCTTCATTCAACTATAGGCTTGCGTTTGACCGCCATCTCGCCTGATGGTAAGCAACGATGCGGTTTGTGAAATTGTATGGAGCACGCTACTTTACTACTTTATTTTTAAGCTATTGCATAGATTTTATCGCGGGCCTTGAGCGTGGAATGCAGAAATTCCGTTCCAAAAAAACCTAACACCCCCCACCGAAGTCAAAAAATAGTTCAATGGAGGCGCCACTATTGCACTTCCAAAACAAAAATGACAGTCTTTCATAGAAAAAAATAGTTCCTCCATTTATCCACCTATGACAGTAAAGTACATATGCTGGCTGGAATAATAAAAAAGTAATCTAATTTGACATTCGGTAGCTTTTTAATGGGTCAGTACCCTGGCTGGCAAGGCTGGCAAGGTTTCAGTATTGGGATAGGGCGGAGCCTAACGTGTTTGCAATTAAATTTGGAATAATTTATTTAAGTATGCATGTCTTTAATTATGGAACCTTCTTCATTATTGGCTCGTAAGATATTTCTTCACATAGAGAAGGCAGCGTGGTAGAGAAATCTCTAGGTTGAATTTTGCTACTTTTCAGGAGAGAAAAAATACTGTCTTACTTTTTACTCATTTGCAGTACAATCAGTATTTTTAAACTATTGCATAGCTTCTATTTTCTTCTATCTATTTGCAAAAAATATGCTACCGCGGCAGTCCCCGAGTGCCACACGTCTTTTTATTATAAATGCGAAAGTTGATGAGAACTCATCGGTTAGAGTGTGTTCATTTGTTAATTCTTTGAACTGGCATGCCTAAACAGATTTGAATGAAATTAGATTTGGAGCTAGCTTATACCTTAGATAAACACATAGGCTACTTATTTACAAGCTTTTATTTAATTCGCAATGTATCTATTATATGTTTGTATGTATGTAACTATTGTTACGAGATCGGTTCGGGATACAAGAAATCAGACGCCAATTTTAACGATTCACACTTTAATCAAACACAAACACTCACAGTACACAAAACACTCGTACGAGTCGCACTGAACACTTGCACTTCGATTACTTAGATCCGATCACTTTCGTGGTCAAAGAAATATTTGGTAAACGTTTAACGTTTGCACTCGCTGTTTCCCTAGATACCTCGAAGGCTTTTGTCGGAGTTTGTACGACGGCCTTATAAGCAAACTTTCTTCGTATGGCTTGTCCGCTGATTTCATTGCGTGGATATGGGACTTTATGTGGGATCGATCGATCCGATTAGTTGTTGGTGGCTGCTCGTCTGATCTGAAGGATATCAATGCCGGTGTTTACAAATCCAATATCAGAGAGAAGCTATGGCTACTCTCCATGGTAACCAGGATTAAGCTTATGAACTTGCCCCTTAGGCAGTCTCAGATTGGGGCGATGCTATCCTGATCAAGTTTATGCGGCTAAGACCCAGGCGTGTCTGTTCTCTGCAAAGAAGAAGTCATTCCAACTGGCCCTTACTCTCCGAAATGTATTCATACCGATAGCTGACAGTCTGGAGCTCTTGAGTATTGCTCTAACGTCAACCCTCAACTTCGGCTCCTATATTGAGTCCAAGGCTCAATTAGCTGGGTATTCCTTTCACGCCGGAGCAGTTGCTGTCGTTATATACTAAAGCACATGTTCGGTCGTGCATGGAGTACTGTTCGCATCTTTGGGACAGATCTGCTAAGTACCAGCTTGAGGCGTTAGAGTTTATTGGAAAACGTACCAAGAAGCTTATTAGCAACGACTCGTTGTTGACGCTAAACTGCAAAGTCTCGATCATCGGCGCAAAGTTGCTAGTTTATTAGTTTTTTATCAGATACATTCTGCTTCTGATATGCACCAATTTATACCCTCTGGCCTGTTCTACTATGGGAACACCAAGGGCACAAAGAAACGTCATCGTGGTCGACATACCTAAAACCCGAACAAAACGCTTTGCCTCCAGATTCATTTTGCGAATCGCACGAGTGTGGAATGCTCTGCCTGAGAGGTTGTTCCCCGATGGTTATAATATGGGTGTCTTCAAGTCGAGAGTGAATCGGTATCTTCTAGGCGTACTCCAGCGTAGACCGCATAATTGCTTCCCATCAGGCAAGATGGTGGTCAAACAAATGCAAGCCCATCATTGAAAATAAAAACCCGAAATTTAAATTTTCAAAATTTAAAAACCGAGTTTTTAAAACAGGCGGTTACTGGGTTTTGAACCACTTTCCGGTGTCCGATTGAGCTGAAATTTGGTTACCTAAGTTACCTAAGTAACTCCCATGAAAATGTAATAAAAGCTTGAATTTCAAGATATTTTTAAGTAATAACTTATGTTTTTAGTTCTTGCTCATATCATTTTAAAACTTGTCAAAATTTACCTTCCCACTGGATTGAAATCTGCTAATCCATAATATGTGACGCGGATCCGAAACTTGCTGTCGACCTCGATGTCAGGTGAGTCACTCCAGCATTGCAATGTTGCTGAATCATAGTTGTTTATAGTTAGCTTTATTTCCTTCAAATCTGCGAACAACAAATCAACATGATAAGTATAAGTTTGTACTACCCTGGCGTTTTACTGTTTTCGATCTCACAATGAACGCGTTTTGTGATCGAAAACAGCTAAAAACGCCACTTTTGCTTACAATCGTTCGCATGTGTGACATACGAAAGTGTACACGTGCAAATGATTTTGTCATTTTTAACTGTTATTTTTGACACTGATTCCAAAACATAAGCGAGGCCTGCTTAAAGTTAGGCACTGCTGCTCTGACTCCTCGCTGTCGTGAAATGCCACGTGCGAACACATGACGGAGAATTTATGCAGTGATTTAAGACCGCTTACTTAATGTACAAGATAACTTTTGTTAAAACTTCCACATTATTACCACTATTACATAAAGTGTATGAAAACTGTCGGCATATAAACGAGTAGGTTAAAAATGTGTGATTTCAAGACCCAAACGTGGGAATGAGTTAAGGGTTGATTACACGTAATGAGTACAGTGGCGTTACTGACCCTTTTTGGCTTAATATAACGTACTCTTATAACCTTATACCGATATAATAATAATATGATAATGTATGGATAGGATACCTACAGATTTTTTCCGCGAATTAATCCGCGTTTGACCACCAATCACCAAATATAGTAATAAAATTAATAATGCAGTGTTCAGAAACTGACACGTAACCAGCCACAAGCCTTGCCCAGCCACATTATCCTACTAATATTACTAGGTTATAAGGAAAGGGTATGCTAAGCTGAAAAGGGCTAATAATACCTTATATTTGTATCACTGAGAACAGTTTTCACTATGAGACCAACCCTGAAATCACGAAAAAAAATCCATACATTTTGTCGAGTGTCACGCCATCACGCGTGAACGGCTGGACCGATTTCACTTTTTTTTTTGTTGTGTTTTTTATTGTCAGGAGGAGGTTGGCTAGTTTTTTTGTTTAGACTTGGCTAGTTTTCATATACGAATTACAGGTATATTAATAGCCTTCGCAAGTTCTAAGCCTGTTACTTGTCGGTTCTTACTCGTATTTCATAATTTCCAAAATTTGGCTTGCTGGTAGTAACTAGCCATCGAACATAATAATTCGTATATGAGAACTAGCCAAGTCAAACCTTGGGCTACAACATTATTATCCTAAGTTATAAGAAAAATGATATTTTATGTTGTTATAAATAAATTTCAGGACTGACTATCAAACTTGGCACCTGTTTAGATCTCACTTCTTTTTGCGGCGAAGCCAAGCATAATTTTTGTATTTTGTATTTTGACGAAACAGATTTATGAGGCGAGTGTGAATGGACAAGCTGGTAGAGGTCGACGTAGGCGAACGTATCACGATCAAATCGAAGACGTTCTCAGTAAAGGCCACGTAAAAAGTACCCGCAACCGACGAGCTTGTATGAAAACACTTATGAAAGTAGAAGAAGCGAAAGACATATGTCAGGATCGTAGCAAGTGGAGGGATGTAGTCTCTGCCTACCCCAATGGGAAAGAGGCGTGATAATATGTATGTATGTATGTATGAACTTGGCTGTCCTTTTTTACATTTATGTTTTTGGTGGGATAATATTATTTATATAGTCAGGCCATATTCAACAAAACTATTTATATACGCGCAAAAAAAAAAAAGAAAAAAACAAGAATATCATATAGCATTACAATAATATTTTTTTTTATTAATTATACCAATTCGAATTAATTAGTCATCGTTAAGACATTCAACGTCTGTGTTGAGTCAGCTAGTTCTACTAATAATTGTATTCCTTTAGAAGATCAGAGTTTTTGGTTCCATGAGAGTTTTGAAAACGAATCAACGAATCTGTGGACTTACTTTCTCTGGAGCTCAAGCTGACACTCGACCGCAATATTGTACAAAATAACAAGCACCACCCTAACTCGTGCACCATCTTGAAATTACAAACGATGATTACTTAAAGTATTTTGCCCAACGGGCATTCAATAGCTACAAAATGAACACTGATGTAATTTATTTCTAAATACGATTAAATTACTGTGCGGACGGAAAATTTTAAATTATCCTTAAAATTAGTGTTAAATAAAACCATGCATGGTAGTAATTCGAATAATATTTAGGTAAGTTTTATCCTCATGAGCTGGCCCGGTGCCCCGCCCCGGTCCCGGTACAACAGAAGGTGGATATTAAATCGTTTCATCTTCCCCGATAGCGTCGGTGTCGGAGTTTACGGAGGTAGATGATGCACACCAAGTCTCACCTTCCCCGGTCACGTATTTAACTAATCAGGTATTTGTATACAGGGTTATTCATAAAGGGTATGCTAAGCCGAAAATGGCTCATAGTACCTACTCATGATCATGAACAACTTTTATTATTGGGCCACCCCGAAATTCACGAAAAAAAAAATCAGCTGTTCCATACATTTTGTCGAATGTTCGGCCTGTTTGGCTCAGCGGTAGTGTATCCGCCTTATAAGCCAGAGGTCCCGGGTTCGATTCCCGGCCGGCAGATGTTTGAATGATGAATTTAAATATCTGTTCTGGGTCTGGGTGTCAGTTGTCCTTGTCTTTGTGTGTGTTCCGTGGCATCCCCGACACAGGATTTATTCCTAGTGGGGAGCTATGAGTGTGAAACATTTACGTTAAAAAAAATAATTTCATTGACATTTTTCTATAGAACAGCTGATTTTTTTTTCGCGAATTTCGGGGTGGCCTCATAGTAAAAGTTGTTTATGATGATGAGTACTATGAGTCCTTTTCGGCTTAGCATACCCTTTTGGAATAACCCTCTATTTTATTTCATATAATAATAATGCTCGCCAGTTCTGTCACTTGAACTTGGCTTGACACGCTACCGCGTGTCTAGATTATTCAATTTAATTTAAGTCAGGTATAAGTATACGCAGGTTAGGTTTTCCCTTTAGAACTGACACATTATGCCCAAATATGTACATTGTAAATGTGCGCACGTACCTACATATTATATATAGCTTACGATACGATTAGGTATAACAGATTCAATTAAATGAGCATTTTCATAAGGATAACTTGATAATGATGAATAATCCTACTATACTAAAGCAAAAGCAGCTGAACGAATTTACATGAATTTTGGAATGAAGGTTGTTCATGGTCTACACATAGGCTACTTGTTATCCCAGAAAACGCGGGTGAAACCGCGGGGCGCAGCTAGTGTACAAAAAATACACAAAAAAATCTACGAATTTTCGGTAACTTTCGCGTTTATAATATTCAGTAGGATAGGATAATAGGATTAGTAGGGTAGGATAGTTGGAAGTAGGATTAAAATTCAATAAATAACCAGCTTTGCTGCTCTTCGCCTGCGCTGCAAGGTGTGTGAAGTGTGAACCTCGTGCATGCTCGTGCGGTTCCATGGTTGAGGTCGATGGCCGTCACGGTTTGAGTGTGAAAAGTTTATTAATAATTAAAATTTATTTATTATTTAATTTTATAATGAAAGGCAGCCCCGGATCTAGGGGGGGGCGAGCCGGGGCCCATGCCCCGGGCGTCAAGCTTAGGGGGGCGCCAAATTCACACTTTACAGACGAATAGACAACTCATCATTTACTAAACTTTGACCACGGAATAAATAATAGTACAAGTACAGTCATGACCATATCAACATTATCAACTCGACCGATACCCAGAGCGCGGAGTAAGACGTGCTGTACGAACATTTATTATTCGCGAGGCGCGTAGGGCATAGTTAAAATACGCGCCCGCTCGCCCGCAGGAATCGCAGATCGCGGCAGCACGCGTCTGGTTACCGTGCGTGCGAAAGGGATGATATTCGAAAACTTCCTCGTTGATCTCCCTCCACGACAGTGTTTTATTATAAACATGTGTGTTGTTTGTCAGGAAAGAAAATACTTGTTTTTTATTAAGTTACCGTTTGAATAAAAACTGAAAGCGTCTAGGACATAGACGCCATAACAAACGCGCTCGCTGCGCTCGCATATTTTATTAATTACTATATAACCATTACACACACCCCGTAATTAGATAGCCTGTGTTTAATTTAATAACAACTAAATCAAAATTATTACGCTCACTACTCGCGTCTTGTTTTTCTTTTCGGTAAGTAGATGCTGACTGTTTTGGAATTGACCGAAAAAGTCTTCAATCAATTCAATTCAATCAAATTCAATTGAAAACTTTTGACTTCAACCAACACGAATAGTGGGTAGTTTTCTTTGTAAACAGCCTGTCCTAAATTTCTGAAAACGTCTCACTTTTTTGCGCTCGCTGCGCTTGCATTTTCTGGATGTTTAATTTCCGTTGTGCATAGTTTGTCAAATATGATCGATCTGTTCTGAATTGATCAAAAATGCCTAAACAGAGCAGAGCAGAGCAAATTTATGCAAAAACATTTTTAACCGACTTCAAAAAAGGAGGAGGTTATCAATTAGTCTGTATGTTTTTTTATTATTATTTTTTTTTTTTTTTTATGTTTGTTACCTCATAATTTCAATGTGACTAAATGTAATGTTATGACTTTTGACCGTAAAAGAAATTCAATACATTTTAATTATTGTTTAAATAATGTTCCTATAAATAGAGTAAACTGTATCAAGGATTTGGGGGTGACATTTGATCGCAGTTTGACTTTCCACGATCATGTATCTGATCTCGCTAAGGAGGCATACCGTCGTCTTGGCTTTGTGTTGCGAAATGCTAAGGATTTTGAAAATCCGCAAGTTATTCGGACCTTGTATAACTCCTTGGTTAGAAGTAAGCTAGAATCGAGCGCGTGTGTTTGGAACCCGCATCATGTTACTTACACGCGAATGCTGGAGAAGGTCCAAAAAACCTTCTTAAGGTCGCTTTTTAAGAAACTTTATGGGTATTACCCGTTCTTGTATCCAACAAAGTTTTTGCTCGGTCAGCTTGGCTACAACTCTTTGGAAGTACGACGTATGTTAGACCAGCTCATTATTTGCTGCAAGGTGCTCAGAGGTTCAGTTGACTCGATACACCTGCATGACTTACTGTGCGTACTGTTCGTACCGGATTAACCCGGAGTTCCGGCTAACAGACGTGGCCGGCTGCATGATTTGTTTCATGTCGACAGCAGTCGCACTGTGGCGCGTTCTATGTCGCCTCTTGTTCGTGCTCGCCGTCATTTCAATGCACTCCTTGCCACCAACTCTGATTGTGATATTATGTTTGACAAGTGGAAGAATTTATTGACAGTGTTTTTAACATATTGTGAGAATTTAATTGACCAATGGGACAGGAGTAAAAGAGCTAATAGCTCTTTTGAATCTGATAATGACATTTTGACATAGTTAATTTGACTTGTTGTAATAATTTTTATTTATTTATTCTATCATTTGTTGACTTTGTATTAATTTTATTATTTATTTTGTTTGTAATTTTGAGAATTGAATTTGTATTTTTTGTAATTTGTCATTGTAATTCATTGTGAGGTAATTGTAAGTGCTCGTAGCGTTGTTACTTCAATAAATAAATAAATTAAATTAAATTAATTAAATTAATAACTTTTGACTGGGTGAATCGATTTTGATGATTCTTTTTTTATTAGAAAGCTGACGCTTCCCATTTGGTCCCATTTCAATTTAGTCCAGTTCTGATAATGGTATCCATGAGAAAACCATATAAGTCTTAAATTTGCATTAAGTACGTGCGCGACAAATAGATGAATAACTCAATAGTCGGTCTTTTGAAGTCGGTTTTTGTTTTGTAAAAATAATGTTCTTGTTTATTTATCAATTTTTATATCAAAACTTAATACACAAAGCTACCCAAAACTAAGTTAATTGATTTGTCACATAAAAACGGTTTTAATATTTGAATAAATAAGCTTAATACAGAAAGAACAGCGATAGATGCATTATTTCCGCTCTGTTTACGCATTACTGAGTGCATTTCGTTTGGAAATAGGCTCTCGTAAAATAAATATGCATCTAAAAATACGTCTCAAAAATTTCCACATTGTTATTATTTAGTGTTTTGTGTGACCTAGCGCGTGAATTTTATTTTCAAAATGACAGAATATAACTCAAAATTTCGCGCTCGCTGCGCTCGCGTATTCTTAATTTCTGATATCTATTAAATACACTCCGTTACGTAATAGCCCGTCCTAAAACCAAAAGATCTTCAAATCTCTGCGCTCGCTTCGTTCGCGCATTACTATTTATTTTATAAAGGCCACAATTATTTTTGAATTGATTGAAAATATGACAAGTTTTGTACCCGACGCGACGCGAGTGTTGTGTAATTTTCGTTGTAAATAGCCTGACGCATAAAAATCTATCGTAAATTGATCAAAAATATCTCAAATTTTCGCGCTCGCTGCGCTCGCGTATTCATGGTGCTTAATTTCCGTTATACGTTTAATTTGTAAAAATTCTATATTTTGAATTAATGAACAATGTCGAAAAATTTCGCGCTCGCTACGCTCGCGATTTTTTTTTATTTAATTGTGCTTTTAAACTTGCTGCGTATAACATCCAAATGCCGGTTGATAAAAACTACTACGAGATTTGAACTTACTTAATCAAGCACTGTGTTGTGGGTAGAGCAACTGTGCTTGATTCACAAAGCTCTCCAAAATCGAATTATTTGGTTCATTGAAAAAAAACACGGTTTTGTTTGATTATTTTGAACAAGTGCGGCCCGCCACTATTTCAAATTGTCACTATGCGGCCCGCGTCTGCCAAAAGGCTGCCGACCCCTGATATAGATGATAAAGGTAAAAATAAATATAAGTGGGCGGGGGCGGCATTTTTCAGTTTTGCCCCCCCTAAAAAAATTTGTAGATCCGGGGCTGATGAAAGGGTATTATGGTAAGCCGAGAAGAGCTCACAGTGTTCATTTCAAGATTTTAAAAGATGTAAAATTGCAAAAATTGTGACGTCACACTAGGGAGGGAGAGTCTCACGTACGTGACCAACTGTGGCAAGAACGGGGGTCAAAAAAATCATGAAATTTGTGGATAACTTGAAAAGTTTTTGGCTTATGATCATAATAAACCACACACTTTGGGTTTTAAATAAAACTAAATAAATATTTCATTGTATGTTTATTTTTTACTAAAAATACTAAATAATAACATTATAATTGATTTCAGACCAAGTCCATATCACACACAACACAACACATTTCATGCAATTTTTTTTTTTTTTTTTTTTTTTTGGATTTCTATTTTACTACGATCTGTCTCCTTCCTGGGACATTCAGCAGTATGTTGGTTGGTGCTAACGCTGGCGCGCTCAGTATGCGACCTGTGTCACATCCTCATTGTTTAGACAGTTTTTTTATTACTGTGATTGGATTAGGTCTTGAGGTATTTTGCGCTTTAATCGTCGCGCACTGGTGTGATTTTCCATTAACGGCAGAGCCAGAGGGTTTGGATGTCGTTTGATGCGTTCTTTATAGGACTTAGTATGGCGTACAATTTCCTGCTTTAACATTTCATGCAATAAAATAATTAAACAATAATTTTTTTTTTTCATTCAACAAAATAATTAATTAATTATTACATTTTTCAGCACAGGTTTGTACAGAAAGAGTATGCTAAGCCGAAAAAGGCTCTTAATACTCACCATTATAAACAACTTTTACTATGGGACCAACCTGAAATTCGCGGAAAATAAAGCAACTGTGTCATACATTTTGTCGAGTGTCATTGACATTTTTCTATGGAACACCTGATTTTTTGTCGCAAATTCCGGGTTGGTTCCATTGTAAAAGTTGTTCATAATGATGAGTACTATAAGGCTTTTTCTGTAACAAAGCAAAATTATCAATAATGGGTTGCTTACACGTAACGAGTACAGTGGCGAGACAGTAAATGGCACACTCGGCCGAACAAACAAATCATGGTTCTAGTGACTGTCTCGCCTCGTCAAACTGTTTATACAAACCGAGTACTCGGCCGAGGGCACTGTCTCGCCACTGTACTCGTTACGTGTAATCAACCCATAAGTTACTATCCTAAGTAAAATATTATGGGTCTTACTCTTACCACCTCTTACTCCTAAACCTCTAACTAACCTTTAAGTTTATTAAACTTAATCATTGCTTAAAATCCCCCGACTTGTTTTCGCACGTGACATTTTAGGCCAGCAAGAAGTTGTCAGAGCATTTTTTTTTAATTAAATTTTTTTAATGCATTTCTAACCAGGTTTAATATAACTAAATCATTTTAATGCAAAAGTGTTTACCTACCTATGTATTTAGTTCCACTTTCACGCCATAACTACTTAATCGATCATCATAAAACGACGCGTATACATAGTCAGGGGTACGGAATAGTAAATCATTCGGTTTCGGTGTCGGAAATCGGGTAAAATTGCAGTTAATCATAGAAACACTATACTTATAGGGTTATTTATTATAAATTAATTTTTCCATAGAAAAATGTCAATGATGCCCTTTATGCCCATACCCTTTATGAATAACCCTGTAGGTATATTAGTTCAGCGAGATTTTTTTACGACAATCAGTCTTTTGTTTGACACGCACCTGTATGTTTGTAACCGACCCTTTTTAGACTTGATTTTGCCCTACTTTGAACGATCAGATTTTATTCAAACTTTGCACACCTGTCAAAGATTGACAAAGCGTGTTTTTTAGTTTTTAACCGACTTCAAAAAAGGAGGAGGTTATCAATTCGACTGTATGTTTTTTTTAAACTATTTTGTTATTTCTTGACAACCTCTTGACTGATTTTACTCATTCGAAATTCTTGTTTAGAATTAGAAACCAAATATTTATGTCAAATTTTATCAAAATCGGCCGGGAAATGGCGCTGCAGCAATTTTCCTCCTTTTTGAGAAAAATATCCCCCCCCCGTCAATAAAACTTGACGACAAAAATTACTATAAAATCGTAGAATCAGAATACCAAGTTACGTCGAGGTTCGTTGATAAATACGCCCTGTACGCGAGTAGTGCATCTACACAAACATACAAACAAACATCCGGACAGATAAAAACAATTTTCGCCAGTTGTTGCAGAGACGCTTCGCTCGCTCGGTCAGTAAGACACCGAGTTTATTTTTTTGACTTTAATACTTCACAGTATGCGGGTTCCACATCATTCTTTACATCGGCGTTTATGTATCCGTGGTTCCTACCTTTTAACTCCTGTAAGAGATTTACGTAAGTATTTTGAGGTTCTGTTTTATTATTACTCGCCATTTCAGAAGGGTTGGAATTAGCATCATTAGCTGTTTTAATATTACTCGAATTTTGTCCTTCCAGGTTTCCATAATGGCTCTTATGCACTTTGCTATTAGGGTCAGATTCTTTTGAATTACTGCCAACTTGTGGCGTTTTTTTATTGTCTGCTACGTTTAATGTTTTTAAGTTTTGATATTCCGTTAACATATGATTTGCGTAAGTTGGTTCTTTTTTTTGCTCAGATGCATGAGTTTGTGCATGACTCTGTATGGATGCATATGCTGGTTCATTTTTTTGTACAGATGCATATGTTGGGTTATTATGTTGCACAGATGCATATGCTGGTTCATTATGTTGCAAGGATGAATAAGTTAGTTCATTATTTTGCACGGATGCATAAGCCGTTTCATTATTTTGCACGGATGCATAAGCCGGTTCATTATTTTGCACGGATGCATAAGCTGGTTCATTATTTTGCACGGATGCATAAGTTGGATCATTATGCAGTCGATGTGTATTAAGATAAGTAGGTTCTCTGATGGAGTCCCGTGGTTCAGCGTAGGTTGGTTCTATTTTATTTCTTTGGTTTTTCGGCGTAGGCTTCGCATATAAATTATGGAAGGAGTATGGGTCGGCGTATGTGACTTCACTAGGCTGGTCCCATTGAGGGGGAGTGGCCATCGGAGCCTCGTGGTGATCCGGGAGTGTTTCGTAATCCAAATTTGATGTGTTCTGAAAGAGAGAAAGTTTTATTTTCAGTGGGTTCTCAAAGTTTACGTTAGTTTTTACCTTAGAGTAGAATATATTGGAATTGAATATATTTTATTATTCAAAAGTCACAGTTTCATTTACCTACATTTTCAAATCTACGCTAATAATAATGCTATGAAGAGGAAAGAATTGTATTTTAGTATTTTTAGATGTTTGTAACGAATAAACTCAAAAACTACTAAACCGATTTTAAAAATTATTTCACCAATATAAAGCTACGAGTACATCTTTAGCGAGTAACATAAACTATAGAATTAGGTGGCATATACTTCTGCCAAATTTTGTCAAAATCGATCGCTAAATGGCGCTGCAGCGGGTTTCCCCCTTTTTGAGGGAAATACCCTCCAATCAAAAGGTCCCGACGACGAAAAGATCTATTAAATCGTTCAGCCTGTACACCAAGTTTCGTCGAGATTTGTTGAGAAGTGCGACCTGTACGCGAGTACCAACAAACAAACATCCGGACTCGCGCGAGGTCTACTGTTCGCAGAACAACTAGGTAGTATGTATGGTTGGGATGTTAATTTGTACGATATTTATTTTCTTTGGGCCTCTGTAACTTAAATTGTATGCAAGTTATCTTGCCTGAAATAAATGTATTATTATTATAAGCTAGGCATACTAACTATTGCGGGTAGTCGTTTCTTCTTATAGCTGTACGCGATCCAAACAACGACCGCCAACAGTAATATGAAAAAGAGCACCCCGACTACGATTACCAGATACTTCCTGAAATCTATAAAATTATGATTAATGCTACAGAACACAAAGTGCCACAAAAATGTGAAGTAATATTGAAAGGTAAACAGGGTTATGAGGACTGTTTGCTAAAAAAATAAATAAATACGTTTTACACTCATAGCTCCGACTGGGATATCCTATGTCGAGGATGCCATGGTACACACACAAAGACAAGGCCAACTAACACCCAGACTAAGACCAGATATTTAAGTTCATCATTCAAACATCTGCCCGGCCGGACGTGCTACCGCTGAGCCGAAAAAGGCTCAAAACTCATCATTATTAACAATTTTTGCTATTGGATCAACCCGGAAATCACGAAAAATATCAGCTGTTCCATAGAAAAATGCGAATGGCTCTCGACAAAATGTATGAAACAGCTGTTTTTAGTCCCTCTCCTTATAACCACATCACATTTTACATCTACATCTACGTCTACATTCTTGAAAGCTTTTATTTAACTTGCAAATCTTGCAATGTGTAAGTATCTGTGATTATTCGGGTGGAATATTGCAACTCAATTTTGACTCACTTCCCGATGTCCGATTGAGTTGACATTTGGTATACTTGTGTAACTCCGATAACAGTGCAATAAAAGCTTGTTTTTTTTAAATATTTTTTTAATAACTTTTTACCTGTCCGTTCAGGATTGGTAGAACTTGCAGCTCGAGTCGTGGGCGGTGCCGGTGTCGTAGATGTGGTTGTGGAAGTACTACCGGGAGTTATAGGTGTGTTGCGACGTGGGGTTGTAGGTCGAGTAGTCGGAGCCGTAGTTCTAAGTGTAGTTGAAGTTGTAGGTTGGAACGCAGGTGTGGCTTGCGATGGAATCGTAGGTCGAGGTGTAGTTCCCGCTTCGTTTTCTCGAATCAGTGTCAGATATGTTATTTTGTGGGAATTATCTCGACATTTGATAGTAGCTTTATTTTTATGATGCTGAAGCTTGAACGAACGAGATCTTGGTGATTCGTCGCGGTGTGTATAAACTTGGCCACCTGCAACAAATATAAGTGTAATAGTACTTTAAATAAAACGCGAGAGCAGTGGGTCTAAAATGGCTGCTTTAAGCAATTTATCCGGAAACGATTCCTAAACTTTGCTAAAACCAATCAGGGTCACATTCTATTTTTATTTGACTTTTCTGCATAATTATTTGTGTTTTGTTTTGTAATTGTATTTTAGTTTTAATTGTTTTAATGTAATTTTTTTATTTTATCATTAGTGTAATTCGTTTGAAATGGTTCTGATTGAATATAATAAATAAATATTATAAATATTTACCTAAAATATGTCATTTGAGAACTACTACTCTGTCAAGAAAGTACCGGGAAAATATCAATAATACACAAAATGTTTGTTATTCATCCAAATTTATTTTATCACCTTCAAAGTATGCTCCTTCAGAAACGATACACTTACGCCAACGAATAATCCAATCATCAAAACATTTTTTAAACGCTGTTTCCGGAATTGAGTTGAGTTCTCGCCTCGAATTCTCCTTTATGTCTCCTACCGATTGAAAACGGGTGCCACGAAGTGGTAATTTGAGTTTAGGAAAAAGAAAGAAGTCGGCTGGAGCCATATCTGGTGAATATGGTGGTTGCTCGATGGTATTTGTTGAGTGTTTGGTCAAAAATTCGTTCACAATGATGGCCGTGTGCGAAGGCGCATTATCGTGGTGCAAAATCCAAGAATTTTCTTTCCACAAATCTGGCCTTTTTTGTCGAATTTGCTCTCTTAAATGCCGCATAACACTCAAATAATATTCTTTATTTACCGTTTGACCTTCCGGCAAGAATTCCGAGTGCACAACACCGCGATAGTCAAAGAAAACAGTCAACATGACTTTGACTTTTGATCGACTTTGGCGTGGTTTTTTCGGTTTCGGTTCAGTTGGAAGGCGCCACTCCGAAGCTTGTTGACTAGTTTGCATGTCAAACTCGTAAACCCACGTCTCATCACCAGTAACAATGCGTTTCATAAATGTTGGGTCGGAATTGACTCGTTCTAGCATGTCCTTAGCGACTCTCATGCGATTGAGTTTTTGGAGAAAATTCAGGTCTTTTGGGACTAGCCGAGCGGTAACATGTTTCATACTCAAATGATTACTTAAAATGGTACGGATCGACTCGTGAGATACAGAAAGTTCGGCGGCTATCTCTCTCAAAGTTGAGTGAGGATTTTCAGTCACTATTTCCTTCACTTTTGCGATGTTAACTTCAGTTGCAGACGTTGATGGCCTACCAGAGCGAGGCAAATCTTCCATCACATCTCGACCGCTTTTGAACGCTTTGTACCACTCATAAGCACGTGTTTTTGATAAAGTCGATTCGCCGTAAGCCTTCTGTAACATTTTTAGTGACTCGGAACACGAAATTCCATTGGCGATGCAAAATTTAAGACAAACTCTTTGTTCCATGTTTTTGTCCATGATGAAATTCGTAATACACACTAGATATGACCTAACTAAAAACAGCACCATATTTACCTAATCTAAATAACAGACGCAACTCAAACTCCGCGCCAAAATGAAAAACAGTTGTGCCAATCTAACAACAACAATAAAAACAAAAATTTGAATTTGGAACCCAAAACAAATCATCCATTCCCGATACTTTTTTGACTAAATGTTTATGTATACTGTTTACATAAGGTGAAATAAAATATTGAGTATTGAAAATTGATTCCTGGCAGTTTATCGGTAATGAGTAATGACTGTACTGTAATAGGTACCTTCTGTTTGTTGCATAAAATTGTCAAATTAACCGATTTGGATTTAGCTATTTGTTTAAAATGTGACTCGACCGAAAGTGTTATCAACTATTATTCAAAAAAATTCGGTTCAGCCGTTTGCTTATTCTTATTAATTATTAATTGTTGTTATAGCAGCTAAAGTTTTTAATTTAATGTTTCATTTAAAATAAGTAGGAACCGGATTATATGCAATGGCATTTTCATGCATTTTCAGCATATTTTGTGTAAAACCATAGATATTTTCGCTACATTTACCGGTAGATTACCCTACTAAAAAGTGCAAAATTAACTGTTACAAAAAATTTCTCCAACCTTCACCAAAAATATAATCGGTCAAATGTATACCTGCCTAACATAAATTGACCTTTTTCTGAACCACACTCAACCGGGCAAAAATGTTGTATCGGAAATTTTGAATGAATACGTATTTTTATGCTGAATCTTCTTCTTATCTTCTTCTTCTTCTTCTATGTACGTTTGTCTGGCTATTATAACTCAAGAACGGCTGGACCGATTTCACTAATTTTGATCTTGAAATATTTGTGGAAGTTCAGGGAAGGTTTAAAAGTTAAAAAAAAACAGCGGCTGAAACCGCCGGGTGCAGCTAGTTAGAAATAAAAATAAGTATAGCACTTTTTCCCGTTTTACTTGTTCAAAACTTATCCTTAATATTGCATATTTTATCAATTATTGTGCATATTTTCCTAATTTTCATGCATATTTTACACATTTTTTGTTGCATATAATCAGGTCCTTAAGACGAAGATACTCACCCTCATACTCCCATTTATCAGCAACAGAGCAATACACATGCAAAGTCTGGTTTACAATATTGTATTCAATAACATTTGCGGTGGCATTTGAGTATTGAAGAGAGATATGAGACTTCGATAGACCAAGAATAAATGGATCTGAAAAGATGTTTCACAACGTTTTAGTTAAGGTAATGCAAGTAAATAAAGTAAGTAATAAATGGATTACACGTAACGAGTACAGTCGCGACTGCAAACACCAGTTCGGTATCGCGCCTCTCTCGGCCTAGTGCCCATTTACTGTTTCGCCACTGTACTCGTTACGTTTAATTAACCTATTAATAATTGTTAGTAGGTAGTTAACAGTTTAAAGTTTTTCTCCAATTCTTCCTACAAACTGAAAGAATATCAGAACGAATTATTTTTAAAACGTTTGCAAAAAATGCATTGCATTATACCCCACTCAGTTTTACATGAGTCCAAGCTATCCGCCCTCGCCTTCGGCTCGGTCTAACTAAACGTCTTGGCTCAAATGGCACGTTTTATGCACTCGGTGTTCAATATACAGATACCTACCTACTTACCGTATTCAGGAGTTTGCATCAAAAGTGTCAGTATGATAACGAACAGCGTACCGTCCAGTGTGCGGGCCACGGTGCAGTGAAACGACACGCCACTGTCTGTATTTCTTACAACAAATGATGAAGGATATCCAGGACCCTTGTCATTTATGTGTTTGGCTGAAATAAATAGGTTTATAGTTGTATTTTCATTCAGTTGGAAACAAAATTATTAAGTATAGTATTTTTTTGGGGGTCCGTTTTTCAAAAGGAAAAAACGGAACCTTAAAGAAACTTCTTTTTGAACATATAAGATCACTTTGTTGTCCGTCCGTCTGTCTGTCAAGACCCTTTTTAACACGCTTTTATTAGCTTCACCTGTATGTTTGTATGTTTGTATGTTTGTATGTTTGTATGTTTGTATGTAACCGACTCCTTTGAGCGCGTTTTTGACCCACTTTAAACGGTCAGATTTCTTTCAAACTTTGTAGATATATCGAGGACCGATGACAATACACTAAACAAATCGTGTTTTTTAGTTTTTTTAACTATTAATTTTTTTAACACGCTTTTTCTATAAAGTTTCTTTAACTTTTAATACCGTTTAACTTACAAGTGGTAGTTTCGTCATTCGAGTCAGAGAACAGAGTGGCGCAGTGGAAGCGTGCTGGGCTCATAACCCAGAGGTCCCTGGATCGAAACCACGCGCTAGAAATCTTTTTGCTCAATATTTTTTGTTACGCATCAATTTTATTTTATGAGGTCTGAGGATCGAAACCACGCGGCTACAAATCTTTTTGCTCAATATTTTTTGTTATGCATCAATTTTATTTTTAATTTGCTTGAGCAGACGGCCAAAATCGGATAACACCAACACATTTGTACATATTAAGGATGGTTAATAGTTAGCAAATCGAACTAAAAAGCGAAAAATAAATAATAGTTAAAAAAAACTAAAAAAACACGCTTTTTATAAAAAACCGAACTAAAAAAATAGAAAATAAAATTTTATAAATTTAAATTAAGAATAGGGTTGAAAATTTCAATAAATATAAATTAATAATAGTGTAAATAAATAAATATATGTATTTTATTTTTAAAAAAGCGTGGGGTGCTTTCTAAGATATTATCAAAATGCTAATCACTCTACTCATGTCTGTCAATACAAAATGTATCTACAAAATATATAATATCTACTTATTGACCCATGCACCCCACGCTTTTTAAAAATAAAATACATATATTTATTTATTTACACTATTATTAATTTATATTTATTGAAATTTTCAACCCTATTCTTAATTTAAATTTATAAAATTTTATTTTCTATTTTTTTAGTTCGGTTTTTTATAAAAAGCGTGTTTTTTTAGTTTTTTTTAACTATTATTTATTTTATACAGATATTAAGAATATTAATAAGCTCCATCTAGTTTTATTTGCTCAAGCTAAAGCAATTAACTGAGTACCAAATAATATATTCTCACGTATTACTCAAGAAATAAAAAAAAAATAACTAGAAAATCGAAATGCGCGGCTTCCATCAGCGTAATGTAAACCAGTAGGTACACCTATAACATTACTTACGTGGATCCGTAAAGTCACGATACTTGTTTCCAACCGTGTAACATGCCTCGTCTCCGTACATGTCATTGTCTTTTATAATGTTTACTGTCAAATGCTCTCCATCGTAATACCTATACTCGTAGTTATTCTGCCCAGTTGGCAGAGTCAGCCTTGGAAGTGTCAAGCCATTTACTACATAAGCTAAAATTCCTGAAAAAAAAAACAAAACGGAACGGAACGGTCCATGTATGCTGCAGTAAAACACGTTATAAATGTCATGACTTGGATAACTAGTAAGTAAGAGCTCAAATAAAGACCTTTTTTATTTATTTCTTATTATATGATAGGCTTGCGTTTGACAGCTATCTCGCCTGATGGTAAGCAATGATGCGGTCCACGATGGCGCATGCGTGCCTAGAAGAAACCGATTCACTCGCAACTTGAAGACACCCAGATTATAGCTACCGGTGGGTAAATACCCACTAGGGCAGAGCATTCCACTCTTTAACAATAAAGGTGGAATCAAAGCGCTTCGTATGAGCTTTTGCTATATCAACCATAAAACGATGTCGCTTTTTATATATGCCCTTGGTGGTCCGGTGCTAAAATGGGCTAGCAGGAATTACATTTATAAACTCGATACGACGATGACGACGCGTTGTACCACGACGCAGCATCTTTTTATGATGCGACATTGTGTCGTGGAACTCTACGACGAGCATCGGTAACATTTACGACAGAAAGTCACGGTGCAATCCGCCGATGCATGCGGCATTTGTTCAGGATCAGGAGGAAACATGGACGTCACGACGCGACGTCGCGACGACATCGTGGCACGCGGTCTACGATGAAGCATGCGCAAGGTAGTCTCAGAGTAAAAGTTGTTCATAATGATAAGTACCCCCTTTCGAATGAGCATACCCTTTATTATAACCCTGGACTCTCACTCCTGGCCTTGAAGATACCTTGGTCATAGTTGTACCTTACCTCTTGTGTTTTTGTCAACAGTTAATTTCAGTCTGATGACTTGCGTAATTGTATTGTAATTATCATAAAATGCACACTCCAGGCTATCTTCGTTATTGTCGGCTGTTAATTTCATGTACACGCTCACTGAGCCTGTTTGTTGATTGGTCCATTTCAAAACGCCTGTCAAAATAAAAAAACAGAAATATGTAACTATGTTTGTTCGGGTGGAATCTTGCAACTCAATTTTGAACCACTTTCCGAAGTTTGATTGAGCTGAAATTTGGTGTACGTGTGTAACTCCGATGACAATGCAATAAAAGCTTGTTTTAAAATATTAATTAAATTAACAGATACCTATCAGAATTACCTTTTCGCAGAAAGACAATTCAGTTGAATGGTCTTGATATCAAAACGCCATAGTTACTAATAGACTTAAACGTACCTATACCTACATGAAGTAGCAAAACGTCCGGATCTGAAACAGCCTGAATTCAAAATACTCTAGGTAGCAAATCGTCTTCATATTTTATTAAATCGTCATAGTTGCTAAATAGTCATGAACGCTGAATGGTCTGGTAGCAAAACGTCTGGACCTTAAAACGCCATAGTTACCTACATAATAGACATTTTATCTATACAAAATAAAATAAATGACACAAAAAACGGCATGCAAGATGCCGAGTTTGTTGATATATGTATTTAAGTATTGATTGTTTGTTCAGAGTTTGGACAATCCTACTACTATACTTTTTTAGGGTTCCGAAACTACTGCGGGGAAGAACTTCGGTGTCTGTTTGTCTATGTGTCACAGTCACAGCCGTATTTCGGCGATAAGGGTCATTGTTTTACAGAGTTTGAAATAAAAAATAAAATGTTTTGAAATGTCCAAATTAATACATTTCATCTGATCCCCACATGACCTGATTGCTTGGCTTTACCAAGTACCTACTGCGCTACATACTGTGCTACATACTCTACTGTGCTACATAATGCGGAGTTGACTTCTACATTTCTAAAATGAGGCCAACAGCCAAACAGGTTATTACTAAAAGTACTGGTGAAGTCCAAATACCAGGAATGCATAAACCATGAAGCGGTTTTTCTTCTCGAGACCCGTGATCACACTCTTTTTGAATCTAAAGTTAAAAGCCTCTCCATCGTTTCTGATATCCTTGTACCAAGGGCACTAAAAAGCAACACCGTTTTATGGTTGATATACCATAAACTCGTACGAAGCGCTTTTATTCCACCTTTATTGTGCGAACCGCTAGGGTGTGGAACGCTTTGCCTGAGTGGGTGTTTCCCGATAGATATGGTATTTTCAAGTCGCAATCGCAAGTCTTCTAGGCAAGCATGCTGCATCGTAGATCGTATCGTTTCTTACCAACAGGCGAGATGGCGGTCAAATGCAAGCCTATTACTAAATAAAAAAAACCTGACATCGATAAATTTTATCCATGGTAAAGTTAATGACAAAAACAGGTAGTGGACTAGTGGACATTGGTGCATTTATGTCATCTAACTAATTTGACTTCAGGCTATTAAGCTATTGTAATCATACAGACTATGTGTAATCCAGACGTTTTGCTACTAGCTCATTCTGCTTTTATGCCGTCCAGCTGAGTTGACGCTCTGCTGACTGGGTGCTCTGCTTTTATATCATCTAGCTGAACTGTCTCTCAGGCTCTCTACCTATAGGCATCCTGCTTTCATATCATTCGACTGAATTGACTTTCTGCGAAAAGGTCATTCTGATAGGTACCTACTTACCCAAATTAATTTATTACATTTTGTTTCTTTTTAGCTTATTACAAGCTTTTATTTAGCTCGTCATGTCAAATGTTGGAGCTAAATTAGAACCAGTTTCTGAAGCCCAATTGAACTGAAATATGGTATCCCTGTGCATTGTGTAACACTGTTAGGAATATAATAAAAGTATGTTTATATATATTTTTTAAATTAGGTAACTTATTTCGTATACCTTTGGCATAATACGTTAGCACGACATCATTATGATTTCCGACGATCCCGTAGCAAGTGAAGTTTGTTCCCTCTCCATCAAAGAACCTGTAGTCCTGGTACTCCGGATCTGGGTAGAAATGTTTATTGTTCGCTGTCAGCTGTCCAACCAGTGGTTGAGGCTCTGAAACAAAATGGCTAAATATTATATTTATATTTAACGATTCACAGATTAAATCGGATTAGCAAAAGAAAGGTATGCAGGTTTTCTATACTGTAAAATAAATCAGTAACGTTTCACACTATAACAAAAACGAATATAAAAAGAAAGAAACAAAAGGAGAAATTAATAAGATAACTACTCGTACTCGTATGTTATTTTTACCTCTGGTTGGGTCATCCGTTTTCTTTTTAACACGCTTTTATTAGTTTCGCCTGTATGTATGTATGTAACCGACTCCTTTGGGCGCGTTTTTGACCCACTTTAAACGGTCAGATTTCTTTCAAACTTTGTAGATATATCGAGGACCGACCGACAATACACTAAACAAAGCGTGTTTTTTAGTTTTTTTTAACTATTATTGTCCTTTGTCTGTGCGTACGCGGTAATAATCAAGTGAAATATGTAAAAGTAACTTAATTGAAAGTTTCTTATAAGTTTGGCAAATACTATGTTAGAATCAAGATTAATTGGCCATAATAAGTAAAAAAACAGAGAACGCACTGAAGTTGCTTCGGGTACCTATCGCAGGTGTCCATGGCGGCGGCGGCGGTGACCACTTATCATCAGGCGGCGCGTTACTTGTTTTCCAGTTATTTTAACACTTGTTTGAGACATAAAACGAAGTTGTTAGTTGTTCTTGTTGTATTTTTTTATCAAAATAAATTTAAATATAGGTACTCACGAGTCTTATTGGGAATACGGATTTTTGTTGAGCATGAAACTTCGTCGTCGTCTGTTTTGCGGTAACCAGAACCAGAACCAGTAACTATACATTTACTTCCTTCATAATAATTACAAGCTGCGTAACCAAAATGAAATACACATTCGTAAGTCCAACCGCCTGTGCGCGAGGATACATCGAGTACATCCTGAAATAAAAGATTTAGTTCGCGTGAAGTTTTTGACGGGTTGTGTACATGTTTGTAATTGTATTTATGTGAAACCGGCTAACGTTCCGGAGAATTGATCCAAAAGTTTTTCGGGATCATTAAACTTTGGGTTCATTGAAGAAACCGGTTACCCGACGGAATCCAAAACGAGGAAACTGACAGACGAGCTTTTTTGTAGCAGGGGAATCTCGAGGGGAATATTCCACTCCAGGATGAAGATCCTCTTCAATGGTACTCGGCTGCATGGGGGTGCAAACTAGACATGTAGACATGTTGGGTTTTACTGACAAAAATTCCTCTCGGAGGTTCTTCATAGAACCTAGTCCATCGGTAATATCCTCGAAGGTAGGCAATGCATTAAATATGCATTAGGTATTGGAGATGTCCATAATACAGCGGTGACCACTTACCACCAGGTGGCTTGTCGCTTATTTGCTAATAATTTTATTTAAAAAAATTGCCTAACGAGCAGGTTTCTTTGAAAGACAGAATCCGACAAGGAACTAATGAACTGACATGCCTCAAAGTGTTAGCAAGCTGAAGTGGCATGGGCTGGCTATCGGTTTCTAGTGTGGTCTTTTAAAGAGCCCGGAGCCCTCCGCCAAGCATCAATGCAAGTCATCGGAGAGGTTTTAGTCGGTATAATCCCACATAGCCCGGCTGCGCCTCATGGTAGTTGGGTATCTTGTGAAGATACCCCTCGTCAATAAAAGCGGCGGCGCCCGTCGGTCAGATGGAGTGTCCTGCGTGAGGCGGCTGGGGGAAGTGACAAGTGATGCAGGAGTTCTTGCTGTGCGTGCCGTGGAGCGCTGCTCAATGCTCATACTATTTTTCAAAACTGACACGAGCGTGCACTCGCGTGAGAAGTTGGCGGACGCCTTATACCTGGCAGTTCATATTGATGATGATTCTTTGTACTTACAGATACAAAATCATGCAAGTGATTATCTTTTATAAATTCAACGCTGGTATACTCAGGACTGGCGCGCTGGTGGAACATAGGCTTCCAGATACACCTGAAATAGTAATTCTTTGAATCAGGCGTTACTTTGCGGAAACAAACCCAAGAAGCTAATTAGCAACGACTCGTTGTTGAGGCTAAACTGGAAAATCTCGATCATCGGCGCAAAGTTGCTAGTTTATTAGTTTTTTATCGGAAACATTCTGCTTCTGATATGCATAAATGTATACCCTCTGGCCTGTTCTACTATGGGAACACCAAGGGCACAAAGAAGCGGCATCGTTTTATGGTCGACGTACTAAAAACCCGAACGAAACACTTTGCCTCCAGATTCATTTTGTGAATCGCACGAGTGTGGAATGCTCTGACAGAGAGGTTTTTTTTATGTAATGAGTAACGAGACGAGCAAATCGCTCGCCTGATGTTAAACGTCACGTTTGCCCATAACAGGTCTGCGCCACCCAGAATTTCGAACTCGCAGAATTCAAGATGGTTATAATATGGGTGTCTTCAAGTCGAAGTGAATCGGTATCTTCTAGGCGCGCGTGCTCCGGCTGGACCGCATAATTGCTTCCCATCAGGCAAGATGGCGGTCAAATGCAAGCCTATCATTGAAAATAAAAACCCGAAAAAAAACGAGTTTTCAAAATTTAAAAACCGAGTTTTAAAACAGGCGGTTACGGGTTTTGAACCACTTTCCGGTGTCCGATTGAGCTGAAATTTGGTTACCTAAGTTACCTACTCGTAAGTAACTCCCATGAAAATGTAATAAAAGCTTGCATTTCCAAATATTTTTAAGTAATGACTTATGTATTTCGTTTTTGCTCATATCATTTCAAAACTTGTCAAAATTTACCTTCCCACTAGATGGAAATCTGGTAATCCATATGTGACGCGGATCCGAAACTTTCTGTCGACTTCGATGTCAGGTGGGTCACTCCAGCATCGCAATGTTGCTGAATCACCATAGTTGTTTATAGTTAGCTTTATTTCCTTCAAATCTGCGAACAACAAATCAACATGATAAGTATAAGTTTGTACTACCCTGGCGTTTTACTGTTTTCGATCTCACAATGAACGCGTTTTGTGATCGAAAACAGCTAAAAACGCCACTTTTGCTTACAATCGTTCGCATGTGTGACATACGAAAGTGTACACGTGCAAATGATTTTGTCATTTTTAACTGTTATTTTTGACACTGATTCCAAAACAAACGCGAGGCCTGCTTAAAGTTAGGCACTGCTTAAAATGCTCTGACTTCTCGCTGACGTGAATTGTCACTTGCGAACACATGACGGAGAACTTAGGCAGTGATTTAAGACCGCTAAGGGGCCGTCCATTAATTACGTGAGGCATTTTTAGAATTTTTCGACCCCCTCTCTCCCCTTGGTGAGATGTCGTAAGATTTTCCTCAACTCCCTCCCCCCTCCCCTAATCTCACGTGAGATTCTTCAAAATTTATATTTTGGCTGTAAACGTGTTGGATTATTGAGAAAAAAAAAACAAAGACACAACTTGTATACGACAAATACTATTGTCTGAGATTTGGCCATAATTTATTCTAGAAGTAATTTTTCACGCAATTTTACACCGTTTTCTGCGAGAAAAATAATTACGTGATATTTGCCAGAAGTAAGTGAGATTTGGAAAGATTTAGCGTGACTAAGGGACGCCCCCTAAGGTCACTGCAATACTCATAACTTTTGCTAAAACTTTCACATTATTACCACTATTACATAGAAAGTGTATGAAAACTGTCGGCATATAAACGAGTAGGTTAAAAATGTGTGATTTCAAGACCCAAACGTGGGAATGAGTTAAGGGTTGATTACACGTAATGAGTACAGTGGCGTTACTGACCCTTTTTGGCTTAATATAACCTTTCCTTATAACCTTGTACCTACATCCTATATAGTTATGTATAATGTATGGGTACCTAATTACCTATAGATTTTTTCCGCGAATTATTCCGCGTTTGCCCACCAATCACCAAATATAGTAATAAATAAATAAAATTAATAATGCAGTGTTCAGAAACTGACGCATAACCAGCCACAAGCCTTGCCCAGCCACATTATCCTACTAATATTACTGGGTTATAAGGAAAGGGTACGCTAAGCTGAAAAGGGCTAATAATACCTTATATTTGTATCACTGAGAACAATTTTCACTATGAGACCAACCCTGAAATTACGAAAAAAATCAGCTGTTCATGCCACATCTTAATGCCACATCACATAACAAAAAAAAAAAAAAATTGGTCCAAGAAATAAAAATAAAATGTTAGGGGTGGACAACCCTTATCAGTTAAAGGTATGAAAAATAGATAGTAGCCGATTCTAAGACCTACTGAATATGCATATAAAATTTCATAGAAATCGGTCAAGCCGTTTCGGAGGAGTACGGGAGAACTAACATTGTGACACGAGAATTTTATAAATAAGATAGACAATAAACAAATATTTATTTAAAACAAAAATATACATAATTATACACACAAACATACTAAATATTTAAAAAGAAAAAACACTATTAATTAAACCAGTCTCAACTCAATATAATGCCATTTTCCTCAGTGTGCGCGTGTTCTGCGTACACTGAGAATAATGGCAATCAAAATTCCGATGAATTCACCTAAACTACGGAGCATACTGACAATCACCAAAAAGTACGATGTTTAGCGCCAGTTTTTAGGGTGAGAACCATAAATATTTTATATTTATATAGGGTTATTCATAAAGGGTATGCTAAGCCGAAAAGGGCTCATAGTACTCATCATTATGAACAACTTTCACAATGGGACTAGCACGGAATTTGCAAAAACAGTTGTTTCATTGAAAAAAGTCAATGACTTTCGGCTTAATGTATGGAACTGATTATTTTTTCGCAAAATTATTTTTTGGTCCATAGTAAAAGTTTTTCATAATGAGGAATACTATGAAACCTTTTCGGCTTAGCATGCCCTTTCCGTATAACCCTGTATAACCAAAAAACAATCCATATTTAAGACAGTAGGCTAAAAAATTACAAAAAGTCAAACCTGTGTCATAACCATAAATACAACTTGCACCGATAATTGAAAATAAAATAAAAACACGTAAAAAACAGCACTTTTGTACCACCATTTTAAATTGCAGGCCGCTATTTGGTCGTGTTCATGCAATAACATGTAATTCACTACAATGTCTAGAGATTAATCATTTTAATGTAATTTGTCCTCAACCGTTTATTAGGGTGACCATGGGTTGTCAAACGGACAGATTGTCCGGCTTGAATACCTTACATAAATGTATGTATTAAAAATGTTACCATGAAAATATGACGTGGTTTCAAAACATATATAACATTAAATTTAAAAAATCCCTGACGTTGAGACGGCTGAACCGATTTTCATTAAACAGCTAAGTAAAAATACTCCCGACTAATTCACGTTTCAAAGAAAAAAAAACAATATGTATTACAATCGGTATATCCGTTCGGAAGTTACGAATGTTACAGACAGACACACACACTCGCACACACGGACACGTAAAACTTATAATACCCCGTCGTTTTTGCGTAGGGGATAAAAACGCCACTGTGGGGCGTAAATGGAAACTTTATAATTATGTTAGCACATTTTTCTGTCGAATACTTGCTACGTGTTTTAGGTCAAATTTGTACTAGGCATACTTAATACTTGCTTCTTTTTTTGTCGTAAGGAAAGGGTATGCTAATCCGAAAAGGGCCCACAGAACTCATCACTATAAACAACTTTTACTAAGGGACCAACCGTGTAATCGCGAAAATATATCAGCTGTTCCATACATTTTGTCAAGTGTGTGTTTTGTTTTGTGTGTGATATACTCGTAATTAGGTGTCTTCAAGTCGCGAGTGAATCGGTTCTTTCTAGACAAGCGTGGTTCTTTCGTAGACCGCATCATTGGTTACCATCAGGCAGGAAGGTGGTTAAACGCAACTCAAGCCTATAAATGAATAAAAAAAATGTCATTAAATTTTTTCTATAAACCATCTGATTTTGTCTCGATTTCTAAGTGAGTAGAGGTATAGTAAAAGGTGTTCATAGTGATGAGTACTAACTATGCGCCCTTTTCGGCTTAGCATACCCTTTTCTTATAACCCTGTATACCTATTAGGGTGGTCCAAAAATACTTTTTTTAGATTTTTAAACCAGCCACCCCCTAAATTTGTAACACGTGCTATTTCGATGATGTACTCAAAGTTTCGTCAAAATATCTCAACAACAAGGGGGTGCTCAATCGCTTCAAAGTTTGAAAAAATGGTCAAAATTCAGTTCACAACAAAAGTGTCGGGAAATGAGAGAATATCTGGTTTTCTAATATCTGTCGTATTTATTACACAATTAAACAAATATTATAGAAGTTTGAGTAGTAAAACTAATATTAACTAAATAAAAAAGTTTTTACGTGTAACATTCTACGTAAAAAATACTAAAAATGACCTAATACAAGCCTAATGCCTAAGGCGTGCTATAGGTGATTTTCAATTGTTTTAATTGACGCTTTTTGCATGTATGTGATGTTCTATTCAAGGATAAGGCTTTCAGGGTTGTTTTAGATAATAACGAAACAAGCTTCCAACTTCCTAACCTGTGCTCATGTTACCTAAATATTATCAAATTGTTAGAAAATAGTAATCAAAGGTTTTTTACGTCACGGGTGAAATTTACGAGTTAAAGTAAAAATTAATAATTTAAGCAAAGGTTAATAAAACGTTTAAGTAATACAAGTGATTTTAAGATATAATAAAGGACGTTTTTCAGAGAAAAAAATAATGTAAATGGAACAAAATGTATTGAATCTTCATGGCCATGCGTGACTTTGTAGGAATTATCACAGTATCACGTTTTGATCAGTTTTCAGCTCAAATATGTATTTTCCTATAATTTTATTAAGTTTTGTACCATTCTTAAGCATAAAAACACGAAAAAGAATCACGCATACTTGTAGAAAAAGTTTCAGAAGTCAGGTATAAATAAGTCAACAAGTACAATAAGTCACCAAAACAGGCTGCGATATGTTTATGGCCAGCATGTCGGTTGGCAGCACATATTAGAGTTATGTAATAATTTCTGAGGTGTTTTAACCTTCAAGATTTCCATAAATATTTACTATTCCAGAGATTCAAAGCAGTTTGACAGATTTTTTAGAGTATAAACTACAATTATTCGCTCGAAGCACTATAAAATTTCTCAAAATACTGCGATTAGTCAGAAACAAATAAAAGATGACTATCTAAAGTTTCTAGAGCTTATATTATAAAGGTACTGAATACAAACTACCTGTAAACAAACATTGGAGGTCCCAGCTCCAATACATCAAGCAAATTTCATGGCAAAATCCTTGTTTGCAAATCTAAAGATTTTTTTAAAGGCAGAATGATGTTTTTTAGGGTGATTAAAGAGAAGAGAGAGGCCGATTTACCGATTTTAAAGGGTTGATTATCGATGCCCGACGAGTCTGTATGCTTTGTCACCAACCAAAGAGTTATTTATACTGAAAACGCAGATATTTTCGAAAAAAATAGTTTAAAGACTAGTATGAGAGAGTATGATGAAAACTTGTTTCGGTATTATCTAAAACAGCCCTGAAAGCCTCTGCCAAAAACACGCAAAAAGTGTCAATTGAAACAATTGAAAACAACCTATAGCACACCTTAGCATTGCGCTTGTTTTAGGCCATTTTCAGTGATTTTCTCGTAAATTCTTATATGAAAAAACTTATTTATTTCATTAATAATCCTGTGTTTTACTACTCAAACTTATATAATGTTTGTTTAATGGTGTAATAAATGCGACAGATAGTAGAAAACCGACCATTTGTACATTTTCTAAGACTTTTGTTGTAAACGAAATTTTTGCTATTTTTTCAAACTTTGAGGCGATTGAGCACCCCCTTGTAGTTGAGATAATTTGTCGAAACTTTGAATACATCATCGCAATATCACGTGTAACAAAATGAGGGGGTGGCGGAAACCTAACTTCACTTTGATTTTATTTTCATACAAACGTGGACCACCCTACTGTATATTGTCCAAGAATAATCTAAAGCATGGTCCGCGTAGCTCCACCCGCAATGGAAGTCATGTAGACATCAGAATGACGCATCGTATATTTTCCTTATAAGTAACATTTCAGGTAAATTGTCCACTTTATATAATTAAACAAATACAAATTCAAATAAATAACATTTATTCAGATAGTAAAATCTATATACCTAGTTAGTAATATTAGAGAATTGAACCATGATTTAAAAATAACATAATAACGATAACGAAATAACATTTATACCAAATACTATAAATAAACAAAAATTCGAAAGAAAATCTAAGTACAACTTAAAAATAATACAACAAATATAGTTCAAGAAAAAAAAGTTTATTTTTAGTTTTTTCCATATACCTACCTAAACCTTTTTTCTATATACATGTATACACATTTTTTTTATACACATTTATACACATTTTATTACATGTATATACATTTTTTTAGTTTTTATGTTTTTTCCTTTGTTTGTCAAACATTATCTAGAAGCATGCCAAATTTCAGGCTAGCTTTTGTAGTTACAGAAATAAGTGGCTGTGACATAGAGGTACAGACAGACTCCAGACTGTCACCATAATGTGTTACTTTTATCACATGGCACGGAAAAAAAATTGTAGAGGTAGTTTATGAAACTGTTGCATAATGAGAGGTAATAAAACAAGTCAAGTGGGAAACTGTATCGTAATGACAAAAAAGTTACATTTTAATACTATTTTGTTTGGGAAATAGTGTTTTAATGAAACTTTTTTTCCATTGTTGTTGTGTCATATAAAGTATGTCATTAAATATTCGTTTTGAAGTTCGTAATTTGAATTTTAAGGTATGAGAGTAGATAAAGGACCATTTGTTATTATGAAGTCTCGATGGCCACTGTATGTCCTTAAAAACACCCATCGCTGTATTGCAATACCTATAATATGAATCAGAATCTAAACTAACATTAGTATTACATAATTATGCTAATAAACTAATGATCAAGCAGTAATGTGCTAACATTACTATGTTCCGGTTGGAAGGACAACGTTTCCAGAGAAATTTCAGGGCAAATAGAAGGGTATACGAGTATATACCTCAGTGTGACGAGCGCAGTGCTGTGCCGCGCAGGGGCTTGAACTGTAAGAGTTCAAAATTCTGGGTGACGCAGACCTGTTATGGGCAAACGTTACGTTTAACATCAGGCGAGCGACTTGCTCGTCTCGTCACTCAATAGCATAAAGAAAACATTTAACTAAACTCACAAATATTAAAACTTTGACATCTATATATATAAAAGTGAAGGTCGTGACTGACTGACAGATCAACGCACAGCCTAAACCGCTTAAGCTACAAACGTCAAATTTGGACAAAAGTTTTATATCAAAAAGCGGACGCACACTAAGAAAGGAATTTGCCCAATTCAACCCCTAAGAGGGTGAAAAGGGGTGTTTAAGTTTGTATGAAAAAAATATTTTTCTTAATGCTACGATTATCAAACTTTGCGAATATACTAATGTTAAAAAAATAATCGACACCTATTTCATCATTTTTCAAAAATCAACCCTTAAGAGGGTGAAACGGAGCAATGAAGTTTGTATGAAGATTTTTTTTTTAATGCTGTGGTTATGAAACTTTGCAAATATACTAAGCTAAAGAAAATATTAGACACTTATTTTTTTATTTTTTGAAAATCAACCCCTAAAGGGGTGAAACGGAGTATTGAAGTTTGTATGAAGAATTTTTTTTTGATGCTGTGGTTACGAATCTTTGCAAATATACTAAGCCTAAACAAATAATAGACACTTATTTTTTTGTTTTTTGAAAATCAACCCCTAAAGGGGTTAAACGGAGTGTTGAAGTTTTCATGAAAAATGTTTTTTCCTAATACTACGATTATTTAACATTGCAATTGTACTAAGCTAAAAAAAATATTAGATACCTGTTTCATTATTTTTTGAAAATCAACCCCTAAAAGGGTTAAACAGATAAAAGTGAATGTCAAGACTGACTGACAGATCAACGCACAGCTTAAACCGCTTAAGCTACGAACGTCAAATTTGGACAAAAGTTTTATACTAAAAAGCAGACGCACACTTAGAAAGAAATTTGCCCAATTCAACCCCTATAGGGGTGAAAAGGGGTGTTTAAGTTTGTATGAAAAAAATATTTTTCTTAATGCTACGATTATCAAACTTTGTGAATATACTAAAATAAAAAAAATAATTGACACCTATTTCATCGTTTTTGAAAAATCAACCCCTAAAGGGGTGAAACGGAGTATTGAAGTTTGCATGAAGATTTTTTTTTGATGCTTTAGTTACGAAACTTTGCCAATAGGTATACTTAACGTAAAGAAATAATAGACAATAATTATTTTGGTTTTTGAAAATCAACCCCTAAAGGGCTGAAACGGAGTATTGAAGTTTGGATAAAAATATTCTTTTCTCAATGCTACGATTATTTAACTTTGCAAATGTACTAAGCTAAAAAAATAATAGATATCTGTTTCATTATTTTTGGAAAATCAACCCCTGTGGGGGTAAAATGGCGTGATAAATATAGTACGGAGAGAGAATTGTAATGACTCACTGACAGACAAGGAACATCCTACGCCGCTGGTCGTAGAAATTTAAAATATGGAAGGTGTGTTTGTCTTGACGAGTAAACGTGTACCAAGAAAGATTTTTTTGAAATTCAACCTCTAAAGGGGTGAAATAGGGTGTTAAAGTTTGTATGGGGAAGCATTGTTTTTGACGCCACGGTATTGAAACTTTACAAATATACTAAGCTTAAAAAAATGACGAACATCATTTTTCACCAATTTCACCACTTTTGGAAAATCAACCCCTGTGGGGGTGAAATGGCGTGGTAATGATAGTACGGAGAAAGAATTTGTTTTGATGCTAACTCAATGAAACTTTACAGATGTACTAAACATAAGGCGTGTAAACAACATCCGGAAAAAATCCAAAACCTTCGAAAAGTCACATCCTCGAGGTGGAACTGCTAATTATCTCGAAAACTAAAAACATTTTTACCAAAGCGCTGAGACTAAAAAGTCACTAAAACCTCGGATCTTTTCGGAGCCAATAAAAATAACATAGTCGCCTCAAAAACATGGCCGCCATACAAACTTTGAGGGTCTATATCTCCGAAACGGTTGAAGATGGATGGGTGTTTTACTACATGTCATAGGAGTTAGCAAGGGCTACTTGATGGTGGTGGCGAAAATTCAAATGATTCCAAATGGCTGCCATTTTTCAAAATTATTCGAGGGGGCTGACTTATTGCATCCGGGCGTTTTTGGGGTCCCTGCTTCCATTGTATGACGCTTTTTACATACTCTCAAAAAAGAGGGATAAATTAATTTCATCCCGGAAAAAAAATCGGTTCCCGAGGTATAGTCCACGCGGGCGAAGCCGTGGGCGGAAGCTAGTTTAATATATTAAAATAGGATTTATGGTTACTCTCTTGATATTTCCAGTAAAAGATACAGTGATCTAGATAAAAACGTTAGAATAAAGTTATTGTATTGTATTTTTAGAATCCTCAACAATGAAAATACAGGGTTATTCATAAAGGGTATGCTAAGCCGAAGAAGGCTCATAATACTCATCATTATGAACAACTTTTACTATAGAGTCAACACGGAAATCGCAAATAAACAGCTGTTATATACATACGTTTTGTCGAGTGTCATTAATTTTTTTCTACGAAACAGCTGAATTTTTTTACGCGAATTACGGGTTGGTCCTTGTATAAAAGTTTTTCACTAAGATGACTACTATGCGCCCTTTTCGCCTTAGTACACCCTCTCCTTAAACCCTGTATTTGATATCTACATTTATTGAATAAATTTCATTGTATTTTTAGAATCAGGTCCTTAGCCCCTAAGTAACTATATTAATAAATTAATCCAATAATTCATAAAAGCAATAATAGGCATCCAATAATAAATTATTATTACGTTAAATTCAACATACATATGTAATATTTCGACCCACATTGAAAAACAATGATTCACGTGAATTTCCCTGTTCGTTAGTTATAGGTATGGACTGAAATATCTTCGATTGTGGTCGAGGATACGCGGACCATGTGTTGGGACGATGCTAGGACAAAACCGGTATAAGCAACGACAGTTTTAATACTCTATTCATAATCCGTAATCTTTTTATATATAAAAATGAATCGCTGTTCGTTTGTCTGGCTGTAACTCGAGAACTGTTGGACCGATTTCGATAATTTTGATCTTGAAATATTTGTGAAAGTTCAGGGAAAGTTTAAAAGTAAAAAAAAAAACAGCGAATGAAACCTCCGGGTGGCAGCTAGTATAATATATTATATAATATTTATATGTATATTTTTTTTTTTTTTTTTTTTTTTAGGATTTTCTTAAGAAATAAATGTGTTTGCATGTTTGTTTGTACTAGCTATACAGGGTTATAAAAAAAGAGTATTCTAAGCCGAAAAGAGGACATAGTACTCATCATTATAAACAATTTTACTAAGAAACCAACCCCGAAATCGCGAAATAAAAATCGTCTGCTCGATACAAAAATGCCAATGACTTTCGACAAGATGTATGGAACAGCTGGTTTTTGTTTACGTATTCCGTGTTGGTCCCATATTCAAAATTGTTCATGATGATAATGATTATATAATCCTTTTCGGCTTGGCATAACCATTCCTAATAACTCTGTATATAATATAAAAAACATGGCTACCCTAGTTATATATAGGATGAGGATAATATAAGCAAAATAATCACGTTCTGATGAGCCTACGAGTCGACATTTATTGTGTTTTGTATTTTTAATGTACTGAGAGTTAATATGGGTTAAATACGAAAATATTAAAATAATCAAAATGGTGAAAACGAAGTGGCTTTTGTGTTTCACATTATGTTTGAGTTTCTACTCCACTTCTGCAGGTATGTTTTTATTATTTTACTAGCACCCTGCGGTTTTACCCGCTGTTTTTACTTTTAAACCTTTCTTGTATTAGAGCGAATAAAACAAAAAAATATATATTCAAATCGGTCCAGCCGTTCTCGAGTTTTAGCCAGACAAACGAACAGCTATTCATTTTTACATATATTTTACATAGAACAAGAAAAATATAACTTAAGCGACCTGCCCCGGCTTTACACGGGTGGAATAAAGTCTATGTTACTCGCTAATGATGTAGCTTTAAATTGGTGAAAAAATATTTAAAATCGGTTCAGTAGGTATTGATTTTATTCGTTACAAACATTTAAAAATACAAATCTTTCCTCTTTATAATATTAGTGTAAATTTAGACTAATGCCCGCGATTTCGTACCCAGTACAAGTTACAATTAAAAAATACATATTAAAAAACAACCTTTTATTGTTTTGTCGTCGGAGTTCCACGGGTACCTATACCACATTTCAGCTCAATCGGACATCGGGACATATGGTTCTAAATTCAGTAGAAATATATGACCCAAAAAAACTAACAACACTGAGAAAAATGGCCATCTGAATCCCGCTATAATAATGATGAATTCACTCAAAGTACGGAGCATACTGATATCACCAAAAAGTACGATGATTAGCACCAGATGATTTCTACGGTGACAACTGTCATGAACTGGTGCTAATCATCGTACTCTTTGGTAACATAGTGTGCTCCGTACTTCAAGTGAATTCATCATTCTTTTAGCAGATTTTAGATGGCCATTTTTTTAGTGAACTAACAAACAGGGGAAGCTAAATAAAGGCTTGCAATAATTATAAAAGCTTGTTAAAATGGGAAAGGCACGGTGGAGGCGGGAGGGCGGGGGAGTTTCACTCACATTCGGTGACCTCTGTCAAGGAGACGGGGCCGGAACGGGAATCGGTCCAGCCGTTCTCGAGTTATTTAGCCAGCCAAACGAACAGCGATTCATTTTTATATAAAGACTAGCTGACCCTTGCCCACTTCGTTGGGCATAATGTTAATTAAACCCGAAGCCATCGCGCGCCGTCCGGACCGTTTTTTCTCCGATTCACTTTGCAAAACGGACTACCACGTAAAAGCCTTTTCATTTTTCGGATTTTATATAACCTATGACACTCAGCAATAATGTGGCTTTCTATTGGTGAAAGAATTTTTAAAATCGGTTCAGTAGATCCCGAGATTACCCCTTACAATTTAACAAATATACAAACACACAAACTTTACTTCTTTATAATATTAGTATAGATAGGCTTGTGTTTCGCCGCCATCTCGGCTGCTGGCTCACAATGCCGCGGTCTACGATGCAGCACACGCGCCGAGAAGACGCCGATTCACTCACGGCTCGAAAATACATATTATATCCATTTATACAGAGTTTTACAGAAAGAGTAGGCTAAGCCAAAATGGGCTCGTAGTCTATCATTATGAATCCGGAATTCACGAAAGAAATCAGTAGTTCCTTAGAAAAAATATGTCAATGACACTCGATAAAATGTATGGAACAGCTGATTTTCGTGAATTCCGGGTTCATAATGATGAGTACTATGAGCCGTTTCTGCATGACTCTGTATGAGCTTACTTAGGTTTTATTACCAAAATACTATTAGGTATCTTTAGAAGATGAAAAGTGTATTGTTTTGACTATTGTTTTCAGAAACCAATGAATTAATACTCCACATAGTTGATGACATGGGCGAGCCAGCCTGCAGCGCTGAACCACTCGATATACAGATCGGAAACCAGTTTCGAATTCGCGTTGAACCAGGAGACAAAGACTTGTATACTGTAGGAAGGTCAGTAATATTGGTGGAGACAGCGATGGAAGCAAAATCCTAGAAGAAAATATAATATTTAACTTAATTTTATTAGAAACGTATGTTATAAGTAAGGTACATGGGTCTGTGTTGCCTGAAATAAGTCTTTTTTATTATTATTTATAATACTGGGCTAGAAAGGATATGCTAAGCCAAAAAAGGCTAATAGTACCTACTCGTACCCATCATTGTGAACAATTTTTACTACGGAAGAACCCTAAAAATTTATTGATTTATTTCAATTACAACTGTATACGTGTTATCTAATGAAAAGATAAATAATATGTCAAATAAAATTAATATTTAAAATTAATGAAAAAACACAAATATTGATTTAAAAAAACAAGTAAAAAAACATACAGTCGAATTGAGAACTGTCTGCTTTTTGGAAGTCGGTTAAAAATAGAATAAAATAAAATATCAAATTAAATAATATGTACTAAAAATAGATAAGAATAAAGAAGAATGCACATATTTTAAAACAATCTAATTGGGAACTTTTTGGTAGATGTAATTTGTTTTTAACCGACTTCAAAAAAGGAGGAGGTTATCAATTCGTCTGTATGTTTTTTTTTTTTTTGTTACCTCATAACTTTTGACTGGGTGAATAGATTTTGATGATTCTTTTTTTATTAGAAAGCTGACGCTTCCCATTTGGTCCTATTTCAATTTAGTCCAGTTCTGATAATGGTATCCATGAGAAAACCATATAAGTCTTACATTTCCATTAAGTACGTGCGCGACAAATAGATGAATAACTCAATAGTCAGTCTTTTGAAGTCGGTTTTTGTTTTTTGTTCTGTAAAAATAATGTTCTTGTTATATTATATTGACTTGTATTTCCAGATGTAACGAGTCTTTAGAATCCAACAAGTCTTCTAATACAGAATTCAAGAAAGATACTAAAGGATCTGGCTATATTTCGGTGAGTTTCATTTATCAACGGGCTATTATTATTTGATGGGGGGCTTGCGTTTGACCGCCATCTTACCTGACGGCTCGCATGCCGCAGTCTACACCACCAGCACCAGTTGTTACGGTGACAACTATCATAAACTAGTGCTAATCATCGTACTTTTTGGTGATATCAGTATGCTCCGTACTTTAAGTGAATTCATCATTATTTTAGCAGAATTGAGATGGGCATTTTACTCAGTGTGCTTTCGCAAAAAGAACCATCAGACAAGATTCTGATGTTTCCTTTTGGAAAACCAAAACACGACTAGGCGCGTGGCGGCAGGGTTTTGTCTGATGACGGGTGGTCGGAGCCAGTTAGTTGTCACCACCAGTGGCCACCAGTGACCACGTGTGGGGTTTCATAACTGGGTCACTTTCTCGTACGAAGGAAACTCAATCCCTAACTATATCAACTTTTATCTCAGGGTGTCGAGCGCAGTGCTGTGCCGCGCAGGGTCTTGAATTCTGCGAGTTCAAAATTCTGGGTGGCGCAGACCTGTTATGGGCAAACGTGACGTTTAAGATCAGGCGAGCGATTTGCTTGTCTCGTCACTCAATTACATAAAAAAAAAATATATATATATATATTACATAAATATATACATATAATGGTACGAGTATTTAGTAGCAACCCCGTCAGCTCTTACTTATTGTCATAGAATCCTGCTAATACTCGTATTATAAATGCAGAAGTATGTGTGTGAGTGTTTGTTAGCACGTATCCCCCCAACTATAACCCGATTTTGATAAAATTTGAAATGGATTTAAACTAGCCCTGGATTGACACATAGAACACTTTTCACCATCACCATATTTAATCATCTGCGACTGAAACTGGAGCGACAACTAGTGTAGAAAAAATTATATATTATGATATTATATTATTATGATGATGAATATTCTAGTCTTAAAAAGTTTCCAACATGACTTATTATTATTTCCAGAAAGAACTCTCTGCTACTCAACCAGGAAGTTCCGTTTATGAATGCATATTGTACACTCACAAATGTGAATCGATCACGGATTCCGGCAATTGTCATTATAAAGATGCCAAAAAAAATTATCGTACAGACGAAGGGGTAAAATGTTTCACCAAAGTATACGTTCGGAGGAAAGATGAAACTGGTATGTATAGATCAGCTAAAACATAATCAAACAAAAGCAACTCAACCTTTAAGCATCCTAGTGCTGCGATACCAGGTCCACCCTGGAAGGGTGATGACGCCGTGGTCCACCGCGCTGGCACACAGAACAAAACAAAATTAAACAATTCTGAGAACAAAACTGAGAACATAAAATTAAACTGACTAAACGCCTGTGAATTGTTCCCAAAATGCTTAAACTTTTAGGGGTTGACTAAAACTCTCTTACGTTTTTACACCAACTCTCGCTCACCTATGCTCACGCAATTTACATATCTCCGAAAATTTATAAATAAACGTTTCACACTCCTAGCTCCCCACTAGGATACCCTGTGCCTTGTGGAACACAAAGACTAGGACAACCAACATCCAGACCCAAAGCAGAAATTTAAACTCATCATTCAGACATTCTGCCGGTCGGGAATCAAACCCGGGACCTCTTGCTCATAAGGTGGATATACTACAGTTGAGCCAAGCAATCCTATGTCTGGTATTAGCTTTGCGCCCGTGTACATTGGCGTGAGGCTCTTGTGACAGTGACGTTTAGCTGCAACCAGGAGCACACGAGACAGTGTCAAACTACACTACCCATCACCACCACATTACCAAGGCGATGCTCACACCTCTTAGGCGAGATAAAGGCCTTATTCCAAGCTCCAAAATATGTGATAGTAGCATCCCAATTCTTAAATGTATTCTTTGTTCTGCAGTTGTGAAACCGAGTGGCTTTCTGACTGTGAACGGAGCCAACGTAACATCAGGCGAATACAAATTCAATACAGGAGAAGGCGTCAACTTCACCTGCCATAAGACCACTGGAAGCCAAGTCAAACTGTCACTGGATACTGTCCTGAGTAAGTCAAGCCCATACTCAGATGACTGTTTGTAGATCTTTGTTTTTTTGTCTTGTTGATAAGGAGGAAATCTTCCCAAGGCCGCTTAGGTGTAGCCGCGTTGTATCGGTATTTATTACCCACTGAAACCGCCCGGGGCCTGCACACACAACGGAATCCACACTTCAACATGGGACGCGCAAATCGCCCGCCCCATGTTGAACGTCACGTTTGCCCATAACAGGACACAGCCACCAAAAATTTTGAACTCTTAAAATTAAAAAAAACCTGTGCTTCATGCATTTCGCTTGTCACTCTGAGAGTCTGAGATATCAGATGTTTTATGTCCTATTGAATATTATCAGAATATTTTGAATAAATAAATAAAATAAAATAAATAAATAAATATTTGCTCCGACATTTCGTTAGAAACATTGTCCTTCAAACCGGAACACAGTAAAATGGCGGTCGAATAACTGACAAAGGTGGTAGGTACTTCCCCAGGCGATCTCTGCAGAAGAGCCCTACCACTACTAAAGCTTCAGCTATGCCCGAGAATGCTGCATGCTGTCCCGAAACACTTCCGTCAGCGACGACGCGGGCCCCCGTCTTCATTCTGGGCTCGTTTGGATGGTTGGGGTCCCAACCACCAACCCAGAAGTCCTTTTTAGTAGAATTTTATTATAGGCAGGGGATACCGATACAATATTTCAGTGCTTCAGCATGAGACCTATCGAAATTTTCTGTCAAAAACTATGTAGCGTGTATTCGATAGACAAATCCCTTTCAAGTCTATTATAATATGATTTGTTGAATTACTTCCAGATGGTAAGCAGATCTCGACGGATTTTCAACAGAAAACCTCAGTGAGCATTTACAAGCAGCTGAAAAACATCTGTAACGACGCGATTTTGACGTGCAACATCACTGCGCAGCACGGCGGGGAGCAGGTCGTCACGCTGAGACTGACTGTAAGCCAGGAGAAACAAGGTTAGTATTATTTACTAGGTTTATTATTATTATTTCACATAATATTTATTTAATTTCTTAATTTTTAATTTTTTTAGAATACAAAAAAAAAGGTATATTATAAAAAACTTAAAAATTAGGCTGCCGCAGGCAGCAGGGCAAGGCCCGAGCTACCGGTGGTTAAGGCTGCAGAGTGAGGAACCTCCTGACAATGCGGGCCGTGTCAAGAATCACCGCCTTTTGTATCTGACCCTTGACCCAACCGTCTAGCGAGAGCCTATCAGATGTTGGTCGAGGTTCTTCGCTAAAGCCCGTTATTATTATTCATTATTAGGTTAGTAAACAAATGTAGGTACGTCGTAGAAGTAAGGCTCGTCTCGAGGCGAATTATTTCCACCACGCCGCTTCCCACGTCGTCGTTCTGCGCCTGTAGATCAGATCAGTGCCACTACTTTTTGACCTGTTTGACGTCTCGAAAACTAAATACAAGAAAACAGAGAAAGTGTAATCGCTAAGGGGTTGATTACACGTTACACGCAGCGACACAGAATTCTCGTCCGAGTACCTACTCGGTTTGTATAAACAGTTTGACGAGGCGAGACAGTCACTAGAACTGGTTTGTTTGCTAAGTCCATTTACTGTCTCACCACTGTACTCGTTACATGTAATCAACCGTTCGAGTCTTACTGCGTCAAGGCGAGGACAGTCGAGTTTATACGCCATGTCTGGCGGTTTCACCCGCGGTGAAATGACAATTAAAAGAAACCTATGTAATAATTTAAGGTTAAGGAAAGGGTATGCTACGCCGAAAGGGCTCGTAACACTCATCATTATGAACAACTTTTACTGTGGGAACAAATCTAGATTAGAGAAAAAATCAGCTGTTTCATAGAAAAATGTCAATGATACTCGACAAAATGTATGGAACAGCTGTTTTTGCGATTTCAGCTTTGGCCCCATAGTAAAAGTTGCTCATAATAAGTACTACGAGCCCCTTTAGACCTTTAGAGCGTACCCTTTCCTAATAACCCTGTAAAGCTATCTCCGTTCAAAATGTTATCCAATTCTGTCCAGCCGTTTCAACGGGAAGGAGTAACAAAATACAGACAAACTTCATCATTTATAATATTATGACTAATATATATGTATGTATATTGTATATTTCGGCATTTTTGTAACTTTTAAAAACACTTAAGTCTAAGTTTTGTTAATGTAAAATAATCGTAGCCTTAAGAAAAAAATATTTCCATACAAACTTCAATACCCCGTTTCACCCCTTTAAGGGTTGATTTTCCAAAAATAATGAGACAGGTATCTATTATTTTTTTAGCTTAGTACATTTGCAAAGTTAAATAATCGTAGTATTGAAAAAAAATATTTTGATATAAAGTTCAACACTCCGTTTAACCCATTTAGGGGCCCCAATTATTTTTTGAGTTTAGTATATTCGCAAAGTTTGATAATAGTAGCATTAAGAAAAATATTTTTTTCATACAAACTTAAACCTCCCTTTTCACCCCTTTAGGGGTTGAATTGCGCAAATCCCTTTCTTAACGTGCGTCCGCTTTTTGTTATAAAACTTTTGTCCAAATTTGACGTTTGTAGCTTAAGCGGTTTAGGCTGTGCGTTGATCTGTCAGTCAGCCACGACCTTCACTTTTATATAGATAATTATATTGATTGATTGATTGATATTGACGATCATGATATTTCATTTTTAACCGACTTCAAAAAAGGAGGAGGTTATCAGTTCGACTGTATGTTTTTTTTTTTTTTTATGTTTGTTACCTCATAACTTTTGACTGGGTGAATCGATTTTGATGATTCTTTTTTTATTAGAAAGCTGACGCTTCCCATTTGGTCCCATTTCAATTTAGTCCAGTTCTGATAATGGTATCCATGAGAAAACCATATAAGTATTAAATTTGCATTAAGTACGTGCGCGACAAATAGATGAATAACTCAATAGTCGGTCTTTTGAAGTCGGTTTTTGTTTTTTGTTTTGTAAAAATAATGTTCTTGTTTTGGTTGATGTATGATAATTTTTTTTCAGCAAAATTAAATTTTGTAATTAACGGATCAACCCTTCCCCGGATCAAGCAGACTGAAAACGAATATCACTATGAGTACAGATATTACCACGGAGAGAATGTCACAGTTAATATTGACGCAGACGAGAAGGTCTACTGGAAAATTAAATGTAACGCGACTGGACCAGAAAAAATTAAATCTTGTAAGTATCTAGATATACACGGTTATTGCGAAAGGATTTGCTAAGCCGAAACGGGGTTATAGTTCTCATCATTATGAACAACTTTTACTAAGGGACCAATCAGCTGCTCCATAGAAAAATATCGACGTCACTCGGGAAAAATTGAAAAGCAGATTTTTCGTGATTTTAGGGTTGACCTCACTGTAAAAAGTTGATCACAGTAATTTGAGTTATAAGCCTTTTTAGTCTTATCATACCCTTTCCTTATAACCCTCCTTAATATCACTAATTATCTATCCTCTCCATCCTAAGGTTGCCTGGAAGAGATCGCTCTTAGCGATAAGGCCGCCAGTTGTCGCACTAGTTTTAGGTGCTATAATCCTTTGGTTTGTAATTTATGGTGTGAACAATAAAGAGTTTATCTATCTATCTACGAGTATCTATCTAGGTAATTAGTATGTGAAATATGTATTTTTTTTTATAATTTTCTACGGAACAGCTATTTTTTTGCAACATTACGTTGGTCAACTTTTTAATCAGACATGATATATCTTAATTTTTGGGGTTCGGTGTCAAAATGGTAGAGAGGAACCCGTATGGTGAGGCAGGCTCCGATGGCCGTCCGTCTTTCTGTTCTGTTCGTCACGGTCAATTATTATCTATCTATTTAAATCTTTAAGATGTCAAAAAGATTTGCGTATTAATAATTTCGTAATAAGAAGATTAATTCGTTCAATACACCTGTTTCAGATTTGAATGGGGCATATATGCCAATGGATGATATTTCATTCACTATAAACAAAAACGACACAGGAGCTACATTACTCTGCACGGCGCTGAAAAGAGATACAGAAATAAATTATTTGAAAGTTCTGAAACTCACATTCATATTCCACACTCTTGATTACAGTAAGTATTAAGGGTAAAATAAACGGATATCATCTATCTCTTTCGTGTATTTTGATTTTTTTACTACGTAAAATTATAAATAAAATCACTGACTAAGACTTTATCCAATTTTTAGTGATCTTAAATAAATAAATAAATAAACGTTTCACACTCATAGCTCCCCACTAGGAATAAATCCTGTGTCCGGGATGCCATGGAACACACACAAAGGACACAAGGACAACTAACACCCAGACCCAGAACAGATATTTAAATTCATCATTCAAACATCTGCCCGGCCGGGAATCGAACCCGGGACCTCTAGCTTATAAGGCGGATTGGATCTTTATCTTTAGTGTAAAACATATTTTTTCTGTACAAATTGAGATAAACACATAAAACTTATATGTATTTACACAGACAGGTACTTAAATACAATGAGCTAAATTCTAAAATCTTGTAAACATGTCAACAGAACCCCCGAGACATTTTCCGACACACTTGACTGATTTAAAAATTTTAAAATATGTATTCTTTCAGGTCCCTATATAAAAGGTCTGCCGATGTCCAATATTTTGCTTCAATACTCAAATTCTAGCAGCAATATGGTGGAGTACGAAACTAGAAGGAACGAGCTTTTTCATTTTCTTTGCGTAACACGGGAACTACTTAAGAATCCTACCACGATGCGAATAGACGGTAAGTCATTTACGAGTTTAACCCGACTACGGGAAGCAAAACGGAATTAAAATCATTATTGTTTATTAATATTTGTTAAAAAAAACTATTTACAATTAAAATTATAAAGGAAAAAAACTAAAAGTAATAAAAAAACAAGTAATTAATTATTTATAACATATTTTATTTTACTATTGTATAGGTAACTATTATTCAAATATCCAGTTTCGACATCGAAAAGTGAATTTAAAATAGATATTTAAAAAATATTTTTAAGAACAAACTTTTATGGCAATGACGTCATCGGAGTTACACAGGTATTTTCAGCTAATTCAGAATTTAGGGAAGTGGTTCACAATTATGCTGCAAAATTTGACCCAAACAGACATACTAACTTATTATACTAATTACTAACCAAGTACTAAGATATTTCAAGCAAATTTGCATTCTCTTCAGAGTTACACACGTATACCAAATTTCAGCTCAATCGGACGGCGGGAAGTATACCTAATAATTCAAAATGGAGTTGCAAGATTCCACCCGAGCAAACATAATAATAAAATATACATTGCAATATTTGCAAGTTAACACATTCAGTACCACTACGATATTCATGATGTCTTCTCGGATGCCGCCTACATTTTACGGTTGAACACTGAACTCATGCGAGTCGTCGGCACTGGAATAAGATTTACGTGAACTCTCCGGGCGAGTCGGTGGCACCGAACGTGTTAAATAAAAGCTTTTCAAATGGAGCACTGAGTCAGATTTGGGTGAAGCCAAACCAAAAACGCCGTGCTCCATCTTTATAACTAGATTTATTTGAGACTGTACCCATACTTGTTACAGGTGGTGATGTTATTGCACCAACAGATACTAAAGCATCCCCCGGCCCATTCAAGATACCACCTGATAAAAGTGAAGTGACTATCAAATGTCAAGCAAACTCTTCTGATGAAAAAGTGACATACTTGAAGTTAATTGTAAACAACAATCCGGTGACTACTACAACTGTTGCTACAACCATGCCTTTTTCTACAACCACACTTGTTACTACAACTACAACTTTTGCTACAACTACACCTCTACCTACAACTGCACCTCCTACTACTCGAGGTATAACTAATACTACAACTACATCTCTGTCTCCACCTGTTAGTCCAAGCGCACGTCTCACTACACCTGCGCCTCTTAATACAACGACAAGTTTGTCCGCAATTACACCGCGTCCTACTCAAGGTATAAATAATATCACAACTTTACCTCCTCCTACTCGAGGCACAACTAATTCTACAACTGCACCTCTTTCTCGAGGCACAACTAATGCTACAACCCCAACTGTACCTATAATTCGAAGTACACCTTCGGCCACACCTGAAAAGATAACTACCATTTCAACTTCAACTGCAACTCCAAATGTTCCTTTAAACCGTAAAGGGAAAGCCTATACCACAAGAAAAACATCACCAAAACCAAATAGAACACGAACAATTCCAGCGAAAACAACACCCAGAGCAAAACCAGGCCCAAAGAAACAACCAAGTCCGAACAAGAAAGTAAATAAAACAAAAGCCGCTCTAACGACAACCAAACGAAAGTCCGCCAGCTCTCCAGCTGGACTGAAGCCGACATCTGCAAGCACCACAAACATTCCAAAGATTGAACACACAACACCAGCTCCCGCAGCCAACCTCTCTACCTCTGCAGGCAGTCTAGAAAAGAATTTAATTGAACAAAACTCTAGTAAGTAACGTACAGGACTTCATTTGCACGCGCATTCATTCATCTCATTACGTTTGTCGACGCAGCGCGGTCATGTTTTTAGGTATGTATATTATACCAATGTATTTAGGTATGTATAAAAGCACGAAAGTATACCAGGTGTAACAGAAAGGTGTGATAATACTCAAACAGTTCATGCCGAAACTGATTAAAATTTCGCTCCGCAAGGTCTTTTATCGTCAGCATTAATTGCAAGTTATAAAGAGTTGAACTTTTGCTCAAACTTAGCCAAGTGCAACTCTAAGAGCTTATCAGTAAGCAATGCATACGATCTTGATAGAGGCGTCTGATGTCATGTATGTGAATACGGTGCGACAAGTCCTGTTACAGAGCACTCATTAGTGTTGCCACAAAAATTACAAATAAAAATTAATTTCCATATTTTTTACGGTAAAATAAAGTTTTGATTTTGATCTAATGATTCGACATGTGACACTTTTCAATATTATCACATTTGTGACCTTGTATATTAGTAGAACTTGGTAGGGGAGGGGAAGTACCTAAGGGTAATGGCGGACCCTTTAAAATCTAAGACGAAGGAGACCTTAGACTTTGTAGGTAATGTTGATGAAGTGGCGATGGCGCCGTGACCAGGATTCTGTCGTGATGGTCAGCGCTGTATTTACTTTATTACAAATGTACACATACATGTTCTAACCAACTAAACGTTGGTACAAGGACCATGTACGGGCTGCAAATAAGGAAACAAGCTATCTTATCATAATTCATCCTTAAAACTTAAAATTATGACATTATCAAACTATAATTTTCAATAATTATAATATTTACGATTATGAGGTTACGATTATAAGATGGGCGAGGCCTTTGTCCAGCAGTGGGCTATACCGTATACTTAATAGGCTGATGAAAATATGTATATACTAGCTGCACCCCGCGGTTTCACTCACGGTCATTTTTTTATAATAAAAAGTATCATGTTACTTTTAATACCTCCAAGAATATGTGTACAAAGTTTCATGATGATCGGTTAAGTAGTTGTCGCGTGAAAGCGTAACAAACAAACTTACATTCACATTTATAATATTAGTAGGGATGTTAAACGATATATTTTCATATTTCAGGTTTGGTTTGGGTCATCGTAGTCGCTCTGGCGCTCATCGTCTTCGTCGTCGCTTTCGTACTTTGGATATCATTTAGGAAGAAGAAAAGGATCCTCAAGAATGTGAGTAATCTTACTATTATAATTGTGCAGGGTTGCTCGGAGAGGGTACACTAAGCGGACAAGTGCTAAATTAACATAGCTGGTTGTTAACTTTTTTCATTGAAAATTACTTACCATCAGCCATGTGCATATGTATGTTTAAAGCGCATGAAACTAGAGTCACTTCATTTGCTCAACTTTCTTCGAGTCAAAGATTGTCAATATCCTACTATTACAATACCCAAAAACTCTCACGAAATTATTTTCATATAAAAAGAGATTATCTAGTCTAAAACTGAACCTTCAATCTTCAATATATATTAAGATTACCTTTATATAAAAAATCTTCAAGAACCTCCAATGTGTTTATGCTCACGTGCAAAGTATCTTCTATGTATATTATACCTACTCGTACGCAATACTCTAATTGTTCGTTCAGGCACCAGCACTCGCACAAGTACCTTTTTTTTTTTTTTTTGTGACCCAGGGAAAATCCTTTATGGATACCACGCCCGCCCCGGGGAGGGCAGGGTGGTTATGTGGGAGTCTCCGCCCTAGTGGCGGCATACCCACTAAAAACCCTGGGATGTTCCTCTCCGGCAATGGGCGGAGCCACGGGCCCATTAAATCACCGCAGCCCCGCCCAGCCGACGTCTGCCCTAAGGCGGACCCGCCTCGGGTAGGGGGTGTTAGCCACCCCCTCCCACTTTGTAGCGACGCGTCGGAACATCAGACGCGTCGACCACCCTGGAGGGCCCAATGCGAAGCAGCGGGTGTCCCCACACCCGCCACTCCAGGCCCTCCTAGCGGAGACGGAGGCGAGCCTTACTGGCCCGACTGGCCTGACTCGCCCCCGTGTCCGCTCTCCTCGGCCTCCCTCTGCGACACCACTTCCTCACAGAAGGAGGCCACTCCAAGCCCTCCTGGCGGAGACGGAGGCGAGCCTTACTGGCCCGACTGGCCTGACTCGCCCCCGTGTCCGCTCTCCTCGGCCTCCCTCTGCGACACTACTTCCTCACAGAAGGAGGCCATCGCCCCCCCGGACCCCTCGTCGGGTCCCGCAGCCAATCAAGGCTGCATAGGCTCAGACCGCCGCTTCCCAGAATGTCCAGGGCGCCGGCCCGAGCCTCCACCTCGGGTTCCTCTTCGTTTCACCGGGCTCAGTGCCACGGCTACTTATCCCCCCCGCCACGGAAAGGCGGGAACCCATTCGGGGGGGACTCGCACAAGTACCTACCTATTGTTGAATGGAGAAGCGTTTATTTTAATATTAGATGAGCTCTACCTAATTTTTTACTGAAAATAAATTGAACACTACGAGTTTACTCACGTATTTACTTACTAGCTGTGATAATGGTAATGGTAATGAAAAGTAGCTTATTTGATAGTCCAGCGAATAACTCTCTATTTCAAATTTAATCCAATTCCCGTTACAGCGTGAACGAGTAACAAACATAGACAAACTTACACATAATATTAGTGAATTAGTATAATTTAATTTTCCTTGATGGCATATTAAAATAAATAAATAATAAAAATAAAAGGCCTTTATTGCTGTTCTTAGTTTTACAAACTAGGTACATATATCAAATTACTTAAGCATGCCAAAACTTAAATACTGAGTTCCTTAAGGAATTAAATTAAATATCGGCAAACGGTGGTTGTGGTATCGCAGCTTGTCCTTCGACAAAGGCCTCCTCTAAAGATTTCCACTGTGTCCTGTCCTTTGCTATACGCGTCCATGTAGTACCAGCTATTTTTATAATGTCGTCCTCCCATCTTTTAGTCTGTCTACCTCTATTCCTTTTACCATCTCGTGGATACCATTCAGTTATTAAACTGGTCCATTTCTCCTTTTTCTCTCTGATCATATGTCCAGACCATCGCCATTTTAGTTGTTTGTAAGTTGTGTATGAGTTCTTAAAGTTTGTCTTGCTCTTCATGTCTTTTAGTCTGTTAGTTTGATGTCATATTATATTATAACTAATCTCTTTTCCAGAGCACATTAAACATGGAGTATATGAACTTACCTGAGCACCATGAGGGTCCCATGGCGACGCCTCCTCAATGGGACCGCCCAGATAACTCCTACGACAGTCCAAACTCGACTGATAACCTATACGCTAATACCATGCCCACCCAAAGAACTAAATTAGAACCGACCTACGCTGATCCAAGGGACTCTATCATGCAACACACGTATATAAACAACCAACAAATTAATAATGAACCCACTTATGCTTCAGTGCAACAAAATGAACCAGCTTATGCTTCGGTGCAAAATAATGAGCCCACTTATGCTTCGGTGCAACAAAATGAACCAGCTTATGCATCGGTGCAAAAAAGTGAACCAGCTTATGCATCAGTGCAAAAAAGTGAACCCGCTTACGCATCAGTGCATAAAGCAGGCAAAGCGTCGCACCAGCCAGACCCGACATACGCAAACCAAAGCCTACTCGAAAGCCAAAAGGCAAGCACTTTAAAGAAAGAAGACGCATACGCTGAGGTTACCAAAAAAACACTGGATCGTAAAAATAAACAATCCGGCAAAGGGTCTAAGAGCCATTTTAAAAATCAAGGAGAAAGGTCTAACGACGTGATTTACGCCGATTTATGCTCAGAATTAAGTGGTAATAAGAAATACGTAAACGCAAATGTGAAGAATGATGTAGAACCGGCGTATTGTGAAATAATGAAGAAGAAATGAAACAAGAAACGAAGATACCAATTCTATATTTTAAATTATATTATTTATTAAGTAGAAACCTGTTATGGTTGAAATATAGACTTATAAAAATAGTCAAATTGTTAGTATACTAAAAAGTAAAACGCGTAGTATGTAGTGCACGAGGTTACACAGAACGGTGATGCTAAACCACAAGTGGCTCAAACGACCTAAAATGCCAAGCTTATATTTTAACTTGGAATGTAGTATAGTGATGTGAAATCTTGCGACTGAATTTTGAACCACTTCCCGGTGTCCGTTTGAGCTTTGTAGCTTCGATGATATTACAATAAAAACTTGGTTTTCAAAATACCTTTAGTATTCTTTATAAGTATAAAAAACAATATAATATGTAAAAAATTTCTTTTGTAAAAAAAATTGTCTGTATTTTTAAGGGCTGTGAAAAATAAAATCAAATTATAAAATTTTCATAGTTTTATTTGACTAAAACATTCATTATAAAATACGTGTTGCAAAAATAAATAAATGATTATAATTTCAAAACAATCATCAAAATATAAATTAATAAAATAAAATCCAAATTGGAGCTTTATCATCAATTAATACAAAACGGCTGGAAAGTAACAAAATATATTTGAAAATGGTTTTTTAGATAGATTTGTTTAACAATATACAATACTAAACAGGTTATAATTCAAGTGATTTTATTTACACCCAAAACTTAAACCAGCCGTTTAAAAGCAAAGAGTCCGCTACAACTTTTTTTGTAAAAATATATACATTTTAAAATGTACTTATAAAAAAAAATACCAGGTAAACTCACGGTAACATTAGTTTTTATACACAGTCTCATTCATTCATTATTTATCATATAATTATCATTCACTCAAACTAAAAGTGTCTAGAGTTACTCTTTAAAAAAACATAAATACCCGGATCCGGAGAAAAAGCCGGATGTTTGTAGAAAGTCCGGGCATTTTCGACACTATAAAAATTAAGTAATCATTTACTAAATGTTTTATTTGTGATGTAATATTAGTAAAACTAATCAATCAATAAAAAATTAAACCGAATAAAAAAGCTCACAAATAAAAAAAAAACGGAGTCCGGAACGCTGAAAATTCAGACATCTCCGGAGGTATAGTAACCCTAGGCGTCACTTCAACACAAAGCTGCTTGCTATCACGTGAGCTGTAGTCAAGCGCCTAGCCTGCTAGTATTATATACAAAACGTTTAATTACATACTTTTCAGTTTTTTGACGTAATTTCAGTAAATGCTTTACGTTTATTTCGGCGCCATTCCGGAAATATCGCCAGTCGCCACGGGAAAAAACATACTTTTAAAAGCTTCGCAGCCATCTCGCTCGCATCAAAAGTACAAAATCACGGAATACACATAGTTACGAAAAATCATACTCTAATTAATTATTAAATTTGTTTTGATTCAAATTTGTCTTGACTTAATTTATTTTGACTTAAATTTGTCTTGACTTAAATTTGCGTGATATTAAATTTGTTTTTATTCCGCTATGAAACCATAGAATACACGATAAAAAGCGGCACTATCTAGACTTTTACAAACCCATATATTTAACCATTTAATTATTTTATTTAAAGAGTAGATACATTTGAGCGCTATTACTGATATACATGTTTGTACACGTTTAAGCATTTAAACAATCTCTAAATGATTAATAAACAATTACTTTACTTTATTTATAAACGAGGTATGAACTTAATTACTGCTTAAAATGCTGAATTTTCGTTGACATCAAAACCAACGTTAATTCTAACCAGTGGTTTACAATTTTCTCGACCTATTTCTACGCCTACTAGTCAAAACATGATTTTAAGTGACATTTATGTATTTATTTACTCACGTTTTAAGCAAATAAATATAAATCTTTATCTTTAATTCTTTACGTCAAATGTTACGTGCGAAAACAAGACAGAGAATTTTAAGCAAGGATTAAGTTTAAGCAAGGTTTATAAATAAGATCCTAAAATGTTAAGAATCACCGCAGATGACGGATTTTTAGACAGACTTAAAAACTTAGAAAAGGGATATAGTCGAGTTAATTTGTGCGAATTAGAGCGAGAAAAAAGATCAGATTAAGAGTTTTAAATATACACTCTTGCTCATTTTTTTTTGTTTTCATACGGACCACCTGATAGTAAGTGGTAAAGTGGAGGTAAAAAAATCATGAAAAATAAAATTCGTTTTATTTTCACAAGTTGTCAGAGCATTTTAAGAAGTGACTAAGTTTAAGCTGCGTTTATAATTAAGACAAAAAAGTCCTCTACGGTGACTCTTAGCCTTTACAATGAGCCCGGCCGTAATGCTTCGATTCGTCTGTACTGCTTTCTAAACTAAATGTGACCAAATGTATTGATGTTTTAGTTTAGTTTAGAAAGTGGCACATCAGAATCGAACACCTTCAACTAACACAATATAGGTAATTCTCAAGAGATCATTTCAAATATTTGACCTTAAATTAATACCTACAACGAGCCCGATTCCAAAGGCTTTAGTTGACATCAAAATTGACCAAAAAAAAAATGTGAGAAAATAATTATAAGTAAAAAAAGTCCTTTCCTAACAGACTACAAAGACAAAGATAGCTATATTTTTACTATATTTGATCTGTCAACTAAATCCTTCAAAATCAGCTCGAATATGTGAATATAACATGAATAAACACAATTTTGAGACTAAAAATACATATTTACAATTATTATAAAAATATAATACGCTTTTAAAGTTATTTTTATAACAGTTATTATTAAACCAAATAAGGTTCAAAACTTCCATACAAAGAGTATCAAAACCCCAAATTTGTTTAATGCATTTATTTAAACATATTCAAACATGTATCATAATCATGTTTGAACATATTTAAACATAACAAACATAGTTTATGTAGTAGTTACAATACTAAGTTTTGATCACGCGCCGTTAAATCTTCTATTTACAGTCTATACCACATGATATATTTGTTTATAACTACTGTAACCCCGATTTGTGTTCGCACAAAATCCAACAATCCACGTGCAACGTTTGTATATCTGCAAATATTTATAGGGCTCTCCAAAAATGTAACACCAACCTGGTAAACATTTTTACGCTTACAAAATTTATAGAGAAACTGTCAAGGCATAAACATGTTCAGCTCTTCAAATATATCAAGACCAAAACATGTTCAACCCCCAAATATATCAAGACCAAAACATATTTAACCTCAAATATATCAAAGCCAAAACATGTTCAAACCCCAAACATATCAAGACCAAAACATATTTAACCTCAAATATATCAAAGCCAAAACATGTTAAAACCTCAAATATTATCAAGACGTAAATACTCGTATATCACGGCCAGAACAAGTTTAACACCTAAACAAATTCCAGTAGCCTCATAACTTCAAACAGTATCGCCCCCAAAAACGTTCCAGACTCACTTGGCACTCTACCCAAAGCTCTTACTACGTTATCAGTCTTATCACCGCTCTCGGCCCTCTCACGCCGGGCTGGCCTCGCGCCGCTTGGGGATGAAGGAGACGGTCATCAGGTCGTCGTCCTCTTGCAGAAGGCACCCGTTCGATAGCTTGTTACGGGGGAAAAATCTGAAAGAGAAACGAGCTTTTATTGAATGAAAATTTGATGGAAAAAAATTGAAAGTTTGGCTCAAAATTGATGTAGCTTATGGCTCCCGTTTCCCCCATTTTCTATTTTCACTAACAAACGGTAAATAACAATCGATCATTGCGTTCGATTTGGAATCGCTGGCCAAAAAAAAATAATTTTTTTTATGTTTAAATTTTTGTCGTGGTGCTGTTACAGTACAATATATTAACACTTTAAGCCTAAAATATATAAAATTAAAACCTTATAAACACAAAAGGCGGTCTTATCACTAAGACCGATCTCTTCCAGACAGGTATGTTGCCATTTGTGTTTTTAATAACTGCCATACGACACTGCGACAAAAATTGTTTACAACCTGTTTCTTCGAATTCAATAAAAAGGGAAACAAAGAACATTCTAGACACAACATGCTAAATAAGAATAAATAATAAAATTAGAGTAATCGAAAATTGATGGAAAATTAAATCTTTAAGGCCGTTCACACACGACACGATGATAATAACATAATTATGGTCGCCTCGTGTATAACCGGCCTAAGTTCAAACAAACTTCTATCATGCAAACGAAATGCAATACTAAAACACAACAAACATACAAAACCACCACCTACAAACAAACAAAACAAATATCTCATTCCTTTTCCCAAAATACCATTTCTTAATTAAAATATGTATGGAAAATAAGACAATACACAAACATAATAAAAACACACAATACACATAAAGAACACGATTCTCATGTTTCCACATAATTTCAGTAATCTTAATTATGTTAACCGTCGTAAAATACATAGTACCAACAGGGTTATAAGGAAAGGCTATGCTAAGCTTTAAAGGGCTCATGCCACTATGACTCACTGTAGTAAAAGCTGTTCATAATGATTAGTACTATGAGCCTATTTTGGCTTAGCATACCCTTTCCTTACAACCCTGTACAGGTAAGATAAAAATTGTGTATAATACATCAGAATCGTATTCCAAAGACACAATTCAACAAACAAACCAAAAACGGCCAAACAATACCAAAACATACAAAATTCCCAAAAACAACATGAAATAAACCGAAGTAGCGGAGTTGAGTACACACCAAACTTCTATACATTTATCAACGTCGACTTCCAAGAGTCCCGCTTGCTGCGTGACAGAGAGAGAAATACACGGTTAGAAAGAGAAGGATAGTGAAGACACATTTAACTAACAGACTTTACGGAAAAGAAATAAAAGAAAATTTGTTCAAATCCGAAAAATTGTTATTTAGAGAATTACAAGAAAAATCTATAATCTATAGGAGTTAAACTATGGAAAGTAATCTACAGGGTTATACAGAAAGGGTATGCTAAGGCGAAAAGAGCTCATCACTCATCATTACGAACAACTTTTACTATGGGACCAACCCGGAATACACAAAAAAAAAACAGCTGTTCCATTGAAAAATCTTGATCTTGAATCTTGATAGATATAGATTAAAATGGCCGACTGATGCAGGAATGTGATTCATTTGGTAGAACGGTACAGAACTGGTCGCCCGTGCGATCCGGAGCAAACAGGCCGATTAATTTTATCCACTGCCTAATTAATATAATTGACAGTGCGGCTGTGGCGCCACACTGTCGGTGAAACGGAACTAATATTTAGTTCTAAACTAGTTTATAGATGTCACCCTGCATATTGGATTAATCGATTACTCTAAAATAGTTTCAAGCTATGCCGCTAGATGGCATGTGTTAACAATGATGTTCGACGAAGCGTATGGAACAGCTGTTTTTTCTTGATTTCAGGGTTGGTCCCATAGTAAAAGTTGTTCATAATGATGAGCGCGAGCTATTTTCGTCTTAGGATACCCTTATACAACCTTGTATAGGCAGTAATGTTATGTAATCTCGAGTTATACTAACTTGGCGAGCGGCGAGCCCCGAGTCGGCTCGACCCTCTCGTCGAGCCCGCGGTGCACGGACACAGAGTCTAGATCTTCGAGCCCCACGCTTCGCAGGTATTCGGGGGTGCGCAGCTGTTCCATTGTAGGCTTTTTAAACCTGGAAGTAATCAAATAATGTTTAAGTACAATTTTACGGAAGCTAACGTGATTTTGAGACATTTTAATGATGCACAATTTTTTTTTTTTATAAGTTATTATTATATTTTTCAGTAGTAAAGGAGGTTTTTCGGTAGTTTTAGTAAAGGACTTCATTTTACACGCTTTTTATTAGCTTCACTTGTATGTTTGTAACTGATTCCTTTGGGCGCGATTTTGACTAACTTTAAAGTGTTTTTTAGTTTTTTTAACTATTAATTTATTTACGTGAGGATTATTGGATTTGAACTCAATCGGACTTTGAGAAGTAGTTTGAAATTCAGTTGTAGGATTTGACCCAAACAAACATATTTACAGTCATACAAACAAACATTGGAAAATTTAATTTCATTGCTTGTTAAAAAAACTTTTAAAAATGTGACATCAATTCACGGTAATGCAAGGCCGCTTTTATCGTCTACAGCAAGTTTCTTCCAGACAACCTTTAGACGGACAAGATAAGCAGGACTGAAAAATGAGTTCAGAATAGACTCACGTTTTGAGCAGTAAACTGGAGCAGACGACGGAGACGGAGCTCATCGCCATCGCAGCGGACGCCATCCACGGCTGGAACAAACTCGCCGGTCAGCGATGATGATGATGATGATTAAGGGGGAGTAACTAGTTTAAACTAGAGACCGTTTGTAAGTTACGCCGTATACTCGTATAAACACAGGTGAGTATTTAAAAAAATAATGATCAGGAAAATGTTGAAACTGATTGATAGAATTAGTAATAATTAAAATGTTGTGCTCGAGTTGCTCATCTACACAGTATAATGCTGTGTAGATGCGCAGTCTCATGACACTCTTGTCTATGGAACAGCTGATTTATGTGTTTTTGCTGTACATACTGCTTACGGATTGCAATACAGTTGTTGTTATATATTGATTGAGATTTGTTTAAAAAATATTATTGTGATGTTAATTAAAGGCAGTGTTGTCGAAAATTATTACAATAATAGTGATGATGATTAAAATAACAATCATCAAAAGTGACGACGATTAAAAATGACGACGATCAAATATGACGACGATTAAATATGACGAGGATTAAATATGACGACGATTAAATATGACGAGGATTAAATTGATGCCGATCAAAAGTGACGACGACCAAAAGTGACGCTGATCAAAACTCACGTCTACTTATCACACCTCATTTCATTTCACTGCAAAAAGGCTATTTATAATCCAAATAACAAACCTAAAAACTGATCAAAGTGTTCCTACCTGCAAGGAGAGCCCCGCGAAGGCGAGCGCCCCACTCGCGAGCGGTATCCCGAGCACGTTGTATACTGACGCGAACAGGAAGTTGAGCCGCACGCGGCGGACCGTGGTGCGGGACAGCAGGAGGCACGCCACCACGTCCAGGAGGTCGTTCTGCGGGGGGAGGGGGAGATCAGTACATATAGACGAGAACGAGAATAAATAAACATGGAAGACGATATTAAATAGACTTAGCGGATGAGATTAAATAGATATAGAGGTGGAGACATGCGACTACGTCCAGGAGGTCGTTCTGCGGGGGGAAGAGAGGTTAGAGGACGAGTTAAATAGATATACACATAGACGAGCATAAAACATACAAAAAAACATATAGTAGACACGCGTAATAGTTTATAAAACTATGAACTAAATAGACATGGAGGACGATATTAAATAGACTTAGAGACGGAGACATGTGACTACGTCCAGGTCGTTCTGGGGAGAAGATGAGAAGTTGGTTATTTTGACGTGACAACGTCTAATAAATCGATGACCGCCGGCTGCACGCACGAAGAAGTGTCCCGTTACGTGTCCCGTTACGCTCATTGTGACGTCACGATCGGAGCGAGAACAGTATGCAATCATTTCATCAATGTTTTGTTATGACGTTGTCACGTTAAACTATCGTCCGTAAACAGACTTTACAGGCAACCTATTTTTTATTATTTGATAGGCTTTCGTTTGACCGCCATCTCGCCTTGTGGTAAGCGACGGTGTGGTCTAAAATGTAGCACGATTGCCTAGAAAATGCCTGTTCAATCTTCTTTTAAAAAACCACGAGACTTTACGAGACATTCTAATTCAATTCAAAATTTAAATCATATATTCAAATATGGGTAAATCAATGTACACTTACGAATGTCAGTTCCAATTTTTTTACGAATAAAACAAAACAATAAATGCAATGTCAAAAAATTATATAAAAATAATTGCAATGTTAAAAAAAATAAAACAAAATAATTTCAATAGTACCTATGAAAATAAATAACGTTTCACACTCATTATCCCACTGGGATACCCTGTGTCAGGGATGCCATGGAACACAAAGCCAAGGACACCAGAGCAGATATTTCAATTAATTATTCAAACATTTGCCCGGCCGGGAATCGAACCCGGGACTTCTAGCTTATAAGGCAGATATACTACCGCAGAGCCAAACAGGTCGACATTAAAAGTATTTTTCACTTCTTATGCTCGTAAAGTCGATACGAATATTATACATAGATACAAAAAAAAACATTAAAATATATATAAAAAACAAAAAAAAAATAAAAAAAAAATTATTGCGTTTTGAATCAAATAAAATTGATACTACATTTAACTCCTTAATTTAGGTCAAATTCTGAACCAAAAAACACCATTTTTAGTTTCATTACTGTTAAGGATCATAAGGACCAGTCGATATTAATAAAATCCACCTACCCTCATTAGGACCAAGTCCGCCGCTTCCACCGCGACGTATAAAATCCACCTACCCTCATTAGGACCAAGTCCGCCGCTTCCACCGCGACGTATAAAATCCACCTACCCTCATTAGGACCAAGTCCGCCGCTTCCACCGCGACGTATAAAATCCACCTACCCTCATTAGGACCAAGTCCGCCGCTTCCACCGCGACGTATAAAATCCACCTACCCTCATTAGGACCAAGTCCGCCGCTTCCACCGCGACGTATAAAATCCACCTACCCTCATTAGGACCAAGTCCGCCGCTTCCACCGCGACGTATAAAATCCACGTACCCTCATTAGGACCAAGTCCGCCGCTTCCACCGCGACGTATAAAATCCACCTACCCTCATTAGGACCAAGTCCGCCGCTTCCACCGCGACGTCAGTCCCCGACGCTATAGCGATGCCCACGTCGGCCTGCGCAAGCGCGGGAGAATCGTTCACGCCGTCGCCCACCTGTGGGAATAAATGACAACGTTAATAGTATCCTATCCCACTAATTCTACTAATATTAGTAAACTAGCTGCATCCCACGGTTTCACTCGTGCGGTGATGAAAAACGGTGATCTTGATGATGGTGAAAAGTTAGTTGATGATAGGGCATAAACTATCTCCGTTTCAAATTTCATCAAAATTGATTAACTAGTTGCGGAGTTACGCCCGAAAAGGGCTCATAGTACTCATCATTATGAACAACTTTTACTATGGGACCAACCCTGAAAACGAAAAAAAAAATCACCTTCAATTCAAAACAGAAAAGTTTCCCAAATATACTTGTATCACTTACCATGGCAACTTTCTGTCCTTCCTCTTGCAACTTCTGTATCTTGGCAACCTTGTGCGATGGCAACACTTCCGCGTACACTTTGTTTATGCCAACCTGAAAAAATGAAACAACATTGTTCAACGATTTTCTTAATTCAAACTAAATTCGCCAGATTTTATAGATATCTTCTTCTCAAATCATAATAAACTGTTCCATTGTTAGAACATTGTTTCCAATGAAATTTCAGGGCAAATGGGAGATTAAACATCTTATATCTCAGTGACGAGCGCAGTGCTGTGCCGCGCCCGGCTTGAACTGTAAGGAAGTCAACGTTCTAGGTGGCGTAGACCTGTTATGGGCAAACGTGACGTTTAACAGCCCAGGAATGGAACAGACTTCCGGCTTCCTTGGACCCTGAGAGATATAATCTTGGACTTTTGAAGGTCAGAGTGAATAGGTATCTTCTAAAACGTGCTTCATCTTCGACCACATCATCGCTTACCAACATGCGAGGTGGTCAAAGCTTGGTGGACATAGGGTTCTTCAAAAGGGCTGTTAATAGAGTCTTAAAAAGTCGGCAGCGTATCCGTGACGCCTCCAGTGTCCAGGCGACGGTGATCGCTTACCATCAGGCGGCCCGTTTGCTCGTTTACCGCCAATGGCATAAAAAGACGGAATTATCTATATATATAAAAATGAAACCCGTTTTCCTTGGTCACGGCCTCACGCGTGAATGGCTGGACCGATTTCACTAATTCTTTTTTTGTTGTATTTGTTATTATTAGGAGAAGGTTCTTACAGAAAAAAATATTAAGAAAATCTCTCAGAAATATTGAAAAACTCTAAAAACAGCCCTTTTATTTTTCTCATACAAACGTTTTCTAACTAAAACGAGCTTTATTGCTATTGTATAAAGTTCATATTGAATTGCAAGCACTCACTGTTGTTTAAGCAATGTAGGTATGTTCCTAACGTCCAAGAGTCAATTTGCACTTTATTACCTCTGTACAAAGTTCAAATTCAATCATATCTATCAAAACAGTGTGCGTTTTATACTGATAATTTTTACTATAAATTGACAAGTTAGCATCAACAAACTACGGTTGCTATAGTTACGCAATAGCATGAGAATAGAGGTTATAACAAAGAGTTCCTATAATTATTCTCAACACCTTTGGTCACGCCATCACGCGTGAACGACTGGACCGATTTCAATTTACTCTACGTTTATCCCAAAGTCTACCCGTGCGAAGCCGGGACGGGCCGCTAGTTGTTTAAAAAAAACATCAGACGAGCGATTTCCTCATCTCAAAACAAGAACATTATTTTTACAAAACAAAAACCGACTTCAAAAGACCGACTATTGAGTTATTCATCTATTTGTCGCGCACGTACTTAATGCAAATTTAAGACTTATATGGTTTTCTCATGGATACCATTATCAGAACTGGACCAAATGGGAAGCGTCAGCTTTCTAATAAAAAAAGAATCATCAAAATCGATTCACCCAGTCAAAAGTTATGAGGTAACATAAAAAAAAAAAAACACAGACGAATTGATAACCTCCTCCTTTTTTGAAGTAGGTTAAAAAACGCGAAATTGTGTGTATTGTGTTGTACGTTTATTTATTTTGTATGCAAAAGTTATTTTTACCTGTCTAGCGATGGCCACGGCAGTCTTCCTGTTGTCCCCGGTGAGCAGACACACCTGCAGACCCATCTTCTTGAGACAGTAGACCGCCAGGTGCGCCTCCGGCTTCACTTCGTCGGCTACACCGATCGTGCATACCAGTTGATCTGGGGGAACGGGTTAATAGTACAGGGTCACAAGGAATGGGTATGTTAAGTCGAAAAAGGCACATAGTATTCATCATTATGAACTTTTACTGGACAAACCTGGAATTCGCAAAAAAAAAATCAGCAGTACGATGATTAGCACCTGTTTTTACCCATAAACTGGTGCTAATCATCATACTTTTGGATCATATCAGTACGCTCCGTACTTTAACACTTTAACTGCTGCTAGTAAAACACATGCGTTTACTTTAACTGCGGCTAATAATCAAATGCGTTGAGTTTTACACGCCTGGCGTGTGTAGCCGCATTCGCGTTGCACAAACGAAAACACAAGGTATGTGTTTACAGCAGTTAAACTGTTAAGTGAATTCATCATTATTTTAGCGGAACTTAGATGGCCATTTTTCTCAGTGCTCTCCGAAATGAATAGTAAGAAGTAGGGCCGTCGTCAGTCGTCAGTCGTCCCCGCCTCACCGTTGACGGCGGCCAGTATAGCCGTCCGGCCGAGCTGCTCGTCCTCCTGCAGCGCGTCCTGCACGCGGCGCGGCACTAGTACCCCGTTCCGGTGCATCCACTCGCGGTTCCCGATCAGGACTACTTGCTCCCTTTCCTGACAAACATACAAAATGTAGAGAAGCATCGAAATAAATCGAACTCTTCATGCGCGAGTCCGACTCGCACTCGTTGGTTTTATTTAATTTTTAAAACACTCAATAGTGGTTTATGAAACTGTTGTACCATGAGGGGTATAGGCGAGGTTTTTAATAGTATCACTCGAGTGTTTTAATACCTAGTTATGTGCAGTTTCACACACTACTTTATCTACTCTCATATCATACAATGCGAATTACAAACTTTAGCTAATAATTATAAACTCAATATAAGAGCAGATAAAAAATTTAAAAATTTAAGTTAAACTGACTTATTGAATAATAAAAGGTATTGTATAGTACCCGGCAATAAATATCGCACATCGACCTTTGGAAAGAGACTTCGGCTTCGTAGAGCATTATCTCTGTCGCACACTACCTATGTGACGTTTTGTCAGTCGTTGCTCAAGTGCGATGACGCTCGAGAGAGAGATAACGCTCTATGCAGCCGAAATTAGCCGGTTGTCTCTTTCCAAAGGTCGATGTGCAATTATTTATCGCCGGGTACTGTAATCTACCCCCCCCCCCGAATGGGTTCCCGCCTTTCCGTGGCGGGGGGGATAAGTAGCCGTGGCACTGAGCCCGGTGAAACGAAGAGGAACCTGAGGTGGAGGCTCGGGCCGGCGCCCTGGACATTCTGGGAAGCGGCGGTCTGAGCCTATGCAGCCTTGATTGGCTGCGGGACCCGACGAAGGGTCCGGGGGGCGATGGCCTCCTTCTGTGAGGAAGTGGTGTCGCAGAGGGAGACCGAGGAGAGCGGACACGGGGGCGAGTCAGGCCAGTCGGGCCAGTAAGGTTCGCCTCCGTCTCCGCTAGGAGGGCCTCGAGTGGCGGGTGTGGGGACACCCGCTGCTTCGCATTGGGCCCTCCAGGGTGGTCGACGCGTCTGATGTTCCGACGCGTCGCCACGAAGTGGGAGGGGGTGGCTAACACCCCCTACCCGAGGCGGGTCCGCCCTAGGGCAGACGTCGGCTGGCGGGGCTGCGGTGATTTAATGGGCCCGTGGCTCCGCCCATTGCCGGAGAGGAACATCCCAGGGTTTTTAGTGGGTATGCCGCCACTAGGGCGGAGACTCCCACATAACCACCCTGCCCTACCCGGGGCGGGCGTGGTATCCATGAAGGATTTTCCCTGGGTCACAAAAAAAAAGGGTACTGTACAGTAATCTATTGTAATATCCTCACCTCCCCCTGGTCGTGCGTCCGTATGAGCGTGTGCAGTCTCTGCGCCGCCTGCGCCGAGCTGAGCGCCGCGTCCCCCGCGCCGCTCACCAGCTCCACCGGGACCCCGCCCAGCACCAGCGCGCCGCCGGGCCTGGGGCGGAGTATACTGGTCAGGGGGTGACTCGAGTGGCGCTGAGGACACTTGGCCCTGACAGAGTGGCTTCCGATTGCGGACTAGCGCTCCGTTGGCAGACCATCAGCCCGACGGGTCGATATAAGACCCATCGCGGGCCATACGTGGATGGGATTGGATGGGATAGGAACAGTTTGTATTGGAAAATTAAACTGTCGATTTTGGTTATTTTTTACTTATTATTCATGTTTCTCACCGTTTAAACCTTCCCTGAACTTCCACAAATATTTAAAGATCAAAATTAGCGAAATCGGTCCAGCCGTTGTCGAGTTATAGCCACAGAACTGAACAGCGATTCATTTTTATATACCTAGTCTGGCCATAATTGCATGACCTTGTCTTGCCTTCGCCGTTCTTTTATAACAGCACCAGACGCACGAAAAAGAGGCACCCTCATACGGTGGAAATTCCATGTAACCGTACTAAGCGTTTTCATTCGTCTTTTTTAATCCGAACGGCAGAGGTATGGAACTCACTGCCCGCGTCTGTTTTTCCTAGAAAGTACAACCCGGGGGTGTTCAAAAATAGAGTGAATAGGTTTTTCCTAGGCAAGCGTGCTACATCTTCGACCACATCGTCACTTCCCATCAGGTGAGATTGCAGTCAAACGCATGCCTAGTCCGATGTAAAAAAAAAAAAAAAAAAAAAAAAAAATTATATAATGTTACAATTTAAAATAAATAATATATTACATTTGAATTTGGAATCTGTCATTTTTATATGATCGTTCATTGTGTTTTCTCATTTTGGCGCCAATACACTGTATAATATTTTGCGAAATTAAAATGGAGTCAGGTGATAAAGAGAACCGAATCGCTGTGATTGCAATACATAAAGTAGATATAGAGCCAAATGCAATTTTTAAAACTCTTTATACGCTTTTTTTTATTTAGTTATAGCGTGGCGATGGCGTTTGACCGCCATCTCGCCTGATGGTAAGCAATGATGCGGTCTACGATGCAGCACGCGCGCCTAGAAGGAACCGATTCACTCGCGACTTGAAGACACCCAAATTATATCTACCATAAAACGATGTCGCTTTTTATGGATAAAGGTATGAGAGAAGATCGAGTACTCACTTGGCCTGGTTGAGTATGTTGGTCAACTCCGGCGCGTGCACCGGCGCCCCCGCGTGCTGCAGCCGCGCGCGCAGCCCGCAGCCCGGCGCCGCCACGAAGCCGAGGCACTTCAGGGGGCTGGAGCCGCCGAGCACGGCCGTGCACCACGTTACTATCGCTGGGGTAGACAAAATATCGTCACAAAGAGATCGTACGGACTTACTATATTCCAAAATCCCTACTAATATTATAAATGTGAATGTAAGTTTGTTTGTTACGCTTTCACGCGACAACTAACGGGTGGCGCAAAAGTAATCCTCCTATCAGAAAATGCTATAAATTTTGCGATTGGCCCCTAATGTCAGTTCTGTTTTGACATTTGTGTAGTAAACACATGCGAAATACACGTTAATAAACAATGTTACGCTACACTGCTCCAGAACGCGGAATATTGGTGACTATTTATTTGACCAAAAATCGGTCGGTGACTTTGGCACAACGTGAATTTCGTCGCAGATTTCCTGGCCGTCCAACGCCTACTGGTGAAACACTGCGACGTTTAGCCGCTCGCCTCGAAGAGACTGGCACAACACGAGATGCTGCCAGGCGTGGCAGACCCCGGAGTAGCCGTTCTGCAGAGAATATTGCTGCTGTAGCCGAGGATGTCATGGAAGCGCCGTCGACATCGACAATGATCAACGATCGCTACAGAGCAATGATCAACGAGTTCTTTTTGCCGCAACTTGATGAATTGGGATTGGAAAACATGTGGTTCCAACAGGACGGTGCAACGGCACACACTGCACGTGCCACAACCGATATGCTGAAGGATGCATTTCCCGGGCGCCTAATCTCCCGTTTTGGCAATTTGCACTGGCCAGCAAGATCGCCTGATTTGACCGCTGCAGACTTCTTTTTGTGGGGCTTTTTGAAGTCGCGGGTTTATGTCAACAAGCCTCAGACTCTTGCAGCTCTTAATGACAATATCCGTCAAGAATGTGAGGACCTATCGCCGGAAGTTTTGGCCAAAGTGATGGAAAATGCCATAAAAAGGGCTCAAATGACAATCAACTGTGGCGGCGGCCATTTACATGACATCATATTCTCGACTTGATGTAAAAAAATTAAAAGACCAAATAAAAATAATCCACAAGAAGAATCAAAGTTTTTCATTTTTTTTTTTAATTACAGCCAAAAAACATCGGAAGGTTATTTTTGCGCCACCTTGTACTTAACCGTTCATCATGAAACTTTGTACACATATTCTTGGAGGTATTAGAAGTAACATAGAATACTTTTTATCAAAAAAAAATTACCGCGGGTGAAACATCGGGGTGCAGCTAGTCAAATATATTTGAACTTTATTTTTTAAAGTAAATTGTGAGCCGAAAAGAGAGCATAGTAGTACTCGTAATTATGAACCACTTTTATTATGGAGCCAACCCTGAAATCGTGAAAAAATCAGCTGTTTCATACAATTTGTCTAGTTATACTATATATTTGCAATATCGAAAACTTTTCACGAATATACAATTTTGACAAGAGTGCAGAAATATAAACTTGATGAATGTGATTGTTTTTATTGGGACGTTTACGCAGTATTGACTAGTAGGTATGTCGTGCGTCTGTGGCGAAGGGAATTTTACTTAAAGATTTGTATAAAGTTTACTTTTGATAATTCCACTCCTGGAATGCCAGATTTACCCCCGAAGGGTGATTAGGCAGTATTTTACTACGCTGGAAAAGTGTAGGCTGGTATTTTCTCATACGGCATTACTACTCTGGACGTGTGCAAATTTCCTTACGATCTTTTTTCTTCAAAGAAAAGCGGTCTTATGAAAATTCATTCATAGGTTCTAAAGAAACCATTGGTAAGAGTCGTAAAACTCCATTGGGTTTAAACCCAGCCCATCACGAATGAGGAGCGGAAAGCTTTTAAATCACAATAATCTTAAAATAAAATAACCGATGAAGAAGATATTTATATTAGACGTACCGGAAGCCACAGGGTGTTCCGAGTTGAGTTCCGCCGTGAGCAGGCAGGCTATAATGTCGGGCAAGCAGGTCACGTCGCCGGTCAGGAGGCACATCTTCGCTACTGTCGTTGTGCCTCGAGTTATCGTGCCCGTTTTGTCAAATATTACTGTTTTTACCTGGAAAGGATTAGTTTTAATTACATAATTATATGGACCCAAAATGAATTTCATGTAGCCTTCACGTCGGCTATGGATTGAGTGATTAAAAATCACAATGGCAAAAGGTATGCAAGTAAACGTAATGACTAGAGCAGTAAATCATCTAAGTAGAAAAATTATCACGGATGAAATTCGAAGCCACTTCATCAGTTTCGACTAGCCAAGGCACAAAGTCAAAAGTAACGTGTTTTATAATAAATTCTAGAGCTGCAATAGCTAGATATAACTAGTTAAAAATCAAGACATCCACACGATGTCACCAAACTTTCGTTAACAAGAATCGGTTAAAAAGCTTTTTCCACATCCAAAGCGTCACAATGTCCGACTTATCTACTGTAAAATGTTGGTATTGGGAATCAAAGAGGCCGGCTGTAACAGATATGATCTTTTATTTTGTTTCTTTTAATACTTACTGTACTTTAGTCGCCATTGCGATCTGGAGCAAACAGACCCGACAATGGGTGCTTTTATAATTTACCGTGGCACGGCACGGCACGATATTACCGTGGACGAGATAGAAGTTTTGTGGCAGTGGACGGCATGCCGTGCCGTAGGGTGATTTTATAATTCGCCGTGAAATTATTACGCTTTGCGCGTCATCAAAGTGCAGACATGTTCTCGAAGAGACAGCGACTACTTATGCTCTATTTGTTATATTTAAGACGTAAAAAAAGACATATTACTAGAAAGTATTGGCAACATCCGCTTTTAAAAGTAAAATATTTAGAAGGGTCATACTACACGCTATTTGATAAGCTCAAGGAAGACCAAAATAAGTTTTTCAATTATTTTCGGATGTCAACAAAATCATTTTATTACATACTTTCTCATCCCGCGCCTCTTGGCTACGCACGCACACATACAAATTTCTTGTACGCACACACTACACTCTCAACAATGCCGCGACGGTTTGATAGGGAGCGCAGTATGCTACGGCAACGGCACGGTAGATCGTTGCTGTTCACGGCGTGCCGTTGCCGTGGACGGTAAATTAAAAGCGTTTGCATACAAATGCATACATTTTGCTTTCCTACTTTACCGTGACGATAAAAACGTGCCGTACCGTGCCGTGCCACGGTAAATTATAAAAGCACCCAATAAATCCACCGGTTAATTATTCCGTGGCGCCACACTGTCAGTGGCGCCCATCGGAACTAATATAGTTCTAAACTTCACTCACTGACTTCACTCACTTTATGTGCATTCTCGAGTGGCTCGGCCCCTTTGACCGGTAGTTACCTGACTCGACTCACTTTATGCGCGTTCTCGAGCGGCTCCGCCCCCTTGACGAGCAGGCCCAGCTCCGCCCCCACGCCCGTGGCCACCATGACGGCGGTGGGCGTGGCCAGCCCCAGCGCGCACGGACAGGCGATGGCCAGCACGGAGAGGGCGAAGTGGAACGCGGTCTGCACGGTCAGCTCCAGGCGGGAGTAGCCGGCGTGGAGGTACATGTCCTGGAAAGGAAATACTATTTAACAACTAACTAAGTGTTCCGTACGACCCGGGAATGGAATAAACTGCCGGCTTCCTTGAAAGTTTCTTGAAAGATGTATTCTTGGACTATTCAAGGTCAGAGTGAATAGTTTTCAACGTAAGGTCGAGTCTTGTTATTGCAACTATGTATCTGGTTATTGCAACTAATTTAAATAACTCCATCTATCGTCACTTTTTCGAACAACGACAGGCGTTATATTGTTCTTCTATCCTAAGGGCCAATGAAAAAATAAAGACTGCACTGATAGCTGTTGAACTGTGTGAATGACATGACTTTTCGCCATTTTATTCGGAGTGACGCGGCGTACACCCGGAGCGTAATTGGTATATTTAATTGTTTTTACGGGTTTTTGGTAGGTTTCTTCTTATAAAGAGTGATTATATATCACGATAAGTTGTTTTTTACGTATTTGTTTCATTCCACGATAAATCTAACCCAAGTTATGGGTTCAGTTACCTACATTTACCAGACTAAAAATCAAAAGTCAGGTTATTGCAACTATTTTTAAATTTTTAGGTTAGTTGCAATTATCTGACCGCTTTTGTATGAAGTATGATAATGCTAGTGATGCGACAGTGACAATGACCACTACGATAAAAATATTTTATCGAAATGGGATACTAGCCACACTAGCAGTAGTTAAATAGTTCGTTTGTATATTTGAAAGTAATGCCGCTCTTTGTAACAAATATAATAATTCTGATCCACCGTAGTAGAAATGAATTATTTTCATGAATCATGGGCACTTAGGTCACCATAGTTTATTCAATGTATTACTGTTTTTTTATATTGTTTTACCTCTATGAGCTCTATATGACCTGTTTTCTAGTTTTTTAAATATTTTTTCATTTTATTTAGTAGATGAAAAAATATAAACGAAAAAAAGAGTAAAAATGGCTGTTTGATTACTAAAAGATTACCTACTGTAATTAAACCTTAGAAGTGAGTATTTTAAGTTTCGTCAATTTAAATAATTATTAATGTCCGATGATGTGCTTTGATTACGCTCAATATAAACATCTATAAAACTGTATTACGGACTTTTAATGTTGCTACCATGCCAATCGATAAAACCACAACAAGGTTCCCAACACTATTTGTAGGCAAATAGTTGCAATTACCCATCCCATGGCTGAAAAGTGATTTAGTGCAAAATTGAACGTTATTACCAAGGCGTAGATATCAAAATCTTATGAAATATTGAACAAGTTAATTTTTTTTTCAATTTAACGGTAGCAGCACCCACAGAAAAAAAAAGTAAAAAAGCTATTAGTTGCAATTACCCGCCAGGACGGGTAATTGCAACTATTTGTGCCTGTGTCAGAAATTCATAAAATAGGTTTTTATTCTTTACAGCTTTCCTATATTTATGACGATGATATAAATCTACATTAAATTTACTTAATAACAAATCTTTGAAATAAAACATTTTACTTATAAATATAGAATTATCAAGCGGTGAAGTAAGGACTCTAATATTTTTAGTTGCAATTACAAGACTCGACCTTATCTTCTAAGTCTGCGTCATCTTCGACCACATCGTCGCTTACCAACAGGCGAGTTGGTGGTCAAACGCGGAATTATTCGCAACATAAAAAAGTTGTTGTTGTTACACTACTCTTTTTGTCTGTAATTTCTGATGTGAACAATAAACAATTTATCTATCTAAGCCCTGGTGTCAACATCATCGAGACCGCCAACCGCACTGCTGCTTATATTCGAGACACGCTACGAACAAATCTGACAGCAGCTACCAATGTTTCTCGCAACCTCTCTTGAACAACTCTCTCTTCAAAGATACATTTATTCGTGACAACACACAGTTACATTACACACACACACATACACACACACAATTTGTCATAATTAACACGGGAATACGCTGGAAACTAACGTGGCTTTTATTCCCGTGTTTAATATAACAAAAAGTGTCAAAACCTGGTTAGTTTCTACAGTACTAGGCTTTCACAACAACCAAAACGTCACAAACCCCAAAAATCTATAGTCCGACGACAACTTACAGACGAGGTAGTATTTGCGCTGTGCACACTACTGTTACTGTTAGTACTGTTATAATCATCGCAAAACATCTAGTCCGATCTGAAGTTGCACCATGGCGGCCCGCGACGGTACAGTCAAGTGCAACAACATTATGTACGAATTTTATTTTTTATAATTAATTATTTTGACTATTGGGATTAGGTACATATTGTTCTAGATTCTTAAGTAGTAACAAGAAACAATAACAAAATAAAAAAATAACACGAAACGAAAAATCAACAAAAAAACTTAATAAACAGTTTATTATAACAAAAACATCGCGCGCGACTGTACTCAGTGGGTGGAGCTAGCGAACGTGACTACGACACACAGAGAACGAAAGCACACTAATGAAAATACGCTCTATGCTGTGATTTGTCAAGGGCGGTCACGTGGCATGTTCCCCGCCAGGGGGGCCCCGCTGATACCCATTTTTCACTTCTGCGCAGGTTTACGCGCCGTGTTCAGATCGGACTAGATGTTTTGCGATTATTATACTGACCGGAGTGACGTCCTCTATGATTTTGATGTTGATATAGCCGACGATGGACCAGCAGACCAGCGTCAACACCGCGAGACCGACGACCACCGGGACGAAGTATCTGTAACCAAATCATTGCATTGGTTTCACTCGCTTCTTCCGAGAAAAAAAAGTATTTTCTTAAAAAAAATTTTGGGTCAAAAAATTCAGTAGTTTTTGCGTTTTTTTTAATAATCGTTATAATATGTTTGTGATGGCGAATCGCTCTATGATTTCATTGATTTTTTGTCGTCGGGATTATTTTGATTTATTTTTCCCTCAAAAGGGGGAAATACCTGCAGCGGCGTACCGGCTGATTCCAATAATTATTTAGAAACATTTTGTACTTAATCGTAATCAATTCTACGACAGTAAACTAGATGGCGCTCAGGCGATTTTTTTTTCTGGAACCACACAAAAAAGTTTGTGCTTGCGAGGTCTGTTCGTAGCACTACTAGTAATATATAGTACGATGTCACTTACCCAGCAATAGTATCCGCCAGCCGCTGAACGGGCGCCTTACTGCTCTGCGCGTCTTCTACCAGGCGAACTATTTGCGCGAGGGTGCTCGCTTCGCCCGTGTGCGTCGCCGTCATTATTAAAGCTCCGTGCTGGTTGATACTGCCTCCTATTACTACTGAACCTGAGGACGGATTAATGAGATTAATAAAAAAAAAAAAGGTATTTCCTAGGCAAGCGTGCTACATCTTCGACCACATCGTCGCTTCCCATCAGGTGAGATTGTGATCAAACGCATGTCTAATTTGTTGTAAAAAAAAGAAAGTCGGTTTACGGACGATAGTTTAACGTGACAACGTCATAACAAAACATTGATGAAATGATTGCATACTGTTCTCGCTCCGATCGTGACGTCACAATGAGCGTAACGGGACACGTAACGGGACACGTAACGGGACACTTCTTCGTGCGTGCAGCCTGCGTGCATCGATTTATTAGACGTTGTCACGTCAAAATTTGTAATAGTAAATAGATTGTAAAAGTGTGAATTGAAACTGTGATTGTAAAACTCATGGACCATGGATATTGGTGTTTAATAAACATTAAAAAAATCTGAGGAAAGATAAAATGAAAATGATAAATGCAAGTATTTTAAAAATACTTGCAAATCTTGGGTTTTTTAGGTGAATAGAATAGGTTTCATCTTCTAAGTCTGCGTGCTTCATCTTCGACCACATCGTCGCTTACCGACAGGCTACTAGGTAGTCAAACGCAGACAATACTTGGTTTTTTAAAGACTTCTCATTTTAGGGTTCCGAACCTCCTTCGGCGAAGAACCCTTAAGGCGAGACTTTGGTGTCTGTCTGTATGTATGTTAGCCAATTATTCGAGTTTATTGAAGTTTTCCTACCTTTAGTCTTGGCAACAGGCATAGATTCTCCAGTTATAAGTGACTCATCGCAAGTGCTCTGGCCGGACAGAACTTTCCCGTCCACAGGAATTTTGGCTCCTGGCACTACCTGAGAAATAAACAGTCAAATATTTTATGATCTGCGATTTTAGATTTTTCTGTTTTTCAGACATTGTCGAATATTTGTTCGCAAATTTTGAAAATAAAAGTTATTAGAGAGCAGGAAAATATATGTGGCGCTTGTGTCAAATGACTAATTTGGAAATTATGTTTCAAAAAGACAATTTATAAAAATTGCTATTGTTAATACAATGGTCGACTAGACGTAGACGACCATTGTAGACGACGTAGACGAAGTTATTCGATACATTGTTTACTTGAATATGATTTAAATGTAAAAAAACTTTTGATTAATATTTTTAATAATTTCTTTTAAAATTATAACTATTTACGAATCTAGAAAACTTGAAGTTAATTATTTAATTTGACTACATTTCACCAGTAGCTTATGATTTTCATGTAGAAAAAAATTGATGTCTCTTGATTAATATTTTAAAATTAAATACTTCATTTTATCTGTAAAATTATGACAATTCATTCACGAGTCTATAAATTTAAAATAAATTATTTGACAACATTTAACTAGTAGGTACTAATCGGCGCTTACCTTCAGTATATCCCCCCGCTCGACCAGGTCCACCGGAATGCTCTTCTCTCCAATAATCCTCTCCTCGCTATCCAGCGTCACCAGAACGGCTTCCGTCGGTTTAAGGGACAAAAGCTTCGATAGAGCTTCTGAGGTTTTACCCTGGAATTAGATAAAGATTATTAATAACTAGCGACCTGTCCCGGCTTTGCACGGGTATAAAATATAGCCTATGTTACTCAGGGATAATGTAGCAATCTAATGGTGAAAGAATTTTTGAAATCGGTCCAGTAGTTTTTGTGTTTATTCAACACAAACATACAAAAATACAAATCTTTCCTCTTTATAATATTAGTATAGACTAGTCCTTTGCAATTCTGTAGCACTAACATCTAGAGTTAATCGAGTTAGGGCTGAAACTAACCGCGTCTCATTTAATTTTATCTTTCTGTCGTTTTTTTTAAGAAAATGTTTGCATAATTTTTAGCACTGTCAAACCTAGTTTAGTTTTGATTTTCATTAAATTTCTATGGAACCAATATAACCTATCCTTTTGAAATTTTCAAATTGCCTCATAAACGGCAAATATCGCATGTAGCAAATATTTAAAAAAAACACAATTGAGTACCTTTTTTTCTAAATCGGTTAATGAAACAGCTTTTGACACTGACATAACACCACCTTCTGACATTGACACTGACATACCTTTTTTTTTTTTATACTACTCAGTGACAAACGAGCAGACAGCCCACCTGATGGTAAGCGGTAACTGTCGCCCATAACACCCACGGATCACGCATTCAAGCTGCTGGCAACAAAAATGCAGAACCGCAAGTGCGTTGTCACTGTGAGGACTAAGATGAAATGCCTCTTGCCTGTAATTTCACTGGCTACCTTATCCTTCAAACCGGAACACAACAATGCAAGCATTGTTGCTTGACGGCAGAAATAGATAAGGCAGTGGTACTCACCCAGGCGGACTCATATAGTGATATCTTCTAACCACCGGCCCAAAGATACAAACATCAGTAAAATGGGCGAAGTGTCGAAGAAAAACCTTGGAAAACCCTCGGGGACATTATAGGTTAACCAAAAACTATATATAACTAGCGGCCCGTCCCGGCTTCGCACGGGTAGACACTATAAATTGAGATGTGAGCTATCCTATCTGTTAAGTTAGATCGAACTGCACCCGGTGTGCAAATTTGATTGAAATCGGTTAAGTAGTTTAGGAGTCTATAGCGGACAAACAACGTGACACGTAATTTATATATATTAAGATTATATCTATCGTACAAATAAATAAATTAGAATACCTTAGCGATATGCTCTAACCACCGGCCCAGAGACACGAACACCAGGAGCATGGGCGGCGTGTCGAAGAACGTCATCGGACTCGTGTCCTGCAGCATTATCATGGCGGCCGCCACCACCGCTATGGAATATAGGTAGCTGGGGAAAAATATTAAAATAATTAATAGTAAGTATATATCAAAAGAGCAAAAAAAAACAAATAATATTGTTTCTTTTTAAAATATTATGTTTTTTACAAAATATATTAAGGTTTTTTAACAATTAAAAAATGAAAAGTAAAATGTCGTTTTTTATCCTTTTTGTTTGCAAAACTTTGTCAAAGAAAAAAACATAGTTTTATAAATAGCATTCAATGTTACAGGCAAGTCACGTTTACAAAAAATAATATTATTCGAGAATATAAATTAAACAAAGTGATCGTCACCTGATAGTGGTCGTCATCGATATGAGTACGTCCATGTTGGTGGTGCCGTGGCTCAGGGCCTTGTACGCCTGCTTGTAGAAGTGGTAGCCGCCGATGAACTGGAAATAACATAGATCTTAATAAAAACAAAACAAATAATAAAAAAAATCTAAATCCCTGCTAATATTACAAACGTGAATGTAAGTTTGTTTGTCGGGGTGCAGCTAGTTAAGAAATATAAAATTAAAGACATACTCGTACCTATGAGCGACGCGACGGCTGAAAGGTGACTACGAGTGGCATTTAAAATTGAACGCTACAGTAGGCTACGATTGTATGTCATATTACAAAAACCCACTAACTACCCCATCACATGTTTCAATTGTATTAATTAATTAATTCATTCATTACGTATGTGAGTCCAGCCCGCACTTGGCCAGCGTCGTGCAATACGGCCCAATCACCCTTCGCGGGCAGACCTGTGTCCCAGCAGTGGGAGGATTACAGGTTGCATAATATATGATGATGATGTCCTTCAATATTGCCATGGCGCCCCATAAGTCTCACAGCTACTCCATGACGCCCACTAATAGCACCAGTATTCATTAATAGCACCATAGCTTTCTTTAAGAGTGCAATGACGCCTTTTAATAACACAAAAACGCCCTTAAATTACCCCATGGCGCCCTTATTTGAAACACGGCACCCTAATAACGCCATATAATGTTAATAGATGTTGTAATGCTTGAGTATGTGTGTTGTGTGTGCTATGATGTGTGTGTTGGTGTTTTTTTTTTTTTTTTTTTATGATATCGAGTGACGAGACGAGCAAATCGCTCGCCTGATGTTAAACGTCACGTTTGCCCATAACAGGTCTGTGTCACCCAGAATTTTGAACTCGCAAAATTCAAGACCCTGCATGGCACAGCACTGCGCTCGTCACCCTGAGATATAAGTTGTTTAATCTCCCATTTGCCCTGTAATTTCACTGGAAACAATGCCCTTCCAACCGGAACACAGTAATGTTTGCACATTACTGCTTGGCGGTGGAATAACTGGCAAAGGTGTGGTACTTCCCCAGACGGGCTCCGCAAAAGAGCCCTACCACTACGTGTAATGATAGTCCAGGAGCAGACCCCTTATTTTCGCAATGGCGCCCCTTTAAAGATGCCACAAAATGTCAGAGCCACAGTCTAGTAGCAGATCTACCTATGCGCTGTTTGGCTGAGCGGTAGTATTTCCGCTTAATTAGCCAGAGGTCCCGGGTTCTATTCCCGACCAGGCAGATGCTTGAATAATGAATTTAAATATCTGCTCCGGGTCTGGGTGTTAATTGTCCTTGTGTTCCATGGCATCCTCGACACAGGGTATCCTAGTGGGGAGCTATGAGTGTGAAACGTTTATTTATTATGTTTATTTGTATTTTCTTACCTGTACAGGTGTGCACAGAAGAAACATAATCAAGTTTTCCAAACTCAGCCCCGGTATATTGAACACGCAGCACATTTCTTGCGCCGTGTGATGTTTCATGAGGGCCATGAAGTACGCCATTGCCACCATGCAGGGGACGCCGAAAATAAGCGAGATTAGGAAAGCGGTACGCCATTTTCTTATTTCCTCTCTGGAAAAAAAAAATATTAAAAATACCCACCTTTAAAAAAGACGTTCCAAAAAAACTCAATATAACATTTCAGATAAAACTGGCAACATGATAATTAACTTTAGTGACATCTTTTACTTTTTTGATTATAAATGTAAATAATGGACAGGGTTATGAGGAAAGGGTATTTTAAGCCGAAAGGGCTCATAGTACTCATCATTACGACCAAAAAATTGTTTCATAGATAAATGTCTATGTATAATATCCGACAAATTGTGTGTACCTAACAGCTGGTTGTTTCTCGATTTCAGGGTTACATAGAAAAACTTGTTTATAAGCTTTTACTAGAGCCCTTTTCGGCTTTTAATACTACTAATCATAATAATCAATTTATTTCAGGCATAACTTGCAAACAATGCAAGTTACACAGGCCCATAAAAAATAAATACCTACCATACTAACATAATATGTTACATGTAAATAAAATATAAAAAAATATATTTTCATTGGCTCAGCATACCCTTTCCTTTTAACCCTGTAAACACGCGTATTCAACTTACTTGTGCTCTAAATAGTTGTTGGTCCCCCTGTGAGTGGTCGCTATAGAAGCTTCGAACCCTATATTGTTGATGGTCTCGCATATGGTCCGAGGCCCGATCTGTTCTGCGTTATACTTGATTTTACCCCTGAAAATAACGAAAAGTGTGTAAAATTATTATAGAAACAAGCTTGCAAGTGTGACTTTCGATTTCGTCATGTTTCTGTGCGGGAGACAAAATGCGAATATAAATAATTAATTTAAATTTAATCTTTCCGATCCGACCACGTTCCGACGATATGAACCGCGGAAATTCCCCGTCTTCGAATTATTTTCGAAGGCGGAAGACTTTTCGAAGATATAAGGTATTCCACAATTATCTTCGAAAAGTCTTCGTCTTCGAATTCGAATTTCGGGTAGCTGAATCAGTCTGCAGGTACTCGTAGACAATACTCGTAATAGCAACTGACTTGCAAGTAGTGAGCGCGACGGAGCACGTCACGACTCCGGTCAGCTTGAGGACGCTTCTCTCGATCTTGTTGACGCACGACGCGCACGTCATGCCTTGTATCTGGAACAATGGGGGTTTATGTCAACTGTGGCCTCGTATAAAGATAAAGAACAAAAGAACAGACGAATAATCGCACCCGAAGACAACCAAGGGCACTTCGCGTTTCGTTTCGAGTCGATATTCATGACCGGATGCGACAAATAAATAATTCTACAAAAATATTGTTTCGATCTAATAGGTATTTTAAATCGAATAAAATTGATACTACACATTTTAACTTATGAATTGGCCCAAGTTTTTTATTAACAGGTTTAAATTTTCTAAAATTATTTACATACTTGTCTAAAATATTGCAATGACAATGACATAATTGTATATTTTCAGTGTGTTTAGATCTGTCAAATTATAGGTCTAATTTTGACTTTAAATTGCTCTCCTGTAAAAAATGTTGTAGTTTCAATATTGTTTGTAGGGGCAGTCGATATTTCCTAGTTTTATTTTTATACCAAAAAAGCACATGTCAAATTCAATACCAAAAAAAAATTCAGCGCAGTGAAATGCAACAAGCTAACTAAATCTACGATGACTCTACAAAACCTACTCACCATAACTTGCAGCTCCTTTTGCCCGCTGCCGTCGCAGTCGCTGATGACCTCGGAGGGGAAGCCCAGGTTGGTGATGGACTCCGCCACATCCTGCGCCGATATCTTGTTGGGCTCGTACTTGACTTCCGCTTTAGCTGCTAGAAGGGCTATGAGGATTGAGTTGACTCCTGGAAAATTAAAATTTGTTTTTAGATTTTTTTAGAAATTGGCGGAGACCTTTGCCCAGCAGTGGAACATTACAGGTTAACTAAAAAAAAATAAAAAAATACAGGTACATTTTGCGATCTTGCAAAAATTCATTAATAATCTTTCTCAATGTCGTCTTAATTTGATTGTCAAACTATAATACCAAAGTAAAATTAAATTAAAAACAGTTTCAGAAGAAGGAAACTAGATTGTTTCCAAGTCTAGCTATTAAGATCGATATGTTTATCAAACTAAGTATCTTTATTGCTGTTTTTTTGCGTCACATCTAAATTCATCTAATAGCCTAATATGATTTTGAAGATTTTCTAATTACTAGTTTATATTAGCAATCCAGTAATAACACATTAAATATAGTGTTGCAAAGCCTTGTGCCAAATATGGCTTGCGTTATATACCTACAGCAAGTGTCAAATATGTCACATATCGTATGGCCCATCAAACATTAAGCCAAATATGGCTTTTCAGATTCCAATCTATATGCTTTTCTATGTATATTTGTGTATTTTTTATGTTTTCTTGTTTTGTTTAATCAAAACATGGTGTTACCTCGAGTGTCAGTGTTGCCACGAGTGTCAATGTTGCCATAAGCGTCAGTGTTGCCACAAATGTCAGTGTTGCCACAAGGTGTCAATGTTGCTATATCACGTACCGTACAGTTTCGCGCAGTGCTTCTCGATGGCCGCGACGCAGGATGCGCACGTCATCCCGCGCACTTCCAGCGTGCAACGTGCGTACTCCGGGTCTTTGGGGGGGATGGCGCCGTTCAGGGGGGTTGTGCCCTGGACATCATGAAAATATGATGTTAACGTTGGTTCATATTAATTACATAATTACCAAGCAGTACAAACATTACTATGTTACGGTTGAAAGGGCATTGTTTCCAGTGAAATTTCAGGGCAAATAGGAGATTAAACATCTGATATCTCAAGGCGACGGGCGCAGTGCTGTGCCGCAACTACTAACTTCTCCTAACAATTCAAAGTTCTGGGTGGCGCAGACCTGTTTATGGGCAAACGTGGCATTTAACATCAGGCGAACGATTTGCTCGTCTTGTCACTTAATATTATGAAAAAACACTAGCTACGCCCCGCGGTTTCATCTGCGTTTCCCGAGATAAAAGTAGCCTATGTGTTAATCCAGACCATGAACTACCTTCATTCCAAATGTCATGTAAATCCATTCAGCTGTTTCAGCGTAACCACTTACATTGGCCTGCGACCTGCTTTTGACGGGAGATACAGCTTTGACGTCACCGGAACAGTTCACGTCGGTCGCACTCTGTGATGTTGTTTCTGAAACAATTGCAAAAGTTTTAAGTTTTATTATCCTTTTGTTTGTAATTTCTGGTGTGAACAATAAAGAGTGTATCAATCTATCTGATTGACGCTGGCCACTGACGCTAACTGATAATTCTGGCTACTGACGCCGACTGATTATTCTGGCTACTGTACTGACGCCAACTGATAATTCTGGCTACTGACGCTAACTGTCAACGCTGCTTGGCCACGCTAAGAGTTACAACAACAACTCACCAGCACATTCCCCAGCAGCAATCGCCACTTCAAACCCGAGCTCGTACACAACGGCGGCGATGTCGCGCGGCGTCGCCGGGGCGGAGTACCGCACGCGAGCGCGGGCCTCGGCCAGGCTGACCGAGGAGGAGATAACTCCGGGGACGTCGCGGAGAGCTCCTGGGGGACAAATCGTGGGTCAGAGTATTCTTTCTGTCTATTAAGGCTAAAATATTTTTGTAATATCATATAGAATTTTTTTTCACCGTCATCTTGCCTGATGATAAGCAACGGTGCGGTCTACGACAGAGCACCAAACCTAAAAGAAACCAATTCAGCCACGACTTGGAGACAACCACATAGTATCCAGTAGAACGCCCTACCTTCAATAGTGTCGACGCAGGACTGGCACGTCATGCCGACGACCGACAGCTGCACCTCGCTGTCTGTCTTGTCGTCCATGTCGATCAGCAGGTCTGTGGGGATTTCTTTGGGGAGAAGATTTCTGGAAAGAGTTAAAACGTTACGTCAGTAATAAGAAAGAGGGGGACAGGTAGAATTCGCTGAGTACCGTACTTGTTAGTTAGATATTAATTATTAGTAGTTCAGATATTGGTTTATTTAACCACAAGCGCAAGAGCTCTAGAAACCTAAATTAATTCTTAAATCTTCTGGGAACATGGCTTAAATCACAGACTGATTTAAGCCATATTCACTGAAGAGTAGAAGAGATGAACAGAGCAATATTAACCAATAAAATGAACAATCTTTATTCCTCATGTAAATCCGTTCAGCCGTTTATGCGTGAAAGAGTAACAAACATACATTCATACATCTATACATTCTTACAAACTTTCGCGTTTATAATATTTAGTAGGAAGTAGGATTGGTTGTTGTGTCAGCAGGGATAGTAGGATAGGAAGTAGGACGGCGCATATCATACCTGGTCTCGTCTTGGATATTAGTGGGCACCTCAAAGCCCATATCCTCTATGTGCGCGGTGATGACGTCCGCGCTGCACGTGCGGGGGTCATAGCGGAAGTACCCGCAGCTCTCTGACAGTTCAACCTGGAACGGACACATTTACAGTTATCAAAAAACTTTTATAAATAAAATAACGCTTTACACTCATAGCTCCTCACCAGGATTCCCTGTGTCAGGGATGCCTTGGAACACACACACATTTATTGACTGTTTTGGGTTTGGGTGTTAGTACACCCAGAGCCAAAACAACTAAATTCATCATTCAAACAATTGCACAGTCAGGAATCGAACCCAAGACCTCTTGCTTACAAGACGGATGTACTACCAGCCAAACAGATCGTCATTATTTTCTTTTAGTCTCATTACGTAAACTGTAGAATAAGGCTGCCTGTCCACTGGAGTGGAGAAGAGAAAAGCTTCAGTTCCGAAGCGGAGCGGGGGTTTGTATGCAACTCTGATGGTTTATAATATATTTGTTCCGCTCCGCTCTCTTCTCTGCTCCAGTGGACCAGCAGCCTTACCTCTGCACCCTGATAACTTGTGTCAGGGATGCCATGGAACACACACGAAGACAAGGACAACTAACACCCAGACCCAGATTTATCCATCGAATACACACCACGTATTTTTACACAGACATACCTTAACACGTCTGATGCCGGGCAGGTCCCCCACGGATCCTTCAATGTTGTTGACGCATGACTGACAGCTCATGCCATTGATGGGCAGCCGCACGGAGACCAGCTCTTGGTTGTGCTCTCTGTGGACAACGAGAAAATGAATTAGACACTTGATTCAGTATCTTATTGTGTTGGTTTAAGAGTCCATAATTGCATTTTAGACAACTCAATAGTCCAGTCAATAGTAGACTAACAGATCTTCAGTTTATTTTATCGTCATCGTAATTTACATAAGCGAGCGTGGGCGTATACAGGGTTATAGAGAAAATGCTAAGCCAAAAAGGGCTCACAGTATGAACAACATCATAACATCATTATGAACAACTTTTACTACGGGACCAAGCCAGAATTCGCGCTAAATTATACGCGAACTCGCTAATTTGCAAAAAATCGAGTGTTATTGACATTTTTCTATGGAACAGCTGTTTTTTTTTTTCGCGAATTCCGGGTTGGTCCCATAGTAAAAGTTGTTTGCAATGATCAGTACTATGACCCCTTTCAGTTTACCATACCCTTTCCTTACAACCCTGTATTGTCTGTGATCTACAGCGATCCAGCGATGTGTCACGACATGACACACACACATAGCTGTACTAATAATTGTAAACATTATCGCCGTGAAATTGATTGTTCGGTTCATTTGGTTAACGAGGTTACCCTGATAAGAAGCCGTTAGGTTCGATTCGCATCGGTATTAACATAGTGTACGTTTAATTAGTAGACTTTTAAAAAGAAAGTATTATTTTTATCTTTTTTATCGTTCCTTATAAAGGTTATTCATAGAGGGTATGGTAAGCCGAAAAGGGCTCATAGTACTCATAATTATGAACAACTTTTCATTTCATTACTTTTTTTCGAGTGTCATTGACATTTTTCTATGGAACAGCTGATTTCTTTTTCGCGAATTTCGGGTTAGTCCCATAGTAAAAGTTGTTCATAATGATGAGCACTATGAGCCCTTTTCGGCTTAGCATACCCTTTATGAATAACGCTATATACTAGGTATAGTATCTATTTTCAACAACAATTCAATTTTATCCATCAGACGAGAAAGTTCTAATAATGTTCATAAATTATCACTTAACAGGTAAATTCGATTGATTACTAATTTTATTTACTGTTTACAGCGAGGCTTTGAATCATTTTACTAGAACCGTCGTCGTTGGAAAAAAATTTTGATCAGAATAAGAAATATCTATTCTATGACTGACATCTTGTATATATTATATAATTTTATTTAGATGTCTTTTATCGATAAGAGGCCGTCTTTTGCGCCTATATATTATATACTTAATAATATAATTATATCTTTTCTTGTATGCTTATACTCAGATCAAGTAGAAAGGCAAACAGAGTCCCGCCTTAGATACAGGTGAAGCCAAAAAAACTACCCGCCCGTGTACATATACTTCAAGCACATATTGACGCATAAAAACTACCCTCATTACTACTTATTTTTCTTGTCCACGTTCTCTGAGCAACTGACGTAAGAATTGACGATTGAGTCGGGTAGTTTTTGGCTTCACCTGTGTCTAAGGCTCTATCTGCCTTTCTACTTGATCTGAGTAAGTATGTTTCTTTTGAGGTGTCAATTCTTGTGTTTATTTATTTCGATTTTTGTGGTGTCAATCCCTGACATTTTTTGATGTCAATGTTGTCAATAAAACGTTACTTTAGTATGCAAATATCGTCCATTCCATTCTTCGTTCCATTTTCCCTTATCTTGATTTTTCATAGCATTGGAGAGATAACGTTATTGACACTGACATTGACCAGATTTTTCTCAAACACAAAAGACTTGCTCATAGTTTTTTTAGTACAATATAAAAATGAAAATTAAAAAAAAATACCAATATTCCAAAGCCATTCATTATTTCGTGGATTGTTGGTCTTAAATTATTCAAAACCGTAATCGTAACAAACAACAAAACCACTGTTGGTCCCCCCCTCCTCACTGTTGGTCAGTGATAATCAAATCGAGTCTAAAATCGAGCGCCTTTATGTCTAATAAATGTCAATTGTCAAGGCGAAAAAAATCTAGTCAATAGCGTACCTAGAAGCATTGTAAAAATACCAACCTTCACAGATAAGATAGCAAAACCACAACAATGCCGGGAATATCTGCGATCGATCACTCGCGAAATAAACTCTATTTCACACGCGATAAGGCCCAAATTCTTTTAAAATGACACTGACAATCTTCCTACTAAATAATCATTTCAAATCTTTCGTCACCTATTTCAATCTTATCTTTATCTCAATATGAATAGAACGTAATTTCCAACGAATTTATGAACAATAAAGTCAACACTGAAACACTACGTTCGAAAATGAAATAAAATTCAAATTGTGAATTCGAATTCGTTCGAAGTTTCTGTTCCCGCGCGCCGAGTGCAAATGATCATGACTAGACATCGCTACAGCGCTTCTATTACACGTTACTTCATGTTCTTTTGTTATATGATAAAGCGCTGGAATGCTAAATGTTTCAATGATGGCTGGCAATCGTACCGCTGCAGCGCTGTATTCTAAACGTTGTTCGCTCAGTTATTTTGTTCGGTGAGTCATGAAGCGCTTGAGCGCTGTTTTTATTTTCCTCTATGGTGTCGTGTGAATACGTTAGTATGGTAATTATTGGTACTGAGTGCATTTATTGGCTCAACAGTAAGGGCCTTGTTATGTAGATAGGAAGTTGTAACAATTAGTCATTGAACTAAAGAGGTTTATATCTACAGCGCCTCATTGGTACGCATAAATTGTTTTTATCATTTTGGTTGATGCCTACTCAATTTTTAATTACCTAACTTACATATTTTATTTTTTGGACAAAAATGTGATCTCAATTTTTGGAGGTGGGGTTAATTTAAGAATTTAATTTTAATTTAATTTAATTAAAAAAGTTAATTTAAAATAAAAAGGATTAAGAATTACTTTTTTTTTAATCACGAAATTCTGTAAGAAATCAAGGGGCATATTTTTAATTCCTGGGAAATTGAAGACAAAAAGGCTATAATAAGTTACTTACAGAATAGATTGAATTGCTTGTAGCAAAAACAAAGCATTAACTTAAAACTGGCAAAAAGTTGTAAAAAAAAGAAAATAAAATAAAACTCACACCAATACAAACTATTCCACAACAGTTTGAAATCTAATACGCAATAAATCAGCCAATAGGAGCGCGTCTGCTCTCAACAACCAGCCAATAGCAACGAAGCGCGGGAACAAACCGAACATGACGAGACGTTTTGTTTTTAACCTTTCACCATTCTACGACAATGTTTTTGTAAACTCGCATTGATAATTTAATGTTTAGATAACTTTAAATAATAATTACAATAGATGATTCAGTGTTATGCGTTTCAACTAGTAATCTAAAACATAAGACCCTCCGCAACCACACGCAGCCTGAGATACTTGAACCAAACATAACAACTATAAAATATAACCTTATAATAAAATTGTTCTACGACTTTCAAAAATCAGCTGTTCCATACATTTTGTCGAGTGTGATTGACATTGTTCTATGGAACAGCTGATTTTGTTTTCGCGAATTACGGATTGGTCTCATAGTAAAAGTTGTTCATAATGATGAGTACTATGAGCCTTTTTCGGCTTGGCATACCCTTTATGAATAACCCTGTATAATCACATGACTCAATTTTAAGCCGGCGACTGACCTGTAACATTTCGTCGTAACGTAACGTTTCGTTACGACGAAATGTTGCAGGTCAGTACAGCGAGCCGATCCGCTCGCTGCGAGCGTACTCCGCCGCGTGCTCCACCACGCTCGCTTCGAATGCTACGTTACGGCAAAATGCTCAGGTCAGTCGCCGGCTTTAGATCAGCCAAGGCCTGTCAGACACCTTTCTCGAACCACGTGACCCGGCTACGGAACCCGGGCTGTTTCATAACACATGGTAAAACGTAATGGTTGTTTGACGGATGTGGGCAGGACGAAGGCCAAGTGACCGCTAACGTACTATGCACGATTATTATTTATGTTGTAATTGTAACTAATAATATATTAATAATCCCACGTAAAATGTAACATGTAAAAAAATGCAAGTCTAGTAGAAGTATTTCATTATAAGAAGGACTTATTATAGGCTCTTTCCGGCTTTGTATACCCTTTCCGTATAACCTTATAGCGGTAGCATAAAAGTGAAATCAAATCGTTTCGTTTACGTGAAACGGAACGGAACTGTCAACATTTCCCGCGAATACTTTCGTGCGGATAACAAAGCGTGCTATTGTTTAGAAAACATTGCATAATTGGGTTTTTAGGGGTTTTGACGTGATAACTTCTTATAATTCGATGGAGCCGGGTGCAAGTACGAAAAAAGATGACGTTACCTCGATGAGGCGTTACCTCGCTCTGAGTGAAATTGTGTTTTCCTATATTCTATTATATTTTCCTATTTGTCAATTACTTTTGTACCTTACTTAAATAAAATAAAATGAAATTAAAAATGAAACCATTCTATCATAAGCCGTATTTTCTTATGACTTTGTCAACTTGTCACGTTCAACTATCGTCAGTAAACCGACTTGTACCGTTTTTTTTTAATTCATTTTCTGCTGGCAACATCCGATAATCTATTTTTTAATAGTACTACAGGGTTATAAGATGTGGGGACAAGGAATGTCGGCGTCAGCAGTTTGCGCTCGCGGCGCATCCAGGTCGCCCCGCCGACACTTGCCACCCGCAGTCATTTATTTATTTATTTATTTATTTATATAGCACAGCCACATCACACACATTGACACATATTTCTAAGAGTATTGACAAGGTACAATTCTGATGTGTACGACAAGTACGGCGTACATAACATTCACCGTGGGTGCTCGATGAGCAAAAAAACAAATGTTAATGTTAGTACTGTCGTCTCTACCCTTGGGTCATCTCCTATATTAGGTTGCAGTAGCGGTTCTACGTATCACTATGGGGAAGGGTGAATGCAAACACGTGTCTCCAAATGTATGTTATATTCCGACCGTGTCCTAAAAGATGACTGCGGGTGGCAAGTGTCGGCGGGGCGACCTGGATGCGCCGCGAGCGCAAACTGCTGACGCCGACATTCCTTGTCCCCACATAAGAAAAGCCGAAAAGGGCTCATAGTAATCATGATTGCAAACAACTTTTACTATGGGACCAACCCTGAAATCACGAAAGAAATCTGCTGTTCCATACATTTTTATAAGTAAACAGCTGACGTTTGTCGTGACTTCGGGGTTGGTCCCATTCTAAAAAATATTCATTATAGTTTGTATTATGATCCTATTTCGGTTTAGTATACCCTTTTTGTAACCCTGTTTACACTTATCTACTAAACTAAACCAATTCTTTAATTCTCGTAACGCTTACAACGATATAACGTTGTAATATTGCTTAAAATCTTTTATACTGCTACCCTAGGCTAACCACTCAGCCCATACAAACAAATATAATCTATATATATAAAAGTGAAGGTCGTGACTGACTGACAGATCAACGCACAGCCTAAACCGCTTAAGCTACAAACGTCAAATTTGGACAAAAGTTTTATATCAAAAAGCGGACGCACACTAAGAAAGGAATTTGCCCAATTCAACCCCTAAGAGGGTGAAAAGGGGTGTTTAAGTTTGTATGAAAAAAATATTTTTCTTAATGCTACGATTATCAAACTTTGCGAATATACTAATGTTAAAAAAATAATCGACACCTATTTCATCATTTTTCAAAAATCAACCCTTAAGAGGGTGAAACGGAGCAATGAAGTTTGTATGAAGATTTTTTTTTTAATGCTGTGGTTATGAAACTTTGCAAATATACTAAGCTAAAGAAAATATTAGACACTTATTTTTTTATTTTTTGAAAATCAACCCCTAAAGGGGTGAAACGGAGTATTGAAGTTTGTATGAAGAATTTTTTTTTGATGCTGTGGTTACGAATCTTTGCAAATATACTAAGCCTAAACAAATAATAGACACTTATTTTTTTGTTTTTTGAAAATCAACCCCTAAAGGGGTTAAACGGAGTGTTGAAGTTTTCATGAAAAATGTTTTTTCCTAATACTACGATTTTTTAACATTGCAATTGTACTAAGCTAAAAAAAATATTAGATACCTGTTTCATTATTTTTTGAAAATCAACCCCTAAAAGGGTTAAACAGATAAAAGTGAATGTCAAGACTGACTGACAGATCAACGCACAGCTTAAACCGCTTAAGCTACGAACGTCAAATTTGGACAAAAGTTTTATACTAAAAAGCAGACGCACACTTAGAAAGAAATTTGCCCAATTCAACCCCTATAGGGGTGAAAAGGGGTGTTTAAGTTTGTATGAAAAAAATATTTTTCTTAATGCTACGATTATCAAACTTTGTGAATATACTAAAATAAAAAAAATAATTGACACCTATTTCATCGTTTTTGAAAAATCAACCCCTAAAGGGGTGAAACGGAGTATTGAAGTTTGCATGAAGATTTTTTTTTGATGCTTTAGTTACGAAACTTTGCCAATAGGTATACTTAACGTAAAGAAATAATAGACAATAATTATTTTGGTTTTTGAAAATCAACCCCCAAAGGGGTGCAACGGGGTATTAAAGTTTGTAAAATATTTTTTTCTTAATGGTACGGTTATTTAACTTTGCAAATTTACTAAGCTACAGAAAATAATAGACACCTATATTTTCGTTTTTGAAAATCAACCCCTAAAGGGCTGAAACGGAGTATTGAAGTTTGGATAAAAATATTCTTTTCCCAATGCTACGATTATTTAACTTTGCAAATGTACTAAGCTAAAAAAATAATAGATATCTGTTTCATTATTTTTGGAAAATCAACCCCTGTGGGGGTGAAATGGCGTGATAAATATAGTACGGAGAGAGAATTGTAATGACTCACTGACAGACAAGGAACATCCTACGCCGCTGGTCGTAGAAATTTAAAATATGGAAGGTGTGTTTGTCTTGACGAGTAAACGTGTACCAAGAAAGATTTTTTTGAAATTCAACCTATATAGGGGTGAAATAGGGTGTTAAAGTTTGTATGGGGAAGCATTGTTTTTGACGCCACGGTATTGAAACTTTACAAATATACTAAGCTTAAAAAATGACGAACATCATTTTTCACCAATTTCACCACTTTTGGAAAATCAACCCCTGTGGGGGTGAAATGGCGTGGTAATAATAGTACGGAGAAAGAATTTGTTTTGATGCTAACTCAATGAAACTTTACAGATGTACTAAACATAAGGCGTGTAAACAACATCCGGAAAAAATCCAAAACCTTCGAAAAGTCACATCCTCGAGGTGGAACTGCTAATTATCTCGAAAACTAAAAACATTTTTACCAAAGCGCTGAGACTAAAAAGTCACTAAAACCTCGGATCTTTTCGGAGCCAATAAAAATAACATAGTCGCCTCAAAAACATGGCCGCCATACAAACTTTGAGGGTCTATATCTCCGAAACGGTTGAAGATGGATGGGTGTTTTACTACATGTCATAGGAGTTAGCAAGGGCTACTTGATGGTGGTGGCGAAAATTCAAATGATTCCAAATGGCTGCCATTTTTCAAAATTATTCGAGGGGGCTGACTTATTGCATCCGGGCGTTTTTGGGGTCCCTGCTTCCATTGTATGACGCTTTTTACATACTCTCAAAAAAGAGGGATAAATTAATTTCATCCCGGAAAAAAAATCGGTTCCCGAGGTATAGTCCACGCGGGCGAAGCCGTGGGCGGAAGCTAGTATATAATATGTATGGAAACTTACGTGGGTTGAAACACATTGTTATAATTAACGGTAATGAACGACTTAGGTAATATTTACGTCAATATTTCCGTGTTAAATATAGGGTTATTCATAAAGGGTATGCTAAGCCGAAAAGGGCTCGTATCATCATTATGAACAACATTTACTATAGAACCAACCCGAAATTCGCGAAAAAAAATCAGCTGTTCCATAAAAAAATGTCAATAACACTGGACAAAAATGTACGGAACAGCTGATTTTTTTTTCGCAAATTTCGGATTGGTCCCATAGTAGAAGTTGTTCATAATGAGCCCTTTTCGGCTTAACATACCCTTTATGAATAACCCTGTATAACAAATAGGTAGGTATGCTATTCATTCACTTCATTGAGAAGTAATGAAAGATTCCATTCATTCCACAAAGGCATTACGCCGAGACGCGCCGATATGCGTGGGTCGTCTGAATAAGAGGGTGGGGGGGGGGGAAGGGGGTGGGAGTGGGAGAAAGGTCAGAATGGGTGTAGAAAAGGGGTGGGTTGTATTTATAGCTTCATAGAAGTTAATAAGCGTGGGATGTAGACTATTACAGAATACAGGACCTTTTATAACAATCCGCCTACGCTTGAGGTTACCGGTGAGATATCACCGGATTTCGTACTAAACAAGGTTATAAGGAAAGGGTATGCGTATGGAAAGCTGAAAAGGGCTCGTATTACTCATCATTATAACTTTTATTACAGAAGAAACTCATTGCATAGAAAAATGTTAATGCTACTCGACAAAATGTATGTAACAGCTGTTTTTTTCTCGATTTCAGTGTTGATTCATAGTATTTGTTCATATTGATGAGTACTATGAATCTGGTTTGGCTTAGCATACCCTTTCCTCATAACCTTGTAATACTAGATAAGATAGTCGAACCAGATGTTACATTGTACAGCATTACACTCTCAAGCGGACGGCACCGCGGGACACATCCAGTCTCAAACTTATCATTTCTCAAAAACCTTATCAAAATCATGTCCTTTTTATCAAAAAAAGACCTTGTCAAATATATGTACCTTCATAACAATAGTAATCCTCTTATAATTAAACATATCAACGAATGCTCGCATTTTGATCAAATCAGTGTAGTTGGCCAAATAGATGAACTAACATTTGTTGATTGCTGTCTCAGGAAACGCGATAGTGGCGCCAAGTTTCAAGTGTAAAATAAGTTGGCAATAGTGTCCTGCGCTGTATGACGATAAAACGGATTAATAACAAGATTGTATGCGCCATTTAGTACGAATAATATAATTATGTTCAATCTGATTTAGATTCTATCCAAAACATTGATAAATGTTGTCAGTACCATGTACAAGGTTATAAGGAAAGGGTATGTTAAGCCGACAAGTGCTCATAGTACTCTATACTATGAACTATTTTGTTATGGACCAACCTGAAATCGTGAAATAAAAATCAGCTGTTCCATAGTAAAATGTCAATGACACTCGACAAGATCTATATTTACTGTTTTTATATAGTAGGTACAAGTGTGGGTTTCTAAATTTTATCTGTTTACCTTCTCACTTGAAAATTCATCAAGTTACGGTAGTATATACGGTTTATTTTTTTGCGAGGACGATACAAAATAAAAAGGATTATTAAGTCTAACAAAAAAATGTTAGGGAGTAAATAAATTGTATGTTTTTATGGTGAAACTTTGTTTAGTTCTTGCCACAAAAGACACAGAGCTTTTTTTGCAAGGACAAAACACATAAGACGAGATATACGGCCGCCTTTTTCACGCTCTTTCATATAAATTAAAAAAGTGAAACAGAAAATGTTGGACTACATTTATACGGTAGTGTCCGAGCCAAGTCCTGTAAAGTTCTAAAAAAAATTCTTACCCGATCTCCTCGTCGTCCAACTTCTGATACTTGATTCCTCTGGACATCATCTTGGACACTTCACTTGACTATCACTTGAATTCTAAATTATCATTCACTTTACACTTCTGCGACGCCTCATGGCAGCGCCATTTTATCACTCAATATTTCGACACTGAATTTTTGTCACAAATTCATTCTATTTCAAAAAATGTGTTCCTCTTTGTTAGTTTTAAATATATTTTAAATACGAGTGTTTATCTACACAGGTCAATTAAAAGTTGTAAACGTATAAACTACTATCACACGAAAAAATTGGATATAATCGTGATAAGTGTGATGATAAGAAAGGATAAAACAAGTCAATAACTAACATATTGATATGTGTTTGTGGCTAAGACTTTTCTAAATTAAATTTTGCAAAGACTCTTTGAACGAAATGAAATTCACTTTCTTTTGATTCTATGATGGATTTGCATTCGACCGTCATCTCGCCTGATGGTAAGCAATAATGCGGTCTGCGATGCAGCACGCGCGCCTAGAAGAAACCGATTCAGTCGCGACTTGAAGACACCCAGATTATATCTATCGGGAAACACCCGCTCGGGCAAAGTGTTCCACACTCTCGGTTCTACAATAGTGTGATTAAAGCGATTCTTGCGATTTCATCTATTGTCAGATAAAGGAAAATTCCATAATCAATAGTAAAACACGGTCTATCACTGCAATAAAATATTTAAAAAAATTATGTAGGTAAGTACAATTATTTATTTTGTTGAGTCAATAATTTTACAGGCTCTTTAGGTTAATTGAACGTGCAAGTCGCTAGTTCAGAAGGAAGTAAATGGTCGTTAGGTATATTTTTCGGGGATTGAATATTTACAAATACTCCGTACGAATTATAACAGATAAAATATTTTAAAACGATCACAAAACCTCGCGCTCTAAGCGCATTTACTTTCTCCGTTCTTTTTTGGGTAAAAATAAAAATACTAGCAGAATTGCTTTTTAAAGACATTTTCATGGCAATGAACGAATAAAATAATCATCACATCATATGCAACCTTTAATCTTCCCACTGCTGGGACACAGGTCTACCCTCGAAGGGTGATTAGGCCGTATTCCACCACGCTGCCAAGTGCGGGTTGCTGGATAAAAAAATGCTTGTTGACAAATAGATAATTCAATCGATTGCATTACTTTGATCCCGTTTAAACTGGTTAAATAAGAGATTACCATCTAGGTCATCGAAATGGAACGAACCGAGTACAATCGCGTAATTTTTCAATCTATCCGTTACAAAATCTACACGATATTTACGGTGATTGCGTTCGAACAACATTCCGATAAATATGATAACAGATAATGAAATTAAAAGATTAATTTTGGTTACAATTTACAAATAAGACCGCAGTAGGTATTGTCAATCGACCAATTTGACGCATAGATTCGACAAAACTAAAAACACGTCTCAATTAAATACACGTTTCATCGTTTATATTTTATTTTTAAGCTTACTAATTCGCGAGAAAACAGCTTTAATGTCAAATTAGATTAAATCATTACATGTTTTTATAAATAAATTAAAACATTTTATTCAGGTTTTTTAGGGCCAAGTCGTTTTAGATTCAAAGAAAGGGCTCTAAGACTTGGCAGTATGCTAACACTTGGCTATAAAACAAAAGCTGAGGGCTGTAAGACTTGGCAGTATGCTAAGACTTGGCTATAAAACAAAGGCTGTATGTAGGCTTACCTTTAGATACGCTAAACGCACGTACCTCTCTCACTCCGACTGTCAAATAACTCTAACCTTCCCAAATAGTTACCTCAATGATTTAGTTTCTGTTCACGATAACTTCACAGATGTAGAGTTGACTCTCTCTTTCTTAAATATTAGCATGAAAAGAGACGCAGATAGTTTTAATTGTAACGGATTGTAATTTGAGGAAATAGTTGGCCTTATTTAGTTGATAGTTAATTTGCTAGTAATTGGTTTTAAATTTGGTTTTTATCACCGGTGACTACAACAGGAGCGAGAAAATGCAACGGTATTTTTTTTGTTTATTTTTATAAAATTACTTTTTCAACACGAGAAATGATATTATTAATACGTAATTATGTGTAATAATTAATTTACCCTTATATAAGTTTTATCATTCCGTTGTTATTATAAGAATTATCTTGTAAATTGATTTACAATTAATGATATGACTTGGCAACTTGTTCTAGTACGTTGAAAATATTTTTGTTGCCACTCGGCTTCTTCTTTTATTTCTGTTAGTAACTAAATAATTTTTAAAACTATAAGTACTTTAAATATACACTTCAGAAGTTTAATAGTCTCCGAGTCCATCTGATTTCAAGTAGATATCAAGAATTTTTTAACCACAATGTTTTTTTGTTTAATTTGGCTAACAATGACATTTTCACGAGACTAAAACACTTTCACTAACGAACACTTTCTAAAAACACTGCATTTGAGATCGAAATGGTTAACTTATGTTGCTTTTTTTTTCTGATCTTTCTAGAGGAATAAAAGGTTTTGCGTTTAGAAAATCCTTTTAGCACTGAAAATGACAATATAAATCCGTGACGTAAACTTTGCACACGTATTTATCTAATCTACTTCATTATCTACAAGATTTAAGTACTAAGTAGTAAGTAAATACTTAGAATACAAGGCACAGAATATGAATACAGATGGGTAATTTCAAAAGTCGACGAAGAAGACAATACTTTTCGATCAGGTCCTCAACCAATGATCCGTTATCGAGACATCCAAACCAGACAAAGAAAAGAAAAGCAGAATGAATCTGTGTCGCCAAGCTTAGAAAAAATATATTTTCAAACAGTTTTTACACTGACGACAATTTAAATTGGTTATCGCTAGTTTTAAACAAAATAATATAAAAATTACCTAGAAGAAATTGCTATTACTAATAAAGCTAAGAAGTGTAGCATAGTAATGCATAAGCGTTATTATAATTATCTACGTAATATGTATGACGAATCAAGAATCAAGAAATAATGTTTTTAGTCGGTCAAACAAATGAAAAGCACGAAGTAGCGTGATTTGACAAAGACAAATACTGTAGCGGATAGATATGGACTTATGATGACGAAGACGAATGGACCTATCACTCTGTCCTTTTATAGTCTGTGATTACAAGCACAAAGGCTTTCACTCGGGACCAAGAATAGTCCCGAGTGCAAATATCTTCCACAGCCAATATCGACTTTCCTACCCATTGTGAAGGTACATTATCCAATGACAAATTGGTTAGGCAATGAATATAACTATTTACTTTGACATGCGTACGTAATTGGAAGAGATCGCTGTCAACGATAAGGCCAACAGTGGTTGCACTAGTTTCTAATCGTGATTATTATTTTGTATGTGAACAATAAAGAGTTTATCTATATGTCAAGTAGACATTTGGTAGAAGTAAGTAAGAAGTGTATAGGTCGAGTGACCAGGCCCTGGTGTCAGTTTCATGCCGCCTACGAGTAAAGGCCTCTCACATTTGGTTATTTTTTTTTAAAATACTTTTTAACTGTACGAACTAAAAAAGGTGTCAGCTATTTAAATTTCGGAATTTCCATTAGTAATGTTGTTTATCCTCATTCACCTCTGTAGAGGCAAAAAAGGTAGGTAGAGGTGAATTCTGAATTTCAATTCCAAAAATATTTTATTTACCTAAAATAATTATAAGGTAAATGTAACGGTGCGGAGAAACGGTAATTTTTAAGCTCAAACATTAGTTAATAAAAAATGTGTAGAAAAGCAAAAATATGTTAAAAATTATGTCAAAAGTTTAGTTAGTAATATATTATATGTAATATATTTAGTATTGAGAGAAGCGAAGATGGTTTTGGTGAACCAAAAGTCACAGAGTGGTGGCTGTGGAACAGAAAACGGTCACGGGGCAGAACGAGACATTGTAAAGGCGGGAGGCAGTGGATGAGACTCGCACAGAACCGGAAAAGACATTCAGTAGTGGGTGAAAATGGAAAACGGTTGATAAATAAAGTCATTACTCCAGTTTAATAAAACCAATAAAGTAATAGACTTATACGACAGAGGCAATAACATTATAACTTCCACCAATATTTGTACAAGCCGACAGCCGACTGATAATGTATAAATAACGCAAGCATCATTGTGTTTTGCGCTATAGTAATTCGTTTTCTTAGAATAAAACAATAACGTCATAATCTTTGATTTAAATGATTATTTAAATATATGAACTAATATGATCGTCATATTAGCATTATTTAAGATCTTTTTTATGTTTTTTTGGACCCCACCCCAAAAGAAAGATGTTAAGTCTGAAGTGTGTATCTGTGTGTGTGTTCATTACGCTTCCTCGCTGTTCCCACTCAACCGATCATCAAGAAACTTTGCACACATTGTCCGAGGTACAAAAAAGAACACAATCTACTTTTCGTCACCATCGACGCCGTTTTTATCACTAAGCGTGAAACTTGTAAAAAAAGGTAACGCGTGCAACCGTAAAGTGGTGCTTTAAGTTCGTGGGCTTTATTATTAACCGTAAAGTTAGTAAAAAAAACAGTATTATGTATCGTTTCCGAAGTCAGCGTAACGTAGAGTTTAAGTAATTACCTCAAGACCTTGTAATCGCGGAGAAAGTATAACGAGTCGACGAGCAGCGCGCCGCGCCGCGGCTACCCGGCACCCGCGCCACTTAAACTTACGAGCGCAGTGCTGTGCCGCGCAGGGTCTTGAATTCTGCGAGTTCAAAATTCCGGGAGACGCAGACCTGTTATGGGCAAACGTGACGTATAACATCAGGCGAGCGATTTGCTCGTCTCGTCACTTAATCACATAAAAAAAAAACTTTCTGTTTCTTTAAGTATAGCTGTACGTTGCGGTTTCACCTGTGTAATAAAGAAAAGTAGCCTGTGTTAATCCAGAGCATAAGCTATATCCGTTCCAAATTATCGAAATTGGTTTAGTAGTTACGGAGACACGTGGTAATGGTAAACATTCATGCATCCACACAAACTTTCGTATTTTTAATGTTAGTAAGAAGAAATAGGTAAGTACATAGAAAAAGAAAGATTAAGATTTTAATTTCAAAATAAATAATATCGCAATAATGTAGAGAATAACTCATAAACCAGATGCGACCAACAATGCGTTTTGCAGATGTGTTCGGACTGTACGAAAAAAACGACCAGACTTGGCTTTTAATCTTAAAACTTTGGTGAGTCAGCATGACTTGGCCTGTGTCAATTTTTTTACAATAAATTATTTGTTGTACAGACATTCTATCCAGTGGCGTAGCTAGGTAACCAAGGGCCCTGGGGCAAGTCAAAAAATGGGGCCCCACTGGGTTAGGTTTTATCAAGTAAAAATATTAAATATAAAAATGCTAAGCTACTTTATCATCAGCTCTTTTACGTGCACTGCAGGGGCAGGTAATAAAAATATTAAACAGTAAAAAGTTAAAAACATTACAATTAATACTTGGTGTAGGCATTGTGGATTTGTGGCAATAAAACGAAATAGAAAAGATTCAAGGGTTTATTATAAAGGTCGGACCACGGAACAGAAAAAACAGTGGAAGTGCAATGCATTGCATTGCATTGCAGTGGAAAAATAGACTTGACGCGAGACTACCAACTCGATGCGATGTTAGAACACGACTGAGACCAAGTAAGCGTAACAACGCATAATTGTGGCACGCTTGCCACGCCTACTTAGCATTTCCACTGTTTTTTCTGTTCCGTGGGTCGGACCTACCAACTGACTAAATAACTATTATATTTACAATCTTTTCCTAGCTTTAGTTTTCGCAAAAGTATCAATGACTTCGGTTAAATCCAGGCTTGATGCGGTTTTGTTTTCAATTGCTATTAGCGATAAATGTCGGGGACACTATCAATAGAAATATTTTGTCCAGAAGTACTTGCAGAACTGTCTGTAGCTGACTAAAAAACTTGTCAATTTTGGGCAATTTTTGTTTACTATCTTCTCTTTCTTGGCGTTGTTTGCGTTTAAATGCACCAGTGGGTTTCTTCTTTTTGTCCATAATTTTAGTTGTCTAATTTATTTATGCAATATTTATATAAGATTGTCCTCGAGTAGGTACTCACTGTTTACTGACGACGTTAAAAGTAAAAGGAAAGAGAAACGTAATGTAATGATACGCTACAAGATGTCGTTGGGGAATCCCCGGCAAACATTTTATCGCCGCTAGTGTTGCCACATTAATTAACGGTGGAGACGAAGAACGATCTCGCGCGCGGGCCTGAATTAATGCACCTAATGCAGGTGACCTGCATTTTTTTCACGATATTTCGCGTTCTACAATGAGTAGCCGAAATCTATAGATTTGACATGATTTATTGACGTAACGGATGAGTGGTACTAAAATCAAATAAAATTGAATCACTATACTGATCAGTACTAAAAAGTTTATTGACATTAGCTTACATACTCCTGATACAGCATTTATTATTTAACCGTTTTCGAAAAAAAATCTTGACTCGAATTAACAATAAAACGCACATCGATGAATAATAAAACGCACATATCGCTATACGTCCAATTGGCATCACTGCCAACCCACAGAAAGAATTTAGGGGAATTCCCTAGGTATAACTTTCGAATTTCTCTCAACTGAGTTGCCATGATTAAAGTCGGGTTGCAACCTGTCATATTTATTTTGAAAATGGGAGAAATTTTCAAAAGCTCAGTTCAATCGAGTTCAATCGATTTCCTGGTAAGGATTCGAGGGCCCCCTGAGCTTGAGGGCCCCGGGGCACTGCCCCGCCTAGCCCCTAGGTAGCTACGCCACTGATTCTATCCTGTTAGATAAATACCTATAACCTACCGTACCTATAATTTTTGTGTTTATTTATAGTTTAGGAATGTTGGAGCTATTTAAGAATATTAAATAATGCCTTTGGTCGACTTGGCTAGGGGCACTGCCTGCCCAGATACTGTCAGCATCGTTACTCAGTTATCGTCAGAGATACAAACGTGGAGAAAATAATTATAGAGCATTGTTAAGAGTATATTGGCCAATAATACAAGGTTATTCATAAAGGGTATGCTAAGCCGAAAAGGGCACATAGTACTCATCATTATGAACAACTTTTACTATGGGACCAACCCGAAATTCGCGAATAAAAATCTGCTGTTCCATAGAAAAATGTCAATGACACTCGACAAAATGTATGAAACAGCTGATTTTTTTCACAAATTCTGGGTTGGTCCCATAAAGTATGAGTACTATGACCCCTTTTCGGCTTAGCATACCCTTTATGAATAACCCTGTGTTATACAAAAATCTGGTATCTTGAAGAAAAAATGGAAAAACCATTGTCCAAATGAGTATAATAATATAATATGTGGTCTACATCTACACAATACGCATAACTAATCCGACAGATATGTCATATTGTACAAATACTATTGTCTCGTGCAGTATATTTAACTCTACAGTAATAATATACAAATAATCCACCAGGAATAGCATCAAGTGATCATAGCGGGCGCTCAGTTATACAAGATTATAAGGAGAGGTTATGCTAAGCCGAGAAGAGTCCATACTAGGTATAAAAATGAACCATTTTATTACGGGACCAACCTTGAAAACGCGAAAAAAAATCAGTAGCCTACGAGTATTATGTTAAACAATTTCAAAGATACTTAGGCTTAAGATATAATTTCAGGATATCCCAAAGTTAAAAAATTGTATAATTTTGTAAATTATAAAATACTAGCTGTTCCCTGCCACGCTTCGCTGTGGATAAAAAAAAAAAAAAAAAAAAACAAATAGCCTATGTTACTTTGGGATAATGTAGCATTCGAATGGTGACCCCCCCGAATGGGTTCCCGCCTTTCCGTGGCGGGGGGGATAAGTAGCCGTGGCACTGAGCCCGGTGAAACGAAGAGGAACCCGAGGTGGGGCCTTCCGCGTGTCCCTCTGGCAGCAGAGGGCTGATTAGCAGAGGGCACAGCGGATGAGCCGGGGTCTGAGCGATTGCTCGGACCACCAGGAGGGTTTTCCTTGTGCTCCCCGCCCCGTGTGGGTCGCGGTCGGGAGTGCAAGGAAAGGAGGAGGGTCTGAGTGTGGTGGACGCCGGGGGATGCGGCGCTCCACACTTGGACGGTGGCATTGCTGCCGCCGGTGACGAGTGTGGTGGACGCTGGAGGAAACGGCGCTCCACGCTCGGGCGGTGACAGCGGTGACCAGGAGGGTTTTCCTTGTGCTCCTCGCCGCGTATGGGTCGCGGTCGGGAGTGCAAGGGAAAGAGGAGGGTTCCTTTTGCATCTCGCCGCGTGAGGTTTGCGGCCGGGTGTGAAAGGAACGAGGGCTTAAGGCGGGGTGGGTGGTGCTAACCACACTGCCCACCACGTGCGAGCGAGCGGGACTAGGGAGCGAGGAGGCGGTTCGCCCGTCTCCTCGCTCCTCGGCAGTGGGGTTGCCGGGAGAGTCGGGGGACTCTCCCGGCCTGCACGACCCCACACTGTCTGGGGGGTGATCCTGGGGAACAGGGTCACCCCTCCATAGGTGCAGGGGGCCCTAATCGGGTCCGTCGCCGGGGCAAGGTGGCGATTGCTAACGCGACCCCACCCTGCCCCATCTCAGGCGGATGCCGAACACCCCAGTGGTTTTAGTGGGTATGCCGCCGCAGGGCGGAGACTCCCACATAACCACCCTGCCTCCCCCGGGGCGGGCGTGGTATCCATAAAGGATTTCCACTGGGTAAACAAAAAAAAAAAAAAAAAAGCATTCGAATGGTGAAAGAATTTTAGTAATAGTTTTTGAGTTTATTCCACACAAACATACAAAAATACAAATCTTTCCTCTTTATAATATTAGTATAGAAATATCGTACTAATATTATAAAGGTGAAAGTATGTATGTTTGTTACTAGTGAACGTTGAAACGGCTGAACGGATTTACATGACATTTGGAGTGAAGGTTGTTCATGGTCTGGATTAACACATAAGCTACTTTTTATACCGGAAAACGCGGATGAAACCGCGGGGCGCAGCTAGTTATCTAATATAACTCAAAGTTCAATGAATCCCTCACTGCTACCCTATCTTATGCTATTACAAAACCACATGTTATATCGGTTAACGTGAACATAGATTACCCCTCACAGATAACCGATATATTTTAACCGACACAAAGTCACCAAAGTGTGAAGCGCACGGATCGCGGGGATGACGAAGCTGATTGGCTAATAGATGCTTTTATTGACTTTAAATCAATTTCATCGAGGGTCATTTCACATTAGTAAATATCATTACCAACTGGTTAAAAAATATATCAAGTGGCGTGGCGCTTAGAAATCAACTAATGGGAATCAATGGAACGCGACTACCCAAAAAAACCTTACCCACTTTACAAACCAAAAAAAAAGTAATTCTAAATCATTTCAACTGTTTAACAGCTACGATGCCACGGACAAACAGGTACACCGTTCTGGTTGCGTCGGAGTTTAGAAAGAGAAGAAATAACTTTCTTCTTTTCTTTTACTTTCTTTCAATTTTGACGAATGCATGCCGTGCTAAATTCGTACTACGGAATCTACAGGCGGTAATCTGCGTCTCAAATCGACTGATAGGCGTATCAGGTAAAGGTAACTTCATTATTTACATAGATAGTAACTCGGCGCTAACGTACCGAGTCTTATCAGACCTTATCAGTGACAATCGATGATATCAAGTACATATTTACTTAGGTACCGTGCCGAGCGCCAACAAATTAAATGTAATTTTACTATGGAAACTAACGTGGTTTTCACACATTTTTGTCATAATTAAACACAAGATTAACAAACGCGTGCCAAACGAGCCAATCGAGACGCAACCGCGAGCGCGTCACGTTTGTAAACTCACCTGATGAAGTTCACCGAATGTGACCGAAACTAGTCGTAGTAGACGACTTAATTTTTTTTTTTTTTACATCGGACTAGGCATGCGTTTGACTGCAATCTCACCTGATGGGAAGTGACGATGTGGTCGAAGATGTAGCACGCTTGCCTAGGAAAAACCTATTCACTCTATTTTTGAACATCCCTGGGTTGTACTTTCTAGGAAAAACAGACGCGGATTTTTACGTGAGTATTCCCGTGTTTAATTTAGACAAAAATTAAATACAATAAGTTATTTTTTTAAATATTTCTAAAAACAAGCTCTTTTATTGCATTATCATCGGAGTTACAGACGTATACCAGCTACATCAATAAAAAAAATCAGCTGTTCCTTAGAAAAATGTCAATGACACTCGACAAAATGTGCGGTACAGCTGATTTTTTTTCGCGAATTCCAGGTTGGTCCCATAGTAAAACTTGTTCATAATAATGTATTATGAGCATTTTTCGGCCTTGCATACCTTTTCCTTAGAACCAGGTATTATTATAGCCCCGGAGACGAAGTCGGGAGCATCATCTAGGTCAAAGGTCTAGTCATTTTCAAAATATAATTTAATACATTGAGAAGAAAAACTAGTTTTGGCAGAATTTCTTACTGACCAAGGGATTTTACCCAGTTTGGTAGTGAGAGCACAACTTTTGCCGTAAAATTTTGAAAGTCAATAAATTATTTGTATTTGCATTTGTATTTTTTAAATATTTTGTAAAGTTGTCCTCAAATAACGGTGTATTGCGGCAGTCTCATTTGAGAGCCAGTTCCTGATTCAGGTTAGGGATGTGCAATAAATTCGGTAGGTTTAAAGATATGAAGAAAAATAAAGTAAAAAATTACGTTACACCTCCAAACGGGTTACTTTTTAACCTGTTTTGAATAGTTATTTTCAGCTTTTCGCACTAATATTATCAATACGAAAGTTTAGGAATGTGTATGTATGTTTGTCACGTCATTGGCAGAGCAGATTTTCTAGTCCCCGACGGATTTTCTTTGGATACTCACCTATTTTTAGTCGGGGGGTTTTAAGATTTTATTTTATCCTTTTACAATTACAGTTTTTTTATATCATGTGGCGGTTTTTTTTTATTTTGAGAAATCCAGTTCTTTTAGGGTATCATACAAAACTGCGGAATGAAGCTAGCATAATTTAAACAGTGTAACCGTAGGCGTAGTACGTAATATACATACAGGGTGTGGCGTAAAGAGTGGATAATCCTTTACCTAGGGCTAGGGGACATCACGACTGTTCGGAATATTACGGTTTGTATTAAGTAAAAGTGTCAAGATTTTCAAGTTTAAATTGGAAATTTTTGAAATTTCGAGGAAAATTAGACTTTAAATTATCCAATAAATGGAAAATCATGCCAATTATTTTACTGAATACAAATTGTCATTTTCCGAACAGTCGTGATGTCCCCAACCGTAAGTAAAAGATTATCCACTCTTTACGCCACACCCTGTTTATGCAAGCGATTTGCTCGTCTCACCACTGAATTGTAAAAAAATAATTAAATGGCATAGTGTACTATTTTGTAAAGTTATTTAGAAGTTATATTACCTCAGAGAGACATTGTTAGTGTTACCTCTTATGTGGTCTATGTTGAGGAAAAGTATCCAATAATATAAATAAGTATAATATTATACAGGACACAACTACGTAACGAAAATTTATATGAATGACGATCGAAGGGGTTTTTCTAAATGAGTCCACAATGACCGCCATTGTGTACTATTATTATTACAAGCTTTTATTTAACTTGCAATGTATGCATGTAACTACTCGTATGTTTTGTTCGGGTAGAATCTTGCGAATCAATTTTGCCCCACTTCCCGATGTCCGATTGAGCTGAAATTTGGTATACCTGTGTGACTCCGATGACGATGCAATAAAAGCCTGTATTTTTTTTTACATTTTTTTAACGTTTTTTTTTTTGCTTTCACGCCCCGATCATCACAAAATTTTTAATACACGTTATCAGGGTACATAAAAGGACATCTATATAATAGGCTACTTCTCATCAAGAGACGGGTGAAACCGCAAGGCACAGCTAGTCAACTATAAACGCCCTCGTTTTCGCTTCATTCTCTGCGATCTGATTTTACTTTCAATTTACGCTTTACGTAATTTTTCTGGCAACAGCTTTCTAAATCTTGAGTTTCGGCATGTTTCGGTATAATAAGGCACTAGACGAATATTTTATTAAAATACCAAAAAAAATTATTTGCTCAGTCGCAGAATTCTATCCTACTAAATAATACATTATCATAAATTCGAAAGTTTGTCTATGTGTTAATGTTTGTTATTAACTACTAAGCCGATTTTAATGTGTAAGGGAGATTGTTTAGGTTCTGGGATAATGCATACTGTATAGTATAGGCTATATTTCATCATCATCATCATTATAAAAAGGGTGTTCATCAATAGTCAATAGTAGCATTTAGTTGAAAGGGCATTGTTTCCAGTGAAATTACAGGGCAAATGGGAGATTAAACATCTTATATCTCAGGGTGACGAGCGTAGTGCTGTGCCGCGCAGAGGCTTCCATTCTAACATTTCAAAATTCTGAGTGACGCAGACCTGTTACGGGCAAACGTGACGTTTAACATCGGGCAAGCGATTTGCTCGTCTTTCCCCTCATAGCATAAAAAAGCCTAGTATCTTCATCAATGTAAATGCGCGAAAGAGTTAACTGACAACCGTTTACCACCGCCACAAGCAAAGTTTGTTTATGGTCCGTGGTCGGCTCAAGCTGGGTCCTTATACATGATATTGCAACGTACGGCCACGCAAGTCTACATGTTCCGTGACCGCGACAAAAAATGTAGCCGAGGCCATCAAAAAACATGACCGGAGCTAAGTTACCGATTCATTGAGACTTATGCGTTCGTTACACGTAACAACAGTGGGACAGTAAATGGACACACTCGGCCGAGAATACAAATTATGGTTTTAGTGACTGTCTCTCGTCAAACTGTTTATACACACCGAGTACTCGACCGAGGGCACTGTCTCGCCACTGTACTCGTTGCGTGTAATCAACCCATTAGTTCGAGATACACTATACCATCCGAAAAACAAAAACAAACATTCGAGAATTTTAAGCAAATACAAAACGGTTCGAGTCCACTGTTTTAATCCGTACAGCCCGGGAATGGAACAGACTTCCAGCTTCCTTGTTCCCTGAGACTGAGAAATATAATCTTGGACTTTTCAAGGTCAGAGTGAATAGCTATCTTCTAAGTCTGCGTGCTTCATCTTCGACCACATCGTCGCTTTCCAACAGGCGAGTTGGTGGTCAAATGCGGGTTTATTCACAACAAAAAAAAAATACCTTTCTCCAAATAAAATGTTATACAAATGTTTGCTGAGTGGGAACAATTCTCACAAACACACAGACTCTCGAATTTACATTATTCGTGTGATTACGACCTTGTTCGAGTTTTGTAAGCCAGTTCCATGTAATGGATGCCATGATAATTATCGCTCAACTCGACGTAGAATTTACACATTATATACATAGATTTAGATATAAGTTATCATTTTTGGCCTTATTTTGGGGTTTTTAGATGTAATGTATGTACTTAATATAAACTTCGTACAACAAAAATAAAAATAAAAAAAGCTCATAGGCTTACGAATAGGTACATGGATGTTAGGTCTGGGTAGTAAATTTTGAAAAGTGTGTAATTGCCACATCTATATCGTAGTATGAGTTTTGATAGTTTTCGATAACAAAACGGTTTCGTAAAGCTCCATAGTCCATACATTATATATTATTATAGTTCCTTCACGTTCCCGCTAGGGGCGCTTTGCTGTTATTAAATTTTAAGCATTGATTAACTTTAAGCAGGGTTTAATAACGAAGCCTCATATGTAATTATGTAGCAAAAAATCCTAATAAAATCAATTTACTTTAGGTATCCACTCTGTGGGGTTTTTTGGTCAAAAAACCAATGTACTACTTAAAACAGTGACCGGAATTAGTTACTATTACAAATATTCAAAAAAGTTGAGGAAAACTGTAGTTAATATATTACTTTGATAAAACCATAACGTAACATATAGGCTCCTAATTATTCCGGGAAATTTAACGGTTCTTGTTGGATAGCGGGCAAACTCGCGCGGCGCAGCTATGGTTAAAATAATAGTTATAAGGAGCTCAGTGGGAGAACAGCCGCTTCGCATTCTTGAGGTGGCGGGTTCAAACCCCGACTCGTACCAATGAGTTCTTTGGGACTTATGTACGAATTTATATACCACTGGCTTTTCGGTGAAGGAAAACATCGAGAGGAAACCTGCATACGTGCGAAGAAGAAATTCAATGGCGTATGTGAATCCAGCCCGCACTTGGCAGCGTGGTCGAGTACGGCCTGATCACCCTTCGAGGGTAGGCCTGTGTCCCAGCAGTGGGAGGATTAAAGGTTGAGTAGTAGTAATAAACTGCCGTCATGGTAGTAAGGAGAAAAATGATGTAACTTTCAACTCATAGGGAAAATAATAAACCAAAATGACGTCTTGGTTCTATTATTCATTTATTGCGTACCTACCAATAAATGAACTAGCTTTTACCCGCGGCTTCGCTCGCATTGAAGACATTAAATAAGTATCAGAAATCATTCCAATAGAAATGAATCAATATAAAATATTTCTAATGTAATGTTTTCATCTTTCGTATTTTTTTTTAGGTGTCCTATGTTACTTATAACACCTCCAAGAATATGTGTACCAAGTTTCATGATGATCGGTTTAGTAGATTTCGCGTGAAAGCGTAACAAACAAACTTACATTCACATTTATAATATTAGTAGGGATATGTGTATATACACAACACGTAGGTAATACAGAGGGAAATCCTAACTAAACTACAAGGTTACTCGTAAAGGTATGCTAAGCCGAAAAGGGCTCGTAGTACTAATCATTATGAACAACTTTTACTATGGGACCAACCCCGAATTCGCAAAAAAGCACCTGTTCCCATCGAACTATTATTACGTAGTAATTATATCTCGATGCCTGTTCCATACATTTTCGAGTGTCATTGACATTTTTCTATGGATCTGACATATTCTTGAGGGTAGTTTGACAAACACAAAAAATATTTTTTTAAGTATTTTCCTTTTTTTCGCTAATTATCTCTGTTTTGCAATCTTATCTGTTTCGAAGAATTTTGTGAATAACAACTTAAAACTGTCAAAGTATGAAATTTTTAATTGGCTTAAAACATTAATTGGTTCACATAAAATAATATTTAACTAATTTATTCAATGTACATTAATCCCACTAAATATTATAAACGCGAAACTTTGTAAGAATGTATGGATGTATGTTTGTTACTCTTTCACGCAAAAACGGCTGAACGGATTTACATGAAATATGGAATGAAGGTTGTTCATGGTCTGTATCCCGGAACACGTGGGTGAAACCGCGGGGCGCAGCTAGTAATAAATAAATTCCGAATTAGTTTAGGTTATGTTTTGATAGCTATTCAAGTTTCGTTGTATGTTAGTCTCTTCTCCTATCTTGCAACTGAATTTTGAACCATTTCCCGATGTCGAATTGAGTTGAAATAGACCTTGGTAATTCCGATGACAATGCAATAAAAAATTGTTTTTAAAAATATTGTTTGAGGTAGGTAATTTTTTTACGGAAGCATCTTTAAAATATTTCTCTTCTCTTCTACACAACTCTAGTTTTAATCCCGTAAAAGTTTCGCAATATTAAGAGTATTTTGGATAATTATGAGATAGGTACATTTACGCCATATCTACACAAATAATAATATATAAATATATACACTACCGCTCAAAAGTATTTGGCCACCTAATAAAATACATATTGTAAAAGTCTGACTAAGTGAAACGACGTCATAATTATTTTATCATGTTTATTAATCATTTTTTGACAACAAGAATATAATTTTTAAATTTTGGACTCATCTATGTGTCCCCCTTTATTTTTAATGACAGCCTCACAAAGCTTCAGCAACCTGGCTACTAATTTTTCCAATGTTGTCTTCGTTATCTTCTGCCATTCTTCTTGCAGTTTGTTCCACAAGTCTTCCTCAGATGTGGGACAACGTTTTCGCACCTGTCTATCCAGCTGATCCCACAATAGCTCAATGGGGTTTAAGTCAGGGGACTGTGGGGGCCATATCATGAGTTTCAACACCTGTTGTTGTTCTTTTCCTTTTAAAAAGTCCTTGCATAGTCTGGACGTATGCTTCGAATCGTTATCCTGTTGAAATATAAATCCCGGACCAATTAAAAGGGTTCCACAAGGCACCGCATCATCTTTCAATATCTTTTTGTAACCTTCTTTTTTTAAGATTCCTAAGCTTAAGATTCCTTAAGCCACCGAAACAGCCCCAAACCATCACAGACCCTCCGCCGTGTTTAACTGAAGCCACAGTACAAGCGTCATTCACCCTTTCGTAGGTCAGCCGCCTTATGTAAACTCTTCGTTTGGTTCCAAAAATTTCAAATTTTGATTCATCCGTCCAGAGAACGTTTTCCCAATCTGATATTGTCCAATTCTTGTGTTCTCTCGCCCAATTAAGTCTCTTCTTTTTATTAATAGGTTTAAGAAGTGGTTTTGAGACAGCTATGCATCCCTTGAGTCCTACATCACAAAGTCTTCTTTTAATTGTGGATACACTGACTGGTTTATCACGATCTGCATTAAACTGTGCTGCTATTTCCGGTGCAGTTAATCGTCTATTCCGTTTGCTATTAATAACTATACTCAAATCTTCACTAGAAGTGGTAGCTCTTGGTCTGCCTGAACGAGGTTTGTTGCAAATTGTTCCTTCAGCCACAAACTTCTTAACGATGTAGTCAACAGTTTGTCTTGGTATCTTCTGTAGTCTTGAAATCTCACGATTACTTTTACCGGCTTTATGAAGGCCGATTATTCTGCCCCTGATCTCTTGGGAATATTCCTTGGTTTTACCCATTTGAATAAAAAAAAATCACTCAAATGTAAAAAACAAAAGAAATATTGGTAGACTTTACGTACTGACCTATCAAGAGCGTGTTTTCTGGTCAAATGACATCAGATAACTAACGTATAAATATTTGTAGTAGCTATTCTAAATATTACTTGTGTTTATTTCTTAATAACTAAATCAGCACAAAATTGCGACTTCAAAGATTAACTTTGAAGAATTTCCGACAATAACACTAATATAGTTTTATGACCAGGAGTCGGGAAATAACAATAATGCTGTTCACAAAATTGTAGTGTAGATAAGTATCTTGCGGTGTTATACAAACAATGAAACCCAATAAATTATATTTTTAAAATGTATTGTTTGTAACATATACAAAATGCAGGTGGCCAAATACTTTTGAGCGGTAGTGTACATCCACACGTCAAACCTGTCGATAGCTGAAGTCATTAAAACAATCCAATTAAAAAATCGATGAATAAAACCGAAAACAAATCGAATGACAACCTTATTCGTAGTTTAAAACAAGAGTCACAAATACAAACAAATCCTTGAAAAGGAAAAGTCAGCCACAAACAAATCACGAAATCACGTTCGAAATACAAAATTCAAAACTGACACTGGCCGAAAAACACTCGTTTTAATTCAAAAGAGATGAAAACCAACACTGTTTCGATTATTACGAAACTGGAGCACTCGATTACGATTCGATATTCGAAAGTTCTTCACTCGATTGAGAGAGTCGGCCGCGCGAGCCGAGACCGCGGGAACACTGAGCACTGAGTTAACCAATTGAGGTGTGCCAATGACGATGAGCTAGGGATGGGGTACGTGTTGCTAAACTATCGATATCCTTAAAGTTTGTCTTTGTTAAAACGTGAGTAAATACTCGGGGAGCAGTAAATTGAAATATGTTTTATTAAGTAGCTTTTGAAGCATTGTTATTGGAATTACACAGGTATACCATATTTAAGCTCAAGCAGACATCGGGTAAGCATTCTAGTAAAAATTGTTATAAGGCTAGTCTATACTAATATTATATAGAGGAAAGATTTGTATTTTTGTATGTTTGTGTGGAATAAACTCAAAAACTACTGGACCGATTTCAAAAATTCTTTCACCATTCGAATGCTACATTATCCCAAAGTAACATAGGCTATATACATTTTTTTTTATCCACAGCGAAACGTGGCAGGGAACAGCTAGTTAAATATAAAAAGGTAAAAAGGCTTCTTAATTTTGTGGCACACACAATAAAGTTTCTATCTATCTATACTGCTTTTATTGTGTCATTAAAAATATGGGGATGATTTTTAACCACTACGCAAATTATTTCCATCATAGCTCCATCAAAAATTAAATTCGATCCAAAACCAAAATACATATTTTAAAACTAGACTTCAATTTCTTTTAACTAATTATTTGTAGGTGCAACAAATTCAAAAAAATTAGGTTTATTTAATTTAGTTAAACAAATAATTAATCATGCAAAACAAGAAAAATCGATAAACATCCTCGACACGTCCCATCACTACAAAGATTACGGAGCTTAGATCACTAGTATCTCCCACTTCTGGGCCTTATGTGTAATCAGAACTCAGTTAGATAATGGCGGCTATTCTGTTTTACCGTTTACCAAACTAAACTAATTGACTCAAACTCAACTAAACTCAACCTTTAATCATCCCACTTCCCTCGTTTCTTTTATTTTTTTTTGTTTTTGTAAAATTTTAAGTTTTCAATGTTTGTAATATATTTTTGAAAATAAACTTTATCGTACCTTATCAAGACAGGTCTACCCTCGAAGGGTGACTAGGCCATATTCCCCACGAAGCCAAGTGCGGGCTGGATTCACATACGCCATTGAATTTCTTCTCCGGACATATGCAGGTTTCCTCACGATGTTTTCCTTCACCGAAAAGCCAGTGGTATGTAAATTCGTACATAAGTCCCAAAGAACTTAGTGGTACGAGTCGGGGTTTGAACCCGCAGATGGGACAAGAGAGAAATAACTTGTACCTATCTATTTAGTTTCGTAAGCCCAAAAAACATAAATCTACCCTCTTTTTGCTGTACCTACCTACATTATTTACTCGTAGTTCGAAAATTGAATGCTAAAGTGATGTCACCTCGGGATTTTGGTAGAAAATCCTACCAATATAGAGGTACTACATACGAGTATACCTATACCTGTATATCGGAAAGTTTATGTGCTTGGATGTTTGTTTTTTTTTATTGAAAGATAGGCTTGCGTTTGACCGCCATCTCGCCTGATGGGAAGCAATGATGTTTGTTGCTCAATCACGCAAAAAAGGCTTAACTGATTAAAATGTGGTATGAAGCTAGCTTATACTGTATTAACATATTTATTTCTTTATCCCGGAAAACGCAGGTGAAACCACATTGTAGTATGATAAAACTTAACAGCGCCCCTATTGGTCGTATACGGGAACTACATTAATTCACAGTATTCACACATTTTCCTATCAAATACTCGCTGCGTATTTTCCAAAAGAATCCATGCTCGATAGTTATAATCTGTTTTTTATTGTGACATAGCTTCACTTATTCTAACAGATAGCTGCAGGTGTCAGCTGGGTCCAGAGATTACACTCTATAGATACCGCTAGATACCCTAACTACGTTGTTGTTGCCAGTCAGTTTTGACCGAAGTTTGAAGAAAAGTGTGGGTTACGGGAACTTCGACGAATCGTTTTTTGCCAATGCCCAATATGACATATCGTTCTTTTACCCAGTGCCTTTTATTTTACAACTAACTCCACCTCGTGGTCAAAAAGTTAACATGAGTTTTAAAATGTAAAAAGTAGTCTACGAGTATGTGTTGATCCAGACCATGAAAGACCTCAAAATTAGCTGTTGGGCGATTCACACCGCGGTCCGAACCACTCGCGGTGTGAAACGACCATGGATCCGTTTCAAATAAAGAATATTAATATCAATTTACAATTGTTTCCATGTCATGAGCTGCGCCAGGCGGTTTCACCCTCAAGCCACTACCTACCGGGACCCGTTATTTTTGCGGGATTAATTGTAATTCAGGTGTAAATCAAAGCTACAAGCTACCTGCATAATAATGTTCATCCAAATCCGATCAGCTGCTTTTATGCAGAACACAGGTACAGCCTAAATGTCACTTGCTCCATTAAGAACAACTCAACTCAACTTATATCTCAGGGTGACGAGCGCAGTGCTGTACCGCGCAGGGTCTTGAATTCTGCGAGTTCAAAATTCTGGGTGGCGCAGACCTGTTATGGGCAAACGTGACATTTAACATCAGGCGAGTGATTTGCTCGTCTCGTCACTCAATTACATTTAAAAAAAAATCTGAATGGGGTAATCTATGGCTGTGAACGTGTAAACCTTATGTAATGTAAAAATCTTACATTAACCTGTTGCACAGTTTTTATAAGCTGTACTATATTGTACATTCCATTATAGTTTGTCCATTGACCATTGTTTTATTCCGTACTTTGTGAGGACGGGGCTAGTGAGAATTTCAAATGGGCAACCTTGGTAGTTGCCTTAGGCCTAAGCTGTTTGTTTTAAAACAACCGCCAACAACCGCCAAACCATGTCAGAGCCCCATATCGGAGGCCTTTTAGGCGGCCTGATAACTTTGTCACTAGAGCTGGCCACGCCATAATGACTTGCTGTATTCCAAACGCTTATATACTCGGCCTGTTTGGCTCAGCGGTAGTGTATCCGCCCTATAAGCCAGAGGTCCCTCCCGGGTTCGATTCCCGGCCAGGCAGATGTTTGAATGATGAATTTAAATATCTGTTCTGGGTCTGGGTGTTAGTTGTTCTTGTCTTTGTGTGTGTTCCATGGCATCCCCGACACAGGATTTATTCGTAGTGGGGGGGGCTATGAGTGTGAAACGTTTATTTATAATTGGGACGCTAGGTTCGGAGCACCGCCTCTACATATTTACCTCAATGATCGAGAGCGATGTTTTTAAACCTATGTTTAACTATCTACGACTCTCTATATAAATGTTTGTATCATTTGTTCTTTTGTATTCGATTGTTGAGTAGTTGCTAGTTGTTTAAAGGTTGGAGAGACTACACCACGAGTTTTTATTGCATAATAATTAATAACTGTCACTGTCATTTTTAGACTTTAGTTTTTAGACTTTACTTTTTTAGACTTTACTTTACTTTTTAGTTTAAAAAACTAAAAAACACGCATTGTCATCGCTCTTTGACAAACGCGGCACGTAGCAGAATATGTCCCAGTAGCCATGGGGAACCACAGCTTAGCCAGCATTAGTCACAGAATTCGCGTACCGAGTCACAGCTTAGCTAACAGTAATCGTAGAAATCGCGTTCGGAGCAAAAACACAATTTGTTAGCTTCATATAATTATTTTAATTTATTTATAAGTATATTTTTTTTATTTTTTGTATAATAATTTATTGTCAATGTCATCGATATATCTACAAAGTTTGAAAGAAATCCGGCCGTTTAAAGTGGGTCAAAATCGCGCCCAAAGGAGTCGGTTACAAACATACAGGTGAAGCTAATATACGCGTGTTAAAAATTAACAAAATTGTCGGGGATTCTGCAAAGCATAAGGTAGCGCTAGTCTCCCCGGTTTCAGGACAAAGTGGCTAGTGTTCCGGCGTTACTGGGAAACGGCACGAGAAGCAAAATAATATAACATTATTAGATACATCACAAAAAAGACGATGAACTTGAGTGTGAATGGGTATAGCTGTAGAGGACGACCAAAGAAAGTATGGCTGAACTGTGTGAAAGATGACATGAAAAGGAAGGGAGTGTATTCAGATATGACGAATGATAGAGATGAATGGAAGAAGTGTACATACTGTACCGACCCCACGTAAGTGGGATTAGGGTAGGCAGATGATGAGATATTAATAGAAGATATAATATTTATTAATTTTATTTAAATTTATGTTCGTCTGTAAGGTATTTTTATAAGCCTAGATGTCTGATACAAATAAATTATCAATTTATTATGTGATACAGCCAATTTGAAAACAATTAATTTTAGGTGTCCCTTATCGTTCTTGAAACAATGTTGTTAATCTCGAGTAGCTTGTAATTACTATTTTCATTAATCTTATCTGTAAAGACTTTAGACTATAAATAAACTAGCTGCGCCCCACGACTTCACCCGCGTGGTGATGAAGTTTAGTAACAAATATACACTCACTCCGAATTTTCTTTTTTTAATCGACTTCAAAAAAGGAGGAGGTTATCAATTCGACTGAATGTTTTTTTTTTAATGTTTGTTACCTCATAACTTTTGACTGGGTGAATCGATTTTGATGATTCTTTTTTTATTAGAAAGCTGACGCTTCCCGTGTGGTCCCATTTCAATTTAGTCCAGTTCTGATAATGGTATCCATGACAAATAGATGAATAACTCAATAGTCGGATTAGTCGGTCTTTTGAAGTCGGTTTTTGTTTTTTGTAAAAATAATTATAATATTAGTAATATTAAGTATGGGTTTTTATAACTTTTATCAATTATATTATACAATGCATAACGGAAAGGTGTAACAATATTTAAGGGTGTTCTTCTACACGTCAAAGTGAACAACTTCAAGAATACAAGTTTGCGAAATTCGAGGAAGAAAATATCGAATCTCCATAAAAAAAAAATATTGAATTTAGCAAACTTGTGTTCTAAAAAAGCACCCTTAATTACTACACCTTTCCGTTACACCTTGTATAATCAATTTGACGCGTAATCTAACGGATTTATAAGGACTATCTCTGAACTAACAGCGACCCTTTTGCACTCGCTAGATTAGATATAAAATCATTCCACGTAATTAGAAAGCCTGTTAAATACATGATGGCAAAACACATTTAAAAAGTCGTTTTTGTACCTGCACGCCTAGATTACAAATTATAGCAACTCACTGAAGACAGTGTTGACATAACGTAAAAATACAAAGCGAGTATTTGATGGGATAACGAGTACAGTGGCGAGACAGTGCCCTCGGCCGAGTACATGGTCTATATAAACAGTTTGACGAGGCGAGACAGTCACTAGAACCATGATTTGTTTTGCTGGGCCGAGTGTGCAAAAGCATGTATAAATTAAATGCAGTTTCCATTTGCACCTGTGTTTTGAATGGTCACCTTCGGTTTTTCCTTCAAACTATAATCTTGGCTTCTTCAAAGGAATATGTATCGGTGGTGTCTATAGGCGACAGTGATCACTTACCATCAGGTGGCCCGTCGCTTGTAAGCCACTTATTAACACGCTTTTATTAGCTTCACCTGTATGTTTGTATGTTTGTATGTTTGTATGTAACCGACTCCTTTGAGCGCGTTTTTGACCCACTTTAAACGGTCAGATTTCTTTCAAACTTTGTAGATATATCGAGGACCGATGACAATACACTAAACAAATCGTGTTTTTTAGTTTTTTTAACTATTAATTTTTTTAACACGCTTTTTCTATAAAGTTTCTTTAACTTTTAATACCGTTTAACTTACAAATGGTAATTTCGTCATTCGTGTCAGAGAACAGAGTGGCGCAGTGGAAGCGTGCTGGGCTCATAACCCAGAGGTCCCTGGATCGAAACCACGCGCTAGAAATCTTTTTGCTCAATATTTTTTGTTACGCATCAATTTTATTTTATGAGTTCTGAGGATCGAAACCACGCGGCTACAAATCTTTTTGCTCAATATTTTTTGTTACGCATCAATTTTATTTTTAATTTGCTTGAGCAGACGGCCAAAAATGGATAACACCAACACATTTGTACATATTAAGGATGGTTAATAGTTAGCAAATCGAACTAAAAAGCGAAAAATAAATAATAGTTAAAAAAAACTAAAAAAACACGCTTTTTATAAAAACCGAACTAAAAAAATAGAAAATAAAATTTTATAAATTTAAATTAAGAATAGGGTTGAAAATTTCAATAAATATAAATTAATAATAGTGTAAATAAATAAATATATGTATTTTATTTTTAAAAAAGCGTGGGGTGCTTTCTAAGATATTATCAAAATGCTAATCACTCTACTCATGTCTGTCAATACAAAATGTATCTACAAAATATATAATATCTATTGACCCATACACCCCACGCTTTTTAAAAATAAAATACATATATTTATTTATTTACACTATTATTAATTTATATTTATTGAAATTTTCAACCCTATTCTTAATTTAAATTTATAAAATTTTATTTTCTATTTTTTTAGTTCGGTTTTTATAAAAAGCGTGTTTTTTTAGTTTTTTTTAACTATTATTTATTTTTATTTAAAAATATCACATCTGACAGGGGTTGACATTTTACGAACGGTTATCTCGCTACTGTTTTTTCGACAGAATTCACGATAACCCTATTCTGAAGTATTTAATGTATTTAATACTTCAACACCCGCGCGCCTGACTAAAACTCATAGCAAAATACTAACCAATTGCTAATATTATTACATCAGGGTTTTAAATTAAATAACAATATGGGTATAGTGAAAACCATCAGACGAAAAGGTTGGACGAAGGATAGAACCAGGACGACCAAAGAGAACGTTCTTAGACTAGATTAAAAACAAGGCAGATGTCATGTACAACGAGGTTAAATCACTAAACAGGGTTATCATGAAAGTGTATGCTAAACTGAAAAGGGCTCATAGTACTCATCATTACGAACAATTTTTACTATGCGACCAGACCTGAAATCGCGAAAACTAAATCCGCTGCTCTATAGATAAATGTCAATGACACTTGTCTTGACAAAATGCATGTAACAGTTGGTTTTTTTTTCGCGATTTCAGTGTTAGTCCCATATTAACAGTTGTTCATAGTGATGAATACTGTAAGCCCTTTTCGGCTTAGCATACCCTTTTCTTATAACCCGACAAGCCAGAACAGTACCGCATACAAGAGCAACGCTCTTAAATACTGAATGAAGATACAATGTCGTCGATTAATGGCCTCATTTTCTAAATCAAACTTAATAGACTACAAATATGGTGCTATCCTTGTCTTGCATTTAATTTTTCACGTAATTGTATAAACGTTTGTGTTCCAAAACCAAGATAACAAAACTCACCGAGACAAAGAACTAAAATTGCAATTAAAAATGATTATGATATAATAAACATTCTAATATAATAAAATTTATTCACGCAGAACTATCGGCGGGATAAACTTTTAAATGATTAGATAATAAAAATGGAAATAATTAAACAAAAAATATGTACTATTTAACGTCGGCTTACTGCAAGAAGCCATCAACTGCAAAATCAGTGCCAGGCTGGCCGCGACTTCAAGCGCATCACGCTTGTGATTACTCCTCGAAAAAGATCACCGAAAGTGATCGAAACTAGTCGTAGATCGAAACGTATAAATAACTAAACGTATACTCACGGTGAGTCTTTCTCGAGCATTTCTGTGCTCTCACCTGAAATCAAAAGAAAATATTAAAGAAAAATACTGGAGTGGTCTAAATATTTACATCTTAAATTAAAAATAAACTAAAATAACTAATACAAAGAAACAAAACTAAAATTCAAAAACCACGTTTTGCCGGGAGCCGTGGTAGCTTAGTGGGAGAACAGCCGCTACGCATTCTTGAGGTGGCGGGTTCAAACCCCGACTCGTACCAATGAGTTCTTTAGGACTTATGTACGAATTTACATACCACTGGCTTTTCGGTGAAGGAAAACATAGTGAGGAAACCTGCATATTTTATGTAGTTCACGCAAAAAGGGCCGATTACCGGCCTAGTTGCGGAAAAAGAGCCCGCTCTTTATCTTTTTTACCACGTTTAGCCCGTGTGGCAAGGTACCAAGAACGCTGGCTGCATTTCCGCTGAATTGCCAGTGAAATTCTTTGCGCGAGGAATGAGCCAGCCCTCTTATCACCAAAATGTAGTCTAAAGCCACACACTTAAATCCTAGGTACGAGTATACTCGTACGCTACTTCCATGCCTAATTTTTATAAGGAAACGGTATGCCAAGCCGAAAAGAGCACAATGCACATAGTACTTATCATTATGAACAACTTTTACTGGACCAACCCTGAAATCAAGAAAAAAATCCTCTGTTTCATAGAAAAATGTCAAAGACGCTCGACAAAATGTATGAAACAGCAACTTTTTTTTTATGTTATTGAGTGACGAGACGAGCAAATCGCTCTCCTGATGATAGTATTAGATGTTCATAATAAAGAGTTCTATGAGACCTTTTCGGCTTAGTTTATAATATTAACAGGCAGAATTTTTAGGCATTGTGGTGGACAGAGATAGCAATATGATGCTTTTTCTGTCTATTCGTAGTCCCTACTCGTTGTCCTTAACAGGCATATTCTGCGCCTTAAAGAGATAGTGTAATTGACGCAGTTCACGTCCAGTCTAGATATATATATCTAGCTATGTATTATACATGTGTATCTAGATAAATGTATATATTTAGGTGTTATCTGCCCTCATTTCCATAAGTACACACTCGATGTAGTACGGGATAGATATATCGTCGGTATTTTACAGGAGGCGAATACGCCAATCACAAAATAAATTAGGAAAGCAGATTTTTATGAGAAGATGATAGATTTTTTCTAAATAGATTTTAGTAATCGACGACCTTTTTGGCTCAGCGGTAGTGCACCAGCCTTATAAACAAGGGGTTCCGAGTTAGATTCCCGGCCGAGCAGATGTCTGAATAATAAACTTAGATATCTGCTCTAAGTCTGGGTGTTAGTTGTCCTTGTCTTTGTGTACCATGGCATCCGACACAGGGTATCCTAGTGGGGAGCTATGAGTGTGAAACGTTATTATAATAATACTTGTACGTAGGTATTCTATGTTACCATGGAAACTAACGTGGTTTTAACACATTTGAAGGTCACCGAATGTGACCGAAACTATTCGTAGTAGACGACCTAATTTTTACGTGAGTATTCCCGTGTTTAATTATAACAAAAATGTATTCTACATTCAATTTTTTTTTAACTAATCTCCTGAAAATTATTGTGACTAAAGTATACGTCCTATACAGACTCAACTCTAAAACATTGAAGACACTCCGCAGGCAGCCTGAGATGCTTGAACAAAACAACTTTTGATCTACGACTAACAAAAATGTATAATACATTTGGCTGTTCTTTACAAAAATTTCATTCATCACAATCCACCTTTAATCCTCCCACTGCTGGGATACAGGTCTACCCTCGAAGGGTGATCAGGCCGTATTCCACCACGCTGCCAAGTGCGGGCTGGATTCACATACGCCATTGAACATCTTCTCCGGACGTATGCAGGTTTCCTCACGATGTTTTCCTTCACCGAAAAGCCAGTGGTACGAGAATGTAAATTCGTACATAGACTACATAGGTGTATGGAACAGCTGTTTTTGTGAATTTTCGAAAGTCGTAGAACAGACGTTGTTTGGTTCAAGTATCACAGGATGCCTGGGGAAGGTCTTCAGTATTTTAGAGTTGACTCTGTACAGAAGACATTGTCGACATTATGGCCTATTTATAATGCATACTAGCTGCGCCCTGCGGTTTCACTCGCGGTTAAAAAGTTAACATGAGTTTTTCGGGATAAAAAGTGTTAATCCACCCTATGTGTTAATCCAGAGAATCCAGACCATGAACTACCTTCATTCCAAATTTCATGTAAATCCGTTCAGCCGTTTTTGCGTGAAAGAGCCACAAACATACTCACAAACTTTCGCGTTTATAATATTAGTAGGATTTGTAAAACCAGTGAAGTACCCAATTCGCACATAAAAAAAAAAGCAAAAAGCACTGCATTTTTGTAATATTTCACTCTTTTTACAAATATGTTTAATAAATAGGTCTACGATAAAATGCCTCGATTGACAGATAGGTAGATAAACTTTTTCGAACAAGAAATATCAGATCATTTGTATCATTGTGATAAGTTTTTTTGCAGTGCCTTTTTTCAGCCTTTTTGGCAAAAATGTCAATGTACCTAAAACTGTAAAAAAAACGATGTTGCAAACGGCTGAACAGTTGTGTTTTATCAAAATCAGTTCAGCCGTTTCAACGATAGGGTTTTTAATTTAATATTTATAACTTAGCCGTTAACGAGTAAAATCTGATTTTACGCTAATAAGGCTGAGCGTATGTTGAGACGCCGCGCCGGTGACGCAGGGCCCCGCGCTCCGGCAGAGCAGATCTAGTAATGCATGAACGTACTGAGAGCTGCATGAGCTGGGGCGGACGTGTGTCTGTCCTGCTTTGCGCGCTATGTCTGTCTCGCCTGCTCTACTGAGAGCTGCGTACTGCGGGGCAGCACGCGCGGGGCGGACGTGTGTCTGTCCTGCTCTGCGAGCTATGTCTGTCTCGCCTGCTCTACTGAGAGCTGCGTACTGCGGGGCAGCACAGCACGCGCGGGGCGGACGTGTGTCTGTCCTGCTTTGCGCGCTATGTCTGTCTCGCCTGCTCTACTGAGAGCTGCGTACTGCGGGGCAGCACGCGCGGGGCGGACGTGTGTCTGTCCTGCTCTTCACGATATGTCTGTCTCGCCTCCTCTACTGAGAGCTGCGTACTGCGTGGCACATAGATTTATTACCTAAAGATAGAGCCAAAGTGTAACCGCACATGCGACAGCTATATTCTTGAAATAATGCCAGTATAGGAATGCTTCCCCCATCTTAGAGGAAAAAATTTCATAAAATATTTCTAATCTTTATACTTCACAAAATAAAACATTGTTATACAGGGTTATAAGGATAGGATATACAAGCCGCAAATTGCTCATAGTAGGAAAAAGTCTAATAGCAGGAAAATAACTACTAGTATACTAATCTACTCATAATTATGAACATCTTTTATTAAATAGGCAATCTAGCGATTGCGAAAATAATGTACCTTATTTTAGTTTTGGGTCAGCAGGAAATATGAAATAGTCCAATAAATAAATTATTTATTAATTTATTGGGTACAATCCTGGGGAAACATAATTCACAACCTGGCAGCTACAAATCGTAGACGGCTCACGTAGTAACTATTATTCCTAATCTGTGGTTTGCCCACCTTGGCACGGTTACAGCGACGGGGACAAAAAATGAAAGGTCTGTCTCTCTTTTTCAACCGTGTTTTGGCACTTGCCATCTTGCTCTTTTTTACAAAGTAGCTACTAAGGTTCTGTCTGTTAGTCTGAGGCGTGGCAGCACGCGCGGGGCGGACGTGTGTCTGTCCTGCTCTTCACGATATGTCTGTCTCGCCTCCTCTACTGAGAGCTGCGTACTGCGTGGCAGCACGCGCGGGGCGGACGTGTGTCTGTCCTGCTCTGCGCGCTATGTCTGTCTCGCTTGCTCTGCCTGCTAAATCTGTTCTGAGCGTCACCTGCGTCTCAGCATACTCTTAGTCTAACCCAGGCAATTCAAATTCCAGCTATCAGAGGTTTTTAGGTCATTTCAACTTACGTTAACACTTAATTTGCTTTATCAGACAATCAATTTCACTAATATTGGAAAGAGGTAAAGTTTGTATGTATGTATGAGTGTTTGTAAAGGGTAATAATCAAAACTATTGGTCCGAAAAATTTGACCAATAAAAAGACTATCCCTGAGTGCTATAAGCTATATTTTATAGCTTATATCAGCATATATCATCATCAGCGCGGGTGAAACCGAAAGGCGTAGCTAGTTCAGAGATAATCCTTATAAATCCGTTAATTACGCGTCATATTGATTATATAATTGATAAAAGTAATAAAAATCTCTATTTTTCTTATCACACTGATATTACAAAGAAAGTTAATGAGTGTGTACGTTTGTTAATTCTTTACGCTGAAACGGCTTAACGAATTTCAGTGAAATTTGGTGTAGAGAAAGCTTATACCTTGAAATAACAAATAGGCTACTTTTGATTTTTGGAATAATGCGAGAATATACAGGATCAACTCTAAAACACTGAAAAACTTTTGTAGGCGACTCCTATGCATTGTTTGACTTCTATGTTTCGAAAACTCACAAAAAACAGCTGTTCTATACAAAAAGTTCATTGACCTTGGACAAAATGTATGGAACAGCTGATTTTTTTTGCGAATTTCAGGTTCGCCCCATAGTTAAAATTGTTCATAATGATGAGCCCTTTTCGGCTTAGCATACCCTTTCCTTATAACCCAGTATGGTGTAATTAAAATAATTATACTAAGTACACTACAATGTTTGATATCGAGTACTCACTTGCGGCGTCCATTTTGTCTCCTTCAGCTCTTGAAACTCAATAAGCTACCAATCCGGTCATGGTCTCCACTAACATAGAAACATGTTCGTCCGTCCGTCACACCCCTTCATAGAAACTGAAACAAGATAATGAGTATCATAATATAAATAGTATATAATATGTATCTTGAATCAGTATTGTTATTTTATTTATTTATTTGATGATAAATAAATTATCACACTTGGGGAGGGAAGGGGTCGAGGAAGTGTGACATTTTGTGATAAGGGGTCTTAAGTTTTGTGACTTTACATTTCAAAATCTAATATCCAATTATCAAAACCGGCCAAGTGCGAGTCTGGCGCGCGCACAAAGGGTTCCATACCATTATCTATAAAAAACGGCAAAAAAATCACGTTTGTTGTATGGGAGCCCCTTTCATTTTACTTTATTCTGTTGTTTAGTATGTTGTTATAGCGGCTACAGAAATACATCATCATCATCTAAAAAGTTACTCTAGAGGATCTTTAGTATCGAGTTAGTTTGGTTTGAAAGATGCTACATAAATAGGACCTTTACTTATAAAGCCAGCTTAAAGTTAATCATTGCTTAAAGTTAATCATTGCTTAAAGTTATCCATCTTATTTTCACATGAAACATTTCACATCAGCGAGAAATTATCAGAACCATTTAAACAATGATTAAAGCTATGCAATGTTTATAAGTAGGCCCATAATTATTATTTTCTATGTTGTTTCTCTGTTTGTTTTAAACAACTGTGTACTTTGAAATCATTAGTTGACGGGTACTTTAGGCTAATTACTTTGTTCCATATCTTATTTTTATCTATAACTAGCTGCGACGCGCTATTTCACCCGCTTTTTTTTAAACCACCCTTATACATTATGAGAGCAAACAAAACAAAAAAAATATGTAAAAAATAATAATTTATATTTATATTTTGTCGTTTTCGAGTTGAGTAATAAAAAAAACATCGAATAGTTAAAATTTATTATGTAAGAAGAAGATTTTGAATCCATGTAATAGAGAAAATACATTTTGCTTTACCTTGAAAACTATCTAGCTTTGAAACAATTCAATGAATGGTTGAAGAACATAGTAGAAAACAAACATTTACACATTTTTATACAGGGTCTAGTTTAAAATACTGAAGACCTTTTGTGGCAACTTCTATGCATTGGTGTAATCAACTTTTGTTCTACAACATCAATACAGAAAAATCACAAAAAAAGCTGTTCCATACATTTTGTTCTTCTTTTTTCCATCTTGAAAATGCCAAATTTAGCTCGCTTTATTTTGTTTGCTGATATCTGAGCAACAAGATTGAAATTTGGACGTTTGTGGCAGTTTTTGGGGCGCCATAAAAACAATAAATTTTCTGTCTAGCTAGGATGTAGATTTTATTGCAATTTATACTGTTAAAAGTAAAGTCATAGACTATTATTAGTCTTGTGTAAACTTACAAGCAAATTAAGAGGTATGAAAGGCCTGCCAGCTGTTAGTTTTGTTATTCAACTTATGCTTTGAATTTTTATAGCAATAGAAAAGAAAAATAAACAAACTTGAATCTCAGACTCATCTCAGATCATTACCAGTTTGACTTCATGGTATTTATGGAGTTGAATTTGTGTGTATGTATAAAATAAAATAATTTTACAAAATTAACAGAAAGTACCACAAATGCTGGTTTTTTAGGGGTAGGTTTAAGTTTTCTTACACAATATTCTGGAAGCAGACACTTTTTGTAACAAATAGGCATGTCTAAGCCTGTCAATTGAATAGTCTGACGTCACACACTGAGACAATGTAAAATTGTAAACATAGTATCTATCATAGGTAGTGAAAGTAACACCAAGTAGCCAAAACTGGCCTATTGTGTTTAAGACTCAACAAATCCGTGAAATTATCACTTAATATGCAGATATATATACTTACTCGGCATATCGTGACCTGTTTACAGCAATTGAACTTTATTTAGGGCACAAAATCAAACTCTAATGCAGAATTTCAAACCAAAACAACACAAAAACTCACGGTCACACAACTTTCGATATTATTTAGTTTATGTCCTTATTATTGTGTAAATTAGTTTTAGAAAATGTAGCTTAAAATTTATGTTGAATAACTTTGAAAAGTTATGTTATCAGGGTCAATTTAATATTATTTTGTATTAAATTTCAGAAAGACGAGAAAAAACACAATTCATTTTTCCTTTGTAAAATGACAGATTGAATAAGTTGACAATGTTGACATTCAGACGGTTGACATGACATTAGACTGGCAGCTTGAGAGTTAAGCCCGTCACACACGTAGCTATAATATATATTAATATAAATATAGCGAGGCATATTACGATATATTTTCAATACAAATATTGAAGTGACCGCACACGGAGCTATAATATATATTATAGCAAGGCATATTAATATATATTATAGCTACGTGTGTGACGGGCTTTAAGACTTTAAACTGTCACTGTCTCGTGTTTTTTTTTTCAGGGTTGACCACCGTAATTATTCTTATAAAAACTGTTACTCTTAGTCAGTTATCGTTACTATACCTTTACAACTTAACTTTTCTTACTAACTACAAAGTTGTTTTTTCGAAATCCATTAAATTCTATTTTCAATTAAGGTGTTTCTTTTTTTTAATTGTTCAAAGTATTTTATTAATTGACGTGGTAAGACGTATCAACTTTGTTCTGTCAAATCAAATAGATATGGTCACATTAACAATTTCCCAGTTTTAATCACTGGACCATATTTTTCTGAAAATAAATGTGTCAAAATTGTCTTAATTTGACGTAAGCGTCGTAAAGCAGGTGTTTCACTCAACTTAAACGTCTAAGCTTGTATAGCAATTAAGTTTTTACTAGTTTGACCGCATTAAAGGTTGATTGTCTTGTATTTCTATATAAGTCAATGATAGCGATAGTTTATGTTAAATTTTTTTACGTTCAAACTGGGGGATTGATAAAAGTTGGCCATAACTAATCGATTTGACAGAAAATACTAGGCGCATAAAACGCCTTGTACGAAAAAAACCACGAACTTTTTTTTTAAATTTAATATTCAGTGATCTACGGTACATAATACTATTTGGAAATCAGATAATCAATGAGGCGCTTTTGTAATTTGGAACTTTTTATTTTGAAAGCTCATGAGTTATGTGACTGTGCTTTATAAAAAATTCTGAGTGGCAACACTGATCAGTTGTCTACGTAAACAAGCCAGATACTCTATTTTATTTTACAAATAATATTTATAAATTAAAATAACAATGTCAGCACAAAACGTGAATGTCTGTGATATAGGCGACGATGTGAAAGAAGTTTTAAAGAAATTCCGTTTCGCAAAACACAGTTCTAACAGTGCTCTAATACTAAAGGTATTTTCTTAATTTCTTCTTAAACTCTGTAATTTCATCTTCAAAATAGAAGTTAGCGACTAGGTCCGACAGTTTTCTTCTTCAAAAACTAGTTTCTGAAGTTTTTAAAAGCAGATTTGTGATAAAACTATTGAAAACGCCACTCCTATCTGAGTCATTGAAGCATATCACAGCACTCGGTAATCTATAGGTACCTACGTCATAATAACAGTAATATTGTCGTGTTAGACTTCCTACGCGATCGTTTATCGACCAGTATTAGGTTTCACCACGAAGGTTTCAAGTACATGTACAGGATAATATTTATCTGTACCACCATCATCATCATCAGCCCTTTTACCCTTTGCTTGACAATTAAGGGTCTTGTTTAGATTGACTCCCACCTCGACCATGATGTAAGAAACATAGTCAAGAAGAAAACGAGAATAATAAATCGGTTCTCAATTGGCGAAAATGTCGACAAACATGCACAAAAAAATACATAAGGACGCACATAGAACCTTCTCCTTTTTGGAAGTCGGTTAAAAATAAAACAAATAACGTAGTTTCCAACTTATGTTTCATTGCTAAGTTTGGCCTTTAGTGGCTGTTGCAATAATTAATTAATGAATGTTAAGGAAAACTAGTTTTGTCTCAGTACAGTACATTTTCCTCATTAATTTATTCACACATGTTCCTGATTGCTTCATAACACCTATTATTTATTCTCGAGTGTCTATACTAACTTGTTTTTGAATGAGAATAATAATATAATGTTTCACACTCAGCTCCCAACTAGGATACCCTGTGTCGGGGATGCCATGAAACACGCAGGACAAAGACGCGGCGCGCGTGCTCCATCGTAGACCGCATAAATGCTTATCATCAGGCAAGATGGCGGTCAAATGCAAGCCTATCAATAAATCTTAATAACTCGGGAATACTCACATAAAAATAAAGTTGTCTACCACAACACGGGTATCGGGTTTGGTATTCCCTTGTTAATTATAATTAAATAATCGGTTGTCTGTAAAGTCGGTTTACTGACGATAGTTGAACATGACAACGTCATAAGAAAATACTGATGGAATGTTATTTCGATCGAATAGTAAGAGAGACAGATGTCGAACGCTGCCGAACGCGGAGGCCGATTGTGTCTCTTTGTCGCTCGTTTCACGCTCTCGCTTGCACTTCAAGCCCTAAATGGAACGCCTCAGAGCGACGGTAACGCCGCATGCGTCATGTTTTCTCTTAAATTTTCAGGTAAACCGAGAAAAGCAAGCTTTGGAAGTAGACGAAGAGTTAGAAAGCATAGAGTTGGAAGAGCTACAAGATATATTGCCGTCTCACCAGCCCCGGTTTATAGTATACAGGTATGTCTGCTTTAAGATATTCATAGGCTTATCAACTTATCATGATGATTATATCAAAAATCTTCTCTTATCTATAAAAACGAATCGCTGTTTGTAAGTCTCACTAAAACTTGAGAATGGCTGTACCGATTTGAACATAAATATTTTTGTTCATTCTAATTTAGGGGTGATTTTAGAAAAAGCGGGTGAAACTGCAGGGTGGACCTAGTTCTAAATAAATCCAAATTCTAATGTTGTCTGGTTGTAAATACTTTAAGAGGTAAGGTTGCCAAATTTGAGCTGTGCTTTATCAGGCTGGTTTATCTAATCCAATGCAACTAACTGCTCAGAAGGAATAAAAATGAACTCAATATTTTCCATCATTTATTTAACTTTTAACTAACAAATATGAAGAGAAACTTTTGCAATTATAATATTAGTATAATTGTATTCAGGGTTATAAGGAAAGGGTATGCTAAGCCGAAAGGGCTCATAGTACTCATCAGTGTATATTTTCAGTTACAAAATGGAGCACAGCGACGGGCGCGTCTCGTTTCCCATGTGCTTCATATTCTACACGCCGCGAGACGCGCACATGGAGCTGCAGGTACGATGCCACACTATCAGGGTTGTGCGGAATGGGGGTGCTTTGCCTAGCTGTGGGTTGGTGCAGGCAAATAGTGGTGGTGCTAGGTCGGGTAACCTCCACGTGGTGCACCCTGGGCAACAGCGTGCGGTAATACTGCAGCTTTTATGCAGTAGTACCGCACGGTGGCCAATAACCCGACACGGTGGGCCCTTCCGCGTGTCCCTCTGACTGGCAGAGGGCACAGCGTGAAGGCTTGGACGGTGGCATTGCTGCCACCAGGGGGGTTTTCCTTGTGCTCCTCGCCACATGTGGGTTGCGGTCGGGAGTGCAAGGAAAGGAGGAGGGTGGACGCTGGAAGCGTGTGCCGCATGGGGCCCCCCAGCGGCATACGCTTTCGGCCTACATAGGCCGGGATCTCTCGTTGCCGAGCGTGGTGAAAGCCGTGCTCGGCGGCGAGAGATCGGTTGCAGGCCGGGGTCTCCTTCTGCGAAGAGGTGATGACGCAGAAGGAGGCCGCGGAGCGGGTCAGAGAGGACGACGCCTGATCTGACCCGCTCCGGTGCAGACGAGGGAGCGAGGAGGCGGTTCGCCCGTCTCCTCGCTCCTCTGCAGTGGGGTTGCCGGGAGAGTTGGGGGACTCTCCCGGCCTGCACGACCCCACACTGACTGTCTGGGGGGTGATCCTGGGGAACAGGGTCACCCCTCCATAGGCGCGGGGGGCCCTAATCGGGCCCATCGCCGGGGCGAGGTGGCGATTGCTAACGCGACCCCACCTTGCCCCATCTCAGGCGGATGCCGAACACCCCAGTGGTTTTAGTGGGTATGCCGCCGCAGGGCGGAGACTCCCACATAACCCGAGGTCCCCCCGGGTCGAGGGTATCCATAAAGGATTTCCACGGGTAAACAAAAAAAAAAAAAAAAAGGCAAATAGTGGTAATCCAAAAATAATGGTCAACAGTTGTTTTATTGCTCTTAATAAAAAAGTGGTTTTGAATAATTTTAGCTCACTTTAACGAGTAGTTTAGTAGTTTATTACAAGCTTTTATTGTAACTATGTTAGTTCGGGTGGAATTTTGCAACTCAATTTTGAACCACTTCCCCATGTCTCATAGACCTAGAAAGGTATACCTGTGTAACTCCGAAAATAATACAATAAAAGCATAAAATATTTTTAAAATCAACTTTTTGTATAGTTTTATTATCTTAATATATATAAATCTCGTGTCACAATGTTTGTCCTCAATGGACTCCTAAACCACTTAACCGATTATAATAAAATTCGCACACCATGTGCAGTTCGATCCAACTTGAGAGATAGGATAGTTTAAATCTCAAATTATAGTCGCAATTTTAATTTATTGCAAATTATATATATACTGATAATTTTTACTATAAATTGACAAGTTAGCATCAACATACTACGGTTGCTATAGTTACGCAATGGCTTTTGACAGGACAACGTTTGTCGAGTCAGCTAGTAATAATATATTTTCCAGGTGATGTACGCAGGCACGCAGCGCGCTCTAGCCAACGAGGTGGGCGCGCCTCGCCTGTTAGAAGTCAGAGAAATCGACGAACTCACCAACGACTGGCTCGAGGAGAAACTCAAGAAATAACTGACTAACTTGCTGCCATTCACATATATAAGGCTGTACAGAAAGGGTATGCTAAGCCGAAAGGGCTCATAGCATTATTATGAACTTTCATTATCAAATTTACTATGAGAACCGGAATTCGCAAAAAATATTTCAGCTATTTCAGGGTTGTTCCCATAGTAAAAGTTACTCATAATAATGAGTACTATGGTCCCTTTTAGGCTTAGCTTACCCTTTTCTTATAACCCTGTATAAATGTTTTCTTATGTCTAAAAGCAATAAATGGCTTAAGACCCCGCTTCTGGCCAGAACCATCTCATATATAAATACAATAATATAATAATATTTAAAACAAGTTGCTTAGAAAATATCTTATACTTTTTTAATTAATAACACCAAAAAAATATTTCAGGCGCAAAGATCACAATCTTCATTCTAAATATATTCCAAACAATAACCATAACAAGAAAACACTAAGACAAAAGAGGCACAAAAGGTAGTCATACCGCTAAGTGCGATCTCTGATCAATAAAAATACCTTTTCTTTTTCGAAAACTTAAAAGTGTGCGAAAGACGAAGTAGTTCACTTAGGAGCACCCGTCTGAATAGCACCTGCGCGAAGAGCACCCAGCCTAGTCCACGAAGAGCACAAGACTGTCAGGAAGCGGGTTCTTAAATACCAATTTAACAAGAAAACTAAATATCTAAACAACCTCCTTTTATGAAGTCGGAAAAAAGACATGTTTTAAAGTTATTTTTATAGGTTTTCTAACAAAATGTAACGCATAATAGCCATTCCTACTTTTACTAGTAATAATATATTTTTACTCGCTTTTCTACAAAAACCGTAATTTTTTCCGAGATAAAAAGTAGCCTATATTAATCCAGGGTATAAGTTACCTCCACACCTTTCATCCAAATCCGTTCAGCCGTTTTTACGTGATTGAGTAACAAACAGACAGACATACTGGGCCCAAGTTTTAAGACAGATCTAAACTAACTAAAAATATATCTGTCTTTATCATTGCAAGCCATTAGACAAGGATGCCAATAGTTTTAGAAAATTTAGATCTGTCTTAAAATGCCTTCAAACTTGTGACATTTAAAATTTTGATAGTAAAATAGTAATAAACTTTTTTATAATATATTTGCCATTTACTAACTTTGTATTATTATAGTCTGATGTATTTTAAGTAATTATAGGTATATTTCTAAACAGGGTTAGGCAGAACTGCTATGTTACTCCACTTAACAATTTTTACAATGGGATGGGACTTGGGACTGACTAAACCTAAAAGCACGAAATAAAAAACTTTAATGTTTTGAGATTTCAGATTAGGTTTAGTTCAAATATATTATGAAGCAGTTCTGTCTAACCTACATAGTTGTAAAAGAGTGTAATTTCGAATTCAATCGAATTTTTGAAAATATTTGATTTTGAACTAGTAATTTTCAGTGTAATAAAAGAAATAATTTAAAAACAAAAAATCGACAAGAAAAAAGCTGATGTTTTTGTACGGATGAACAGAATTACGTGAATCAATAAGAACTCTCTCGATTAGGTTACCTTTCAAACCAAAATAAATCAAAATTGGCCCACAATTTTACTATGGAAACTAACGTGGTTTTCTCACATTTTTGTCATAATTAAACACGGGAATACTCACGTAAAAATTAAGTCGTCTACTACGACTAGTTTCGGTCACATTCGGTGACCTTCATCAGGCGAGTTTACACACATTTCGTTTCGTTTGTCTCGTTTGGTTTGGTTGTGCCAAACGAGACGCAACCGCGAGCGCGTCACGTTTGTAAACTCGCCTGATGAAGGTCACCGAATGTGACCGAAACTAGTCGTAGTAGACGACTTAATTTTTACGTGAGTATTTCCGTGTTTAATTATAACAAAATTGGCCCATCCGTTTTGAGAGCTACGATGCCACTGACACCCAGATACACGACTATAAACATATAACTCCATATTTTTGTCAGAGGTCAAAAATAAATACGTAAGAAAAGATAAGCTAAAGCCGAAAAGGGCTCATAGTACTCATCATTATGAATAACTTTTACTACGAGACTAACCCTGAAATCGCTAAAAAATCAGCTGTTCCATAGAAAAATGTCAATGACACTCGACAAAATGTACGGAACAGCTATTTTTTTCGTAATTTCAGAGTCCCATAGTAAAAGTTGTTCATAATGACGTGTACTGCGAGCCCTTTCCGGCTTAGCATACCCTTTCCTTATATCCCTGTATCTGCAATAAAATTTGAAAATATACTCTTTCAACGAAATATTTATCATAGATCTTTAGGATCTCGTATAATATAATAATATAAGTTTTATAATTAAAATAGGTATTTTATATAAATATTGTCTAATGCACGAAACCAAAGTATTGTATTATATACACTATACAGTGATAGAAAAATGAATCTTCATTTGCTTAACAACCGTCGGGTTATACGGAAAGGATATGATGAGCCTTTCTGTGTAACTCTCTAAGACAGAACACGAGCGACTATGTTTTATAATATAGAAATAATGTTGATTCTTTTGTACCGTCTTGCCTAAATTTGACAGCTTTTAAACTATTGCCGTCCTTTTTTCACCAAATAAGACGAAAAAAGATAGATGCATATAGTTTTAGCGCTGTTTAATTAGGTAGTTTTTTCCGACAAGCTAGGAGTTCGACCGCAGCTCACCAGGGTACCGAGTATGAATTCTATCAAAAATACATAGTACAATCGATAGATAAATGTATGGAAAATAAGACAGCAGCGCCTCTATCGGGTGCATGTGGAAACTATTATACAAGGTAATACCTATCATATTTTTATCGAAAACGTTCTTTGTGTTTTTGGATAGAAGTTATGCTAAGGGTACTGAGGTTTGGTCGAAGATGGTAAAACAAAGAATGGAATAAGTCAAAAGAATTAAAACAATTGTCTTCGAACCATTTACAGTGATTTTAAGCATTTATTTATATTAAAATAAGACTTTATAACTCTTGTGTGTAATAAAAGACAAATGTAACGAGAATAAATAATTTATTTATAAACAAACTTAACAGTATTTTAATTAGCAATTATTTTAAGAAAACCTAAAAACCCGACTACATAATGTAGTCTATGACACTCCGTTCAAACAAAATCAGCAGACTCAAAAAACATCATAAATTTAGCGCTCGCTACGCTCGCGCATTTTTCGGATACAAAAAGTTAAATGTTCGATACATTTTGTTGAGTGTCAATGACATTTTTTTATGGAATAGCTGAAGTTCGTGATTTTTAGGGTTGGTCCCACTATAAAAGTTGTTCATAATTTATTGATACGAGTACGTTTTGGCTCAATTTAACCCAACACAATAACATTAAAAATACCAAACTAATCAAATACCTCTGAAAAATTCAATACACACGACATAAATTAAAACTTGTATAAAAATAATCTATACTAATATTATAAAGAGGAAAGATTTGTATTTTTGGATGTTTGTGTGGAATAAACTCAAAAACTACTGATCCGATTTCAAAAATTCTTTCACCATTCGAATGTTACATTATCCCAAAGTAACATAGGCTATATTTTATTTTATTTTATTATTTTTTTCTTTTTTTATCCACAGCGAAGCGTGGCAGGGGGAACAGCTAGTTATTTTATATTTTACGAGGCACTTTTAGACTTCTGACTTACAATTTTCTAACCTAACCTTATGAATTACCTAAAAATTGGACTAAAAAATATTTGCTGAACTATTTTTGTTATTTTTTTTTTTTTTTTTTTTTTTTTTTTTTTTTTTTTTTTTTATTAGGTTCACAGAACTGGACATACACTGACAAAAACCTAACAAAGTATATAAAAATAGTCGCGTGTGTACGTCCTTCTTGGAGTGAACACAGCATACTTAAGAAAATAGTTGTGCACTGTTTACAAATAAGACCAAATAGCAAAAATACTAAAAATAAACAAAAATTACAATTTTAAACAAATAAATTCTCTGAATATAAAAGTCTCCGAAAAGAAGAGACTGATGAACCGAAGATGTCGGTTTTACTACAAATGCTGTTATAAAATGAGCACATTATGATTATGAGCGCAATGAGACCGGTTGCTCTGCGGGCACGGGGGTGGGGGCGGATAGAGTCCCGCGCTGCGCCGGCGCACACTGGACTTCCTCGTCGCTGGAGTCCTCCTGTGCCAGGTTGGGAATATTCCAGCAAGCGGAGCTGACTGCGTCGTCACCAGACATGTCCACTCCCCCACGATGACCATAAAGACATGGTCTCCACGTCGGTGGCATTCTCCATCCCCCATCTCTATTAAAATTAGGCCGCCTGTCTATTTCAATGGCCTCCCTGACTTTCCGGGGCACAAAAAACTTCTCACGTGCTAGCACTTTCGCCTTGTCAAACCGGATATAGTGCCGCACGTCAGAGCCTAGGGAATGTTCTACCACCGCGGAACCGATGCTATCCAAGTTCTTCATGGCACGTATGTGTTCGGCAAGCCTGGTGGACACGTTCTTCCTAGTTTCGCCAACGTAACACTCACCGCAATCGCATGGGATCATATAAACACCGCCACGCGCCGCGGTCCGCAGTGCCAAACGAGACGCAACCGTGAGCGCGTCACGTTTGTAAACTCGCCTGATGAAGGTCACCGAATGTGACCGAAACTATTAGTCGTAGTAGACGACTTAATTTTTACGTGAGTATTCCCGTGTTTAATTATAACAAAAATGTGTGACAACCACGTTAGTTTCCATAGTAAAATTTGCTGAACTATCAGAATCAGAATCAGAATATTTTTATTGTTTAAATTGTGTACATAAGGTGTTCTTATTACAATTTGCAGTTTCAACAATTTGCCCATTTCGGGCGTACAATAATTAGCTTAAAGATTAAATAAAATTGAAAAAAAAAAAAGAAAAACTATAACCACAATTACATATCTTGTTAGGAATTTAAACCAACACTATTTTGCAAAATATTCTTGTAAGTTATAAAAACTTTGCGTTAGTAACCAAGATTTCAACATTTTGTTGAAATCAGGTCCTCTGTGCATCTTAACGTCTAAAGGCAGATTGTTATAAATTTTAATAGCTGTGAAGTAAGAGCTCTTGTGATACAAGGAGTTATTGGCCTGAGGTATATAAATATTATACTTGTATTTGGTCCTTAGAATTTCTGATCGGTTGGATTTGGTTTCAAAAAAGTAGTAGTAGTTGCTTTCAACAAAGATACAAATTTGGTAGATAAAAATACAAGTAAGTGTAAGGAAGTTATTCTCTTTGAAAACATTACGAAGTGTTTCAGTACTATCTAAGTTAAATATACATCTAAGACATCTTTTTTGAAGTACAAAAGTAGATTCTACTTCAACAGAATTACCCCAAAATATAATCCCATAGCTTAGAAGAGGATAAACATAACCATAATACGCGTTTATAGCTATTTTTTTCGATGATACATTTTTTAATATTGAAACAGCATAAATGTATTGAGAAAGTTTTGTGTTAATTTTGGAGATGTGAGCTTTCCAATTTAAATTAGTGTCTATTGTTACTCCAAGAAATTTGGTTTCTGTAACAATATCGTCACCGTAGTGTCAAAATTAAATAACTGACAAATCTAAAGTTCCGAGATAATCGCAATTTTGTGTTTTTTTTTCAAACAAATGACATTTACTTCTTAACCCTAAGGAAATTTACTATCCATTTTTTGATATTTTATAAAACCAAAGATTATTGTTTTTATCATTATACATTTATCATGCTACTTTTTTTAGTAGCTTAGGAAAACGCAAAAAAGAAATTATTTAGTTTTGCCACTACTTCATTTTGAAATTTAGGCATAGTTATTTATTTATAACTGTAAGTTATTGAATTTTTCCACAAATTAATTTAATCATTATGGAAATATTTTGATCGACTAGTACCATTATCTACTTCTTTTAAGATTTGATCGAAATAATTTTTCTATTATTAACTTTTCAATCCTATAAATTTAATTTTCATTTAATCAATTACTTTATAATATCAAGTCAAGTCAACATACAAAAATGATTTATAAATTATAAATAAAAATTGTAGTAATAATATTTTCATGTACGTATTTATTATAATGCAGTTTAATAGGAAATTGCAACGTCAAATTAAGTTTAAATTGGAAATAGATAAATAATAAGTACTTAAAATAATTATTGAAACAAAAACAAATAAACTAAATTGAGGCAATTCTGACATGACTAAAATCTTTTGAGGATTGGAGTAATAAAAGTAAATTAATAAAAGAAAAAATAGTGGGCACGCCAAACTTGCCCCAGATTACAACAAAAAATAGACTTCTGCCACTTAAAATAATTTAAATTTTAATTAGTCATTCTTAATTTTAAGTTGAAATAATAATAATAATTAAAAACAAATCAGTCTGTTTCAACGTCAGATATAGTTTCAAAATCCATGGGTTGGTTAGCTGAGGGTAATCCCTCATACCAGGCATGGAGTTCCACGGGTATTATATTTTTTTTGCAAAGCATAATAAGGTCTTTTTTCTTGGCAACAGAAATAGGTAGTGCTTGGTGGCAAGCCTTTGGTAATTCTTGGACTGCAATGTCGATGACTGTCGCGCTTCTTGTTGCCCTGCCCGACTTATAAAGCGTATTGATATTCTTATACGGTCCATCATAATCATAACGAAATTTTATGACGCCCAGCAGATCTTTTTCAAATCGCAGGCATTTAATTTTTAGCCAGTGCATTTTTTCTTTACCATCATCCGTAAGAGTTCTGTTTTTGATAATTTTTGAAGCTAGCTCCTTAACATCTATCATGTCTTTGTATGACAACTCTGTGACTTTGTAAGGGGTGGCTTTGAAATAATAAGTTGTCGGAATGCCACTTTACCCTACAAAATTTAGCAACCAGATACACAGTTACTGTGGAATGGACAAAAAAGTCACAGCGGATGTGAAGGAAATAACAAAGCCGACTTACTCGCAAAGGATGGCATAAAGAAAGAAATTAAGGCAGATGTTGCAGCACTGTGTAAACCAACGGCAATGGAAACGCGGAACCTGTTAATTGCCTACACGGAAAAAGAACAGCAAAATCTATGGAACAAAACTACAGATTGTAAACACTCAAAAGCTTTTTACCCATCGATAAATAGAAAAGCGACCAACAAACTACTCAAGTTAACCAGGACAGATCTCCGTACAATGATAGGCATTATCACCGGCCACTGTGAGCTAAATTACCAGTTACACAAAATTGGAGCTACGGATAGTCCGCTGTGCCGAGGCTGTTTACAAGAGGACGAAACCGTGGAGCACGCGCTGTTGCACTGTGAGGCCACGGAAGACATAAGATCAAGGTCGAGGCTCTTTGAAGAAACCACACAACAAGTCTCAATTACCACAACACCTGGCGCAATGCAAGTGGAGGAGGTATGCCAGCGACCCCAGGCCGTGCTCCGTTATTTTAGGGAGCTCGGATGGTTGGGGTAAGCTGGCAGTCGGGGGGCAATGCACAACACACCCCAAGCGGGACGTCGGTGCAGGTCGTATCACCCCCTTTAAGAATAAGAATAAGAATAAGAAGGGGTGGCTTTTTTATTATTTCGGCTTGATCGCGCCCTAACCATGACTCCTTTCCAATCAATCACAGAATATGCTTCTGTGTACTTTTTTTCTTTTTCAATGGCACTGTGCATCGAGTCTACTTCCATAAAACTATGGCCATTCTCCAGGTATTTTTGCTCAATAACACAGTCATAGTTGTGGATTGACTTGGACCAAGTGTAATAGAAATCCTATTGGTTCCTGTTCTGCCCTGAACATGTATCAGAACAAAAGAATCAATCAATCTTCAATCAATCAATCAAATCTTCAATCAATCTTTAAAATAACAACAAAAGGATGTTTTGATGTAATAATTACTAACTTACAAAACTATCGTTGTTATAAACAACATAGGTAATGCTTTTGTTTTGAACACACGCCTATCTTTCCTGTATGAGCAATAACTATACTTACTATTTACCTAGGTAAGGTAAGTTCGCCTAATAAGGACCAGGTTTTTGTAAATCTTTATAAATCTGAATTAAGAAGTATTTTAACTTAAAAAACATATGAAATGTACAAATTACCCATATTTGAAGTAAAATCATTAAACAAAAATCATAAATCTAAAGTAAATAAATGACAAAAAATGTTTTTAAAAAGCTTGTCAATGGACCTTATTAGGAATAGGTGATCTCAATAAGGCCCATTCCTGCTCCTTTGATAATTCCGAAACCACATAATTTAATTCTTTTATTTAATATTTTTTGTTAACTGTTACAATTGTTTTTGTCATTCCCAATGGATTAGTCCTTAAAGTGATAAGAATTTTAGTGTTGGTCCTTAAAAAGTCTATAGAAACTTAAACGCAGAATAATAGATTTGATTTATGTCTTTTATTAAAACACAGTTTTGAATTGTATTGATATTTACTAAGTGAAACTATTTTAAGCATAAAACAACATAAAAAGGAACATTTTCAGTCATTAGCCCTTGGGCCTTATTAAGTCTATAGAAATCACATTTTTGGCGGTGGGCCTTATTTGGACTATCAAATAATAAAAATATAATGAACTCAGGAAACTCAGTGACACAAACTGGTCTTAGTACTTAAGTGACAGCAACATAATATGTACCTATTGAAATCAAATCAAGACAGGGTTATGCCATGTCCAAAATGCACGTAACAATAATTTGTCACAACTCTTTCCTAAGTTCTTGTGCAAACTAAAATATTAGGAACTTTAAAACTGAAAACAAAAGATAAACTCAAAACAAAAATTACTGAACAAATCAGATCAAAACTTGCTTACCTAAATAACGTTACAAATAAAAATAATTAGAAAACTAGAAAAATAATTATGAAGTTTTTATACAATAACGACAACTGTACTGTATCAGTTAAATAAGGTAGTGAATCGGCATTACAAAAATAAAACTTAAAAATATTTTTCTGATTAACAAGAAGTAATTGTAAAACTTACAAGCAATCCGGACATATAAAGTCGTCTAAATCTTCTTTTGTTAGGCCCACACATTCCTCGTGATACCACAAAAGGCACATTTTGCACTGTCGCATATCTGCTACATTATTACTTTTGCAAGCAGGACAGTACCAGTCTTCCTTAACTTTTTTAGCTATAAGTATTCTTGTCTTTCGTGTCGAATTCTCTTTGCTTTCATTTTCTTGCTTAGCTTTAGACTTAGATGTAGTAGTAACACTCTTGCAAGTGTTTTGTTTTTGTTGGTACTCTGCTGTCTTTTGTTTGTTAGCTTTAACGTTTTTTTGCCCTTTTTTACCGTTTTTTGTTTGTTCTTCAATATATTTCTTCTTCTTGGTTGGTTTTTGGTTTTTCTTTGCTTCCTTGTCTTTGAATAAATCTTTTTTACCTTCTTTGGTTGGCTCTTCATTATATTTCTTCTTCTTGGTTGGTTTTTGGTCTTTTTTTGCTTCCTTGTCTTTGAATAAATCTTTGGTTATGCGTTGTCCTATGTAATTAACCGCTTTGCGCCTTGGCTTTGCCTTAGTTTGAGCATAATTAGGAGTCGGAATAAATTGTTGAAAAGGTGTCCTTTGCACACTAGAAACTTTTTGCTTTTCGCTAAATCTTGATAATGGGGTATTGTCATCATCGGAGCTATCTGTCACCATCACCTTCGATCTAACATGTTTCTGAATTGGTATCTCATTTTGTTCTTCATCAGATGCCGTAGAGGATGACGTATAAATTCTGATATTTCTTGCTGGATAATTTAGATGTATTGGCAGATTGTGTTCAATGTCTGAACCTTCAGACGGGGAAGATAAAAGGGTAGGTGGACGACGAAGGTGCAATCCTGAAGGGCCAGGAACGGGAGTACTGTAGCGAACATGAAATCCTAAAGGGCCAGAAACGGGAGAATCGGAGCAAATATTCTCCATTGGTACATTGTTTAAGATTGAATCTATTTCTCCTTGTGCTGATTCGGTAGAAGAGCTGTAATCCACAATTTTTTTTAAAGTATGAACAGCCTGTTCCGCTTGTTTTTTTGCTGGAGTTAAATTTTGAGCTGAGTTTTCTTCAGCATAGAAAGTGACATCTGTGTCGAAGGTGTCATGTGGGACTTGAATACATTCGGGAGAACTTGGTGCCGTCACTGAAATTTGAGCTGAGTTATCTTCATCATAGAAAGTGACGTCTGGGTCGAAGGTGTCATGTGGGACTTGAATGCATTCGGGAGAACTTTGTGCCGTTACTGAAATTCCAGTACCTGTGGGTGCTACAGTCAAATGAGTCAGTACAGACGGCGCGAAAGCTTCTTCTGGGATTGCACTTGGGTCCCAGGGATATAGACCAGTTGCCCTGAATCCATTCACAATATTGCTTTGAGTCATGCACTTTGGCCACACCTTTGTCAAGATTTTATTGAAACGAGCTTTAGTAAGCTTTTTCTGTGGGTTTTGGTAATTAAACTGTAATACCTGTTCATCCCAAAAGTGCTCGAAGGACTTATTGATAGATTTGTCGAGTGGTTGCAACTCGTGGGTGGTGTTCGAAGGCAAGCAATAAAGGACTATGTCCTGTTTTTCCGCTGCATCAACAATGTCGCAATCTAAATGCGATGAAGCTCCGTCAAAAACAAGAAGGCACTTGCCTGGAGATTTGTATTTTGCCAAGTGGTTGATAAAATCCACAAATAGTTCAGTGGTCATAGAGCCTTTTGGGGCCATTTTGACCAAGGTCCCCGGGGGTAAATTTTCTTTAAACTCATCACGCATTCTCTTGCCCTTGAATAGGATCATTGGGGGAATTGCCATCCCAGCAGCATTTACGCAGATAGCAACAGTCACATTTTCTGCGTGCTCTTGAGCTATTAGATGGACCCTGCGTGAACCTTTCTCAGCCAATACTTGTGGTTGCCGATGAACTGTGAGCCTACACCCCTTTTCATCAATATTATATAGACGTTCCGGATTTTCGTCTATGTTAAGGTCGTCATATATTTCCCGGATTGCTTTGAAGTGCTGTTCAACTATAGGTTTATTCAGCTTTTGAGCCCTAGCTGGATTCATAAATTGTGGTTTACGTTTCGAAATATCTTTATTTCTCGCTAGAAAGTTTTTGAGCCATTTTCTGCCAGCTGTCGATTTTTTGTCACTAAAACAGTTTTGGATGTTGTGCTTCTTACAAAACAAATAAGCGTGTCTACGTATTACTTTTGGGGTTAAGGGAACTCCTATTTTTGAAAACCTCTTTATTCTCTCCGCCAAATCCTTTTCTTGAGCTTCCGTGAAAATAGCTTTTCTTCCCATCCTCTTTACTGCACTTCCAGACTTTATATGATTCTTTAGAGTTCGTCGTGGTATATTGTACTTCAAAGCGACCGCACGCTCCGACATCCGGCTATTCTTTATTTCTTCTAATGCATTCTTCATATCGCTTTGAGACCATCCCATACCACGTTTTTTTTTTGTTATTGGGTCCATATTTGCACTAAAACCAAAAATGTTATTGTTAGTAATATTAGTAAGTATCTATAGTTTATGATAGCCGTGTGGTGCCGCCAGAGTAGAATAGCATCACCCCATATCTGCCCGTGGGTGTCGTAGAAGGCGATTAAGGGTTATCCGAGAGGTGGGCAGCAGCGCGTCACCAACCCGCCTGCCCAGCATTCTGACTACGGGCAAACCCTCCCCCCCCCATTTTGGGGGAGACCTATGTTCAGCAGTGGACTTCCTACGGCTGTTATGATGATGATGATGATAGTTTATGAAAACAAGCGGTTCAGTGTTTTTATACACCTAATAAGGTCCGGTCCTTATTTGGTGACAAGGAGGTGGTCCTTGTTAGGCACTTCGCCATTCTGCAGAAAACTAATCAAAATCGACAAAAAAATTGTTCTTCCAATAACCTTACCTTCACAATCCACGCCTAAATGTCACTTATTCCTTTTCATGTGTAAACTTCTTGCCAAAACGAAGCAGAAACACTTGAATTAATCGAATAACACCAACAATTTTTATAAAATGACCTACGCGTCGTGACGTGAACTGCATCGACAGGCATACTGACAAAATGGCGGCTTAAAAACCAAGTAACGCCAATGCGCTTCAATGATTGGTTAATGAGGAGCGTCGGAGCGAAATTTGATTTCAATTTAGTATCGGGAGCGGGATTTTTGAAATGGTGGCTCTTATTAGGAACCGGCCCTTATTAGGCGAACATACCTTACTTACTTAATAAAAAATAAGTGCCCAAGTACCTATTCAGCTTATGATCTTGATAATAAAAAATTATAAGTATTTCATTTGTGCATCATACAAAATAATACTATTTTACCTAGTCAAAAAAGTAGGTAGATGTGTAGGTAGGTTCAAACTTGTTAAATGATAATAGACAAACCTATAATAGCTCACCTTAGCTCGACTTCTTTCTGCTTGACACAACTTTACTAGATTCCGCCCTCGCGATTCCATAATTACCTATAATTATAAATCCGTGCAGCGGCAGCGAGTGTGCAACCTCGAGAAAGCATCAAGAAATTAATGATCGGACGCCGCGCCGCCGGGACGCGGCGATGCGAGGACTTGGGCGGCGGACGGGCGGCGCGGAGCGCGGCGCACCCGCACACCTCTCCCGCGCTACCGCCTTTCCCGCCAATTTTATATTCCCCGAATACTCACAAAAATGAATAATTTACTTTGTTTTGTTTAAGATATTTGACTAAACATCAATAATGATTGGTATTTAACTCTTCGTAGTGTTCAATTCACGATATTACGTTGGCAAAGTAAATAATCATACTTATTTAATTTAAAACAATAAGGGAAACGGAAATTGAACTGATAATATAAATAAACAAATGACTTTGTTTATTTCTGTTTTATATAAAAACTACGTAAGACTGTAAGTGAGTTGTGGAAAAACTAAATAAAGAAGCTTATTGATGTTATTATAAGTTGTTTAGTAATTTATCTGAAATTATTTATTTATTTCAAATGTTATTTAGTTTTACCATAAACATGATTTTCCGTTTAGCTGTAATTTATTTTTGCCATAAATATGGTTAAACCTATATTTTTTTATGAATTATCCAAAATACCTTAACGTCAAATATACCAAAAAACGCAGCGCAGTTTCAACTTTATGTAATTGCAATAAAGTCGATTTGATAAAAAGTGTTAGTTATTTAATTTTGACACTACGGTGACGATATCGACTTTTGTTTTTTTAATAAGAATATTTAACGGTAGTGATTTCTGTCTATAATTTTTGAATTCTATTAATTTTGTTTTATCAACATTTACATTTAGATTTAAGTTTTCTAGCCAGCTTACAACTGCATCAACAGATTTGTTAATTTCCATTTCAAATTCATTCAGACTTAGGTTTCCTTTACTCATGTAAATGGTTGCATCGTCAGCAAACATAACACACAAATGTTTTGTAATAAGTGGTAACTCATTTACATAAATTAGAAATAGTAACGGTCCAAGAATACTACCTTGGGGCACACCTAGCAAAACTTTATTAAAATTTGAATAGACTTTTCCAACTGATTTTGTGCTTTTATTGAATGATTCTAGCATGGTTGATTGATTTCTGTTTTGTAAATAAGATTCTATAAATTGTAAGGCCTATGTTTTAACACTTTGACTGCGGGAAACACATACCTTGTGTTTTCCTTTGTGCGACGCGAGTGCGGCTGCACACGCGAGGCGCTTACGTAAAACAACGCATTTGACTATTAGCCGCACCTAAAGGCAAGCGCATGTGATTATTAGCCGCAGTCAAAGTGTTAAAGGTAGCCAAGACGGGCTTTAAGTCATATACTTATCTGTTTCTTTCTAAAATCATCCTAATTCTCACAAAAAATCATCCTAGTTTTCATGAGAAACCATTCCGATCATCAACAAAACCATCCTAATTCTCTTCAGAAATCGTCCTAGTCATCAAAAATAGTCCTGGTCGTCGCGGTGTTTCAAAACCATAGTTTTCATTTTCATGATAAAAATTGTCCTAATCATCAAAATGGAACTTAGTTCCCATAACCTTAGCACTGGTAGTAGGGCATCTGCTCAAGTCCACGCCTTTAGCCAGCATGTCGCTGTAGGGCAGCTCCGCGAGGAGTGAGTAGCCGCTCTTCTTGGCGAGCACTTGTGAAGTGGTGGCGGTGAACACTGTGCATGTCGCTTCCAGGCCGAACGCTTTGGCTAGGGGCTTTCTGGAAACATATCAAGTTATATGAATAAGCTGGACCATGCGGTTACACCCGCTGTTTTTTACTTTTAAACATTCCCTGTTTAAGAGCGAACAAAACAAAAAAGAATTACTCAAATCGATCCTGCCGTTCTCAAGTTTTAGCCGGACAAACGAACAGTGATTCACTTTTAAATATATGAGAAGAAGAAGATTAGCCGGACCATGCGGTTACATCGATGATGACGATAGAATAATAATTACATTGAATATTAATAGCCTATATGTTAACACAGGATATATTTCCATCAAATTAAGTCCCTACAAAATATAATATAACAAAATAGCCCGGTACGTGGGTCCACGACATCAGACCCATCGCGTCGTGAATGAGATTGGCCCAAGGCCCAAGACAGGGAACAAGGAACAATGGCACAAGGGAAAGGAAACCCATACCCAGCAGTGGGTCGATACAGGCTTACGATGATGATGGTGAATAAATTCATGTCAAATATGAACATAACTGTCTCATGTGATATCTTCTTAATATATATAAATTACGAGTACGTGTCACGTTGTTTGTCCGCTATATAATAGACTCCTAAACTACTTAACCGATTTCAATCAAATTTGCACACCGTGTGCAGTTCGATCTAACATAGGAGATAGGATAGCTCACATCTCAATTTAAAGTAAAAAAACATGAAAAATTAGAAAATTTAAAAATACTTAAACCATATACTAGCGCTTTGGACAATGTAAACTTTTTTAATGTAACTTTTGACATTTGACATAGAATTGACGCAACGGCTTTTGACAGGACAACGTCTGTCGAGTCAGCTAGTATTAGGTATATAAACATTCTTTTTTATTTCATCTCTTTTTTACCTTGCTTCAAACAGTCTAGCGCCGATATTCTGCCCCCTATGTTCCGGTAGAACAGTCAGTCCGCTGGAAGTCAGGTATTTATCCACCTGGAAGTGCTGGAACACGTCCACCAGCTCCTCAGCTGTGATCAGCGTGAGGAGGAGCTTCCTCCAGGAGTCGCCGCGGACCTGGGTGTGGTGATTTATAAATATGTTAAATAGCATAAAATGTCAATGACAAAATGCGGAACAGCTTTTGTTTCGTGATATTGATATAGGGCCTTTATGATACAGGGTTATAAGGAAAGGGTATGTTAGGCCGAAAAAGGCTCGTAGTACTCATCATAATGAACAACTTTTTACACAGAAATCTCGAAATAAGCTAAGTATTCCATAGAATAACGTCAATGACACTACAAAATGTATACCTGATTATTTTGTTTTGTGATTTCCGGGTTGGGCCCATAGTTAAAGTTGTTCATAATGATGAGTACCTTTTTTTTTTTTTTTTTTTTTTTTTTTTTTTTTTTTTTTTTTTTTTTTTTGACGCGGGGTAATGCACTTACGCATCCCCCACCCGCCGGGGGAGACGAGTGGGGGTATGTCGGACTCGACACCGGTGAAGATGGTGGGTACCGGTGCCCATACCGACTAAAACCCCCGCGGTGAGCAGTCCGCCGCCATTGTGGAGCGAGATGAGGGCGCTTTAGCAATCTCCATCTCGCGCCACGGCGGCAGGCCCGGATCGGAACCGGGCCCCAGTCGCCGAGGGAGGGACGGCCTTGCTCACCAAGGCCGCCCCCCAGACGTGTGGAGCCGGTGCAAGCCGGCGGAGAGTCCCCCGACCCTCCGCCAGTGGCCCCACTACGGAGAGTGAAGGAGGCGAGCGAATCGCCCCCTCCTCCCTCCCCGTCGTCTGCGTCGGAGCGGATCAGAGCGGGGATCGTCCTCCCTGATCCGCTCCGCGGCCTCCTTCTGCGACATTACCGCCTCGCAGAAGGAGGCCACGGCCTGCCACGATCTCTCGTTGCGGAGCATCGCCCTAACAACGCTCGGCAACGAGAGATCTCCGCCCACGATTGCGGTAAGCGTGTGCCGCTGCGGGCCCCATGCGGCACACGCCTCCAGCGTGTGGAGCGCCGTATCCTCCGGCGCTCCACACTCGTGGCAGGCCGGCGTCGCCTCCCGTCTCGCGATCTCGTGCAGGTACTTTCCGAAGCACCCGTGCCCGGAAAGCACCTGCACAAGTCGGAACGACAGCGACCCGAACCGCCGCCGCATCCACCCCCGGAGGACCGGTCGAATGGCCTCCACCGTCCGCTTCCCTGGGACCGGTGGAGCCAGGTCCTCCGTCCACCGCCTCAACATGGTGGCCTGCGCCTGCCTCCGCATGCGCTTCACCTCCTCCCACGCTGGGGGCTCCCCGCGGGATCTCCTCGCCGCTACGAAGTGGTACACTTCGGCGAGGATCTCCGCTTGGAGCTCCCAGGGGGGATCCCCGGCTAGGACGCATGCGGCCGTCCAGGACACCGTCCGGTACCCGCGTATCGCCCTCGTCGCGATGACCCGCTGCGGACGTCGCAGCAGGGCATTATTAGCACGACCGAGGGCGTCCGCCCAGACCGGTGCCCCGTACATGGCCATACTCCGGATGACCCCGGAGTACAGCCGACGGCATATGGCGCTAGGGCCACCCACGTTGGGCAGCAGCCTCCCCAAAGCGGCGGCGGCTCCCAGGACTTTTGGGGCAAGCTGGACGAAATGTGCCCCAAAAGTCCACCTCCCGTCCAGGACGAGGCCCAGGTACTTCATCTGGGCCCCGACCCGGACCGAGACCCCGTCCAGGTTTACCCGCGTACCTGGAGGGGGTCCTCCCCGAGGCCCGTGGAACAACAGGGCCTCGGTCTTGGAGAGGGCGACCTCCAGTCCCAGGGCACGGATACGGTCGACCACCAGGGCTGTTCCCATCGTGGCCAACCGCACCGTTTCCCCGAGGTCCCTCCCCTTGGCTACGACGAGGGTGTCGTCGGCGTAGCACGCGACCCTGATGTTGGCGGGAAGCGTGCCACGGAGCACCCAGTCGTAGCCCACGTTCCACAGGAGCGGTCCCAGCACCGACCCCTGTGGAACCCCGCAGGAGACGCGATGGCGCCTCAAGCCGTCGCGTCCCTCCACCAGGACCTCGCGGTCCTGGAGGTAGTCGGCCAGCAGCCTCCGCAGATACAGGGGCACTCCGTGGTACCGGAGCGCCTCCTGTATTGTTCCATGCGGGAGGCTGTTGAAGGCGTTGGCGATGTCCAGCGAGACGGCCAACGCCTTACCCCCCTGGCCGACTGCATCCTGCGTCCACTCCTTGAGCCAGAGCAGGGCGTCTATTGTCGACCGCCCTGCCCTGAACCCATACTGGGCCTCGGATAAACCGGGCCCAGTCCTCTCCAGGTGCCGGATGACACGGGAAGCCACGACTCTCTCCAGCAGCTTTCCCGTGTCGTCCGGCAGCACGATTGGCCTGTATGCGGAAGGCGACTCAACGGCACGTCCCTCCTTCCGCAACAGGCACAATCGGCCGTCCTTCCACAGCTTCGGGAACTGTCCTGACGTGAGGCACGCGTCGAACAGCTCCCGAAGCCGACCGCCCAACTCCCTGAGGGCGATCCTCAGGACCCGTCCCGGGATCCCGTCCGGACCCGGGGCCGTCTTGCCGCGCAAGTGGCCGACGGCAACCTCCATCTCCGCTTCCGACACAGGCGGGATGGAGGCCGGGTCCAACTCTTCCGTGGAGGACGGCTGCGCCATCGCCGGCGGGGTGTGGAGAGGGGGATCAGGAAATAGCCCCTCCAGCACCCTGCCTAGGAGCTCCGGCTCCAGGGACTCCGCGACTGGGGGCGTCTGGCCCCGGAACTTTTTCCGGGCCGCCAGGTACGGACGCCCCCACGGGTCCCTGTCGAGGCCCTCCAGGGCCTCCCCCCAGGCCTGGGACTTGGCCCGTCCTATGGCCAGCTGCAGCTCTTTCTTCGCAGCGCGGTACTGGCCATAGAGACGGGCCTCGACAGCCAGCGCCTCCGGCGACATCTGGTCGTCCGTCCGACCGTGCCGCCGCCTCCTGCAGCGGGCGTACGGCCGCCGCGCGCGCATGCAGGCCGCTCGGAGATCGGCAATCTCCGAGCTCCACCAGTAGACCTGGCGGCGACCACCGGGACGGCGACGGGACCGCGGCATGGCCGCGTCGCATACGGCCGTTACCGCCGCCCGAAGGTGACCCGCTGCGACGTCCACCTCCGGGTGCGCGGGGCCGGCAAACCACAGCTGGACGATGGCCGCCTCTTCAGCCAACTCGGCGTCGAGGCGACCGATCGTCCAGCGCGGGAAATCCCCCCGCACCACGCGCCGCGGCCCTCCCTGGATGTCGGAGGGGACGATCTCGAACCTAATATATTTGTGGTCCGAGAGCGTCTCCACCTCCGACATCACCCTCCAGGCCCGGACACGTGCGGCGACAGCTGGGGTGGCGAACGTCACGTCCACCACGGACCCCCCACGCTGTCGCACGCACGTGTGGGCTGACCCTCTGTTTAATAGGGTCAGCCCTGAGGCAACCGCCCACTCCCCGACTATCTCCCCGCGAGAGTCAGTGGAGGGGTTGCCCCATTCCCGGGCCTTGGCGTTCAGGTCCCCCATTAGGAGGACCTGACGTGGCGCCTGCCGTCTCACCGCCGCGGCCAGGAGGTCCATGAAGGTCTCCAGCTCCGCGGCGGTTCTGTTGGGGGAGAAGTACGCGCCGATCACCGCGTACTCCTCCCACTTGGCCACCACGTACCCCATAATGATGAGTACCTACTATATCTAAGCCTAATGTTTGTTACTATTTCACGCTAAAACGGCTGAACGGATTTATATGAGATTTGGAATTTAGGTTGTTCATGGTCGTGATTAACACATAGGCAGTGGCGTAGCGTAGTAGGGGCGGGGGGGGGGGGGGGGGCCCGCACTTTTTAGGGGGCGGCAAAATTTCACAATAAATAATAAAAATATTTAAACCATTTCATATTTTTATCGCAATTACAAATTGGTACCGATTGAAAAGAGCACGGAACTTTTCATTACTTATGCTGTGACGAATTCGGTGAATCTCTTTTCTTTGAATGACATTTTGTAGCGACTGTTTGATGTGTATTTCTTCTTGGCAAGAAATACAAACTTTTACTAAGTTTAAACGTTTGAGTAGTTTTCTTTTACTACACTTGAAAAACTTGAGTATATTATTTTAAAAAACATATTAAACAGCATAATTTTCAAATGAATAATGCACTTTAGTCAAAAGTGCAGCAGAATTTACTACTAGCCTAAGATCCCGCTATACAACGATCTTCACCGAGATATTTTTTGATGAAATGTATTTTATATTCAATCTAATTTGTCAATAAATATATTGCATATGGGTTGTCTAACAAATTTCAGTCCAGGAAATGATTAATTATTAAAAAAAAAATTTAAACATTTCCAATCGAAAGTATGAAGCCCATAGAATGTGCAAACGTTAGGTTGCCTGTTCTTTTCCGGTCACAACTCTCGGGTTGCCAGGTATAAACAGGTAAATCGATACCTGTTAGCATGCACCGGTCTGATTATTGAATTAAAATTAAATGAAATTATAGATTATTTCATTAGGAACACGGTGACATAGGGTTGCCTGCGAAAAATCAGTCCCGAATTCCGGTTGTCGAATTTTGAAAAGTGAAATATTGCTGTGAGTGAATATGTGCGAGTGAGAGGTCCCAACCAACCATCCTATGCGATAGAAGAGGACACAGTATAGCATGCTGTTTGAAGTCCGTCCATTTAAAGAAAGAGAGTGCACATGCTATTTGTTCTTGAAAAGGATAGCGATAGACTCGTACTATATGCTGTGCATCATTTTGGAGTAGTTTTTTTAATTAAAATAAAGGAATATTTATTTAATTTTTTTCAAAATTCGCAGGACTGTTTTTTCGCAGGCAACTCTATACCATCGTGTTCATAATGAAATAATCTTTAATTCTATTTTATTTCAATAATCAGACCGGTGCATAATGCTTACAGGTATCGATTTACCTGTTTATACCAGGCAATGAGGGATCCCGAGAGTTGTGACCGGAAAAGAATAGGCAACCTAAACTTTGCGTATTCTATGGGTTTCATACTGTCGATTGGTATAGAATTTGTCTAATAATCAAACCGGTGAAATGTTTATAGATTTTTTTTTATATAATTATTTAATCATATCCTGGACTGTAATTTGTTAGGCAACCCATATGTTATATATTTATTGACATATTAAATTGAATATAAAATACGTTTCATCAAATAAACATCTCGGTGAAGGTCGTTGTATAGCGGGATCTTAGGCTATTATTGTAAAACTTAGATATACTTTTTTACTTAAAATCTAACCTGTATAATGCAAAATAATGATGACTGTTCTTGCCGAAAAGTTACCTACAAATAATGTATTGTATACATTAAATTGAAATACCTATATAAGAGGGCGGCGAAATTGTCATCCGCCCCGGGCGGCCGGCACTCACGCTACGCCACTCATAGTGCTTGAACACGTTGACTAGCGGGCGCGGGCGCGGGCGCGGTCACGAAATATCAAACATACAGCATACTATGCAAGTGTTCACGTACAAAACGCAGGTGCGGCGAAAGTAGCGGGCCAGCTAGCGATTCGCGCGCGCGGCGCGCGCGGCTATATCAAACGAGTGAGACGTTTGTGTGTGTTCACGTCGAACTAGCGGCGGAGCGCGCGATTCACTCGCGACGCCAAGTAAGTTCAACCAGTTTGAAACGTCAACTCGCGCAAACGCCTGGCGGCCAATGTGAACACGAGTTCGCCACTTCTCCGCGCCCGCGCCCGCGCCCGCGCCCGCGCCTTCCAACGTGGACAAGCACATATAGGCTACTTTTTATCTCGGAAAACGCGGGTGAAATTGCGGGGCACAGGTAGTATATAATATATAGTAGTAGTTATATAGTAGTACTATATTGTAGTTTATAGCACCATAATTATTAATTGTGGAACACTTATCTTTTTTTTTTTTTTTTCCTATTATTTAAGAAGTGTCAAAAGAACATTTCTTAATAAAATTACAATCTAGCCTCAGGCTAATAAGTAATTTAAATCTAACTTAAATTTCTAGGTAACTAATTACTAAGAATGTGTCCATTAACACTTTTCTTATTGTTTCTATTAAGGCGAAGACACAATGTTCACGTGTTCTCTACACTTTACACTTTGACTATAATCACTACTTATGACTAACATACACTACACTAGCTCGAACGGTTTTGTTCTCTTAAGTCTTCTAACTATATCTGTGTGATCGAGGAGCTGGATGGCCTCGACATTCACATGGTGGTGAAGTCTGTTTTCGTGAGCTTCTGCATACCTTTGTATAACTTTGTCTACAAACTCTACTTGAAGGTCCCGGTGGAGATCTATGTTTCTTACGTACCATGGTGCATTCGTTATGTCCCTCAGTACTTTATTTTGAAACCTTTGTATGATCAATACATTGCTCTGTGCGGTACAACCCCATAGCTGGATACCATAAGTCCAGACTGGCATTAGGACTTGTTTATATATTAATAGTTTATTCTGTAGTGACAGCGAGGAGTTTCTTCCAAGTAGCCAGTACATTTGCTTATACCTAAGGTTCAGCTCATCTCTTTTCTTCTTGACGTGGGCTTTCCATCGAAGTTTGGCGTCAAGAGTCATGCCTAGATATTTGGCTGTATTCTCATAAGGTATTACTTGATTATTAATAAAAATCTGAGAATACCTGTGCTGCTTATTACTGAAGTCTATGTGGATGGATTTTGTTTCATTTAACTTAATCTTCCATTTTTTTGTCCATTCATAGACTTGGTTTACAGCCATTTGAACCTTTTCAACTGCTTCTTCATGGCTATTTCCTATGGCCATTATGGCAGTGTCGTCAGCAAAGGTAGCAATGGTGTTGTTTTGTAGCTCTGGAATGTCGCAGGTGTATAATAGGTACAGGACCGGCCCTAACACACTTCCTTGTGGTACTCCAGCTTTTATTTCTTTCAATTCTGAGTAGGAGTCTTCTTGCCTAACTCTGAATAGTCTGTTGGTAATATAAGACTCTAGTATATCCACATAATGTCTGGGGAGCATATTTCTTAGTTTAATTAACAAGCCTTTATGCCATACCTTATCAAAAGCTTGTGCTACGTCTAGAAAAACAGTAGAGCACACTTTTTTATCTTCGAGACTTTTCTCTATCATATTTGTTATTCTATGCACTTGATCGATAGTCGAATGCTTTTCTCGGAAACCGAACTGGTGTTCCGGTATAAGATTTAGTCTCTCTATAACTGGCTTTAACCTTTTGAGAAATGACTTTTCAAAAAGCTTTGACATTATTGGCAGCAGGGATATAGGTCTGTATGATGAAGTTTCATGAGGCGGTTTCCCTGGTTTTGCTATCATGATTACCTCTGCAATCTTCCATGAATCTGGTACATGCTTTAACCTTAACGCGGCGTTAATTAAGGTTGTTAATTTCACTAAAGCCTTCATAGGGAGATTTTTGAGGATTTCTCCTGAGATTAGATCATATCCAGGTGATTTTCGTGAGTTGATATTTCGTCTGATTTCATTAATCACTTCCCGTGGGGTTACTAATTTGATTTTTTCTTCCTCTGTTATGTTGTTGTCATCATTCAAAGTTGGAGTTTCATTTGACTCGCACTCATTTGGTTGGAATATAGCTTCTAAGTGTTCTGCAAATCTTTTAGCTTTTTGCTCGTTGTTTTTTGCCCATGCCCCTGGACCAATTTTTATTGGCGGAGTGTAGGTTATGGGTCTTTTTAGATTTTTTGTAGCTTTCCATAGAGAATAGCCGGTACTGCTATCACTAGTTAGTGTCTGAAGGTATCTATTCATTGAAGCATTATTGAAATTTTTGATCATGTTACTCAATTCTTTTGTCATATTATTGAGTTTTCTTTTGTCTTCTGGACTTCTTGATTGTTGCCAAACTCTTCTCTGCCGTCGTTTTTCAGATAGAAGCCGTTTTATGTTTAAGGGGTAGACTTTTCCCTTAGTAGTTTTATTTACGTCTGGTGTATTGTTCCATGCTGCTCGTTGTATGTGCTTTATAAATTGCTCTAGTTCAACGTCTAAGTGTTCTTTTGTTTTCAGTGGAACTTTGAGGTCTATGTAGCTATCTACCTCTATTTTAAAGCTCTCCCAGTCTGTAAGTTTATTTACTAGAGTTGGAGATTTCTCGTTATATAAAACACTCTCGCTTATTTCTAAACAAACTGGAGAGTGATCCGAGCTCATATCAAAGCTTTGTTCAGCTTGGAGATGGCTAGGACATAAGTTTTTATAAATGAAAAAATCTATTAGATCTGGAATCTTTGCAGTGTCTGATGGCCAGTAAGTTGGATTTCCTGCTGATATTGCATCAGATTTTGTCTCTTTTATTGCAGTGAGTAGTTCTTTACCTTTAGTGTTTGTAAGTCTGGAGCCCCAAAATGTATTTTTAGCATTGAAGTCTCCGCCGATTACAAATCTATCACCAAGACTTTCCAAAAGACTTTTATATTGTTCTTTTTTCAGATTATGTCGAGGTGGACAGTACACGGATGATATTTTTAAAGGAAACCTTTTTGTTTTTATTTCTATGGCAACAGCTTGTATTTCCTTTTCTTCGTATTTAATTTCCTCATGGTGTTGCAAGGTTTCTTTTACGATAACTGCACTTCCAGCTTTAGCTTTGTTGTCTGGGTGAAGAGCATGGTAAGTTTTATACCCTCTGAATTGTATAAATGATTGTTTAGTGAAGTGTGTTTCAGACACTAAACACACATCTATATTTTTTGTTTCTAGGATTAGCTGTAATTCATTTTCATGATTTGCTAATCCATTGGCGTTCCAAATCATGATTTTAAGTGTTCTATTCATAACTTTGGTTTATACTTTGTAGTATTGTTGGTACTACTTTCAATCTTTTTAAGTCGCTCGTCGAAGGATAACATAAGTTTTAATATGTCATCCAACTTTTTGTTATGGTTTTCTGATGTAGGTAGCTGAGCTGACTTTTTTAGGTTTTTTGCAGCTGCCTGGGCGTATGATACATTTTTTGTTGCAATGCTCTCTGTCACGTTCATATTTGGCTTTTCGGCTGGACCATTTGGTTTCGCTGTACCTGTACTGTGATGACGCACTACAGCAGGTTTTGTCCTATTTTTATTTCGAATTAATTGTATTTCTTTTGCTATAGCACACCCCCTGTAGTTAGCAGGGTGAGAGCCTCCACAATGAATACATTTCGGCTTATCTTCTGCTCGTTTTGAGCAGTCTTTAGTATAATGTTTTCCGGTGCACTTCACGCACCTGGGCTCTTTGGCGCAATACTTTTGTGTACGGCCATAGGCTTGGCACCTTTTGCACTGAGGTACTAGCTTGTTGGTTTTAAGAGCCTGTACATCAACTTTGAAACCCAACACTGTTTGAATTTTGAAGATTTTGTTGATGTCTTCAGAATTTTCAAACGTAAGCATGAACATATTCAGCGGTTCTTTAGTTTTCCAGCTTAATTTGCTCACGGCTTCTACAATTTTGAACCCTTTGTGTTTTAAGTCGTTCACAATTCTATCTGGCCTGCAAGTGTAATGCAATTTTTTTACAACAACTCTTATTGGCCTCTCTTGTTTGTTTTCGTACGAGTGCCAAAGGCAGTTGTTTTGTGTTAAAGCTTCGGTTAACGCTCTGTACGTTTCATCGTTTGAAGCGTTGACTTTAACAGATTCACCGCTCATCATTTTCATGGTAAAATCACTATCCTGACGATCTTTGGCTAAAAAATCGTAGAATGTTTGGTAGTTTTTTATTCCATCTACTATTATTGGAGGCGGTTGTATGGCTTTTTTAGGCTTTTCTGGAGTAGGCCCGTCCTGGGTGGGAGTCGTATTCAATTTCCTTTTTTTTCTGGATTTCGTCCGAATCCACTCAGTTTCATAGGCCAGTTCTTCCTCGTCCGTGTTATATTGCGGTTGAGATTCTGTGCGGGGGTGGGAGGTGTCCATGGCACCCGCCTCAGCTTGTTTTGGGTTAGCAAGACATTGAACTTGCTCTTGTAAAAGTTTGATCTGGCTTTTAAGATCCTCTACGAGATATAACAATTTTGCGCTGTTTGCTTGTTCGCGGAGAAGAGCATCGTGCAACAGGCGCTCGGTTTCTGTTTTAACCATGTATGTTATTGTCTTCTCAGTTTTTTCTTTTGAATCCATTATTAAAGCAGGCTTCGCCTTAACAATAACATTCGCCGTCACTGGTCAGCCTTACGCAATGATAAACTGGGTCATCGCGGTTCGGCCGCGACGACCGTTGTTGTGGTGAGTTTGCACTTTCTGCAGTTTACGCGATCGCGGAAGTCGCGGAACGCGACTATACTCAGCGGAAATTGAGCTAGTACTGACAGTTACTAACACTTATCAATATTAGATTATAACATAGGAAACAGATACATCGGGTAGATTAGGTACGAGTAGATAATAGCTTCTACCTTACTATCTTATAAATGAATGGAAATATTGCAAGTACCGAGTGGTTTTGACTGTGTTGTTATTTTCCTATGTTCGATAAGAATCTCAATCGCCTTCGATGCTGAATTGTGATAGCAATCGTTTGCTATCAGTTGCTATCGTTATCAAGTAGGTATCATTTGTAGCCATCACCATTTTTGCGGTTTTGATTCGCTGTAAGTGCGTATGAACTGAACTGATGCTCTGAAGTCTGAACTATCGTACTAACCTACAAAATAAATGCTAATGTTTGTACGTGTGAATGTTTGTTACCTCTCTTACCACGTATCTCCGTAACTACTAAACCGATTTCGATGAGGAATGTAGATAGTTTATGTTCTGAATTAACACATAAGCTAAGCTTTTCATCGTCACCGTTTTACATCATCGCACGGATGTAACTGCAAGGCGCAACCATGGGTTCAACCACTACTATGGGTTATCACCAGAGACGGCATTGATCTCGATCTACCGCTGTCTCTTACCAGTCGTCGACTTGCGAGTTCACATAAGATATATCGCACGGCATCAATCGCGGTATCTGGGCCAACTCCAAGATACTCCTTGACCCTACGATTCCCATTCTAAGTAGGTAACTAGCTACCCGGAGCTTAATAAATGTTATACGTTAAATTAAAGCTTGTAAAAAGGGTTTACCTTATCCAGATCATCCTCTTTATCTCCCTTACTCTTCACCAGCACGATATTGAACCCGACGAGCTGGTCGGGCGCGCCGTCCGTCTCCGTGAAGCAGGCGAGGGAGACGTCCTGCGAGACGTACTGCTCCCAGTTCGACTTTATTGTGGCGATGGAGACGGGGTCGTTGGGGATGCCTGAGGGGAAAGATAAACTTTATTTTTATTCCATGATATATATGAGACCTTTAAAGAAATGCTCATTTAGCAATATGCTCATTTTGGGAAGTGATTATACTGAGAAGTTCCTGTTTTTAGAAATTGTTTGTTGTGAGAAATGCACATTTTGGGAAGAGCGTTCTTAACTTAACGACCACACTACCACTGGACCACGACGTCCTTCATTGTGAGCAATGACACGATCTACGATGAAAGAGACTATTCTTATTCTTATTCACAAATATAATAGGTCCCGAAAGAGTGCATTGTGCGTCTCCCCCTTGCCAGCGATTATCCGAGCCAACCCAGCTCCTTAAAAAAAGACGTGTGGCACTCGGGGACTGCCGCGGTAAAGCTATTGCATAGCATTTTTATCAACTTATCAATATATATAAAAGTGAAGGTCGTGACTGACTGACAGATCAACGCACAGCCTAAACCGCTTAAGCTACAAACTTCAAATTTGGACAAAAGTTTAATATCAAAAAGCGGACGCACACTAAGAAAGGAATTTGCCCAATTCAACCCCTAAGAGGGTGAAAAGGGGTGTTTAAGTTTGTATGAAAAAAATATTTTTCTTAATGCTACAATTATCAAACTTTGCGAATATACTAAAGTTAAAAAAATAATTGACACCTTTTTCAACATTTTTTAAAAATCAACCCCTAAAGGGGTGAAACGGAGCAATAAAGTTTGTATGAAGATTTTTTTTTTAATGCTGTGGTTATGAAACTTTGCAAATATACTAAGCTTAAGAAAATAATTGACACTTATTTTTTTGTTTTTTGAAAATCAACCCCTAAAGGGGTAAAACGGAGTATTGAAGTTTGTATGGAGATTTTTTTTTTGATACTGTGGCTACGAAACTTTGCAGATATACTAAGCTAAAAAAAATAATTGACACTTATTTTTTTGTTTTCTGAAAATCAACCCCTAAAGGGGTTAAACGGAGTGTTGAAGTTTGTATAAAATTATTTTTTTCCTAATACTTCGATTATTTAACTTTGCTATTGTAATAAGCTAAAAAAAATATTAGATACCTGTTTCATTATTTTTTGAAAATCCACCCCTGAAAGGGTTAAACAGAGTGTTGAATCAACGCATCAACATTAACAGATCAACGCACAGCCTAAACCGCTTAAGCTACAAACGTCAAATTTGGACAAAAGTTTTATACCAAAAAGCGGACTCACACTAAGAAAGGAATTTTCCCAATTCAACCCCTAAGGGGGTGAAAAGCGGTGTTTAAGTTTGTATGAAAAAAATATTTTTCTTAATGCTACGATTATCAAACTTTGCGAATATACTAACGTTAAAAAAATAATTGACACCTATTTCATCATTTTTGAAAAATCAACCCCTAATGGGGTGAAACGGAGCAATGAAGTTTGTATGAAGATTTTTTTTTAATGCTGTGGTTATGAAACTTTGCAAATATACTAAGCTAAAGAAAATATTAGACACTTATTTTTTTATTTTTTGAAAATCAACCCCTAAAGGGGTGAAACGGAGTATTGAAGTTTGTATGAAGAATTTTCTTTTGATGCTGCGGTTACGAAACTTTGCAAATATACTAAGCTAAAAAAATAATAGATACCGGTTTCATTATTTTTGGAAAATCAACCCCTAAAGGGGCGAAATGGCGTGGTAAATATAGTACGGAGAGAGAATTGTAATGACTCACTGACAGACTAAACCGCTGGTCGTAGAAATTAGAAATATGGAAGGTGTTGTCTTGATGAGTAAACGTGTACCAAGAAAGGATTTTTTGAAATTCAACCTCTAAAGGGGTGAAATAGTGTGTTAAAGTTAGTATGGAGAAGCATTGTTTTTGACGCCACGGTATTGAAATCCTTACAAATATACGAAGCTTAAAAAAATAACGAACACTTATTTCACCATTTTTGGAAAATCAACCCCAGTGGGGGTGAAATGGCGTGGTAAAGATAGTACGGGAAAAAATTGTTTTGATGCTAACTCAATAAAACTTTACAGATGTACTAAACTTAAGGCGGGTAAACAACATCCGGAAAAACACCAAAACCTTCGAAAAGTCACACCCTCGAGGTGGAACTGCTAATTATCTCGAAAACTAAAAACATTTTTACCAAAGCGCTGAGACTAAAAAGTCATCAAAACCTCGGACCTTTTTGGAGCCATTAAAAATAACACAGTCGCCTCAAAAACATGGCCTCCTTATAAACTTTGAGGGTCTATATCTCCGAAACGGTTGAAGATGGGTGGGTGTTTGACTAAATGTCATAGGAGTTAACAAGGGCTACTTGATGGTGGTGGCGAAAATCCAAACGATTCAAAATGGCCGCCATTTTTCAAAATGATTCGAGGGGGCTGACTTATTGCATCCAGGGGTTTTTGGGGTCCCCGCTTCTATTGTATGACACGTTTTACATGCTCTCAAAAAAGAGGGTTAAATTAATTTCATCCCGGAAAAATTTTCGGTTCCCGAGGTATAGTCCACGCGGGCGAAGCCGTGGGCGGAAGCTAGTGCAATTATAATTATAATTATTTCATTAACCAATGCCACCTAGAGGCGAGTTGCTGAACTAAAGAGACAAGCGTGATATTTCAAAAAGTCATCAAAAGTTCTGCTATTCATCGATAGATGGCAAAACTAAAAAGTATCACCGCTGTGCCTTAGGTTATTTTCGTTACGGAATTTCAGGATTCGGTCTCCACGCTCAAGGCTCGCGATAGAAGCTATGCAATAGCTTAAAATTAAATTTGAAACGATCGTTATTAAATTTTGCTGGCAAATAATTTATAGTTTAATTTAATGCAATTTTTAAGTTCGACAACGAGCCAAATAGGTTAATGAGTTGTAGAGATTTAGGGCTGCAAAGTTCAGTTCGCCGCGAACAACTTGTTACCCATTAATCTTACCAAGAACATCGCAGAGCGGCTCGTCTCTGAGGAATGTCTCCACCATCAGGTCGAGACACTGCTGCTTGTACTCCCCCATGTCACGGATCTGGTACCTGCAAGCATTCAATTTTTGAAGTTATATTTCTTTTGAAATAATAGAGAAAAATGATGAGAGTGAATTTTTACTTAGCGCGACACCTAAATTTAACATCGTGAAGTTAGTTCTAGGTGGCATGAAAATTGACTATGTTCAAGTTGTTTCTAGTATTTTTATATTTGTGTTCTAAATATAAATGTCTAATGTTTCGTAAGAGTACAATTAAACAGTGTGAATAAATAAATATTATTTTGGTGTTTTTATTAAATCAATTTCATATACGACGGTGATAGTATTTACTGATAATTTATTATTTATTAGTATATCTATATACCTATATTGAATATTAGTGATAAAACCGATTTGAATAGGTAAACTGTTTTGAGTGCATTTATAGATTTGAGGTTAATTGTCGGTATCAGGTATCTCGGTAGAGAGTATTATGTTCCTTGGTCGGTATGTACCTATAATTTATTTTTCCATACGCCAAAGAAGTATAACTTCTAGCGCGTGTATACATATACTCTTTTTTTTTTTCAATGCAATGATAGGTTTCGTTTGTCCGCAGTCTACGATGCAGCATGCGCGCCGAGAGAGAAGGAACCGAGTCACTCGCGACTTGGAAGACGCGCTGATTATATCTATCGGAGAACACCCACTCCGACATTGCGTTCCGCAATCATAATACCAAATTTAATACACCAAATTAACATTATTAAAATTTAATAAACAAAATTACATGAGTGCTGGTTTTCCATCTCTTTCTCTTCCTTTGAACCGGGTCCACACTTGACCGACCGGCACGCTGGCGGGTCGCTGCCACTGCATTATCTATTAAAATAATAATTAATTAACTATAATAATTAACTTTACGATGCAGACACAAATCGACTAATATTTCGATGGCGTTATGTTTGCAAATTTATTGTATGACATTATAGGATCTATTTATTTCGACGACCACTTGACTTACCGCTACAGCCAGCTGTTTCAAAACGGCGGAAGCAAAGTTATCACCCATGTATTATTAGTTATGTAAGTAGTTAGCGTAAATAAAAAATAATTATATAAATATCACAGGCACAATAAAAAAAAGTGGGCCGCGATTCTGCTCTACTATTTTCTACAATTAATTTTAAGTGCACTTAAATGTTTTGTATAGCTTCAAAAATTCATCGTTTCAAAGACCTGTCAAATTTATAAATGAAAAACTGTTCCCTAAAAAAACATAATTTAAAAACAACTAAGCTAAAAACAATTTCTGTTAATAATAATATGACTCTGCCTAGGCATAGAAAGACTAATAAATAAGTATGTACCGCCCTGTACAAGTGTACATACATAGATATTTGTCATTAATACATAAATCACTTACAATATTTTTATTTACTAAACCACAAAAAAAGATCAACAAAACATTACAAACTTTTTTGTAGGCAAACTTTTTGCAATGAAATGTGAAAATACAAATTTATTTTAGTCATGTTACCAACCTAGCTATTTTAATCTTATAAATTTATCGATAAATCGATTAGAACGACTAAAATACTCACTATAAAATACACACGAAACGCACTACACTTTGTCACTGAATGGACAACACTACGCCGAAGGCAAACTAAAATCATCGCATTATTATTTTATCTTACTTATTACCACTTTAGAAACTACCTATCACATACTAAAATAGCTCTTATGTGCCTAAAAATAGCGGTTGTTGTATCTGTAACTTTATAAAATTGTTCTCGCAGAAAATACAAAGTTAAACAAAGACTTAAGACATGTAAATATAGTTTTTATGGCCTACGAGTTAAGGGCTAATAGAAGTGTAGTTTCGGTATTGGAAAAGTATCGATGATTGAATGTGTGCGTGTGTGAGTTTTCATTGCTCCAGAATGATTATTTAGTAATTTGAAATGTGATACAAACAAGCTGGATTGTTTTAGAATTTGTAGAGAAAGAATAATAGAATGAGACCTAGGTAATCCTAGTGTCGGAGATTTTAGGCCGCCAGAAGGTCTCTTTCATAAGAAATAATAATATAGAATAGTTTAAAAAACTAAAAAACACGCATTGTCATCGCTCTTTGACAAACGCGGCACGTAGCAGAATATGTACCTACCAGTAGCCGTGGGGAACCACAGCTTAGCCAGCAGTAGTCACAGAATTCGCGTACCGAGTCACAGCTTAGCTAACAGTAATCGTAGAAATCGCGTTCGGAGCAAAAACACAATTTATTAGCTTCATAAAATTATTTTAATTTATTTATAAGTAGGTAATTTTTTATTTTTTGTATAATAATTTATTGTCATCGATCTTCGATATATCTACAAAGTTTGAACGAAATCCGGCCGTTTAAAGTGGGTCAAAATCGCGCCCAAAGGAGTCGGTTACAAACATACAGGGATACAGGTCATACAGGTGAAGCTAATATAAGCGTGTTAAAAATAAGAGGTGGAGTGTTTTTTGTAGAGTTCGCAAAATTTGCGAATCCATAGAAAATTGTAAACGAAACTCGACAAAATGTATGGAACAACTAATTTTTTTTTCGCCATTTCCGGGTTGGCCCCATCGTAAAAGTTGTTCATAATGATGAGTTCTATGAGCCCTTTTCGGATCAGCATACTCTTTCCTCGTGGAATACACTGGATGGAGTTTTATTTTTTATTTTAATTTTGAAAATGTTACCTAGGTACCTAAGAATCTACGTTTTTGCTATTACTTATACAAGTTTTAACTATCATGGGCGAAAGTTAAACAAATTAAAACAAATAGGTTATCTGAATAATTATCTTAATCTCTACTATTAAACAGACAAATAGATTTGTGTTATCTAGGAAGGTTTTATATGAATAATGCGAATTAGGCGCTTTCTGAGAAATCTCCAAATTCAACCTTTAATCCTTCCACTGCTGGGTTTACAGGTGTTCGAAGGATTGGATTGCTGGATTCACATATTGAACATCTTCTCCGCACGTATGCAGGTTTCCTCTCGATGTTTTCCTTCACCGAAAAGCCAGTGGTATGTAAATTCGTACATAAGTTCCAAAGAACTCATTGGTCGAGTCGAGGTTTACTACAAAAGAAGACAAAATTTTTGAACTTAATTTTTTTTATCGATTTATCATAACTTATCGTGTGTAAATGGAAACGAGCAAAATCGAAACCACGAACATGTTTTATGACGTAATTTGACATAACACACACACACATGGACACACTCACACATACATCATGTAATGCAAGTATTATTTAGATACGTTCAGTATAATTACAGAATAATTCATAGTAGGTACAAGTAAACATGTGATTTTAGAATAAGTAGCAATAGTTTATCTAGTTATCTGGATTTGATTTAGCCTAATAATTATTATGATTAAAATTATGACAACAATTAGTGAATTTTAATCTTTTTTCCGCATACACGACAAAATTTAAGGAACAGCTGATTTTTACGCTATTTCAGAGTTGTTCATAATGATATTATTATGAGCCCTTTTCGGCAATGCATTGCACATTTTCGTATATTGATTTAGTAAGTTTTTAGTTTCATTGTTTTTAGTTGGGTGGTAACAGTGAAATAAAATAGATATTAAAGTGGTCCAAATGACCTAGGCATAGCACACCATCCGGCAACCTAACCTCTTTGTTCTATGCTATGGTAAATATAATAGAATATGCCTCCATAGAAATAAAATCGTTTTCGCGGTTTTATTTCTGTTTTATCTCGCGGTTTCAGCCGCTTTCCTGCAGGAATTATTGTTTTTATATTAATATCGTTATTTCTATTTTTATATTCCGGAATGAAAAGTAATCCCGGAGTTTTCGGGAATATGTTTGTATTTTTGTTCTGAATTTACAATAATTATTTTTACAAAAAACAAAAACCGACTTCAAGAGACCGACTATTGAGTTATTCATCTATTTGTCGCGCACGTACCTGATGTTAATTTAAGACTTTTAGGGTTTTCTCATGGATATCATTATCAGAACTGGACTAAATTGAAATGGGACCAAATGGGAAGCGTCAGCTTTCTAATAAAAAAAGAATCATCAAAATCGATTCACCCAGTCTAAAGTAACAAACATAAAAAAAACATACAGTCGAATTGATAACCTCCTCCTTTTTTGAAGTCGGTTGAAAAGAGTACTGTGTGACTGGTTGGGAACCCCCCTTTTTAACCCGATAATTATTGACAGTTGTTTTAAGAAAGCGAGTGGAACCGTGGGTGTAACTAATACCTAAATATTATTTTAAACTGCGTCTCACAGTAACCAAGGTCATTGTAATTTAATCAATAAATCGCTGATTGAAATCGATTACGTATCATTGGTCGTTCAATGGATAGTGTTTGTGGATCTGTTGATTTGATTGGTAAATAAAAAGGCACTTGGTATATTTTTACGAGCATTTTTTTAGGTAACTTGTAAATAAAAATATTAAAATAAATGTAACAAGTTTAAAAAATATTTTTTTAAAACATGCTTTCTTTGCATTGTCATCGGAAGTACCAATTTATTGGACATCGAGAAGTGGTTCAAAATTCAGTTGCAAGATTTGACACAGGCATACTAACACGGCAAGTTAAATAAAAGATAACTTTTCTTTAGTTTATTCGTCATTTATTTTTGTGTCCTCTACTAATTAGAAGTTTTAATTAGTTTATTTGTTTAGGTCAAATCTTGCGACTGAATTTCGAACCACTTCACGATGTCCAACTAGCTTTATTTAGCCTTTCAATCAACAGCCTTGTTTCCGGCAAAAAATAAGTTTAAAAAGCGAAACAGCATTGTAAAAAGGCCAGGCTGTTAACTAAACGGTTTGTGAAGCTCGTTGGCTGCGACATTACCTATATGTAGCAAGAATTCGATGGGCAAATGTATGAAAATTGCGACAGCCAGCGCCCCTGTCAAGCGTAAATTGAACCAGCATCCAGCATTCTCTTCTCTTCTCAGCCTTCTCTTTTCTTCTCCACTTTGCTCTCTCTATCTTGGACATCGTATTCGGAAACCTCGCTCCTGACGTCACCTCTGACTCAACTGAAACTGAAAGTACATCCTACTACATAAATATGTATGTAGGTATAAATAACTACCATATAAACATGTGTGTTTGTATGTCTGTACGAAAATAAACAATAGTTTCTGGGAAGAACTGGGCAGGTGTAACTGAACTGGCTTCGGATAGGGATGGGAAATGAGCGAAGATTTTCCTTGTTTATCGATACTTGATGCCTAGTTACGACAGTAAATCTTTTTACTGTAAATAAATCGAGAAATTAAAAAAACTCGATAGAGATATTTTTCCGAGCTCCTGAAAATTATTCATTATTTTATTTTTAAGTTCATTTATTTTGCACACTTTGGTAAGGAGACTAAGGAGCCAGTAGTTGAAAAAGACCCGTTACACCTGTTTTTTGACACAAACTAATGTTGCTAATAGATTATGCTCGTACGCTAAACTGCATCCATCTAAATACCTACCTACGTTATATTTAATCATATTATTTATAAAGCAGTTATTTTAAGTATGGCGTAACTATGTCTCAATCTGTCTCTAAACTAAATCATAAGTGTTTTCAGCTGAAATATAGCGCCTAGTAAGTACTAAAGGGATAGGGATAGTTAAATAAATAGGTATTTGTTGAAACCATTGATGAAGTATCCGACTTCGAGGGTTGAAACCTACAAATTAACTACCAAATGATCCAAGGGATCATCTAGTCAAGTGTCTCTTTCTAACGGTTCAAATATTTTAACGTTTTCAGGTTATCACCGGTACGTTCTGAAAATATCGACATCCCACGTATTCCCAGCACTGGGCTCGCGTAATTTTATATTTCCCATCCAGATTTACATTCGCGGGATCATAAAGACAGATTATATTCAGAGTTGAAGCGTTAGCTGGCGAGGGCGCGCGTCCGACGTCGCTTTGCCGCGCTATTGCATCGCCGCCATATTTAAAAAATAAAAATAAACTTTTTATATTCCGATTTTTCGATTCGCGCGCTTGTATCTATCAGTGTAACTTTTTTATTTTTGGAACTCTTTGCGGCCAGTGTTTGAGTTTTGTGGACCATGATTTTGTATGGGTAAGTGAGTATTTTCTTTTACTTTATTGTTTTGGTGTCGTGTGGAAAAGCGGTGCCGCTTTAAAAGGCGGAGTTAGGTAACTTTGAATAACTTTATTGACCGAGCGAAGCGAAGATCTCTAGGGAACTAGTTTCTATGTGAGTTTTGGAAACTTGATTATCATTGATTCATTCATAAAGTTACATATTCAGTTATTTATTCCTATGGAAGAATACATTTCCAACCCAATTTTTTTGTTCAATAAGTATGAGCACAAGTGAAGTACCTACCCATCGGCATCCTAAAAAGAGAGTCAATAAAGTCGTACAAAAAAAAAAAATAACATGAGTGTAAAGTTTTTAAATTTCATTTTTGTTTCGTACAATATAATGCTTGTCAACATCCTTACAACCTTCTTGGAAAAAAGTCAAGAAATGTTGACAAATTAGTTTATTTATTCACATTTGCAAGATGGAACGATTTGGACGACTTTTGCATAGTTTTTGGTAATTATTTTGTTTAATGACATACCAAAATACCAAAATCAAAGACTGAAAAGCTCAACTACTTTTGAGTGAGTCCGAATTTTTTTTTAATTGGTTAGTGGATTGGCCAGTATACAGAATTTTCCCAATTGGAGTTAAGCAAAACTTAAAAAAAACGTATTATAGTCAACACAAAATAAGAGGCCCGTTTTGAAACTTGAAAAATACCCTAGAATGTAACTTGGAACGCTTTTCGCGCATATTTTATAGTAGCATGCAATGTCTAATTATAACGAAACTCTCAAAAACAGTTATGTTCTCAGTCTTCTTTTTTCAAATATTAGTGTTGTAATGTAACCAATTAATTACTGAATTTCACCAGCTTCATTCAATTTTAATAGTAATTAAATATTGATCAGCTGGATCAGCCAGGGGAGGTTTTGTGAATGATGCCTTACTCGCATTCGAGTCTAAAAGTACAAAAGAATATCACGAAGAAATTAACGCAAATAAATTCACAGAGTGGTTTTACTACCTTTCGCTTCTTTTTTTTTGTGATTGAGTGAATATTAAAACTAAACTAAAAATATTAAATTATAGACAAATTGACCTTTCGTACCATTTACCATTCCGGAATACCTATAATATTAAAGTTTGAGTTAAATTTTCTAATCAAAACCTTAATCCGATTAACTTACAATACATAATGAAATCGATCAAATACTCATAAACTTGAATTGATTTATTGTAAGTTTTGAATACCGAGTCATATGGTAACATCACTAGTTACATCGCGATGACAAACGTCAAAACGGGCCTCTTATTTTGTGTTGACTTTATTACGAGTAATAGGACTTTTGGCGGGAACGTGGAAGAGACATGTTGCTTCATTTTGTTATTTTACTAAACTTGTGTAATTTTGAGTGTTAATGTTTATTTTAAGTGGGGAAAATAACCATTAAGTGCTCGAGGACGTGCACGAGTGTGGGCAAATCATAAAATGCAGTGAATCGTGTCATTCCGTGTTGCTTCCAAAACTCCTTAGAAAAGCCTCTAGTAAAGTCTCCACTACTTTACTGGGGCACGTACCTACTCACTCTATCCACTTGACACTGGCTAAATTGTGGCAACCCCGCAGAAGCCATTAATAAAAAATTGAATTGAATTGAATACGAGTAACACACAGAACTACCTCTACATTTAACAGGCTTGAATTGTAGAGGAAAATGCACTTTTCTCTACACTTCTTTTTTCTCTTTCTCTCGTTTTGGTGCTAGGCGACTATGCATTAACAATATACAATAGGTACAAAGGTACATATTATTTTATTGTAATACAAGTACCTACTTTGTACTTTTTTTGTCGTAAAGCATAATTATGCCAAAATACTATAACAATTAGAAAAAATTATAGCTTGCATAAGATAGGAGGTAAAATTGGTTACAATATCACACTATACAAATACATAACCGAACCGGCCAGAGGCCAGAGGCCAGAGGCCCCGGGTTCGATTCCCGGCCGGGCAGATGTTTGAATGATGAATGTTAATGTCTGCTTTGGGTCTGGGTGTTAGTTGTCCTTGTCTTTGTGTGTGTTAAATGGCATCCCCGACACAGGATTATCCTAGTGGGGAGCTATGAGTGTGAAGCGTTTATTTATTTTACATAGATTGTAACCTCCTTGTTCTGAAGTCGGTAATAAATGCGAAAGTTTGTGAAGTGAGAGAATTATTTGTTACTTCCTCACGCTGAAACTGCTCAGCAATTTTGAATGCAATTAGGAAAAGATATAGTAGCTTTTACTTTGGGCTAGCACTAAGATTTTTTTCTTGATAAAATTAACTGTTGTCGGAATGTGGGTGAAACCGCGAGATGCAGCTAGTCTAAAACTGTGTTTAGTAAATATCTAACTAAAGTCGTCAATGCATAATTTCCTAGATTATACGATTAGCCACATCCTGCCTGGAATTTTGTTTGTAAACAACTAATTTTCTCAAGAAATGTCATTTATGACGTTAATGACCTTGGGAGCCAAAGAAAATGGAGTCCACGGTGAAAAAAAGGAAAAATTGTGCAACTCATATTTACCGCCTGAACAAAATGTATGAAAAGCTATGAGTGTGAAACGTTAATTTTTATCTCAGCATTTGATGGTCTATTTAACGTGACATTGGCAGAGTTGTGAAGAATCTTCACGAGAGTCCACGGATATTTATTATGAGTTTTTTTTACAACAAACTAGGCATGCGTTTGACCACAATCTCACCTGATGGGAAGCGACGATGTGGTCGAAGATGTAGCACGCTTGCCTAGGAAATACCTATTCACTCTTTATCAACCCCGGGTTGTTAAGCAATTGTTTCAGGGAGCCTCACTCCTGTATTTCAGGGAGCTGGGTTGGCTCGGTTATTACTGGCTAGGGTATTTTTTTTATGCTGTGATAGGCTTGCGTCTGACCGCCATCTCGCCTGGCACTTTTTTTTAGTTTTATGCATGAACTAAGCAACTAGAGACCTTTGGTAAATAAACACTACTTACGTCTTATTATTGATCAAATAATTTATACCTATTAATATTTTACAATCAAATAAAAATTAAAACCTAAAATTTTTAATTTTTCAATTTTTTTCTTAATATTTAAAATCGTTCAAATTTCCCTGTTTTTTTTCCTTCTAAAAGCTGAATATTTTCACGACTTCTCAACTGACGACCCAGACAGCCCGACGCTGTTCTAACCCAAACTTTAGGTTACCACAATATTTACTCGCAGATTCTTTGAAATCGATAGTTTTGTTTAGCTGTGGATATGCGCAGATTATAGCTACATTTTGTTTATTGTAATGAGTCAACGTGACGTCAGAGTGATTTCCGGATTTTTAGAAGCGTCTGGTCTGGAGTGGAGCGTGCGGTAGTGTCAGCCAAGTTTAGTTTAAAATACATAGGTAAAGGTACTGTACCTAAGGGTCGGTACACATCTGACGGAAAATGCGTCGCGTATTATTGGTCGCGTAACGCCAGAACAGAGAAATGTATAATAAAACATCCAACCTTTCACACTCAGCTGAGTGTACGCGACCGATAATACGCGACGCATTTTCCGTCAGATATGTACCGACCCTAAGATCAAAAGACTGCCAAAAACCACTAGGGCGAAACAGCTCCCTCTTTCAATCTGACTAAAAATAAGAAGTTATGGAAGTTATAATTGTAATTATTAAGAAGTCAAGATTAAGAAGTTGATTATTACGGTCATGGTAGTGTCAGCCAATTTTGGTCAAAAGGTGTCCCCGATAGTTACAATCTGTGTGTCTTCAAGTCGAGAGTGGATCGGTTTTATCTGGGCGCGCGTACTTCATCGTAGAATGCAGCATTGCGAACCATCGAGAAGCTGTGTCATTGAATAAACAAATAAGCAATAGGGTACGACAACGGAGGTAAGTAGCAAGCATAAATGCTAAATAAATTCAGCTATCACCACCGAAGTCGGATTATAGCTATAACACAAAGTTGTTTTCGGACCCGTTTCCTGCCGTTCTGATTCGTTGTTGAAAAACAGCTTTCACAGATATCGGTGCAGTTTCCTGCCGAATGAAATTAAATTGTCAAACATGACAGGCGTGAGAATGTAAACGTTTTCAGTAACGAGGAAATTTCTTGGATGAAAGATCAGATTCTCTGGGGAAGTTCTCTTTGGAAAAACTATGGTTTGTATTATTCATAAAAATTCAGGTATTCTACCGAATAAATGCAAAACATGAGTTTGTTTGTTTGTTACCGAACTGACACCGGTACAGAAAAGGATTAGGTTACTTTGCGTCATCATTAAACACAGCCGTTTTTCTTCACTGGGCTGCTGGTGAAACCGCAGGGCCTAAAAATATTATGAATGCTCTTCGACTCGTCCATGCATTTCGTCGAGTGTCATTTGACATTTTTCTATGGGACAGCAGTTTTTTTTGTGATTGCAGTAAAAAACTAGAAATCTGTAGTCCATAGTAAAAGTTACAGATGATTTCATTTCGCGATTTTAGGTTTGAAAAGTAAAAATTCATAGTCCATAGTGAAAGTTGTTCATAATAATGTGTCCTATGAACTATTTTCGGCTGAAGATAGCCTGTCCTTATAACCTAGTGTTATGAGGGTGTTCTAAAGCATATTTGTGTTTAATAACATTATCATTGCAACGTCACGCTGCATCCAGACACCTGCGCTTTACTATAAATCTAGGAATACGTCGTTTCGTTGCCAGCTCGTCATTATTAGTTTACTACAGTGTAGGTACCGCCTGCGGTTTTACTTACATTTCTCGAAAAATTATGTATTTTGCAAGACAAAAAGTATATTTTCAAAATTTAGAATATATTTGCTGTTATTCTGTGAAGTTTTATCAAAATCCGTTCAGCCGTTTTGGAGTTATTTAGTGACAAACATCGGAACATCGTGTTTGATTGTACAAGTTGGTGTTGTAAAAATTGTGTTAGAGCCAAGATTTAATAGCAGCGAGAGTTTGAAACGGTTTTTGTAACATTACAAAGTTGATTTTAGTTTATTTATTTACGTTTTTATGTGGAAGATGCTTTTATGTCCGCCATTTTCTTTTAGTGCTATAGAACTAAAAAAATAAAGTTTTAAAAGACGTATCCAACTCACTTCAGACATACCTGGTATTTATATCTACTCTACTATAATACAATAATAAATACAAGGTTATAATAAAAGGGTATGCTACGCCGAAAAGGCTCAAAGTACTCATCATTGTGGAAAATTTTAACTGTGGGACCAACCCTCAAATCGTGAAATAGAAAACCAGCTGTTCCATAGGAAATTGTCAATGACACCCAACGAAATGAACGGAACAGCTATAAGAATAAGTTGTTCATTATGATGTGAGCCTTTTTCAGCTTAGCATACCCTTTCCCTATAACCCTGTATAATATAAGTCTTTTCAAATTGAGAGTGAATCGGTTTCTTCTAGGCAAGCGTGCTCCATCATTACTTACCAATACTCACCATCAAGCAAGATGGCGGATTTTAACGAAAACAAACAAAACAGTTATTTTTACTTTTATCTTAATCCAACGGTGAGCTATTGGGCTAGCTCGCTGTCCGTCCGTCTTATGACGACACAGGCCGTGTCGACGGCGCGTTCGTGTTCCACGCGCGCCTCAAAGAGATGTCAGCAACATGGAAGGGGCCCGAAAGGGCCCATGCCCGTCGGGTCTGCGGGTAGAAGTTACCGCGGCCTCGGCGTCACAAGGGCGTAGAAGGAACATGGGTGGTTTTTAGTCAGTAGAAGTCTGACACTCCCTTCCGCTCTGTCCAAGAGTGGGAGAGGTCATTTGATGATTTCCCGCCCCCCCCAAAAAAAAAAAAGGAAGACCACGTCAAAAGAGTTTCTTATTTTCAAAAATTAACAACAAAAAAGTTTGCAATAGCAAATCAAGATCGAAAACCGTTTATTTTTCTGAGATTTTCCCGAAAATGAAGTTAAAATTAGTTTTTTATGTTGGCAGTTACTGAAAACTCGTCCGCGTAGGTTGGCATTGTTTGTTTGTCAAACGACTAGGGATGGATGCACGGCCCTTTTTAACAAGACTGTTTTTTTAAACAAGACTACTTTAAAGACAAGACTTGTCTTTTTTGCAAGATTTTATTTGACTTGCAACTTGCAATGCATGCTGCAATACAACAGTTGCAATAATTTTATTCACTTTACAATGAAATTTGAGTAACTATTGGGTACTGAGAAGTGGTACAAAATTCAGTTGCAACTGACAGTTAGTTACAATTGCAACTGACTTTTGAACCAGTTCCCAATGTCCGATTAAGCTGAATTTCAGTATTTTCAGAATACACATATACAATTTAAATACAGACAAGTTATGCTTAAAATGCGCCATTTATGTCCAATTTTTCGCCACAAGAAAATAGCTGGAAAGTTAACAGATCTAACACCTACACACAATACAACTACAGTTACGCACATTAATTCTTAAAATGCTTCTTCAATTGTTTTTTTTTTTCGCAAATAAGTCGTTTAACTCGCATGTTGGTAAGCGACAATGTGGTCGAAGATAAAGCATGCAGACTTAGAAGATACCTATTATACATTTAATCGAACATTAATTCTTCAAGTTTCCTTTATTTACATAAGAAAAACGTCGACAAGTTTACAATTATAACCTCTACACGTGTAGTACAAATTCTAAACCGATAATTGCCCCATCTAAACGTCTGTCAGTCACTTAGTAAAAAACAGTGTGTACTTGTATAGGTACTTCAACCAATCCACCGGCGCCATACCTCCTGACACTGACGGCAGCTGGCAGACCTTCTTCTGACGTTGCACTGCTAATTTTAGACCACGGTTTGTTTAGCAAAAATGTATTTTGTTCTTCACACGTTTCGTTTTACGGAGTGATGAGAGATGTTCGTTTGGCTGGTGAATATCATGTTTTGTAATCGGTAGACGTTCCATTGTTTTTCATAGATACAAAAAGTTACTTATTAAGTTTTTTTGTTGAATTTTGGCAAGATCAAAAGTATTTTTTATTCTCCACATACATAAGTCTTTCTTATGATTCATGTTCTGATTGGCTCAGTTGTGTGTTTTGAAGAAGAAGAGAGCGGGACAGAGAGCTATAATTTTTTTTTTAATTGCTAAAATCGCGTAGGTAAGTACAGAAATAAGCCATGTAAGGACGCATCAGTAGGTAACCACCCAGAAACAGTAAATCGTTGCCGTTGCAGAAATCGGCATAATAGATAGAAAGATAAACCCATTTACTGTTTACACCGAAGTTCACCGAACATATTACAAGCAAAATTATTACAATAACGCTAAAAACTTATGAAACAACTTTAACAGCCATATAGCTCAGATTAGAACCATTTGGATACCCGTTTACCTCTTCCAGACTTTATTTGGATAAATAAATCGCATTGTCATCTTTTGGTACCAAGTCTCACCACAAACCATTGCTGTGTTGCTAAGTGTAGCAACACTGATTAGCTTTACATAGACTTTTGTATTATTTATTTAGGCGCCACACTAAACACTAAACTGGCAGTCCTTCCAATGACGTACTACAGCTATTTGGCTATTCCCGTGCCCACGTTTTGTTTAGGCGTAAAAACTTGTATCTGGGCGTAAAAATAATAACGCGATGGACGAGGAAAACGGACGATCCGTCTAGTTTTATATCTTTGGTGAGGAATGAAACGCACATGGTGGCGCGTGACTTTATAATGGGGCTATTTGTTTTTATTTCTTTTCGATTATCAGTAATTCCTGGAAACCTCATGTAGAATTATAGAAATGCGCTGTTAGGAGTTTGTAGACAGATTAAAAGGCAAATCTTTCCCGATAGTTAGTCAAATCGACAGAAGATAATTTCGTGGCAGCTGCTTTACCTTTTATGCTTTGGTTTTCCTACTATATTTTTATGCTTGAGCTACAGATCACATATTTGAGCTAATTTACTCCCTTATTTTCTTAGAGATATAGCTTGTTTGGTCTTCAAGGACAGTATGAATAGAACTCTTCTAAGTCTGTTAGCTCAACTTCTTCGAACACATCATTTCTTGCCATTGCTTGATTTACTCTTAAATTACTTTTACTGACCTTTATATTGCTCTATTTTATGACCCAATCATCTCTATTAACAAAACGTCTCTCCACACAAATTCAGTAGCAATTTTGTCATTAACTCTCGCCCACGACACAGACCAACGCATCGGTCGTATTAACCTACTTACCGTCTGTACAGACACGCGCTGTAGTTTTAAATATCTTCAACCACATACATTGTAGTAAACAATTAACGTTTATGTAACAAAATACTATCCATACAAGATCTACTGACCTACAGCTCCTAATATAACCTAGGTATTTATAGCCGGTCCGTCGACCTCTCGGCATATTGATGGATCCGTAACTGCATGCCAAATAATGTCAATTATGATCCGATGATGCGCTGATTGCAACCTTATTGGCTGGTGATAAGAGTGATGGATGAAGGGCAGTTATTTGGATGAGCTGCAAGGGCTGCGGTTGGATGGTTGTGATGATGTGTTTATTCGAGTTTTTGGCTAATTATATTCGATGAAGAAATAGGCTGGGAATCATTGAAAATTGATCAATTTTACCAGCAATTTTTGAATGTGAATGTGTGTTACCGCTATATGTGAAAACAAAACTATGTATAAGTAGTCAGAATATCCGACTCCTAATTACGCGAATCACGTGTATCCATCTGGTTTAAAAAAAAACAGTTTCCATTTCAGAAGTTATTCTTATGATGCTCATTTTGTTTCAATTAGAAATGTTTATTAAGAAAATGTTCAAACATTACGATTTCCTGTTTCACTAACCAATTCTCCAAACAATGAAAACTGCTTCCTGGCGAAGCTTATACGGAACAAAACCCAAATATTATCTCAAAAGTCTAGAAACAATCAGCCAAGTCATGCAGGTCATTGAATTTCCGGTGAAGCATAAAGTAAGACAATGGACCAGTTGGAACCAATTCAATGTCTTCCACACGTCATTTCGGGAATTGTGGGAGTGGGACAAATTCCAGACTTGGTATGAACATTTTAAAACTGTCAAAGTCAAAAGAATAAGATATACACGGCTATAAGGAAAGGATATGATAAGCGGAAAAAAACGCATTGAGTTCAACATTTTGAACAACTTTTGCTATGGGACCAATAAAAACTACAAGCCCTTTTCGGCTTAGCATACTTTTTCTTTATAGCCCGTTTATGGCAATTGCCCACTTTATTTTTCTCTTCCCGTTACTTCTAAATGCCATAGTTGTGATCGATACACTGATGTTTAGATTTAACAAAATCGTCAAAGTTCGATAAAAATTGTGATCATGATTTATTCAAATATCAATTAGTTAATCGATAAAGTTCCATACTAGCACTGCTGGAAGCCAAAAGCTGAAAATCCGAATTCATTAATTTACCTTAGTAGAGCCTTAAGCCAAGCAGAAAAATAAAAATAACAAAGCAAATAGTCTTGAAAGTCATGTTTTTGGAAACAAGACTGAAAAATCTGACGTTCATTTTGACATTCATTTTTTATCTGTTTTGAACTTTTATTTTTTTGTTTCTGCTGCACCTTTCAATTTTCCTAATTATACAGGGTAGTGTGAACAATAAATCATATCAACCTACCTATCTCACAGGTGGTCTGGCCTAAAATTAGCGACTGCCCTATTTACAAATATTCTTTGATCATCCCGGAAATCATTTTCATAACGTAAGCATCATGTGACTGAATCACTTCGATTTCAGGAAACCTGACGAATAGTTCAACAACCTGGTTCCACGTGAAATGTCAATAAACTTTAATTGGGGTCTCGTTTCGTTCCCTGAAAAAGAAAGTGGTTCCTGGAAAGTTGTGAGCAATTTGGGCTCGTTTTTTATTTTTCTTACGCTTTATTTGGATTTCTTGGTGAGTATTTTAGCAGTAATTGCTTTACTTTTACATGTTGACCCCGAATTTTATTTTTGACCAAAAACATTGAGGAACTTACTCTCTTTCATCAACATAAATAAAGTAACAAAAGAAAAAATGAAAGAAGTGTCTTTGATTGACACAAAGAAAAATTAGAAACAAACAAATTAAAGTTAGCAAAAGAGCCATAAAACAATTATTTATTGTGCACAACATCGAGTTAAAGTTATAAGAACGGAAAATACTTTAAAACCAGCCACAAAGGGCAGCTCCAGCGAGAATTAAGAACGATCTTTTAAATAATAATATGGGTAAATAAGAGAACAAAATCAACAGCTATCAATAGGCTAACTGAATGAAAATTGCTTTTTCCTGACTTCTGAAGTTCTGACTGAATGAAAACCGCGGAAATTCAGCTTATACTATATATATTTAGCTTTCACTTCATTTAATTTTAATACTTATAATAAACCAATTGATATTTTTAGGTATCTATATGAATGAAACATGTATTGGGTGTGGCGTTCATGATAATTAACATAAAAACGTCGGGAAACGCATCTGTCAGAGACGATCTCAATTCCTTTTTAAAAATAACGAGTTGTCAAATTGGCTTTGAACGGATTTCTCACTTCGCCGTCTTGTTGGCAAAACAAACTCATTTCACAGAGTTGCTTTTGTAAATTGGAACTTTGGTTTGAATGTCATTTTTTACGGGGAAGCGCTCTACAGTCTAACAAATATGAGTCAGCGCGACTGTAAGCTACTATTTTTAATAGCGAATGCAATTTTATTACTGTGACCAATAGAATAGAATAGAATAGAATATATTTTATTGTAATAACTGTGTACAAAGGTCTTATAATGTAATTTCAGTATGGTATCAACAGTTTTCCCATTTCGGGCGTACAATATTGCTATTTAATAGTAAACTAAACATTAGAGTAGCTTATTATCTAATAGGTATTAACTATGCTTATATATTAACAATAATATGCTACACATCCTCGAAAAATTCTTTTAAATTATAAAAAACTTTGGAAATTAACCAATCTTTGAGATCATTTTTGAATTTCCTTCCTTTTAAAGTTTTTTTTCTTCCTTTTGTTTTATTTAATTTTTGCGACAGTATAAGAAAAAAAATATATATTCGTGGCCGTCGTGCCCAAGTCTAGCTAAACCAAACTTGGTTTATAACCTTCCAAACCAAACAGTAGCGCACTACACACTACTCTAGTAGAAAACAGTTGGTTTATCTTCAAAAATAAACTTGTACTTTAAACTACTGCTCAAAAACTTGTTGTTGTCGATCTTATCAGAAGTAGGTGAAACAAACAACAAAAGCCCGCACTAGCTCGTGATCTATTTCTGTCATAATCATAATCAAAGATCTCAGTTTTAAACATGGAATTGGCATCGGCGCAAAGTCTTAGTAAATAGCTGTGCTGAATGAAGAGTTAGGTAGGTATTGATGGTGACAGTGACAGGTTGGTTAGAGGGCTGCATAACTTCCTGGTAACCCGAAGGAAGTTAAATAAAATATAATTTACTAATAGGCAGTGCAATCACGGTACGAGAATAGGCATGACGACAGTATCAAATAATCGCCGATTCAATGCTTTCTGGGGACTAGCCAGATTAAAAAAATTTAAAACACATGTTTAGTTTAATTTTTAAGAAGCAGATTATTTCGATTTTCAATAAATTAAAACATTAAAATACAGCAATCGGCCATCTTGTCAGAAACAACAATCACAGCGTATGACGTCACGCCTAAGTGAACTCAGGTCATCCGCCGCTCATCACGCATAGACACAATGACATGACACAATGCCGTGACGTCAAATCGACGCCATGACACAAGCAAGCTGTTTTCGGGCACTGTTGAAAAAATATGTGAAAAATGGCTTCAAACTTCGTTAAACTTAAGTTTATTACCGAAATAAAGGCTTTTTTGTAAATAGTACCTAAATGTGTACTCACATTATGAAAGAGGATTTTAAAATCTTTCGTCACGCCTATTGTGCGTTACCGTCATTGGAAATGTTGTCCAAATCCGTGAAGCCACTAGACTACCACTCACTTTATTTTCTAACATTTGTATCTAATATTACAATTTCTTAAACAAACTAATGTAGTTGGCTCAGCGAATCAAATCGTGTCATAACCTCTAATACTGAAACAAATTCTTTCAAAGCATTAATATAATTATGACAAGGACAAATTTCGAATGCAAAACGGCTGCCTAGAACATTCCGGACATAAATGCGAATCTAGCAGCACTTCAGATTCAGACTCTAAAATCTGGTCAGCTGTTTAGGCTGTACCTACTTGGTCACATAGTATATACAGACAAACTAACACTTACATACTTATATATACACACACCACAAACAACATGACTCTACTTTTTGGATAGTCGGATAAAAACAAGACCGCCCAAGACTGTCACAAGTCAACACACAACACCCCATCCCTACGCAATGTTTACAAAATTACGTTCAAAAACTCAAAATAATTCATTCTTCAAATCCTAATCATAAATTGTGCAAAAGAAAATGGCCTACGTCTGACAAAGAATTTAAAACTGTGTTTTTATGTTTTATTATTGTATTTATTCTTTCCTTGATAATAAACATTGTTTTGGATTAACCAACTCGGCCGAGACGAAACTTTTTATAACCTTGGCCAAGTACCTATGTAAACTCAATAAACCTAAAGAAATTATATCTTAGTATTCTTTTAATAAAATTACAATCTATCTACTAAATTAGTAGAGGGGCGAGTACTTACTAATTTTACCTCATCATTATTATGACAACCTTTAATCCTCCCACTGCTGAGATACAGGTCTACCCCCGAAGGGTGATTAGGCCAAGTTCCACCACGCTGGCCAAGTGCAGGTGTGGATTCCTTTAGGCCATCGCAGTTATTCTCCGGTACGCAAGTTTTCCTAGGGAAAACTTTTGTATTTAATTACCTTTTGAAACTCTCTCTTCGCTCGCCAGGTGAGAGTTTTGAATATTGAAAAAAATAAAGTAACACTATTAAATAATTTAAATTAAATTTCTAAAAGAGCAAATGTAATGTAGAGAAGAGCAAATAATGTAGAGTTAGCGTTTGGGCATGCTGCTTCGTTAACGATTTGATTTATAGTCAATGTAATCAAGAAGCGATAAATAACACGCAGTGGATCACATTCTTATTTTGAATCTTATTTGAAAACCGTTCTTTCTTCTGCCTTCTTTTAAATCAAGGCTCTTCTAAATCCAAATCATGTAAAATCGAAATTGACAGTTCAAAAACTCGTTCGAAAACCGCTAACGGCGTTCCCGCCAACCACGCGACCACTAGCATTTCTTCCCGCCTATTCTCGGAGAAAAAAAATGGCGGCAATCAACAACACAAGATGTACTGAAGGTCAATGTCGGTTATTCGTGAACCGAGTGATTTATAAACTAGAAATTAAGTCGGATTTATTTTAGTAAAGTGCTAAAATAACAGGAATATGTTTGGGTAATTATTTTTGACTGTCATTTTGTCATCGCGTAGTTTTTGAACGTACCGGAAACAACGGTGCTTTACAAGAAAATAAATCTTGGAGTGATAACTCCGACAACTATATTAAAAAGAGTAGAAATATTAATACGCGAGTTGTACCTATACTTATAGGTGGAGGTGCTTGCCCTTTGGGCAGCGGCTTTATTATCTAACTGTCCGATTAAATCGGAATTAGTTTCATAGCTAGCTTAAGTGTTAATAGTTTTTAGGACACCTGAAGGCCTCTGACATCGAATCTCGACTCAAGTCAATGGATCGCTGATCGTACTACCAATTGACAACCTCAGATCAAGTAGAAAGGCAGATAGAGTCCCGCCTTAGATACAGGTGAAGCCAAACTACCCAAATCAATCGTCAATTCTTACGTCAGTCGCTCAGAGAACGTGGACAAGAAAAATAAGTAGTAATGAGGGTAGTTTTTATGCGTCAATATGTGCTTGAAGTATACGCACATGGGAAGTAGGGTAGTTTTTTTGGCTTTATCTATATCTAAGGCGGGACTCTTTCTATCTACTTGATCTGAGTTGACAACTAAATAAAACGCCAACACCAGGACCGGCCACTCAACCTCCACAATCTCTCCAATAAATAACACCTAATCAACTACGTAATGAAGATAGATTCTGGCATCAAAACAAACTAAATGCTCGAGCACGTGTCGTGATTTGGCAAGTGCTGTCCTACGACGAGATAACATACTTACCCTTCGAATAATTACAATTTTCTGAAATAACTGTAAAACTGTTTTGGAATCTTCAAGTTGCCAGTAAATCGGTTTCTTTTACACGCGCGTGCTCCATCGTAGACCGCGGCATTGCGAGATTTGCGAGCCATCAGGCGAGATGACGTCAAATGCAAGCCTATCATATAATTAAAAAAACCTTTTTGGTATAAAGGTCGAAAACCTCTGAGCTTGGGCTACAAAAAAAAGAGGAAAAAACCTGTTGACCCATCTACAGATACAGCGGACCACTCTTGTTAATTTGCCTTATTTGGCTATGCTACGATGCTACGGAGCAATAAGTAAAACAAAATACGTAGCAGCCCATTGGTCCATCAAGATCGTAGCGTGCTACGAAACGTCCTACGCGGCCCGTTGTGGAACATTTTTAGATTGGATTTTCGGATTCGACATTTAAAAAATCCTACTGAAAACATCTAGGACGAAAAGATTATAGAAATTAAAGCACGTATTCAATAGAAAAATAATGTAAGAACATTGCGTATGGTAACTATTTTTCACTATTGACCACGTACCTGCTACGTTCTTTTTTTTTTTTTTTTTTTTTAGTTTGGCTAAAAAATTCTTTTATTTTTCGTCTTCTAGCCTAGCAATGACGAAAGCTTGACTTCCGTTCGCATACCAAAACCAAAGCGACAGAAGCCGCTACTTTCTCTTGGCATCACAACAACAAACGCTGCAATCTCTGTTACAGAATTAAACAGCATAATCTATCTAATTTACGCCTATCGTTTTCTTAATACAACTTTTAACTCTCTACAAACTTTATTAGCTGTTAATGTTAACTAAAATCTTCGAAATTCTCATTATTCGCCTCTTGCAGACGATATTTTACCGCCATCTTGGATTCGCGCCAAAATTGAAACGTCAGATGGGTGCGTTCGGAAACTGGCACTTGCTACTGGCCGAGTGGCCAGTAATATTTTACCATAAAGTATTTACTGACCTCTCGGCTAAACTATGTTGTTTTAGCGATTTAGATAATATTAATTGGTAATATTATGATAACGTAATAGTTTGGAAGGGTCTGGGTGAAGGATGAAGCAAAACATCTCTTAATCATGGTAAATTGGGTTTCCGTGTAGTTCTGGGTGGGGCGGACTCAGGAAGTATTTTGGATGACGTCAAAACTAACTACTCAATGCGTCAAAAGAATCGATTAGGGACAGCATATTTTTATATCTGACTAATAACGTATTAACATAAAGCATACTACAGATTTTTAGGTACGTGTTTGTCGAATGTATGCGAGTTACTTACGTATTCTGCTTTGGCTTATAGTATATTGATCACGTACACTGGTGTCACACACAAATAAACTATTGTGTCTCGGTCTAGTAACGTATATTATTTTACCATGAATTTTGTCTTTCAGTATGTCACGAATCACTAGGTATTAACTCACTTGTAAATATTCAATATTACCAAAGAGAAGATATTTCTTATTCTAGTTCTAATAAAAGCGATTTAACTTAAGCTCTTGCCCTTATTCCCTCTAGCCCATTCTATTATCGGACCACAAAGGGCACAAAAAAGCGACATCGTTTTATGGCAGATATACCAAAAACTGGCACGAAACGCTTTGATTCCACTTTTATTGTGCGCACTGCCAGAGTGTGGAATACTTTGCCCGAGTGGGTGTTTTCTGATAGATATAATTTGGGTGTCTTCAAGTCGCGAGTGAATCGGTTCCTTCTAGGCAAGCGTGCTCCATCGTAGACCGTATCGTTGCTTACCATCAGGCGAGATGGCGGTTAAGAGCGTTAAGAGTTCACGGTACGGCCTAAGGTCAGAGTGCCTAGCACAAATTTTGTCGTAAGATACGTAAGTATTCGATAGATAAATTGCTAAATGGGACAGCCCCTGTCGGGCATATGTACATCGAAACTACATTGATCATACATTTTTCTTTCAAATACCTACTCGCTACTCGCTACGTACGAGTATTTTACGCCATTTGTGCTAGGTATACGAGTAAAGGTCATTTCTGCACCCTTTCCAGGTTTTGCGCCTTGTGCCTAGACATCGCTAAGTAAGTAATAAATAAATAAATAAACGTTTCACACTCATAGCTCCCCACTAGGATAAATCCTGTGTCGGGGATGCCATGGAACACTAAGACAAGGACAACTAACACCCAGACCCAGAGCAGATATTTTCTTCTTTTTCTTTTTTCTTTCATCTTATTTTTTTCTTTTTCAGATATATGTAAATACAGGGTTATTCATAAAGGGTATGCTAAGTCGAAAAGGGCTCATAGTACTCATCATTATGAACAACTTTTACTATGGGACCAACTCGAAATTCGCGAAAAACAAATCAGCTGTTCCATACAAAAATGTCAATGACACTCGACAAAATGTATGGAAAAGCTGTTTTTTTTTTCGCGAATTTCGAGTTTGTCCCATAGTAAAAGTTGTTCATAATGATGAGTACTATGAGCCCTTTCCGGCTTAGCATACCCTATATGAATAACCCTGTATATATTTTTTAATTTATTTATATTTTTGTTCTTATGGGTTGATTACACGTAACGAGTAGGTACAGGGGCGAGACAGTGCCCTCCGAGTGGCCTTCAGTGGCCGAGTACTCGGTTTGTATAAACAGTTTGACGAGGCGAGACAGTCACTAGAACCATGATTTGTTTGCTCGGCCGAGTGTGCCATTTACTGTCTCGCCACTGTACTCGTTACGTGTAATCAACCCATAAGTAAGATCATATAGGCCGAGTGGCTAACACATGTGAAAGAGTTTTAGACACCGCTGGCCCCGCACTAATTACTGCCCTGCATATGCCCACAACGTTTCTTTATAGCACAGAGGACTGTATCTGAAAAGACTTATTTTTATGCCATAGGCGGCAAACAAGCAAACGGGCCGCTTGATGGTAAGCGATCACCACGGCTGGTACCTGTAACACCGGCTATTATAGACCTCACTTGCTGTGCCATCTCCACCGAACCTGTGAATATTTTTTAAATGCTATTGAGTGACGAGACGATTATTAGTTAGGTTAGGCAAGTCGTTTTACAAAAATCGGTCGAGTGCGAGTCGTACTTGCGCAGGAAGGGTTCCGTACCATTATCTTTAAAAACGGCAATAAAATCACGTTTGTTGTATGGGAGCCCCCTTTTATTCTGTTTTTATAGTATTTGTTGTTATAGCAGCAACAGAAATACATCATCAGTGAAATTTCAACTGTCTAACTATCACGGTTCATGAGATGCAGCCTGCTGACAGACTGACAGCGGAGTCTTAGTAATAGGGTCCCGTTTTACCCTTTAAGTACGGACCCCTAAAAACAACGTCAAAGTATTATACAAATGACTACGTTTTCGCTCGTACGCAAAAATCACGGATTTCTTGGCATTATGGTGTGACCGAAATAGCATGCATGACTGGGACTATTTACCTGAAAACAAAGCAGGACACAACATACCCACTTCGCGGCCCTGGAATGCAGTCCGGAAGCTAGCAGAAATAGAATAGAAACCGTTTTATGATTTAAAATGATCGGATCAAAGATTGTTTACAACAATGGATTGGGGTCAACGCTGGAAATATAATTATGAACATCATTTTAAAAATATTTTTATAACGAGCGTTTATTGCATTGTCTTAATTTCAGCTCGATCGGACATCGGGAAGTGGTTCATAATTCAGGTGCAAGATTTGACCCAAAAAACAAACAGAGCGAGCTAAATAAATGTTTTACTTAATTATAAGCTTGTAAAAACAGAATAAAGACCAAAACCATAGAAAATGATTGCTGATTTGAGATTTTCGCTGTTTTTTTCGCGATTTCAGGATTGGTCCAATAGTAAAGATTGTATAATTATGAGTACAAACTATCAGCCCCCTTCGGCTTAGCTTACCCTTTCCTTACAACCTTGGAAAGGATCCCAGGATTGGATATTTCATACAAGCTTTTACTTACCTTGTCGTGTATGTCTATACATCTATACTAATATAATAAAGAGGAAAGATTTGTATTTTTGTATTTTTGGATGTTTGTGTGGAATAAACTCAAAAACTACTGGACCGATTTCAATTATTCTTTCACCATTCGAATGCTACATTATCCCAAAGTGACATAGGCTATATTTTTATTACCTGAAAAAATTAGGGATCCTTACTAAAACTTCAATAGTGTCCACGGACTTTTGGCGGGAACGTGGAAGAGACATGTTGCTTCATTTTGTTATTTTACTAAACTTGTGTAATTTTGAGTGTTAATGTTTATTTTAAGTGGGGAAAATAACCATTAGGTGCTCGAGGACGTGCACGAGTGTGGGCAAATCATAAAATTCAGTGAATCGTGTCATTCCGTGTTGCTTCCAAAACTCCTTAGAAAAGCCTCTAGTAAAGTCTCCACTACTTTACTGGGGCACGTACCTACTCACTCTATCGCTATCCACTTGACACTGGCTAAATTGTGGCAACCCCGCAGAAGCCATTATAAAAAATTGAATTGAATTGAATAGTGTCCACTCGTGCGAAGCCGGGACGAGCCGCTAGTTAATAATAATTTGGTATATCTACCTGTGTAACTCCGATTACAATGCAACAAAAAGCTTGTTTTTTTTAATAATTTAGTTATTTGAATCTAGGTAAGTGTTGTCATATTGCTGGGTCATATAAGATTAGCCCCGTATTTCGCTTTTTCATGCCCACAGGTGGGACGCCAAACTTCTGCCAAAGGACACGAAAGTAGGTTTGTTTATTAAAACGAGACAATAGGTCAACGAACCGACGTCTTTATAATCCATTGGCTATTTCTGTCCGTATGTACATTTGCACGGACCACAGGTTAACTTCGGTAGATTCCGTATTGAGACTATCTAAGCGCATGCATCGGCAGAAGCACCTTTTGCACACACTAATCCAAAAATAAAATGGACATTTTTGGCCCTTTGCTCGTGAAAAATGAAACTAATCGCCGCAGTGGTTCGTTTCATCGCTGGCTACTCGATTTACCAGGGTAGCCAGCAGTGGACATATTATGAGAGCACGGTTTTGTTATTACGAATTAAAATTGCAATTCAGTGAGTCCTCCAAGAAAAAAGTTTCGATGTAAAAACTGGAATCACGATCCCCACGAGAGCGCATTGGTTGCATTGACGTTGCTACACGCCACTAATTCGTAGACCCTGCTGTGTCTGCGTTACCTTGAGACAGCCAATCAGAATCTAGAGTCAGTCCCCGTAAAAACGTACCAAGCGTGTTTATTATAATAAAGATCGTAATGCGGTATCTATGGCGAATAGCCTATGGCACATACACGAACAGATATCTCATTGCGATTTATTTGACAAGTTATTATAAGATGAAAGAGTGGTTCTCAAGAAAAATGTAGTAGAGATATCGGAGTTACGTTTTTATTTATTAGAAAAATGGGTCGATAGTCTAATAAAAGAGGTCTTTGTCTTTTAATTGGCAGAGGAATTAGGAATTCGAGTCTTGCGAATAGAAATTAGAAGTTCAACGAACTTGCAATTTTATTGTTTCTTAACAAGTTTACAATGAAAAGTCCAATGACTTCAATGCTGCAGAATTATATGCGGGGCTATTTTTGACTCATTAAAACATTACATAAAATAAAACTCAATTAACTTTAGAAAGAAAATTGTTTGAAAAATAATAATTTTAGTTATTTCTTAAAAACTTATGAAATAGCATTGTCCACGATTGCTCCAACTCAACTGTTGGAAAACGACTGGTGGTCTGGTCGAAGATGAAGCATGCAGTCTCCGAGATACCTACTCATTCTGACCTTGAAAAGCCCAATATTAGTCTCTGACAATTTTACCTGCAAATCTTGAGTTCGTCCGACAACAATAAAAACAACAACAACTTACGATAATAATAGGAGTAACAATAAAAAAAAACTAAAAAAACACGCTTTTTATAAAAAACCGAACTAAAAAAATAGAAAATAAACTTTTATAAATTTAAATTAAGAATAGGGTTGAAAATTTCAATAAATATAAATTAATAATAGTGTAAATAAATAAATATATGTATTTTATTTTTAAAAAGCGTGGGGTGTATGGGTCAATAGATATTATATATTTTGTAGATACATTTTGTATTGACAGACATGAGTACCTAGAGTGATTAGCATTTTGATAATATCTTAGAAAGCACCCCACGCTTTTTTAAAAATAAAATACATATATTTATTTATTTACACTATTATTAATTTATATTTATTGAAATTTTCAACCCTATTCTTAATTTAAATTTATAAAAGTTTATTTTCTATTTTTTTAGTTCGGTTTTTTATAAAAAGCGTGTTTTTTTAGTTTTTTTTTAACTATTATTTATTTTTCGTTTTTTAGTTCGATTTGCTAACTATTAACCATCCTTAATATGTACAAATGTGTTGGTGTTATCCGATTTTGGCCGTCTGCTCAAGCAAATTAAAAATAAAATTGATGCGTAACAAAAAATATTGAGCAAAAAGATTTGTAACCGCGTGGTTTCGATCCTCAGACCTCATAAAATAAAATTGATGCGTAACAAAAAATATTGAGCAAAAAGATTTGTAACCGCGTGGTTTCAATCCAGGGACCTCTGGGTTATGAGCCCAGCACGCTTCCACTGCGCCACTCTGTTCTCTGACATGAATGACGAATTTTACCATTTGTAAGTTAAACGGTATTAAAAGTTAAAGAAACTTTATAGAAAAAGCGTGTTAAAAAAATTAATAGTTAAAAAAACTAAAAAACACGATTTGTTTAGTGTATTGTCATCGGTCCTCGATATATCTACAAAGTTTGAAAGAAATCTGACCGTTTAAAGTGGGTCAAAAACGTGCTCAAAGGAGTCGGTTACATACAAACATACAAACATACAAACATACAAACATACAAACATACAAACATACAAACATACAAACATACAAACATACAAACATACAAACATACAAACATACAAACATACAAACATACAGGTGAAGCTAATAAAAGCGTGTTAAAAAAAAATGAAACCAAAACAACAAAAAAGTTCAAACACACAAAACCAAAAAACTTTTTAACCGACTTCAAAAAAGGAGGAGGTTATCAATTCGTCTGTATGTTTTTATTTTTTTTATTTTTTTATGTTTGTTACCTCATAACTTTTGACTGGGTGAATCGATTTTGATGATTCTTTTTTTATTAGAAAGCTGACGCTTCCCATTTGGTCCCATTTCAATTTAGTCCAGTTCTGCTACTGGTATCCATGAGAAAACCATATAAGTCTTAAATTAGCATGAAGTACGTGCGCGACCAATAGATGAATAACTCAATAGTCGGTTTGAAGTCGGTTTTTGTTTTTTTGTTTTTTGTAAAAATAATTATATCGTAAAATTGTTCGTAACAAGCCGAAGAAAACATAACCGATTCCCTGGCTGTAAAAGTTGTCAAACATTGCGAGTGAATCAGTGTCTTCTCGGCGCGCGTGCTGCATCGTAAGTAGACCGCGGTATTGCGAGCCAGCAGCCGAGATGGCGGCCAAACATAAGCCTATCACAGAATTAAAAAAAATGGTAAACATTATCTTTGGATCCTTCTGAGTATTAATAAAAAAAGTAAGTAAACCGTAGACTACTTATTCTTTGAAGTTTGTAAGCTCGTTTAGCACAGTGGCTAGCCCTGGTGTTAAAGTTTTAGGCCGCCTGTAGGCCTCTGTCATCGCTTACAGTGAAAAAGTAGTAGCAAAAAGCCCCACATTCCACATGTAACACATAGGTATGGCAAAACATTTCAGCATGTTCCGCCATCAACCTGTCTCCAACTCTACGTGTTGCAACCCGCGTGCTCGGCTTCTGTAAACAATCGTATTTCTGGCTGAATGCGTATCACGGCTGAAGCCAAAGCCCTGGGAAAAGAATAAAATAATGGCAATAAAATTGGCTCACATCTGGGCATAAACATTTGAATTTTATGAAATTGGTTTTAGATACCATAAAATTATAGGAACTTTATGTCTGGTTGGGTTTTTTTTCAAGATTGTCATCAAAAAATACATTTTTCAAGAAAACCCATATATTATTTAAATATTATATGGGTCACAGCTGGGTTATGTGTCAATAAACCCACTAAAACCTCCTCGGTGGCCTATCTCGGTGCTCGACGAAGGGCCCTGGGTTTGACGAGCAAATCGGTCGCCTGATGTTAAAAAGCGTCACGTTTGCCCATAACAGGTATGCGCCACCTAGAATTTTGAACACCTCAAATTCAAGACCTTGCGCGGCACAGCACTGCGCTTGTTACCTTGAGATATAAGATGTTTAATCTTCTATTTGGCCTAAAATTTCGCCGGAAACATTTGCCTTTCTAACCGGGACACAGTAATATTTGCACATTACTGCTTCGCGGTGGAATAACTGGCAAAGGTGTGATACTTCCCGAGGCGGGCTCTAAAGCTGCGAAGCACCTACTGCTAGTCATTCATCATCATATCAACCTTTAATCCTCCCACTGCTGGGATACAGGTCTATCCTCGATAGGTGATTAGGCCGTATTCCACCACGCTGGCCAAGTGCGGGTTGGTGGATTCACATACGCCATTGAATTTCTTCTCCAGATGTATGCAGGTTTCCTCACGATGTTTTCCTTCACCGAAAAGCCAGTGGTTAAAAAAAGTAGGTAGGTACTTAGGTATTCGTAGTTACTGACAAAAAAAAACATACGTAGCATTCTAGCAACACCAATTCTCATTCCACCTGCACAAAACATAACCAAGTACCAGAAACCATGTCATGCACATCCTCGTAACTGGGACATGCATGTAGGCCGGGCTATTTGGGTGTTTCAGACCAAACCACCTGACGCCTACGGCAGCCTGAAATAGCGCGCGGCTAATTATTTACATGAAACCGCTTTGTTTTTGTGACTGCTAGTTGTATTTGGACGCTGTAATGACGGCAGGTAATTAAAGAAACTGTTTTTGAAGTTAAATTACTAGTAATAATAACTCGAGAGGCTCTCGCTAGACGCTTGGGTCGAGGGTCGATGCAGAAGGCAAGTCCTCGACACGGGACGCAGCGTCTGCCGAGTGCCTAGTGCTAGCTTTTTTCACTACTGCAATTTGTGTGGAACCAGTTGTAGTTCACATTATGAACACCAGGTGGCGCGGTTTTTTATTTTATTTCGTACAAATTGTAGTTTGAGTTAACGCGATCGAATAGTGAAAAAAACTCGCACTAGGCACTCTGGTTTTTCTCTCCGAAGCTTTAACTATCAGTAGCTTGGGACCTGCCCCGCTGCCAGAGGCACGGTACCTATTTTTTAAGTATTTTCATTTTTATAAAAATAAACATATATTTTATATTCATTGTTTTATATTTATTTTGTAAAGATTAAGAAATTAAAGAGAACAATAAATAATTTTAAAATAAACTAGCGTCACAGGTAGGCGTGTAATAATAATCTATATTTATAAAAATGAAACCCGTTTTCCTTGGTCACGGCATCACGCGTGAATGGCTGGACCGATTTCACTAATTCTTTTTTTGTTGTATTTGTTATTATTAGGAGAAGGTTCTTACGGAAAAAAATATTAAGAAAATCTCTCAGAAATATTGAAAAACCCTAAAAACAGCCCTTTTCTTTTTCCCATACAAACGTTTTCTAACTAAAACGAGCTTTATTGCTATTCCCTCTGACTCGGAAACGTACACATTTGTCCTCGACAAACTCGACCACGGCTGGCTCGGAAACGTACACATTTGTACGTACGCGCTACCCTCTTTAAAAAGGTGTATAGATCGGTTTTGAACGAACTAAATAGGCGTGGTTTGTATAGAAACAAAGAGATGAATAAACCCTCCTTATTTTGGTGTATAATAATAGCGATATTTCAAAGCGCAGTCGTCGACTCGGCCATTTCGAAAAACGCCATTTTCGTGCTGTCGTGACGCAAAGTTTTGTGAGTGATTATCAATTGTTTTCTTGTAAAAGGTAAGTAAAACCTATTATAATTTTGATCATGGCATATGTGTAGACCTTTTCACTACAATAATGAAGCAGTGAATACAATATTATGTTAGTTTTTTTGGATACAAATGAGATGAATGAAATGAAATTTGAAAAACGAATTTTTTTTTGATTCCATGTTTTTGTATAAATTAAAATTGTTTGAAATTTAAATCTTGTTGAATTTAACGTTAAAATGTAGCAGCGTTATCATATAATGGACTGCTTTTTACATAAATTAAAAATATTTGATAGTTTTTAAAGATTCGTAATTTTTCTAAACGTCTGCTATGAAGGCGGTTTTCCCGCCAAAACGCGTCCGAGCTTACCGGTGTAGAGTTTAACAGGTGTCACCCGAGTCAAAGGGATAAAGTTCATATTGAATTGCAAGCACTCACTGTTGTTTAAGCAATGTAGGTATGTTCCTAACGTCTAAGAGTCAATTTGCACTTTATTACCTTTGTGCAAAGTTCAAATTCAATCATATCTATCAAAACAGTGTGCGTTGGAGCACAGATAAAACAAAAAAAAGAAAACGAAATCGAATAGTTCATTCATTTGTTTTAAAATTTCGAAGGATTTGACTCCAAGTCAAACTGTCAATGTCAGTGTTTTTTTTTTCATGGATGAGTTTGCTTTTGTCAACTGATACACGAAACAAATTCGTACCTATAATTGTAAATATTATAAGTATAAAATTGTAAATAGTGTTTTGTGCAGTGTTTAATATTTAATTAGGCAGTACCATAGAGAAGTACTGTATGGCAGTACGAAGTCTGCCGGGTCAGCTAGTTGACATTATAATTATAAAAATTGCACCAGTCTTTAAAAACACCGAAGCTAATCATCATTTTATGCTTATGTTTAAAAGTAAACATTGGTTTTCGTCCTGGTTTCGTGCCCAATAAAGTTGAAACTGTACCTATATTTGCGTTTCGCGGACGAAGGAGGCCGAGCTTCGATCAAGTAAACACCTGCAAGGCCAAAGGCCGTTAGCCGAGTCCAATATCTGCAAAACTGCAACGAAAGCAGCACTGCGGCAACAAATTTTTACTTACCTACTGTAGGTACTACGCGTGCGAAGTTGCGGGCATCAGCTAGTGTTTAGGATTCCATACCCAAGGGATGAAACGGGGCCCGTCTAAGACTAAGACTCCGTCTGTCTGTCCATCTATCACCAGGCTGTCACCAGTCTGTCTGTCTCATGAACCGTGATAGTTAGACAGTTGAAATTTTCATAGATGATGTATTTCTGTTGCCGCTAAACAACAAATATGTAGGTAGGTACTAAAAAACAGAATACTATAAATATTTAAGGGGGCAACAAACAACAAACGTGACTTTTTGTTTTTTTTTACTTATTTAATGAATATTTTATATATTCATTGTCACACAGAATATTTAAGTATCGGCGGCGTCACAACCAAACTCAGTTTAGCATTTATATATTAGTTAGGATTACGCTTTAAAGAAAATTGCTATTCAAAATAATGTAGGCGTTTCTTTGCATTTCATTTCTTTACCTTGTTGCTACGATCTTCGCGATAAATCGCAACTCTGTACTTGTGAGGTTTGACAACTCGAAGTTTTTAGGCGTCAGTGGTGTTCGGACTTTTGGACTCTAGCTCTACGTAGTAAGATTTGTGTCTGCATTTTCAGCACAAAAATTTACGATGATAAGCCGGTGAATTTTAAGTAACCTCAAATTGTGTTTTTACTAACTTTTTTCCTAAAACACCTCAATAATGCCGCGAACGAAACTAAAAACAAACCGATGGATAGATTGGCACCTAAATGTATTACTTTCCTGCATAAGTCAACCTACATGAGTACCTAACTAACCTACCCAGATAAATTAATTCGAACTTACAGTATGTAGGATCTTTTCAATTAAAAAAAAAATATTACGAAGAAAACAAAACACATTTAATTATACCCTATTTCATTTTGTTTCAGGTATATTCAGTAACAGAATCCTAAGCACAGAATCTGAAATAAATGGCCAAGCGAGAGAGGTAGTGATTTTCTAAAAGAAAACCAATTGCTGATAGTGGAGGGAGAGAGAGTCAAGATGTCGTTGGTGGCGCCGAGACGGGTGCAATTGGACTGGGCTCCTACTATAATACCATGGTAAGTTTCACTTCAAAAGATGCTTAATTATCTACACACCATTAGTTTTAAGTAAGTGAATAAGTTTCAAGAAATTAATTATAATTATGTCGCGCCTTAGCTTGTTTACAAAACGCCAAAAGTAAGTATGACAGATAAAAACTAAGATTGCCAGTAACGAAATATATTTGAACTTTTTACAGCAAATGCGCTATCGTATCGCGTTTAATGATATTTTCAGATCCCTTGTGATTTATTAAATCGGTCGATTTTGATCCCAAACGTAGCTTACGACATTTTAATAGACCTTTAAAAATATGCATAAGTTCAGTGACCTTTTTACTGCGCCCACGGCTGACTTCATTGCGCGAAACAGAAAAAAAACTCGTCCGTCAGCTGAGCGAACGTCGCTTACTTCAGTTTAGTGAAAATTCGTATCTGTCATGGCTGCCCGATCGATGTTAGTCCGCAGCTAAAATCACGAAAAAACAAAAATATGTCGTGACATGCGACGGACAACGTTCCCCGCCCGTTTTTTAACGTGCATCAATTATATTCGGCATAAAACTACATCCGTAAAGTGTTTATTCAGTGAGTTCTGAGCAATTCTAATTTTGTTCTCTGTCAATCCGGACGACACACTAAAAGTTTCGGTGAGTATTTGTATATTTTTCGCTTCAATAAGAGCGTGGGTGCCTTCCATAGACGAAGGAAATGTATGTAGTGAATAAATGAAGTATAAATTGGTACAGAGAAATCACCCATGCTCGAGTAAAAATCGATTATATGTGGGTGGGTTAGCCTTTCTGTACATTTATCCCGTTTTAGTATAATCCGCCCGAATTCGAGAGTGACGTAAGAATGCGACACTTTGTTTCCGAGAAAGCTGTTTTAATTTTGTCGCGCTACCATTGCCGTTTCGTTCTGGCGTATTGCTTGATTATTTTAGTTCAGACTTTCTGGCTTTATTTAGCATTTTTCTAAGTAAAACATTACTGAAAAATGCAGTAGATAGTCTCTTAGAATATTTTTCCACAGGTTCGTGTTACATTCTTTGTTATATTCCAAGTAAATACGATTGATTTCAATCGATATTTTCTGCCAAGACGTACAGTTTGCCGCACCTATAGGTCGCTCTTTATGTTTATCGGACACGCAATTATAGTTTTTAAGACCACGGTGTAAAGGCTTTTATTCTTTGTATTTTTCTTGACATATTTATTACTTCTTTCACTGTTCTGGTGAACATAAAAATTGTCTAATAGGAAAAAAACCAGTTAAAAACATTGTAGATATGAAGTAGAAATAGCTTGTAAAATATATTCTATCTTTGAGTAGATCTATGATGTATATAAATCTATGTAATTAAATAGCTAAGTAGCTACCCAGTAGCTACCTGTGATACATAGAAATATTTGAATTGACTTAAATATTTATGTAACTTAGGAAAAACATAATATATGCAGGTTATGATTTGTAAATGTAAAAGAAGTCCAGTCCAGTCAAAACATTTTTTTTGTCAATTTTGAAACAATACAATAAAATATGTTTGTTGCACACCCAAGAAATAATAATATAATTAATAGAATTACATTTGGTAGAACAAGGGTGGCCTATTGCCTAAAGCAATCTGTTCCAAGACGGACATGATCAAGATTGGTGCAGCCAGTTTGAGGTGAAGCGGTGACGAACAAACAAAGACAAAAAAAATACTTAATAAGAAATATAATAATAATGTTTCACACTCATAGCTCCCCACTAGGATACCCTGTGTCGGATGCCATGGAACACAAAGACAAGGACAACTAACACCTACACCCAGATCAGATATTTAAATTCATCATTCAAACATCTGCCCGGCCGGGAATCAAACCCGGCACCTCTGGCTTATAAGGCGGATATACTACCGCAGAGCCAAACAGGTCGTCATGATAATGACGTGATGTAATAACCCACTGGGCTTAATTTACCCAATTGACTATGTGGGTGGGAAGTGAGTTGGACTTGGATCGGTCTATCTGACCCATAATTTTTTTTTAAATGTTTTTAAAATTTTAATAAAACTAATTCAAATTAATTAAATTGCTTTGTTCAATTAAAATACAGACATTTTTTTCAAAATGGCAAAAAAAAATTATGAATTAATTTGTTTAGTTCTAATTTCCACTCGAGTGATTGTATGTATTTTAAAAGCATGAAAGAAATGAAATAAGTATAACTAATTTTCCACATAGGATTAATTAGCATTGGTTGTCCCAATCCCAAACTTTATTCCCTTTCCGTGGTTTCAGAAGCCTTCAGTGGGCCTCATAGCTCTCGACACCAGGGCCACCCACTTGGTCACTACATACTTACCTACCTTTTGTACTTTATCTCCGCCCATCATTTCTCTACATAAGGACAGCTCGGCAATGAACTTTGCTAAAAATAGTTGACCCCTAAAGGATCCAACAATTTCACAGATGGATAACTCTTTGATACTTACCTGCTCCGTCTAGGATACCTATACCTTTTATAAGGATACACTGAGGTATAGATAGCCTTTTTTTAATCGTACACCAACCTTTTTTCCTTTTTTTGGTGTTAACTTATTTAACCCCCGACCCAAGAAGTTGAGGTGTTATAAGTGAGGCATTGTCTATGTGTGTGTCTGTCTGTGGCATTGTAGCTTCCAAAAGGATGAACCGATTTTGATTTAGCTTTTTTTTGTTTGGAAGGTGTATTAGTCGGGAGTGATCTTGATGAAAATCGGTTCAGCCGTTTCAACATTGGGGGGTTTTTGAAAGCAGGTTGGTATAACGTTAAATTCAGTAACGTTATACCAACCTGCTTTTTACAAGCTTTTCTTTAGCTTGCCCTGTTGTTTGTTTTTAACCGACTTCCAACAAAGAGACGGTTATCAATTCAACTGTTTGTGGGTTTTTTTTAAATCAAATCTTGCAACTTAATTTTCTTCTCATAGGCTCGTGACGTGATCCATTGTAGACCGCGTCATTGCTACCATCAGGCGAGATGGCGGTCAAACGCCAGCCTATCGTCAAATAAAGAAAGGCGTGTTAGCGTGAAGAAGTAACAAACAAACATACATTTTTTTCACCCGCCACACCCGCATTTCAAAATTTACCTTCATACCAAAACTCATCGAAATCGATTCAGCCGTTTTTGCGTAATTGATAAACTGACCAACAAACATGCTGACGAACTTTCACTTTTATCATATTTTTCAAGATTTTTTTCCGTCGGGCCAATCTCATCCACGGAAAAATAGCTCAAGGAAGAGAAGGCTATACCCAGTGGCATAAACCCAGTGGGCCGTTACAGGTAGACGATGATAACAAATAAATAAAATAAACGTTTCACTCTCATAGCTCCCCACTAGGATACCCAGTCTCGGATGCCATGGAACACACACAAAGACAACTAACACCCAGACCCAGAACAGATAAATACATCATTTAAACATCTGCCCGGCCGGGAATCGAAAGTTGCTTACCATCAGGCGAGATGGCGCTCAAACGGAAGTCTACTACTAAAAAAAAAATGAACCCGATCAAAAAATCGATAATGATCAAGAATCTGCATTAGCCAAGAATCTGCATTAGCTTACCGCCCAGCCTAGTTCGAGCCCGCGTCTCGGCCCAAGGCCGCGCTATCGCAGCCGGCCGAGCGTGGCGGCCTATTACCAAGTTACCAACCTAGTGCAGATAATGCCAATACCTATACTACATTTTTTATTTATCTACATTTTTTATGAAACACCTAAGTACTACGAATGGTACAGAATAAGAGTACCTATGCTAAGCCGGAAAGGGCTCATAGTACTCATCATTATCAACTTTTACTATGGAGCCAACCTGGAAATCGCGAAAAAGATATCAGCTGTTCCAGAGAACAAGAACATTATTTTTACAAAACAAAAAACAAAAACCGACTTCAAAAGACTGACTATTGAGTTATTCATCTATTTGTCGCGCACGTACTTAATGTAAATTTAAGACTTATATGGTTTTCTCATGGATACCATTATCAGAACTGGACTAAATTGAAATGGGACCAAATGGGAAGCGTCAGCTTTCTAATAAAAAAAGAATCATCAAAATCGATTCACCCAGTCAAAAGTTATGAGGTAACAAACATAAAAAAAAATAAACATACAGACGAATTGATAACCTCCTCCTTTTTTGAAGTCGGTTAAAAATGTCAATGACACTCGACAAAATATATGGAACAGCTGATTTCGGGTTTGTTTCATAGTAAAACATGTTTATAATGACGAGTACTATAAGCATTTTTCGGCTTAGGATTCCCTTTCTTTGTAACCTTGTAAGTATCTACCGGGAAATACCCACTCGGGCAGGGAATCCCACCCTCTAGGGGTACACACAATAAAAGGAATCAAAACAGATCGTACGAATTTTTCGTATGGAATTGTGTTTATATGAAACGTCCGGCTTCCTTGTTTCCTGAGATATAATTGATCTTTTCAAGGTCAGAGTGAACAGGTGTCTTCTAAATCTACGTGCTTCATCTTTGACCACAACGTCGCTTACCAACAGGGGAGTTGGTGGTCAAACGCGGATTTGTTCGAAATTAAAAAAGAAATCCACTGGGAAATAACCACTCAGGGAAGGCAGGGAATTCCCCCCTCTAGCGGTTCTCACAATAAAGGGGATGAAAGCGCTTTGTACGAATCTTTTGTATTATAACACACGTTTATACAAGGTTATAAGGAAAGGGTATGTTAAGCTGAAAAGGGCTCATAGTACTCATCATAATGAACAACTTTTAGTATGGGACCAGCCCGGAATTCAAGAAAAAAAATTGTTATTCATATTTTCTATGGAACATAAAATTATGTTTCCGAATTCCGAGTTGTTCCCATCCCATAGTAACAGTTGTTCCTGAGCCCTTTTCGCCTTAACATACTCTTTTTTACACGCTTTTTATTAGCTTTATGTTTGTTTGTTTGTTTGTAACCGACTCCTTTGGGCGCGATTTTGACCCACTTCAAACGGCCAGATTTCGTTCAAACTTTGTAGTTAAATCGAGGACCGATGACAATGCACTAAACAAACAAACTATGTTTTTTAGTTTTTTTGAACTATTAATTACTTATTACTTCGTCCGCGTTTAAAAAAATAAAAAGTATCCTATGTTACTTCTAACACCTCCAAGAATATGTGGACAAAGTTTCATGATGATCGGTTAAGTAAGTAGTTTTCGCATGAAAGCGTAACAAACAAACTTACGTTCATATTTATAGTTTATTAGGGATTAGGGATAATCCTGTATGAAACTACATGACCTCCACGGCTCCGCGTTGACTACTGACCTATCCTTAAAACCGCTAGGTCACGGTCCCGGCACATTCGCCACGATACGATATCTCTGACCTACTGATCTAAATCATTAGTTTACAATAACACCGATCGGTTGGCATCCGTTCAATAAAAAGCGGTGTTTTGTTACTAAGTAGGAAGTACGAAGCTTTCTCGAGAAATTCGTAGCGAGCATTAGATAAGTGATTGGTGAGATGGTCGACGATATTTATATTTCTTCTAGGCATGCATGCTCCATCGTAGACCGCATCGTTGCTTACCATCAGGCGAGATGGTAAAATGCGAGCCTATTTCAGAATAAAAAAAAAATATTGTCGAAGACGCGGGTCGAACCTGAACCTGCCAAGTAACAATTCTATTCAACGCTATTCAGGGTAAGTCGAAAAGAGCTTATGGTACTCATCATTATGAACAACTTTTACTATGGGACTAAACCCGGAATTCGCGAAGAAAAAAATCAGCGGTTCCATAGAAAAATATTAATGACACTCGACAAAATGTTTGGATCAGCTGATTATTATTTCGCGAATTCCAGGATAGAGTAATAGAGTAATGCCATGTACGAGTAAATCTTGCTACAGAATATTGAACTACTTCCCGATGTCCGATTGAGCTGTAGTTTAGCATACCTGTGCAACTCGGATAATAATACAGTAAAAGCTAATTTATCAAAATTTCTTGAATACTTACCTCTCGTGAAATATGCGAAGCTCACGTCGCTCGTAGTTACATAATGTATTTCATCCACTGCCATTAGTAATAACCTCATGATCAAAGTGCTTATTCGTGTATTTCTGTCCTAATCGTAAAACGTTGGTAATGGGCGGAGATAGGGTTACCAGATGAAAAAATCAAAAGACCGGAGAAAAGGCCTGATTTCCATGGAAAAGTCCTGAGATTTTATACAGTTTGAGAATTTTCTCTCAAAAACGTATTAGTATTATCGTTTTATACACTGCGGATCTAGCTCACACGTTGCAACTTGCACATCGCACTCAAAGCGGCGGGGCGGGGGGTGGCAGCGGCACCGCCCGTCGCCCCGCACAGATAATTTTTAGTTGGTTTAACTTTTAATTAAAGAGATCTTTAAAATCTAACCTGTGTTTTATGGAAAATCCTGAGATTTGCAAGATCCGGCCGCAATCCTGAGAAAAGTAAAAAAAATCCTGAAATCTCAGGACAAATCCTGAGATATGGTAACCCTAGGCGGAGAGGACGTATTCAAGGTTTGCTGAAAAACTGTCAGCCTGTAATTTTTCTAACGTATTCTAACTAATGTTATGAATGCTGGAGTGAGTTGGTTTGTTATGCGAGTGCAGTGCTAATCTTTTTTTTTAATTCTGTTATGGGCTTTCGTTTGACCGCCATCTCGCCTGATGTTAAGCAACGATGCGGTCTACTATGCAGCACGCGCGCCGAAAGAAACCGATTCACTCGCGACTTGAAGACACCCAGATTATATCTATCGGGAAACAGAGACTCGGTCAGAATTTTAAAACTTCAAAATTCTGGGTGGCGCAGACCTGTTATGGGCAAACGTGACGTTAACCATCAGGCGAGCGATTTGCTCGACTCGTCACTCGAATAACATTAAAAAAAAACTATTTATTCTGACTTTGAAAACCCAAGTTAACGCACATCTCGGGAAACAAGGAAGCCGGCAGTCTGTTCCATTCCCTGGCTGTACGGATCAGAAACGTAGATTCAAAACGTTTTGCATATCTATGGGAAATCGGCAGTCTGGTAGTAAATCGTCTTTCTAATTGTCTTGAAGTCATTTTGGCTTAGCCTTATGCGTTGTTTAGCTGCGCCCCGCGGTTTCACCTGCGTTTTCTGGGATAAAAAGCAACAAGGTAACAAACATACATACATTCTTACAAACTTTCGCGTTTGTAATAGTAATGGCGAGACAGTAAATGGGCATACTCGTCCGAGCAAACAAATCATGGTTCTAGTGACTGTCTCCTCGTCAAACTGTTTATACAGGGTTATTCATAAAGGGTATGAAACTCTGTTCCAAAGAAAAATGTCAATTACACTCGACAAAATGTATGCAAAAGCTGAAATTTTTCCGCGAATTCTGGGTTGGTCCCAAAGTAAAAGTTATGCATAATGATGAGTACTATGAGCCCTTTTCGGCTTAGCATACCCTTTATGAATAACCCTGTACAAACTGAGTAGTACTCATTGTAATCAACCCTATACAGACAAACATTCACTCCCGTTCACGAGATGTTTTGGAACCCTTCGTTTACTTTATTACGTGGAGGGGTGACTTATCGGCGATAGTTACCAAGGGCAGCCGTCTCATTGATTTATCAATATTGGAACAGCATAATTTTCTTGATGGCTTTTTGAAGGGCGACACTAGGTTAGGCTGAAAGGGTATGCAATGTTAAGGGGCTCATTGCACATGGCGTCATGTATTTAAATATGGAACCAATTCTGTAATAAGTTTTGAAACTGGATTTTGTTAATAGCTTATTGTAGGTCAACGCTAGGTTAGACTGAAAGGGTATGCTAAGCTAAGAGGCTCGACTAGACGCTATGATTCATTTTAACCATTGAACCACCCTGGATCTATGAAGTTCATAGATGTGGCAGACCTATTACAATATGGATGGATATGTTCGTCTCTTTATCGAGGGATAGAGATGGTAGAAAGACTTTTGGTCCACGGCCCATGATAGGCCTGCTGGGGATACTATTTTCATGACAGTGCAATAGATATGATCTATCAACTGGTTATATAATCTGTGTCGAAATAAAATAGGTTATCATTGTTCGTTATCTTATTCAATAATGTTATTAAATAATTAATTATATTTGATTTATTGATGTTTATTACATATTATCGGTTTATTTATCGCTAACTCGTCGTTAACCTATTGGATAATGGGTTTCGGTTTATATTGACCAAAATTAAATTATTTTGATATCAATAAGTATTTAGCTCATTTAACTAGCTGTGCCACGCGGTTTTACCTGCTATCGTGCTGAAACTCTTTTTTTTTTAACACTACAAAAGAAAACTTCGGACTTTGATCGCTCGTACCCGGTATTGCTCGCAGGTTAGGGGCTATACAATATAGCCTATAGCCCTCAGGGATTGTGTAGCTTTCCATTGGTGAAAGATTTTTTTATTGGACTAGTTTCAGAGATTTCCCTCTACATTTTACACAAATTTTACCTGTATTTAATATTAGTATGGAAGTACTAGCTGTTTCACCCGCGTTTTCCGTGATAAAAAGTAGCCCATGTGTTAATCCAGACCATGAACAACCTTCATTCCAAATTTCGTGTAAATCCGTTCAGCCGTTTTTGAGTGAAAGAGAAACAAACATATATTCTTACAAACTTTCGCGTTCATAATATTATTACTCGTAGTGGGTTAGGATATGATTTACGACCATTGCTCTTATCTGTTTAGTGGAGTGACATATATATAATACAATATTGCAACAACAATGTAACAACAACATTTTGTTATAGATGAGACGTAAGATTGATTAAACCTTACGTGGGCATTTTTAATTACAAGCTTTTTAAACTTGCCATGTAAGCATATCTATATATATATAAATGAAACCCGTTTTCCTTGGTCACGGCATCACGCGTGAATGGCTGGACCGATTTCACTAATTCTTTTTTTGTTGTATTTGTTATTATTAGGAGAAGGTTCTTACGGAAAAAAATATTAAGAAAATCTCTCAGAAATATTGAAAAACCCTAAAAACAGCCCTTTTCTTTTTCCCATACAAACGTATGGCAGTACGAAGTCTACCGGGTCAGCTAGTACAATATAATTTTAATAATTTAATTCTGACATCTATCGTAATTGTTGTTTTTTTTATGTTCTTAATTTTATCAATGTACTTATTCATATTAATTTATTTTTTGAGTATTAATATTTTTCAATTGTTTTTTTATTGTTGTAATATTAATTGGTATTCTGTTTTGGACATACATATTTGTTTTTAATACTTTATTTTTGTGTGACTTATCATACGCCTTGGCACTGCTGTTAGTGTGATAAGTAGTTGTAAATAAATAAATAAATAATAAATAATAATATACAGAGTTATAAGGAAAGCGTATGCCAAGCCAAAAGGCTCACTCGTAGTACTACATTGTGAACAACTTTTCTACGGGGCAAAACACGAAACTGCGAAAAAAATTAACAAAACTTTGTAAAATGTACTATGAGCCCTTTTTAACGACTTCAAAAAAGGAGGAGGTTATCAATTCGACTGTATGTTTTTTTTTTTTTTTTTTTTTATGTTTGTTACCTCATAATTTTTGACTGGGTGAATCGATTATGATGATTCTTTCTTTATTAGAAAGCTGACGCTTCCCATTTGGTCCCATTTCAATTTAGTCCAGTTCTCATAATGGTATCCATGAGAAAACCATATAAGTCTTAAATTTGCATTAAGTACGTGCGCGACAAATAGATGAATGACTCAATAGTCGGTCTTTTGAAGTCGGTTTTTTGTTTTGTAAAAATAATGTTCTTGTTATGTCCAAGTATGGTAATTTGGGTCAAATCTTGCAACTGAATTTTGAACTACTTCCCGAAGTCCGATTGGACTGTAATCTGGTATACCTGTGTAACTGCGTGTCCGATGACAAGTAAAAGATTTCTATAATTTTTTTTTAATTATTATTTTATAAATAACTTGTTATAATTATGTTTGGTAGTATACAAGATGGCCAAATATCTATCGACTTCTATATTCTTATACTCGTAAACTGACTTCTTTTCTTATTCACGATATATATATTCTAAGACTTCGATATCTAGGTCTCCTATGCTATTTAAAGGCGCAGATAAACGCTCGCTGGCTGTCTCTTTTGCGCTTTGAAGATAAAATCAATGAATAGCAAGAAATTATGATTATAGCTGTTCCATAGAAAAATGTCAAGGACACTATGGAAAAGCGGTTTTTTTTCTTCGATTACTGTTTTTTTTTTTATGTGATTAAGTGACGAAACGAGCAAATCGCTCGCCTGGTATTAAACGTCACGTTTGCCCATAAGAGGTCTGTGCCACCCAGAATTTTGAACTCGCAGAATTCAAGACCCTGCTCGGCACAGCACTGCGCTCGTCACCCTGAGATATAAGTTGAATTGGTTAAGTTGGATTGGTTCCATAGTAAAAGTTGATAATAATGATGAGTTCTTAAAGCCCTTTTAGGCTTTAAAGGCTTATTTTTCCAATTCATTCGTAAAATATAAGATCGAAACATATGTGAAAAATGTTCGCGAGTTTAAAACCCTGAACCATGGCTCGGCCTTCGCACTCGCCTTTCCAGTATTTATTTCTCTACGGACTTGCGAACATTAAGATATAATTGTCTGTGATACATAGACAGACACACCGGCTTCTGGCCATAATCTGGAGGTTCAGGATCAATCTCATGGTTCTCAAACGATGCGATAGCCAATCAACAACATTTCATTTAAACTGACTTTTAAAAAGGAGGCTTTTTTAAATATAGTTATTTCTTTCTTTCCAGGGAACAAGAGCCGACGTGCGAGAGGGACTCCCCATTCAAGAAACAGGGACCGCATCAGTCGAACAGATCTGGTATGAAATGTTAATATTAATGTATAAACTAGTTCCGCCGCTCAGTTTCACAAGCCGTTTATTTTTCGGAAATAAAATCTGGTCTATGTATTTATCCACGGTATAAGCGGCCAACATCTAAGTTTCGAAAACGGAAACAAGGGAAAAAAATTTACCTGACTGCCTTGGCAGAAGATACATTTTTTCGCGTGTATGTAAGTTTGTCATCCTATTTGACCTAAATGGCATGACAAAAGTTGTAGTTCAAGGTTTCATTTGATTCGTTTTCTAATACGAAATATTAAGCTACATTTTGCAGCAGGGGTTTTTTGGCTTTGCCTTAAAAATTAATTACCGCATGGTACGTTTTTATTGAGATATACAATGATAATTGTATGTGTTCCAGAGTCATCATCATCTTCGGCCGACACCGCGTCGCAGGGGTCGGGCTCGGCTGCCGTCCCGGCGCAGCGCCCGCGACGAAATGAGCCCCAGGTGTGTATACTTCCCGTCGGGGCTGCGGGTCGTTCAGAAGTTACCGCGGCCTCGGCGGCACAAGGGCGTAGAAGGAACATGGGTGGTTTTTAGTCAGTAGAAGTCTGACACTCCCTTCCGCTCTGCCCAAGAGTGGGAGGGGTCATTTGATGATTTCCCACACCCCCCAAAAAAAAAAAAAGGTGTGTATACTTATATGTATTGGGTTTTAACCCCCCATGTAAAAAGACCCTGTTATAAGTTTTAAAGTGTCTATGTCTGTTTGTGACATCGTAGGTCCCGAATGTGTTCATTCATATTAGATTTCAGCCCCCGACGCAAAAAGGGGGGAGTTATAGGCTTACGAGTAAAGTGTGTGTAGTAAAGTGTATAGTATATGCGTCTGACTCTGGCATCGTAGCTGCCGAACGGCTGATCCAAAGTTGAAATAGGTTTTTTTTTAAATGTGACTCATCCGAGAGTTTTCTTAGCTACGATTCAAGGAAATCGGTTCAGCCGGTTAAAGGTTTAGTTCTTCTGTAGTCGCAAGTTTTGTGAATTTTAAAAAGTAACTAGATGACTCGGTGAAGTTTTTTCCAGCTTAACTTAATATTTCAGCTGTTTTTTTTTTGTTTTTCCTAAACCACTCTAGCATTGAAGCGAACAAAACAAAAAAAAAAACAAATCGGTAAAATCATTTTCGAGCATATTTTTTACGGTAAAACATTTTTATTTTGATGCCTTTTCCAACAGCTTGTAATTTCTGGTGTGACCATGAATAATTTATCCATCTATCTTAAATTTGATTTCAAGGTCTAAAGGACATTATACGCAACATTACTGTTTTTTCGTATCACTCACGGACTTTGCAACAAAAAATTAACAAGACACCTAACTTAACATAACTACATAATAATAGGCATGTAACTTAGTCGGTCCAAGGTTAACTTAAGTAGAGCTTTTTACTTTGCTTTTTGTGCAAATTTGTATTGGCACACAAATCTATACTTTTTCTGATATTGGGTGACGAGACGAGCAAATCGCTTGCCTGATGTTAAACGTCACGTTTGCCCATAACAGGTCTGCGTCACCCAGAATTTTGAATTCTTTGATTCAAGACCCTGCGCGGCACAGCACTGCGCTCGTCACCCTGAGATATAAGATGTTTAATCTCCTATTTGCCCCGACATTTCACTGAAATGAGCCAATCTAGGTTTTATCAAATCCGAGGTGACGTCAATCTGGCCATCAATTTTTGAACTTTATCATTTCGAAGCCGAATGTGAACTAAATTGTGAGTTTTGACGTAAGTTGGATGCTCGAACTTCAAAAATTTGCCTATAAGGGCGCTGGTCATTTAGTGCTTGATGTCATCGTCACAGTCAGCCGTTTTCCCCTCACTGCTGAGTCCTCCTGAGTGAGCGAGTGAGGTCTCCTCTTCAACGCGTTATCCTTTTAAGTCCTGTGCCAATCTCATCCACTGCCTTCTGTCGCCTTAAGAATGTCATCCGAGCAGCGGGCCGAAGGCACAGATTAGATAATAGTTACCCGATGGTCTGTTTGGTGATTTTATCATCCCACTTCTGAGATACCAGCCCCTCTGGTCAAGTTGCAATCTATGATCGCAAAAGCTATAGAAAACTCGGAAAGTATACCCTCGAAGCATGATCAGGACGTATTCCCCCACGCTGGCCAAGTGCGGGTTGCTGGATTCACATATTGCCACATTGAATTTGCTCTTCTGCTTGATATATCTAAAAGTAATGTTATATTCCGTTTTTTCAGAGGGAAGAGCGGCGCGAGGAAAATGCTGCTCCGCCGCGCGTACAGCCCAATCCTTTACTAAGGTAAGAAGAGATTTGGTTTTATACCATGTTTTACTTCCATACAGGGTTATAAGGAATGGGTATGTTAAGTCAAAAAAGGCCCATAGTATTCATCATTATGAACCAGTTTTACTATGGGACCGACCCGGAATTCGTGAAAAAAATCAGCTGTTCCGTACATTTTGTCGAGTGTCATTGACATTTTTCTATGGAACAGCTGATTTTTTTCGCGAATTCCAGATTGGGTCCATAGTAAAAGTTGTTCATAATGATGAGTACTATGAGCTTCGTACGTTTCTCATCTAGATTCCTAGGGGTAGGGCGCCCTGCGGCCAGGCGGAGTGACGACCTGCGTGAGGCGGCAGGTACTCTAAATGCCACTAAAAGAACGATGAATTTGCCACGATCTTCTGCCTTACGCATCCACTTACTAAACTGAGAAATATGGCTAAACTAAACTAAACTGAACTGAGAAATATGGCTAAACTAAACTGGTGCTATGCTATTTATGATAGTTACCGTAAGAACTGGTGCTGATCATCGTACTTTTTGGTCGTATCAGTATGCTGCGTACTTTAAGTGAATTCATCACACTTAAGATAGCCATATTTCTCAGTTTAGTAAGTGGATGCGTAAGGCAGAAGATCGTGAAATTCATCGTTCTTTTAGCGGCATTTAGAGCACCTGCCGCCTCAGTCTGGTCGTCGCTCCGCCTCCTGCCCACGCGGGGCCGAGTGCGGATCGTTACTTGTCCGCAGGTCCCGCACGCTCCCCAACTTCACCGGCGGGCGCGCGTCGCCCCCGGCCGCGTCCCGCTGCGACACCTCCCGCCGCGCGCACCACATCACCATGGCGAGCGAGGACCTGCTGCAGCCGGGACACGTCGTCAAGGAGCGCTGGAAGGTGGGTGTGGGTGCGACGTCATGGCGGGTGTCAGTGTCACAGGCTAGCGGTTGGCCGCCATCTTGCCCATGGTGGGGTCTGAAACCACCATTCACCATAGCGTCTTGAGGACCTGCAGCCGGGAGACGTCTTTAAGAAACCGATCTAGAAGATTCCGATGCATTTTAGATAGAATGCATTATTTCTTAGGGCTGATACTACTCATCATTAGAAACAACTTTTACTATGAGACCAACCCAGAATTGGCAAACAAAGTGAAGTGAAATAAACAAAGAGTTCAATAGAAAAATATCAAGTTTATCAAGTCAAGTCATGTTTAGTATTGTAAATGAATATACAAAGCAATGAGGCGTTTTTGTTTAAAGAAACCGTCTAAGTGCGAGTTGGACTCGCGTACCGAGGGTTCCGTACAAACCTGTATGTATAAAAGTAAAAGTTTTGATATTTTTTATTCTTTTCGCAATTTTTCCTTTATCTGTGCTATAAGACGTTGCTTCGTACCAAATTTCAAGATTCTGAGTTCACGGGAAGTACCCTGTAGGTTTTGATTCCCTTGCGAGTGTCGAAAATTAGCGGCATAAACGGCTGTATCTTTTTATTGCGTTAGCTTATTTATTTATTTATTACGATACACCAACAGTAAACATACGAGGGTCATTCAATAAATACTTAGCCTACAAAAAGTAAACGAAAATTTTGGAAAAGTGGCAATTTATTTTTCAACATAGTCTCCTTTTAGTTCGATACACTTAGCCCAGCGATGCTCCAACTTTTTTAACCCGTCCGAAAAATAGTTTTTGTCAGACTCTACAAAATAGGCCTCCGTGGCGGCGATGACCTCCTCATTTGATCCATATCTATTCCCGGCGAGAGATTTTTTCAGATTAGGAAACAGAAAGAAGTCACAAGGGGCCAAATCTGGAGAATACGGTGGATGGGGCAGCAATTCGTAGCGTAATTCGACCAATTTGGCCATGGCAACGGCAGACGTGTGAACCGGTGCGTTGTCGTGGTGAAACAGCACTTTTTTCTTCGCCAGATGGGGTCGTTTTTTCTTTAATTCGGCGTCGAATCGGCCCAATAAATCGGCATAGTAAAGCCCTGTAATTGTTTTACCCTTCTCGAGGTAATCGATGTAGATCACACCTTGTGAATCCCAGAAAACGGTGGCCATAACTTTTCCGGGCGATTTTACAGTTTTCGCCTTCTTTGGAGCACGTTCCCCGGTCTGGATCCATTGTTTTGATTGCTCCTTGGTCTCTGGTGTGTACCAGTGGATCCAGGTTTCATCGACGGTCACAAAACGACGCAAAAACTCCGCTGGATTCCGCTTAAACAGCGCCAAACACGTCTCCGATGTGGTCTCACGGTTGCACTTGTTTTCCGGTGTGAGTAAACGCGGCACCCATCGCGCCGACAGCTTTCTCATGCCGAGTTCCTCGTGAAGAATATGATGCACTGTTCCTTCTGAAATGCCTACAGTCTCAGCTAGCTCCCGAACCTTCAATCGGCGATCTGCCAATACGAGATCATGGATTTTTTTAATGTTTTCCTCCGTAGCAGCTGTTTTCGGTGCACCTGGACGTGGTTCATCAAAAACCGACGTACGGCCACGTGCAAACTCGTTGAACCAATTCTTGACGGTGGCCATCGATGGAGAAGAGTCATCGTACACAGCATCCAAGCGCTCTTTGATTTCGATGCGCGTTTTCCCTTCCAAAAATATGAATCTAATCACCGAACGATATTGCTCTTTTTCCATTTTTGTAAAACCGATCGATATAGACCGGGCGCTAGAAGTAAGTGAGTATGCATAATGTGAGTACCGAATTTCGCCAACGGATTTAAGTGAAGAAAAGGTCAAAGAATTATAATGTGGATCTTGCCGGTCAATTTTTTGGTCCATTTTTTTTTATCCCCTCTTCTCTTATTCGTAAAGGGAATGTATTGAGTACATGATATAAAATCATTTTAATGATTATTTTCGTAATGATTTATAGTTTTTTCTAATGGTAAAAGTCAGGATGGATTCTTAAATAATAAGAAAAAAACAAAAATGAAAGTAATAAGTTTTTTTTTTTTATTAATAAAAAAATTAAAGTTACATATGAAAAACTAGCGAATTCAAGCATAAAAATGTATTTAAAGTAGGTAAAAAATTACTCATTTTTATTTTGACATTTGTTATTGATGCATTTACATAATTAAATACAAAACAATTCTGATTTTTTGCAATTACAAGACATTGTGCGACAATTTGCAGTACATTTACATGGTGGAATTAATGACTCTGGTAAAGACGGCTTCGTCATTTGTCGTGGATGGACGTAAGTCACCGTTGAGCTTTTCGTAACCAAATGCACAATAATCAATGGGTTGTAATTATGTTTGATGAGCATTTTTCCATATAAATGTTTGTACTGTAGCCCTTAATAAATGCAAATGCAAAGCATCTAAAGTGCATATCACTCTCATCAAATTGAAATTAAAACCTATATTTTGAGATATCAGTATAAATCTGAGTTCATCAGCAGATAATTTTTTCTTCGAAAATAAATTATATGTGCAAACTGCTTCTAACTCTTTGAATTGCTGATTATTTAGGTCAAGGTTTCCCAAAGGCATGAGAGCTGTTTGTACGAAATCTTCAGACGCAGCTTTTAACCATTGCATTTTACTACCAAATCTACTAGTAGTGTCGCAACCACTTACAGCATGTAATTTTTATTTAAGAATGTATTTAAGAATCCATCCTGACTTTTACCATTAGAAAAAACTATAAATCATTACGAAAGTAATCATTAAAATGATTTTATATCATGTACTCAATAGGTACATTCCCTTTACGAATAAGAGAAGAGGGGGTAAAAAAAAATGGACCAAAAAATTGACCGGCAAGATCCACATTATTATTCTTTGACCTTTTCTTCACTTAAATCCGTTGGCGAAATTCGGTACTCACATTATGCATACTCAACTACCTCTAGCGCCTGGACTAATACGTTCGCTTCCATAAGTTGTCAAATTAAAACAAATGAAGGGATTGGAATGAAAATTTGAAAAAAGAATGTGCTACACTGTGGTAAAACTCTTTTGAAACTACAGCGCCCTCTGGCGATGAGGCTAGGTACTTATTGAATGCACCTCGTATTATACGTTCTTAAATTATAAACTTACTAGCGGCCCGTCCCGGCTTCGCACGGGTAGACTTTGGGATAAACGTAGAGTAAATTGAAATCGGTCCAGTCGTTCACGCGTGATGGCGTGACCAAAGGTGTTGAGAATAATTATAGGAACTCTTTGTTATAACCTCTATTCTCATGCTATTGCGTAACTATAGCAACCGTAGTTTGTTGATGCTAACTTGTCAATTTATAGTAAAAATTATCAGTATAAAACGCACACTGTTTTGATAGATATGATTGAATTTGAACTTCGTACAGAGGTAATAAAGTGCAAATTGACTCTTGGACGTTAGGAACATACCTACATTGCTTAAACAACAGTGAGTGCTTGCAATTCAATATGAACTTTATACAATAGCAATAAAGCTCGTTTTAGTTAGAAAACGTTTGTATGGGAAAAATAAAAGGGCTGTTTTTAGGGTTTTTCAATATTTCTGAGAGATTTTCTTAATATTTTTTTCCGTAAGAACCTTCTCCTAATAATAACAAATACAACAAAAAAAGAATTAGTGAAATCGGTCACGCGTGAGGCCGTGACCAAGGAAAACGGGTTTCATTTTTATATATATAGATTAATATCTACAAGTGTCAGATATGTTCACCTATTAGAGGCGTATACATCGTTCACCATTAAAAGTGTGAAGACATTAAGGGTAACTAAATTAATAATAACAAAATTTTGACAAAATATGAATGGAACCAAAAAATAATAATAATTCGACTACAGAACTAGACGACTCTGGTAAGAGACTTCACAAGTTTTCTTTTGAAGATCATTAAAGAATTTTGCCACACATCAAAGTCGTCTAAGAAGACATTACAATCATTGTATGTGCGACATAATCTTAAAGTAGGAGAGTTGAGACCTAAATTAGTTCTAGCAGCTGGCCGCCACGCCAGGATTCGGGGAATCTTATGTCTAGGGTACTGAGAAGGAACATGTAGAGAAAGTTCTTTGACAATAGATGGACAGTCGGAGAGCCCATTCATCACTTTATAGAGAAATGTTAGATCACGGATCTTCCGTCTATCCCGCAAGGTGTGCATTTTAAAGAAACAGACGATTATCATAGGGACTTCTGTGGGAAATGCCCTGGCTAGAGAAAGCCAATGACCTCGTAAAAGCACGTTGGATGCCTTCGATGCGCTGAGAGTGAATTGCATAAAAAGGATTCCACACCACACTAGCATATTCTAGACAGCTACGAACCAACGAGTTATAGAGTATGATTTTCGTGTGAGGAGATTTAAAACTTTTTGTGTTTCGCCTAATAAAACCGAGTAACTTAGCCGCTTTCTTAACGGTTACGTCAATATGTGACTTAAAGGATAGCTGGCTATCGACAATAACTCCTAAATCACGTATTTCACACACCTCTTGCAGAGTAGCTCCATTTAGCATGTATTTAGTATCGATGGCCTTTTTTTTCGAGTGTATTTAATGTAAAAACATTTTTGAGCATTTAGATGCATTCTATTTTCATCGCACCATACTTTAATGCCATCGATATCGCTTTGTACAAGATTTTCGTCGGTAGTGGCTTCTATTAACCTATAGATTTTTAGGTCGTCTGCGAACATTTTGAAATTACAATGCTTTATATGATTAGTGATATCATTAATAAATATCGAGAATAATATGAGACCCAGATGTGACCCCTGTGGAACGCCAGACTTTGCAAGAAACGTTTTAGACTCAAAAAAAATTGGTTGCCTGTAAAGTCGGTATACGGGCGAAAGTTTTACGTGACAACGACTTTGAGTGGTAAAATAATTTTAATGTGAATATTCATTCGTATAGTAGGAAGAAGGATGAAATACTCTCACTCTCTCTCTCTCGCTCTGTCTCTCTCGCTCTTAGGCGGGCTAACTGTGCTCGAGTGGAAGGGACGCGTGCCTTTCACTTTTTATGTCTGTCTCTCTCGCTCTTAGGCGGGCTAACCATGCCCGAGTGGAAAAGACGCGTGCCTCTCACTCGCTCTCATTGTGAGCGCATAACGTGAGCGGAGCGTAACGCAGTTTCTTGAAGTGTCACCCGGCAAACCAATTTATAAGACGTTGTCACGTCAAAAAATTATAGAAACCACTTGCTGTCTTTTCCAGAGGTAAGACTGGAACCATTTTAAAAAGGACCCGTGAATTCCTGCTCGCTCTAACTTTACCAATAACAATGAATAACTGACTTTGTCAAAAGCGCTGCTGAAGTCAGTATACACCGCATCGACCTGGCGCCCTTTATCAACTTCGCGTGAAAGCTCAGATACAAACGAGCTTAGAAGTTTGAAATTTTTACAGCTTCAAGGGACAGTAGACCTGAGTATTTGGTATTAATTTCACCTTGATACCTCTACGCGTTCCTGAGAAAAAGGGTCTTGACAGACAGACAGACGAACAACAAAGTGATCCTATAAGGCTTCCGTTTTTTTCTTTTGAGGTACGGAACCCTAAAAAAGTAGTAGTATTTAATAGTTGGCGTAGTAACGATAAACTTTGTTCTGTCAAATCGATTATGTATAGTCTTTATCAATTCCCCAGTCTAAGGGTAAAAATATGACCATGAAGCCACGTATTCACTGAGCAACAATTGTTTATAAACTCTGTTTCGGAAACATAACATTTTGTTTCTGTAAACACTGTGTTTTTAACGTAGTGTTTACAGAAACAAAGTGATATGTTTCTGAAACATTATTATATGTTTCAGAAACACGTAATTTCGTTTCTGAAACAGAGTTTATAAATAATTGTTGCTCAGTGAATACGTGGCTTAATAATTAGAAAGCCTTAGGGTCGATACACATCTGACGGAAAATGCGCTAGTGCGTCGAGCGAGTGTGAAAGGTTGGATGTTTTATTATACATTTCTCTGTTCTGGCGTTACGCGACCGATAATTCGCGACGCATTTTCCGTCAGATGTGTATCGACCCTTAGCTCGTGTGATATGACAAGTAGATAATAACATTACTATTCACGCCATCTATTATACTTTGCGGAACTAAAACGTCTTTTTTATTAAACGCCTCATTCTGAGTGTAAGGTAACAGTTGCCACCGGGTAACGATAGATGGCGCACAAATCGAGCGGACGGACGATCTTGCATCGCGGTGACGAGATTATCCGAGACTACATGGGGTATTTTACTTTGAATATTTTATCTGACTAGTTATTGTTTATTGCTTAAAGAATGTAGAACATATTTTGTAAAGGGCGTCGCGTAGTTAAGTCTATGGCCCCTCGTTATACAGTGTTATTATAAAGGGTTTGCTAAGCCGAATAGGGCTTAGCATACCCTTAGGGACTCATAATTGTGAACCCAGAATTATGGAAGCAACCTAGAATTCGCGAATAGATTTCAGCTATTCCATACATTTTGTCGAGTGTCATTGACATTTTTCTATGGAACAGCTGATTTTTTTCTTTCGCGAATTTCGGATTGGTCCCATAGTAAAAGTGGTTCATAATGATGAGTACTATGAGCCTTTTACGGTTTAGCATGCCCTCTTTTTAAATCCCTGTTTTTTTATAATAAACTAGCCGATGCTTGGTATTTTGTGCCCGGTGCTTCGGCCTTGCTGGTTATAAAACATTGTCTGTAGCACAGTGCGACTTTTCATTAGGAAACACAAGGCAGCGCTACTCTCGCCAGATCTCGGCTAGTGTTTCGGCGTTATTGGGACACACGGCAAGGGAAGAAAACAATTTAAAAAAAAAAATAGTCGGATATATTATGTACATATGTTAAGTTAGTCGGTAAAGTATTTGTTAATATGACCCTGTTGCCTATATTTTTTTTCTATTATATATTTGCGTTTGACCGCCATTTTGCCCAATGGGCAGCAATGGTGCGGTCTACGAAGGAGCACGCGCGCCTAGAAGATACCGATTCACTCGCAACTTGAAGATACCCAATATTCATATATTATAACCATCGGGGAACACTCTAATAATAAATAATTATTGTTTATTCATTTTTAAGCTATTGCATAGCTTCTATCGCGGGCCTTGAGCGGGCCTTGAATCCAGAAATTCCGTAACGAAAGTTTTAATAACCTAAGACACAGCGGTGATACTTTTTAGTTTTGCCATCTATCGATGAATAGCAGAACTTTTAATGACTTTTTGAAATGTCACGCTTGTCTCTTTAGTTCAGCAACTCGCCTCTAGGTGGCATTGGTTAATGAAATAATTATAATTGCATAAGTTGATAAAAAATGCTATGCAATAGCTTTACCGCGGCAGTCCCCGAGTGCCACACGTCTTTTTTTAACACCACCAAGAATTTTTATTCACAGTACAATATTTACAATTTAAATTAAAATAAGAAAAAACCAAAACTTGAGTAATTTAAAAAACTAAACATCCAAAAAATGTTTTTAAAAATGAATTTAACTTTTATATTTTAATTTCATCCACAGGTGGTGAAGAAAATCGGCGGCGGAGGATTCGGCGAGATCTACGAAGGTCTAGACCTGGTGACCCAGGAACAGGTCGCTTTGAAGGTGGAGTCGGCGCGGCAACCCAAGCAGGTGCTGAAGATGGAAGTGGCTGTGCTGAAGAAGCTCCAAGGTACGTGGTGTTTATGCTGGATATGAATAAAATCAGTCGAGAGGTTGTTGAGATAAAACACCTTATTCTGTATATCATCCCAGTGTTTTATCTCAACAATCTCTTTACTGATTTTACTCATATTTGATATTCTTGTTTAGAATTAGGTACCATATACTCTCCATCTCCTCTCTCTCTGCCAAATTTTATCGGAATCGATCGGTAAATGGCGCTGCAGCAAATTTCCTCCTTTTTTAGGGAAATGCCCCCCAATCAAAAATTCTCGACGACAAAAATCTATCGTTGAACCTGTACATCAAGTTTCGTCGAGATTTGTTGAGAAATGCGACCTGTACGCGAGTACCAACATGCAAACATCCAGACTCGCGCGAGGTCTATTGTTCGTACAACTACTAGTATTAATTCGGTGAAGGAATACATCGTGAGAAAATTTGCATTCGCAAAATTTGCATTCGTCTAGAGAAGAAATTCAGTGGCGTATATGAATCCAGCCCGCACTTGGCAGCGTGGTGGAATACGGCCTAATCACCCTTCGAGGGTAGACCTGTATCCCAGCAGTGGGAGGATTAAAAGGTTGCATATGATGATGATGAATCAAAGCGTTTCTAATCAACTACGATCAATAATATTACAATATGAATATGCCTTTTTCGTCGTGTTTGCAGGCAAGGAGCACGTGTGCCGCTTCATAGGCTGCGGCCGGAACGCGCGCTTCAACTACGTGGTGATGCAGCTGCAGGGCAGGAACCTGGCCGAGCTGCGCCGCGCGCAGCCCCGGGGGGCCTTCTCGCTCTCCACCACGCTCAGGTCAGTGATGCAGCTGCAGGGCAGGAACCTGGCCGAGCTGCGCCGCGCGCAGCCCCGGGGGGCCTTCTCGCTCTCCACCACGCTCAGGTCAGTGATGCAGCTGCAGGGCAGGAACCTGGCCGAGCTGCGCCGCGCGCAGCCCCGGGGGGCCTTCTCGCTCTCCACCACGCTCAGGTCAGTGATGCAGCTGCAGGGCAGGAACCTGGCCGAGCTGCGCCGCGCGCAGCCCCGGGGGGCCTTCTCGCTCTCCACCACGCTCAGGTCAGTGATGCAGCTGCAGGGCAGGAACCTGGCCGAGCTGCGCCGCGCGCAGCCCCGGGGGGCCTTCTCGCTCTCCACCACGCTCAGGTCAGTGATGCAGCTGCAGGGCAGGAACCTGGCCGAGCTGCGCCGCGCGCAGCCCCGGGGGGCCTTCTCGCTCTCCACCACGCTCAGGTCAGTGATGCAGCTGCAGGGCAGGAACCTGGCCGAGCTGCGCCGCGCGCAGTCCCGGGGGGCCTTCTCGCTCTCCACCACGCTCAGGTCAGTGATGCAGCTGCAGGGCAGGAACCTGGCCGAGCTGCGCCGCGCGCAGCCCCGGGGGGCCTTCTCGCTCTCCACCACGCTCAGGTCAGTGATGCAGCTGCAGGGCAGGAACCTGGCCGAGCTGCGCCGCGCGCAGTCCCGGGGGGCCTTCTCGCTCTCCACCACGCTCAGGTCACTCATATGGGTTTATAGTACTCATCATTATGAACAACTTTTACTATTGGTATAAGAGCTAGCAACGTTTTTGAGAGAGAATTTCAGGTAGGCCAGTTTTTAGATATCCTATCTCTCTCACTCTCCCGCACGTCATATGGACTATCTGGCTGGTGGTAGTGGTTGCGTTCATCAGTGCGCATCCTACCTGCACAGGTAAAATATCGATTTTTTAAATCATTTTAAGAAGTTTTTTTTTTTTTCATTATTTTTATTGAACTTTCCACAACGTAAATCTAATATTGCCAGACATTTTTATTGCTGTTTAAACTGTCCCAGACGCTAATTTCGAATTAAAAAAAATAATTTCAAAATAATTCAGTATGGCTGAATTTTTTATAATATTATTTAAGTATCTAAAAACTTAAATTTAATTTGGCAAATATGGTATATTATTTGAGAATCGGCCTCTTCGTGTTCTTCGCAAGACAGTGAGTCTTCAACAGTTTTAATAACTTTATTATTTTCTACCCGGTATGAATAACACTTGTTGAAGTTCAGATAATTTTTTTTTTTTCAGCTGCTGTCATCTAATAAAAATGCAAAATGGCGCTTGCCTGTCAGGCGGATAAAAAAGTTTCAGCCATACTGAATTATTTTGAAAAAAAAATTTTTTTTAATTCGAAATTAGCGTCTGGGACAGTTTAAACAGCAATAAAAATGTCTGGCAATATTAGATTTACGTTGTGGAAAGTTCAATAAAAATAATGAAAAAAAAAATAAACTTCTTAAAATGATTTAAAAAATCGATATTTTACCTGTGCAGGTAGGATGCGCACTGATGAACGCAACCACTACCACCAGCCAGATAGTCCATATGACGTGCGGGAGAGTGAGAGAGATAGGATATCTAAAAACTGGCCTACCTGAAATGCTTGTTTTCCTGACGTTGCTAGCTCTCGTACCATATGGGTCCAACACTGAAATCACGAAAAAATAGCTGTTCATGACATTTTGTCAAGTGTATTGGCCTTGTTCTATTGGGGGCCTTCTCGCACTCTACTACGCTGAGGTGAGTGATATACAGGATTGTAAGGAAAGGGTCCATAGTACTCGTCATTATGAACAACTTTTACTCTGGGTCCAACACTGAAATTAGGAAAAGCAGCTGTTAGCTGTTTCTGATATTTGGTCAAGTGTCTTTTCTATTAGGGGCCTTCTCACTCTACTACGCTGAAGTGAGTTATATATAAGACTATGAGGAAAGGGTTTGTAGTACTAATCATTATGAACAACATTTACTATGGGTCCAACACTGAAATTAGAATAAAACAGGCTTGATATTTTGTCAAGTATCCTGATAATATATTTTCTATTGGGGGGGCTTCTCACTCTCTACTTCGCTGAGGTTAGTGAAGGATGACTGTTCAAACTACCCTTCACTGAGGAGTGAGGCACTGTGGAGTGGAGTTGAAACGCACGACTCAGTTACGCAGTTAAGAAACTTAAGCAACGATATTCAGGTAAACTAAAACGCGTAGCCATGGCGTGTGGCCAAGGGGTGTCATTCATCACTAAAGACTATCAAAATTACCTTTCCCACTGATATTGGTGGTAAGAGATGCATTTCACCTTCTTCTACTATTAGGTCAGTCGGAGAAGTTAGTAGTTAAAGATTATTCCCACAACCCACCAAAGTCAGGACAGTAAGGAGAATTAAAATACGGTTTGACTCCATAATCATGTTACTGTAAGAACAAAAAGAAGAACAATAAGAACAACAACAACAACAACATAAGAACAAAACTATAGACCAATAGTAGATATCTTCTAAATCTGCATTCTACATGCTTCATCTTCGACCACATCGTCGCTTACCAACAGGCGAGTTAGTGGTTAAATGCGAATAAAAAAAAGATATTCCACCAGTAAAATTATATGTTTGTATGTGTTTCTGTTCCAGGTTGGGCTTGCAAATACTCAAAGCAATAGATTCAATACACTCTGTAGGTTTTCTACATAGGGACATTAAACCTGTAAGTATTTTTATTATCTATGCTTATTATAACTAAATAGTTGGATTACTTTTCTCTGCATTTAAATCTCGAAAGATTTTACTGTAAAAATTAAAAACAAACATAATTTTCACACATATTGTTATTATTAAGACGGGATTACTAACGTATTGAGTCGGATATTCTTGACTTCTTTTGATCACATTCGGTGATCTGTTTCAAGGAGTGATTACAAGCGCAATGTTGGTCGAATTATCGAATTCTACCCAATTCCAAATCTAATCATCCGTACCGTCTTAAATTATGTATGAATAATGTTTATTATATGATGTATGATCAGTCTATTTTGCTCTTTCCAGAGTAACTTCAGCATAGGCCGCCATCCATCCAACTGCAGGAAAGTGTACATGCTGGACTTCGGGCTGGCGAGGCAGTACACGACCAGCAACGGGCAAGTTAGGCCTCCGCGCGCCGCCGCCGGGTTCAGAGGTCAGTGGCTCGGGGAATTAGGCCTCGCACATATTTCAAACTTTGTGTTTGCATTTTGAAATATCAGCCAGGTTAGCTAGCGTGACTTTAGCTCAAGCAGATGGGTCTGTTAAAAGTAAGAAATCATCCGACTGCCAAAGAGGGTAATTCGATTTTCTTTACTTTTTAAATTACTAATTCAAGCTGCCCAAACTGCAAAATGTTTAACGTTTATAAAAAACAATACCAATTTATCTTAACCCCGGGGAGTACGACCGCCAATTATAATGGATGTTCTTCTGAATCTGGTTGTTAACATTTCAGGGATTTGCAAGGATTTTTATTACAAGCTTTTATTTAATTTGTAATATTTGTATGTACGAATGTTCAGGTCAAATCTTTCAACTGAGTTTTGAACCACTTCCTGATTTCTAAATGAGCTGTGGTATACCCATTTTTTATTTTTGTTTATTACTTAGTTACAGATATATGTTTGTCTCTTTCTATCCCCAGGCACGGTTCGCTACGCCTCGATAAACGCGCACAAGAACAAAGAGATGGGTCGGCACGACGACCTGTGGTCTCTGTTCTACATGCTGGTAGAATTCGTTAATGGCCAGCTGCCGTGGAGGAAGATCAAGGATAAGGAACAGGTATGCTGGAGAGAGAGTGGAGAGAGAGACTAGTGGTGTCAGATAGACTGATGGTCACTTGGCCAGGGGAGACAGATTTGTTTTTGTGTTTTGACCTGCTTTGTTTGAGGCTATAAGACAGCCTACGGGTAGTGTAGCTTTTTGTAAGAATTATTACAATTGATCTAGTAGTTTTTAAGAAGATTTCAGAAATTCCCCCTACAAACTTAAGTTTTGATAATAAAAGTAAGTGTAGATTTTGGTACGAAACCCCAAACTAAAGGAAAACCTACTCCTTTTTAAGGACCTTTTCAAATGGTAAAACAGAACCCGTATTGGGAGACTTCGGTGTCTGTCCGTCAATTTGCATATTACAGCCAATCATCAAAAGTTTTGACCACGACCCTCTCGTCCCCAGGTGGGGCTGATGAAGGAGAAGTACGACCACCGGCTGCTGCTGAAGCACCTGCCCTCCGAGCTGCGGCAGTTCCTGGAGCACGTGCAGCAGCTGGAGTACGGGGACGCGCCCGACTACTGCATGCTCAGCGCGCTGCTGGAGCGCTGCTGCAAGCGCCGCGGCATCCGGGACCACGACCCCTACGACTGGGAGAAGGAGGTCAGTGCCGTGGTGCTAGGCCGGCTGGAGTTGTTAGGAATGGCGTGGAACTGCTGGGGGTGGGCTGGAACAGCTGTCAAATTACTGGAACTGCTGTCACATGACTGGAACAGTTGTCAAATGACTAGAACTGCTGGTAATGGTGCTGAACTGTTGTTTAACGCATGGAACAGCTGTTAATATCCTGGACTAGCCTTTAAACCATTGTAACGGCGGTTAAACAGCAGCTGTTATACTCTCTTAACAGCTTCTTGACACTGGAAAAACTGGAATTACTACTAAATACTTACCATGATACATTTCAAAGACACAAAGATTCAAAATCAATGAAAAATTAACCAAAGGTCCCTGAATTAAGTTGAATGCAATACCCAGTACCTATTTGTTTTGCAGGCGTATTCGCTTATGTTAATTAGGAGTTACTCGGAAGAGCTGAAGGGTGAGAAAAATGTGTAAAAGTGGTTTTTGTCCATACTAGAGGGTAGATCTCATGTTTGTTTTTGTATTTAGGTGGTGATTTTTAGTACCATTTTCTAAACTAAATTTGACAGTTCTGTACTGAGTTTGACAGCTCTGAAATTATTGCCATCCTTTTCTTGCAAGTGAGTTTGTATGGCCCTGGTGTCAGAATTTTTAGGCCTCCTGAAAAATATAACCGATACTGTGGTTGAAAACAAACAGATGCAAATAATATTAGTGTTGTCATTTAAGTTTAGTTTAGAAATTGGAACGACAGAATACGATTATTTATCATTGGGATACTATGTACTGAGTTAATTTGTGTACATCTAAAATTGATCGAAAATTCGACTGTGATAACAAAAAATCTCTTCGTGTATCTACTTTCATGACACTGTTTAATGTTTATACATTTCTATATATTCATTATGTGTATTTTTTAGAATGTACAAAACCTCAGAAAAAAACATTTTTCGACTCGCATAAAAGCAACATAAATACATCAACATTTTTCAAAATGTACTTTAAAAATTACATTGAGATATTTCTTTTTGGTGTGTCGTAAAAATTTGCGAAATAGGCCCGATTGCCCTAAAATTATATGTTTCAGTCAGCGTCTCGCCAAATACATCAGGCCCAAGTTTCAGAGCTTGACAGATCTAAACGTAACTAAAAATAAATCTGTCTTTGTCATTGCAACCTATTAGAATAGAATAGAAAATGTTATTGACTAATTAGACATTTCCAAAATTAGGTAAAAATCATGTTAATACCATATACAAGGTGTAACTGAAAGGTGTAGTAATAGTTAAGGGTGTTCTTCTACAGTGAACAACTTCCAGAACACAAGTATACTAAGTTCGAGAAAGAAATTCTATTTTCTTATTTTTACAGAGAATCTGACAAAAGTGATAAATTAATAGACAAGGACATCTATAATTTTGGTCTGTCAACTAAAGCCTTCAAGGTTTGGCCAATATTCGATCAATCTGACGTAAAATAATTTACCCGACTGACGTAAAACGATGTGTTCCCCAGACGGTGTCAGGAGAGCCGTGGTAGCTCAGTGGGAGAACCGCCGCTTCGCATTCTTGAGGTGGCGGGTTCAAACCCCGACTCGTACCAATGAGTTCTTTAGGACTTATGTACGAATTTACGAGTACATACCACTGGCTTTTCGGTGAAGGAAAACATCGTGAGGAAACCTGCATATGTAGTTCACGCAAAAAGGGCCGATTACCGGCCTAGTTGCGGAAAAAGAGCCCGCTCTTTATCTTTATCTTTTTTTATCAGACGGTGCCAGTGTCCCGCTCGCGCACGGCGGCGCACCCGGCGCCCGAGCACGCGCTGCCCACCGACACGCAGCCCGACAACGTACGTATCCACTGACACTGACATTGACACTTCACAGTTTGCCTACGGTTTTAGTTTCACGCGATTTTTGACAGCTGTCACTTTGACACATCTCCTTCAGAGGTGTCTCGATTTCGTTTCGGAGTATAGTCGCAACGTTCGAGTAGCAGAACGTCGGACGGGCGTTTTTTTTATCTGTGATTTTTGAGTTGTTGCTGTAAAATAAATACTTGGAAGAAATCATATTTACCCTCTACTGTTGTTACGCGATTTGAAATACGTTTCTAGTAAAAGAAAAGATTGTTTTGTATATTTTAATAACTGTAGAAAACCTCCAGTAAACTGGTATAACATACATATTTTGTCCCGCAGGCTCGCTCGGCCCGGCCCCGCCTGGAGACGGAGCTCACGGCCGCGGTGGCGACAGACACGCAGACAAACGCACAGAAGGAGCGCGAGAAGCGGACGCAGCCCGCCTCGCCGCGGCACCAGCACCTTAACGGATACGTGAGTACCCTTTCAGAAGCATAGCATTTGTAATTAACCTTCAATAGATATGTATACAAACGACCACCGCAACAGATACGATGGTGGAAGATTATCCTTTCAGTAGCAAAGTATTTCCGATACCTTTTCAACACAGCATTTCCGACTTATCCAGAAACGAGCAGAAAGCGGGCATTTTGTTATGTATACTAATATTATAAAGAAGTAAAGTTTGTGTGTTTGTATATTTGTTAAATTGTAAGGGGTAATCTCGGGATCTACTGAACCGATTTTAAAAATTCTTTCACCAATAGAAAGCCACATTATTGCTGAGTGTCATAGGTTATATAAAAAACCGAAAAATAAAAAGGCTTTTACGTGGTAGTCCGTTTTGCAAAGTGAATCGGAGAAAAAACGGTCCGGACGGCGCGCGATGGCTTCGGGTTTAATTAACATTATGCCCAACGAAGTGGGCAAGGGTCAGCTAGTTCTGAATAAAAACGTTGTCTCGTACTATTTTCCAAATTTGGTGCTACTCGATTGGAACATACGAGTAGATCTTTTAACGCGGTATCTATAGAAGATCATCTCTGGTTGTTAAGAAATACTTTTCTATTTAAATTACATGTAATTTAAACAATTAATGTTTGCGTTTGTCAACAGTCGGCGACTGATAAACCGACTGCGGAAAAGGAGGCGGAGGCTCGAACCACACCCGCGCCCTCTCCCGACAGACATGCCAAAGTAAGATTATTAATTTAATTTAAAAAAAAAACTGGAGAGGTGTCAAGGCGTCGTCTCAGTGCTTGTTTGGTCTATCTACCATTGGCTACTTTCTACAGCAGACGAGTTTCTTTCTCTATTTTAAAAAAGAAGCCATAATTATAAGACTTGAAAATCTTTCATAATACCTTTACCAATGTATTATGAAAGATTTTCAAATCCTATAACTATAGCTTCTCTTTTAAAATAGAGAAAGAAACTCGTCTACTGTAAAAAACAACCAATGGCAGATAGACCAAACAAGCACTGAGACGACGTAAGGGACACCCGGATGGAACGAAGTTTCTTTTTGATTAATTAGTGAAGGAATTGTAATAAAATTTCATTTTTTTATTATTATTTTTTTTTATTTTAAAAATAATTAATTAAAAAAATTAGTACCTAATTAATTTTTTTTTTTTTAATTTTTTTAATTTTATTTTTATTTAAAAAATAATTAATGAAAAAAAATTAGTAATTAATAAAAAATTTTTAATTTTTTATTTTTTTTTTATTTAAAAAATAATTAATTAAAAAAATTAGTAATTAATGAATTAATTAATTTTTTTATTATTTTTATTTTAAAAATAATTAATTAAAAAAATTAGTAATTATTAATTAATTTTTAATTAATTAATTAATTAAAATAATAGAGACAGACAGAGAAACATGCGACGCCGCACAGATTACAATAGCTTACTATAGCAAAAAGTGTCGTGACAACTTTTCGTAAGAATTTTTTCCGTCTAGCCGCCTTTCACAACGCGCGATAAGGAACTTCGTTCCAAAAATGGCACTGAAAAATTATCAAAAAAAGTTTGAATTACTTAGATTCTTGATTATACCCGACGCGGTTGGAAGGCGGAAATACACTAGAAATACTTTTGAAAACAGTTAATTTGTACTTCCGCGAAGTAATGCGTAGTTCAATAAATTATAAATTAATATAAAACCTTAGAAACTGTAATTTCAATATATTGTTGTGATACCTAACTTGTAACTCCCCAGCAGGAGACGAGCACGAGCGTGGTGACGGGCCCCACCGCGGCGCGCCCCGAGCGGCAGAGTGTGCCGCCCTGCAAGCCGCGCGCGCCGCAACCCGGTCAGTGCTGCTACATTACATGTTACATTACACGTTACCTTACACGTTACATTACACGTTACATTACACGCTACATTACACGTTACCTTACACGTTACATTACACGTTACATTACACGCTACATTACACGTTACCTTACACGTTACATGTTACAAGAGGAGTGCCACCGTATTGCGAAGTGGGAGTGAGACGTACTGTTATATTACCACCACAAACGTAGTCACATCAAAGTTAGATCAAACAAAGTGTTTCCATTTGAAGGATACAGGCAAAGAACTGTTCGGATTAAATTTTGTATGAAGCTAGCTTAAGCCCTGGAACATATAGGCTACGTTTTAACCCAGAAAATGCAGGTGTAACTAACCTAATTCTAGTAACATGATATGTATGTGTAGGCGGCCCCACGCTGGCCCGGCTGCGCGTGGTGACGGCGCCGCCCACCTGCGTGCAGGACCTGGCGCACGCGGCCGGCTCGCCCAACACCGGTGAGCTCACACTTTTTACTCACACCTTTAGTCGTCAAAATAAAAGGCCCGTTTTGACACTCGAGAAAGACCCCAAAAAGTAACTTGGAAAGCTTTTCGCGCTTACTCTATAATTTGAGAACGTTTGAGAAAACCGCCCATATATCACCACCAGTGCACCACTAATCCAATGTACCCTATAAATACTTCGCTGTTTAACTTACTGAATTAGAATTTTGTTATTTATATGTATAATCACGATTTTTAATGACCTTAATTCTTGACTATGGATCCCCATTATAACGGGCTGTTTTTTAGTAAAATTTATTCAGAATAAATATTTGCGAACCGTAAAAAAAAAGCGAAATTTATTTCCAGGCGAAGCCGTGAGTCCAAGGATAGTCGCAGACGTGGATAGCGTACACTCGGATACTCATTTCAAACGAGGTGAGTCTCATAACTATACCAAGTAACGTTGGCAGCTGTCACTTTGACAGCTGTCATTTTAACAACTGTTAGAGAGTTTGACATTTGTTATAGATTTTCTTTGATTAGTCAACTTTCTTTGATATGTGGGTAGACTCAGTTTAGTCTATTACGGTACAATGGTTAAAATCATCAGGCGGCCTGTTTGCTTGTTTGCCTATATTAACCTAAAAGCTCAGACACTACAGCCTTTACACCTATACATGCTGAGTTGGGATCGGGTCTGGGATCAAAGGCGCAGATACATGAATTGTGCACACTGTTTATTGTCTTGTTTTGTTTTTATTTCATGTGTTTGTCTGTTTTTTGTATCCATCTACATATTTTTCTGTAATTACATGTATTGTATACTTACTGTATATGTTTTCGTAATTTCAGGTCGTCGGCAAGCCCGCGCGCGCGCTGATCAGAGCTACACTCAGTTCGCGGTCATGGATGATGAGAACGTGTCTGCGTTACAGCAGGTATGTGGTTATTGTGGTGACGTCATATTGTGTGACGTCAGTTGTGTGGCGTTACAAGTTTAGCCGGGGGGCTGCCAAATTGAAATTCTATAGTCGAAACGAAAACTAAGTATGGGAATGACATTACTGTAGTATAATGTAGAATCTATGAATAGGTTTCAAAAGAATCTTATTGCCATATACATTGTCTTAGTTCTCTACTAGCTTCTGACTATCCCGGCTGTAAAATACATTTTTATTCAAATACAAATATGTACTTTATAGTTCCAACCTTAGTTTCTAGTTTATATTAACTTTAACTGCAATCGACAAAAAATGAATTAATGAAAAGCAAAAAAAATAGAATTAGGATTTTTTGTCAAATGTTATGAAGTATAGCACAAACTATAATAACTATGTTTGTTTGTTTGTGTACAGGTCACGAAAGGCGGCGCCCTAACTCTAGTTTCTCTATGGAAGTCTCAGTTCGACGATTCGGAGGAGACCACGGACAACGAGTGGAAACAAGAGCAACTGCAGGTCGGTGATGTTAGTATGCAATCTGGGGGGTTACCCAACTGGGTAAAATGAGGGTAGTGTAAAAAATAACGCAATTTTGAAGAAAAATTTTAAAAAAGTTTTGATTTTTCTGTTGTTGTATTTTTTTATCTAAATTTTGCAAATTATTTGTTATAAGTAAATCTTAAGTCTGATTAGGTTTATTTTAATGGATTAATAACTAAGAGTTTTTTTAGAATTATAAATCTTAACAACCAAAAAAAATAAATAAGCTATTTTAAGGTTATTTTCATCTAATCTATCTGTACGACTTACAAATATACTCGTAGATAGATAGATAATAGCAGACCTAAATAATAGACCTTTGCCCAGCTGGGAAACATTGTAGATAAAAAAAATTACCTACAATACAATTTTACATTCGTTAAAATTTTGCATTAGACATTCATAAGTGTTCATTGAAGTACCCATATTGAAATAAATTATTTTAAATATTAAACTAAAAAAAGGGACTTTATTTTTAACCGACTTCAAATAGGACCGCTTCTCACTTCGACTGTTTTTGAACTGTACGTGTCCCCCCCCCCCCCCCCCCCCCCAGTCGCCCGAGCACCGCGCCCCGCGCGCCCCGTCCGCCGTGTCGAGCGGCTCGCACGCGCGCACGCAGCTGCACAACTCCACGCAGCACACGCAACACACGCAACCCACGCAACACACGCAACGCCCGCTACATGCGCAGGTAAAGTGCTGACGTGAGCGAAGATAAAACACGAAGTGCGAGTCGGACTCGCGCACGAAGGGTTCACGGCAAAAAATCGTGTTTGTTGTATGGGAGCCACTTATTATATCTATTTTATTCTGTTTTTTTATTATTTGTTGTTATAGCGGCAACAGAAATAGATAATCAGTGAAAATTTCAACTGTCTAACTATCACGGTTCATGAGATGCAGCCTGGTGACAGACGGACGGACAACAAAGTCTTAGTAATATGGTCCCGTTTTATCCTTTGGGTACGGAACCCTGAAAAGAGTATATGTTGTGTTTGTTATGTTATTTGTGTGTGTGCTACGTATAAAAAGATTGCTGAGGAATTACTAATCGCAATGGCCAGTCAGTTTTCGAACATTTCCCGTATAACTCTGTATAGAGACAATATTTTAAATGCAAAACAACTTCAGATTTACTGATCATTACCGTCACTAAAATAAATAATAAAATTTAAAGCTTTCAGATCAATATATTCGAATAAAAAACTATTTGTTTCCCCCCGCAGCCCCCCTCCAAGTCCCCCCCGGCGTCCCCCCCGCCGGCGCGCGCCGCGCCCCCGCCCCCCGCGCCCCGCCGCTGCCTCCACATCCCGGGTATCGAGGCGTACCCTCACCTGCAGCCGGTGTTGCCGCGTTGCTGGACGTTGCCATCTATTGGTGAGTTGTTTGACCCCCTTTATTACCCTGTTAGTGAGTTGTTTGACCCCTTTATTACCCTGTTGGTGAGTTGTTTGACCCCTTTATTAACTTATTGGTGAGTGGTTTGACCCCCCTTGGTATCTCCTCTATGGTGCCCTGATTTTTCCCTGCTCTCTCCCTAAGTAATTCTAATTTTCTCCTGCCTTCTATTAGTAAGTTGATTACGTTCTTTTAGTACCATGGCTATCTCGTAAGTTGCCTTTTTTTGCCCCTTTAAGTCTCCTTGTTTTCTTTCCTAAGTAACCCTTATTTACCCCCTTTAGTCACCCTGCTATTTCCTCTTTACCCTTATTTTTGCCCCTTTAGTACCTTTGGCTTCTCCCCTAAGTAACTATGATTTTCCCCCTACTTTATTTCCCCTGACTTTTATTGGTGAGTTGATTGTCCCCGTTAGTATCCTTCATATCTCCTTTTTTTTTTTTTTTTTTGTTTACCCAGTGGAAATCCTTTATGGATACCACGCCCGCCCCGGGGGAGGCAGGGTGGTTATGTGGGAGTCTCCGCCCTGCGGCGGCATACCCACTAAAACCACTGGGGTGTTCGGCATCCGCCTGAGATGGGGCAAGGTGGGGTCGCGTTAGCAATCGCCACCTTGCCCCGGCGACGGACCCGATTAGGGCCCCCTGCACCTATGGAGGGGTGACCCTGTTCCCCAGGATCACCCCCCAGACAGTGTGGGGTCGTGCAGGCCGGGAGAGTCCCCCGACTCTTCCGGCAACCCCACTGCCGAGGAGCGAGGAGACGGGCGAACCGCCTCCTCGCTCCCCAGCCCCGCTCGTCCGTACGTGGTGGGCAGTGTGGTTAGCACCACCCACCCCGCCTTAAGCCCACGTTCCTTTCACACCCGGCCGCAAACCTCACGCGGCGAGGTGCAAAAGGAACCCTCCTCTTTCCCTTGCACTCCCGACCGCGACCCACACGCGGCGAGGAGCACAAGGAAAACCCTCCTGGTGGCACCGCTGTCACCGCCCGAGCGTGGAGCGCCGTTTCCTCCAGCGTATACCACACTCGTCACCGGTGGCAGCAGTGCCACCGTCCAAGTGTGGAGCGCCGCATCCCCCAGCGTCCACCACACTCAGACCCTCCTCCTTTCCTTGCACTCCCGACCGCGACCCACACGCGGCGGGGAGCACAAGGAAAACCCTCCTGGTGGTCCGAGCAATCGCTCAGACCCCGGCTCATCCGCTGTGCCCTCTGCTAATCAGCCCTCTGCTGCCAGAGGGACACGCGGAAGGCCCCACCTCGGGTTCCTCTTCGTTTCACCGGGCTCAGTGCCACGGCTACTTATCCCCCCCGCTACGGAAAGGCGGGAACCCATTCGGGGGGGACCCTTGATATCTCCTAAGTAACCCTAATTTACCCCATTTAGTCACACTATTATCTCCCCTAAGTTACCCTTATTCTCCCTTCTAATCCTCTTGCTTTCTTCCTCTAAATGGAATCTATCCTTCTTTATTTTCCCAGCAAGCCTTAACCGTTTGTTATATTCTCCTATTTCTAGTTAATTTGTCCAACTCCAATCCTTATTTGTCCAACTCTACTTGTATAAGTTCAATCAGTTGAACTTTTTGGACGATTTTCTTCAGTTTGTTCAGCTGTGAAAACTAGTTGAAATAATTGGGCTAAATATTTAAGTCCTCTCTTAATTTTCAATTTTTAATATTCCTTTTTTTTCTGTTTCTTTTATTCATAATCTGTTCAGCCCCCTAATAATGGGCTTCTCTCCCCGCAGGCAGCCACATCCGCTCCCTGAAGCCGCCCCTCGTGCAGCAAGCCTCGTTCGACGGCGCCGACGGGCTGCTGCGGTACCGAGTCGACGTCATGAGGAACGTGGCGGCCAGAGACCACGCCGCGCCGGAACCGGAACCGGAACCGGTGCGACCCAGGGCGGCCAGTTTACCGGTGAGATATATACCACTTTTTAATAGCTTTTATTTAACTTGCAATGTATAATATGTAATTCTGTTTGTTCGGGTATAATCTTGCAACTCAATTTTGAACCATTTCTCGATGTCCGATTGAGCTGAAATTTCATATAGGTGTGTAACGCCAATGACAATAAAAGCTTGTTTTTAAGAATATTTTCAAGAGTAACTTATTTTTAACCTACAAATTAAATACGATACAATGTGTTATAACCCGCAGAGTATCTCATCGGCATCAAGCAAGCGGGCTACGCCCCCGCGGCCGGCGGAGCCCGAGGGCGCTACAGTCTCCAGCCGCCTTGAAATACGCGTTCGACCTCCGGATAATGCTGACCAGGGACACTCCGGTAAGAATATGCCTAAAATTCAGGTCAATATATGACTGTAACTCTAGGAAGTGTCCTTCTCAAATTCTTGTAACCATATGCCTTATACACTGGTAAATTTGTTTCAAGTTCTGAGAAATATATGCCTTAATATTTAGTAAATGTATTCCATAAACTCTCATAACTACTATGTATATGCTTCTAACCCTGGTAAGTATGTCTCAATCTCCGGTCAATATATTTATATACCTTAACGAACACTAATAAGTATACGCCTCATGCTTTGAAAATACATGAGGCCTCAACTAAGACAGCCCACGAAATCTGTTTCAAAATGACAAGGGCTTGAAGACACCATCGGGGAACACCCACTCAGGCAGACCATTCCACACTCGTGCGGTTTGCGAAACGAATGTGGAGTGGAGTCAAAGTGTTTCGTTCTGGTTTTAGTTTTACATCTAGTCGAGCTCCGCTACAAGCACACTACTTAATGTACTGTATTCATGAATACTGTATTAATGAGTAATTTCGTCTCCCAGTGAAGATCCACTCGGTGGTGAGCGGCGGCGGAGGGGGGGGCGGAGGGGGGGGCGCGCGCGCGGACGAGGCTTCCGTCTACTACGACGCCACCGAGCACACGCGGGACAAGCGGTGAGGGACCGCACCGTACTAACCTGTATTTACTGTATTTTTTAAACGACGAAAAAACGGAGAAAGGCTCCCAAGTCGACGCGTATACGAGCACACAATGTGTTTGTCCACCGTTGTCCGAGCCTACCATTTTTGAAATCTAAAAACGATTATATCTTTTTCCCTGCCCGTCATTCAAGGTTGGGTCGTACAATTAAATAAAGCTAATGTTATTGTCTTTCGAATGACACATGCCACGGCTTGATACAACACTTGGGACGGCGCCCATGCAAAAGTGCCCATTCTCCTTTGCAAAGATACCTACCGGTCCAGTTCTTTACTCCCCCCCCCCCCCCCCCGCGTGAGTACCCCATACTGACAGTACAGGGCAGTTTGTTCGGCAGCTCGTCGACCCGCAGCGGAGAGAAGAGCCAGAGTCCGGCGCTGGAGAGGGCGCGCCTCGAGGCCGGCGTCGACCGGTGAGTGCGGCCCAGGGACAACAAAAAAACAATAAACAAATAAAAAGAGAGTGTGTCGTGAGAGTTACGAGTCAATAAAGAGTTTTATCTACACTAATGTTATAACATTCTACTTATGTTTCCAATACTTGTGTTATAATGACTACTGTTATAGCACAGACAACATTTAAGCAATTTCACATGATGTTATAATATCCACATCGATGTCGTAATGAGTCATTATAACATCGCGCGCTCGCTCCTGATTGGCCGCCCTGCGCGCGCATGCGCGCTCGCTCCGCCACCCTGCGCGCGCATGCGCGCTCGCTCCTGATTGCGCGCCAAGTTCACTGTGACAATACACGTTTTTATTAGTGAAGATAAACGTATTTTATCAAGTATTGGAAACATAAGTAGAATGTAACAGCATTAGTGTAGATAAAGTAGTGTATGCAACTGCATATAACACAGGTATTAAAACACTCGTTACTATTATGAAACTCGCTGCGCTCGTTTCATAAACACACTCGTGTTCTAATACCCTTCATTATATGACAGTTGCATAAACTACTTTATCATCACTCATTTTCAGTGAGCAAATAAAGAAAAGGCTAGAACAAAATACAATAGGTCACCATCATCACTTTTTAACACGCTTTTATTAGTTTCACCTGTATGTATGTAACCGACTCCTTTGAGCTCGATTTTGCCCTACTTTGAACGATCAGATTTAATTCAAACTTTGCACACCTGTTAAAGACCGATGTTTTTTATACTATTTTGGTTTTATCGCCCATCATCAGCTAGAAAAGCCAGAGCCGTCGAGCTCTTAGACTTTTTATTTATTTATCCTTTTATCATCAACTAGTTGCGCCGCGCGGCTTCACCCGCGTTTTCCGGGATAAAAAGTAGCCTATGTGTTAATCCAGACCATGAACAACCTTCACTCCACATGTAAATCCGTTCAGCCGTTTTTGCGTGAAAGAGCAACAAACATATTATATTCAGTAGGATAGTTAAAGAGTTACTCTAGAGCAATTCCCAGCTTTGACCTTTCTTTGCTATTGTTTTTATATTCTAGTCATAATTATAAATTTGTTGATTTGTCAGAAAAAAAATTGTTACATTAGTGTATAAATCCTGAACCTTGCACTTGGTGAGTCCTGTGTCGCAAGATTCAGTGTCTTCCATCGTTGATGAAAATGTTAAATCTAGACAAGATAAACAATCTTAGTAATAATATATACAATATATCCGCCTTTTAAGCCAGAGGCCCCGGGTTCGATTCCCGGCCGGGCAGATGTTTGAATGATGAATTTAAATGTCTGCTCTGGGTCTGGGTGTTAGTTGTCCTTGTCTTTGTGTTCCATGGTATATTGACACAGGGTATCCTAGTGGGGAGCTATGAGCGTGAAACGTTTTTTATTAATTCTCTTAACAGTCTCAAGGTAGTGTCTTAAAGGTCTAGGTAAGGTATTGTTTTAATTCTTAATTATATTATTTAATCCCCTAAAGTGATGAAATACTCCACGCCAGCCGCGTACGTCGAGAACTGGTACAAACTACCCTCTTTTTGCAGAGCTAATGCGATAATGAAGCGGGAGGGCTCCTCGGGAGGCGGAGACGGGTCGCAGAGCTTGAGAGATGTGAGTAGATAATACACAACACTACACAATACATGTATCTGTATAAAAAAAGACGTGTGGCACTCGGGGACTGCCGCGGTAAAGCTATTGCATAGTATTTTTTATCAACTTATGCAATTATAATTATTTCATTAACCAATGCCACCTAGAGGCGAGTTGCTGAACTAAAGAGACAAGCGTGATATTTCAAAAAGTCATTAAAAGTTCTGCTATTCATCGATAGATGGCAAAACTAAAAAGTATCACCGCTGTGCCTTAGGTTATTTTCGTTACGGAATTTCTGGATTCGGTCTCCACGCTCAAGGCCCGCGATAGAAGCTATGCAATAGCTTAACAAACTCGCAACCTGAAAATTATAATCATCACAACGAAGATGACGTGCCGCCTTTACGATATCATTGTTAACAATTAATCGGTGCTTCATCTAAAGTAAACCAATACAAGTTAACGTAATAACAGTGATAACTCATAACCAGTGTCTACAATAATTATTTTTACAAAACAAAAATCAAAAACCGACTTCAAAAGACCGACTATTGAGTTATTCATCTATTTGTCATGGTAACCATTATCAGAACTGGACTAAATTGAAATGGGACCACACGGGAAGCGTCAGCTTTCTAATAAAAAAAGAATCATCGAAATCGATTCACCCAATCAAAAGTTACGAGGTAACAAACATAAAAAAAAACATTCAGTCGAATTAATAACCTCCTCCTTTTTCGAAGTCGGTTAATAATGTTGGAGCAAGAAAGCATCTAACACTGGGTCGTAGGGCCTTCGTCGTAGTCGTTAGTCGTATGTTTCTATCTGATTTTATTCTTATCGATATGCGCCTATAACCATCTTACGCACATCACTATGCGGCTCCATAAGACCCACAAGTGCGAGCGAGATAGACATAGAGAAATGATTTAAGGCCGCACGACTCAGTTGGATACGCGGTGAATATTGCAACGAGCTGCGATAAGCCGGCGTGTTGCAGCACATTCCTAGCTATACATAACCATCTACGTTCTTAAAAACCCCTATGTAGCAGCTCATTGCTACCTCCCCCCAACCAGCAACAACTAGCAACAGCCCTCCCCTATGTGTAGCAGCTCATTGCTAGCTCCCCCAGCCAGCAACAGCCCCCCCTGTTGCAGCGCTCGAGCGGCAGCGGCAGCGCGTCCCGCATCCCGGTGGCGACGTCGGACTCGCGGCTCGCCAAGTGCGCCTCCTGGAGCGGGGACTCGCTGGACGCCGGGGACCTCACGCCGGGTAACCACACTACTCTACTATACTATACATTACTGCACACTACCTTACACACTAGAAATCCACTTGTGACCCCAAACGCTACCTCACACGTTACCCTATACACCACCCTCCTATACTACACGCAACATATTTTTTTTTATTCAATTAAAGGCTTGCGTTTGACCGCCATCTCGCCTGATGGTAAGCAATGATGCGGTCTACGATGGACGTCAGAAATAAATGCACGGAATTTGTCAATATATCTGTGAGCAACGTTGCTGGGCATTGCTCCAACAACATTGCCGTAAAAATTGGAACAAGGAAGTTAACAGTCTGTTCCATTCCCAGGAAACGTACGTTTCTGGTTTTGTACGACACGGGAAATCGAGAGTATAAGGGTAGTACTTAAGTAATCTTCATTCTTAATTCTACTGTTCCTGTACATGGAATGGGGATGGCAAAAACAAGGTCGCACAGCTCTGGAGCCAATTCACATTCACTGATCAAATAATTTCACTTTCAGTAATTAACAAATGAACTAATCTATTTCAGCATTGCGCCGTCGCCGCCAGAACGCCTCAGATAAGTACGCGGCGGACCCGGCGCGGGAACTGAACCTGCGCTTCGCGAGACCGAGGCACCGCCAGCCGCACCACCACCAGAGGTCGGTACATGTACCATACAACTCATATCGACAGCTATTATATAAGGGTCTGACGGGGGACTTGACGCACTGTCGCATCATCGGTTGAGTGTGAAAGGTTGGATGTTTTATTATACATTTCTCTGTTCTGGCGTTACGCGACCGATAATACGCGACGCATTTTCCGTCAGATGTGTATCGACCCTAAGGAAAGGGTATGCTAAGCCGAAAAAGGCTCATAGTACTCATCATTATGAACAACTCTTACTATGAGACCATGGAAATTTTGTTCGGCAATTGGCTTCTTTCTTGTGAGCTTTTAGTTACACATTTTATTGCCTGCCTAATAAATACAGGACATATTAGTTAGGTTGGGTTATTAGTTCTATTTAGTTAAATACAAATCCTTTTTTGCCATGGGAATCGAGGCCGTTGTCTCGTCACCGCTATTGGGTCCGCTACTCGGACAGTATGAACTGCCTCAGCCGAATCTAACCATCCCCCCCCCCCCCCCCCAGCAGCCGCAGCGGCTCGCGCGGCGTGGTGCTGTCCCCGCCGCTGTCCCCGCGCGGCTCCCCCCCCGCGTCCCCGGCGCCGCCCCCCCTGCAGCACGCGCCTCACAACGCGGCGCGCGCGCGCCGGTTCCGCCCGCTCAGCATCGCGCCGTAGGTCAGTGCGTACCAACAGATCACTACACACACAGACAGACAAAATTTTGCGCTCGCTACGCTCGCGTATTCTCAAATACGCGTATAATATGCGTATAAATGATTTCAGTCGTTATTACTCGTCCTAAATTAAACATATAGGTCTCTAAATTTTGCGCTCGCTGCGCTCGCGCATTAATGTTGTTTCTTCATACTTAAACTTATTACATTTCACCTATAGACCACTTGACAGAAATTGCAGCGGGCCATGAGTGTGCTGTATTGTAATAATATTTATCAGTTTGTAACTCAAGAGTTAGTACGGTTCACGGTCAAGTACAATTTTATAAAAGACTAGCGACCCGTCCCGGCTTCGCACGGGTAGACACTATAAATATATTAAGATAAGGATTTCTTCAATTGATACTTTAACAACTACTTTATTTATCTGACAAAAAATATCTTATAAAAACTTTTTTAATGTAACACTAAAGTAACTGTCAAAAATTGACAAATGGCAGTTTTTATTATTTATACGTCAAATGCGGCTGACATACCGTAAGCTGTTGATATTCAAGAATTTTTAAACTCAATTAATTAATAAACCATGTTCAAAAACTATAAATTGAGATGTGAGCTATCCTTTCTCCTAAGTTAGATCGAACTGCACCCGGTGTGCAAATTTGATTGAAATCGGTTAAGTAGTTTAGGAGTATATAGCGGACAAACAACGTGACACGTAATCTATACTAATATTATAAAGAAGTAAAGTTTGTGTGTTTGTATATTTGTTAAATTGTAAGGGGTAATCTCGGGATCTACTGAACCGATTTTAAAAATTATTTCACTAATAGAAAGCCACATTATTGCTGAGTGTCATAGGCTATATTTATTACCTGAAAAAATTAGGGATCCTTACTAAAACTTCAATATGTAGTGTAACTTGGGTTACACTACATATTGAAGTTTAAGTTTAAGTGTAAAAAAATTATCCATAAAATATGTTTAAAAAATGAATGTCCACCCGAGCGAAGCCGGGACGGGCCGCTAGTTTATATATATTAAGATGATAACATCATTGAAACTATAGAAACCGAGATAATTGCCAAAACTCGGATTTTGTGACCTTTGACTCTGAATAACTAACGAAGCTTTAACGACATTTTATGAGACTTTTGAGACAACTTTCAGAACGACAAAATTAAGGTGTATAGAGGTTATTATGATAATTTCGATATGAAACTCCTAATATGACTGGACCAAGACACAAGTTACAATTTATTAACTTTTTAATTAATTGTACTAAATAAATCGTTTTCCTTTTTCAGAACATGAAATTCGACAACGCCGGAGATCCACTAAGCTATTGTAAGCCTTATATCACAGACATAAGACTCATTGTACACCGACAGCTGTGTGACTTGCCAAGCAGGGAGTCGTTACGCTTGGTACAGTTTTTATACAAAAAAAAATAAACTCTTTACTAACACTTGAAGGATGAAAAAAGATGGACCGTGATTCACTTAACTTAAGGGTTTCTTTTTGCCAGTTTGGTACGGAACCCTGAAAAGATGGACGATAAGAGATGGTCCCAGATTTACTTTTAATCAATTTGTTGATAAAACTTTAGATTTAATTATTATTTGAGGAAAAAGAAACAGATTTGGTATTTATTTTAGGAGATGACATCATTTTACACAACAATTTTTTTTAACTAAAAATCATTTGCGAAGTAAATGATGGGCAAAAACGGCTTACCAACTAACAGCATAACATGTTTATTTTATAGATACAGAGAAACATGGGTAGTAAACGGTAAGACCAAACTCCATACATTTTTGCCCACTCTCCTTTCAGTTCTATAATTGACTTACAGCGCTGTGATTGGCTGTAAGCATGTGTGAGTTGGTCTGTATGTGTTAATGTGTCGGTCCATCTTGTTTTCGTCCACGGATAAGTACCTCATTCCAGGCTACCTTCTTCGACCAAAGCCGCTTACCATCAGGCAAGCTGTAGTCTGTCAGATATATTTTAGGCGTCGATTCTTTTACACCGTTTTCTTAACTAATTTAAATTTAACTTCAAAGATGTTTGGCGTCCTTTTTCGGCTTAGTGAGTTGAAAAGAGACGCAGATTCGATTGTTGAACGAGTTTAGTTTAAATAATGGTGCAAAAGAATCGACGTCGATAAATAAACTGACGTAAAAATATCATTAAAATAATAATGAAAAAAATAAAACAAAAAGCAAAATAAAAAATTTGGCTTTAAATGTGATCTTAAAAGCAATTGAAAACCTTATTTTTGTAATAATAAGGATTTTTAAAAGCCAATATTTTGATTTTAAACCTCTTCGTGGTTTAAAAAAGGCGGCGTACGTTGATATCATATTTAGTACCTTAACTCTTCGGAGTAAGGTCTACTGGGCTACTCAGAAAGGGTATGCTAAGCCGAAAGGGGCTCCGATCGACTTTCAGCGTAGCATAACCTTTCTGCAAACCCTATTTAATTGTACGAATTAGATCTCTCTTTAGATAAATCGCCTTTATTAGTAGCTATGCTTCATCTTAGCTACAAATTGAAATGATAAACCATTTTCGATGCGGGTCGTCGGAATGTATAGCGATTGAGTATGAAAGAACGAACACAAATGTGAAGCGTATCGCTTTAAGCGATTTTGGAAGTTGTCGAAAATATTTTTGACGTTTGAATGACATTATGTATTTAAATTTCGCGGTTTCTTCTAATATTTTTGTACCAAGAAAATTTCTCATTGAGCTAAAATTGTAACAGACGAAAAAAAAACATAAATTGAGTTCTGCGACGCGTAATAAAAAAAAACTAGTCTGCAATTTCTTAAGAAATTTGTCATTTGAAATTTAATTACCTAAACAAATCACGATATAAGGTTCATATTTCATATTTTTCTTGTCTCTGTTGTGATTTTTGGTTAACCAGCGAAGCAAAAAAAAAGCGATAACTTTTTAACATGTATAATACGTATATCAAAATGCTAAAAAAGTATTAAATGAACAATCATTTTACAGCAATGTTGTTTGAGCAATGCCCAGCAACATTGCTCACTAATACAGGGTTAAAAGGAAAAGGTATGCTTAGTCGAAAAAGGCGCATAGTACTCATACTCGTACAACCAAATTTTACTATGGGGCCTAACCCGAAATTGTGAAAAAAACAACTGTTAAATAGATGACACTCGACAAAATGTATGAAACAGCTGATTTTTTTCGTGAATTCTGAGTTGGTCCTATTGTAAAAGTTGTTCATAATGATGAGTACTATGAGCCCTTTTTAGCCTAGCATACTCTTTCCTTATAACGATGTATGTATATCAAATGTAAAGAAGTGTTTAAATGAGCAATCATTTTACGGCAATGTTGTCGGAGCAATGCCCAAGATTGCTCACAAATATATTGACCAATAAATTCCGTGCAATTTTTTCTGACAATGAAGTATTTGGCAGTGTCCAAATAAATTAAAATCAAGCTAAAAAACCGTTTAAAAAAAAAACAAATTAAGCAATACGCTTTATACGCTGATGAATAACGGAAAACGGCTCTATCGTAAATTCCTTGTTTCCTGAGAGATGCAATCTTGGGCTTTTCAAGGAAATAGTTAACAGGTTTCTTCTAAGTCTGCGTGCTTCAATTTTCGACCACATCGTCGCTTACCAACAGGCGAGTTGGTGGTCAAACGAAGACTTACAATAAAAAAGATAAAAGAAAAGCAAAACAACCTGTTCTAAACCTAAAACTGACGCACGTAATTTATATATTTTTAAGATACGGGACTACTCTAGTATTGTTATCCTTAAAACGACTCCTTGAAGAAGATCACAGTGTAAACGAAACTTGCCCGGAGTTTGTCTCAATAATATGAAAGAGTAGTTATAACAAAATTGTGCTGGTAATTTACTCTTGTATATAAACTAGCAATATTTCTAAACACTGACGTTGATTCTAAACCATTCTAAACTTATCTGACAGGACTAAAATTAACTGCGCTGCATCTCTTTTCATTTTAATGAGTGAAAAGAAGATAGCAACAATTTTGGAGTAGTAAAGTTTAGTTTAGTTTCAATGGTAGCAGAATCGACGCTATTGCAGTAAAATGGTTGATCGTGTTATTTATAATTTCAAAGACTTACGTTCGCAGCTCACTAATTTTAATTTAATTAAAATAATTTCGTGATTTCATTATACAAATCTTTTAAATAATAATTATTGTAAATAAATAATTTATTTTTCCAACGGTGCAACACCGAAATTGGTATTTTCTATGTAAATAAGGTATAATTTATCTTTTTTTTTGGTGCTATATTCAAAATTATTTGAAATCTAATAAAACGTATTCCTAAGTTCTTAAATTGCATGGGCATTACTTAATTTTAAACTATAAATCGTTTTAACACCTTAATATTTTAAATCGAATAATCACCATAAAATACTCAATGCTGAACAGATTTATATGAAAACAATTACAAAAGTAGTTGCAAAAAAACGAGATTTTTTAACATACATAGTTAAAAAAGGGTGTGCTAAGCTGGAAAAGGCCCATAGCATAATTATGAACAACTTTTACTATGGGGGGGCGTCCATAAATTACGTGAGGTGTTTTTTTTTATTTTCTGTCCCTCCCTCCCCCCCTGGTGAGATGTCGTGAGATTTTACTCAACCCCCTCTCCCATCCCCCAATCTCACGTGAGATTTTTCAAAATGTGGGTTTCTTACGTAAACGCGTTGGATTGTTATTGTAAAAAGAAAAAAAAATTGCAAAATAGTATAATTTTTTTTTGTTTCAATCAGAAAAAAAAGTTGCGTGATATTTGCCGAGACCCCCCCCCCCCCCTCTCCAACGTATGATTAGATGAGATTTGACTCGACCCCCTCCCCCCCCTTAAACATCTCACGTATTTTATGGACGCCCCCTATGGCACCAGCCCGAAAATTGCGAAACAAAAATCAGGTGTTCCATAGAAAAATGTCAATGACACTCGATAAAGACAGCTGATTTTTTTTTCGCGAAGTCCGGGTTGGTGCCATAGTAAAAGATGTTCATAATGATGAGTACTATGAGCCCTTTCCATATATCCCTATAGATATTTTTTAAAACATCAGATTGTTTCAACGCAAAGTTGTATTACAATCATTTACCCTTATTTCTACAAGTACCTTTAATCAAAGAAAGAAGATCTGAAATTTTATTTATTAGTCAAAATACGAGATCTTTTCTCGAAAAAAAAAAACTAAATCACAATTTCAAAACGATGCATGTACAAACATATTTAAATATAAATTGCTATATATTTTATTTAACGATTGTTAAAATACGCCACGAGATATATTTACTATGCTAAATTATATCGATAGTTTTTAAATATCGATAATGGTTCCACCACTAATATATTTGGTCAGTGGAGTCTCTTGACACCTGCAAATGTTATCGAATTATTTAGAAATCAGTGCTAAGGTTTAAAATAAGACTTTTTTGTTACTTAACTAAAAAAACTTTTTACTTAAACAAAAATCTCTTTAAATGTTTTTGTCAAGGTGAAATACTATCATGGCTCGAATTTATTTACGAAAGAATGTCTAAAATCGATGAAAATCTCGATAAAAACTCGATGAAAGTTACAATTACGTGATTTTTATTATATATTTTAATTATTTGCGCTAACAGTTTGCTGCTGTCTTAGTTGAACTAAAGACAAAGACTCAGTTTTAAATCCAGGCGTACTACTTGAACACGTACTCACACAACATCGGTTAAGCTGCGGTCGGCCGCCTAGCCTGTCTATAATAATGCAAAATTATTTAGCTAGTATATTGGAATAGTCATTTAGCAGCACTTTTACTTAAATGCTTACAAATGCGTATACTCACTTTGCATTTAATAAATTCATACTTTTATCCGCTTATTCATAAACGTCCTATAAGATTATCAATGTTGACGTGTTCTGTTAACTTTATGATGAGTTGTCTCGTGCAAAAAAATTACAAAACTCTTTTAAACTATAGCAGACTTATCGGACGTTTGTGGATAACCATCGGTTCGTTTCTCTGTGTTGGCGTGTCTTGTGGCCGGGTTCCGAAAAAATATCGTTATTTATCATAAAACGCGCCAAATAGCTAGTATTTATTGGCGCGTTTAGCTATTTAGCTCTTTTATTGGGACGTTTTAGTATCTCAATGGTGTGTTATAGAAATCGGTGGAGTTTTGTCGATTGAATCGCAGATGGTTAGTTATAGCACTGCTAGTGTGGTATTTATCGACAAATTTGACATTTAGTATCGATTAGATGGACGAAAATGTTAAATATGAAATCGATTAATAAGTCGATCGATTTTTAGAATCGATGACAAATTACAAGTTTGTCGATTGATAAAATACGGTTAGTACTTGAACTAAAGTTAGGGGCAGACTCATTTTACCAACGTCACATCGTTAATTCGATAAAATATTCGATTTTTAGTGACGTTTTGGTAAAATAAGTAAGAAGACTTAATGTAAAATCATGATAGATTTTCATGAGATGAACAAAGATATTTTTGGAAGAGTAAAGGATTTGTGATGACTGGCATTAGCTAAAATGTTGTACAATTCGCTAATGATATTGTATGTATGTATTTAGAATGTGGGACGAATTTTTTAAATTTAAAATGTTAAAAGTTTTGCGTAAAAATTGATGTTGCACACGTCTTAGTACTTGTTTTAGGTGTTTATAATATTTTACGCATATTTCGTTGCTGGAGCAATGCAATGTTGTGCAGTCGGCAATGTTGCAGTATTGCATGGCAATGTTGCTGCTAAATGCAAGCTGAATAAAATATATCGTGCATTTTCATACAAATAGGTAAGAAGCTTTCTTCTAGATATTTATAACAAAAAATATTATAAACATCTAAAATCGATTCTATACAAAATGTATATTGAACAATTATTATATTTATATATACGTTACGTAGATGCCATTAAATTCTAGTCTCGCTGCTTAGTTTATAGTTATAAAAAATGTATGTAATAAATCTAAATTAAAAAAATTACAATGATTAAAAATATTTTTAGCTATTAAGTATTATGATATTACGATTTCTGAGAGAATTTGAGGCGGTAAATGCGATAGTGCTGCCATCTTTATTTTTAATTTCTATCTAAATATGGCGGTAGTTTTAAAAAGCTTGGGATCGGCGTGTGTGGCTACTTTCAGTTAGCGATGTAAACAAAATCGGTAAACCGATAGCAATAATTTTTTCGATGTATCGATAAAAAAACTGACCTTTCCCATGTTGACAGCTAGCTTTTTTTATGGCCTCGCACGGCCGGTCCGTTATCATTCTAGTCTACAAACAGCTTCCGTCTGCATAGTTATAAAAATGCTAATTAAAAAAAAGTATGAGGCAGTTATTTTTATCAAATTAAATTTAATATTGTATAGACTCGAGTGAGACAATTTTGCTTCGGACTGTGACATGAGAAGCAATATTTGACAAATCTGTGGTAGGTAAACAAAAATTGGCATTGTTTCTGTACTTATTGTTTTTAATTTGTCAGTTCTAAAATTGTTGCCATGTTTTTTTTCTGATATAAAAATATGACAAAAAAATGCAGACAGTTTTAGGGCTCAGTTTAAAAATAGAACAGAGCTGGTGCCAAGAGTTAACTATTTTAGTGATGATAAATATTATCATTTTGATTCTGATGATAGCATTTTAATGTTTTGTTAAAGCAAGTTATTTTCTTAAAGGTAACCAAATACTAGTTATATCTATTTACATTGACGACAATTCTGATCTACCCATTTCTAAATTTATCTGGCAGCACTACAGGGTTATAAGGAAAGAATATGCTAAGCCGGAAAGAGCGCATAGTACCTACTCATCATTATGAACAACTTTTACTGTGGGACCAACCTGGAAATTGCGAAAAAAATATCAGCTGTTCCATAGAAAAATGTCAATGACACGACAAAATGTATGAAACAGCATATTTTTTCGCGATTTCTGTGTTGGTCCCGTAGTAAAAGTTTATGCGCCCTTTTCGGCTTTACATACCCTTTTCTTATAACTCTGTACAAATCTGCATCTCTTTTTATTTCAATATGTAAGAAAAGGATGGCACTATAATTGGATCTGTCGAATTTAGTTTAGAGTGGTCAGAATTGCCGTCAGTTTAGTTCTACATCAAAGTTCGAAGTAAAATTGTCTGTGGTGCCAATTCTTTTGTACCATAATTTTAGACTTCTCACAGGACTTATAGACTAAAATTAAAAAGACATCATTTTAGCTGTCAAATTTAGTTTTAGAACATGGTACAACAGAATTGTCAACATTATATCCCTTATTTGGTAATGTGATGTTTTTTTTTCGTTTAAAATGTGTAGTCTATGATTCTCGGCGATGCGCTGGTTTTTTTGTAAGGATGCACGCTCAGGTAATATTGTTTATTTTGCCATATTTTTTATATTTACCGAAATATGCACAATGGAAAATTAAATAAAAGGTATTTGTCCTTGATTTATTGTAGTTTTATTAATTTTACTTTCTTTCTAGGTAACTTTATTATAACTTGCCAAAATAGAAATACTTTATGTAAGTATGGCGTGGAAAACCTGAGTAGTCTTTCAGATAGCATGGGCCGTGGACAAATAGTCTTTCCACAATTTTTATCCTGCGAGAAAGAGAAACATATTCTAGCTTTGTTATACCTACGCTTGAAGAGGTTAGGTTTTTGAGCTTTTATAAATGATGGAAATGAGGGTAGTAATAAAAAAAAACTTTTTATTGGTAAAGTTATTTATTAAGAACCAAAATTCCGCACCAACTTGCAACCAAACTAGTGGCAAGGCGAAACTACCCCTAGCATAACTTCTGTATGAAAAATGTAGTTTAAATTTTTTTCAATTTTTAATTTATCGTTTTATAAAATGCTCGCTACGTATTTCTCTGCAGAAGTTGTGCTGCACCCTAAACATTAATGGGTTGATTACACGTAACGAGTACAGTGGCGAGACGGCGCCCTCGGCCGAGTATTCGAGATGTATAAACTGTTTGACGAGGCGAGACAGTCGCTAGAACTGTTTTGCTCGGCCGAGTGTACCCATTTACTGTCTCTCCACTGTACTCGTTACGTGTAATCAACCCATAAAGGGCTTACCTATAAAGACAGCTTAAAGTTAGTCACTATTTAACACGTTCGGTGCCACCGACTCGCCCGGAGAGTTCACGTAAATCTTATTCCAGTGCCAACGACTCGCATGGCGAGTTCAATGTTTTTCAACCGTCAACCGTAAAATGTAGGCGGCATCCGAGAAGATATCATGAAAATCGTAGTGGTACTGAACGTGTTAAAGTCTCCGTTTCCGCACGTCATATTTCAGCGTCAGCGAGAAGTTGTTAGAGCATTTTAAACAGTGACTAACTTTAATCAGTCTTTAAAAGTAAGGCCCTAAATGTAGAATAAGCCGCGACAAAGAAACGAATCTAAGCGAAGCAGCGCTAATCATGTCATCTCACTCTAGCAATACAGGGTTATAAGAAAAGGGTATGCTATGCCGAATGAAGGGCATCATACTCATCATTATGAACAACTTTTACTATGGGACCAACCCGGAATTCGCGAAACAAAAATCAGCTGTTCCGTACATTCTGTCGAGCGTCATTGCCATTTTTGTATGGAAAAGCAATTTTTTTTGCGAATACCGGGTTGGTCCCATATTGAAAGTTATTTATAATGATATGAATACTATGAGTTCTTTTCGTCTTAGCATACCCTTTTCTTATGACCCTGTATTGTGCAGTTGCGAAAGGGAGACGACATGACTAACGCTGCTTCGCTTAGATTTATTTCTTTAATGAAACGAGACATACCATATAAAATACTTAATACATAAACTGGTAATATTAGTATATTTCCTACACAAGAAAAATATTTTAGAATTCCCTAAAAAATTTGTACATTTCATTTTATTACTTAATTATTTTTGTTTCTTAGTGGGTGCTTACTGATATAATATTTAGTCACCTAATTAAAATACCTACCCATTTATACCTAAAATTTGATTTTTAATTTAATTAGCATGTCTGCACAAGCACAAACCTTAGAAATAACATTCAAGAAGTTATATAGTGTTATAAGAAAAGGGTACGCTAAGCCGAAAAGACTCTTTGAACAACTTTTACTATGGAACCAACCCTGAAATCGCAAAAAAAAAACAGCTGTTCCACAGAAAAATGTCAATGAAACTCGACAAAATGTACTGTTCCATACATGTTGTCGAGTTTCATTGACATTTCTTTTTTCGCAATTCTAGAGTTGACCCCATAGTAAAAGTTGTTCATATCGATGAGTACCGTGAGCCTTTTTCGACCTAGCATACCTTTTCCTCTTAACTCTATATTTCACAGTCACATATATAGAAATTTATGATATTAAAGCAAGAAAAACAAAAAAATCCAAGTGTATAATGTAGCCTAAAACTCGATATAAAGTTGTATCCAACGACGCCTTTCATTCCAAAACTTGTCAAGGCGTTAAGGCAATAAGAGGTAGAACTGTATTCAAATAAACATACACAATTGCAAAAACCTTACCCTCTTTTAGTAGTCGAGTAATAACCATGTTGAAATGAGAATCTTTTTAGAAGTCCGTTGGAATTACAAAGCTAATTGGAAGAAATCGCTCTTAGCGATATGACCGCCAGTTTGATACTTATTATACTTGACCTATCTATATTTGGAGTAAACAGTAAAGGGTCTTACTCAAAAACGCTGTGTAACACTTTGACTGCGGCTAATAATCACATGCGCTTGCCATAGTTGCGGCTAATAGTCAAATGCGTTGTTTTACACGCCTGGCGCGTGTAGCCGCACTCGCGTCGCACAAAGGAAAACAAAAACTGATCAAAATCATACCAACCACCAACACACGGGACACCGCACCGCGGGGAACAAAAAGTTCAAGATAAAGAATTCTAAATACGACCCAAAGAGTTTTTCTAATTTCATTAAAATTACTTTTAATGTTAATATTAACTAGCTGCGCCATACTTACACTCACGCGATGATGAAAAACGGTGATGATGTAAACTGGCCCGTGTTACTCCACATTCCAAACTATCTATGTACATTCCAAATTACACCAAAATTGGTTCAGTATTTATGGAGATACGTGGTAACAAACAAACACACACATAGTTTCGCATATACAGGGTTATAAGGAAGGTGTACGCCAAACCGAAAAGGACTTGTAGTACTCATCACTATGAACAACTTTTACTATGGGACCAAAACCGACAATTTTGTCGAGTGTCACTGACATTTTTCTATGGTAAGCTGTTTTTTTCGCGAATTCCGGGTTGTTCATATTGATGAGCACTATGTATGAGTCTTTTTCAGCTTAGCATACCCTTTCCTTATAACCCTGTAATACTAGTAGTTGTACGAACAATAGAACTCGCGCGAGTCCGGATGTTTGTATGTTGGTACTCGCGTACAGGTCGCATTTCTCAACAAATCTCGACGAAAACGATTTAATAGTTTTTTTGTTGTCTGGATTGTTTGATTGAGGAGGGGGGGGGGGTATTTCTCTCAAAAAGGGGGGAAATTGCAGTGCTATTTATCGGCCGATTTAGATAAATTTTGGTAGAAGAATATGGTATTTAATTCTAAGCAAGAATTTTGCATATGAATAAAATCGTTCAAGAGGTTGTTGAGATAAAATACTGTGATGACACACAGAATGCAGTGAAAAAAATTCTATTAACACGCTCAGCGCCAAGCTCTTGGAGCAAAAACTACAAGTCATATCCCAAACCCCAAAACTACCAGGATACCCGCCTGGGCCAGGGCTTTATTTTTACCTAATAAAATGTACGGAAATCGGGTGCGCTACTGATACACGGTGTTAAAACCAAAATTGGAGGTATGTATCCAAAAAGACACAAATGTTTTTAACGATACACATGGCGCTGAAGGTGTTAAATTGTTGAACCTGTACACCAAGTTTCGTCGAGATTTGTTGAGAAATGCGACCTGTACGCGAGTCCCAACGTACAAACAAACAAACTAACAAACAAACATCCGGACTGATGAAAGCAAATTCGGCGAGTCGTTGCAGAGACGCTTCGCTCGCTCGGTAAATTAGCAAGATACCTATAGCGAGTAAAACATACTGTCTCTGGATTCCATTTCATATGCATTTCCCGGTGGAATATCTCTCATAGAAGCATCTCCAAACATATGACTGTTTTGAAACTCGATATTTTTCTCTTCATACTCACTTTGCCTCGGGGCATACGTTTCAGTTAACTTACTTTGACTTTCATTTTCATCACACTTTACTTTCAACTGACTTTCAAACTCGCTTTGAACTTGCTCGTCATTTCGAAACTGTTCCTTTGCATTCTCATATTTAATCGACTCCTTCTTGTCACTTTCGAATTTGTCACAACTTTCAATGTTTTTCAAATCGTCACCGTTATTACTTTCAACAATGTCACAAAGCTTTTGTTCGACTTTCTTCAGCAATTCAAACTTCCGATCGCTAATAATTATCTTCGGTTTTTCACCCGCATGACACCTTTTCATATGATTAAACAGCAGATTTCTTCTCGTAGCCGAGTAATCACACAAACCGCACCGAAACCGCTTGTTTGTATGAGTGTTTTCATGGTTTAAAAGGCTACCTTTTCTCGCTGCTTCGAAGTTACAAAATCTACATTTCAAACCTTGTCCTAAATGGACAACGGTATAGTGTGTATTCAGGTCATAACTAACTCTGCACACAAAATCACAAATCTTGCATTTGAAACGCCAATGGCTTCTTTGATGCTCCGCCATTTGGCATTTATAAAACGTGGTGAAATCACATTCTTTGCAAGATATCTGGTATGCCGACTTGGATCTTTTGCTGTGCAACGATATTTGATCCCGGGTTTTGGTGGAAAAGTCACAGTTGACGCATTTGTATGGCTTGCTGTTTTCGCTGGTGTGATTCCTTTGAAAGTGGCGCTGGACTGAGGCCTTGAATTTCGACTTGTATAGACATAGGATGCAGTGGAAGGGCTTTTCTTGACCGGGGTTTTCACCGACCTGAAAAATAGTTTATATCTGTCAAATTTTAATCATAAAAAGATCTTGAATATGGTGAATTTTATTTTTGTATTTTGGAAACTTAGTTGTAAAATTAAAATCACACTGCAAACTTAATTAACAACACACTTTATATGTTTGAATGTGATTTAGTATGTTGGTTCCCAGTCATAAAATTAGTGTGAAAGTAGGTCGGTGGTGATCCCTTCAAAATTGTATGTCATTATGGGATAAGCTACATTCATATCATTTTTAGGGTTCTGAACCTCTTTCAGGGAAAAATCCTTAAGGCGAGACTCGTACGTCTGTCCGTTTGTACGTCACAGCCAATTATTTTTGTAGGATGAGGAGAACACATACTAAACACAAGCTCTAACAAGTATATGTGCATGCTTACCTCAATGCTCCGCCAGTCTATTTCCTCACACGTCGTATCCACTATAAAGTCTTTGTCATTCGATCCGTCCATAGAAGAATCGGCCATATTACCCTTTCCTTTAGGAGGTTTGTACGTAACCGAACTCTGCTGGTCTGCACTCGGCAGCTTGAGACCGGAAGCAACTAATGCCATCTCAGATATATGCTGATGCTTATGTAACTTATATTCACAGTTGTACTCCGTAACGAACTCACAGAAGTCACACTTGATCGGTTTCTCTTGATGGCTGTTCTTCTTGTGAATGTTCAATCTCCAACGGATTTTGGTTGAGAATTCACAGTAATCACATTTCTTGGCGCTAGCGCAGACTTCCTTATGTATTACTGCCAAGTGTCGGGATATGTGACCTTCGTGTTTGGTCACAAACGGGCATTTATCACACTCGTACGTAACCCCATCGTTGTGCTTGTGCGTTTTACAATGTTTCTCAAAGTTGCTCTTCCGAGCTGTTGAAAAGTCGCACTGCTCGCATTGAAAGGACTTTTTCACATGCTTCCGTTTGTGTACGAAGAGTTTCCACGACAGTTTGCATGTGAAGTCACATTGGGTGCACTTCTTGTCCGGCAACGCTTGTATTATTGGATCGTTTTGGTCGGTGTGTACGGAGAGCATGTGACGCCTCAGGGAGGCTGGATGGGTTGTGGTATAGCTGCACATGTTGCAGGGTATTGGATCTGGGTTTGTGTGCTTCATCAGGTGGTACTTCAAAGTGCTCTTGTGAATGGCTTTGTAGTCGCAATATTCACATTGGAAGATTCGTTCTTCAACGTTTTTGGCTTTTCTTGGAGCGGCAGGTTTCCTACAAAAAACAGTGGTATTATAAATGAGAAAATTTGTTAGTGAGTGATTCTTATTCGGAATGGGGGTGATATGTCCCATCCTGGCATCCCGCAAAAGGTGCCTTGTGATTGTGTACTGTGAGTCTTTTGTTTGTTACTTCTTCATGCTAAAATGTTATTTCTGTTAAAAGGGCTCCAGTGACCACAATCCTTAGAAATAAGGGAAAGATCAAAGAAAATAAAGAAAAAAAAACTTGATTGTAAAATCTTAAATTTTTTTTCCTTTCTTCTTATTGAGCAACTTTAATTATCTATTTAATTTTACTTTTAATAAAACTAGATTACAAAAAAAATTTTTAGGAGAATTAGTTTAAGGCTTTTTAAAGATAATAGATATATATAAGTCTCAATGTCACAGTTTTTCATGAACTACTAGATCTAATAAAGAGGTTACCTTCGACTCCGTCTAGGTAACACCTGGACCTCCTCAGCTTCCTGACTATTCTCCGTTTCTTGATAATTTTCCTCCTGATCATTGTCCTCGGTCTCCTCGGCTTCGTCTATTCCTTCCACCGTTCCTTCTTCCTCCACCTCCACTTTTACCCAGACTGAAGAGAATGCTTCTACTGGCATGTTCTCTATTTCTGCTGACGGTTCCAATGCCATGATTGCGCTATGAAATTGATTTCGATATCCATTTTTATTTAAAAAAAAATTATTTGCTATAGATAAAAAAATCTTTTGACGTGACAATGTCTAATAAATTAATGAACGCCGGGTGCACACACAAATAAGTGTCCCATTACGATCAAAGCGAGAACAGTATGCAATCATTTCATCAATGTTTTGATAAGACGTTGTCACATTAAAATATTGTCCATAAACCAACTTTACAGACAACTAATTTTATATATGACTATTTTCATCTGCAAAGCTGCTCATATAAGCTTAAGAGAGGTATCTCAAAAAAAAATATTCCTTTCTTTCATGCATCTGATAGCTTAAAAAATTACACAATATCTGATATGTGTAAAATCAGAATCAATTTATTTTTTTGAGATCCCGCTCTTGGGCTTATGAGGGCAGAAAGATTAATTTACGCAATAAAGAATGTCTACACTACTCATGGTTAAACAAGTCAATTGCGGTTTCATTTTTTATTGATAATGATAGCAGTTTGTAAACTGAAAAAGCAGGCCAAGCTCGGGTATTACAATCGATAGTGTATCAGGTGTCAACAGCTGCTTTTGTTTTTTTTATTCTGAGGAAGACGGAGCACTGAGTTAGATATTGATGAAGCCAAGAACTCCTCTACTTTCATGTACATAAATGTACAAGCTAGTGCTGCGAGTAGGGGAGTATTATACGTCAATGTGTGCGTCTCGTGTACATATGCCCGAAAGTAGAGCTCTTGGCATCACCCAAATCTAACGCGGTGCTCCATCTTTCTGTCTAAGTTGATCAGAGTGTGATTGTCAAAGAAAACGTTAAGTACCCCTATTTATGACAATTCTTAGGCCTTAGATAAATAAAATTACTGGCTACAAGTATCAGATACTCAAGGTCGTAGTAATTTCTAAAATTCGTGGCATTGGATAGATCGAGATCATCCTCCATTTTGGAAGTCGGGTAAAAAACAATAACAACTCACGACACTATTCAAGTCACAGGAACTTGGTGATGTAGAAACATGGTATCGATGGATTATATGAGGTAAAACTTACACATTTATCTTCGTGTTTGGTAAACTAATAACAAGTAATTATTACCAAATGGAATACAGTACGTTTATGGTTTTTTTTCGATTTTTGCTTGGCTTACAGTTTTTTTGTATCACATTTTTTAAATTAGTTTGACATTGACAGTACAGTATTGCAGTTGAGGCCAGAGCCTTATTTTGCTCCCTCACATGTGCAAGAATAAGCCACATGTCGTTTGAAACAAATTGATTTCTCTCTTTTGTATTTTTTGGTTCAGTAGCAGTACAACTTTGGACGACATTCAAAAATTATAATATCTCTATTTGGTATAATCGAGATACATCACTAACAACTTTATACCAATAATATCATAGTTGTACATATGCCCCATTTATTATTTTCACATTCGTTTCGTATGTGTGCACATGTGTTTTGATTAGACGTTTATTTATTTTTGACTTTAAAACTTTAGGTCAACGTCAAGTGGTTATTTAAGTCAAATCATAATTAATCAAATGCCAAAATAAAAAAATCAACATTTCTCGTAAAAATAATTAGAGATAGATAAATTAACGAAAATCCAGTAAATTTTAGCAAAATGTACACAGAAGTTGATGTTTTTGTGAGTAATTACGCTCTTATAGATCCAGAAATATACCAGCTATGGATTGAAGGCTGTTCCTGTAAGTAAAATGATAAACATTATCACTTGAAATTGAGGTTTATGTCCAAAAATCAGAAAATTTAACTTTTAAATGAGCTAACAACAAAACGTACAACTAATAGAGAAATCATTCCGATTTGTATACAAGAGACACGTGTTTTCAATCAAATAAATGAACAGTTTCGGTCATAAACTCGATGTAATAGTTCTAAAAATATCACCTATCTAATCCAAGTACTTTTTTGATTTATATCAGCCAGCGAAGCCGTATCTACGCTCCATCAGCGTAGCATTGCCAAACAGATGGTCGTGCCGGTCGATTTAATAGCCAGCGATGTTTTGGATCATTACAGGTAGGAGGTACACACAAATACAATATATCACAAACTGGGCACCGTTAATCAAATAGTTAACTTCGTTAATCGTTAATCCGCTACAAAAAAAGTTAGCTTCGTTAAACGTTAAAGCGTTAGATTTCGGAAGAATTAACGCAAGTTAACGTTAATCGTTAATCCGTTAATATGTGTAAAATTGCATTTTTATATCGTTGCGTTAGTGAACTTATAAAACCTGTTGGTTTAGGTTCTGGAAGTTAACAGGTTAGGAACAAAACATGTACTTATATAATTTAAATGTGTAATTTAATCGTCGGGCATAACGGAACGCTTTTATCAAAGCACCAAAAGACTTGCTTTCGAAAGTATTTGCTGGCCCGATCTGGACACAAATTCCACATACTCAGTCAAATGTGGCCATGGATTCTCATCAGGACCGCTGGAATCCGATTCCATGTCTTCCATGATATGGTTTTATTTACCACACCGCACAGTACACTTTTCCTCACCGGCACTTTTCGTTTCATACTTGCCTGAACCTGTTTTTCGGTGCCGTGCGGTAAATAGTAGGCATTGGATTAACGATTAACGGACTTCTGCATATTAACGGAAGTTAACGTGTCCGTTAACATTTTCAAAAGTTAACGTAAAAGTTAATCCGTTAATCAAAATGTTAACTTCGTTAATTAACGATTAACGGATTAACGAGTTAATGCCCAGCTATGCACAAATGTAAATAAGATGAAAAGTGAGACTGCACTGATATCGCCCTAGCTGTTATATGGCTGATATCAGTGCCCATTTATATGTAAGTGAGGCGTAAAGAGATGATTTTCCACACCCACAACATTAGAAAGATTTGTATTGGTGTCAACTGTTTTGTACCATTTTCTCTTTTTATTTCAATACTAGCGGCCCGTCCCGGCTTCGCACGGGTAGACTTTGGGATAAACGTAGAGTAAATTGAAATCGGTCCAGTCGTTCACGCGTGATGGCGTGACCAAAGGTGTTGAGAATAATTATAGGAACTCTTTGTTATAACCTCTATTCTCATGCTATTGCGTAACTATAGCAACCGTAGTTTGATGATGCTAACTTGTCAATTTATAGTAAAAATTATCAGTATAAAACGCACACTGTTTTGATAGATATGATTGAATTTGAACTTTGTACAGAGGTAATAAAGTGCAAATTGACTCTTGGACGTTAGGAACATACCTACATTGCTTAAACAACAGTGAGTGCTTGCAATTCAATATGAACTTTATACAATAGCAATAAAGCTCGTTTTAGTTAGAAAACGTTTGTATGGGAAAAACAAAAGGGCTGTTTTTAGGGTTTTTCAATATTTCTGAGAGATTTTCTTAATATTTTTTTCCGTAAGAACCTTCTCCTAATAATAACAAATACAACAAAAAAAGAATTAGTGAAATCGGTCCAGCCATTCACGCGTGAGGCCGTGACCAAGGAAAACGGGTTTCATTTTTATATATATAGATAGATTATTTATTATTTATGGAAGAAGTGTACATACTGTACTGACCCCACAGGTGGGATAAGGCAGACGATGATTTCAATGTTATTTATTATAGACTAGCTGATCCGACAGACGTCCTGTCTTACCTATGAATGTTGTTCCGCTCAACTTTCTTAGTTTTTTGCTTTCATACAATCCTTTTTCTGACAATAATTAACACAATAAAAAATAATTAGCAAAATCGTTCCATCCGGTCATGTGTGATGCAATGACCAAGAGAAATAGATTTATTTTCAAAATTTTGTGTTGATTTCAGAACCTTCGCCTTGCTGGAGAGACTCCTGACGGTGCCTTCAAAGCTCTCCGAGCAGATGATATTCCAAATAGATGAGCCAACCAAGCAGATGCTAATTGAAAAGTTAGTTTTGAAGTGTCATTAGATTTAACGTTATTATCTATATTTAGCAGCTGGGATATTTTGTAAGCACACACAGGCAAACACTATTAACACTGACTGCGGCTAATAATCACATGCCCTTCTTGCCTTAAGTGCAGCTAATAGTCAAATGCGTTGTTTTACACGCCTGGCGCGTGTAGCCGCACTCGCGTCGCACAAAGGAAAACACAAGGTATGTGTTTTCCGCAGTCAGAGTGTTAACATTTTATTTATGTATACAATACAAGTATTATTGAAGTATGGGTGTTAGTTGTCCTTGTCTATGTATTCTATGGCATCCCCGACACAGGGAATCCTAGTGAAGAGCTGTGAGTGTGAAACATTATTTATTTATTACTAAACCCTATTAAACAGGGTAACTTTGTATTAATTTTAGTCCTAGCAGGTGAGGTCTAATTATACTTAACTTTGGCATTAATTAAAAAAAGAATAAAAAAAAAAGATAAAGAGCGGGCTCTTTTTCCGCAACTAGGCCGGTAATCGGCCCTTTTTGCGTGAACTACATATGCAGGTTTCCTCACGATGTTTTCCTTCACCGAAAAGCCAGTGGTATGTACTCGTAAATTCGTACATAAGTCCTAAAGAACTCATTGGTACGAGTCGGGGTTTGAACCCGCCACCTCAAGAATGCGAAGCGGCGGTTCTCCCACTGAGCTACCACGGCTCTCTGAAAAAAAAAAAAAAAAAAAAAAAATCAGAATACTTGGTGTTATTTCAGATACTATGACCTTGACGATGCAGTCATACGGGAGTTGCTAGGAAGAAAGCTGTCGTCCAGACATCGTAAGGATCTAGACGAGGTACTATTGTTAACACTTTTGTGTTCTATCATCACTAAAACTTAGATCATCATACATAGAAGTCTTTGGCATCTTTCTTAATATTATCAACGTGAAAGTTTGTAAGAATGGATGTTTGTTTCTCTTTCACGCAAAAACGGCTGAACGGACTTACATGAAATTAGGAATGAAAGTTGTTCATGGTCTGGATTAACACATAGGCTACTTTTTATCATGGAAAACGCTTTAGAAACCGCGGGGCGCAGCTAGTAAAATTATAAATGTGAAAGTTTGTATGTTTGTTACTTAATCATGAAAAAACGGCTGAACGGATTCGAATGTAATTTAGTACGAAAGCAGCTTATACTTTGATTAACATAATTATAGGCATAGGCTATTATCCCGGGAAACACGGTGAAACCGCGGGGCGCAGTTAGTATCAACCATGAAACAATATTGATGTTCTGTCGCTTTGTACCGACAACCGTTGGGGTAGACGGGTTCTAGAGTGGAGACCACGGATCGGCAAACGTAGAGTAGGGCGCCCTGCGGCCAGGGGGGGCGACGAGCGGAGTGAGGCGGCTGGTAGTAGGTGGATGCGTGAGGCAGAAGGCCGTGCCTTGTGGCGTTCCTTAAGAGAGTCCTACGTCCAGCCGTGGACAAAAATCCGATAGGCTGCTGATGATGTTGTCGCTTTGTAATCCAATAGATTCTTGTAATTGGTTTGGTGTGCAATAAAGCTATATTGATTGTGTGAGGTGTCGGAGCGGTCGGGCGCCCCGCTGCGCTGCTGCCGGAGACAGTTCGACAACGTGCGGCGCGTGTTCAAGGCGGTGGAGGAGGCGCCGGGGAACGTGGTGGCCAACGTGCGCGCCGCCTTCCTGCTGCCCGAGGGGCTCGCCAGGTGAGACCTATACTAGCCGCGCCCGCAGGGTTCACCCGCATTTTCCGGGTGTGCTAGGCCGAAAAGAGCTCATAGTACTCGTTATTATGAACAACTTTTACTTTGGGACCTAGCCAAAATTCGCGGGAAAAATGTCAGCTGTTCCATGTATTGTTTCGAGTGTCGGTGACATTTTTCTATGAAATAGCTGATTTTTTTCGCGGTTTCAGGTTTTCATAGTATAAGTTGTTCATAATGATGAGTACTATGGAGCCTTTTTTGGCTTCTCTTCTCTTATAACCCTGTACAGTGTATAATAGCTGTGGGTGATGATGAGAAGTGGCCTACATCCTTTTCTTCTACCCCTGACTACTTGTATGCAAAATTTGATAATGATCAGTTGAGTAGTTTAGGCGTGAACGTGTAACAAACTCAGTTTTTGATTTGTTATTATTGTTTGAAATACGATTGTTGACGTGATAGCGAAAGCAAGTACGAAAAAAGATGACGTATGTGCCGTTACCTCGATGAGGCGTTACCTCGCTCTGAGTGACATTGTGATTTCCTATATTCTATTATATTTTCCTATTTGTCAATTACTTTTGTACCTTACTTAAATAAAATAAAATATATACAATAAAATAAAATAAAATATAAATAATTAAATTAAATTAAAATAAAATAAAATTTTCTTTTGAAAAATGAAACCATTCTATCAGTATTTTCTTATGACGTTGTCACGTTAAACTATCGTCAGTAAACCGACTTTACAGACAACCGATTTTTTTTTTTATTGTAATTTCTGGTGTTATTTTCAGAAAATATGGAGCCGTGGTTTTCATAGCGTGCATGAGATTCGAGACGGCGAAGAGGAAACTGCAGTATTTGACCTTCAATGATTTCTACCACTGCACTCAGGTAAGTTTTAAATGTCTTAAGGACGTTAACAGTTAAAGAGTAGAGACCGGTTTATATGTATTGGCATATGCAATTAAAAACCCCATTTTTAGTGATTCATGTTTTAGAAAAATTGTTATGATAATATGATTCTATTTTAAAATTTCGGTATTGTGATTAGAAAGTATGTCAATACAGGGTTAGTCGCTAAAAAAACAGCCGTTCTATAGAAAAAAGTCAATGAAAGTCAAAAAAAGTCAACACAGCCAATTTTTTTTTGACGTTTTCGGATTGGTCTCAATGATGTGTACTATGAGCCCTTTTCGGCTCATCATACCCTTTGCTTATAACCCTGTTCTTGTACATTCCAGGCCATAATGTCCCACTGGACGTACAGCTGCTCGGGCCCCGAGTACTACGACACTGAGATGGACAGAGAATTTCTTCTCGAGCTGAGAGAGCTCCGGATGCTGCTCGACAAGGAGAAGGAGCATAAACAGTTAGTACGGCTTTAAATACTAGTAGTAGTTAATCTACTTTTTAGTTGACTTTTAAGCTTTAGAGCAAATAGTTTTTTTTTTCATTCAAAGAGGTCGCTTTTATGCACTAGAGCGGCAACCTTTAAGAATCATCATGCCAATTTCTCCAAATAAATGTTTAAGGAGGCTTTTGACGTGCCATTACATAATATTGGCTAGTATTATTGGATGGTGGAGTGCCTAAAATATTTTGTCGTGCACCATCAATGCACGCGTGCCATTGGTTCGCAATCTTTGCACTAGAGCATAAAAATACACTTTAGTCTGCTCACACCGGGCATAAACAAAGACTTAACGAGCATGACAAGTGAAAAGTAACATTTTAAACCGTTTCGAACCTGGGCCCAAGTTTGAAAGATTCACGTGACAGATTTAAATTTTGCCATAACTTAATCGAGAACAGTAGTTAAAAACATAAAAAAGTTTAGCATAAACAGTTAGCTATTATTATGGCTACTTGAAAGCATTTTCTAACCCTCAAAACGCAAAAAGAATTAAGCCGAGAACTTTTCAAACGGACTAGGTAACTAGTTCAAACCAATTCACGCCATCTATCGTACTTTTTGGACTAATTGATAGACATGCTTCTGTCCATCGGTGGCCCCATAGTCGACCGAGCGAGCGACTATGAAGAGTAATGGTCCTAACACACTGCCTTGCAGGTCTGTATGCTAGAAATAGTTTACTATACTATCTGAAGTTTATTTTGTTTTCAGCTTAATTTGTATGCGTCTGAAGCCGAAACTACTCGAGAAATCATATCAAGAATTGGAACTAAACTTTAGGTGAGATTTTTTTAATTTATAAACGAATATTTTGTAAAATATGCAAATAAACAAACTTATGCATTTATTTTGACATTTTTTATACTTGGATTAAATTATGTATATTTTTATATTGTATTTGTATATATTTTTTTATAATTTTGTATATTTTTCAGACTATATACCCGCGCCCTGGTCGGCCTGGCTTGCAACCTGCACAGAGGGCGAGAGTTGCGCTCCCTGTTCACTGATCTACTCGAAAGGTACGATTACATTGCCAATGCCTCAGCCACAGCCGACAATTTAGCCTGCAAGTACTGAACGCTATATTGAGCTTTATAATAACGGAATAGAGTTTAAATTAGTTTTTATCTTCTAAATTTGCGTGCTTCATCTTTGAGCACATAGTCGCTTATCAACAGATGATTTAGTGCTCAAACGCGGATTTATGCAGTATCTTATATATAAAAACTAACGGCCCGTCCCGGCTTCGCACGGGTAGACACTACAAATTGAGATTAAGAAGATAAGGATTTCTTCAATTGATACTTTAACAACTACTTTATTTATCTGACAAAAAAATATCTGATAAAAACTTTTTTAATGTAACACTAAAGTAACTGTCAAAAATTGAGAAATGGCAGTTTTTATTATTTGTCAAATGCGGCTGACATAACGTAAGCTGTTGATATTCAAGAATTTTTAAACTCAATTAATTAATAAACCGTGTTCAAAAACTATAAATTGAGATGTGAGCTATCCTTTCTCCTAAGTTAGATCGAACTGCACACGGTGTGCAAATTTGATTGAAATCGGTTAAGTAGTTTAGGAGTCTATAGCGGACAAACAACGTGACACGTAATTTATATATATTAAGATAAGATGAATCGCTGTTCGTTTGTCTGGCTATATGTATATAACTCGAGAATGGTTGGACCGATTTCGCTAATTTTGATCTTGAAATATTTGTGGAAGTTCAGATAGGGTTTAAAAGTAAAAAAAACAGCGGGTGAAACCGCCGGGTGCAGCGAGTCAAAAAAAAGACTTTAGTTCGTCAATATTTCTAAAATGTATCCAAATTGGCATAGGTATATACTATGAATAGAATTTCTTATATCATTTACTATTCAAAAGTAACAATTTCACATACATTTTCACTATCTGAAATTTACTAGCGCCTGTTGACTCCTTCTCATTTCACCTACACGAACAGTGAATATCGCTATCCTTTTCTAATGTTTTTCTCATTCCAGATGTATCGAGCCCCTCCGCCTGGGCGCGTGGCCCAAAACCGACCTCGCGCAGTTCTTGTCTGCCTACGAGCAATGCGCCTTGCAAATGGATGTGCTGAGGTAAAAAGTTACCTACTGTTTCTCTCTTGCTCTAACTTATGTAAAAACGTATCTTTCGTCGCTGTCTCATAGAATGTTTATGTTTAAAATTGTTTTGTTTCTTGCTCTAACTGGTTTGTAATTAATATTTTGTCACTCTCTCGTAGAACGCGCGAATCGATCTTTCGATTTTGTCTCAAGGATTTGCTAAATTATTATTTAATATAGCAATATAAAAAAAAATCGTTTAAACAAAAAGCTAAGGAAACAGACAAACATTTCACTTGTGCAGTCAGGTAAATAAGTTAATTAAAAAAAAACAGGTTTTTATTGCAGTCATCAGAGTTACACACTTATACCAAATTTTAGTTTAATCGAACATCATAAAGTGGTTTAAATTCAGTTGCAAAATTTGACCCGAAGAAACAAACACACAAGAACAAACACAAAGAACGAACATTGATACAAACATTGCAAATTAAATAAAAGCTTCTAAAAATTTAAAAATTGCGGGTAGTTGTAAATTAATTTTCGTTTTCTTCCAGGGAAGCTGATCTGAAGAGCGTATGGGAGCGATATATGCGGGTTATAAGCAAGTGCTTGCTAACTATGTACCATGTATAGCACTCGCCGCCCGGCTTCTCTCGCCAGAAGCGGTTTAGCATTATATAACACTAAACTAAATCAAAAGAAACATTAAAGATACGAAAGTTCGTGAGTGAATGTGTTTTTAACCCCTAAAAAAAAGGGGTGTTTTAAGTTCAAAAAGAGTTGTTATTTTTAACCTGCAACGTAAAATAAGGGGTGTTATAAGTTCAAAAAAGGGGTTTGTTTTTAACCTCCGACGCAAAAAGGGGGGGTGTTTAAGTTGACTGTTATGTGTGTCTGTGGCACCGTAGCTCTTAAACGGGTGAACCGATTTGGATGCGGTTTTTATTTGGAAGCTGGTTTTCATGTTTTGTAAAAAGGTTCAGGCGTTTCAACGTTAGGCATTTTTAAAATTTTTACTGTTATTGTAAAATGACAAAGTTTGTTTCTTAGGTTGAAATGAATTTGAGTAAAAGCAATGAAGGTACTGTATACTGTATTTAGAAGGTACGTTCTTCAAATCTAATTGATTTATTTGAGATTATGGCGAAACGTGAAGTCAAGTTTCGAAAAACGATTTATTTTAGTTTTTACTTCATGTGGTAGCGAAATATTCGTAGAAACTGACGTGCTTTACGAAATTATGCATAAAAAGACGTCGGATGTGGCTTATTGAAATAAAAATCACATTACAAAAAATATAGGGGGGGAGGGGGGGGGGGGCAAAAAATCATAAAAGTGTGACGTAATTTTTGGATGGTCCCTTAACCTATGGCCTGATATTGGCCGTAGGTATTAAAATTAAGGTATTATAACTATAAAATCGGCGAATCACAGTTCAGCGACCTTTCAAACCGGCCAATCATAGTGTAGTTTTAAAGTTACTGTGATGGGTTGATTACACGTAACGTGTACAGTGGCGAGACAGTAAATGTGCACACTCGTCCGAGCAAACAAATCATGGTTCCAGTGACTGTCTCGTGTCAAACTGTTTATACAAACCGAGTACTCGGCCGAGGGCACTGTCTCCACTGTACTCGCTACGTCAACCCATAAGCGTTTATTCTTACCTCGCGGTAATTTGTCTTTGTAAAAAATATTGTATGTTGCCATTAAGTGTTTTGTATGTGTATTATAATTTCTTGGTGTTAACAATAAAGATTTATAGGGTTGTTCATAAAGGGTAAGCTAAGCCGAAAAGAGCCCATAGTACTCATCATTATGAACAATTTTTACTAGGGGACCGACCCGAAATTCGCGGAAAAAATCAGCTGTTCCATAGAAAAATGTCAATGACACTCGACGAAATGTATGGAACAGCTGATTATTTTTTCGTAAATTTTGGGTTGGTCCCATAGTAAAAGTTGTTCATACTATGAACCCTTTTCCGCCTTTTCGGCCCTTTATGAATAACCCTGTATTTATAAAAACGAATTTGTCCCTATTAGACCATACGTAGATGCTATATTTTTTAACTAATATAAATTCTTGTTAGCGTAAGTTTTTATTGTATTTCTTAAATTATTAAATGTGTGAAATCGATGTCTGATATAACTTGCATTAAATTGTACTTACCTAGTTGTTTGTTTTATTTTTATTAAACTTTTTCACCGCTTAGTGTACCACCCAGTAGCTAGAAAAAGGTGGAAGGACGAACTCGACGCTTTTGAGAACTCGCCTTAGCAAGAAATAGAGATGTGTGGAAAGAGGGAAGGGAAGCCTTTGCTCAACAATGGGACAAGCCGGGCTGAATAACAATAATAAAATATTGACCGCCACATTTTATTATTCGACCGCCTAATTCTAATAGCTGAATATAGATTGTATTCTTATTAGAATAAGGTTTATTTCGATTTGATAGTTGCTCAAGTATTGATGGCTTTGGCGTGTGTACTTCGTTGGCTGTCATTATAAGCCATTATTTGTTGGGTTACAAGGAAAGGGTATGCCGAAAAGGGCTCATTGTCAATCATAATGAAAAACTTTTGCTGTGGGACCAACACAGAAATCTCGAAAAAAGCTGTTCCATACAAAACGTCAATGACACTACAAAACTTATGGAACAGCTGATTATTTTTCCGTGATATCCGGGTTGTTCATTTTGATGAGTATTATGAGCGCATTTCGGTTTAGCATCATACCCTTTCCTAAAAACGCTGTATTAGTATCGATTTCATAATAAAATTATCATTTTACTATAATACGGCCGTTCAGAGAATGCGTTCCTGACACGTCGCGATTGAACTGACGACGTAACTTTGTAATGGCGTTGCAGTTACGATAAAAATATTTTTGCTGGTTGTTTACCGTTTTAACAATTGATGAGCATTAAAACAACATTATTATATCAATATAATCATAGTTATAATTTTGTGCCAAACTGAGTGTCAAACGTCAAACGCATTCTCTGAACGGCCGAACTATAAATGTTATTTTATGGTCTTGTTCAAAGTGTGAAATAAAAACCAACCAGTAAATAGTAGCAACAGATTTATTAATAAATGATAACATCTTTACAAATACAAGCTAAATTCAATATACATTACATAAGTATAAATTCAAGCAATCTTGGGAAAATCGCTAATTGAAGAAAATAACTCCTATCTTCTTTTACTATGGAAACTAACGTGATTTTGACACATTTTGTTATAATTAACACGGAAATAATCACTTCATTTTTACGTAAAAATTAAGTGTTAATTATAATTAACAAAATGCTGTCTTCTTTCCTTATCTTCCAGTACATGCAATATGAGCCCGCGAGTGTTTTTGCATGCGCTTGTTGCTTCCACCCTAATATCGCTAATGAAAAGAAAGAGAAGGAGCTATCTCTCTATCTAATGTTGCTGCATCGCGCCAATTATTATATGTAACTACTAACTAAAACAGTGTTTCTGGGCTTTACTTAAAAAGTTGCTTAGCAATTGCTTAAATTGGCACACGTCATTTCCTTTGCACAATACAAAAATGTAGAAGAGAACAGTTAACTTTAAGTGAGGTAACACTTAACTTTAGGTACACTTAACTTTATAAGTAAAACCCAGTACTGTATTTGACTTTAAACTTAAAAAATACCGAAAGTTAAGTACCTACCACATTCGAGTATCGACAAAACTGTCACAATGTAACGAGTATTCGCTGTCACAACAGCGACAAGCTAGGCGACTGACTACAGTGACTACAGCTCATCTGGAAAGGCAAAACCTTTGGTTCCGTACACCAATCGTATGCCCTATACCTAAGTACGAAAGGCACATTTTCGAATTTTATTTCGAAACTTTTAAATTCTTAGCCAATCAGTACCTTTGTTTAGATATGATAATTTTAATAATACTTTTTTTTAGTTATTTTAACCTTTCGACCGCTAAAGTCAATATTTGACAGGCGCTAATAGGCCTTGTGCGCCAACGACGCCTACAGTTGAAAAAAAAACACCCACAAATTATTAAATTTAAGTTGAAATAATACAGATTTAAGTTTTCTAAAATAAAGTTAATTACCATTATAAATACTGGATTAAAAAAAAAAAAATTCTAAGCCTTGGCGTACAAGGCACTGTCTTGTATTTATGCCGTGACGGTCAAAAGGTTATCAATTTTTTTATATTGATAATTTTATAAGTACATCATAATTTAAGTATTATACAGAAATAATTATTTTCATACAGTAAAAATTATTAATATTACGTATAGCTTAAGATGCATTTCCACCAACTAGGTCGGCCTTAGATTACCCATCTATAGATACCGCATTTGTAAAGATCGTCTAAAATTGAACGCTCACAATATGTTTCCACTCACATGCAAAATAGATATATAGATGCAATACACAAAATGTTTGTCATTGGTCGTTCAGTCATCGACACGCACACAAGTTGGGTGTTGTTGAGTGAAAGCATCCACTTTAGGATAAGATTTTTTTTATCGTTTTATACGTTCGTTTTGGAATCGGTGGCAATATAACAGTTAAAAGACAAAACCGTTTGCATGTGTACGATTATGTGCAAAAGTGGCATTTTTAAAACTGTTTTTATCCCAAAACAAACACGAGATATAAAGTTCTTATCCGACAAAAAAGCCATAGTTTAAAAACTCGAGTTGCGAAGAAAATAATTCCTATTGGCTATCAAATTGACGTCTAGCAATGAACCAATGAGCTTGAATGACTGTGTATTTCAACTGATGCTTGTTGCGTTTAGATATGTAGTCTATGCGGAATCAATTGAAGGTAATCTGAGGCACACGCTTAACAAAAATTTTATAAGCAATTACTGTAATATCGACATAAATACTGCAAATTTAAAATTAACTTTTTAAGCAGTTCAAATTCTACATTGTTAAAGTATAAATAAAGGAATGCAATAAAATTAACTTTCTCTAAGATTACAAACGATAACGAGCCGTTTTTATTTTTGACAGCTCGTGGCAATCTGTCAAACTTAACAGATATCGCTAATAGATTCTGTCAACTTTGACAGATATTATCTACAGATGACCACGCCATCTAGTTTTAAATATAGAAACTAGTAAGAAACTGTCAAAATGTAACGAATCATTTTAATTGTGTATTTGACATTACCAAGGTATTCAATTGAATAAAAATATGAATACAATTACGATTAATTTGACAATTATTAACAATTTAAATGAGAAAAGATGCTGCCGACAATTTTTATTCGTTTTTTTAATACATTTTTTAAATTACCTACAATAATTTAAAGTCAAACCAAAAAAACACATGATTTGTTATTTTCACAAACAAAATCATAACAAAGTATTTATTTTAATTTACATACATACAATCATAAATATAACATAATTATACATTTTTGACAACATACTTTTTACAGACAATTATATGAATATTATATTATACCCGAATAATAAGTTTCATTAAAGGAATGTTATTCTAAAATACTAAAAACAACTATACAATACTTTACACTACAATTACATACTACAATTTAAATACATTACAATTTTTACAAAATATATATCCCAGCTATAGTATCATCACTTAGGGGGCCATCCACAAATTACGTCACACAAATTTCATGATTTTTGACCCCCCGCCCCCCCCGTCCTTCACAACACGTCACAACTGGTCCCATTTTTGAGACCCCCCTTCTCTAGTGTGACGTCAGACTTGTTTGTAATTTTACATCTAAATTTAATACTAAAAAATCCGCTTTTTAATACTTAGATTTTAGATGTGACGTCACAACACTTGGAACCCCTCCTCCCCCCTTTACGTGTGACCTAATTTATAGATGGCCTCCTAAACAAAAACGATCGATAAACTAATTTAGAGGCGATTCTGGCGCGTTCGATATTATCTCGATTGCTGTTCCCCTTGTCAAGTAATGAGAGTGAGAGAGCGATATCGATTCTATTCATTCTAGTTATTTTCTAACCAAACGAAACTAAAACTATCTGCATCCCTTTCATTTTAAATAAGTAAGAAGGAGAATACAATAATTTTAGAGCATTATTTACGACATCAGTGATTGAGATAATATCGGGCGTCCCAGCATAAACCCTTGTACTTTCAAATAGGCGTGACGAAAGATTTTAAAATCCTCTTCCATAATGTGAGTACACATTTACTATTCACAAAAAAGCCTTTAATTTCGGTAATAAACTTAAGTTTAACGAAGTTTGAAGCCATTTTTCACATATTTTTTCAACAGTGTCCGAAAACAGCTTGCTTGTGTCATGGCGTCGATTTGACGTCACGGCTAGTAAACATGTCATTGTGTCTATGCGTGATGAGCGGCGGATGACCTGAGTTCACTGAGGCGTGACGTCATACGCTGTGATTGTTGTTTCTGACAAGATGGCCGATTGCTGTATTTTAATTTATTGAAAATCTTAATAATCTGTTTTTTAAAAATAAAACTAAACATGTGTTTTAATTTTTTTTAATCTGGCTAGTCCCCTGAAAGCATTGAATCGGCGATTTTTTGATACTGTCGTCATGCCTATTATCTGTTAACTCATTAAGAGAAGTATCCAAAGTGAAAGAGACAAAAAATACAGAATAGACTAGTATTCTGCTCGCGGGGTGTTCTAAAAGCATTGTTTTAAAAAATGTCAAATAATTTGAGGTAATTTCAAAGAGCGCCATCTAGTTGAATTTGCTTGGAACTAAAAATCATAACTGGTTAGTAATTTCTCACCAACATACATTCCTATTGCAACTATACTATATTAAATAGTTTATCCATCGTTTTTGAATAATTTAGTCTAAATTAATATTAAAGTCTACATTTTTAAAACGTCATACTATTTTATTGATAGATATTTAAATTTTTAAATCTCACTGTTGAGAGATCTTAACATTACTCAAAAAAGTTTTTGGATTTTTTTTGGTAGGTATATAATATATAGCGATATTTTGAGTGACTTAGTCTACTCACTCTTTTAAGTCACTCACACTGCGCTCACTCTTTCGAAAGTCGACTAAAATGAGCTCTCACTGTGCTCACTCTTTCAAATGTCGACTAAAATGAGTGACACCATGCTGTCACTCACTGTGGCGAGTCACTCACTCTAAACCTAGTTAGTAGTCATTGTAATATCACTGTATGTAGTGATCACTCACTCTGCACGTACTCACTCTTTAGAGATAAGAGTGAGGTACATATATAACTAAAAGTCACTTACTTTGTAGAGACAAAATTCACTTCTTTGGAGAGATTTATCAAAACTGTCACTTATTCTTTGATTTGTGCCATTCGACATATTTAAAAACGAGTCACTCACTCTCTAGAAACTGTCGATCACTCTGTGAACAGTCACTCTCTGTATAGAGTTACTCACTTTTAGAAAAGTCACTCACTTTTTAGAGAGTTGCTCATTTTTACTGCCTGCAGTTACTAAATTTAGATTTGATAAGTCATCTTTGATTATTTTTAGTCACTCTGTAGAGAGAAGAGTCACTCACTCTGTAGAGAGAGACGCCACTCCCTCTCATATGTCCACTTCGCAGATTTTCCTCTTTTGCGAGCCGCAATCCTCCTTCTTGATGGCTTCAAGTTTTAGTCGCTTGTAGATTTCGAATCTAGCGATACCGTATTCCTGAGGAATTAAAATTATCGGTTAAACATATGTCTTACTAATATTTATACAGGGTTATAAGGAAAGCGTATGCTAAGCCGAAGAGAGGTCATAGTACTCATCATTATGAACTAATTTTAATATGGGACCAACCCGGAATTCGCGAAAAATCATCAGCTGTTCTATACACTTTGTCGAGTGTCATTGACATTTTTCTATGTTCGGGTTCCAGTTTTAGTAAAAGTTGTTTATAATTATGAGTACCATAAGCCCTTTTTGGCTTATTACGCTGTATCCGAAAGTTTGGGTGTGTTAGATCGATAGATAAACTCTTTATTGTTCACACCACAAATTATAAACAATCTATATATATAAAAATGAAACCCGTTTTCCTTGGTCACGGCATAACGCGTGAATGGCTGGACCGATTTCACTAATTCTTTTTTTGTTGTATTTGTTATTATTAGGAGAAGGTTCTTACGGAAAAAAATATTAAGAAAATCTTTCAGAAATATTTAAAAACCCTAAAAACAGCCCTTTTCTTTTTCCCATACAAACGTTTTCTAACTAAAACGAGCTTTATTGCAGCTTGTGTTTATATTTAATTAGGCAGTACCATAGAGAAGTACTGTATGGCAGTACGAAGTCTGCCGGGTCAGCTAGTTAATTATAAATAAATATATTGTATTCATTATTGTTGGGTGTCTTGTGTGTATGTTTGTTCCCACACATCTCCGGAACTACTGAACCGATTTTCTTGAAACTTCGATAGTTAAGGGTTTGGAATATCACATAGGCTTTTCATCATCACGCGGGTGAACGCGCGGTGCACAGGTGTTTACTAAAAACTAAACTCACCCAATATCCAAAAGGTATTTTACTCTTGCTAGCGTTGACAAACGACCACAGACTCCAGAACAGATGGCTGGCGAGCGCGAAAGCGTCCACCTCGTGGAGCAGCCGGTTGACGTCGTCCAGCGACGGCGGCGCGGGCGTCGGCGCCGGGCTGCGCTCGTCCGACGTGGTGCCCGAGTAGTGCTTTAGGTATTGCTTTATGAAGATTTCCTGGGAAATAGATAGATAGATAAATAAACTCTTTATTGTTCAGTGTTCAGCGTTCACATCAGAGATTACAAACAAACGGATAATAAATAACACTTGAAACTAAATCTTACTCACTCACGCACTTGTTAATTGAATTGGGGTGAGAAAGGGGTTTGAGTTGAGGGGTCAATTGGGGGTTTGTTATTGTATTGAGGAGTGATTCAAAGTGGGGTGAAAAAGGGGTTTTGAGTTTAGGGGTTAATTGGGGGTTGTGAGCATTTGAGGGGTCGTTCAGGGTTGTATAACTGAATTGAGGAGTAGTAAGGGGATTTATTGAATGCAAGGGGTTCAATTGAATTGAGGGGTAAATAAGGGGTTAGTTAATTGAATAGTCGATGCATTCAATAAATTCATTAAGATGTGATTAAAATATTGAAAATGTTAGAAAAGTTAGAGATTGAATATATGAAGATGATATTATTTAAAAGATTAATAATAATTGAGGGGTAATGAAAGGGTTTGTAATTGAATTGAGAGGAAACTTAGGAAATTATAATTGAATAGAGGGGTAGTTAAAAATGTTATAAATGAATTGAGAGATAGTTATATGAAGATAAACGCTGATCTCTACTGGGCCTAGCACAATTTCTTACGTAAAATACGAAGAGAGTATTTGATGGAAATTTGTGTCTATTTTTCATACATTTCATGTCGACCTGTTTGGCTCAGCGGTAGTGTAGCCGCCTTATAAGCCAGAGGTCCCGGGTTCGATTCCCGGCCGGGCAGATGTTTGAATGATGAATTTAAATATCTGTTCTGGGTCTGGGTGTTAGTTGTCCTTGTCTTTGTGTGTCTTCCGTGGCATCCCCGACACAGGATTTATTCCTAGTGGGGAGCTATGAGTGTGAAACGTTTATTTATTTATTTATTATTTATTTATTTATCTATCAAATACTCAATACGGATGTTAAGTCCGAATTTATGCTAGGCATACCGGCTCTACTGAACTAAATAACAGTAATTGATGTCCTCTGGTACGGGTTATGCCAATTTTGGCGTAACTTTCAGCTGCTTAGAAGAATAGCGATGTAAAGCTTAAATATAACATTTATTTTTATTATTATTTGCCAAGCATTGTTGTCAAGTTAAATACTGGCCTATTGATATGATGTTCTTTATTCTGAGATATAGAAGTACTAACGGAGAGATCGTATGACTTTTAGTTCACGAATATAGGAACAATTTAAAGGATTATATAAATGTTTGCAGTAATTTTAGAACAATGCTCGACAAAGTGGATTTGTTGTTGATTGGCCAAAGATAATGATAATTTCACGAACTAACCTATCAAATTAAGTAAAAATGAAAATAAATTAATTAATAAAATGCATCTTTCGAAAATGATAACATGATTTTACCATAATTCTTTTTTAACAGATTTTGTGGAATACAATAATGTATTAAAAATTACAAAGAGTCTGAAACATTTAACTTTTAGTTATATTTTTGGTATAATTTAACTTTGATTTGTAGGTCCTAGACAAATAAAATTTTAAATATTTACAAAAAAAAATGTAATAAATCTTGACCAACCAACAACAAAAAAAAAAAGCCAATCCTAAGACAAAGATATACTTTTTTGCCGTCAGCCAGTCATAGACAATTTGGAGGCGGCCCGTGGTCCACGGGGGCCAAGTCACGGGGCCAATGTCACGGGGGCCAATGTCACGGGGGCCAATGTCACGGGGGCCAATTGGACAGGCCGTCTCTTCAACGTATCCGGAACTAAAATACAAGCAGATAACACACGAGCTACGTAGTGGCAGGCGACATGTCACTAACTGAAATCTAGTTGTCTGTAAGTCTGTCGGTCGGTGTCTTCAAGTCGCGAGTGAATTGGTTGCAAACATGTTTCTGTATTGCGATATATCGCAAAAAACAGCTGTTCCATAGAAAATTGTTCAAATTACGTTCCCAAACACGTGACCCTATAAACAATTTTTTGAAGTTATACTTCTTAGGGCGCGATAGAGAAAAATGATGACAGTGAATTTTTACGATGCGCGACACCTAAATTCTACACCGTGAAGTTAGTTCTAGGTGGCACGATGCGCGCGCACACCGACAACTAAATTCTACACCGTGAAGTTAGTTCTAGGTGGCACGATGCGCGCGCACACCGACACCTAAATTCTACACCGTGAAGTTAGTTCTAGGTGGCACGATGCGCGCGCACACCGACAACTAAATTCTACACCGTGAAGTTAGTTCTAGGTGGCACGATGCGCGCGCACACCGACAACTAAATTCTACACCGTGAAGTTAGTTCTAGGTGGCACGATGCGCGCGCACACCGACAACTAAATTCTACACCGTGAAGTTAGTTCTAGGTGGCACGATGCGCGCGCACACTGACAACTAAATTCTAAATCGTGAAGTTAGTTCTAGGTGGCATGAAAATTGATAACTATGTTCAAGTTGTATATTCTAGTATTTTTATATAGAGCACGTGTTTCGTAAGAGTACAATTAAACAGTGTGAATAAATAAATATTATTTTGGTGTTTTTATTAAATCAATTTCATATACGACGGTGATAGTATTTACTAATAATTTATTATTTATTAGTATATCTATATATATTGAATATTAGTGATAAAACTGATTTGAATAAACTGTTTTGAGTGCATTTATAGATTTGAGGTTAATAGGCTATTTGACTGATTTTGAAAAACTGTTTTAAATTATTCGTTGGCATATGATTAATACACCACATGTATATTTCTGCGAAATTTGCAGTATTTTTCGTAAAATACTGTGTTAAAATTTAAATTACAATATTCGCGCTAAAAACGCTGATTCGGTAATGGCAGACGACATGTGATTTGCGTGACGTCACAGGCAAGTAAGCAAACTTTATTCTTTGACAAACGTCAAACTTGTACCAAAGTGTACATTATAAAATCACACAAAGTGTCTTAGCATTAAACAATGTTTACTTGCGTGTGACGTCACGCGAGGCGTAGCCAATCACAGAGCGTTCTTGTGGCTGAAGAATTTTAAAAAATAATTTGAATTTATTTTGAAAAATCTATAAATATTTTTGGATAAAACAGAGATAAATATGTTTTTTTATGTTATTACCTAATATAATGACCACATTTCGTAGCATATTTTTAATAGTGTCAAATAGCCTATTGTCGGTATGTTTAATTTATTTTTCCATACGCCAAAAAAGTATAACTTCTAACGCGTGTACATAAGTACACACACGTCTTTTTTAATTTCCCTACAGCACATAACATAAATTTCGGAAACCAGAATATTGAGAAAAACACTGAGGAAACTGTTTTTTAATGGTTGGGGAAACTTTTTTTCTCACCTTCTGTTCTAGGGTAGGGGTGTTATCTTCCAAGTCGTGGTAGAAGGGGTAGTCCGGGTTGGTGTAGTCGAAGCGCCACTCCTGGAAGTGGTTGGCAAGGTCGAACCCGCGGTAGTTGTAGGCGCAGTACTCGAAGTCGATCAGCACCAGCCGGGGCTCGCCCGAGTCGCTGATCCGGGACAAGATACTGGGAAACAAGAACATTACTTTTACAAAACAAAAAACAAAAACCGACTTCAAAAGACCGACTATTGAGTTGTGTTGACGGCCATTATCAGAACTGGACTAAATTGAAATGGGACCAAATGGGAAGCGTCAGCTTTCTAATAAAAAAAGAATCATCAAAACCGATTCACCCAGTCAAAAGTTATGAGGTAACAAACATAATAAAAAAATAAAAAATAAAAAAACATACAGTCGAATTGATAACCTCCTCCTTTTTTGAAGTCGGTTAAAAAGGCAAAACAATGTTATACTACTAGTTATATTTATGTAATTTGCAGAGTATATAGTATATGCAGAGATATATATTTGTTACTTTTGCGCAGAGTCCGCCTCGGGAAGTACCACACCTTTGCCAGTTATTCCACCGCTAAGCAGTAATGTGCAAACATTACTGTGTTCCGGTTGGAAGGGCATTGTTTCCAGTGAAATTACAGGGCAAATGGGAGATGAAACAACTTATATCTCAGGGTGACGAGCGCAATGCAGGGTCTTGAATTCTAAGAAATTAGCATTCTGGGTGACACAGACCTGTTATGGGCAAACATGACGTTTAACATCAGGCGAGCGATTTGCTCGTCTCGTCACTCAGATTTATAAAAAAAACACTTTCACATCTCCCCCGACCTCACTCCTCACCTGTCGCAAGTGTTAGAGTCCTCAACCGCTAGCTCTTTATCCCCATACGCCTGCACGTATTCTGATGATCCGTTTGCGGACATAGATATATCTTCATCTCCCATCGGGGGCGGCTGGGGAGGATCTTCGAGGATAAGAATATTACCTGGAAAGAAAGACGCCAGAATTACAGTCCATTCGCTATAGAATTATCACGTGAAAGCTGCAGTAAATATGCATAGGTAAATAAAAAATTCTCGACTTCTTAATTTTACATGAAGTAATTAAGCATGGCTCTCAAAATTGACGAGACGTGTGACGACCGTGCGCTGAAAACAGCTGTTATTACAGTTTTAATATACAAAACACATAAAAACAAACTAGTTCTTATCGGATTTATTTTTTGGGATGTCAGGGTTGTTCCCAAGGTAAAGTTGTTTAAAATAACACGTTTTCCGCTCAGTACTTGTCAAGTTTACGAGTATAACCCTATACATATTATGTTATGTCAAAAAGCCCCCTTCTGATTTTTACTTTTTCTAGTTCACACTAGAAACTACAATCGAATAACAACGCTTGAAACTAGCGCCCTTGTCGCTAAGAGCGTTCTCTTCCAGGCAACCTCGACTCACCTTCTTGCATGTCATTATGACAGAACACGACCGCCGAGTCGACGATCGCTAGATATTTCTTGAGCCATTCTATTTCGTTCTCGAAGTCTACGTTCTTCATTTCCTTGATAATACGCTTCTCTTCTTCGTTCTGGAAGGAGAAAGAAGATTGCTATTAGTAAAAGTAAGAGATTTAAAATAATTCGGTAACAAAATGTAGCAAAAAAAGATTAAATGCATGGCGCTATCATTTCAGAATGTTTATGGGTAGGTCGTAGGGTGGCTTGGGTAGTTTAGAGGGACGAATTGGGTAGTTACAGGGGTGACTTGAAGTATTCTTTGGATATAAGTTTCTTGGAGTGACTTGGGAAGTGTTTTTGGAGTTGTAAGCGTAGTTAGTCGAGGTTTTTAGGTAGTTAAATGTGATGACTTGGGTTACGTGTGATATCTTGGGTAGTTAAGGGTGATATCTTGGGTATATACGGGCGATATGTCAGTTAGTTAAGTGTGCTATCTTGGGTAGTTTGTTGCAGTGTCCTCACCTTGGGCTGATATGTCCCCGAGAGCCGTTCTTCCTTGACTACCTTCATCCATTTCCCCATATTTTTCCAGAGCCAGCTGGGTTCTTTGTTCAGTGGTACGTCCATTGAATGTATGGCGGCCATCTTTTCAGCGATCTTCATCGATAGGGCGGGCTCGCTGAGCTCCCTTGTTAGGAGGGATCTGGCCTGAAAGCGAATAAAACTATTTGAGCTACAAGCATTTGAAACATGCATGTTTTGTGTTTAATTTATCTAAGGTTCCGTACCAATTATGGTAAAAAGAAACCTTTATTTTTTGTTCTGTCAGAGAATGATCTAAACGAAGGACGGAGTACGAGTATATCAGTGAATAAAACGTGAGTATAGCTCTTTTAAAAGATGAGACCTAAAAAACCATTTATTATTATATTTTAATTGTTACTAACATACAGAGTTAAAACTTACTTCCACAACTACTCAACGTTTACTCCTCCTACTGCTGGGATACAGGTCTACCCTCGAAAGGTGATCAGGACGCTGCCAAGTGCAGGTTGCTGAATTCACATACGCCATTGAATTTCGTCTCCGGACGTATGCAGGTTTCCTCACGATGTTTTGCTTCACCAAAAAACTTTGCACCTCATACTTACAGGTATATATTCCTCGATTCTTCCACCGCTGAACACTCCATGCAGTTTGGGCCCCAGCCTCCTCTCCGATAGCAGCGTGAATATCACAGACTCGGTGACTATCGCGTCCATGGCCCGCTCGCCGTGAACCTGCCCGTAGATACGCAGCAAAACCTAGAGGAAAAAAAATGAATAGAAATAGAAAAAAAAAACGAAAAATAATAGAAAAACAAAGATACAACTGAAAAAAGAGAGAGGGGGTGGGGGTTAGGTCAGAAGAAATAACCTCAACTCACACACATTTAACAGGCCATCAGAGGTCAACTTACACTGGTTTAAAAACTTTTTTCGATCTACCCACCTGATTTTTTTAATCTACCCACCTTTTTCGGCTCCTCAACCGTGGAGTTGGCCCGCTGCAGCCTCGCGAACGAGGGCGGCAGGTCGGGCTCCGCCTCGGGCGAGCTGTCCCGGCCGGTGTAGCCGACCAGTTTGCTGCTGTCGTCGGGGAGCGCCACGTAGTAGAGGAAGTTTGATAGGCCTCCGCTGCGGGACAAATGTTAAAGGGTAATTTTAAAAATATTTTTAGAAACAAGCTTTCATTGCATTGTCATCAGAGCTACACACGTATATCAAATTTCAGCTTAATCAGACATCGGGAAGTGGTTCAAAATTCAGTCGCGAGATACCACCCGAACAAACAAAATTAGTTACATTGCAGGTTAAATAAAAGCTCAATAATATTAGAATTTTAGACATAATAAAACTATATAATTTAACTTTGGTTTATGGTTTATATTTAATTTTCTCTAACAATTAGAGAGAGATTCACTTGACGAGAAAATACTAATTAACATAGGTACTTTCAATTGAAACAATCAAATCAATTTTAATACAAGACAAAAAGGCCTCATGCTACTTATCATTATGAACAACTTTTACTATGGAACTAACCTTGAAATCGCGTAAAAAGAATCGAATCGAATACGGTTATTTTCGTGGATCCCACGCTAAATGCAGTTCTTTTTAAAGTTCAAATATACTTTTACTATTTACGAGTACATGTACAGAATTTGTTGTTCATAGTAATTTTCGACGCAGAAAACCAGCGATATTTGTGTTACAAATAAATGTAACTTGCTAGACGTTATTACAAAGATATGTCAAGAACAGACATTTTAATCAAGCTAGTTTTAATTTCTAGCTATGGGTTGATTACACGTAACGAGTACAGTGGCGAGACAGCTGACAGCCCTCGGCCGAGTACTCGATTTGTATAAACAGTTTGATGAGAGACAGTCACTAGAACCACTCTTTTGCAGAGCCCGCCTGGGGATGTACCACACCTTTGCCAGTTATTCCAAGCGGTAATGTACAAACATTACTGTTTCAGTTCGAAGGGCATTGTTTCCAGTGAAATTTCAGGGCAAATAGGAGATTAAACATCTTATATCTCAGGCTGACGAACGCAGTGCTGTGCCCCGCAGTCTTGAACTGTAAGAGTTCAAAATTCAGGGTGGCGAAGACCTGTTATGGGCCAACCTGACGTTTAACACTAGGCGAGCGATTTGCTCGTCACTCAATAGTATAAAAAACACTACTTATTTGTTCGGCCGAGTGTGCCATTTACTGTCTCGTCACTGTACTCGTTACGTGTGATCAACTCAACATAATTTTAGGTTTAGTGAACTACACTGAGATACGAATCGAGCCTGCACAAATATAGAGCGAAGGAAAACTACCAGCTGATAACATATTATGCGTAGATAAACAACATGCAATCAACTAACATTATAAATACGAGAATCATTTTTTACTATGGGACCAAACCGAAATGCGCAAAAAAATCACTGTTTCATAAATTTTTAACCGACTTTCAAAAAGGAGACGGTTCTCAATTCGACTGTTTGTTGGTTTTTTGTTTTGTTGGGTGTCATTGACACTTTGCTATATAACAGTTGATTTTATTTTAGCGAATTCTGGGTTGGTCCCATAGTAAAAGTTGTTCATAATGATGACTACTATGAGCCTTTTTCGGCTTAGCATACCCTTTATGAATAACCCTGTATTAAATAATAAGGTAATTTTTGACATACATGTCAATAAAATTCCTTATATGTAATAGCTTTAGAAAGCAAAAAATCTGCATTTTTTTTAAATCTAAAAACGAACATATCTTTTTCCCTGCACGTCATTCAAGGTTGAGTCATAGCATACCCTTCTGTATAGTAGGATTTCATTTCTGCCCTTGGTTATTATCATCTTCCTACCCTTATCCCACCTACGTAGGGTCGGTACAGTATGTACACTTCTTCCATTCATCTCTATCACTCGTCATATCTGAATACACTCTCTTCATTTCTACACTTGGTAAGTAATCTAAACCTTACCACCGCGTTTTTACTTACAATTTCTACAACGATCGAAAATCGCAGCACAATATACCTGTTTAATTTACATTCGGAACGACTCTTTACAATTCAATGTTATCGTGGTGCACGCGAAAAAAATGTAAATACGGAGAACGACCTTGGCCACGAAATATTGAGAGTGCAGAAGTCAAGGTTCATACTAAGAACGATCGAGCAACGCACAGTCGCACACATAGACAGTGTCGCTCACGGACACGAGTCTCGGATTAAACTTTTTTATTTAAACGGTTTTACATATTTAGCTCACCCCGTTTGTTTCTTGGGTCAAATTTAGTAATTCAAATTTCACCCTCTTCCTGTCAACCGATTAATCTGAAATTTTGTATACACTTTGGATTTTGGTGACAATACAATTATGTTTATTCATTATCATTATAAATTCAAGATGGCCGCCGCTACAAAATGGCGGATAACGTAGGTTTTATCAATCCCATCAATATGGGTATCAAATGAAAGGCCTCAACAAGCAGAATACAATATACTATAAAAAATTGAAATTCAAGATGGCGGCCGCTACAAAATGGCGGATAACGTAGGTTTTATCGATCCCATCAATATGGGTATCAAATGAAAGGGCTCAACAAGCAGAATACAATATACTATAAAAAATTGAAATACAAGATGGCGGCCGCTACAAAATGGCGGATAACGTAGGTTTTATCGATCCCATCAGTATGGGTATCAAATGAAAGTGCTCAACCAGTATAATACAATGTACTATATAAAATAAAAACTAAAAACTAGAAAATAAAAATAGGTAAAAAAAAATTTTAAGTTAAACGGTTTTATAACACAATAAAAAAAAACCGTGGGGCACGTCCCACGGTTTTCTTGCCCCACGGTTTTATTTTAGTCTAGTCTATGCATATGTTTATAATTCCCACGACTGTATCTATTGTATTATTTTTTGGTACATTTTTTTTTTATTGTTTTATAAAACCGTTTAACTTATTATTTACATTGGACTAGGCATGCGTTTGACCACAATCTCACCAGATGGGAAGCGACGATGTGGTTGAAGATGTAGCACGCTTGCCTAGGAAAAACTTATTCACTCCATTTTTAAACAAGCCCGGGTTGTACTTTCTCGGGAAACAGACAAGGGTAGTGAATTCCATACCTCTGCTGTTCGGATAAAAAAATAATAATAGAAATAGTGCGATTATAAGGAATTTCCACCGTAAGAGGAAGTCTCTTTTTAGTGCGTCTAAACTAAACATAAACATGCTGAGCCGCAGGTGACGCAGGTCCCCGCAGCGCAGGTCAAAGCAGATTTAGTACGTACTGCGGGGCAGCACGCGCGGGGCGGACGTGTGTCTGTCCTGCTCTGCGCGCTATATCTGTCTCGCCTGCTCTACTGGGAGCTGCGTACTGCGGGGCAGCACGCGCGGGGCGGACGTGTGCCTGTCCTGCTCTGCGCGCTATGTCTGTCTCGCCTGCTCTACTGCGAGCTGCGTACTGCGGGGCAGCACGCATGGGGCGGACGTGTGCCTGTCCTGCTCTGCGCGCTATGTCTGTCTCGCCTGCTCTACTGAGAGCTGCGTACTGCGGGGCAGCACGCGCGGGGCGGACGTGTGTCTGTCCTGCTCTGCGCACTATGTCTGTCTCGCCTGCTCTACTGAGAGCTGCGTACTGCGGGGCAGCACGCGCGGGGCGGACGTGTGTCTGTCCTGCTCTGCGCGCTATGTCTGTCTCGCCTGCTCTACTGAGAGCTGCGTACTGCGGGGCAGCACGCGCGGGGCGGACGTGTGTCTGTCCTGCTCTGCGCGCTATGTCTGTCTCGCCTGCGCTACTGAGAGCTGCGTACTGCGGGGCAGCACGCGCGGGGCGGACGTGTGTCTGTCCTGCTCTGCGCGCTATGTCTGTCTCGCCTGCTCTACTGAGAGCTGCGTACTGCGGGGCAGCACGCGCGGGGCGGACGTGTGTCTGTCCTGCTCTGCGCGCTATGTCAGTCTCGCCTCTGCCCTGCTAAATCTGTTCTGTTCTACGTCACCTGCGCCTCAGCATACGTTTTCCCTCACTCGCTAGCACTCGCGAGACTGTTCGGAGACTCGTGTCCGAGAGCGATGTCTATGAAGTTTGACTTCTGACTCTCGATATTTTGTGCCTTAACCGAGTCGATGCTTGAACGCTACGTTCTTTATAACTTATACATATTGTTAAATATTATTTCTTTACAAGTATTTTATTTTTTGTATAAATATGTCCGTTCTTTGAAAAAGATACTTCTTCATAATACAGAAAAACAGAAAAAATGTTTTTGTGTCACAAAAACAAAGATGACCTACTTAACCGATCATCATGAAACTTGGTACACATATTCCTGGAGGTATTAGATTATAGTATGTTTTTTATTAACACTAATGAGATAATTTTTATCCCGGAAAACTCATATTAACCTTTTGACCGCGGGTGAAACCGCGGGGCGCAGCTAGTTTATGAATAAATTAGCCACCGACGCAAAAAGAGAGGTGTTACAAGTTTACCGCATTTAGTTGTGTCGGTATGTCTGTCTGTGGCATGGTTGTAGTGGTAGGGCTCTTTTGCAGAGCCCGCCTGAGGAAGTACCGCACCTTTGCCAGTCATTCCACCGCCAAGCAGTAATGTGCAAACATTACTGTGTTCCGGTTGGAAGGGCATTGTTTCCAGTGAAATTACAGGGCAAATGGGAGATTAAACAACTTATATCTCAGGGTGACGAGCGCAGTGCTGTGCCGCGCAGGGTTTTGAATTCTGCGAGTTCAAAATTCTGGGTGGCGCAGACCTGTTATGGGCAAACGGGACGTTTAACATCAGGCGAGCGATTTGCTCGTCTCGTCACTCAATTACAAAAAAAAAAAAAAAAAAGTCTCCCAGACGGAGACCCTATTCTTGATGGTTATTTTGTTTGAAAGATGATCGAGTGTTTAGCTAAGATTTATTTATTTAAATCTGTTCAGCCGTTTAAAGATTATTTAGCTCTTTTCTAGTAAAAACATTTTAAATTAAAGAATCTGGTTTATTCTTACATTTGTTCAAATCAATTTGGTTGTTCGTAAATTTTATCTATATCTATTTATTTAAAAACTAGCTGTTCCCTGCCACGCTTCGCTGTGGATAAAAAAAAAATATATAGCCTATGTTACTTTGGGATAATGTAGCATTCGAATGGTGAAAGAATTTTTGAAATCGGTCCAGTAGTTTTTGAGTTTATTCCACACAAACATATTTTACATTTATATTATTAGTATAGATGAATCTCTATTTATCTTGGTCATCGCATCACGCGTGAACGGATGGAACCATTTCGATAATTATTTTTTTGTTGTGTTAATTATTGTCAGAAGGAACATTAGAAAACTATTCAATTAAGACAGGACGTTTGTCGGGTCAGCTAGTTTATTTATAATTTGCTGATAAGAAATCCATGTCAAACTGTCATTAAAGGCAGTTATTTCTGGTTCGAAATTGATAAGGATAACATTTGTGTGAATTACCACGCGACCTCTATTACTCAAAAACTACTGAATCGTTTTGGTCATTTTCAACTTAAATAAAAAATAATAGTTAAAAAAACTAAAAAACACGCTTTGTTTAGTGTATTGTCATCGGTCCTCGATATATCTACAAAGTTTGAAAGAAATCTGACCGTTTAAAGTGGGTCAAAAACGCGCTCAAAGGAGTCGGTTACATACAAACATACAAACATACAGGTGAAGCTAATAAAAGCGTGTTAAAAACCGGCCAAGTGCGAGTCGGACTCGCGTACAAAGAGTTCCATACCATTATCTGTGAAAACGGCAAAAAACACCTTTGTCGTATGGGGGCCCCTTAAATATTTAATTTATTGTTTTTTAGTATTTGTTGTTATAGCGGCAACAGAAATACATCATCTGTGAAAATTTCAACTGTCTAACTATCACGGTTTATGAGGTATAGCTTGATGACAGACGGACGGACAGCGGAGTCTTAGTAATAGAGTCCCGTTTTACCCTTTGGGTACGGAACCCTAAAAAGACAAGAAATATATTTGTTACTTCTCAATTTCGCTCGTAAAATTCTAGTTTATGGCCGTTGTAGGCGGACCAAAACGGCTTTTTAAGGGGCAGAATAGGCTTGCCCATTTCAACATTTTGCCTTAGCATACCCTTTACTTATAAACCTGTAGTTCAAGTAAGAAATGTAAAAATGCAAGTGTAAAGTTACCTAATTCTTCTGAAATGCAGCGAGGTCGGCTCGACCGTTTTCCACGCGCCGTGGAGATAGTTCCGACAGATCCTGGCCGCCACGTCGCGCATTTCGTCCTCTGTGCCACACATTTGGAGTTTCTGGAAAAACGAGAGAGGAATAACGATAAGGAATAAAAAGATACTCAAAAATAACTACAAAATTAATAAATTACACACATATATATAATAAATTACACTATGGTTGCTTCCATAGTAAAAGTTGTTCATAATGATGGGTACTATGAGCCCTTTTCAGCTTAGCATACCCTTTATGAATAACCCAGTATGCTATGCTGTCCCACTACTGGGCAAAGGTTTCTCTTCCAATTTCTTCCACAGAAAATTACTTAAAAAATATTTAAAACTATGTTTTTATTGCATTATCATCGGAGTTACCAAATTTCAGCTCAATCGGACATCGGGAAGTGGGTCAAAATTCAGTTGCAAGATTTGATCCGCACATATACTAATGTATTCAGAATTTTGTGCTAAAACGGCAAGTTTAAAAAAATAAAAGCTTTAATTATAAGAAAAAAATACTTATTGTCCACATTAACTGTGAAATCAGATATTTTCCTTTATTGGACACGGACAAGTGTGGGTTTCCATCGCAGATTACCATCATTAGATACCGCATTATGCAATCCGGTGTCTAAACATCTCTATTTTAACTTAAGTTTGAGGGAAAGGCCATTAGTGGAGACAGGGCCGGTAGTGGAGAAAGACAAAGCTTTCTTATTAGCTAATTCAAGGATACGCCAAGAAAAGTGTTTTTAACATGAGCTGGCGATTAAAACTTGTCCCGCAAGCCATTTTTTACAATAGCGGGAATAAAAAGAAAGACGTACAGTCTTTCCACCGTTTTAAAGAGACAAACAGCTATTATAGCTTTGTTACATCTACGCGTGGATAAAAACGTTGCGTTTGTCAACAGCTCTTCTTGCCCGTGTTGTTTTGCTGTTTGAACCTTGTAGTTTTTTTTATTTTTTTAATGTAATTGAGTGACGAGACGAGCAAATCGTTCGCCTGATATTAAACGTCACGTTTGCCCATAACAGGTCTGCGCCACCCAGAATTTTGAACTCGCAGAATTCAAGACCCTGCGCGGTACAGCACTGCGCTCGTCACCCTGAGATATAAGTTGTTTAATCTCCCATTTGCCCTGTAATTTCACTGGAAACAATGCCCTTCCAACCGGACCACAGTAATGTTTGTACATTACTGCATGGCGGTGGAATAACTGGCAAAGGTGTGATAAGTACCAGGTGGGCTCTGCAAAAGAGCCCTTCCACTACGTTTGGCTGCATTTCAATCATCTTGAGTACGGAATCTTTAGAGGGTAATCTACGGTTGTGTTGCAGGTATTTTACTGCAAAATCACGTTTTTCTCTAACAGATTGTAAACGAGCATAAACTGTAGAAGTTAAAGTCAATTGAAGTAAAGTGGAAAATGATCCATAAATGTCTATTAGAAGAGATTTATTTATACTATACATTACACTAGCTGTGACCCGCGGTTTCACCCGCCATCTTGAAAACGGTAATTTATTCCGTAAAAAGGTGGCTAAATAAATAGACTAGTGTAAATAAGAATATGTATGTTTTATCTATATATACATATATTCTTTTTTGTAGAATACGAAGAAATAAGGGGGCACAGCTATTTTTACAAGCATCTACTCGTATTTAACTTGATTTTTTTTTTTGTATCAAATCTTGCAACTGAATTTTGAACCACTTCCCAATGTTTGATTGAGCTGAAATTTGATGTATCTGTGTAACTCCGATGAAAATGCAATAAAGCTTGTTTAAAAATATATTTTTTTAATTTTTGCCATTTATTTTTCTACTTGCGATCAACTGGTTTTGTGATCTGCTTTTCTTTCAGTTAATTCATTTATACTTAAGTCCTATAGCAACAATCTCAAGGCTGGGTGCATGCCCGATTAGATATTACAATTAATATAACACAATAAATAATTATTTATCTCGGAGAATGATAAAAAATTGCCTGCAAGTGATAAGAAAAAATATTCTTCATTTTCATCATTATTTTAGTTTTTAGTTCAAATTCAATTATTATCATAGATTAGCTGCACCCGGTGGTTTCACCCGCTGTTTTTTTGTACTTTTAAACCTTCCCTGTATTAAAGCGAACAAAACAAAAAAAATAATATTCAAATCGGTCCATCCATTCTCGAGTTATAGCCAGACAAACGAACAGCGATTCATTTTAATATATAAGAAGACTAGCTGACCCTTGCCCACTTCGTTGGGCATAATGTTAATTAAACCCGAAGCCATCGCGCGCCGTCCGGACCGTTTTTTCTCCGATTCACTTTGCAAAACGGACTACCACGTAAAAGCCTTTTTATTTTTCGGTTTTTTATATAACCTATGACACTCAGCAATAATGTGGCTTTCTATTGGTGAAAGAATTTTTAAAATCGGTTCAGTAGATCCCGAGATTACCCCTTACAATTTAACAAATATACAAACACACAAACTTTACTTCTTTATAATATTAGTATAGATAAGAGAAGAAGAAGGAGATGAAGACTATTTACATACTTTTCTATTTTCATAGATTCAACATTAAATATTGAATATTAATTCAATACTGAAATATTGATTTAATATCGACCTGCTTGGCTCAGTGGTAACATATCCGCCTTATTTTATTTTTATTTTATTTTATTTAAATAAGGTACAAAACTAATTGACAAACTAAGACTTAACTAAACTAATCAAAAAATGTAACACTATAAATTTGCCAATCTAACTATTGTACACAGCATTCATATAAAGTTATACTGTAGATACAACGCCAAACTAGTTAAACAATTTTAAAAAGAGTGTTCTTAAAGTTAAGCAAGGTTTGATGAAAAATATCGAGATCATCGCATACATCAGTGCTTAGGACATTGTATGAGTGACACATACGATAAAGAGGGTTGTTTCCCCCAACGTTGTTATTTGAAGGTGGAATACTAAATAGCGTACGAGTAGGTCTTCGCTTGGATATATTTGGAATCGTGATGTTAATGCTCGCCAATAGTTTCTCACTCAGCAAGCCGTTCACCACTTTATAGAGCAAACACATATCTGTGATTTTACGACGTTCCACAAGGGCCTGAAATTTGAAATAAACTAAACGGTCTTCATATTCACGAAGAGTCTTTCTTAAAAGCCAGCGGTCCCGGGTTATTCCCGGCCGGGCGGATGTTTGAATGATGAATTTAAATATTTGTTCTGGGTCTGGGTTGTCCTTGTCTTTGTGTGTGTTCCATGGCATCCCCAACACAGGATATATCCTAGTGGTGAAATGTTATTATTATTATTGTAATAATAATGTTTCACGTTTAATTTCTTTGCATTAATTTGTAACATTAATTTAGTCAGTGATATAACAGAATCGACACAATTAACCTAGCTAAGTACATATATCATAAATTTAAACATTAGAAAAGCGACATTTTAAATCAAGTCAATTATAACAATGCATTCTTCTAATTAAGCATGAAATCTGATTCTTGTAATAAATTCATGTAATTTTCAATTTAATGAACACTAGCAACCTGCCCCGGCTTCGCACGGGTGTGAAATATAGTCTATGTTACTCGCTAATAATGTTGCTTTATATTGGTGAAAGAATTTTTATAATTGATCCAGTAGTTTTTAAGTTTATTCATTACTCGTACAAACATACAATTAACTTTTGAAATCAATTAACTGAAATCGCAAAAATAAAATCAGCTGTTTCATACATTTTGTCCAGTGTCATTGACATTTTTCTATGGATCAGCTTTTTCTAGGTCCCATAGTAAAAGTTGTTTATAATGATGTAAAGCCCTATTCGGCTTAGCACACCCTTTCATTATAACCCTGTATAATTGACCATACTCTATAAAAATACCCCATAGGCTTTTTCCTAGAACAACCATTATTTTAATTTTCACATTAATTATTTCCAATTTATTTCAGCCTATTTCTAAATGTCAAAGTAATTAAGTATGTCTCAAAGGTCAGGAGTTATCTTAATGATTAATAAAACAATAACAAAGCTACAAATGACTTTTTATCTCGAGCAACCTTAGCCGAGGTTAAAATTAAGATGTTGTCAAAGACATTCAAAACTGTAGATGTTGGATCTAGAACTAATAAAATCTGTCCAAAGTTATACAAACCATTTTTTAGCTATATTCAATTAAGACTGGTCAAGCTTATCTTAAAAAGAATTATGACCAGACAGACAGACAGATAAATACACATCAATCTTTAATCTTATATATAAAAATGAATCGCTGTTTGTTTGTCTCGCTAAAACTCAAGAACGGCTGGACCAATTTCGCTAATTTTAATCTTGAAATATTTGTAAAAGTTCAGGGAAGGTTTAACGGAACAACAAAAAAAAACAGTGGGTGAAACCGCCAGGGGCAGCTAGTAACAGATAATATTCTATGTGAAACATGTACAATAATGTACATACACAATTTATTTGTTATTACAAACCAGCTAGACATAAGCGCTGCTTATCTGTCATTACTGTTCAAGGTAATACACCTAAGGTCTTATAAACACTGCTTAAAATTAAGAAACATTAGTCCATACTAATCACTAAATTTATTAATTCAACTTACGTCTTAGTTTTTTCTTGTAATTATTAAGTATGCTTTATAGAGCTTTAGAATATAGCTTATTCTATTCTATATTTTAGTATCGTAAACATGTTAAATTAACATTTCGAACTGCCTCTACAAACATTTTCGAAACTGCAAATCGCGTTTTTACAGGATTTTTTCAATTTACAATTATTTTTTTTCATTTTACAATTTAAAGTCAAAATTTGACTCTAATAAATAAGTTAAAATGTGTATTATCAATTTTGTTCGATATTTAAGAAAAAACTAATTTTCCTAAAAGTATATTAAATATTCGTATTATTGGTAGTATGAAAAAATGTGATTCTGCAGTAGTGTTTGTAGGGGCAGATGATTTTTGTTTTGTGAACATGTTAAAAACACTTGTCAATCCAAGCAACATTTATAAAAAAGACTGGAATAAAAACTGGCTCTCAAATGACGCTGGTTACGTGATTTTTAACGTCATAGTAGTAATTCCTTATGCTTTATCATAAATTCTATTTTCCCCGGGTTTTCCTTGTGATATTAATCTATACTAATATTATAAAGAAATAAAGTTTGTGTGTTTGTATATTTGTTAAATTGTAAGGGGTAATCTCGGGATCTACTGAACCGATTTTAAAAATTCTTTCACCAATAGAAAGCCACATTATTGCTGAGTGTCATAGGTTATATAAAAAACCGAAAAATAAAAATGCTTTTACGTGGTAGTCCGTTTTGCAAAGTGAATCGGAGAAAAAACGGTCCGGACGGCGCGCGATAGCTTCGGGTTTAATTAACATTATGCCCAACGAAGTGGGCAGGGGTCAGCTAGTGTTATGATATTTATGTTATTATTCATCATTGTTGATGAATTACTTAAGTGGTTAAACCTGAACCTTGTTGATTCATATTCTATCAATGAATTTCACCATACATAGCAATAAGGTGAATTGTATACCCTTAGTTTGGATTCCAGAGTCTACATATTGATTTTTTTATCAAAATGTGATACCAAAAGCACAGAGCACATATTTAAATAAATTTACACAAAGTTTGTTACCTATAATAATATTTTTTCCAGGAAAAAAAGCGGCTTTGTGTAAAATGGCACTGAGTAAAGTGGCACTGAACTTATCAGCTAGAAATTTGAGTTTTTAAGCCTCCAATGACCATTACGATTATCAAGATCATGATAAAAGAGCAATAGAAGCATAAAAAAGAACAAAAGAAGCATCATCAGAGCATTTAAACCAAGATAAAGCAGTTTATTGATCTTTATTGTATGAAGCTTTAACCTTTAAAAGGCCGTGTAATTTCCGCTGCTAATCGTCAATAGGTGGCTTTTATACACTTCCGAGATAGCAACAAGGTTATTTCCTAGTGTTTATTAATTTTAAAACTGTAGTTCTGTGTGAAAAAACAGAGAAATGAGGTTAAAATTACGCACAAATTAGCACCTCAAATATTTGTTAATTAATCAATGGAACGTACCCAGTAATCGCTCCGATTCATATCTATTAACCTCCTGTAACTATTTCTCGCCGTTTTCAATACGTTTTTGATAAATAGAGACATTATTTCACTTAAAAATACGACTAGAAAAACTTAATGAGACTCCATCCTTCCAACTTTGATCACAGTTTGACATGACATTGACATTTTGGTTTTGTTATAGTTTTTTTACACTTTTTTTTAGTATTGATTTTTGATTATAAATGTTGCTTGCTCTTTTAGCTATTTTCCCGATTAGATAAGAATATTGCAGCAGATTAATAGGAGACGTGCGTTATTTGCATTTCAACCGCAACAAACTAACACAGCAGTATTATACTTATTAATAACACAGACTGATAACAGTGAGTGGGCAGTGTTAGTTATGCAGGTAGGTATAACTTGTTATTACAACAAATACTGCAAAAGTTCAACTGCAGTTCACCCGGTTGCCTGATTTGCATTTGCAAATCATTTTAATAACATTTTTGTAATTCATATTTTTGTGTAAAAAGTATTTTTATATTTTTTTATCTTGCCGGTCACATTGTCATATTGCAGTCAAATAATTTTTAATGACTTTGGTTACATCTAATATTGATATTGGCTATCTTCGTACCGTCACATCACGTCACCGGTGTGGTGCGATGTAGACGATGGCAAAAACGAAATATTTTTGCAAAAACCGTAACGTCCATACACGATTTATTAAAATAAATCCATAATTACCTTTGCCATGATTGCACAACGTTATTTTTTTCAGTGAAACAATTCAGTTATTTCATACAATATTGGTAGAAAAACACACGATTTTCAAAACACAAAAGATACGTGCGCGCGCCACCGTCTAAAAATATGTACTGATTCAAAGAGCGAGAAGTCTGAGCAGGGCTATATAAATTCGATATAATACAGTGTAAGCTGTAACAAGTGCGAGGGAGAAAGCGAATACGATTTTGCGTGACTCAAAGCGAAATCGCAAGAAAACATCCCTTGTTCTACGTTTACAGCTCGTCATTTTAACCTGACCAAAATGTAACGCTACGTAATTCATTTATATAAGAAGCTTTAACGGTACTTTTAATTTCGTCGTCTAGCATCATATTATGTGTTAGGTACTTTGAATTTAAAGAATACGGATAAAATAATAATAAACAACACTGATTCATTTGGGCTTAGCATTCATTTATACTTAATTGCCGATAATCTATGCCCAATACGTCGTGTCTTGATAATTGTTATTGTAAATAACTAATGTTTACTTTCTGACGGATTTCCGAGACAGTACGTCAGTATTTTCATCGGCTTTCTAGTAATTATTAGGTATGTAATATCATAGCTTACGTAGGTATTTAGTATATATTTTATTTACGAGTAATTGCTCCACTAACTACCTAGTTAGGTGCTTTGATATATGTACTATAATGTGATAACAAAATGTAATGCAACATGCTTAAAGCGTTTTATCGTTTGATAAGGATTAAATTGTTGCCGACACGGTACCACTTAAGTAAGTGGTTTAGGTATATTTCTAATAAATATCAGTTAATAACAGGATTAGCTCACCAGAGTATTATGGAATTGTGGAAAAACCAATTTTTGACGATAACCTGAGAATTTCAACAAATAGGAAGTTACTTAAGCTAATATTATATTTGTGTATTTCAATTACCTACCTATTTGTTTATTATATAAACATAATTACAATTAAAATTTTATCAGCCCTTAATTATAATACAATCATAAACAGTAGCAAAAAGATAAAATCTAGAAGCTGATAGATATACATATATTTTCAAGCTTAAAATGTATCTATTTATCTTAAGAAATAAACAAACATTAGTTTTATCTTAACATTCTTTGATCCGACGTCATTTTTACAGCGAAGTCATTAATGTGTCTGAATAGTAAACAGGTCTTTGTGTTATCAGTATTCATTTGTGTAAAGATAACTTGATACCTATTTGATAGTATTACTACAAGATAAGTATCTATTCAATGGTTATATTTAAGAGCAACGCTCTTACTGACGTGAATACTTAGTATGATTATTATTTTCCTTCTTTTCTGATATTTCATAGTATTCTAAGGCAGCAATGTTCTTATGCGATCACAGTTTTCGTATACACTTCGTAATTTCTCTTCAAAGAAGTTGAATAAATATAATCAAGCTTCACTTTACAGGTAAGTTTGATTAATTCTAATTTTTACAAACAATTTGGCAGTTTATTGAACAATTTGGTAGTACCTTTAAGAGGATATTAATAAAAATAATTATTAACTTTCATAGTTTTAATACTGTATACAACTAAGAGGACAATAGTAGTGCTAAAACTTCGATTTATGCATGGGCAAAGATGCCAAGAGTATAAAAATACAACATAGCAAAGGTTAAATACAATTTGAAGTGATAAGTAATAGATTTTATCTATATTACTCCATTATCCTGTAATGTCTGCTGAAACATTGTGATTATCCGATGAGATAAAAATAATGCCGACATATTGATTCTAGATAAGTTTTAAACTTCATTCTACTTAAGTACATAGAATTAAAGCATTTAACTTCTATATAAAAGCAAAACTAACATATGTCCCAAAACACACTGACATCAAAGAAAAATCTAGACGTTTCAACTGCTGAGCAAAGGTCTTCATTTATGTATTTCCATTTTTCACGCTTCAATGCCAGCAATAAATATAAATCTCTGACGTTGTCTTACGTCTCAGATTTATATTTGAAAAATATAATGCATCTTTACAAATATCAATAACATGATGTATTGTTTAAATGAGAATAAGTACCTATTTAATTTATAGCAATTGAATAGACTCACTTTTCCACTGAAACTTGTTTACAATCCAAACAATTCTTACAAACAATAAAGTTTGGCAAGAATTAATAAGTTCATCGCGCAAGAATATTTTGGAACATCTGCTATGCGTTTCGTACCAAAACCAGTCGCGTTTATTATAGAACGCAGAATATTGACCTTGAAATATTCCAGTATTCACGTCTTTAAGCATTAATCCGTACATTATATTATTTATGCTCAGTGAATAGATTAGAAACGAGCACGCTACTAAGAAATAGTGATTCATTGTTTTGTTTATTAATGAAATAAAATATTCCAAGGAATTTAATTTGTTTTTAATCAGACGCTAGTAGTGTTTATAATGATACTTACCGATACAAAAAAAAAAAAAACAAAAAAAATTAATGAAAAGGTTTTTGTTGTGGAAAAGAGATAAAAACAGAAGTTGTTAAGAAATTGATTCAACAACGTCACACATATTGTGCAGTATTGCACAATATGTGTGACGTTATTCAACAACGTTGTTCACATTTAAACAAAAACAGCAGTCACAATACATATTTTGCATGACACAAAAAAACGATTTCTGAAAAATGTCACGGCTCTCGAGATTATCTCCTTCTCTCTCACTCTCATGACATTTTTAATGAGAGCAACAGTGACCGAGATAATATATCACTCGACAGAATAGGGCCTTCGGTGGTGTCTATCTATAGGGAGACTAACCTAGACGCTAGCGCTATTGATTTTCTATCAATGTTTGAAACATGCTTGCTATCCAAGGTTGTGATTCTATTTGTCTATGAATAAATACTTGATGATACCTATACTTTACAAATGCTTGACTAAGACGTTTTTCTTGCTTAATTATCGGTGACAATTTCAGATAATGTTTTTATGATTAAATATTAATGATAGTAGAGATAAATCGGGAAATACCATTTTATTCGTACCTACTTGCGCATCATTTTATAAAATGATATATAATATACAATGAGTCTAAGTAAGTCTCGATTTCTGTTTTGACTAGCTCCTTTCCACGGCTTCACACGCAGCTAGTGTTATAATATTATACAATTGTTACCACTCCGTTTCACGACCTAGAATTGATTTAAAAAAAAATATTTTTTAGTAGGTACACTTCGCGCATTAAGTTAAAACCCTCAAAGTTTCATGTCTCTACGACCAGCGGTTTACGCTGTGCGTTGTCTGTCAGTCCGCTAGTCGGTAATAAGTAGATAGAAAATGGCAAAACTTATTTAGAATTCTAATCTATATACAAAATTGCTTTCAAAAGAAATAGAGAAATTTTTACACTATTTAATTATAATTTTTTTTTTTAATGTAATTGAGTGACGAGACGAGCAAATCGCTCGCCTGATGTTAAACGTCACGTTTGCCCAAAACAGGTCTGCGCTGCCCAGAATGTTGAACTCGCAAATTTTCGACATATCTACATATTTATTGTACCTATGCAGATTATTGCAGATAATTATGTAGAAAACTTTTTGTTTAAGAATATGTAAAATTAAGAACATTGCTCCCATTTGCGAGCGAGATTGCTTACAAAATTTGGTGTCTAAGGATGTTTTGTTTATTTTTTGTGTGTTTATGATGGAAACTAGAATGGATAATTGTTTGATAGTATTTTTTTGTTGTTGTAGTTTTTTTTCCTGATGTATTCAAAATGATTCTATGGATTAGAGGTATCTTAGATATATCATAGTTGTAAGTAGATACAGGGTAAACTGACCACTGTAACTAGCATATAATCTTCTTAATATATATAAATTACGTGTCACGTTGTTTGTCCGCTATAGACTCCTAAACTACTTAACCGATTTCAATCAAATTTGCACACCGGGTGCAGTTCGATCTAACTTAGGAGATAGGATAGCTCACATCTCAATTTATAGTAAAAAAACATGAAAAATTAGAAAATTTAAAAATATTTATACCATAATTTAACTTTAGCGCTTTGGATAATGTAAACTTTTTTAATGTAACTTTTGACATTTGACATAGAATTGACGCATTGGCTTTTTTTTACCAATTCGAATCGAATTAAATAGTCATCGAGACAGGACAACGTCTGTCGAGTCAGCTAGTATACATATATTTTAAATGTAATCTTTTTAACAAAAACACAGAACTCCGAAATCAAATTGTATTCGAGTCATTTAAATTCTGCGAAAAAGTCTTCAGCAAAAACCTAATCTTTCCAGACATTTTGTGTTTACGTTTTTTATACGAGTAAAAAATGTAAACACTCAAGAATATTGCGTTTCATGAAAAAAATGTCGAATGAGATCAACTATTGAATAGGGCACGACAAAAAGGTAAATACGTTTTTTATAAATAGTAAAACAGAACAATGTAGAGCACGATTACTTGTCTTATAAAAAGTTAAATTTCATACTATTTTGAGTTAATTTGGGTGGAAAAATATTTTTCTTGTGCCTTTATCTCTATCTTTTTGTTGTAATGTCACTTTCAAGGACAAAGCAAGTGATCCGAAAAATCGGTCCAGACAAAGATATTACAGGATTTAGAATAAAATAGTGGAATTACCATTTGAATAAACTTTTTAAGTTACGTATTACAATAAATCAGCTGTACCTACTTATCTTTACATAAGCATAAATAATAAAGTTCAACTTCAACTTCAATTTTTAAAAATGGCTTCTGTGGGGTTGCCACAATTTAGCCAGTGTCAAGTGGATAGAGTAGGTAAGGTACGGTACGTGCCCCAGTAAAGTAGTGGAGACTTTACTAGAGGCTTTTCTAAGGAGTTTTGGAAGCAACACGGAATGACACGATTCACTGCATTTTATGATTTGCCCACACTCGTGCACGTCCTCAAGCACTTAATGGTTATTTTCCCCACTTAAAATAAACATTAACACTCAAAATTACACAAGTTTAGTAAAATAACGAAATGAAGCAACATGTCTCTTCCACGTTCCCGCCAAAAGAAAATAATAAAGTTAAAACAATGGATGATTTTCAAGATTGCTGTAGATCTTTAGGAATCGAGCGCTGTCAGTTTTGAAAAAAACGTTGTAATTTACAATGTAATCAGTAGATAATTCTGCAATCCATGTAGGTAAATATTGACTCGAGTCACGTTCACAGCCAACATTGTGTTGTGAAAGACAGACAGTTTAGTATATGTTACAGGTATAAGTATAAAGGATCAACCACAGGATCAACTATAGCATACTGAAGACTCTACAGACAGACTCAGATACTTGAACAATAAAAATTATTCTACAATTTCCGGAAATTCACAAAAAAATCAGCAGGAAAACATGAAAATATGAAACAACGCACAAAAACTTCCTTGATCTTGGACTTAATGTAGGTACATATTATATTATATGTATAGAACAGCGGCTATTTTGTGGATTTTCGAAAGTCGTAAGTAGGTACGACAAAAGTTGCTTGGATCATTGCAAAGAAGGCTGATAAAGGTTTTGAGTTATTTAAAGTTGAACCTGTATATGCAGGTGAGTGTATTGAATAGACAACTAAAAATACGAAGCTGAAGGCTGAAACACAGAAAACATAAAAATAAAACAATAAACGGATGGTGAGGCCGGCTAACGATTTCACGAGATTTTTGGTTACAGCCTGAATATTTTGACGACAGCGTTTTAGAATAAAATCAATATTTATGGATACTAATAATTAAAATAATAGACTGCCACTTGTTTAAAATCAGACAGCCAACCCAGGTTGTAACCAAATGTAAAAACTGCTATTAAAAAAATAAATGATATGGTTTTAGCAGTGGATAATGGGTGAAGAAAAAATTCTGCGTCTCATAATTATTTCCCCATAAAAAAAAGTATTCTTAGCCGTACTAAATCTCTGTTTAATGGTTCAGTACGTCACATTGGCGGAGCTGTGAAGCATCTTTACAAAAGCCATAAATCAAGAGGTAAAGTTGAAGCTTATAAAATCTCAGTACCTATTACGTGATGTGTAGTCAAAGCTGAAATACCTAATACTTACTTAAACCTGCCATAAATCACTCCTAAAGCTATCCTTAGTTGAATTACCTAAACCATTTGCGCCAGTGTAACAATTTTATCAGCGGTTGAGATCCTCGCTATGGCATTTCTCGGATCTGGGTTGGCTAGAGGCTAGAGCAGACACTGGTGGAGGAAATGCACAATACACCAGCACAAGGTCTTCACCAACATCCCGCCCTTGCGTAGGTTCGAGAATTACAAAACTATTACTTACATAATTTAGAAAGAAATACGTCATTTTTGTTATTTTTTAATTTATTTCATTAAATCTCTATGCATAAATATTATTTTTCTAAATTGATTTTTAATTATCTTTTAATTGATTTTAGTGAAATTCAGTGCTGCATAGTATTGATATTTATTGCCTTCTCTCCAAAATAAGACGTGATATATTATTATATCTCCCAGTAATTATTAATTAAAATGTGTTTGTTTTTTATTGATTGCAATGGAAATATTTCAATTCCTGAGACGCATGTACCTAATCAGATAGCCTACTTATTTGTGAAGCCACCTTGAACGCTTCATGGTCGTGTTTATCTGCTTTTACGTGACATTTATGTAGTTTTGTTCAGTACAACATGTTTATGTCTATGGAGACAGGTGTGCTAAGTATCAAAACCTCAACGAATATAGATGAATGTAGAATACGTACAAACGTACATGCCCAAGTATGATAATGAATACATAGAAAATTGCCAAATTGGTAGACCCTAACAACGTGGTATTGTTTCTAATTATATGAAAAAAAAAAATGCATAATTTGTTACATGTTTACTACTGTAAAGAATGGTTTACATTATATTAACAAGATAACAGTGAAAAAACTAAAACTAGGCTAGTTCCTTTTAATTTTGAGAAGATTCATTTATTTCATGTATCGCATCTTTGAGTTTCCGTGTATCTTTTGATAAATCATAATCAGGTGCTAAATTTTCTTCTCAATTACATAATAACTTTTTAACAGTGTACCTAAACTTAATAAAATTAAAATAAAATCTGAAAAATCGGTTTTTATGATAATTTAATGGTAATGGTAAAAAGATGTAGGTACCTGATAAGTACCTACATGAGTTGCTCTTTACACAAATGTCGGGTAAATGGTTCTAGGCTGGCAATGATTATATTTATTTGACAGTTTTGTCTAGAAGACGTACACAAGTACAAAAGCCTCAGATTAATTACAAAACCAAACAAGAAAAAACTAAGTAGGTATTTAGCTCACAAGGTATCTATTTGACAAAAATAAAATACCAATTTGGAAGTATTTCTAGAATTTAGGTCAGCGTGGCCATACATAATAAGATAATAAATTATTATTCCAACAATGTATACTCCAACGGTACAACCAATAACTATGTAAATGGCGTCCTTACAATGTGGCAACTGTTTCTGAGCTTCTATTGCTAAAAAAATATTTAGAAGTTGTCAAGGCAAGAGAAGATTAACTTGAGATTAACGGACGCTGGCTATCTTTTTCCAGCTTCTAGGCCCAACGGATTTTTGATTTGAAATGGTTTTTACAAAACGTTTTATGATCACGCCATCTAGTGTATATCTTTTTAATGATCGAGACACCTTCGAAGATCTAATTACTACGTAAAGGTTGTGGTAAAGGTAATATTATTATCGTAGGAATGTAAACTCTGTTCTCTTAATAGTTCGGCTACTTCTATCTAGGTGGCGATAAATTCAATTGACAATAGCGCCATCTAGCGTAACCTTTTTAAATTACCAAGATTCTTGAACTGTACTAAAAATGAATAAGTTTAGCTACTTCACGCTAGATGTCACTTAGGTAGATTTTTTTAATAATATTTAATTACATTCTGATTTTACCAGACTGCCTAAAATTTACTGTTATTCATAATTATGAATGTATGTAACTATGTTTCTGTGACCTACCGCTTAAACGGTAACCGATTTTAGATTACGAGGTGTTGTTAGATTCGTTTTTTTATGTGTGTATAAGTAGGTATTAAATTTATTTCAGTCAGGGTCTTTCTTTTTCTTTAAATGAATTAGTAAGAACTTACTACTTAGATAATAATATCTACTTATCATCATAATCAACCATTAATCCTCCCACTGCTGGGATACAGGTGTATCCTCGACAGGTGATAGGCCGTATTCCACCTTTCCACCACGCTGGCCAAGATTCAGATTGGATTCAGATTCGCCATTGAATTTCTTCTCCGGACGTATGCAGATTATTAACTTTTATTTGACTTAAATAACAGGAATAACAAAAAATACAAAAAAATATTTTATAATTATCTCCATTTATTTCAATTATTTAATCCTAATTATAACAATTAGAAAAACTGATGGATCAATACATAATAATTTGACTAAAATACTTCACAATTTCATAAAAAACCTTATTTTATTTTATTTCTAAATACCAATAAATATTAGATGGTCGACCATTTTGGCTAAAATGCACCAAATGGGTCAAAAATCTAATTCAGGGACAGATAATTTTCTTATTAGAATATTTGCTACAATAACGTATATTATTCTGATATTATAAATATCTCGTAAAAATATTGTAGTATAAAAACATAAAAAGCAAAGAATATACACAATATGGTGGCAGTTACAATTTTAAAGCATAATAAACAAAATAAGTAAATATATAAAAATCACTGATAATTAGTATAGCCTACCTATTTACAGATTTTAACGATATAAATAAAAATATAAAGAAGACGTTTCGCTCGTAGTACCTTTTTCTTCCAATTTTGTGATGAGAAAAAAACAAAAAAATATTGCAATTTAGGAACTGGTCTTTGTACTGATCAATAAAAAAAAGTTGTAAAAAAAAGAAATTTATGGCACGTCATCCAATTTGAACTGATTTGAAAAGAGGTTGTTTATTTCTTGCCTTCTAAACATTTGCACGAAGCAGAATGCTTGTGCCCCACTACATCGGAAAAGGAGGGGTTGAAAGTGATCCCAGGGGCTACATATTGTGGGTTGGTCCCGCTTCCCGAGGTTTCGTACCTGATTATCTGCGGCTTAGTGGTGTAAGACACAAATTTTGGCTTAGTCGTATAAGTCACTATTTCTGGCTTGGTCGTGTATGTCACTATTTCTGGCTTCGTGGTAAAAGTCACGATTTCTGGCTTGGTGGTATAAGTCACGATTTTTGGCTTAGTGGTGTAAGTGAAGTATTCCGGTTTAGTGGTGAAAGTCACGATTTCGGGTTTAGTAGTGTATGTTACGTATTTAGGCTCGGACTGGAAGACCTTCTTCTCGGTGTAGGTAGCTGTGAAGGCGTTGGAGATGGGTCCCTTGATCTGAGAAGCGACGTTTAGGCCTCCGTTGACTCCGTTGGATGATTCGGTGTATTTACTGGAACCGAAACCGAACTGGCCCAATCCTTGAGCAAAGGAGTTCAGTTCCTTTGCGCCTGAAACTTCTTTGACGCCGGTAAGCGATCCCTTGATGCCAATTTGCGTAGTCTTGACGCCGGAAGTGTTAATTTGGCTACTGTATTTGTTGTTGGTGAATTTGGTTCCAACTCCGAACTTGGCGAAGCGGACGCTTTCGATCAGGCCGATGGCCCACTCGTACCATTCCAGATCGAACTTCCAGAAGCCGGCGATTTGGTTTCCTACTTGACATCCTGTAGAAAAATAATGATTAGGTATTAACGTCTGTAAATGTATGCTGTTTTACCCTAAACTTAACAAGTAGGACAGAAGGGCCAAGATGTTTGGCTACCTTCTTCGATGTGATACTTGATAGAGTAATGGAAGTAACACAAGTGCTTCAGTTAAATATTGTGAAAATAATTAAAACATTATCTACTAATATATCTTTACGTAGTATACCTAGTAGGTAGCCATAGCAGCTACAATCTTACATCTAAAAATGTAGAAAAAGGGATCAGATTTTACAGTTTTCTATCAACTTTCTAGAATAGGAGCGATTGGACATTAATGCAATTTTGTTACAGAAACTAAGAATAAGTTGAGATAGGTCGAAGGTAGCATCCTTACCTGAATCCCAGGAGTAAACTCCACGGAACACGTAGCGACCGTCTCCAGTGGTGCAGGCCAGCCCGCTGCCGATGTCCACCTGGAAATCATACAAATTAGTTTTAGAAAAACAAATAAAATAAATTAGCAGAGCTAATAGCAGCCAAAATATGGGTCTACTCTACAGGGTCGTGATGGCAATATCTTCGACTTGGCTTTTTGCTCACTTTTAATCAATGAAGAAGTTCTGTGACGGGTTGGCCAGAAATGGAAACTTTTACAAACCCTCATACTGCGTAGACCTCTCGAGAACTTTTTTGCGACAATCACAGTGTTTTATCTCGACTACCTCTTGACTGATTTTAGTGATATTCGAAATTCTTGTTCAGAACTTATACCTACTGCTGCCAAATTTTATCAATATTGGCAGGTACATGGCGCTGCAGCAAATTTCCTCGCATTTTAAAGGAAATACCCCCATTCAAAAACCGACGACAAAAAAATCTATGAAATTGTTGAACTTGTTTACCAAGTTTCGTCGAGATTTGTTAGAAATGCGACCTGTACCAGAGTACCAACATACAAACTCCCGGGCAGATGGAAGCAAATTTGGCCAGTCGATGCAGAGAAGCTTCGCTCGCTCGGTCAATGATGATAATTCTATTCGACATTTGATAATACCTTGCATATGCTGTTGGCGGGGTTGGTCGGCTGTGCGCACACGCAGCTCTCCTCGTCGTACTGCTCCACCAGGTGCGGGTACTCGGCCGTCAGCCTGGACTCGCACTCGCCGGGGCTGATCAGCGACACGTTCAGGGAGTGCATGATGCTGCCTTTCAGATGAGCTGGGGAAACATTGGCTTTATTAGTTAACCAAACAAAAAACCACAAACTGCCAAGCGCACAAAAAGTAAACGTTTCACACTCTTACTCGTAGCTCCCCACTAGGATACCCTGTGTCGGATGCCATTGAACACAAAGACAAGGACAACTAACACCCAGACCCAGAGCAGATATTTAAATTCATCATTCAACCACCTGCCCGGCCGGGAATCGAACCCGGGACCTTTGGCTTATAAGGCGGATACACTACCGCTGAGCCAAACTGGTATTCATTTAACATTTAAATGGTTGATATACCAAAAACTTGGACGCAACGCTTTGATTCCACTTTTATTATGCGAACCGCTAGGATGTGGAAAGTTCTGCTCCAGTGGGTGTTTCCCGATAGATATAATTTGGGTGTCTTCAAGTCGCGAGTGAATCGGTTCCTTCTAGGCAAGCGTGCTCCATCGTAGACCGCATCATTGCTTACAATTAGGCGAGATGGCGGTCAAACGCAAGTCGCGTGTCGAACCTGGACCCGATTGGCGTGTGACCGAGGCAGATGGCATAACAAGAGAGAAGAGACTGGCCTATACTCAGCCCCAGCAGTGGGCGTGAGGCTGTGGATGATTCAAACCTCGTACCAGGGGGTTCTGGAATTTATGTACGAATTTTCATACCACTGGCTTATACGTGAAGGAAAACATCGTAAGAAAACCTGCATACGTCCGGAGAAGAAATTCAATAGCGTATGTGAATCTACCAACCCGCACTTGGCAGCGTGGCGGGATACGGCCTGATCGTTTGTCGATGTAAACTACTGGTCCGATTTTAAGAATGCTTTCTTCAATGAAAAGATACTCTCTCCCTGAACTTTATAGACTAAGTATACTAAAACATCAAACCTGTACCTACTATCGCTAACGAAATTAAAAGAATCTGCTAGTCCCCCTATAAAGTAATTTGTAACATCCCGTTAAAAAATACGCCAATTCACGCTATTTATTCCTCCCTGTCATTTTTCGCGGTTTCTGCGGTCAAGAGACCAATTTGCGTCGTTCTGTTAATAGACGAAACCAAACAAGGTCGTTTAAAAAAAAGTCAGCTGGATATTTTGGTGTGAACAATAAAGAGTTTATCTATTCAAAATGTTTAGGAGCCGCGGATGAGTTAAGCAGATGGGAGATAAACTCTGATAAAATGTTCGCAGCGACAGAGCTGACAGGTGGAGTAAAGCAGTGACAGGGTGGTGGCCAGAGCTACCAGATCTGTTTTTGATAATTACTGAACAAGGGCGAGAAACCACATTACAAGCTTTTATTTAACTTGTCGTGATGTCATTTTCTTATGTATAAATGAGTCAAATCTTGCAACTCAATTTTGAGCCACTTCCCGAAGTCCGATTGAGCTGAAATTCGGTATACCTGTGTAACTCCGACGATAATGCAATAAAAGCTTGCTTTTAAAGATATTTTTTTAATCATACAAACTTACAGTATCGTTTTATCTTGCATTGGTATACCTATATACACATGTATAAATAGACATGCTTATATAGTTAATCATAAAAATGATTTATAATCTTATCCGATGTCACAGGCGGCCACTAAGGCCATATTTACAAGATATTATAAAATATGGACTCGAATCTATACGTATTGGTTAATTGAGAAGACGCCATTGGACCGTCCAAGGTGAAGATTATTTGGTTAGCTATTTACAGGTGCGAAACTGCCCAATGGAGCGGTGGTTCCGTACAAGACTATTTTATTTGAAAAGGTTGGTTGGTTTGGTTTGGTTGGGTTTTGGCTTAATTTGGTTTGATTTAGGCTTGTTGTGACTAAAGTGTATTCTATTTATGAAAATTCTTTGAAACAAATTAAAAGTTCTCGCTTCTTGCATGTTCTCTGAAAAATCCCCCCTTTTCCCCCCCTTTCCTGAACAACATCCTAGTTCCACACCTGCTAGTCTCACATCACACATGACACATTCAACCGCATGACATTCTATCTCGACCCTCCCACAGACATTACCTCTACATTACCTCCACATGATTCACTACCATTTGTTCTAGGTAGTGGTATCATTGTACTACGGGATTGCTCATTGCTGTGGGATGTGAGATAATGTATATTATAACTTAGGTTTAACATTTGCATAACTTTCAAAGAGTGCTAAAATCAGTGTTAACACTTTGACTGCGGCTATAATCTCATGCGCTTGCCTTATGTGCGGCTAATAGTCAAATGCGTTGTTTTACGCGCCTGGCGTGGTAGCCGCATTCGTGTCGCACAAAGGAAAACACAAAGTATGTGTTTTCCGCAGTCAAAGTGTTAAATGACAGTGTACTTATAAAGCTTACTTAATCTTAATCATTGCCTAAAAATATCTGTCTGTTTGTACAAGACATTTTTTTAACGCGAATAAGTCTACGTTTGACCACCAACGCGCCTGTTGGTAAGCGATGTGGCCGAAGATGAAGCACGCACAAGAAGATACCTTCACTCTGACCTTGAAAAGCCCAAGATTGTATCTCAGGAAACAAGGAAGCCGGCAGTCTGTTCCATTCCTTGACTGTACGGATTCAAAACGTTTTACGTCAGCGAAAAGTTCTCTGAGCATTTTAAACTGTGACTAACTTTAACCATTCTTTTATGGAGGTTCTTCAAACGTATGATTCACAGCCATTTGTTTGGGGAACAATGATATCATTCGACTAATGCCGATAAGTCCTTATTCGAACTTTTTGCTTAACTTTGAGAATTTTGATCAAAACGGCGTTTGCTTGTTTAACTACGAGTAATAAAAAGCGTTTTCAGTAATAATAAGTAAGTTTTTAGTAATTATACATTGTTAACTTGGGGGAGACCTTTGCCCAGCAGTGGGACATTACAGGTTAACAAAAAAAAAAAAAAATACATTGTTAATGAAAACCAAAAGGCCTAGACAAACTCGATTGGGGTTTTTATTTTTATTTATTTTGTTTGCCAATTATCATTTAAAAATACACAATATTGTAATAAATAAATATTTCGCAAGAAATCTAAACATTTCCCCTTTTACATAATTTTAAAAAGTTAATAAAACAATGTTAATTTAATGACGTAATTAATTCGTAAAGTGACAAATCAATTCCCCTTACGTCAAATCTGACAGCTCGTGACGTAACACTCTATTTTGGGAAGCGGCCGTAATGGAAAGAAAGTCCGACATGAAATATGTCCCTTTCTTGAAATAAAAAGGAGGTAGGTAAGCTCTTCGATGTGAATACATTACAATAAATGTGTACAGGGTGTTTGTTAGATGATGTTGTGTACCACAAAACACATGTATGTACTTCACTTTTCATACCTACCCTCAGCATTTACAAATTAAAAAAAGCCCCGGCATTTTCGTCAAACATAGCTAAGAACACTCCTGACTAATCCACCTATCAAACAAAAAAAAATAAAAACCAAATCAATTTATCCGTTTGGGAGCTACGATGCCACCACACATACAAAAAACACGTCAAAAAAACACACAAAAACACGTCAAAAAAACACCCCGTCGTTATTGCGTCGGGATTAATAATATTTTTTGTTATTTTTTTATGATAATGGGAGACGAGACGAGCTCGCTCGCCTGATGTTTGCCCATAAACAAAATATTGTTTTTTTTATATCAGTTAGAATTTGCACATCCTATATATAACCACAGTTTACCATTCTGTACGTCCGTAGGTATATTTTAAGGAAAGTGCAAGTGAGAAGCCAATAGTAGGTCAGTGTCGGTCTGGGAGCGTTGGCAAAACAAGTCGCTTTGTTTTTATAACATTTCCGCGTTGAGTTTGAAATTTAAAACGATAAAAGATTAGAATATAATTAAACGAGTTCGAAGCGAATGATATTTATTATGTCGGTTTTTTTATATTATTGAGAGACGAGACGAGCAAATCGCTCGCCTGATGTTAAACGACACGTTTGCCCAAAAACAGCTTTGCCACCCAGAATTCTTTAGTGTTTCTTAATGTGGTCTTAATTTTTCATACATTTTTACATAAGTCAAATAAAATAAAAGACTTTACTAACCAAACGTATGAGATAGGTAGGTACATACCGATACTGAGTGATTTCATTTGGCTAAATATACGTGAAGATAAAAAGCAAGAAAAAAAAAGTAAAGATATCTGTCAAGTAGCTCTGAAATTAAGAGTTTTATGTCAAATGACAACATAACACAAAAAATAATGCAAATGCTAAATTAATTATTGCTTTGTTTTATATAAAGCCGTAGACTGCACCTAGTTTTCTGATGGAAAATTAGGTATTAGCTTCCCATAACTACTTATTTATATTCACATTTAAATCCAGTACAAACCACTTTTAACCAGATAAAAAGCCAAAAAACACGTGTAAAAATTCTTAAGAGTTCGCAAAACACAATAATTTATGTAAGTACTTACAAAATTAAATAATGTAGTAGTTTTAGGAAATAAAAATTTGCATAAACTAGAAGAAATATTGAATTTTTTATCTTAAATATTGACTTGCACGTGTTAAAAACGCGCTGATTTTTCGCGGTTAGAAGCTTTAACGTACGTGAAATAAGGTTTAAAATTGATTGAGAAAAAAGGGTGACAAAAAAACTTTAAGCCGAATGGTGCTACAAGGAATCTTAACCTCTAACCTTCAAGTCACAAGGTTCAAAATACAATAGCTTGACCCGTGGTCAATGTTTGAGTACATGACATAATATCTAGTAAGTTCAAGGTGTTTTTCAAGTATTAACATTATACTTGTATTTGTATTTATTAAAAGCGATGGATCCCGAATTAATATGAATCTACAAATATATTTAGCGTTTGAACGCTATTTATAGAAAAAAAAAATTGCTTACCAATTTTCGAGTTGTTCTTACATTATTATTTCATCATTTCTTTCATAATGAAACAGCTGAACTGGTTGGTCATAATAAAAGATCACAAACACACATTATGTTAACATAGATATAATTAATTATGATTATTACGACATTATTTGAGAAAATTCACTCAAAATAAAAATAAATTAAGTCACTTAATGATGATTTTAAAACACCATTGTAAACTTAACTTAACTTAAAACGTAAACATGTGTTTACGTTGTATTTCTATCCTAAATCCTTATATAAAAAACTTAATATGAAAATCCGCCTTTTGTGCATTTTCTTACTCGTATGTATTTAGTTGCGTTTATTTTCCTTTTTGTAGTTTAAATAAAGAATTATTCTATTTATTGTACTGTACAGTATGTGACGCTAACCATCAAGCGCAGTTCTTCTCATCGCATTACCTAACAGCTGGAAACTAGTTACCAAGGCTCCTTGGCACGCAGTCAAATCCGACATATTAACATACAAACAGTCGGAATGACTACATTCGGTGACCAATAAGCGTTGGTATGCCGCAGTCGCGGGTGTGGTATTTTTTTAGAGTTTGCAGGTGGAAATGGTTATTTTTCCACATAGTCTACCTACCTTACCTTTTCCACGTAGGTGGAAAGAGGGTTTCTTTTACAGAAAATTGACAATATAGGAGAATTTGGAAATCAAACGCTGATTGGAGCTGATTTTTATTTTTATACATTTTAAGTTTTAATTTTTTTTTTAAATACAAATCCAATAAAACATGTAGAACTCAGAATCTTATTTTTTGGAGCCAATATTATACTATAGTTGAGAAAAAAAACTCCTCTTTCCTTCCATTTACCTATATCCCTCAGAATCATTCCGTACTATAAAAAACTTACCATTTAATTATGTTACAGAATTTTTCTAATCGTCAATTTTTTGGTTTAAATAATAAAAACAAGTCGTAAAATGAACTTTTCCAAAACTTTGAAAAATTGTGAAAAAGTTGAAAAAATAATTTCATAAAATATTTTTTTTGTTGTTTTTCTGCTATCCCTACAAGAGTTAACCGGTTGCATCTCATCTCCCGTTGCGTATGTTTATATGTTTGTAAGTTGACATTACGCAACACCCTGTATTAGCGGTTATGGCACTTTAAATTATTGTATCGATTTTTTATTGTGCTTTTAACCGACTACAAAATGAGGAGACCTTATTCATTCAGTGATTTTATTTACGCTTAAAAACTTAGGGTTTAAGACCAATGTTTTATAAACCAACTAATATTATAAATGTGAAAGTTTCTGTTTCAAATAGCTACGCTAGGATTGGCCGGCTCAAAACTCACTAGAATTGTTTTATTTAAAGTAGGTACTCGTATCAGTCAATCATAGATAGGTTATGCTACTTCTAGGGTATTTTCGTAAAATTTGGCCGTCTTCCGACCAGACCAGGCGTTCTTCCAGGTCAAATAAAATAAAAAGAAAGAAAGAGGGGAAATGATACGAGTATGTCAAAGATTTGACAAATTCTTTCCGAAGGCGAACACTTTTCGAAGATAATCGTCGAATGTATTCGATGTTCGGATTGCTGAATCAGGCTGCTGATTGGCTCAGCGGTAGTTTTTCCGCCTTGTGCCCCGGGTTCGGGATGTTTGAATGATGAATTTAAATATCTGCTCTGGGTCTGGGTATTCTATGGCATCCGACACAGGGTATCCCAGTGGGGAGCTATGAGTGTGAAACGTTATTTAAGTATTATTTGCTAGCAGACCCGACCGACGCCGACGTCCTGTCTTAACTATGAATATTGAATTCGAATTGTCTTAATTTTTCTAATGTTCCGCTCAATTTCCTTATTTTTTCTTTCATAAGAACCTTCAACAATAATTAACAAAAAAAAGAATTAGCAAAATTGTTCCATCCGTTCACGCGTGATGCGATGACTAGGGGAAATACGCTGAGAAAAAAGTCCATCTAAATTCCGCTAAAATAATGATGAACTCTAACTATAATATAGCTTATATATATATAGGTATATAATATATAGGTACATATAATATAGGAGTTTAATCATCGTACTTTTTGGTGATATCAGTCAGTATGCTCCGTACTTTAGGTGAATTCATCGGAATTTTGGTGGCCATTTTTCTCAGTGTAGAGATTCATTTTTATAAAAATACAAGTAGATAGCTGTGATCTGTCAAAAGGTTATATGGTCTGCGTCTATGACCTAGCCCCTACACACCGAATTGTCATTGCATTCCACGCAGATGATTTTTGTATACACTTAATTCACACCTACACTCGACTGAGGTCATTCAAACATCTATTTAAACTTTTGTATATACATACATATTCGTCAAACGCAGAACTGTACTAGAGATCCAAGACGCAGGCTTTGTTGCCAAATTTGGGGCCAGATAGTATTTATTATATTATACAGGGTTATAAGGAAAGGGTATGCTAAGCCGAAAAGGCTTATAGTACCTACTCACCATTATGAACAATTTTTACTTGGGGACCAATACTGAAATGAGTTGTTCCACAGATTTTGTCGAGTTTCATTGACATTTTTCTATGGAACAGCTGATTTATTTGCGAATTCCGGGTGGTTCCATATTAAATGTTGTTAATAATGAAGAGTACTATGAGCCATTTTCTTAGCATACCCTTAAAACCCTGTATACTTTTATTATAATGAGGTAAAGTTGTATATATGTTTGTAAGGGGTAGGTAATCTTCGAGACTGCAGGTCCAATTTTGAAGATTCTTTCACCAATGGACAGCTAGACTATCCCTGAGTGCTAGACTATATTTATAGCCCTAAACTTGCAAGAACGAGAGCTACTATCTTACTTCTTACTAATATTATAAAGGTGAAAGTATATATGTTTGTTACTAATGAACGCTGAAACGACTGGACGGATTTACATGAAATTTGGAATGGAGGTCGTTCATGGTCTGGATTAACACATAGGCTACTTTTTATCCCGGAAAACGCGGGGGAAACCGCGGGGCGCAGCTAGTATTTCCATAAAACCAATTCTTAATCTTCAGAGTGCCGACTACAGAGGTAGAACTGCATAGTTCACCGGTCAAGTCATTTCCATACGAATTTCATCACAAACTTAAGCCGATGTTAAAATTCCGTGATAATTCTAATTAAATAACCATTTTATGTATTTAATTTGTAGTTAGAGGAGAGGCTTCTTGGGTTACAGAAATAATTGAATAAAATGGCGCTTAGTTATATATTTGCGGAGAAATATGGTATATGAAAATGGTAATCGGTGGTTTTGTAAACAAGTTGCCGGATTCCTAGTTTTGAAGAAAATAAAAGTGTTCGGGTTTCCTATTACATTAATGAAGGGTTATTAGGAAAGAGTATGCTAAGCCGAAAAGGGCTCATCATTATGAAAAACTTTTACTATAGGAAAAACCCTGAATTCGTAAAAAAAAAATCAGCTGTTCTAAACATTCAGTCGAGTGTCGAAATTTTTCTATGATACTTTTAGGAAACATTTTTCTATTTTTTTATTTTATTTTTTATTTCCGATGATAAATTGATCAAAACACTTCGTTATCTCAACAATATATTGTCAAAACTGATCAAATGGCGCCTTTGATTGAATCTTTTGTGGACAAGTTACGTCATTACTTATACAGGGTGTTTTTACAATTAAATAAAATGACAAAATTAAATTATACATGTTTTTACCTTAACAAGCTTCGATGTTCGGTTACACGTGAAACTTATTCAAAAATTAGTATAATATTTTAAATCATGTATTCAATCAATCAAAATGTTAAACTCACAATTTCTAAGCGCAAGCGATATGCCTCTTGAAAATAAAGAATTTAATTTAATTCGATTTCAAATACCTTTTCGAAAAGCACCACTCATTTCTTAACTTATTTTTGGTTACCATAAACGTGAAAACCACGTTAGTTTTAAAACTAAAATTTTGTCGTCTATTTTACAAAACACCCTGTACAGTTATCTTGAACTGCAGGTCATTACTTAACACGTGTCATTGGCGATGACATTAGGAAATACGATGATTTATGGCCTGTCTATTTCCTTGGTGGTTTAGGGTTCCTTACATCATGAGAAACGAAAACGGATATTTTTTTAATTTTATAGTTAAGACCCGAAATCAAATTTATCGTATTTTTCGATCGGAAAAGTATTCTTATTTTTTTTACTTGTCTTGTATATATTATGTAATCTATCTCTTTGGCGTATGTCATTAATATCTGTTTAGCCGATTAATCATTGCAGTAACAAATTGGTGTTTATATTATCAGTACCGGGTTTTCTTTTCGCGAATTTCGAGTTTCTTCCACAGTAAAAGTTGTTCATAATGATATAGGGACTATGCGCCTTTTTCGGCTTAGCTTACCCTTTCCTTATAACCCTGTACCTATATCCATGCCTACATTCATATAAAACTACAATTGTAAAGATTTCACTATTGAAAGTGTCATCACATTTTGTTTGTTTATAAAATTGGCGGAGTGAAATATCAAAATGCTGCCATTTAGCATCTATTCGAAACTCGCTGAAAACTAGCTTTTTGTTTAGCACCTAGCCTAAAAGGTGTGTTTTATTATACAGGGTTATTCATAAAGGGTATGCTAAGCCGAAAAGGGCTCATGGTACTCATCATTATGAACAACTTTTACAATGGGAACAACCCAGAATTCGCGAAAAAAAAGCAGCTGTTCTATACATTTTGTCGAGTTTCATTGACATTTTTCTATGAAACAGCTGATTTGTTTTTCGCGAATTTCGGCTTAACATACCCTTTATGAATAACCGTATATTGGTAGAATAATAGTTTTCACTGAACCTTTTTGTTGTCGAGTATTTTTTTATAGGCTTGCGTCGGACCGTCATTTCGTCTGATGGTAAGCAATGATGCGGTCTACGATGCAGCACGCGCCTAGAAGAAACCGATTCACTCGCGACTTGCAGACACAGATTATATTTATCGGGAACACTCACTCAGCTAGAGCATTTCACGCTTTAGTGCTTCGCACAATAAAAGTGGAATCAAAGGTTTCCTGTTTTTTTTGTTATTACTAGAAATAGGAATATCTCGTAAATAAATGTAATTAATTCCATTTTTAAGCAACGAAATAAGCTTAACTTTGCTGATCTATCAAGAAAACACTCAAAGCTAATATTTCTAGAGTAGCCGCTTGAAGCACCTTGGGTACTACAGTACCCAAAATCGAAAAAGCCGTAGAAGCACCGTGGGTACTGTAGTACCCAAACTTTTATTTCGCGCCAGACTCAGAAAAAGTCTCTATCCTGCTTTTACTAAGGCAAAAGACTTATAAGTATGAATGCCATCTCGTTCCGCTTGAATGTGCCATTATGCCGTAGTCGAACAACTTTAAACTCGGTGGATATTCGATTAAAAATTAAATAATATTCCCTGAGTCAAAGTCAGTTTGTGTTGACTTTGCGCGGTCGGCGGTGCATCGACGGGTTTTACGTAAATAAAACGTTAGTTATGCTGGTTCTGGTGGTGTTCTTGGTTATTATGCTTTAAATACTTGTTAACAAGGCTGATAACAATATATTTTAAGGTATACAAGTGTTTTAGTGTTTCGACTTCAGTCATTCTTCCAAGGCCTGATTGCGTCATCATCATAGACGGCCGTGTTTTTTATTTCTCAAAGTTTATTTTATTTACTGTGTTAGATGTTATGATCTATTTAAAATATAGTGAAACAATCATCCTAGAAGTGTTGTGTGTAGTTGTTTTTGTGAAATGACAATTTACGACAAGATGTAAACAAGTGTTGTGAAGTGGGAACAAAAAAAATCGCGGAAAAATTTTTTTTCGCTGGTTTTTAAATGCCTGATATTAAATACTTTTAAGGTGAGTAATGTATTCTTATTTTGTGACAAAGTGCAGATTGAGTCTATTATTAAATCTAAATAGTAAAAAACATACATTATCGCTTTACTTTTTTTAGTAAAAATATGTAAACTTCAAAGTCCATGTTTTTTTGTAAAGTAAGCGGTTATACGCTGATTTATATATAAACCAGGCCAACCAATGTTATGATAACATTCGTCATTCGACACGTGTATTAAACAGCTCTAAGAATAAACAATTACAAGTGGGTCCTTGTTCGAATGTTTAAGTCATAAAAACCATTAAAGTGATCGGCCGCCCGGCGCGTGACGTCACATAAACAAACGATGACGCGCCGGTGCTTCTACGGAAAAAAACCCGCGGGAGGGGGTGCCTCAAGCGGGTAGTTCAAAAAATTTTACTTTTTGGGTAGTTTACTTTGCTGACCTATCAACACTAAAAGACACTATTTACGTATTTACCATACGATTTTGGATAAAAAAAAACCGATTTTGACGTTGCTAAAACCACAGACATAACCACACAAAAACTGAAAACATTAATTATTTTTTTTGTTCTTGAAAAATCTTGTAAAATATTTTTTTTTATTAGTTTTTTTAAATAAATAGTAACTGACCTTGCAAGACGACTTTGCCCCATCCAGTGACGATGCACTCTCCGGCGCCGTTGTAGAACGCATCCAGAGTTTCCTTGGCTCCGGGGAGGCAGATCGGGTAGATGTTTTTAGCGAAACGAAGGTTTTCTCCTAGAACCTGAGAATTAAAAAAAAAATTACTGGAAAGTTTTTTTTTCGCAAAAATATATAGGGTCACAAAAGAAGTGTTGTTGTGTTGTTTTGTTGTGTATTTTGTGTTGTGTGGTCTTAGATGCAGTTTTAGGTTTCTGCGCTGTTTTAAAATAATGATAGTTCAGAACCCTCAACATGCGAGTTTTCACTTTGGCAGATTTATTTATTATCGTAGAATGAAAAAAATATTTTATGAATTAATTATATTGATTATGTTTTTCAGTTAATTTATCAAGTCAATTCAACAGTGCAAGTGCAACTTTATCGATCAAGATATCGAGTTCAAAACTCGACTAAATAGCAGCTAATTTCATGATTTTGTCTAAGATCCGAACTAAATTGTAAAATATTGACGATTTTAATTGTACCTAATTGACTTTTTTCTAATGAAGAGTTGATATTTTTTTCGGGATTTCAGGTTTGTTAACCTATATAAAATAGAAAAATTGTATGTCTGTAAAGTGTTCTATTGTATTTACCAGTATAGCGGCGTCGTATTTCAAGCTGCCTCTCTGGTAGAACGGATGCCTCAGGATGGTCTTGACTTGCACGATCTGGAAGGGCAGAGGCTCGTCGTCGATCCCTAGCTTCCACTCTCCGCCTTTGATGAGCACGTTCTTCGCGTCAAGTCTGGAGAAAACCGTTTCCATAAGTTTGGCGAAAAAAAAAAGTCGCGGTAGCTCAGCGTGAGACCAGCTGCTTTCCGATCGTGAGGTGGCGGGTTCAAACCCCAAGTGATACTAATGTGTTCTTTGAAAGTTATTTATGTAAATCAGTGGTTTCAACCAACATTTTAATTATCCTGCTGCAGATACCAGGTCTACCCTCAAAAGGTGGAGTAGGCATAATTCCAATTAAGTATTTCCGAGTAACTATAACATAGGATTCTTCAAAAGGGCTGTTTAAGTCCTAAAAGGTCGGCAGCGTATCAGTGACGCCTTCGGTGTTCACAGGCAATCCAAGCGATGGTGATCGCTTACCATCAGGCAGCCCATTTGATACATAAAAAAACCTTCCCAAGACCACTACATGTTGGATTTTATTCATGCTGTTTGATGCTTTGGCACAGTACTCCTCTAAGGTACACAACTGGCTCTGCTAGGTTTAGAGCAGTATCAGAGCAGGCTTGCAAAGGAATGTCAACAAAGTGACGCAGTAAATCCACCTGGTTCATGACTTACCCTTCAACGCAAGCGGCGCTGGTGACGACGACGTCAGGTCTGGTGATGACTCCTCCACACAGCAGGCTCCTGTTGGTCTGGAGCAGCACCATCGCTTGCCAGGGGATTTCGGCGAAGTCGGCTTCTAGGTCATTTCTGTTGCCGTACGGTTTCTGGGGCTGAAGGAGGGAAAATAAATATATTGATATCCTTTTTTCAAGTATTAAATTTAAAAAAAATGCAGATAATTATAGTGTTGTGAGAATAGTTTTGTTCTAAAAATGACACGATAAAAGCAACACCACTACCAGATTTTCTAAGCCAAAATAACATGTGTCCAATGGCATTGACTTATGTCAAAAATGACAGTTCCCTCATAAGTCACCTCTACAAATATGTGGGCCATAAAACGTTATCAATTTATTTAACTATCATTTCAAATTCAGACGATTATAAAATGCCCTCAAGGCATCAATTCTCACGATAAATATCAAGATTTCACAATTACGGAGATAAATTCACATGTCAACACCTTAATAGGTAAATGTCGACATTTTAGACATCCTTTGATGAATCGATTAAATTCTTGATGAGTGATTAAGAATTCTTTATTCTTGATTAATAAGTCTTTATTCCTGATTAATTTATTTGTGCTAATTAATTGGTAATAAATCTGTCAAGTTAACAATGCTTAATGATTGGATGTTTTGACATTTTGAATTAGAAAATGCAATTTTGGCGGTGTTAAGTGATTTTGTTGATCCTTGATTGGGATTTATTGATTTTTGTTCGCGAAGTTTTGTTTGTGAGTGGAAAAATTAGCCATAAATTCAATCATAGATTAAAAGGCTGCAGAGTTTGCGTCTAGTACAAAATTTATGAAAAAGGTGACGAGTTTTTAGTTACTTACATAAACTTATCTAAGTAAGTTATAGGTATGTAGGTACGTATAGAAATACTGATAATTGAAATTAGCTCAGAATAAGTACTGAAAAGCTCACGCTAAAAGAAAAGAAACACTGAAAAGGATTAGTTCTTATTTAGTCCTTTTGTGAAGTTTACTATTTCTCTTTCTGCTGTTTTGGTCTATTTTCGGTTCATACATTTACAGATGACTCGAAATCCATGTTTTTGTAAAATGCTAGTGAGAGTAAAACCAATTAATTACTTTAAAGTTATTCAAAGACTAGAAGTGATCGAGCAATGGGTAAAGATGATGACAGTGAAATTAACCCTTGTCATTCTGTCAACTGTCACTTTGACATCAGTCTGTCAAACTTTTTAAGGTGACCAAAAATAAAAATCGGTGTTTTTAATGGATTAAAAAGGTACCTACAACCGGTTAACCTACAGCTAGCTAGCTAGTTACTACATGGGCAGTAGTTGTAATTTTCTTTCATCGGATACTCGAGTAGTTTCGAAAACACAGCCAAGGGCATCTATCTCTACTTATTGCTCGAAGATGGCGTCTACAATTTCGACATTTCTCCATTAATTATCTCAAAACATTAATTTCGTCGGTCAACATTTGACCGAATTCCGAGCTAGTGACGGGGTAAAAAAGGTCACAGGCAATTCGTTATCGATGAAAGACGAAATGTCGATACGTTTGCGGTTTACCGTAATGCATTAAACTTTGCCGTATTTACTCTGTGGTCAATTAGCATAAAGTAACACAAAGGTCATTGCCAAACAAAAAAAAAACAGCAAAATGTAGTACATGAGAATTAAAACACTAAGAAAAATCCAACGAGACTTAGCAATTCTAAATCGATCAAGCCGTTTAGACGGTAGATCACACGAGAATACAATTAAAATGGATCTTGTTAGTAGTAAAAATAAGGGTCAACTCACATTCAAAAGTCCACACTGGCCGCCATTGCTGTACTGTGACAGGAACACCCTCTGGACTGATTCGCTGTAATCGTTCTCCACTCCGATTCCACCTCCCTGGGTCAGCTGGAACCCTTCTCCCCTGATCTCTCCACTTCCGACTCCTTGGACCAACTTTTGTCCTTGTCCTTGGATCAGCGCTTGACCTTGACCTGTGATCTGGCCAAAGCCAAAACCTTGGTTGACTCCGAAGCCTTGTCCAGTTGATATTCCGAAGCCAACTCCCTGGCCTACTCCTTGTCCTTGACCTTGTCTCACTATTTGTCCCTGACCTTGGCTCACTCCGAACCCTTGTCCCTGGCTTGTAGCAGTTCCGAATCCTTGGGAGATGCCGAATCCAGCTCCTTGGCTCACAGACTGGCCTTGTCCTTGAATGACACCTTGTCCACTTCCCTGGCTTATTCCAAACCCACTGCCTTGCTTGACGGTTTGTCCTTGACCTTGGCTCACGTATTCTCCTTGTCCTTGACTAATTCCAAATCCAGAACCTTGGCTCACACCGAAACCTTGTCCTTGGGTCACGGTTTGACCTTGACCCTGTGAAACTCCAAATCCTTGTCCTTGGGTCGTGATTTGTCCCTGGCCTCTGTTGATACCGAAGCCAGCTCCTTGGCTCACTGATTGACCTTGTCCTTGGACACTGTATTGACCTTGTCCGCTAGTCACGGATTGACCAGACCCTGTGATGACACCGACACCTTGGCCTTGAGTAACAGTTTGACCTCCGCCTTGGCTAACGGTCTGACCAAATCCTTGCTTGATAGTTTGACCTGATCCCTTAGTGACACTGGAGCCTTGACCCTGGGATACATAAAGACCCTGGCCTTGGGAAATTCCTTGGGTTTGAGTGTATTGGTTTTGTCCAGCCTGTTAAGAAAAATAATACATGATACATATTCAAAGAAGAAATCTTATGCAAGACATATACATTCTTGCATTCCTAAAAACAACATCATCAAATAATCGTAGCACACAAACCAATTTAAGTTGCAAAAAATGACTATGGAACTGCATGCACTAATAAAAATCATGTTTTTCTAAATAAAACAGCTGAAATTATAAAAAAAAAGACTCACTTGTCCAACGGTGTCTAATTGTCCAAGGCCTCCCTGACCTTGGAACACTGCTTGACCTGAACCTTGGCTCACTCCCTGACCGAATCCTTGAGTCACTCCTATTCCCGCTCCTTGGGACACTCCGAGACCAGATCCTACGTTAACTGCTTGACCTTGTCCTCTGGTGGTTTGACCGAAGGACGATGAAGTTGACTGGGTGAATTGAGAGCCTTGTCCGAATTGTGCTCCTGATAGGAAACAAAAGAAAAAAAATTATCACCAATCTACATCACAAACGAAAATAATCCAACACGAATATTCCTAATTTATTTATTCAGCACAGTCTTAAAATATTCCTCAAAATTAAGACATTCTAGACAAGAACAGTCATAACGAAAGAAGCCATAAAAATTCTATAAATATTATTTCACCAATCAATACGAATTTGAATATTATAGAGCCAATAAAATCATCACTGCCTTGTAGAAGTTAGTCAAAAGTTTATTAATAAATATTGACAAAATATGAATAATTCAATTTTTGGCTAAATAAACAAATCAAGGGGTCTAATCCTGCAACATACAATTAATAGTTTTTGATTAGACGCAGCTAGGTCAAATCAATTTTATTATAAACTTCAATGTTGACTAACGTAGGTTTAATATCAATAGAAATAAATTAAATCCATAATTATAGAAATATCTCACCTTGCGACGTTTGTCCTACTCCAGCAACTCCGAATTGGCCCTGACCGCCGGTGGTGTATTGGCCCTGGCCTCCCTTGGTATATTGACCTTGGCCTCGCACCTCGTACTGTCCTTGTCCTCCCTTGATGAAAGAGCCAGGAGTAGGCGTGGGGTATCCAGGGGTCAGTTGGTTGGGGCCGAAGGTTGGTCCTACTGTTGGCTTAGGAGTCCTAGGAGAAAAATAAAGAAAATTACTCTAATGCCCGTTTTCACCGATCGCTAAATTTTAAGAAGCCCTCTGAAAAATGTTTTATTGACAAACAAGCGTATACATAGATCAAAATTTTTAATTGTACATGACTCTATAAGCTTTCCTAACTTTCTATTCGGACCCTAAAACAAGCGTTTTGTATGATTTTTTACAAATAATTCCCGAATTATCGAAAATAGTGTAATCAATCAGTACAATCATCTAATTGCATATTTTTTATTGATGATGGTCTGTCTCCTCAACTTCTCAGCTTTCATCATATCCGACCATCTCTTATGACTCCTATTATATTAACTAGCCATAGAACGAATTAAATCAATAGCCTAGTTGAGTTCAATTTTCTCACCTGAAGTTGTTCAAGATGACGGATCCAGTAACAGGCGGAGTAGGAGGCCTCACGGTCACAGGTCCTCGGTTCACGTTCGTGGAGGGAGAGCCCCTGCTGTCCGGCACGTATCTGCCGTCGTTGCCGCCGAATACCCCGGGAACCCACTTGCCGAGCTGGTTGGTCGGCCACGGGTCGGTGTAGTAGGGATCTCTGCAGCACTTGCCGATGCGACCACTCTCGATGTCTTTGCAGTCCTGGGGGTGAAAGATGTGATTTTTGATACTAATCTCGAAGCTTTTGCAAGCCATTCGCTGCTTCCTGGTTGATCAAGCATGTTTGTGAACAACGGTTCTGTCCCGCTTTGTTGCCAAGCTGTCACGATGCAATATGGAATATCGAAAGAAAAGAGCGCTTACCGTAAGTGGCACTCTGTAAGCATCTTGCTCCCTGGTCAGCACGACAGTGGTGTTGGAGATCACACCCTCGGCTGTGCAGAACTCGATGGGGGTACACTTGAGGGCGGCCGCGCAGCCGGCTGGGATATCACCTGGGTAGACGAAAATTATTGCTATAGAAAGATTGCACTTAAAAACTAGTGCAACACCTGTTGACCTCATCGCTAAAACCGAGATCTTCCAGGTTATCTTAGGGTGAATAGACAATCCAATTTTTTAGAGATTTTATATCTAGACACGCGGTAGCGTATCAAGCCAAGTTCAAGTGACAGAACTGGCGAGCAGCACCGTGTGTTTAATACACGTTACTCTTTAGCGGAATGGTTTAGCTTTGTTAGCGGGTAATAAATACGAGTACCATAGAATGTAGCTATAAGTAAAATAGTGGATGAAATTTCAATTGTAACTCACTTGGCGCAGGTCCAGGTGTGAACCGGATTGGTGGCCTGGTAGGCTGCCTGGTCTCGTCCAGAATGATCTCTCCATCGGTGTACACTGGGTTGGGAGGCAGACGAGTTTCCCTGTTGTTGGTCGACTCTCCCTGAGGAGGCAGGTAGCCAGGTGCTGACGTGGAAGGCACGAAAGGTCTGGGCGTCGTGAAGGGACGAACAGTGGTCGGTCTGGGACGTGGTGTCGTGACGAAAGCAGTTGAGCTGATGGAGTTAGAAGCACTGGTCGAGCTGTCTACAGGTGGGAGGTAGGGAATGCCAGGTTTCAAGCCCGAACCGATGGCACCAGGTCTGTAGACACCAGCCTGCTCGCTTCCAGCAGAGAAGGAGTCCGTTTCGATAAAGTTCGATTGACTAGTCGCTTTGAAGACTTCGTTGTTAAAGTTTCCGCCGAATTTGTTAGTAGAAGGCGCGACGGTTGAGCCGCCGAATCCTCCAAATTTGTTCTTCGATGCCTCGAAGCTTGAAGAGCTAGATTCGAAGCCATTCGCTCCTCCGAAAGAAGCTTGGCCGCCAAATCCAGAGGTAGCTTTATTGAAAGATCCAGCGTTTTGGTTGAAGGCTCCAGCTGATTGGCCGTTGAAACCTGAGGCTTGACCGTTGAAACCAGATGCCTGCTTGTTGAAACCAGAGGCTTGGTTGTTAGAACTAGCTGATTGGCCGTTGAAACCTGACGCTTGGTTGTTGAAACCTGAAGCTTGGTTGTTGGAACCTGAAGCTTGGCCATTGAAACCAGAGGCTTGGCCATTGAAACCAGACGCTTGGCCGTTGAAGCTTGACGCTTGGCCGTTTTGGTTGCTAGTGGCGAAGAGGCCAGCGCCCTGGTTGGAAGATCCTGAGAAGGTGGCGGAACCGACTCCAAGAGAGCCCTGGAGGTTACCAGCGCCGGAGAGAGAGCTGGTCTCCAGCCTGCAGCAGATTTCGGTACGGGTGTTGCAGTACTGCTTCTGTAACAATTGAAAAATGTATCTTAATATTGGTTACATAAATTACAATTATTTTATACCGAATTACTAATAATTTTCAGTTCAATCAGACCTCAGAAAATGGTTCAAAATTGAGTTGCAAAATTGGACTAAGCAATCAAATAGATTAAACGATTATTATCCATCGCTATTAAAGATATTAAACACTAAGTACAGTACAAATAAAAAAGTAGCACAAAGAACTCAAAAACATCAGTGAAATGTTTTCATTAATTTGAAAGAGTTTGTTCAAAACACTCATAACGTTATTTTATATAATGTACTAGCTGACTCGACAGACGTTGTCCTGTCTTAACGATTTATTTAATTCGAATTGGTAAAAAAAGCCATTGCGTCAATTCTATGACATTTGATGTCAAATGTCAAAAGTTACATTAAAAAAGTTTACATTGTCCAAAGCGCTAAAGTTAAATTATGGTTTAAGTATTTTTAAATTTTCTAATTTTTCTTGTTTTTTTACTATAAATTGAGATGTGAGCTATCCTTTCTCCTAAGTTAGATCGAACTGCACGCGGTGTGCAAATTTGATTGAAATCGGTTAAGTAGTTTAGGAGTCTATAGCGGACAAACAACGTGACACGTAATTTATATATATTAAGAAGATAAGATATGTATATGTTTCTAAATGGCCTCCTCAGTGATTTGACATCTTCATAAATATAAAAATGCATGAAACAGATTGCCAACAAGTTATCACCACCTTAAGAAATATCTAAAACAAACTGCCAACAATATTGTTTACAAACAGTAACCACCATTGTCAAACATCCATTGTTCCCAACAGATTAACACTGATTTATTATAAGTTATTTAAATACACGTACTTATTCAGGTCAACCCAACCTGACCTACGGTAACCATATAAATCAAGCTTATGTTGTCGACTGTATTTTGGAACATTAATAATGTTTCTGTTTACGAATGTACATGACTTTCAATTTCATAACTTTAGATGTTAGTCATATGAACGACTCTGGAATCGCGAAAAATCTGTTGTTCCATAGAAATAGGTAATGACACTCGACTAAATGTATGGAACTGCTGATTTTCTTCATGGTTGGTCCCATAGTAAAAATAGTTCATAATTATTAGTACTATAATATAAACCCTTCTCGACTTAGCATACCCTTTTATTATAACCTTGTAGTTTCACTTTTGACCACATTAATTACAATCCCTGTCACAATGTATCCACATACAAAATTGATGAATAGGTTCCGTCCGTTTGTCTGTTGACATGATAAATTAATTGTCAGTCAAAAGTAGATTCACTAACTATTATTTATTCTATGGTAACATGCCTTTGTACCTGACATCTACTACAGTAAACTCAAATAGTGGCGCCACCATAGCTTTTTTTTTAGCATAACTGACAGCTATCAATACAAAATCTTTAGTTCCATAATTTAGTCACCTGCTCATAAAAGTTGCTCGAACTTCAATTCAGTTGCGAAATGTTCTATGAAGTACTTTTAGAAAGTTGGTATTAGTGATTGATTTAAGAATAATTAGAGAAATCAGGACTACCCATTAGATAACCAGTGAGCTAGATTTTTTTTTGGCTTTGCACGTGATACCTATTCATCTAGCTAATCTACCAGGTCTAAAAATCTAAAATGATAAGTTAATAATAAAAACATATTTTTATTGCATTGTCATCGGAGTTACATACGAGTATACCAAATTTCAGCTCAATCGGACATCGGGAAGTGGGTCAAATCAAAATTCAGTTGCAAGATTTTACCAAAACAGACATACGAACATTGCAAGCAAATTAAAGCTTGTAACTTTAATTTTAGCTAAAACATGTCTAAGAATCACAGCTATAAACCTGCTTTCAATTAAAACGCACCCAAATCGGTTTACCCGTTTAAAGAGGTTTACAACCCCTCTTTTTGCGTCGGGGATTAAAAAACATTGCTATCTAATAATATAGAATAGTTTAAAAAACTAGAAAACACGCATTGTCATCGCTCTTTGACAAACGTGGCACGTAGCAGAATATGTACCAGTAGCTGTGGGGAACCACAGCTTAGCCAGCAGTAGTCGCAGAATTCGAGTACCGAGACACAGCTTAGCTAACAGTAATTGTAGAAATCGCGTTCGGAGCAAAAACACAATTTATTAGCTTCATATTTATAATTATTTTAATTTATTTATAAGTATATTTTTTTTATTTTTTTGTAAAATAATTTATTGTCATCGATCCTCGATATATTACCTATCTACAAAGTTTGAACGAAATCCGGCCGTTTAAAGTGGGTCAAAATCGCGCCCAAAGGAGTCGGTTACAAACATACAGGTGAAGCTAATATACGCGTGTTAAAAAAAGCTTGTAAAATTTGAATACATTTAATCCAAACTATCTAATCTTTCCGATCAAATGTGGCTACATTTGGTAAGACTAAACTCCAAACAAGTTTATCGACCGGTCGGCTTCCACACGCCCAGGTCGGAGGTCGGGCCGCCAGTTGTCAGTCAAATTGCCCAACCTACTTGCTTACAGCTGGCATTTTGCTTGCTATCGGATAGCGAGTGCTCGACTCGTCTTCTAATTGATTAAGGGGGAAACAAATACTGCCTTTATCGATAGCTGTGTGCGTGCGATTCTACAACATAATTCCAAAACAGTTGTATGTCTTAATGAAAGTAAATTCATAGATAGATAATTGAAGATTTTTAATGACAAAAAGAAATGGTACAAATCCGTTATAAATTCAAAAGTGACATTATTTTAAGCTCCTTATGTTTTATTTATTTATTTTTTGACTTGTTTTTTTTTTTTATAACTAACTTCTACGAAGTATTTTGGACGTTGCCAAGTATTGTACGTATCCTTTGATCTATAAAAAAATATAGATATCTTCAAGTCGCGAGTGAATCGGTATCTTGTAAAAAAGAATGATGCATCGTAGACCGCATCATTGTTTACCATCAAGCGAGATGACGGTCAAACGCAGACTCCCGACTAATTCACCTTTCAAACAAAAAACAAAATCAAAATCGGTTTATCCGTTCCTGTGCTACGATGCCACGCCAATCTTATAACACCCCGTCGTTTTTGCGTCGGGGGTTAAGATAAAGAAAATGAGTCTAAAAGACAAGCTTTCATTATACTTGCAATGTATGTTGCTTGTTTTGGTAAAATCTCGCAACTGAATTTTAAACCACTTCCGATTCGATTGAGCTGAAATTCGACAATAACGGGTTCGATTCCCGGCTGGGCAGATGTTTGAATGATGAATTTAAATATCTGCTCTGAGTCTGGGTGTTAGTTCTCCTTGTCCTGTTCCATGGCATCTGACACAGGGTATCCTAGTGGGGAGCTATGAGTGTGAAACGCTTAATAACGCTCTACTTTACCAAAAAAGACACCTGTATTCAATATCAAAATGGACATTAAAACCTAGTTTTGTCTATCTTTTAATACTTTTTTATTGTCTATGGTTTTATAGGGCCAGTGCCAGGCAGAGATGATACCTAACTTACTAGTCGACAACCTTGATTTGAAAACCTAAATCCATTTCGAAACTTGTTTCTGAAAAGAGTCGTTATGACAACCTTTTTGACATTTAATTCTTTAGACTCGGCGTTTGACCATAACTTATATTTATTGGATAGCTAGTTTGTTTACACTAATATTGACTGACATCAACTAAGATCTCTCTTAGCGATAAGGCCGAATTTCGTGGATTTTTCTTATGTTTTTTCCCGTCTTTATAAAAAGGAGTGCTATTTAGAGCTACAGTTTAAACAGAACAATAACCATAATTCAATCATACCATAAACAATTGTTATTTCAATATAAATCAATAAATAATCGAGTAAAATCAATCATAATCGGCTAGTTAAACAATCAACACGAGCCATTCGATATGCAATCGATTATTTGGCGGCCACTTATCGATTAAAACAAATAGTATTTGTTGATCTCACGTTTAGTTTATTTATTTGTAATATTTGTATTTTTTGTGTTTTTTTTTTGTATTTGGTTCGGACACGTAGAGAGGATGGATGAAAGACGATTGACGAAACAGATTTATGAGGCGAGTGTGAATGGACAAGCTGGTAGAGGTCGACGTAGGCGAACGTATCACGATCAAATCGAAGACGTTCTCAGTAAAGGCCACGTAAAAAGTACCCGCAACCGACGAGCTTGTATGAAAACACTTATGAAAGTAGAAGAAGCGAAAGACATATGTCAGGATCGTAGCAAGTGGAGGGATGTAGTCTCTGCCTACCCCAATGGGAAAGAGGCGTGATAATATGTATTTAAGTATGTATTTTATGATTAGACAGAATTATGATGAAAAGGTATGCTAAAATGATAAATGTATTTATTTTGACATTTTGATTCTTTTGTTTTTTCATTTATGTACTTTTTCATTTATGTATTATGTTTCACCTTTTTTTTAATTTTATTGTAATATTTATAGTGGGTGTGGCTGTTATTGCCTGAATAAATGATTTATTATTTATTAATTTTAAGCCGAAAAGCATTTATAGTGTTCTTCATTATGAACAACTTTTACTATGGGACCAACTATGAAAGTACAGTAACACTTTGGGTTGTCCCGTAGCGAGTACAGTGGAGACAGTGCCCTCGGCCGAGTACTCGGTTTGTATAAACAGTTTGACGAGGCGAGACAGTCACTGGAACCATGATTTGTTTGCTCGGCCGAGTGTGCCATTTACTATCTCGCCACTGTACTCGTTACATGTAATCAAAGAAAAACCGATTTTAATGATATTTTTGTTTTGTTCGCTCTAAAACAGTGGTTTATAAGAAAAAAAGCGAGTGAAACCGGGCAACAGCTAGTATTGTCATAAAAGTATAGATTAAAAGACATCAGCTGATAAAAATAAAAGTACATCCTCAAAAGATGTGTATTTGTGTGAATCACGTGTTAAACCAAACCGGATTTAAAGCTTTAGCATAATAAAAACGTGATAAGTCTTAGTTTTATTTTAAATAGACATTAATGGAGCTGGCTAGACTGAGGTTATAGGTTATACTATTATAATGTAGATTTTATTGACCGAGAGAAGCGTCTTAGCTATCATTTTTTATGCCATTGAGTGACGAGACGAGCAAATCGCTCGCCTGATGTTAAACGTCACGTTTGCCCATAACAGGTCTGCGCCACCCAGAATTTTGTATTTTAGAATTCAAGCCCCTGCGCGGCACAGCACTGCGCTCGTCACCCTGAGATATAAGATGTTTAATATCCCATTTGCCCTGAAATTTCGCTGGAAACTCTCCTTCCAACCGGAACAGTAATGTTTGCACATTACTGCTTGGCGGTGGAATAACTGGCAAAGATGTGGTACTTCCTCAGGCGGGCTCTGCAAAAGAGCTCTATAAAACTATAAAAAATATCATAACCCTGCCAAGTTTCAGTCCATTTTCCTTCAGTAATCTTCACAGAATAAATTAATAATCCTTTTGTTATTATCCGTGAGACTGCATTGTTACGGGCCATTGTTATTCTTTGTATTGCAAGTTTTTTCTCCAATGCAAGTTTTTCTTGCAACTATTTGCATAATTGGTTCAGGTGAGACGTAAGCACTTCCGGTTAATTAGTCGTTGTAAAGTGGAATGATGGCAACACAGATACAGGGTTATACGGAAAGGGTATGCTAAGCCGAAAAGGGCTCATAGTACTCATCATTATGAACGACTTTTACTATGGGCCTAACTCGGAAATGGCGAAAAAATATTCCGGGTTGGTCTCACAGTAAAAGTTGTTCCTAAAAATAGTTAATGTGAAAATTTTGGAAAAATTGATTCTGCAAGATAGCGAACGAAACCGCGGGGCGCAGCTAGTTTGCAATCATAGTTCTAAAAAAGCAGTAGCCGAGGCCTACATACGTTCACTTAGCATACTACATTGCCACCAATATTTATGTTGAAAAATCTAAAGCAAAAAAAAACAAATTGTTCAAAAAATAAATAGAGAGCGCGTTGAAGTCTTTTATTAAAAGGAAATGCTTCTTGATTTCGGTAGGAAAAAAAATCAGCTGATTCACACGAGTGTCGAGTGTCATTAACATTTTTCTATGGAACTGCTGGTTTATTTTTTTGAAAATTCCGTTTTGGTCCCATAGTAAAAGTTGTTCATAATGATGAGTACTATAAGCCTGTTTTGACTTAGGATACCCTATCCTTATAGCCTGTATACGTCTCAAATGAACTTTACACCAAAATGTCAAAGAACATGTCACATTTGACAGAATATATCGCGCCCTTTTACTCCATCGACATTTGAAGAGGACACAAATATACGAAGACACGCAGAGTGACAAGGACATAAATAGTCGCTTCTCGCCTATAAGGATATAGTAATGATGTTGAATTAATGCTATGAACTTATACAGGGTGTTTCGTAAAATACATAAAAATAAGTAGTATTTTAAATGCAAAGCGGCTCGAGCCCGGAAATTGGATTAAAAAAAAGTTTTGTTTTGTAAAAAAATGTTTCATGAAAACTTGTTTAGGTCAAAATTAAATTTTTGCAGAATTTATGTTCTTTTTAGCAACTTTATTGGTACAATTTTTTATAAGCGATTAAGTTTTTTTCCAAAAAGATTTGAGATTGTAAATGTTGAAATGTGCGAGCGAGACAGCGTCAATATCTGATTTTAATTTCAAATATGTCAAAAAGCTGACTTTTGTATTAGACAGGACACTTATCCGATTGCTCTCATAATCGTTGAGAGGTATACACTATACAACTGTACAATATAAATATATTTATTGTATACCAAAACTAAATATTTTGAATTGAAAACTAAATAACACCACATTTGATAATACAAAGTAGTTTATCGTTTAAAACAATTTGTACGGTTTTACAGTTTTTTTTCATATCAAATCATACACATATTTATTTTTATTTTGACTTTTTGTTTGGTTTATCGGATAGACAAACATAACCGACAAAATTACAGATGTATTAGAAATTTAGAATACTATATTTATACTGTATAGGTACTGTACTGTATAAATGGTAGTATACGTAAAATACATCCATCTGTATGTGAAACCAAATGAAGACACGAGGCCTAACTAGATTCATGTAGGTAATTGAAGGCGCCAAAATGTTAAACATAAATAATGCTTTTATTTTAACCATTCATCAATACTCGTATAGGTTAAGTTAATTAAAATAATTATAATCATAATTCATTTGGTAACTTCAATTGCTATATTTTGCTCAATTAAATCACTAATTGAACAGCAACTGGATAATAAATTGGTAATTATTTTAACGTTTTGATATAAATAAGTGGTTTTAGTGGTTAGGCTTAATTATGTTGTAATTATATGATAATTATTATTTTTATTGGGATATGTACCTTTGTATTTGACGGTGCCTCGGACATACGGTATAACTAACGGTAACGGTACGGTATTAATAATTTTTTTTTTTTTTTTTGTATTTCTTTGGAAATTGCTATCTTGATTTTCATAACACTTTGTATAAATATTGTTCATACCACATATTATAAATAAACTATTTATGTTTTTTTGTGTTTTAAAAAGTTTTTTTTTAATTTTGTTAGGTTATTAATAAAATATCGTACTCCATCAAAATTCATTGAGCAGTTTCTGAAAAAACTCGGTATTTTCTATTGCTTTTGTAATAAAACGGGCCGATGCCCACTTACGACTATACACTTCAGAAACGTCCCTAATATTTGAAGCGGTAAATTACTAATAAACATAAATTAATAGCAAATAAACGTAACTCCTTGAGCAACGCCGAGAACAAATTTTAATGTTCGGACGCAAAGAGCTTGCGCTCGTGCGGGGTACTGTTCGAAAATAAGTTAAATTTAACACAAATATTAAAGATAAACAAACTTTTTTCTTCTTATCTTTTTCCCCTTATTTATTTTTTTTGGGATTTATTTCTAACTTTTTTTTTTAAATAGATAGATAGACCACTTTCTCGTTCTTTTTTATTTTTCTTTATCTATATTTTATGTTAATTTTATACTTTTTTTTTCTAAATAGCCGAATGCAGCAAACACCCTGACAACAAACATATTCAGCTTATACTCAGGTTTACACCATTTTTTAAAGAAAAGAATGGGTAATTGTGATCGACACATCCAATAAAATTAATTTATTTTCATAATGTTGGTTCAAAATTGTCAAAATAAAATATATATATCATTATATATAAATATATATTTTTTTTCTAATTTTTGTTTTTTTTTTCGATAAAAAACCAAACGTTTTTGCGAACCGTACGAGACCTGAGCCCTCTGCGAGTTTACTTTTCATTGCAAAACCACAACCTGTATGTGAACTTCACTTCACATACTTGAATATAACTTATTTTACATACATACATACCGTCTGTCAGATTTGGAGAATATCTTATGGTTGTTTAAAACGATGACTTAGAGCAGAGGTTCTCAAAGTTTTTAGTCTACCGCCCCTTTGAGAATCTTATATTTTCTAACGCCCCCAAAATACAAGATTTTGATCTAGAATCGTTTAACTTAACTTTCTAGCGATCGAGTTGCGGTTTACTTTAAAATTTAAACATAATAATATGACCCAAAAAAATCGAAGGACAAAAAGAAAAATAAAAAGAAAATATAACCCCCCCCCCCCTTTAAAACAGATCAGGACAGGATCGGAACAGTGTATGGTATAATCCTACCGATTTATAATAGCGAAAGTAAGTTTGTTTGTTTCGCTTTCACGGCTTAACTACTCAACCAATCATCATGAAACTTTGCATAAATGTAGTCAGGAGTATAGAAGAGGACATAGGCTACTTTTCATCATCATCATCATCATCATCACTGTACTAAAAAAACCGTGCAGTGATGAAAAACAGTGTTTGCAACTCACTAAGTATTTAATACTAGCTGCGCTCCGCAGCTTCAACCGCGTTAAAAAAAAAAGTATCCTATGTCACTTCTAACACCTCCAAGAATATGTGTACAAAGTTTCATGATGATCGGTTTAGTAGTTTTCGCGTAAAAGAGTAACAAACAAACTTACATTAACATTTATAATATTAGTAGGGATTTTACGATTCAACGTACCTAGAACCTACATAAGAACTATTATTTTATAATAAGTATTATTTAAACGCTTTATAATCCTAATTATGGAAGCCTCCGACACGGGCCAATAAATAAATACTAAATAACTGAGATCAAAGCGAACAACTGTTTACTAATACGAGTAGTCGAGTATAGAGTGGATGAGACCAAGATGAAGCGCGCACGCGCTGCTTTTTAGTTAAAACATTATCCTAGTAATATGACAGGGTTATAAGGGCGGGCCAAGCCGAAAAGGGCTCATAGTACTCATCATTATGAACAACTTTTACTATGGGACGAAACCGGAATAAATAGAAATACTATAAAAAGAAATTACAGACGAAAAGGGTTATAAAACTTTTTTTATGTAATTGAGTGACGAGACGAGCAAATCGCTCGCCTGATGTTAAACGTCACGTTTGCCCATAACAGGTCTGCGCCACCCAGAATTTTGAACTCGCATAAATCAAGACCCTGCGTGGCACAGCACTGCGCTCGTCACCCTGAGATATAAGTTGTTTAATCTCCCATTTGCCCTGTAATTTCACTGGAAACAATGCCCTTCCAACCGGAACACAGTAATGTTTGCACATTACTGCTTAGCGGTGGAATAACTGGCAAAGGTGTGGTACTTCCCCAGGCGGGCTCTGCAAAAGAGCCCTACCACTACAAAAATTAACTTAAACTAGTGCAACAACTGGCGACCTTATCGCTAAGAGCAATCTCTTCCAGGCAACCTTAGAGCCATCAGGCGAGATGGCGGACAAAAATAAATGAATTACTCTCATTACATTATTACTCTTAGCGATAAGACCGCTTTTTGTGGCTTTCTCTGGTGTTTTACTGTGTTAGCAATTTTCATTTTGTGGAGTCAATTGAAAAATATTTACACGACAATTTAGGTAATTGCTGTATTGTTTGATTCTTTATTGTTTTTATTTTATTTGTTTTGTTTTTGATTGCATTCGGTTAAAACGCAGCGAGCATGCGGGGACACTTATCGCAAAGAGCCAGTGAATTGACAATGTAAGTACTGTACAAACAATTACAAAATGTCTCGGGCCCCGGTCAAGGATCTCTTGATTCTTAGATAATATTAGTACAATAATATAGCTGGTCGTGCTGAGCTGTGGTAGCTCAGTGGGAGAACAGCCGCTTTGTATGCGTGAGGTGGCGGGTTCAAACCCTGACTCGTACATAAGTAAGATTTTTAAAAGCCGACAGGCGGTGTCAGATTTATGTAGATATGATAAATAAGGATTATTAAATCGGATTCGATTTGAGAAATACAAAAAAAAAACCATGTTGAAACGGATGAACCGATTTCGATCTAAGAAAAGAACACTCCTGACTAATTCACCTTTCAAACAAAAAAAAACTAAATCAAAATCTGACAGACACGTCATACTAACACCCCATCGTTTTCGCGTCCGGGGTTAAAAGGACACACAAGCAAACCATAAAAACCACAACCACAGGTTTCTAACTGTCCCACGGAACCCTAAACTGTGTTACGTAAATAGAAAGAGCCGTAAATCGTGAGTTATTGTAACAACCTTGACATTTGCTGTAGATGCGTAGACGCGTGCTCGGCGCTGAACTACGAGTATATACTAGGATGTGGGGCTATTGTTTAATTTGTGTTATACACTATTACTTATTCTGTGGTTATACTTAACATATATATAACGTGTATTCGAGTATAATTTTTTGGCCCTTGAAATTTTGTAGGGTTCCTTAAATTAAAATAAATGCAGGAACGTAATTTTTTGGGTGGATTTTGCTCGAGTTTTTTAATTGCGGTATCTCATGATTTAGAGAAACATAAAGTTTGTTAAATGTGAGTAATTAATCCTGTAACTCTTACCACTCTAACAAAATATAAAATCTTTTTTATACGGAATAAATCCGTTTCTGACTACCAACTCGGGTGCCGTTATAAAATAAATAAGATACAACTCCCATACAAGAAACTTAGGTTTTTACTCAATCTCGTACTAATCTAAAAAAATATTTTAGGTTGTTACGGAACCCTTCGTGTACCACCTGACCCGACTCGCACTTGACCAGTTTTTTTATCTCATCTGTGATATCTATCTGGAATTCGTTAGCGAAATCTTGTATTAGCTAGTAAAATATATTTTTCCTCCGCTTATTATGTCGAAATCTGACCATCGAAATATCAAATATTAAATCTATTCTAGGTTATATCTGGAAATATTACGAAATAAAATCTAGTTTATTATCTTCCAATCAATGACATCGAGATGCGAGGATAAAAATGTCATAGTGACGAATTTTGATTTTATCGATGCTTTGTTTTTTCGCATACCTACTGTTAGTCTGTTGTGGTTGTGTCATTATTTTCTGTTATACAGTGATTTTAATTGTATTATGATGAAAAGAAACAAAATAGCTTTAGTTTTCTCAAATATATTTAGTTTGAAATAGTGCGATAGAAACGACAGATCCGTGCGGTGTAAATTTTTTCAATCATAAAAAAATAATTGTAGGCTTTATTTATTTTAACGATGATACTACACAGATAGTTTATATTTTTCAAAACTTTTGAAACTGTACTTAAACTGTATTTACTTCAATAGTATTTACTTTTTTACTGTAGGTTTTATTTATAACTTTGAATTTTCCTGTTATTTTTCATAACTAAGAGTAACTTAGGTATATTATATTTCAAATTAATCAGCAAATAAAAAACAAACAATAGACTAACTCCAAGCTAAGCCGGAACAAGCCATCTGACGCAAAAATGCCTCAACTATTACGCAAAACAAAAATATTGAGAAAAACCCGTTTTTAATCAAATCCTAAAACGAACATTAGTCATACATGGACATCACAATCACATACAAAAAGGTCATACCACAAAGCTGTCAGTATGTAACTTGATAACAAAAGTTTTCGAGTTACGCCGTTTTTGCAACAGACTGCCGATATAGGCAATAGTTTTGAAATTGTTGTGCAAATATAAGTGAAAGAATAATTTGGTGTGTTGGTGATTATGATTGGATTCTTTTTGTTATTCTTTTATGTTATTAAGGTGTTAAGTTGCAAAAATATTTGACATAAAGCAAATTGGTAACCATCATCAAAACATCTGCCCAGCTGAGGATCGAACCCGGTACCTCTGGCTTATAAGGCCAGAGAGGTCGACAGATGTTTTTCAAACTTTCCTTGTTTTTATTTGGTTATATTTTTCAGATTGTATTTTCTTTTAAATAAATTGTTTTCCACAATTGCCGTAAAGACTGAATAATTATATTAGCATGTTCGGGAAATTTCAAGAATTAATGCAATGTTGTATTTAATTTATATAAGAACGTGTTACATACCGGTATGATACGGGTTTATTTAATAGCTACTATAAAGTTAAAATAAGTTTTATGTTATTCTAAGGAATAAATGTAGACAGATGTCTAACTTAGAAAATGAAAGCCTCTGTTGTTTAGTTTTTATGTTTAGACTGCGATTGAACGTGTCAACTTTTTTAAATTCGTTTATGTATAGGCTTGCGTTTGACCGCCATCTCGCCTGATGGTAAGCAATGATGTCGACGATGGAGCACGCTTGTCAACTTGACTTTTGTTCGCATATTTTTTATTATTTTATGCCTAAACCACTTAAATCAGTTTAATATTGACCAAGTTGTACTTCTGTGGATTTCTAATCCGCTACTGAAGAGTTTAATTTGTCGTGTTAATTAACCAATAGGATGTCGTGTATTTATGTTTCGTAAAATTTATTATCAAAAGATTCTGTAATTAAATTTCAATGGAATTGTATGGATTACTAAGAGGCTGTCAAAACACGGATGCAAACATCACTATTTTTTTTCGCAAAAACCTAACATGTGATACAGACTTGGAAATATTGAATAGAAAGACTTAAGTCGAAGAAAAACTTAGGAGAGAATGTCAGAAGCCGTTGTTTGTTGTTTAGTTTTCCTTAGTTTTCTAATACCTGACAAACTATTTAGCCGACAACAATTCATATAGACACATACAAATATTAATCACTCACGCAACTCTTTTCTTAGAGCAATTATAGGGAAACGATCGTACTTTTCCAAATCGTCCCTGAAAAATTGGCTTTTCTCCCTACACAGTCAAACCTAAATAATATACACATGCTCTATTAGAACAAAACCTAAAAAATAACAGTAAAAAGAGCAGTATAAAATCAAGCAGAACTCACCTGAGTGTTGGCCTGCAGCAGACTTCCACCGTTGGTGTTCACGACACCGTTGTTGCACTGAGCTTTATGCACACAGATGTATCCTTGTCCAGCGCAAGTCTGCTGGAGATCACCACCAGAGTGGTCGTGAGCGTTCACGTTGCCAGTGTGCCTGAATGCCTCGTCTATGTTCTGCTGCGTCTGTTGCTGCTGCTCGAAGTCGAACTCGCTGGCCTTCTGTGCGTTCTGGATCAGGTTAATGTTGGACCCAGCAGTGGACGCCGTGAAGGGGCTAGGAGAAGAGCCTGTGTATCCAGCGCCTGAAGCGCCAAATTTGCTTGAGGATCCAAAAGCAGCCTGGTTGAAGTTTGAAGCTCCGAAACCGGCCTGGCCTGACTGGCCTGATTGGCTTTGACCGTTTCCTCCGGCGAAGTTGCCTTGCGCTTGGAAGCCTGTTTGTCCGAATTTGTTGAGACCTCCGTTTAAGAAGGGATTGTTCGATAGGTCGGTCTCTCCTTTTCTGGACGAGCTGAAGGATGAGGATTCGAAGGAAGACGAGGATTGGTAGCCGGGCTTATTTTCAGCACCAGCTGCGAATCCTGCTCCTTGGTTGAAACCTCCAGCCAGTTTCGAGAAATCTCCGTTTAGGAACGGATTAGCTCCCAGATCTAAGGCAGCGCCTCCATTGCCCGTGGTACTGAAGCTCGACGAGGATTGCTTGCTGAACTTTTCAAAGTTGCCACCGCCTGCTGCGGCGTTCTTGAACGGAGAGTTCTGTTGGTTCATCCACCAGAACGGACTTCCTTCGCCTTCGAGCAAGTTTCCTAAGCTCCCAGCAGCATGGAAGGTGAATTCGTTTCCGTTGTTCTGTGATGCAGCGGCTTGGAAAGCGTCAGCGTTTCCGAATCGTTCCACTACTTGGCCATCCTTGACTTTGAGTCCAGCACAGCCTTTGTCGCTCGAGCAACCTTCGAAAGACTGCTGAGTGTGGACTTCAGCACCAGGAAGCTGCTGGATCGCTGCCAGCGCATCTTTGTGGGACTTGAGGTTTAGTTTGACTCCTCCAGAGCAGGTGGTGCATCTTTCTACTCTAGCTTGGATGTCGGATTCCTCGGCCTCGAGGAGAGGCTCGTTGGACTGGGGCAGCTGTTTGACCTCCTCGATGTTCTCGGGGTGTGCATGGGTGGTCAGTACCAGAATGGCAACCACTATTGGAAATAGTGGCTTCATATTTCTGTAACAAAAAGAAAGGACGTTTTAGATATTGTCAGCTAGTATTTCACTAAGTAGTAGAAGAATGGCTAATAAGTCTTGTTTAGAATTATATATTATACGAGTACATAGGTAGTTACCGGAACGAATGGCATTTCGATAAAATTGGTACCTATTGCCTCTTGGGTCCATAACGACTTGAGTTTTTGACATGTTTAAACCAAAATGTAATTATGAAGCTAGCATTTAAATCTTGATTAACATAATTTATATCAGCTTAGGGTAAATACTTAGATATATGTAGTTAATATATCGTAAAATACATTTTAGTCTTGGTATCATGTATTTAGGTAGCGCATCAGATTTTAATTAATAACCACAACTTATACCCAAGTAGGTAAAATGAATGAATTTTAATGTACCGTTTGAAAATCTGCGACGCTTTAAATAAAATTATTTTATTACAAAAAAAAACTATCACATAAATAAAATTATCGACATAAAATCGATATTAACATTTAGCAAATCGTGTAATTATCGAACTGTTTAAAAAGGTCTTCGAAAATCGTGTTATTTCTTCGATTTTTTTTCTGCAATGACTTTTGTGTCTGGAGAAGACAATGTTTGAGACGAAAAAATTCTATAGTTCAAGGACAAGACTCGAAGTTTTTTGCGTATCATTCTTCAACTGTTAGCTCTTATCTCAAAGCGATAGAGCTTAAAATAGTACGTTTGTTGACTTAGTAAACGCAAAATGAAAACTTAAGTTTGTAGACTTATGCATATATTATTTTGGACGTGACATTTTGACTTAATTTTCGTTCCGTACTTATTAATAGGAATTAAAGTTTTGCTTTTGTTCCATTCAGTTCATTTTCTCTTTTTTAATTGCATTTTATTTTATTAAACGGTTTGATATTTGACGTTTTTTTTTATTGGATTCAATTATTATTTTTTTTAATTTTATTTATTCTTGTTTATTTATATGTTACCCGTAGTAGATGTCAAAACGTGAATTATCTTAATCCACAATAAATTCGCATCTCTTTTTACATTTAATTAATTTATAAAATTGTTAACAATTTGTATATTTGAATCAATAAAAATGCAAAATAGATAAAAAAAACCAATTAGTTATTTTGAGGACGGGAAATACCTGATTTCCGACTTGTTTCGTCACATCGTAAAAAAACATAATAAATCAATCATCAATAATATTCTAGAATTATCTAATTTAAGGAACTGTGACGTGAGTTATTTCAATATTAATTTATTTAAAACACAGCAAACAACTTTTTCGATGCTGTACAATTCATGATGAAACTTTAATAAGAGGGTTCCGGTGACTGGGACCACAACTCACTGGAACCGCGGTCCCAGTTGTGGGATCGATTTTATTTTAATGTTTTTTTCCGGCGACTGAGACCACTAATAAATGAACAAAATTCAGTTTACCTATTTAATATTTATTAAACACTAGTTTTACCATGCAATAATAAATATAAAAAGCCTATGTCATTCCAGAACCTTAACTATCTATATTGCAAATTTTATCAAAACTGGTTTAGTAGATACGGAAATACGTGGCAACAAACATTCTCACATTTATGTGTTTTTGACAAAGAATTTTTGAAGTTAAAATATTTTTATCTATTAATTACGGTAATAAAATAATAAAGTTTCACACTCATAGCTCCCCACTAGGATACCCTGTTTCGGGGATGCCATGGAGCACAAAGACAAGGACAACTAACACCCAGACCCAGAGCAGATATTTAAATTCATCGTTCAAACATTTGCAAGGCCGGGAATTGAACCCGGGACCTCTGGCTTATAAGGCGGATATACTACCACTGAGCCAAACAGGTCGTCAATATATCTATTGTTGACTAAACCAAGCTACAACAAACAACAACAAAAGCAAATATTTTCAACAACGCCATTTCTACGAGTTTGCATTTTAGGTATGTTAGGTCAAAGATGAAAAGGTCATAGATACGTCACCACAAACAACCTGGCCCATCCTTCTACGGACAGAAACGTGATTTCGGAGAAGCGACGACCAGCTTTACTTGACACTGCCAGTGGCATATCTTCGCTCAGACTTAATCCTACCATAGTGAAAAGGGCTCATAGTACTCATTTATGAACAACTTTTACTATGGGCCCAACCCAAAATTCGCGAAAAAAAAAATCAGTTGTTCCATAGAAAAATGTCAATGACACTCGACATAATGTATGGATTTTTTCATGCTTTTAGAGTTGGTCTTTCTTATAACTCTGTATGATAAAATATCTAATATAATAATCGAAAATCGAATAATTAGATTATCACAATATGGTTTAAAGATCTCTCTTAGTAACGAATATCTAATAATTCTTCATAACACATTTTATCAATTAATATCACGTCGTTCGTATCTTGCACATTACTTCGATATGTATAAAAATAGTCTCAAAACGAATAAAAAACAATTTATTTATTCACAGAAACTTAAATTATGAAAATACATATGAAAATTAAAATGTAAAAATTTATTAAAAACAGTTTTTTTAATAAAAAAAAATGCAAACATCGATCCAGTCCATTTTCTTCGTAAAAGACATATTTGATACCACAAAACGTTCTAAATCAAAGCTAAAGTGATTTTATTTCGCCGGATATCTTTTTCCAGGAGTGATTATAGAGTATTTAGAGTGGTGTGGAGTTTGCAGTGGCATAGTGAGTATTCCCGTACGCATGAAGGAGTTCTTGGCTTCACCAAATCTAGCGCAGTGCTCCACAAAAAAAAACATGATAAAGATTATATGAAAAAGAAGGGAGTGTATTCAGATATGACGAATGATAGAGATGAATGGAAGAAGTGTACATGATGTACCGACCCTACGTAGGTGGGATAAGGGTAAGAAGATGACTAGTTATAATAAAAATCATTAGTTAGTTCCTTGAATGACCGCGGTCATTTAACACTGGTCGTTCCAAAGGCCAGTAGGAATGCCAGGCTCAGCTAATATTTGAGTTTACGCCGGTTTAAATAAATAGACCGGCGACCTTATGAAGTGCGATTCACAAATATACGTGTTCGTGGACGTGTTTTGAACGATTTGATCGACTGAATTTGACTAAAAAATGGTTTGGATTTATGCAGCACGGGGGCTTTACCTCAGCGTTGTTGAAGATAACTAAAGTTTTATTGACACTGGTGGCTCAGTTAAGTAAGTTTTTATGCCTTAGGTGGCAACCAAGCAAACGGGCCGCCTGATTGTAAGCGATCACCGTCTCGCCTGGATACCTGTAACACTGGAGGCGTCACGGAAACGCTGCTGATCTTTTAAGACTCTATTAGCAGCCCTTTATTAAAAAAGTTAGGCCTTAAAATAGTAGTTTTATTTTATTTTTTGTAAAATAATAATAATTGTGTATGTTTTTGTTATTATGACTTTCCTAGGCGATGTAGTCGATTAGACAAAGCCCTCTAAATCAATATAAAAAAGATTTCACGCAAAAAAACAGCGCTAATAAAAGCTTGTAAAACTATTAATGACGGGTAAAACCGTGAATTGTAGCCGATCAAAAATAAAAGAGTAAATGTACAGTTAAGTATCAAAAAAAGTAAACGCATTAGTATCTATTCTAAATTTAGTACAAAGAGAGATATACCTGACAAAGACTAATGATTTAGCGAGCGACTAAAAAATAACTTTTCGAGACTATATTTAGTATAAGCAGCGCTATGCGGTTTCACCCGCATTTTCTGAGATAAAAAGTAGCCTATACTTATATTAATCTAGGGTATCAGCTAGCTTTATACCAAATTTCATTTAAATCAGTGCAGCCGTTTTGGCATGAATCAGCAGCAAAGATTCCAAAATCCAAACTTCGACATTAATAATATTAGTAGATATTTAGTATTACGCATCTAATCATTAGGGTATACAGGTCAAGTCGCAACTTAGGATGCCTAAAACAGAGCGCTGTGGGCGGTAAGGTCGTTGAAAGCTGAGGTAATGACTGTTATATACTTGTGAAGTAGTGTAGGCAAAGATAACTAGTATTTACTATATAGAAATTATGCAGTGTACATTTTAAGCTTTACTTACAAAGCCTGTTTAAAGTTAATCATTGCTTAAAGTTCTCCGTCTTGTTCCCACGCATGACATTTCACGTCAAGAACTTGTCAGAGCATTTTAAGCAATGACTAACTTTAAGCAAGCTTTATAAGTAAGGCCTATTATGTTTTTATTGTTTTTCTTTTTTTGATGAAAAGCCCAGCTCAGTTCTGATTTGAGCATAAATGCGAAAGTGTGTTTGTTTGTTACGCTCTCACGCTTTAACTACTGAACCGATCATCATGATACTTTGCATACAGTTTGTCACGGTATAGACAAGGACATAGGCTTTTTATAATTATCATAATCACGAGCGCAGGTAGTCATAACGTTTCACACTCATATCTCCCCACTAGGATACCCTGTGTCGGATGCCATGGAACACAAAGACAAGGACAACTAACACCCAGACCCAGAACAGATTGTTTAAATTCATCATTCAAACACCAGCCTGGCTGGGAGTCGAACCTGGGACCTCTAGCTTATAAGGCGGATATACTAACGCTGAGCCAAAGAGGCTGAGCCAAATTATACAGGTATTTTAAAACGCTCGTGTATTGAAATAGCTCCGACTCGCTTTTCAAAATGTATGAGACTATCCTAAACGTTGTAGGTGTAAGGACGTTCACAGATCATAATGATGACACACTCTATAATCTATAGATAGACTAGCTGCACCCGCGGTTTGACTCGCCTTTTTTTCTTTTAACCCACGCTCGTATTAGAGTAAACAAAACGAAAATATAAAAATTCAAATCGGGACAGCCGTTCACGAGTTTTAGCGAGACTAACGAATAGCGATTCTTTTTTATATATAAGAAGAAGAAGAAGAAGAGAAATATTATAGTCGAGGTATATACATAGTATAATTAGCTGTTGTTAACTAATTGTAAGAATATTCGCCCAAATTATTTATTTTATGTTTGACACAATTTATTTTTGGATTTCAATTGTTTTTACATTTTTATGAGCTTTTGATGTGTGGTCTTTGCAATGTACGGTAAGTAGTTTGTTTGTTTGTATTAAATCTTGCAACTGGAACCACTTCCCGATGTCCGATAGAGCTCACATTCGGTATACCTGTGTAACTCCGATGACAATGCAATAAAAACTTGTTTAATCTTATCTTATATTAAGTACATATTTTTGTAAATAAATTACGATACATGAATCCTATTTCTTTGTACTTTAAGCCAAAAGAAGTAACTCGTAATCCCGACCAAAAAAATTAGATTTAATTACATATTTTTTTCAAATTCGTGTTTTACTTATTGAAGCTCTTCTACAACATTTAATTTCGTTTATAGTCCCATATACTTTTATATTACCTTATTATTAGGTATTAAATATGCATATACAAAATTAAGATGCTCTAAACTAGTTTTTAATTGCTAAATAAATCTAGAACCTGATATTTATGTCGAAGGAAGAAGGAAATGTACCTAACATAATAATTAATAGGATAATTATTAATTCAAAAATATAATAAATGACACTAATTATAATATAATATATATTTATATTCTGTAATAAAACAGGTGTTTGTGATCTTTAAATTCGCACTTACTATTTTACAAGCTTTTATTTAACTTGCAACCATGTTTGTTCGGGTGGAATCTTGCAACTGAATTTTGAACCACTCCCGATGTCCGATTGAGCTGAAATTTGATATACCTGTGTAACTCCGTGTAGTCGCAGTTAGCCTCGCTAAAATTCAGAAACGGCTGGACCGATTTGAATATTTCTTTTTGTTTTGTTCGCTCTAATACTGGGGTGGTATAAAAGGAAAAAAGCAGACGGAACCGCGAGGTACAGGTATCAATTTGTGTATTTATATAGTATGAGTGCTTTTGTGGTTCGGACGAAATGAAAAATTGCAGGTTCCGGTGGTTTGTCCTAAAACAACCAACAAAAAGTCCTATTTAAGGCCTTTAGGCGGCCTAAAAACTCTATCACATTAATTACACAAACATTATTATTTTGATTATCACTCATAACCTAAACAAGAATCTTTATTATTATTATTACAACCATAAAAAATCCAAAATAGTGTAGTATAGGTTTATTTTTAGTATTATTAATTATAAAAGAGGCATTGTCATAGTATTTTACAACTATATTATTAAATACACTAACATCATTATGTTGATTATCACTCATAACCTAAACAAGCATTCCTATTATTTTATTACTACCATATACAAAATAGATTAGGTCTATTTATTACACAAACATTATTATTTTGATTATAATAACCTAAACAAGCATCTTTATTATTATTATTACAACCATAATATAAAATTGCCAAAACGGTACATGTCTATTTATAGTATTATTATATAAAGTAGCTTCTGTTATAGTATCAATACTATTATTAGGTTGAGCAACGGTTGCGAGATGGATGGTTATATCTTTATTATATTTTCGTTTGACAGGTTGACAAAACTTTTTAAAGTGACCTCAATCTTCTGAATTAAATTAAGATAATAAGTTCTGCAGGCTTTATTAATTTGTAGATAAGTCTAAGTTACACAAGTTTTTGATAGATGATTAGCTGTGCCCTGTGGTTTTACTTGATTTTTTGATAACCCACTTTAAGACACGCAAAATAAAAAAAATAACGATTAAAACGTTTTTGTGTTTTTAGGAGACGATGGCGATCGTTTTTTTTACATAATTTTATACAATAAAATAAAAAAAATAAAAAAATACTAAACATTTCACACTCATAGCCCCACTAGGAAATAAATCCTGTGTCGGGGATAATAAATTAGTCGTTTTTAAATCATGTGACTTTTTTGTCATGGGTGGTACACAAGCAGATATGCCGCCTGATGGTAAGTGATCTTTGCCGCCTATGGATACTTACAATACCGGAGGTATTGTAAGTTTATATATACGGATATGTAGCTGACCTTTTAAGGCCCTTTTGGATAATATTAGATAATATTTTGTTACAAATTTTTAAAGGAATTTTACTTAAAATACAAAAAAAAAACCTTAAATAAGTGAATTCGGCAAGTAACTTGATCTCGTCGGCTAATAAAATAAGTAATAATTTTTGAAATAAAATTATTGAAATTATATCTTTTATTTGAGTAAACACAAAAGCTTGCGAGAAGACTCCCAATAATGTCTGTCATGAAACTGTCGTAAAGTTATAATGTTATTGAAGTCATTTTACTTTTTATATCGTAGTTTAAGGTTTACGGGTTGAATGAATATACATTGGAAAAATAGGTAATACTTGAAATTATAAGTAAATTATTTCATGAATTATAAAAATATAGTTTAAGATGATTGTTGTATTTCATTGTAATATGTATACACAAATATATGTAGAGACGTAGAGAGTTAAGAAACGTAGGTAACAAAAGATTTTTATTGTACGATAATAAAAAAATAACAGTCGGAAAAAAGATCGTAACTTTTTTGAAATATCTATATCTTTTCAAAATTATTGCACCCCAATAATATTCGCACGTAATTTTAAACATTTCACCTCTCACTTTAAAAACATCACACCCAAAAAAAAACTTTATTTTATTATTTTTGTATACACAATCGCATTACGTTTATTTCCTTATTTCTTTGTATACATTTTGTAACAATACGTTTTACGAGTGCAAAACATAAAAAGAGCTTTAAAAGCATAAATGATCAGCTGGCGCTGACATCACCCAACGAAAGCGAAGCTGTGCTTTCTTCTGTTGGTCAAAAGTTATATAACCATATAAAGTATGTCAAGGTCAACTTTCACTTTTAAAGTGTGTCAATTTTATTTTGATCGCTTCGTGTTCACATTATTACCATAACAACATCACGCGTCAGTTTTAATTATGATCATAGTAATATAGTTTGTTATTGGTAATAATTATGCAAAATATTTAGTAGAGATTTGTAATTAAAGCTAAAAATGTATTTTAAATCATTGTGTTTAAAATTGATTTATTGATATTTGGTTATATTATTTTGTACTTTAACTAAATAATATAATAATAATAATAAAATATTTGTGAAATATTCCAATAAATTATATGTAGGTAAATGTAACATTTACATTTAATTATTTAACTATAAATATACGTAAAAATGTAAAATTACTATCCAATCAACAATTTAAATAAAAATAGACAAAATGCAACAAAATCACACATCCAACAAGCATCACGATACCTATACCTACAAGCATAGACTACACGCGTATATATAGAATATATACATACATAAATATATAATCAATATACATTGGAATTCGGTAAACTGTGAAACAAGTTTTAAAAGAGGAGCCTGCTTGCCTTTGTATGTTACGCAACGCCGAAGAATCTTGTCGATGTCTCGTCGAAGGCGATATAACTACTTGAAATACTGTTATTGGGGAAATATTTACTGTACATCAAAAATAGTTAGCGCTTATCAGGTAGCTCAATCAGTTTTGGTATATATTGGTATGGTTTTGACATTTTTATAGTAAAAATTGTAATAACAACCCCATTAATTGGTGTGACTTTATGAAAACTTAAAGCTATGAGTGACACTGTTAATTGATTATAATTAAAATTGATTAAATTTAATTGATTTTATTACTGGGTCAAATTAGGATCAGAAAATAAATAATTTGGTTAAGGTAACATTAGGTGGTTAGCTTGTATTTTTTTTTTACCATATACGTTATAAATTTTCTTATTTGTGCGTATATTTTGTCTTTAAAATAGTAAAAATCTTGGGAAAATTGTCTGAAAAATCATGTGTTTTGAAAATACATGTGAGTAAAAATAAATTAAATACAACCTAAATTTTCGAAAAAACGCTTGTGTTAGTTAACTATTGCACAATATTATAGCAATTTTATAAATACGCACTATATATGGGAGGCTGGGCATCTTTTCATTGTATTCTCAGTAGGTACTTTATCAAAACATATTCTTAGATAGGTCTACAAACTAATTGACAGGGTTCTTTCCAAACGCGTATTGATACCTGCAACATTGGTAATCCGCTATTTCATATAACTAGTTTCATTTGGCAAGCAGATTTCTTCTAAGCTACCACAGATGACTTAACAGTGGAGGTCATGTGTGTGACCTCTGAGGTCAACCCGAACGCTTACTTATTTACAAATGTTCGATGACACATTACCATGTTGAATTTCGTTATATTATTGGATTTCTAGGCCACGTTCGATATTATTGACATATTATTTAGTTGTCAAATGTTTTAAACATTTGTTTTATATAGTTATCTATAATAATATATACATTTATCTGACGTATATTAGGATTTCATACTGTAGAGATAATGACTACAATATACCAAAGCCCATGTCACTTAAAGATACTCTGTCAATGTAAGGGTTAAATAATTTTGAAATCATCACAGTAAAAATTACCTGAGAAGCGATTCTCAAGCTATGAAATATTATTCACTCTTTATGCCATTCGTATGGATTCACGAACAGTTATTATTGTAATCTAGACATGTCTTCGTAATTTGTATAAATTTTGTAACGCGACATCTCATTATAAATTCACATGTTTATTAGGTGATAATATTAATTTCTTTTTCGTAAAGTGTTTAAATGAATAATTATGAAACTGCTTATAGTTTTACAAGTTAATTGTATAACACAAAAAAAGAGTTTTAAAGTGCATCACGGGCGAAGCCGTGGGCGGAAGCTAGTAAATTATATTCATCGATAAAACGTGATACGACTTCTTATGATAATATTGATTTGATATACATATTTTCTAGATGAATGAATTTGAATATTTTAATATAATTTTTGAAACAATGCATACTTAAATATTTTATTTTTATTTTGAAATGCCACTGTTGTTTTTATTCCAATGTTTTTATTCATTCATAATATATATGTTCTCTATTTAATTATACAACATCAAATACGTGTATATGTATAATAATAATAGTGATATATGTTTTAATACGTATCATATGATTATTACAAGTTTTTTTCGTCTGTATTACTGGAAGATAAGCTCATCTAAATTAACCAAAGCCTCAAATCCGGCTTCTACCATCAAAATTATAGTTTTATGCAAATATAAGACCTTGAAGTTCTAATATATGGTTCTCTAACATTTATATTAAATTTACAACACATATTATATTCAATTCGATACAGATTTGGTAACAATAGAAATATATTAGTAAAAATTTGAATGTAGATCAACTTTTAGGGAGGATGTGCTTTTATGAGGTCATAAAAGCGACATTGTTAACTTAATAGCATTAATTTTATTGTACCTTGTCCTAGGAAGGCTCGACATGATTGATATTGTGTTATATTAAATATTATACCAAAAAATTGGAAAACCGCATTCTAGCTTAAGTTTTATTATCATAACTTCTGTGTTATTATAGATTAGCATATTGATTAATAAAATACTTTATTAATAGGTAGATGACAAATAGTTTGCGAAATTCAATAATTAATGTTTTAAATGAAAAAGATAATTTTCTTTAATGTCACATAAAGATAAATCTTTCTTTAATTATCATAAACAATAATTTATATTCATATGCACTTAAATTACGAATATCTTAAAGATCCAACTCAACGTCAATTAAAGTTATTGATTTTATATACCACTAGCTGTTCCCTGCCACGCTTCGCTGCCATGTGGATAAAAAAAAATAGCCCATGTTACTTTGGGATAATGTAGCATTCGAATGGTGAAAGAATTTTTGAAATCGGTCCAGTAGTTTCTGAGTTTATTCCACACAAACATCCAAAAATACAAAAATACAAATCTTTCCTCTTTATAATATTAGTATAGATATAATATTTACTGTTGTTTAATAACTACCCATATAAAAATGGGTACAAATAAATTCATTTTTTGAAACCAAACAAAAATCTAACTTTACAATATAACCTATAAAACTACTCTGCCCTGTGGTACTCCGGATATAAAAACGAAACTAGCAACATCTTGCAATCCAAAATCTGTCAAAGATACTACATAGAAACATATTAGAAGATATGAGGGAAGGATATAAGCTTCCTTAGCTTCGGCTTAGCTTAGCTTTCGCTAAGCTAAACCTAAGCTGTAGGTTAACAATTTTATGCACTGATTGCACTATTTTAAAAGATTTTATTGCAATAGGACTTGTGTTTCAAATTAAAAGCTCCCAAGATAAAGGTCAAGGAAGTAAAACCATAATTACAAAAAGAAATACCAAAATGTCACCCATAATTGAATAGACTACAACTTTTTAAAATTGAAAATATAATAATCATATTATATTAAAAATTTTACTAGTCAAAGGTTAATAGTGTCAAATCATTACTTTTATAAATTCAGAACTGGTATTGCCATAACTAGTTTTAATACAATATATATAATAACACTATATGTATAATATAAATGCCGCTAAATCGCAGTTTTATGTAAAACCTATATCAGGTATATATCGTCGATAATTTTATGATTTATATAGTAGGAAACAAGGTTTTACAACTATATATTATTAGTTTAAAAGCAGGTTATTAGGAAATATTATGAGTGGAAGAATTTTGCATAGTTTTTGCAATTTCGTTATTGAAGTTTGACTCTTTCACCCACGTTGTGCAATTTGAATTAGTTTTTAATCTATTTCATATTTGTCTTGCGCAAAGTAGAATAAGTATGAATGAGCCTTGGATTATCTTTTATAGATCCCATATTTAAGACTATCGAAATGTACGCGTAGCAGTCATATCACAACCATCAAATTATCATTCAACATAATCTCTATATTAAAATTACTTAAGGGAAAATTTATGAGAGGGTGTGTCTATTTGTTTCTTTTTCAAGCTGAAACTGCTTCCCTGATTCGAGTGCAAATTGGCTTGGATATAGCTTATCCTAAAATGTACTGTATAAATCTTTAATAGATAGGTAGACAAACTATTCTTCACCTTTGAGAAACTATAAGACAGAACAATGTTGTTCACATAAAAAAATATAAACAAAAAGATATTAACACTTAAAAACAGCAACAACTGATCTTATCGCTAAAAGCGATCTCTTGTACGGTTGCAAAGCAACACATTATAATTCAAAAGCGTACGTTTTTACTTTTTACAATCACATAAATACTTTTATCGCTACCCTTCACTTGGGCCATCATTTCGTAATACAGAAAGTCGCCTTCAATAATATTGTCATTATTACTGGCAACATATTAAAAAGATATTAAGACTTAAAAAAAATAAACTTTAAGCTTCTTGAACGCAAAAGCGAATGTCAAAGTCAAAGTATAGATTAAAAATTAGGTTAAGGATGATACCTACTGATGATGCCTACTTACGTGTAAACATCGTTGTTTTTTGAATCGTAATATTAAAGCATAAAAACTGTAGTTATTTTGGGGATATTTTATTGTTACTATTAGCATAGTATAAAAAGTCCTGAAATACGTAAGATTTTTAGATTTACCGTGCCATCAGAAACAAATCTACCTGAACAAATGATTTTCGGAAAAAGTGACAAAGGTTTTTATTTTCGTTTTCTTATTATTAAAAAAAAAGGTTTTTACTGTGGATAAAAAAAAATAAACCAAACGATCCGTGCCATCCCAAAAACAAAACATCTAAAAAAGAACATCTCAAAAAACTTCAGACCACAATCTCTTGCGATTTTCACTTTCAATAAAGCATGTTTTAACACGTGCTAAGCCAATATAAGTGAAGCTAACAAAAAAAAAACACTAAATGAACATCGTGCTACAATTTCTGTAGAATTGACCCATCACGTGTTGATTGTGTGAACCGTTCCATAGAAAATTACCTATATCAACTACTGTCAATAGAATACTGAAAAAACACGTGAATTGCCTTGTTATAACTAACAAGTTGTTGTTTAACTATCTAACTATAAATTATTATATGTATAAATATTTATTAGGGTGTTGGTTAAGGAAGTGTTAAAAAAGGTGTTTTAAACACTTAATAAAGTTTATATAAGTTTTTATTAAGTGTTTAAAAAAGCAATATTATGGTTGACAAATTACTAGGCCCAAAAAGCTGAGTCTAGCAAAGGCTTTTGCCCAGCAGTGGGACAGAATATGATAAATAATAATAATAAATTATGTGTTCCACGGTGTGGGATCTTGAAACTAATGCAACCGTTGAAGATTATTCTCCCTTGCGCTATAATTTTCAACTGTCATTTTTTAATAAATTTAAAAATACATTCATCATTTTTTTTCCACTCACTTCATTGCCTACTAAAATAATTGCCATTTAACAAAAAGCAATAAATCACAGTTAAAATTATCATGTTTTTAAATTGTTAATTAATGATATCTAACATTATAACTCATTTTTAAAACCTTGGCTGTAAACGAACAATACTCTTTGATGAGACGCGGGTTTTTTGTACAAAAGATTATAATCGTGGCTTCGTTACGACAATTATTATTCTCGAAGCTTTATTTAATTAGTTTTATCTGGAAGTGTGTATTACTATTATTATTCAAATTAAGCAATTAGTATTTTTTTGATATAGCACTAATTTTCAGGGAAAATACTTTTTTAATCTAATATTGATTGTTTTATTTTAATTTGAGGTTGTATCTTATTACCCAATGATTTTTGCATGAAAAAAATGTTAACAACAAGTATTTTTTCACCATTTTTTATTTCGTGGTTATTTGTGTGGTTATTTGGTTGTATATTGGTGGAATAAATCTCGAAAGTTTAAAATTATAGGCCAATCTAAAATTATGAACGATTACTCAATCACGCAGAAACTACTGAACGTATTTCGATATGGTATAAAAGTAACTTTTACCGATTTACACATAAACTACCTTTTATCTCAGAAAAAACAGTTTCTACAGGATAGTTGGTCAAACAACGCAGTTACTTATAAATCAGCAGAATAAATACTCCACTTCACATAAAAAGGCTCACGTTTCTTTCTCATAAAACCTGAACACGCGATGTCATGTCTAATATCTAATTGTTTTTCCTCAGTCTTTAATACCTTACGTAAATCTGTTTGTTTGTCCTCGCGCCATCCCGGATATATAGTGAGCGGTGGAGATGACCGAATGTATGTAAATTAGCTAGACCTACTCGATCTATGTGGACTCGATTAAAATTGGTGGACTTTTAAAACGTATGCAAGGTTGTTTACATTAAAGCGAATTATATGGGTTTTTAGGTTAGTGTTAAGTAATATTTTTATTTCTATTTTATTTAAATTATTAGGGAAAAACCTTAATTTTTTTTAAACAAGTTTTTATGCATTGTTATCAGAGTTACACAGGTATACCGAATTTCAGTGCAATCGGACATGGGGAAGTGGTTCAAAATTCAGTTGTAAAATTTGACCTGAACATACTTTCATACTAACGCGGCAAGATAATAAAAACTTTTATAAATGGAAATGGATCTATACTTTTAACTAAAACAAAGTATTAATATAATTATTAGTATTAATATAAGTTATAAAGTAACCGATGTGGTGTCACTTTATATTTGCAAGTTACATTATTGGAGTGGAACGTAATTTCTGACATAAAACTATAAATAAAAATAAATTACTACCTACACCACCTATAAAACATAAAATCTCTCATATGATATACGTGTCATCAATGTATATTGTATACCTACAATAAATAAAGACTGACAAAAAATTTCTAATGCGAAAGTTTCTGAGTGAATTTTTAAACAGCAAATTTTGAAAATGGCTATGACAGCCATTTTCAAAATTTGCTGTTTAAAAATTCATCCTTTTCACATACTCTAATAAAAGAAGATGCATATAATTAATTAGTTAGTAAAAAAAAACTAGGAACTAAATCGTCATCGTCAAACAATGCAGTTTTATTCCTATTTAAGTCTTATTATTGTTGTCATATTAAATTATTATTGTGAATAGTCATAATTATTCAATTATTATTTTAAGTGATGTCATACTAATGGGCTATGTTTTCTTGTCGTAAACTAATAACTCTGTATAATATATGAATATTAAGTATTTTCGTTTAAAGCCCTTGAGTCTAATGATATGTTAGATTAAAACAAACATATTATTAATAGTAATAAATTATTTTTATCTTAATAGTAATAAATTATCACTTTTGAGTGTTTGTAAAGGATTTTTTGATTTAGGTGCTAGATGTGTCTTGCGGTTTTATGTGAAGTTTTTTTATATCTTTTAGGTCAAAAGTTCAGATTAAACTTTTTTACTAGGTGGTATTTTTAGATTCATTGGTATGATCAATGAAGTTATTAAAAACATTTTTTATTTAGTTTAATATGTTTTATGTTGTAGAATATAGATCAAAAGACAAAATTAAAAGTTTCAGCGGTTTTTTTGGTTTTTAATTTCAAAATTATCAGAAGTCCTCCCTTGATGATTGATTTATGTTTATTTTGAATAGTTTTTAAATTAGGGCTTTATTTTTTTTATAAACTGATTTGTACAATTTTGTGAAAATGCCCGATGTCCGGGCCGCATTAAAAAGGATATTAATCACCCTTAGCCAAGATCTATGTAAAAGGTCACAGCTGATTCAAATATCATCATATCTCTGTGACCTTTATTCATCCAAAATGATAAAGCCTTTTTAGATTTTTTACTCTGATAATACTGACATTTCACGATATATTGTTTTTATTTTAACAAATTAATATTTTTTTTAGTTTTTAACTTTTTGACTTTCAAAATATTAAAACAACACAAAACCAACACAGTATGTAGAACGGTGAGTGTCGTTTTTCTTCGGAATAGCAAGTTTTTTCAGCAATTTTAAGATTTACTTATAATTTTTACAAGTTTTTATTTAGCTTGCTCTGTTTTTTAGTCAAATCTTGGAACTGAATTTTGACCCACTTCCCGGTGTCCGATTGAGCTGAAATTTGGTATACCTGTGTAACTCCGAAGACAATGCAATAAAAGCTTGTTTTCAAAATTATTTTTTATAAAGTACTTGTTGCTCAGGCACTTGTTTTTCTTTAACTTACTTGTTACATACGAAAATGCTACGTCAGATAATATTGCACAAGTGTGAAATGGAAGACGCCGCAAAGTGTGCCACGACGCAAGATTCGTAAAGCAAACTTCAATATTTGGTGTGTTATGAAAAAGATTTATGTGTTTGTGATACATTTTTGTGTAATTTACAGAGTTGTAATGAAATGGTGTGCTGAGCCGAAAATGGCTCATAGTACTTATCATTATGAACCACTTTTAATATGAGACCAAAACGGAATTCGCGAAAAAAATCAGCTGTTCCGTAGAAAAAGGTCGACACACGACAAAATGTATAGAAAAGCTGATCTTTTTTTCGTATATCTGGTTAGTCCCATAGTAAAACTTGTTCATAATCATGAGAACTACAAGCTTTCGGCTTAGCCTTTCTTTATAGCCCTGTATTTACTCGAACTTCTTTCTTTTAAATTTTATGTCGGAAAAAATGTGTCCGGTAAATAAATAGCAAATGCATTTGGTTTAGAAAAAACGAGGACATGTTTGTCTACTGTTTGACATATAATATAACAGAAACTGACTTCCAAATGAGTTTTCATGAACACCAAGCCAAGTATATAAGCAAATTAAAAAAGGTTGAAGAAACAAAGTCTTATCTGTATAAATCTCTAAATTTAAATAAAATAATAAAACGTAACTGTTAAAATTTGTTTTTGTTTTTGTAAATTATTTTAATTTGATAAACTTATAATTATGTGAAGGAGCATGACTTTTTAACCTCTGTGAAAGGTTAATAAACTAATTACAGTTATTTTAACGTGCTGAAAGTTGGATTTTAGTTTAGTTACAGTCTCTTAGCTATAAACTGCCGTTAACTGTCTCAAGATTATTTAGAAATCATGTCTATTTAATAACTAGAAATTTCTGTTCAGTTTTTTTTAAGCCGAACACAAGTTTCCATACACATGAATTAATTAACAATAGTTCAATACAAAGTGTTAATGAATTCTGTCAAAATACATGGTCAGACAAACTCTATCTTGTTCAGAAATTAGTCACAAAAAAATAAGACTTCAAATATGAGCCTGGAAGAGATCGCTTTTAACGACAAAGCCGCCAGTTGTTGCACTAGTTTCAAGTTTTCCTTTTTGTCTGTAATAATTATCTGGTGTGAACAATGTGTGAAAGATGACATGAAAAAGAAGGGAGTGTATTCAGATATGACGAATGATAGAGATGAATGGAAGAAGTGTACATACTGTACCGACCCTACGTAGGTGGGACAAGGGTAAGAAGATTATAACCTGGTGTGAACAGTAAAGAGTTTATCTAAATGCTAGGCCTGTGTGCCAGAACCCTGGAGCCGGGGTCTTAGAATGCGACTTCGGTATCCCCTGCCTGTCGTAAGAGCCGACTAAAAGGGGCCTTTGGGCTCGTGGGTGGTCAGATTTGGGGATCTGGCTACCTTCTCGAACGAGCCCAGGGAAGACAACGGCACGGTGTGGCCCGTGTCGTTGTAGGGGCCGGAAAAGGACCAACGTCCTGCGAATGGTGCCTCAGGCAACGTGATAATTAAGGGGGCACCTGTGTGAGTTCGTCAGAGACCCTGGTGCCCCCTGTCAAGCACAGAGGCTGGCCACCGAGGGGGTTTTAGTGAGCAACCTCACATAACCCGGTTGCTCCCCAAAGCAGCCGGGTATCTTTCTAAGATTTCCCCCCCGTCAACAAAAAAAAAAAAAGGCCTGTGTGGCAGACGCTGAGTAGTTATGTGTGTATGTGGAGATGTGTGTTGTAATCGATATCAGTCCAGCTAATTTTTGCAAAACTAAGTAGGTATAATGATTTTGTAGACGTTTTCGGGAAAACCACTTCGGATTTTATGTGTCATAGCGAGTCTTGCATACTAATAGATTTGCCACATTGAAGTAATATTGTTTGCGCGCAGGCATTTAGTTTGAGTGCTTGGAATATTTTAGTTTTTAAATAGATTTGGCGTGATTTTGGGCTATTGTTTCTTTTATTTGTCGTTATGGTGAAATAGGTTCGTTTTTGAAAGTGCAAGTGGTTTTTTAATAGTAGCTAAATGGCCCGGTTATCTTTGTGACCTAAAATTTGTATTTCGATTTTTTAGATTTTTGGGTGTGCTTTTGATTTTTTTTTTTCTTAAACTATTTCAAATTGAGGCAAACAAAAATTTTGAAATAGGCCATTTTCGAGTTTTAGCGAGACTAGCGTTCGGCAATAGTTTTTTATATACATACAGATAGAGTGACAGACTTCATTATGTAAGGAGATTGATCAAATGCGGTCTTACTGTCGCTAATGAGCTTGGCGTAAAGATACCACTTAGTACGTGGTAGTGGTACAGCGCTTAGTGCACTTAGTACTACCAACTTTCAAAAAAGGACAAAAGATATTCTGTCAGAAAAAAAGCGAAAAAGTTGAAGATAACGCCTTTTATGAACCAGTGTTATGCTGAACAATTTCTCCGATCTTTGTCGGGGGGTTGCTGGACATATAATAAAAAACCTTTTTGTTTATGACACTAAGAGTAAACAAGTACGTTCGAATAGCCCAAGTGGCTGGTCCTGGTGTCAAAGTTTCAGGCCTCCTGAAGACCTCTCATATTTGTTGACAGCTGTCATAGGACAAACAACTGGGTCTTAAAATTTAACCTTTTATCAGACCCATGGTAGTGCTCAGTCGTAAATGCCACGTGCGGTCACCCATCCGTAGACTGACCGTGTCGTCCGTTGCTTAACTTCGGTACACGATTACGAACACCTAGTCGAGTTACGCTATGAGCGCCATGGTAACAAGTTCTGTATTACTATAGTAGCTATAAAACCCATAGCGCGAGGTTGGTGGTCAGCTAGTCCAGACTCCATACAATTTTTTCCATTGTCCTTTCATTATGCAGCTGTATATACAAAATATTTTACAAGAATAGAAAGAATCGATGATTCTCCACGCTGACCTAATGTTGGCAAACATTGGCAATATTCTCATAAAAGATTTGAGAGTGTCTCTAATTTGAAGAAAAAGAGAAAATGGGCCGAATATTCAAATATTTTGTGAATGCTATTTCATTCAGTTACTATAGCTGGAACGAATATCTTCAGTTAATTTTTGTGAATGGCTGAATTTCAGAATCACATAATTATTTATTTATGACAAAAAAGGTTATTTTATGAGCAAAATATTACAGTTTTTAGTCAAAATAAATTTAATGAAGACTAATTTATTTATTGAGATTTAGTTTTTTGGTTCAGATAATTTGAAGCTTTTGTTTATTGTTTAATTTTTATAAAATCAATTACTTAAGAGACATTTAGATTACACTATTCCTTTTTGTACGTGACGCAATTAATAGTTTGTGCAAAAAAAATCACAATCAAAATAAAAATTATTTTTATTTAAAGAAATCGACTGGGTTTTTTGTAATAATAGTTAAGTTAATGTGGAAAATATTTGTTATTTATTCATTTGAATCACATTTTTTTCTATACTAAAGCTCAGCTATCATTTTTTCAGCTTTTTATTTAATTTATCCATCTAGGTATTAAAATAAAAAAATGTTACTAAAATGTTTAAATCCAATTTTATATTACTAAATATGAAACACAATAATCCTTTCAACTATGGTGAAATAAAAAAAAACTGCAAACCAAATTCAGAAAAACCGGAAAAACAAAAAACAGCACGCGCCAAAAAGAACACACCACTTTCTTCCTCAAAAAGCCACTGAAAAAAGCACTTCCTTAGCCTAATAAAATAAAAAAAAACTCACATAAAAAGTAACCAACCACTCGTCACAAAACACTACTCGGCACTGCCACGGTCCAATCCCAGCTTTCCGTTTTTAAAAACTCGGATGACACTTCAGTTTTTAATTTTTTTTCTTAATCGCGTTGGCACTAGTTGTGCGTCGTCTCGGTCGGCGGTTGAACAAGCTTCCTTCACTCAGCCGCCGGTCTTATATACAATGTGTTTATGAAATAACACATGACCTCGCAATGCAGGGTTCTGAATCATCTTTTCTCGTGCAGCCGAGTAGTTTTTAATTTTCCCCCGGGGTCAGTACGAGTCTATGCTCTCTTTGGCTGTTAAATCGGAAATCAGTGATACCTATGTAACCAATAAATAATTAATGTTCGCTGTTACAAGGAGGTTGCAAAGATATTTTAGAATTAGGATTTGAAGAAATTTTAGAATTAGATTTTTTGATTGGACCTCCTTGTAAGATGTAGTGAGGAAAGAGAGGACCAGGAATACCAAGGACAACGTTATTAAAGCAGATAAAAGAGAATGCTGATGTGGGTCATTCTCCCATTATTCACCCTGTTGATCGTCCCCTGTGGAGACAAACGGGAATCGTTTTTAGATTTCTTCCCAGTTGTCACCACTGCTGACGTTCCCACTGCTGACATAAATGATTTGTTTTGTTGTATATGGAGGTAAAATTAGCTGAAAATCGTAAATTCTGGAAATTACTTTACTGACAAGAGCAACGCTCTTAAACAATGAATGGATTAATTAAAGGTGTAAAACTAATTAATGATTAAATAAAATTGCAATAAACGCCCGTTAGGTAAAAAAGGTTGTTTTTTAATGTTCTGAATTTACCTATATAATTTTATTATCCTTTTAATTTGCTATTAAGTTCTGAACAAGCTGTACTTAGCAGTCTGCAAATAAATAAATAATAATAAATATTGTGAAAAGGAAAAATTGAAAAGGTCAAAATATGGGGGTTTGGTTTTGCAAACTACTGACTTTGAATGTGAAAAGTTCAATAATGTATTTAGAGATCTGAAAAAGGCTATTAATTACTTAAAATAATAAAATTTTCTTTTTTGAATATATTTTTTATTTTGTACTTATAAAGATCGGGAAATTTCAGGAAAGCAGTCATAGGTGGCTTTTAATATTTGACGCCCGCGGCCTCGAATCATCCCCTATTTAACCCTTAAGGGGATAAAAATATATTTTCAGTGCTTTCCTATGTTGTCTAAGGAACTCCAAACGTCATGTTCCAGCAACCTGCTTAAGCTGCACTTATTTATTTGTGAATATCATTATTTGTTTTGAACTATCTATACCCGGCGGTCTCACTCGCTGTTTTCTTTATTTATTTTTTTTACTTTTAGATCTTTCCTGAACTTTTACAAATATTTCAAGAGCAAAATTAGCGAAATCGGTCCAGCCGTTCTCGAGTTATAGCCAGACAAACAAACAGCGATTCATTTTTATATATGTATGTTATGTTATAAGAAAGATTTCGCTTTGCAAGTGTACATGAACATAAAATTTTTTTGTACGTTTTTTTCTTTTTTCATTAGTGTTTTCAGAATTTATTTAATTTTGTTAATGCAGATAAAAACTAAAGGTAAATTGCCAACAAGTACAACCACGGGTAAAAACTATAGCCAATTTTCATCACAAAACAAAGATGAAGAAATAAAACAGAAGGGATAAACAAACAAGCGGATTTTATATCGCCAATTAATATTGATAAAGAATGCCTACTATCTGGTTACATACAAATATTTTCATTTTTATGATCGACGAGTTACATTCATTGTTTACTTGTCGCAAATGACTACCGACTTGGCATTTCTGGCCCATCTTTGGAGTTAAAAGTAATAAACTCGCTGTGTCGCGCGGTTTTACCCCCATACTAGAAATTTTGATACTATACCTAGGGTTTTAAGGAAAAGGTATGCTAAGCCGAAAAAAGGCTCATAGTACTCATCATTTTGTATCTCTTACTACGGGACCAACACGAAATTTTCAAAAAAAAAATCAGCTGTTCCATTCCTTTTATTGAGTGTCATTGACATTTTTCTATGGAACAGTTAGTTTATGGTGAATTTCAGTTTTGTATTATCAAATAACAGAAAAATCTCTTTTCAGCTCGGGGTTTTTAAACGGTTTTATTTAGCTCACCCCGTTTGTTTTATTCTTGGGTCAAATTTATTTATTAAACGGTTTTATTTAGCTCACCCCGTTTGTTTTATTCTTGGGTCAAATTTACTAATTCAAATTTCACCCTCTTCCTGTCAACCGATTAATCTGAAATTTTGTATACACTTTGGATTTTGGTGACAATACAATTATGTCTATTCATTATCATTATAAATTCAAGATGGCCGCCGCTACAAAATGGCGGATAATTTATGTTTTATTAATCCCATCAATATGGGTATCAAATGAAAGGGCTCAACAAGCAGAATACAATATACTATAAAAAAAACCGAACTAAAAAATAGAAAATAAAACTTTATAAATTTAAATTAAGAATAGGGTTGAAAATTTCAATAAATATAAATTAATAATAGTGTAAATAAATAAATAAATATATGTATTTTATTTTTAAAAAGCGTGGGGTGCATGGGTCAATAGATATTATATATTTTGTAGATACAATTTGTATTGACAGACATGAGTAGAGTGATTAGCATTTTGATAATATCTTAGAAAGCAACCCACGCTTTTTTAAAAATAAAATACATATATTTATTTATTTATTTACACTATTATTAATTTATATTTATTGAAATTTTCAACCCTATTCTTAATTTAAATTTATAAAGTTTTATTTTCTATTTTTTTAGTTCGGTTTTTATAAAAAGCGTGTTTTTTTAGTTTTTTTTTAACTATTATTTATTTTTCGCTTTTTAGTTCGATTTGCTAACTATTAACCATCCTTAATATGTACAAATGTGTTGGTGTTATCCGATTTTGGCCGTCTGCTCAAGCAAATTAAAAATAAAATTGATGCGTAACAAAAAATATTGAGTAAAAAGATTTGTAGCCGCGTGGTTTCGATCCTCAGACCTCATAAAATAAAATTGATGCGTAACAAAAAATATTGAGCAAAAAGATTTCTAGCGCGTGGTTTCGGTCCAGGGACCTCTGGGTTATGAGCCCAGCACGCTTCCACTGCGCCACTCTGTTCTCTGACACGAATGACGAAATTACCATTTATAAGTTAAACGATATTAAAAGTTAAAGAAACTTTATAGAAAAAGCGTGTTAAAAAAATTAATAGTTAAAAAAACTAAAAAACACGATTTGTTTAGTGTATTGTCATCGGTCCTCGATATATCTACAAAGTTTGAAAGAAATCTGACCGTTTAAAGTGGGTCAAAAACGCGCTCAAAGGAGTCGGTTACATACAAACATACAAACATACAAACATACAAACATACAAACATACAAACATACAAACATACAAACATACAAACATACAAACATACAAACATACAAACATACAAACATACAAACATACAAACATACAAACATACAAACATACAGGTGAAGCTAATAAAAGCGTGTTAAAAATTGAAATGTGTGTAAAAAAATTCCCACGACTGTATCTATTTTATTATTTTTTGGTTTTTAGTACATTTATCTTAAACATTGCAATGTATGTTTTTTTTTTAACATAAAACCGTTTAACTTAAAAATTTTTTTTACCTATTTTTATATTTTTAAAATTACTTGTAATAGTTAAAAAACAGTAAGCAATGACTTCATTTAAATGTCAAGTTTTAAAGTGTTTTTTTTTAGAAGTTTTAGTTCTCCGAAACGCCACCGCCAAAAACCGGAGCCACTGTAGTGTTTACTAATATTTCAATAACGATGACTACTCAATCTACTCATAGATTTCTGCGAAACGCCACGTCATAATAATATTAATTAACGTTTCCGATTTCGATCATTTCAAGGATAGTTTTGTTGCGTGATACGTTTTTGCTGTTTACGTGCTCAATTGCACATCAACTAACAGAAAAAATATAGTTTTAAAAGTATCATAAACAAAAAAAAATAAAAAATAAAAAAAAAAACATAAAAAACTTTCAGGCAAAAAGCTATTTTTTAGCATAAAGGATTGTAGCGAAGATGGAAAGAAGGTGTAAGAAAGAAATTGTAAGAATTGTGGCGGTTAACATTATCTAGCATTTCGCCAAAGACCTGTGACATACAGACGGACGGACGCATGAGTCTCACCATAGGGTTCTTCCCCGAAGGAGGTTCAGGCCCCTAAAAAGGAGGATAAATAGCTCAGGTAAAAACATCTTAGAGATAGCTTACATTTCACGGCCTTAAAACCGCGAAAACCATGCAGTCAAGTCTGCATTTTTTAGATTGTTTTATGTGAAGTGACGAGACAAGCAAATCGCTCGCCTGTTAAATGTCACGTTTGCCCATAACAGGTCTGCGCCACCCAGAATTTTGAACTCGCAGAGTTTCAAGACCCAGCGCGGCACAGCACTGCGCTCGTCACCCTGCATGAGATATAAGTTGTTTAATCTCCTATTTGCCCTGTAATTTCACTGGAAACAATGCCCTTCCAACTGGAACACTGTAATGTTTGCACATTACTGCTTGACGGTGAAATAACTGGCAAAGGTGTGGTACCTACTTCCTACTTCCCCAGGCGGGCTCTGCAAAAGAGCTCTACCACTACGATTTCCGCGGCTTGCAAATGATTTAATAAATCAGGCAGATGCGGCGCTCATCTGAAAGTAGGTACAGCATCCTGGCGCTATCCATAACAAGTCTTCCGAGCCGGCATCACTGGGTAGATATGCGGTTCGCCCACGGTAACGCAGGTCCGGGTTCGAAACTCGATACCAATACTCAGTTTGCAAAACTACAAACTTATCATTTGAGGTGGGTAAATGGAGAACTAACGATGTTTATTTCAATAAAAAAGATCTTTTTAATAATAAAAAAGTTTTATTATTACATAGTATATAAAAATACGACACTAAATAAAACCTAACTGATCTTGAAGACCGCCCATCCATCCTTCAACCTTTAATCCTCCCACTGCTGGGATACAGGTCTACCCTCGAAGGGTGATTAGGCCGTATTCCACCACGGTGGCCAAGTGCGGGTTGGTGAAGACCGCCCATGGGAAAATAATGAGTAAAAAATTATTTTAATTATTTATTTGATTTTCCGCAAAGCAACGCCTCATTCCTTTGCTAAAATATAACGTACTGTGTAAATGTATTTATTTTACACTAGTTACGTCCCTCGGGTTCACCCGCAGGAACCGCCAACTTTTCCGATATAAAAAACATTCTAAATGTGAATCCAGGGTATAAGTTACTTCCATACCAAACTCCATCCAAATCCATTCAACCGTTTTTGTGTGATTAAGTAACAAACATACCTACTTCCACATTTTTTTAAATAAGTAAGATTTTTAAAAATCTTTAAAACTGGTAACTAACACATCAAAATGAAATATAATTTAATAAAAAACTTGTAAAAATAAATTACACACAAAAATCTAATATTTGTTCAAAAATATCGATGGTGGCTCCACCGTCCAACTTTGCAGATAACTTTGTCAAAGAGATGTTCAAAACAGCTTTTTACTTTCATTCACTGTTGCCATCTTCTTAATTTCCTTGTAGTTTCAAGGACAATGTCGGCATTCTTATAATCTATCTCTACGGATGTATGTATATAAAAATGTGTTGATAGATGTGTTTGTCTGTAGAGAAATTAAAAATATATATTTTTTTCGTTCATTTTGTCGAGTGTCATTGACATTTGGTTGGTCCCATAGTAAAAGTTGTTCATAATGATGAGTACTATGAGCCCTTTTTGGCTTAGCATACCCTTTACGAATAACCCTGTAGATTAGTTACGAAAATGCAGAATCAACGCCAACGTGTTTTAAAGCTAACCCGACTGTCGGCTCCAGTTCCGGCAGATTGATGAACTGCAATGATAATAATTAGATAAGCTGATTAAACTCGGACATACAATGTCGGACGACGATCGGTTATGAAACTAGGCGGGGAGACGCCGACGTCTACGAATTACTAATCAAACCAATAAAAAAAAAAATGTGAATTATTAACTGACCTTAATTAACATTTAATGTTTGAGGATTGAATCGGATGGATTAAATGGTAAAAATCTGTTTTATCACTAGCTGCGCTCTGCGATTCCACCCGCGTTTACCGGGATAAAAGTAGCCTATGTGTTAATCCAGACCATGAACGACCTTCATTCATCCAAATCCGTCCAGTCGTTTCAGCGTTCATTAGTAACAAATATACATACCTACACTTTCACATTTATAATATTAGTAAGATAAGATAAGATAGAAGTAAGAGAATATTTTATTCACAGAAACTTAAATTATGAAAATACATATGAAAATTAAAATGTAATTAAATTAAAAACTAAACCAATACAACTAAACTAAACTAATCTAAAAGGCCGCTGCCTGCGGGAATTGTTCCCAAATAGAAATAGAAATAGATAGAAGTAATTTATTGAATCAGGTGTTACTGCATGGAAATTCATCTTCCTAAAACTGTTTTTCAATTGTATTTCTAGTGTATTTCATTCAATCTTTATTTTCTTAGCCTTCAAATTGAGTCAGATATTAAAATAAATTTAGGGGTTTTCGTAATCTTTAAATAATTAACCTTATACAAATATTCTTACTTTCATACAAAATATATTCAAACTAAAAACGTGCTCCTTTTTACCGACTTAAAAAAAGATATCTAGACAATTGAAACGTGATAAAAATCTCGTTATCTCCCGAACTATCATATAGATTGGCTATTCCACCTTCGTGTACATAAATACACTGATTAAAATAATAAATGCTTTAATTACTAGTTGAAGAAGTTACAGAAATTATTGGTGTCGTAATATTACGAATGAAATCTTCTGTTGTAGAGAGAACACAATAAATAAACAATCTAAACAAGTTACAACTCAAATAAATTTTTAAAAACAAGCTTTTATTGCATCATCGGAGTTACACAGGTACCCAAATTTCAGCTCAATCGGACATCGGGAAGTGGTTCAAAATTCCGTTGCAAGATTTGACCCAAACTAAATCAACAAACAGGGCAATTTATTGAAACAGAGTAAGCTAAATAAAAATGAAAAGCGTTTCATACGTTTCATAGCTCCCTTAGCACTGGGATTAATTGTGTCAGGGATGCCTTCTTCCCCTCTTTTGGGTCTTTACATCCTACTATTTTAGATCAACTCCTACTTTTTTGACAAAGTAACTTTTTCTCCTCTTTCTTTCTCCTTACAAGAACAATCGATGTTACTAATGCCCTTTGGTTCTACGTGGTTATGAGGAAAGGGTAGGGATATTTAAGCCGAAAAGGTCTCAAAATACTCATCATTGTGAACAACTTTTACTAAGGAACCACTGAAATCGCGAAAAAAATCAGTTAATCGTGTATTGAACTTTTTCTATTATAACAGCTGGTTTTTCGCGATTTCATGGTTGGTCCCATAGTAAAACTTGTTCATAATGATGAGTACTATAAGCCCTTTTCGGCTTAGCATACCTTTTTATCATAAGGTTTAGTATATTTACCCATATACGTTTAACTAGCTTTACCATAGGTGTCCCGGCCTAGACGCGGATCTGGTCGCAGCCACAAACAGTTATCTCCCTCTCACCTATTTCCCTCTCTCTTTGAAAGGTAATAACTTTTCATTGATTATACTTGATACCCATAAAATTACCATAAAATCCTTGCGGTCGCCTATTCTCTTGAAACTTTACCTCCAACGGTCAAACCGACTCATTTATAAGGAAGATTATTGTCCCGGATCTGTGGTGAAGGAAACGTTGTGAATCAGATAGAAAGGGACCAAGGTTGCTCGGGAGAGAGACCAGCCCTAGCGTCAGAACTTTGGACTGTCCTAAGTCTTAACTAATATTAAATGCCAAAGTGAGTTTAATAGAAAGGGACTAAGGTTGCTTGGCTATAATTCATCATCATTATTAATATTTTACCGCAGTCCGTAGTACCAGGACGCGACCGTTAATACTTCACGTCTGTTATCACTCCTTGATAAAGATCACTGAATGTTATCAAGACTACAGTAATATATTTTTAGCGTACCCGATTTAATTATACGTGAGGAGTCCCATGTATTTAAAACAAAACGTGTTAAAACCACGTTAGTAAGAACCGCCATGTTTTCTTTTCTTGTTTCGCCGTACGCTTTTGTGATAGGAACTTTTTGTGATAGGAACTGGTCAGACCGATATTAAAAAGAAATAACGATAAATAAGTTATATTTAAAGTTTATTAGTTTAATCCTGAATTATGTGATTTATTGGGTCCGTAAACCCCAAATGATACATAGCCAATGAGTAATAATTTATTTTCTAGCAGCCCTATTGGCTAAATTTGAAGTTCGAAGATGCAAGATGTGGATTGCCCTTCCATCGAAGTTCTTTTCGCCGAACTACAACATGGGGCGTTTTAAAAGGGAGTCTACAAGCACCTCTCCGGGCTGGGGAAGCAACATCAACGCCGCTAGTGTAGCAGGTGTCCAGGCGGTTTTGCCGTTTGTCGCTCTTTTATATAAAAAAACACACACAAAAAGAAAAACAAAACGAAGGTCATCAAAATTAGTCGATACAAAATGTTGATTCAATTAAGTTCACTCATCTGGTTTCAAAGTGAAGGCCAGAGACGTCACCTCGGGCTTGGGGAAAGCCATATTGCCCACCTTGAATTTCATGAACAATCATCGAACGTTGGAGAAATTAGCCGTTAGTCAGAAATAAAAATCGTATCGGTTTTAAAAATCAAGTCGGTATTCAAAAAATCGTATCGGTACAGGGGCATATAAAGGAGGAGGACACTGGTTGAAATTACCACCCCTCCTCCTGAAACCTATTTCACTAAAATAAAGATTTTTTTTCCAAATAAGTAACTATAATATCTACTTTTTTGACTTATGCGTCAATGAGTTACCTCATCACGCATCACAAGTCTCAACCTATCTAAATACATTATAATTTGTCACCAAACCACAAAACCAATATTTGATCATTCTTTACTTCATCAACATCATCCTTGGCCATCTCTTTTCCACCATAAGTCTATCTCTTGTTGTGCCATCTGCCTCAGTCACGTGTCTATCGGTTCTAGGTACCATATTTTTTGTTTAGAACGAATTTAATAGGTCAAAAAAAATATTTGTCTATAAAGTCGGTTTTGACAACGTCATAACAAAACATTGATGAAATGATTGCATACTGTTCTCGCTCCGATCGTGACGTCACAAGGATCGTAACAGGACACGTAACGGGACACCTTTTCGTGCGTGCAGCCGGCGTTCATCGATTCATTAGACGTTGTCACGTCAAAAACAAACAATAGCCCCCGAACAAAATCCTAGCTTCGCCCCAGTCGGCCACACTGCTACTTTCCTCGCCGCTCGACTCCAGGGCCACGGTCACGGAGCACATCCGTGCGTGCGTCATGTGCCGTCATTTTTCTCATTGTTACAGGATGTTATGCGTACAGTCATTCACAGAACACTTGGCTACATTTTCTACACAATAATCATCTTAGAATATCAAAAACTCTTTACCTACTCTTTATTTTTCCTGATTTTATTGACGTGACGTCTAATAAATCGATGAACGCCGGCTGCACGCACGAAAAAGTGTCCCGTAAGTGCCGGGCCACACGGTGCGGTGCGGCTCCGGCGCGGCGCCTGAGCGGTGCCGCAACGTTTTCCTACATATAAAAATGTATGGTATGCCACACGGTACGTCCGGCACCGCTCCGGCGCACGCAGGCGCACCGGACAACGGCGCGAGGCAGACGAAGCGGGGAGGGGTGCGGAGTGATGCGGTGCGGTGCGGTGCCGCACCGTGTGGCCTGGCCCTTACGCTCATTGTGACGTCACGATCGGAGCGAGAACAGTATGCAATCATTTCATCAATGTTTTGTTATGACACGAAAAACACGAACACGAACCACTTTTACGATGTGGCCAACCCTGGAATCACGAAAATAAAAATCATGTCTTCTGTATACATTTTGTCGAGTGTCGCTGTCATTTTTCTATGGAACAGCTGATTTTTTTCGCGATGCCCGAGTTTGTCCCATAGTAAAAGTTGTTCATAATGATGAGTACCATGAGCCCTATTCAGTATTTAATAATAGCATATACATAATTTGCAGAAGAAATACAAAATAACGTTTCATTTCTTGCATTTGCAAGTTCTGACTCATAAGCTTATATATATTTAGAAAGCAATTTGATCACAAATTATACTTAATCAACGTTCGCAAAAATAACTGTATTTTAAATACTGTTTTGTAGAATCAGAAGAATAGCAATTAGTTGATTGTTTTCAAAAAGTTCGTCAAAAGCCTAGATTATTCTAACTAATAGAAATCTAATATAAAAATGGGAATGTGAGTTTGTTTGTTGTAGTTTGATTACACGTAAAGAGTAGGTACAGTGGAAAGACAGTGCCCTCGGCCGAGTACTCGGTTTGTATAAACAGCTTGACGAGGCGAGACAGTCACTAAAACCATGATTTGTTTGCTCGGCCGAGTGTAGTCATTTACTGTCTCACCACTGTTCATTACGTTTTATTTTATTTAATTAATTGAGTGACGAGACGAGAAAATCGCTCGCCTGATGTTAAACGTCACGTTTGCCCATAACAGATCTGCGTCACCCAGAATTTTGAACTCGCAGAATTCAAGCCCCTGCGCGGCACAGCACTGCGCTCGTCACCCTGAGATATAAGATGTTTAATCTCCTATTTGCTGAAATGTGTACGTTACGTGTAATTAACCCGTTACGCTTTCTCGCATTAACTAAACCGATCATCATGAATCTTTGCACATACGTTGTCAGGGTACAGAAAAGAAAATACTTCTTTTCATCATCATAATTATTACCTTTTTCCATCGTCACGCGGATGAAACCACGGGGCGCAGCTAGTCATAACATAAATTAGAATAACTGGAAATGTTTATAGTATTTTTAATTTAGCTTTTTAAATGCTTTTCCGCTTTGCTAATGTCGATAGATTTAATTCATATTTAATTTTGTTTTAAAGTATTTTCCTATTCTGTAAAATGTAATCAATTATTAAACTGCTGGGGTATCAGGCAATGGCGGATCCAGGAGGGGGGGGGGGATAAGAGTCTCGAGCCCCACCCAAGAGTACCCCAAAAATCTATAATTAAGTACTATTTGTTATTTGTTGTGATCTGTAATGAAAATTACCAATGACTTTTTTGATTATTTTTTTTGAATATGATATACCCTTGTTTGTTTTCTGTACATGACAAATAATCCATAAATTACGTCACACGTAAAGGGGACGGGGTCGGAGGGGGTCTTAAGTGTTGTAACGTCACATTACAATTTCTAATATCAAAGTATTACGACTTTTCTTTTAATTTTATAATTTCTAGACGTAAAAGTCAAGTTCAAGTTGTGACGAGAAAGTAATTCATGGATGGTCTTTCTACTTTTACCTTACTTTTTAACCGACTTCCGAAAAGAAGACGGTTCTCAATTCGACGAGAATGTTTTTTTTTTTGTGTGCATGTTACGCGATTACGCCGTCAATTATGAACGGATTTTGATAATTGTTATTTTGTTTGGTAGGTCATAAGTCAGATAATTCAGCCAGTAGACAGTTTTGCAGATTTTACTTTGACTGGCACCGACTCCAAAACTGACTAATTCTATTATATCTTTAGTTGTCCTTTAATGCACTTTGCTTTAAACTAATTAAAAATGTATTTCCTACTTTTTAGTTAAACTTTTACAAGTAGTCTTGAAGTCGGTTTTTGTTTTTTTCGTAAAAAATAATTTTACTCAACAGAAAAATCCAGTTTTCCCTTTTAACTTTTCTACATAACAGTACGCGAGCGGCAAACACCGCCATCCTCGGTTTTCACAACCGGACATGGGTTGTAAGGCGGCGGAAAAACTGCGATTACATCTCCGTATTATAATTAATTACTTGTCTACTTGAAGAGCATTGTTTCTGTGAGAATTTATTATTACGGCTTACTTTACAGCTATATTTAAAAATAGCCATATAAAATGTACCAATGGGAATAACTTTTCTGTAATCTATTTATTATCGATTCTATTTTCCTACTTTTTCTATATCATTTCGATTGCAGAGTTGCAACTTGGCTAGGGGGTTGGGGTTATAAGAAAAGGGTATACTAAGGGTGACAAATCAACATCGAGCTGTACTGCGCTGTGCTGTGCTGTGTTTCTTAAGCTACGTTTTATTAACAATCAACATCAAATGCCGAACACCCCAGTGGTTTTAGTGGGTATGCCGCCGCAGGGCGGAGACTCCCACATAACCACCCTGCCTCCCCCGGGGCGGGCGTGGTATCCATAAAGGATTTCCACTGGGTAAACAAAAAAAAAAAAAAAGGCTACGGTCTGTTTAAAAACGCAGCAGTCTCGAGCGAGGCGCGCTACCCGCCGTGCTGAGCCGCGCTGTGCCGAACTGTGCTATGTTTTTTATGGATTTTTATGTGCTGATTACTTTTTTGGTGGATGGACAACGTAGTTCTAGTTTAGATTAGCTTAGTTCAGTGAGTTTAGTTTTCATTTAGTTTAGCCGGCGGTGGACGTTCGGCTTTATACTGAGCTAAGCAAAGCGCAGCACAGCATGGTTTGTTTCTATCCTCATTGAAATATTAGACGAGCGAGTTGACCAAACATAGCACAGCGCAGTACAGCTAGTAGCTCGATGTTGATTTGTCACCCTAAGTGGGCTCATAGTACTCATCATTATGAATAACGTTTACTGTTACCCTTAATAAATGTTGTTCATATTGATTGAGTTGTTGTCTGTCAGTTTATCACAGCCAATTTTGTCCGCGGTCAAAAATAACATTTGCGCAGATGACTATTTAAATACTCGGCCTTCTTTAAACAGTACATTCTTTGGACTAATCATATTTAAATGATTAAATGACAAATAGCTAAATGAACCGCCCATTCGACCTTCTTTACTTTACCTAGATTGCCAAAATTAATTCTCAAAGGTCATTTGACCGCTTGTGGTCAAACGCGTGACTAAAGAAAACTCATCAGTGGTCATTAAGCTAACAGTACTTATACTTACGTACTTATAAAATAAAGCCGGCTTAAAGTTAGTCACGGTTTAAAATTTTCTGTCTTGTTTTCGCGCGAGACTCTTTACGTCGCGTTAGTGAGAAGTTGTCAGAGCATTTTAGGCAGTGACTAAGTTTAAGCAGTGTTTATAAGTAGATAAGGTCTTTTTTGTCTAACTGATTATAGCAAGTATTTGGGGTTGGGTTTATTTTAACACTTGGAACAAGCGGTCTTCAAGTCGCGAGTGACTCGGTTTGTTTTCGGCGCGCGTGCTGCATCGTAGACCGCGGCATTGCGAGCCAGCAGACGAGATGGCGGACAAACGCATCCTATCAACGAATAAAACGTAGGTCAACGAATCGATGGTCTAGCCCCCTAGCCAACAACTGACGGCCTTATCGCCAAAAGCGACCTTAGGATGGAGATGGAGAGGATAGATAAAATAAATACCACCTGCTTACCATCAGGCAAGATGGTGGTCAAACGCAAGCCTATAATTGAATAAAAAATAATAATAATAATAGAATGGGTATACTATTATTAGAATACCCATTTATTATTTTATTTTAATACCCCCCCCCCCCCCCCCCCCCCCCAATCAAAAGGTCCCGACAACGAAAAAATTCTATTAAATGTTGAGCCTGTATACCAGGTTTCGTCCAGATTTGTAGAGAAGTGCGACCTGTACGCGAGTACCGACATACAAACATCCGGACTCTCGCGAAGTCTACTGTTCGCAGAACTACTAGTGTACATGCGAATTATCATCGTAATCACAGTTAATCTAATCATTAAGCTGATTCAGACGTTTAGTTCAGGTCTGTCTCGGTATGCGTATGCTCGTAGGCGGCGGCCGCTAGATATGACCTTCGAGTGAGGGTTTCGTCACGTATTGTTGAGTTAACAATACCAATAAGGATTACGGGCTTAAACGTTCGCTATGAATAATATTGAATTTGATTGGTTTTGGTTGTTTGAGATGCGAGTGCAATGTTTTTGAAGAGGTTGTGGATAGAGCGAAACAGAGAAGATTGACCTCAAGAGTGACCTTAAATCATCATGGGATATGCGGGTTTATAGCAAAAGGGTGTTCTAAGCCGAAAAGGGCTTATAGTACTCATTATTATACTTTTATTGTGGAACCAGTCCCGAATTTGGTTATGCTAAGTTGAAAAGGGTTCGAAGTACTTATAATTGTGAACAATTTTTAATACTCGCATGGCACAGGTCCAAAATTCACAAAAAAATCAGCTACTCCATACATTTTGTCGAGTGTCACTGACTTTTTTCTATGGAACAGCGGATTTTTTTTCGTGATGATTAAAAACGGCGGTGACAACTTTGATGAAAAGTAGACTGTCTTTTTCTGTACCCTGACAACGTGCAGGCAAAATTTCACATAAATAAAAAAAAAACGTTTCACTCTCATATAGCTCCCCACTAGGATAAATTCCTGTGTCGGGGATGCCATGGAACATACACAAAGACAAGGACAACTAACACCCAGACCCAGAACAGATATTTAAATTCATCATTCAAACATCTGCCCGACCGGGAATCGAACCCGGGACCTCTGGAATATAAGGCGGATATTATTACCACTGAGCCAAACAGGCTGTTGACATGATGATCGGTTGAGTAGTTAAGGCGTTATAGCGTAACAAACCTACTCACTATCACATTTCAAACATTAGTAAAAACTGATCTTTATAACAAGGACGAATTCTCCAAATTCTTTGTTACGCATCAAATAAATATCTCAGAAACAATTTATGATTTCGCAGTGACCTACCGAGTTCGATATTTATTTGACCGTTTGAATAACATCTTCATTCTGCTATTATGTAATGTCAAGGCTGCTGTAGTCATGACTGTCAAATTGCTCCTGTCATATTGTCAATTTAAACGGCGAGAAGATTGTTTGGAAGCTTCGGGCGGTGTCTGTACGGGTGAAGCGTATGCAGAGACGCAGGTGACGCAGCACAGAACAGATTTAGCAGGCAGAGCAGGCGAGACAGACATAGCGCGCAGAGCAGGACAGACACACGTCCGCCCCGCGCGTGCTGCCCCGCAGTACGCAGCTCTCAGTAGAGCAGGCGAGACAGACATAGCGCGCAGAGCAGGACAGACACACGTCCGCCCCGCGCGTGCTGCCCCGCAGTACGCAGCTCTCAGTAGAGCAGGCGAGACAGACATAGCGCGCAGAGCAGGACAGACACACGTCCGCCCCGCGCGTGCTGCCCCGCAGTACGCAGCTCTCAGTAGAGCAGGCGAGACAGACATAGCGCGCAGAGCAGGACAGACACACGTCCGCCCCGCGCGTGCTGCCCCGCAGTACGCAGCTCTCAGTAGAGCAGGCGAGACAGACATAGCGCGCAGAGCAGGACAGACACACGTCCGCCCCGCGCGTGCTGCCCCGCAGTACGCAGCTCTCAGTAGAGCAGGCGAGACAGACATAGCGCGCAGAGCAGGACAGACACACGTCCGCCTCGCGCGTGCTGCCCCGCAGTACGCAGCTCTCAGTAGAGCAGGCGAGACAGACATATCGTGAAGAGCAGGACAGACACACGTCCGCCCCAGCTCACGCAGCTGTCAGTATGTTCATGCATTACTAGATCTGCTCTGCCGGAGCTGCGAGACCTGTCTCAGGCTGTGCTGAGCCGCAGGTGACGCAAACAGTCTGTCCTGCTCTACGTCTCTACGCCTGTATTTCTATCTCGCTTGCTCTACCCTGGAAAATCAGCCCACCTAGCCATGGAAAACTAGGATTATGGCAATGATACGAGTATATCTATGATCTATCTATGATCTATTCTATTTTCTATAACAGAAATGTCATTTCTATACATTATCCTAGTAGTTTTCTATAGCGTTTCGATTATGGAATCGCAACTTGGCTAGAGGCTGTTTTTGCAGGGCATAGCAAGCGAGATAGATATAGGGTGTAGAGCAGGACAGACACATGAGAGCAGATCTAGTAATGCATGAACGTATTGCGGGGCAGCACGCGCGGGGCGGACGTGTGTCTGTCCTGCTCTGCGAGCTATGTCTGTCTCGCTTCTGCCCTGCTAAATCTGTTCTGTGCTGCGTCACCTGCGTCTCTGCATACGCTTAGCCTAAGTCGTAACTTTGTAGGAGTCTTAAACAATTTCAATACTATTCAATTTTTATAATGATATCAGTTAAGGTCAAAATATCTTCCACCACCTTTTTTTAACTGACTTCATAAAAAGGTTATTCGAGCTATGATTTCAGAGTCGGTGTGTTGTTTGACAGTTCGAAATGACTATTACAGGGTTATACAGTAAGAGTATGCTAAGCCGAAAAGGGCTCATAGTACTCATCATTATGAACAACTTTTACTATGAGGCCAAACCCGGAATTCGCAAAAAAATCAGCTGTTCCATACATTTTGTCGAGTGTCATTGTCATTTTTCTATGAACAGCTACTTTTTTTTAAACCTCCATTTCTTGCAGTCGGCTAAACAATAGTCTAACCCTGCTTAGTTCGCTCAGACAAATATGTTAAGGCCAAGCACAACGCTTGCCATTTCTCAATTCTGTCATAACTGATTAATTCACACACTTAACTAAACTATTGTAAAATGTGAAACTGTATATATTTTAGGTATTTACTATTGTACCTTGTCACAGTAACATTTTGCTTAACATCAGGCGAGATAAATTTAGATAAACTCTATATTGTTCACACCATAAATTACAAACAAAAGGATTACAACACCTAAAACTAGGGCGACAACTGGCGGCCTTATCTCTAAAAGCGATCTCTTGCAGGCAACCTTAGGATGGAGAGGATAGATACAAAAGTAGAAAAACGGGGTGAGATAGTGGTCAAACGCAAGCCTATCACTAAATAAAAAAACGGGCCAAGTGCGAGTCAACCTCGCGCACGAAGGGTTCCTTACCGTTATCTATAAAATCGTCAAAAAAACATCATCATTATAGCGGCAACAGAAATACATCATCTGTGAAAATATCAACTGTCTAACTATCACGGTTCATGAGATACAGCCTGGTGACAGACGAATGGACAGCGGAGTTTTAGTAATAGAGTCCCGTTTCTCTCTTTGGGTACGGAACCCAAAAAATAATAAGCTGGCGGCCCGCCTAATGGTACGCGATCACCGTCGCCTGGATAAGCCTGGATAACCTGTAGCACCGAAAGCGTCACTTATACGTTGCCGACCTTTTAAGACTCTATTGATAGCTTTTGAAGAACCCAATTTTAAAAAGAACGTGATTCTTAAGCAATTTTTGTAAACGCTGTATCTATTTTGTGGTGTCAATAAATATTGTATTGTACATTATACTGTAGATCTTTAACGTTGTCTTAAACCAGTATCTTATAGTACTGAACCCTTAACGTACGACTCTGACACGCACTTGGCCGAATTTTTAACATGTTTTAGTACCTTATATTTTGGTAGTCTAAATATTTGGTTACTAGTTTAGTTCTGTAGCAATCATCTGATTTCAGTGGCGCCACCGCCCACGAGGCCCTCCTAAAATGATGACTAGGTTTGCGGACGCCCACATTTATTAGCACCATTTTGTTTGGCTAAAGGAGTTTTCATCGTTAGTACCTACCTCAAAGTGAGCGAGACAGACTAAGCGTTTGACCACAGCGCGTTGAGTTCTAAGTAGACTGCATGACACTCGAGCTGCCAGTAAAACCAATTCCAATTTTTTTAACCCTCGATGTAAATAATTGTTTTTACAAAACACAAGAACATTATTTTTACAAAACAAAAAACAAAAACCGACTTCAAAAGACCGACTATTGAGTTATTCATCTATTTGTCTATCACGTACTTAATGCAAATTTAAGACTTATATGGTTTTCTCATGGATACCATTATCAGAACTGGACTAAATTGAAATGGGACCAAATGGGAAGCGTCAGCTTTCTAATAAAAAAAGAATCATCAAAATCGATTCACCCAGTCAAAAGTTATAAGGTAACAAACATAAAAAAAAAAAAAAAACATACAGTCGAATTGATAACCTCCTCCTTTTTTGAAGTCGGTTAAAAATAGATGTTATAAGTGAGATCGCTATGTGTGTCTCTCTGTGGAACCGTAGCTTGTAGCTTTTGTGGTAGGGCTCTTTTACAGAGCCCGCCTGGGGAAGTACGACACCTTTGCCAGTTATTCCACCGCCAAGCAGTAATGTGCAAACATTACTGTGTTCCGGTTGGAAGGGCATTGTTTCCAGTGAAATTACAGGGCAAATGGGAGATTAAACATCTTATATCTCAGGGTGACGAGCGCAGTGCTGTGCCGCGCAGGGTCTTGAATTCTGCGAGTTCAAAATTCTGGGTGACGCAGACCTGTTATGGGCAAACGTGACGTTTAACATCACGCGAGCGATTTGCTCGTCTCGTCACCCAATAACATAAAAAAGTGTGAACACTGCGTTACTGCATACGTTTACAAGAGGCATACATTTTTTTTTGGTTTTTTTTTTGTAAGCTAAATTTTTTTCCAATGGGTTTTTTATACGCCTGAAATAAACGATTTTTATTTTATTTCTTTTATTTTTATTAACATAATCAATACTTCCCTACTCGCAGCACTGTAGACTGTAGAGCTTGTGTAGAGAGGAGGTTTAAAGTAGAGTTCATGGCTTCACATTTCTCTAGGCTCCATCTTTCTCTAGGCTTATCAGAGGGAAGATTCACTAAATATCGTTGCAAATTTCGTTTTCCATACGTCAGCAATAGGAAGGTTATGGACCAGCGAGGACAACAGATCTCTCTTCCTAAAACCCAGTGATTCAATAACTTCAAGGCCTTGACAACGCATAAAAATTAATAATACAGGGTTGTGAAGAAAGGGTACGCTACGCCGAAAGGGGCTCATATTACTCATCAATAACTTTTACAATGGGGCCAACCCTGAAATCGCGAAAAATAATTAGCTGTTCCGTAGATAAATGACACTCGACAAAATGTATGGATTAGCTGATTTTTTCGCGATTTCAAGTTCCATGGTAAAAGTTGTTCACAATGATTAGTATTACGGTCCCATTTCGGTTTAGCATACCCTTTCCTTATAACCCAGAACTCTCTACAAAGCTATAGGATGCAATATTAAACGATTAATAGTTGTGCAAGAGTGATTCAGTTTTGGAATTGCTTAATAAAAGCTTGCTTCATTTTGCATTGTGTCGTTTTGGAAAGTAAAGCAACAAAAAGTAAAAATGAGTTGTTAAAATTAATAAAATGAGACGGATGTACGAGTATGTATTTACGAGTTACCTTTTGTAAAGTACGTATCCTTACTAATATAAACGTGAATGTAAGTTTGTTTGTTACGCTTTCACGCGAAAACAACTTAACCGAGCATCATGAAACTTTGTACACATATTCTTGGAGATATTAGAAGTAACATACGACACTTTTTTATCCCGGAAAACGCGGGTGAAACCGCGGGGCGCCGCTAGTAGGTAATAAAAGTGACGTGGATTATATGTGGATGGAATTATATTATATACCCTATTCGCATTGACTTGTAACTTATTTTTTTCGAAAGGAGGAGGACGATAGGTCCCGCACTTGCCTCCCGCAAAGGATGCGTGCGTTTCCCCTTTGCCAGCGATTGTCCGCGCCAGAGCCGGATTTACACATTTGACGCCCGTAGGCTATTCAACATTTTGCCGCCCCTACCGACCTAAACAATTCGATACAGATACACTAGCCCTGTCCCCCTCCCTGCTCACAATAATACTTTCTTTCAGAAATCATGTCCGAAAATAAATAAAAAGACGTGTGGCACTCGGGGACTGCCGCGATAAAGCTATTGCATAGCATATTTTTTGCAAATACATAGAAGAAGATAGAAGCTATGCAATAGTTTAAAAATACTGATTGTACTGCAAATGAGTAAAAAGTAAGACAGTATTTTTTCTCTCCTGAAAAGTAGCAAAATTCAACCTAGGGATTTCTCTACCACGCTGCCTTCTCTATGTGAAGAAATATCTTACGAGCCAATAATGAAGAAGGTTCCATAATTAAAGTCATGCATACTTAAATAAATTATTCCAAAGAAGGATGGCGACGCGTGACCCACTTGAATAAAAAAAAACCAGGCCCCGTACATTAATGTTATTATGAATGTTTTAAATGATAATATTTCTCTAATTATTTCATAGGTCTCGTATATTTTTAGAAGTAGGGACTCAAAAGTTCTATTTTTTAACAAATTAGTCAATTTAATTCAGGTTCGTGAAATGAAACTCAATACGCTGCATTTTGTCAGTCATCTGTCAGTCATGTCAACTAATGTCACGTCATTTTCGGTAGTCAACCGACATGCCGACAATCGTGTTATTCTAATGCCTAGGCCGCACACATCGCGATAACCCGAAGATTCGCGTTATCCCGATGTGTGTAGCCACGTATTCGCGTATATTTCGGTGCTTCGTACGTAGCTGCGAGGACTTCGCTCCGCTGTCGGTAAATTCTCGCAGATCAAAGCGTTTTATCGCGATGAATTTCGCTTGCGTTGAATATCGCCCGAATATTATCGCGATATGTGTGGCCCAGGCATAACTATCACAGGCTTCCTGATGGATATATGCATGATGATTTGGCCTGTAATAGCATTTGCAGAAACATTAATCATGTAAGTATAGCTATTAGTGAAACGCATTTTTTGGACTAATACTCGTATTTATACCTGACGCAATCACAATACAGCTGCGTTTACAGTAGGTATGTAGTTATTTAGGTAATAATCATAATAACATTGTAGGTTATGTACCTACACAATTTAACCTTTGTTAATTATTTTCTCCCAACTTCTGTACATTAAATACTATTTGTATACGTATTCTTGTAGCATAAGTTATCATTGCTAAAAGTATCTCTAATGAACGTAGCTTGCAAATGTTAAAAAGGCTGGGTAAATCAATGTATGGGACGTCGCCATTGTTCTTTAATTGCAAACACGTTAGGCCCCGCCCTATCCCAATATACTGAAACCTTGCCAGCCAGTACCCATTAAAAAGCTACCGAATGTCAAATTAGATTACTTTTTTATTATTCCAGCCAGCATACTTTTCTGTCATAGGTGGATAAATGGAGGAACTATTTTTTTCTAAGAAAGACTGTCATTTTTTTTTTTTAACACGCTTTTATTAGCTTCACCTGTATGTTTGTATGTTTGTATGTTTGTATGTTTGTATGTTTGTATGTTTGTATGTTTGTATGTAACCGACTCCTTTGAGCGCGTTTTTGACCCACTTTAATTGTTTTGGAAGTGCAATAGTGGCGCCTCCATTGAACTATTTTTTGACTTCGGTGGGGGGTGTTAGGTTTTTTTGGAACGGGATTTCTGCATTCCACGCTCAAGGCCCGCGATAAAATCTATGCAATAGCTTAAAAAACTTGCCCCAGAATTTGCCGCCCCTGAAATCTGCCGCCCTAGGCTCCAGCCTACTCAGCCTGCTGGTAAATCCGGCTCTGGACTCCGCGCTAACCCAGCTCCTTAAAATAACGGAGCGAGGCTCTTTGCCGCTGCCACAACTGCTCCAGTGGCAAAGATGGCATGATCTGTGATGAGTCAAGCTGTTGTGATGATGATTTTTTTATTTATTTTTTATTTAGTAATAGGCTTGCATTTGGCAAGATACGGTCTGCGATGCAGCACGCTTGCGTAGAAGAAACCGATTCACTCGCGACTTGAAGACACCCAGATTATATATCTATCGGGAAAGACCCACACGGGCAGAGCATTCCACACCGTAGCGGTTCGCACAATAAAGGTGGAATCAAAGCGTTTCGGTTTTCGGTGGAATCAATACATGAATATGAATACATACGAGTATGTATTGTAACGAGTCGATATTTCAAGGTCATTGCATGAATGAGGTTATATTATATCTACTTATTATTGTATTTATTTGTCATGATAATAAAATTATTGAAATGAAATGGTAATTAAAAAAAAGAAACTATATATATGTAATCATTGTAGATTCGATAGCAGCGGTAGTTTAGTTTTATGTAGTGACCTAATAATTTTTAATGTTATTTAGTTTAAAAAGTAATTATTGTTTCATTTGGAAGTTTCAAAACAATTTTTGTTTTATTATGTTTCACACTCATAACTCCCCACTAGGATTCCCTGTCACGAATTTCATGTAACACAAAGACAAGGACAACTAACACCCAGACCCAGAACAGATCATTTAAACATCTGCTCGGCCGGGAATCGAAACCCGGACCTCTTGGTCATAAGGCGGACCTACTGCCGCTGAGGTAAAAATAGGTAAAAATAGAGGGGTATTAAAACACGAATGTGAGTTTTAAAACCGAGCCGTAGGCGAGATTTTTAATAGTATCACACGAGTGTTTTAATACCTAGTTATGTGCAGTTGCATACACTACTTTATCTACTCTCATATCATAAAATGCGAAATACAAACTTTAATACAAATTTATATTGACATACTTTATGAACACACCACCGAAATCAAAAAATGGCATCAATGGCGATGGCGTCCTGAGATGGCGCAAAAACCAGGCGGTCACGCGCATGCGCTAACGCAGCTTAGGTAATAGTTACTACGTGCCAAAAGAGTCAAGTGAGAAACTGTATCGTAATGACAAAAAAAGTTACATTAAAACACTATTTTGTTAGGGATTTAATGGTATTGTTTCAAAGTATGTCATTATAGATTCGTTTTGAAGTTCGTAATTTGAATTTTACGATAATAATATGAGAGTAGATAAATTATCATCATAATTTAAAATTTGCCGCGCTGTGCGTCGTCGGCAAAGCAGACTGACTCGGCACAGTGTCGGTAAAGTTGTCTAAATAAAAGATGGCCGGTTTTTGATAATGGAATGACTTGCTTGTGAAGAGCCTTTGAAAAATGCAAATCGATATTTTGATAGAATAAACTTTAAATGTCGTTTCTTTGTTTTCTTAATTTGTGTAATGTCATTTGCTTTTAACTTGAAAAGAGATTAAAATAAAACTGTGTTTATAGAGCAACGCATCGTAGTTTATTTCACATCATAGAAAAAGAATAGTCGATATGTAGGTATAAAAAACTTAGACCTTTATTGAAATATTTTCAAGTATTCATCTCAGGAAACTGGATTGCAACAATAGGCCCAAGTTTGAAGGCATTTTAAGACAGATCAAAATTTTCTAAAACTATTGGCCTCCTTGTCTAATGGCTTGCAATGATAAAGACAGATATATTTTTAGTTAGTTTAGATCTGTCATAAAATGCCTTCAAACTTGGGCCTAATGACATAATTTAATCATTGTAGTTCGTGTCTCTTCAATAAAGTATGGTATTTGAATGTAAATCGAATTGCCGTAGATAATTGGTAAAATACCGGGTGGTGTCGGCGCGTCACGTCTAGAATTTAATATTTAAATTTGAAATAATTCAGATCTACTATATATAGTTATAGATACATATATCTATATAGATAATAACTGTTTTTCTAGTGTATTTATGCCTTCAAATCGCGTCAACAGGGAGACGCTTGAAATATTCACAGAATATGTAGTTATATATTCGCTTTGAAAATAAATAATTAAATATTCGTGTACAGCAATCGTGATTTTTTCGCCGTTTTATAGATTGGTACGAGGCACGAGGCCCTTCGTGCGGAGCCGACTCGCACTTGGCCGGTTTATCTTTTTCCTTCTCTGCAGTATATTATAGTTTACACTAAACCGAAAATGGTTCATATTTCTCATCATTCTAAACAACTGACACATGACAGACTATAACTATGGGGCTACCGATAGTACAGAAATAGCCCATAGAGACAAACTTATCAATTCATTATTTAAACGAGGGGTACCTACCGTAGTAAACTACGCGACTCCCTTCACAAAAACTATTCTCCGATGTCTCCGTTGTAAATATTAATATTAATCTAATCTAATTCAGTCAGTGAATCTAAGTAACAATATGCCTCATACAGTCTCGGATAATCTCGTCACCGCGATTCAGGATTTCGTCCGCTCGACTTGAGCCGCCATCTATCGTTAATTCGTTACCCGGTGGCAACTGTTGACGTCACACTGAAAACTGTTTTAATTATCATCCGACTTCCAAAAAGGAGAGGGTTCTCAATTCAACTGTTTCTTGCTTTTTTTATTTGTTTACAATCCTAAAATAGAGTACGAAAAAAAATTAGCAGTTCGATGGAAAAATGTGAATGACACTCGACAAAATGATCAGCTGATTTTTTTTCATGAATTCCGTGTTAGTCCCATAGTAAAAGTTGTTCGTAATTATGAGTAGGTACTATGAGCCCTTTTCGACTTAGCATACCCTTGTAAAAGCTCGATATTTCTCCTTATCCTGGTAATATAAAAACAAATAAATGTTTACAAACAATTATAATTCAAGCACAATCCAAAATCCCATCCGAACTCTCGAGAGCTCCGAACGATCTCCCGCCTTTTCTTGTCTTCCTTTTTCAAAAACCTCAAGTTTATTTTACTCAACTGTTCCTGCCAACTATAAAGGAAAGAGGTCCTATTACTTATGATCTTAAATGTCACATCCAATATGTGATTGTAGCGAATAAGCACAGGTTTGAAACAGCTTAAATTAAATAAACTCTGAGTGTTCATTCAAAAGGTTTAGATTAATACAATACTTAAGTACTAAGTAATCAGATAGTGTTAACAAAATATTACTATTCCTAACACTTGTCTTATAATTATCTCTGTAGAGACTAGGCCATCGCTGCGCTCGGTCAATAAGGTTGTTTCTACCAAACATAGCTATATTTTCTATTGTTACTGTCGTTCTATTTCCTAGTATGAATAAATGGCAAGGGGGGGGGGGGGCAATGCCCCCGGACGCGGGATGTTTGACCTCATTTATAATATTTTTTCTTGCATTGTGTATTGGTATTCCCGAAGAAAATATGCTACATCTGTGATTGAACGATTTATGCAAATTTCTATGTTGAGGTCGTCGCCACAGTGTACGTAGTAGTTGGTATGATAAACTGAGTACAGGCCGTGGTACAGGTAAAGGTGGTTATACGCTGGGAATCTTTATCCGACTGCCTAGAAATGAGGATGTGCTGTGAGCTTTTCAGGTAGGTACCTTAATTTATTTTGGTATTGCAATTTTTATCGGGTATAAGACTCGACTGCAAATTACAGGGTTATAAGAAAAGGGTATGCTAAGCCGAAAGGGCTTAGCACTTTTCATTTCGTACAACTTTTGCTATCGGCTACCCTTTTCGTTTCTTCTTATATTCTTTTTCATACCCTTTTCTCACAACCCTGTAAAACTTAAACGTTAGTACTCCGCACTTTAGTTAGCACAAGTTTAATGACATACATACAGGGTGTGGCGTTAAGAGTGGATAATCCTTTACTTACGGCTGGGAGACATCACGACTGTTCGGAAAATGACAGTTTGTATTCAGTAAAAGAGTCACGGTTTACCAATTTAAAATTTGACATTTCTGAAAATTTGAGGAAAATTAGACTTTAAATTCCTATGTTCAATAACTCGAAACCCGTGACACTTTTACTAAATACAAATTGACTTTTTCCGAACAGTCGTGAACTCGTGATGTCTTCAGTAAAAGATTATCCGCACTCTTTACGCCACACCCTGTATACCTGAAAAACATTACCCTCTTTCTAGGACAGTCGAGTGAATCATCAAACAATAAAACTCATCACAGCAAGACTATTTCTCATATTTATTTATTTCCATAATTTTCCTAACTTAAGAGGCCAGTGTTTCTATTCTATTTATTATATAAATATTTATACATACAACAGTAACATTACAAAACTTAGACTTAAGTGTTTTTAAAAGTTACAGAAATGTCCAAACATACAATATACATATAATCATAATATTATAAATGATAAAGTTTGTCTGTATTTTTGTTACTCCTTCGCGTTGAAACGGCTGGACGAAAATTGATGACATTTTGAATGATTATAGGTTTACAGGGTTATTAGGAGAGGGTACGCTAAGTCGAAAAGGGCTCGTAGAACTCATTATGAAAAACTTTTACTATGGGGCCAAACCAGAAATCGAAAAAAAAACAGCATTTTGTCGAGTGTCATTGTCATGTTTCTATGGAACACCTGATTTTTTCTCTAATCTAGATTTGGTCCCATAGTAAAAGTTGTTCATAATGATGTGTACTACGAGCCCTTTTGACATAGCATACCCTTTCCTAATAACCCTGAATTATCACCTAGGTTACTTTTCATCGTCTTTTCAACGCGGGCGAAACCACAAGACACAGCTAGTAAATAAGTACTAAGCATAGCTTAAATTAAAGAAAACAAGACTCAAGTGTGTATCCCCTTAACAATACCATCTTAGAACTCTAACCATTGTTTCGAATCGAAAACTACACACAAACTTTACCGTAACTGACATTTCTTTTCAATCAAATATGTACCGTATGTCGCAGGAAATAAGGTATAAAATAATAGAAATAAAACTACACAAAAACTATAACTTAACTGACTTTTCTTTTCAATCTAATATGTACCGTATTTCCCCAGGAAATAAGGTATAAAATAGTAGAAACTATGAAGGGATATAAGATGTTTTGTCTGTTTAAAGACACACCCACATTTCGACCTCAGAGCAAAGGTTATCATATGACATAGGCCTCCGTTGTTAGATGTATTGTATTATATATATGACTTCATTTTGTATATATATATAATACATAATATACAGGGTACGCTAAGCCGAAAAGGGCTCATAGTACTCATCATTATGAATAACTTTTACTATAGGACCAACCCGAAATTCGCGAAAAAATCAGCTGTTACATAGAAAAATGTCAATGACACTCGACAAAATGTATGGAACAGCTGATTTTGTTGCTAATTTTGGGTTGGTCCCAACGTAAAAGTTGTTCATAATGATGAGTACTATAAGCCCTTTTCGGCTTAGCATACCCTTTATGAATAACCCTATATAACTACCGGACATAAAGTATGATAAGTTTGCTATCTATTAGCAGATTGACTCCTTTAGATCTTAAAAATAACATTATTATAGTTAAGAAAACAAATTTTATTGGTCAATTGATATAAAATTTTGTCTTTTTGACGGACGATATTGACAACTCTTTAAAATCCGCGAAAGAGACAGGTAGTTGTCTAACCTTTTCTCACTCCTTTAAAAAACTTTTTTTAAACGCATCCGACTTGCGCAGCAAGTTTTAGCATATATATTATGTACTCATCTTTGGCCGTTACTAAAAACCTGGTAGAATTTATTTGCTTAAAAACAAGCGAGCTATGGTCAAACGCCTAGCCTGTCACCATAAAATAAATAACGTTTCACACTCATGTCTCCCCACTAGGATACCCTGTGTCGGATGCCATGAAACACAAAGACAAGGACAACTAACACCCAGACCCAGAACTGATATTTAAATTCATTCAAACATCTGCCCGGCCGGGACCGAACCCGGGACCTCTGGCTTATATGGCGGATATTATTACCGCTGAGCCAAACAGGCCGTCTAAAATACTACAAACCCCAGGCCGACCTCAATACCAGGATACGTAATAAAAGATAGGTAATAATATATTTAGAACTAGACTCGAAAGCATGCGGTCTCGAAACTTTTAAAACCATTCTAAAATAAAAATTCCATAAACATTACATCATTTTTGCTTTTAGTTGTTATTCGTATAAGATTATAGAGATTATTAACTACAAGCTGATGCCCGCGGTTTTACCTGTTATTTTTCAGCACGGGCGTGGACAAAAATCCCTGAAAAAATCACAGCTTTCAAAAGCTTTTATTTAACTTGCAATGTATGTTATGTAACTATGTTTGTTCGGGTGGAATCTTGCAACTCAATTTTGAACCACTTCCCGATGTCCGATTGAGCTGAAATTTGGTATACCTGTGTAACTCCGATGACAATGCAGTAAAAGCTTGTTTTTAAAATATTTTTAAAATTGACTTATTTCCACCGTTTTGATCCCGTGAGACAAACAAAGTGACAAACATATCCATGTTTAGCTTTGTCGTGTCTACGCGTGGATAAAACGGTGGAAAGACTGTTTGTCCACGGCTGACACTGTTAATTTTTTAGGGGTAAAGGTGGCCTGTGAAATCTTGGATAAAAAGCTTCTATTCTAAATTATTAACCGACTTAAAATTTATGTTTTAAAATATTTATGTTCGTCTGTGTGTGTTTTTATGTATGACTAGCTTCCGCCCACGGCTTCGCCCGCGTGGACCATACCTCGGGAACCGATAATTAATTTAAGCCTCCTTTTTTAAAGAGCATGTAAAAGGCGTCATACAATGGAAGCAGGGACCCCAAAAACCTCCGGATGCAATAAATCAGCCCCCTCGAATCATTTAGAAAAATGACAGCCATTTTGAATCATTTGGATTTTCGCCACCACCATCAAGTAGCCCTTGCTAACTCCTATGACATTAAATTTAGTCAAACACCCACCCATCTTCAACCGTTTCGGAGATATAGACCCTCAAAGTTTGTATGGAGGCCATGTTTTTGAGGCGACTATGTTATTTTTAATGGCTCCAAAAAGGTCCGAGGTTTTGGTGACTTTTTAGTCTCCGCGCTTTGGTAAAAATGTTTTTAGTTTTCGAGATAATTAGCAGTTCCACCTCGAGGATGTGACTTTTCGAAGGTTTTAGATTTTTTCCGGATGTTGTTATACCCGCCTTAAGTTTAGTACATCTGTAAAGTTTCATTGAGTTATCATCAAAACAAATTCTTTCTCCGTACTATCTTTACCACGCCATTTCACCCCCACAGGGGTTGATTGTCCAAAAATGGTGAAATAGGTGTTCGTTATTTCTTTAAGCTTCTTATATTTGTAAAGTTTCAATACCGTGGCGTCAAAAAATAATGCTTCTCCATACTAACTTTAACACCCTATTTCACCCCTTAAGAGGTTGAATTTCAAAAAATCCTTTCTTGGTACACGTTTACTCGTCAAGACCTCAAGACAAACACACCCTCCATATTTCAAATTTCTACGACCAGCTGTTTAGGCTGTGCGTTGTCTGTCAGTGAGTCATTACAATTCTCTCTCCGCACTATATTTACCACGCCATTTCAGCCCTTTAGGGGTTGATTTTCATAAACAAAAATATAGGTGTCTATTATTTTCTTTAGCTTAGTAAATTTGCAAAATTAAATAATCGTAGTATTAAGAAAAAAATATTTCCATACAAACATTAATACCCCGTTTCACCCCTTTGGATTGATTTTCCAAAAATAATGAATCAGGTATCTATTATTTTTTAGCTTAGTACATCTGCAAAATTAAATAATCGTAGCATTCGGAAAAAATATTTTTATACAAACTTCAATACTCCGTTTCCCCCCTATACGGGTTGATTTCAAAAAATAAGAAAATAAGTGTCAATTATTTTCTTTAGCTTAGTATATTTGCAAAGTTTCATAACCACAGCATTAAAAAAAATCTTCATACAAACTTCATTTCTCCGTTTCACCCCTTTAGGGGTTGATTTTTAAAAAATAATGAAATAGGTGTCGATTATTTTTTTAACGTTAGTATATTCGCAAAGTTTGACAATTGTAGCATTAAGAAAAAATTTTTTTTCATACAAACTTAAACACCCCTTTTCACTCCTTTAGGGGTGGAATTGGGAAAATTCCTTTCTTAGTGTGCGTCCGCTTTTTGTTATAAAACTTTTGTCCAAATTTCACGTTTGTAGCTTAAGCGGTTTAGGCTGTGCGTTGATCTGTTGATGTTGATGCGTTGATTCAACACTCTGTTTAACCCTTTTAGGGGTTGGTTTTCAAAAAATAATGAAACAGGTATCTATTATTTTTTTTAGCTTAGTACAATCGCATAGTCAAATAATCGTAGTATCAAGAAAAAAATATTTTTACACAAACTTTAACACTCCGTTTAACCCCTTTAGGGGTTGATTTTCAGAAAACAAAAAAATAAGTGTCAATTATTTTTTTTAGCTTAGTATATCTGCAAAGTTTCGTAGCCACAGTATCAAAAAAAAAATCTCCATACAAACTTCAATACTCCGTTTCACCCCTTTAGGGGTTGATTTTCAAAAAACAAAAAAATAAGTGTCAATTATTTTCTTAAGCTTAGTATATTTGCAAAGTTTCATAACCACAGCATTAAAAAAAAAATCTTCATACAAACTTTATTGCTCCGTTTCACCCCTTTAGGGGTTGATTTTTAAAAAATGTTGAAATAGGTGTCAATTATTTTTTTAACTTTAGTATATTCGCAAAGTTTGATAATTGTAGCATTAAGAAAAATATTTTTTTCATACAAACTTAAACACCCCTTTTCACCCTCTTAGGGGTTGAATTGGGCAAATTCCTTTCTTAGTGTGCGTCCGCTTTTTGATATTAAACTTTTGTCCAAATTTGAAGTTTGTAGCTTAAGCGGTTTAGGCTGTGCGTTGATCTGTCAGTCAGTCACGACCTTCACTTTTATATATATTGATTATCGATATTTTCGCGAAATATGAACCGATTTTGATGATCACACACAAAAGTCTTGAATATCCTAAGCGTGGTCCGATTTACAAAAACATATTTCAGTTCTAAGGACAGAAAAAAAGTAGTCGGTTTTCATTTTTTTGTATAAATATACAAACTATCACATAAATAATATTAGTAGCTAGCATTTAGCTTTCGGTGAAAAAGGAAAAGAAGCATAATTATCACTAATATAAATGCGAAAGTTTGGATGTCAAATGTCAACTGCCGCCGATGGCTGCCAAAGTTTGTGACTTTGCAAATGTCAAAATTGTTTTGTTCCACTTTTTACCCTTTAACTTCCGTCGAAAATACTTTTGTATAGGTTATTCGATGAAAAAATAGATTACTTAGTGTTTTTTTATTAGATTATTGTATCTATATGAAACAAGTAAATAAGTAAATAAGTTAATTTTAGATACAAGCTTCAATTGCCAGGGAGTAACACAGGTGCTTTAGTTAGTTTTGCTTCAGTTCAATCGGATATCGGAAAGTGGTTCTAATTTAGCCTCCAAAAGACCGACACATACTAACACCGTAAGTTAAATAAAAGCTTGTAACTACAACCCGATCACAATATCTGTGCACCTCGCTGGAATGCGTATAGCCTTATATAGTCGCACTGTCGCACCGGGGAGTGCGCGGAGAGGTGACAGGGGAAGCGGGAGCCTCCAGCGAGGTGCACAGATATTGTGACCGGGTTATACATACATATCAATGTCTAAAATAGATAACCTCCTTTTTAGAAATCGGTGAAAATGACAGCAAACGCACCGCGGTTTTTAATACGCGCTTTTTTGGGTAGAGAAATTAGCAAACACACATTCTAAACCTTTTCTTTAATATAAATTAAGTGCTACTTAATAATTGGTCACCTGATAATCTTGTTAACACTCCTTGAAAAAGATCACCGGATGTAACAAAAACTATAGTCGGAACATCCAATCTAATAAAACGTGAGTAGTTCCGCGCAATTACACTAAAATACACACCTACTCGCAAACTATTGTATAAATTAAAGTGTGATTAGTGTGATGTGATTAGGCGTTAGTGTGATCAAATCAACAGGTTTCAAATAGGAAATAGCGAATAAAGCTTTAATTGTTAAGATTTAATGGAAAAAATCGCCATAGTGTGTCCAAGGGCGCGTTCAAAAAGATACCCCTGACCTTTTGAAGATATTTTAATTCGACGAACAACATGCGACGCAGAGTATTGAGTGAGAGATGGACAACTGTTGCGATTTGTTAATGTATGTAATTGTGAACTATCTACTCTTAGTCGTACATATTTCAGCATATTACAATGTATGTGATTTCAGCATTTCATAACGTATTTTTTGCAAGCAATATTAATTATACAAGTTGTCTATGCAAATACATTATCTTTATCTTCTATCTTTTGCAAAATATTACATAGATACAATAAATTTGTGTGAGGGCGTGGGTTTTTCCAATTTTTTTGAGTCAAACATCTCTGATTTCACAAAGAGTGCTATTTGGGACGGCAATAACTTATCCTAACTATTGTAAATACGAATGTTAAAGTGTTTAATGCACTTTCACGCCTTAACTACTCAACCGATCATCATAAAATTAATTTTAACACACGTACAGAAAAAACATACGTTTCATCATCATCATCACTGTTTCTCATCATTGAGCAGGTAACACCGCGAAGCATACTTGTCGTCGAGTTGCAGTACTGCAAACAAAATTTACCAAACTATGAGGCACTCATCGTTTCGTGAAGTTGTCCCTCTGTTCCCATATTCTGCGCACAAAACCGATGACGCGTTATATTTTAGCATATAATTGTCGAGTAGAATGAGGAAGAGTTTGGGTGATACATCTTTATAGAATGTTTTATTTATGACGTATGTACAGTACAGGGTTAGGGTTGGGTGCGCTGAGAAGCACGTGCACCTGAGTACATATAACCCTGAACAGCTTTACTATGGGAGCAACCTTGAATCTTTTTAGCACTCACTTATAATTTATTTTATTTTATTTTTTATTTAATAATAGTCTTGCGTTTGACCGGCATCTCGCCTGATGGTAAGCAACGATGCGGCAATTTTGAAGCAATTTTTTAACACGGGAATACTCACGTTAAATGACGTTTACTACGACTAGTTTCGATCTCATTCGGTGACCTTCATCAGTGGGCCTAGCACAACTTTGACGTAAAAATACGTAGCGAGTATTCGATAGAAAAGTGTACGCCATTTACACCCGTCAGGAGCACACTTGACAGTCGTAAATGGCGTACACTTTTCCATCGAAAACTCGCTACGTATTTTTACGTTAAAGTTGTGCTAGCCCCACAGGTGAGTTACAAGTGTGCCGCGCGGTTGCTTCTCGCCTGGCACTGACTTCTTACTTATAAAACTTACTCTTACTCTTTTTACTTATAAAGCCTGTTTAAAGTTAATCATTGCAGTTCTCCGTCTTGTTTTCGTGACATTTCACGTCAGCGAAGTTGTCCAAGCATTTTAAGAAGTGACTACCTTTAAGCAGTGTTTATAAATAAGCCTTTATTTGTAACCAGCTAATGCTTTGTTCTTCGTGCCCAGTGCTGCTCGGCCTTACGCCCTCGTAGGGTGGCTGTAAAATAATAATATAACCTATAGCACTCAGGGATCATGTAGCTGCCCATTAGTGAAAAAGTTTTTAAAATAGGAGTAGTACTTCCAGACATTATCCTCTACAAACATATAATACATACGAACTTTACCTCTGTCTGTTACTCTTTCACGCAAAACCAGCTGAACGGTTTATGTTTTTTTTTTTTTTTTAAACGTAAACGTTTTACACTCATAGCTCCCCACTAGGAATAAATCCTGTGTCGGGGATGCCACGGACGGAACACACACAAAGACAAGGACAACTAACACCCAGACCCAGAACAGATATTTAAATTCATCATTCAAACATCTGCCCGGCCGGGAATCGAACCCGAGACCTCTGGCTTATAAGGCGGATACACTACTGCTGAGCCAAACAGGCCGACTGTATCTAATTAGTACTTATTTTATCAGCTGCAATTAATAAAACGTCCGGAGAAGAAATTCAATGGCGTATGTGAATCCAGCCCGCACTTGGCCAGCGTGGTGGAATACGGCCTGATCACCCTTCGAGGGTAGACCTGCATCCCAGCAGTGGGAGGATTAAAGGTTGCTGATGTTAATGAAAAATCAATTCTTTCGATGTTTTTCTTTGTCAAATTATTTTGATAGTGATTGTTTTTTAACTAGAATAAGTCCGCGTTTGTCCACCAACTCGCCTGATGGTAAGTGACGACATATAGAATTTAGAATTTGATTTGGGAACAATGAACACAATGACATTCTAAACTTATTGTCTAACTAAATTTAGTCGTGCAAATCAATAACTAAACCGACAGCAGTGGTCAAACGCCTCTATCAAGTGTATCAGTTTTAAAAGAAAATAATAGTTAAAAAAACTAAAAAACACACATTGTCATCGCTCTTTGACAAACGCGGCACGTAGCAGAATATGTACCAGTAGCCGTGGGGAACCACAGCTTAGCCAGCAGTAGTCGCAGAATTCGCGTACCGAGTCACAGCTTAGCTAACAGTAATCATAGAAGTCGCGTTCGGAGCAAAAACACAATTTATTAGCTTCATATAATTATTTTAATTTATTTATAAGTATATATTTTTTATTTTTTGTATAATAATTTATTGTCATCGATCCTCGATATATCTACAAAGTTTGAACGAAATCCGGCCGTTTAAAGTGGGTCAAAATCGCGCCCAAAGGAGTCGGTTACAAACATACAGGTGAAGCTAATATAAGCGTGTTAAAAATATAAAGTTAGTCATAAACATCATAATATTTCCGGAAGTTAAGTTAAACAGATTATGACCATCTCTGTTCAGTATTTTTTATATTTTTCCGACAAATGCAATGGATGACTGTCCAATCATCGACGTTGTAACAAAAAGTGTTCATTCATAATTCTTAATAACTGTGAAGAAACTTCCTCAAACACGCTTTTGTTGAATTTCTTTGTAAATATCAGTTTGTAAGATATAATGACCTCATTGCGATATGTGTTTTTGTGCTTTATTTAATAGAAGTTCTGATGATGATTTTGTGTATTTCAGTTTTTCACCCCATTTTACGGTTGAGAAATAATAATCATAATAACGTTCCACACTCACAGCTCACCTCTAGGATACCCCTGTGTCGGATGTCATGGAACACAAACACAAGGACAACTAACACCCAGACCCGGAGCAGATATTCAAATTCATCATTCAAACATCTGCCTAGCCGGGAATCGTGCCCGGGACCTCTGGTTTATAAGGATACTAGCTGTCCCGGCAAACGTTGTTTTGCCATTTAAATTATTTCTAATGACTATTAAAAAATAGGGGTTGGTGATAGAAGGGTGAAAATTTAGGGTTGTATGTATTTTTTAATGCCACATTATAAAAAATAAAAAAATAAAAATTTTGTCTAAAAAATAAAAAAATAAATTTAGGGGTGGACTACCCCTAACATTTAGGGGGATGAAAAATAGATGTTGGCCGATTCTCATAGATACCGGATAAGCACAAAAAATTTCATCAAAATCGGTCAAGCCGTTTCGGAGGAGTATGGCAACGAAAACTGTGACACGAGAATTTTATATATTAGAAGAAGATACTACCGCTGAGCCAAACAGGTCGTCAAAACATGGCGAACTAAACCTATTTTAAATTCTATTAGAGGTACTAACAACAATTGTAAATTGTAATACCCCATGTTTCGTAAATAAAATACTATAATTTGAATTCTAATATGATACAAACATACAATATTATAGATACTTATACTACTTATATTTATATCTTCTTAATATATATAAATTACGTGTCACGTTGTTTGTCCGCTATAGACTCCTAAACTACTTAACCGATTTCAATCAAATTTGCACACCGTGTGCAGTTCGATCTAACTTAGGAGATAGGATAGCTCACATCTCAATTTATAGTAAAAAAACATGAAAAATTAGAAAATTTAAAAATACTTAAACCATAATTTAACTTTAGCGCTTTGGACAATGTAAACTTTTTTAATGTAACTTTTGACATTTGATATTTGACATAGAATTGACGCAATGGATTTTGACAGGACAACGTCTGTCGAGTCAGCTAGTAGATAATTATTACAAATCAATTTACATTACCATTTTATTAGTACTTGATTTTTTTACGACGAAAATAAAAATTACTTTATTATCAATTACATATTAAAACTGCAATAGACGTAATGAAATTTACTTATTTCATTTCATTATGATTGCACGTTTATGATTATAAATTAGAACATTTTTTATTACGACACTTTCATGCTGGTTTTAACTTTTTAACCGACTTAAAAAAAAGAGAGTTTTAAATTATGTATTAGCCCTCGAACAGTACGGAACACAAAAACTAATTATATGGAACACTTGACTTTTTTCGCGATTTCAGGGTTGGTCCTACAGTAAAAACATTCATAACTAGCTGCGCCCTCGGTCACTCGCTTTTTTTATAAACGATGTATTGACGCGAAGAAAATAATTTCAAAATAATAAATAAATAAATAATATTCAAATTGGTCTAGACATTCTCGAATTTTTACGAGACTAACAAACTGCGATGATTTTATAAATGCAAGGAAAAAATACGCTAAGCCGAAAAGGGCTCATAGCATTCATCATAATGAACAACTTTTACCTACCTACTATGGGACTAACCCGACTTCGTAAAAAAAATCAGCTGTTCCATACATTTTGTCGAGTGTAATTTACATTTTTCTATGGAACAGCTGATTTATTCCCGCCAATTCCGGGTTGGTCCCATTGTAATAATTCATCCTTGTTCATTGTAATAACTCTATGTATCTTTATGTATCTTTTAATTATTTTACATCGTACATTTCTTGTTATATTCTTTTACCTTCTATCCTACTAAATATTATAAACGCGAAAGTTTGTAAGAATGTATGGATGTATGTTTGTTGCTCTTTCACTCAAAAACGGCTGAACGGATTTACATGAAATTTGGAATGAAGGTTGTGGTTGGCTACATTTTTTCCCGGAAAACGCGAGTGGAACCGCAGCAGGGCGCGTGACGAGACGAGCAAATCGCTCGCCTGATCTTAAGTCACGTTTGCCCATAACAGGTCTGCGCCACCCAGAATTTAAAAGTTTAAGAAACTAAGTTTAGGAGTTTGAGTTTTAAATATTTTTAAAACATATATATGTGTATGTTTATGTCGTATTTTTGATATACAGCAAGCAGTTCAATTCGCTCCAAACACCTGTAGCACGTCAAAGTGGTTCACCTTTACCTAACACAAAAATATCAAAACATATTGCAATAATTTAACTACTAATGCCGATAACTGTATGATGGATCACGTATTTTTTATATTATAGAATTAATATTAATGGGTACCTACTGGTATTAATGTAAAATCGGTTCATTGCATGTTTCTACCTATATTTTTGACTAGCAGCGTCTTGCGATTTCACCCGCTTTCATATATAAGGGTTATAAGAAGGTAATATGCTAAGCCAAAAAGGGCTTTTAGTACTTAATTATGAACAACTTTTACTATGGGACCAACTTGGAAATCGCAAAAAATTCTGCAGTTCCATAGAATGCCAATGACACTCGACAAAATGTATGGGACAGCTGTTTTTCGTGATTTCAGCGTTGCCGTTGGTCCCATGGCAAAAGTTGCTAAAAATGATAAGTATTATTGGCCCTTTTCAGCTTAGCATACCCTTTACTTATAGCCCTGTATTTCGTTGAACCATCAAGCATACCCTATGTAACGTATCTGGAAATAAAATATGTATTACTAGCTGTTCCCTGCCACGCTTCGCTGTGGATAAAAAAAATAGATAAAAAGTAAAAACAATCCTTGATGCGTATTATATATCATGCTAAAATTTCAGCTCGATCGGTGCAGAACTTTTTGAGTTTTTGAAGCGTACACAAACCAACATAACATTTTTACATATATAGATTAGTCATGTCGGTCCAATAAACTCAAATGTTTACAAACAAGGTAAAGTGGGAAGTCAACAGTAATTACGTAATTATAGTCCAAATGTCGATCAAACGATCAGCTAATTATAATTACTGTGCTTACGCTTAATATATGTGCGCCTTTTAAAAATGTAAGTCAATAAGAGGAATTTTATTGTATAAGGTTACTGTAGTAAAACGAACTAGGTACTGTTTGAGTTCTATACATATGCTATAAGTGAAAGGTATTCTAAACCGAAAAGGGCTTATAGTACTCATCATTTTGAACAACTTTTAGTATGGGATCATCTCTGAAATGGAGAAAAATATCAGCTGTTCCATACATTTTGCCAAGAGTCATTGACATTTTTCTGTGGAACAGCTGGTTTTTCGCGAATTCCGAGTAAGTCCCATTGTAAAAGTTTTTCATAATTAATAAAAATATATATAATAATATATATATTATTAATTAATAATTAATTAATTTTTTTTTTTTTTATTTTTTTTTTTTATGAGCCCTTAGCATACCCTTTCCTTATAACCATGTAGACTATAGAGGATTGAAAAGTTGTCAACGTATGTATAATTGTATAGCCTCCTATGTTACATGTATCCGACGACGGCTATCGCTAACCATCAAGCAGCCCGTTACCACCCATGTCATAAAAATATTTTAATACGCGCACCCTAATAAGCAGTACACACTGTAACCGTCAAACCTATCAAAATTAAGCCACCGTTGCAAATCCCGGCAGTTATTCAAATTATGTTTTATTTTCACCAATAAACTGCAATCCGCCATTAGACGCGCCCACGTTTTAAAAATTGATATTTGCTGGTCTTTATCTAAACTTTTAGTTAAATGTCAGGAATGCGGACCATTTCCGCTGTGGGTCTAATTAAAATTGTACTTGCTTTGTTTTGTTTTATGCAATAGAAATTAAAAGAAATGCCAAGTGTGAGTCGGACTCGCGCACCGAGGGTTCCGCACAAACCTGTAGGTAAAAGTAAAAGTTACGGTATTTTTATTTTTATTCTTTTCGCAATGTTTCCTTTATCTGTGCTATAAGACGTTGCTTTATACCAAATATCAAGATTCTGAGTTCACGGGAAGTACCCTGTAGGTTTTGATTCCCTTGCGAGTGTCGAAAATTTGCGGCATAAATGGCTGTATCTTTTGATTGCGTTAGCTTAGAAGTTTGATTTTTTTACAGCTCTAAGGAACAGTAGACTTGAGTATTTGATATGAATTTCAGCTTGATACCTCCACGCGTTCCTGAGAAAAAGGGTCTTGATAGACCGACAGACGGACAACCACAACAAGGGTTCCGTTTTTTCGTTTTGAGGTACGGAACCCAAAAACTAAAAAAAATATTTAATGTGTCGTCTCGCCTCGACCACACATGCCAGACCTCAACTAAAGCTTTAATTGTCCCACTGCTGGGATGCCAGCCCTAGTCAATTTGCAATTTGTAGAAATATAAGACAATGTATGGAAATATCATTTCTGTAATAGACTATTCCATTCCACCTTTTTATTTCGAACGGCAGAGGTGTCATGAACTCATTGCCGTCGCGTCGTCTGTCTTCCCGAAAAAGTACAACCCGGGGTTGTTTAAAAGTAGAGTGAATACGTATTTCCTAGGCAAGCGTGCTACATCTTCGACCACATCGTCGCTTCCCGTCAGGTGAGATTGTGGTCAAACGCATGCCTAGTTTGATGTAAAAAAATAATAATATAGAATTTATAAATCTTCTTCTTCTTATTATTTATTTACATTCAAAATAAATGCTTGCTATGGTTACAGAATGCAATTTCTTTAATATAAAAATTAATCGCTCTTCGTTTGTCTGGCTAAAACTCGAGAATAGCTGGACCGATTTGAATATTTTTTTTGTTGTTTTGTTGTTCTCATACAAGGAAGGTTTAAAAGTTAAAAAAACAGCTAGTGAAACCGCTGGTTGCAGCTTGTAGATTATAATAAATAATAGTTAAAAAAAAACTAAAAAAACACGCTTTTTATAAAAAACCGAACTAAAAAAATAGAAAATAAAATTTTATAAAATTAAGAATAGGGTTGAAAATTTCAATAAATATAAATTAATAATAGTGTAAATAAATAAATATATGTATTTTATTTTTAAAAAGCGTGGGGTGCATGGGTCAATAGATATTATATATTTTGTAGATACATTTTGTATTGACAGACTGAGTAGAGTGATTAGCATTTTGATAATATCTTAGAAAGCACCCCACGCTTTTAAAAAAATAAAATACATATATTTATTTATTTACACTATTATTAATTTATATTTATTGAAATTTTCAACCCTATTCTTAATTTTATAAAATTTTATTTTCTATTTTTTTAGTTCGGTTTTTTATAAAAAGCGTGTTTTTTTAGTTTTTTTTTAACTATTATTTATTTTTCGCTTTTTAGTTCGATTTGCTAACTATTAACCATCCTTAATATGTACAAATGTGTTGGTGTTATCCGATTTTGGCCGTCTGCTCAAGCAAATTAAAAATAAAATTGATGCGTAACAAAAAATATTGAGCAAAAAGATTTGTAGCCGCGTGGTTTCGATCCTCAGACCTCATAAAATAAAATTGATGCGTAACAAAAAATATTGAGCAAAAAGATTTCTAGCGCGTGGTTTCGATCCAGGGACCTCTGGGTTATGAGCCCAGCACGCTTCCACTGCGCCACTCTGTTCTCTGACATGAATGACGAAATTACCATTTGTAAGTTAAACGGTATTAAAAGTTAAAGAAACTTTATAGAAAAAGCGTGTTAAAAAAATTAATAGTTAAAAAAACTAAAAAACACGATTTGTTTAGTGTATTGTCATCGGTCCTCGATATATCTACAAAGTTTGAAAGAAATCTGACCGTTTGAAGTGGGTCAAAAACGCGCTCAAAGGAGTCGGTTACATACAAACATACAAACATACAAACATACAAACATACAAACATACAGGTGAAGCTAATAAAAGCGTGTTAAAAATGTCATTCCCATACATTGTCTTACTTTTCTACACCGTTTCTATGGAATTGCAACTTGGCTAGGGGGCCAGGTCTACCCTCGAGGGGTGATTAGGCCGTATCCCCCCACGCTGCCAAGTGCGGGCTGGATTCACATACACCATTTAATTTCTTCTCCGCACGTATGCAGGTTTCTTCAAGAAGTAATTAACAATGAAGTAACTACAGTATATGTATTTCTCAAAGTTATTTGTAAAGTAGATAAGTAATGTTACCTTTGCAAATATTATAACAGAAAGTCAAGGTTTCTTTTACTTTACTCAAATTGTGTTTGCATTGCACAATTTGGAAAATACCAAATGAGAGAATTGGTGACGCAGGCACTGCAGTGCGTAAGTGGTAATTATTAATTTTAGTCATACATTCAGTCAGTGAAATATCAGGACAATAATGGGAGATTAAACATCTTAAATCTCAGGGTGACGAGCGCAGTACTGTGCCGCGCAGGGTCTTGAATTCTGCGAGTACCAAATTCTGGGTGGCGCAGACCTGTTATGGGCAAACGTGACGTTTAACATCAGGCGAGCGATTTGCTCGTCTCGTCACTGAATTACATAAAAAAATGTATTAAGTGCTCCATTGAAAAACCTTAAAAGTTGTGCCAACCTTCTTTGAGGGTTAAAATAGCACACATAGTACATGGTTATAAAGAAAGTGTAAGCTTAACCATAAAGGGCTCAATACGAACAACTTTTGCTATAGGACCAACCCTGAAATCGTGGAAAATAATCAGCTGTTCCATAGAAAAATGTCAATGACACTCAACAAAATGAAACAGTTAATTTTTTTTTTCTCAATTTAAGGTTGGTCCCAATAGTAAAAGTTGTTCATAATGATGAGTATCTACTGTGAATCTTTTCGGATAAGCACACCCTTTCTTTTTAACACTCTGTACTTTGATACCTTAAAAAAGGCTTCATCCGCTAGGCTTTAATATCTGCTCTGGGTCTGGATGTTAGTTGTCCTTGTCTTTGTGTTCCATGGCATCCCGACACAGGGTATCCTAGTGGGGAGCTATGAGTGTGAAACGTTTATTTCATCCAAACTGCACCCGGATACAACTTGTCTAAGCCAAAGTCAAGTTAAGTACAGAGATGTCAGAGATAAATGAAAGTTATTCGCTGACATTTGAAGTTTGAGAGCTCAAGGGCGGCGGGTCTTCTATTAATCAAATCATATCCGTTTTATGAAATACGTAAATGTATATAAATGTAGTAGAAAAGTATGTACATTGTACTTGTTTTGGTATACTTGGAATTAGGTTATATCTCATGGGTTGCTTACACGTAACGAGTACAGTGGCGAGACAGTAAATGGCACACTCGGCCGAGCAAACAAATCATGGTTCTAGTGACTGTCTCGCCTCGTCAAACTGTATATACAAAACGAGTACTCGGCTGAAAGCACTGTCTCGATTATTCGTAACGAGTACAGGTTACGAATAATCAACCCATTAGGTGACCATTAGGTGCTGTGCCACACAGGGTCCTAGATTGTTGTGTTCACAATTCTGGGTGGCGTGGCCTGCTATGGGTAAACGTGACGTTTAGCATCAGGCGGGCTATTTGCTCGTCTCGTCAATCAATCGCATAAAAAAGCGTTTCGTTATAAACACACGGGTCAACTCACAAAGAATTTAATCGGATACTCGATTCTCATTCAGTTATTTTTTCAAAACTCATACAAAAGTAAAAAAATGCTCGAAGTAGGTACTCATAATCACGAAGAACTTTTTCCTATAGGACCAACCCAAAAATCGCAAGATAAAATCAGCAGTTCCATAGAACAATGTCAATGACACTCGACAAAATGTATGGAAGAGCAAATTTTTATTTCGCGATTCCAGCGTTGAACCTATAGTAAACATTGTTCACAATAGGCGTGACGAATGATTTTAAAATCCTCTTCCCTAATGTGAGTACACATTTACTATTTACAAAAAAGCCTTTATTTCGGTAATAAACTTAAGTTTAACGAAGTTTGAAGCCATTTTTCACATATTTTTTCAACAGTGCCCGAAAACAGCTTGCATGTGTCATGGCGTCGATTTGACGTCACGGCTAGTGTTAAATGTCATTGTGTCTATGCGTGATGAGCGGCGGATGACCTGAGTTCACTGAAGCGTGACGTCATACGCTGTGATTGTTGTTTCTGACAAGATGGCCGATTGCTGTATTTTAATGTTTTCATTTATTGAAAATCTTAATAATCTGTTTCTTATAAATAAAACTAAACATGTGTTTTAATTTTTTTTAATCTGGCTAGTCCCCTGAAAGCATTAAATCGGCGATTTTTTGATACTGTCGTCATGCCTATTATGAGTACAATGAGCCCTATTCAGATTAGCAAACTTACGAGTTTAAATCTACATAGATTTCACCCAGTTCCAAAAAAAACTGTTACGTGTATAATACAAAAGTTCTACAAACATTTATTAAGCCCGTCTCAGCTATTGCCTATTAACTATTGCCGCATAGATGATCTAATGTGTTATGTTATGCCTAAACTAAGATTAAGGACAAATCGAATTCTCATTTTGTAGGTAACATTTCTAACAAATCCTACTAAATATTATAAACGCGAAAGTTTGTAAGAATGTCTGGATGTATAAATGTTTGTATGTTTGTTACTCTTTTACGCAAAAACGGCTGAACGGATTTACTCATACATGAAGAAATGAAGGTTGTTCATGGTCTGGATTGACACATGGGCTACTTTATAACCCGGAAAACGCGGGTGAAAAATATCTTAAAATATATAAATTACGTGTCACGTTGTTTGTCCGCTATAGACTCCTAAACTACTTAACCGATTTCAATCAAATTTGCACACCGGGTGCAGTTCAATCTAACTTAGGAGATAGGATAGCTCATATCTCAATTTATAGTAAAAAAACATGAAAAATTAGAAAATTTAAAAATACTTAAACCACAATTTAACTTTAGCGCTTTGGACAATGTAAACTTTTTTAATATAACTTTTGACATTTGACATAGAATTGACGCAATGGCTTTTTTTACCAATTCGAAAATAGTCATCGTTAAGACAGGACAACGTCTGTCGAGTCAGCTAGTATCCTATATATTCTATTACACATACTACCATATATGCTACATATACTCTATTAATAGGAAAAACCGGATATGAAAAATTACTCGCTGAGGAATGGCTGAGGTTTTATCACCAAAACGTTCTTGAGATCTCGCTACCCTTATATCTTTACAAATACTCGACCGATTCAGCTCATATTCAAAATTAAAAACTGTATTGAAATGCACTACTTGTTACAAAGTTTCATGGAGATCGGATTAACTATTCTCAAAATATTATATAAATATGTTGGATATGGTCTTGGGGAAAAAATTGTTTCTGAGACCTTACATCTCTCGGTCATTTACCAGTATGACCAACCATGGAAAACCAGGTCAGAGGCCTTCAGGAGGCCTAGAAACGCGTCAGGCCACTCGGCCTAAACAAGCTTCCTTATTTTGCCCATTTATCAAACAAAAACATTCTGCTACCAAAATGTAACAAAGTCCAATTTTACAACAAAAAACTTCGCTATTGTCTATTCTAACACATTGCGATTACAGCTATGCCTATTTTTAACCCATCGCTACTTTGACTAAACAACCTTTTAAGGAAAACCATGATTTCGGCTGAGTGTGACTCACAGGTTTTGCCGGTCGAAGCCAAATGTGTAGAAAAAAATTTTAGGCGGTCGGAATATTTACGATTGGGTTTGGGTGCTTTTGAACGCGACAGGCGATTTTAAATGAATTCAAAAAAGGATACAAAAAAAATTGTAGGCATTTATTTAGTTTTTTTTTTGTAGCTAAGCATTTATTCACAGAGACTTAAATTACATATGCAAATACATGTGAATATTAAAATATAATTAAATTAAAAAACTAAACTAAATTAATCTAAAAGGCCGCTGCCTGCGGGAATTGTTCCCAAAATGCTGGCCCCATTTAGTTTTTTTGGATCTAATTTTGATTTCGTTTTTTGTTGGTTATATTTTTATTTCCTTACTAGCTGCACCCGGCGGTTTCTCCTGCTGTGTCTTTACTTTAAACCTTCCCTGTATTAGAGCTGTATTAGAGCGAACAAAATAAAAAAAAAACGATTGATTCTGTTTTGTTTTAATTTGTGTTTATTAATATTTATTTTTTGACAGAAAATAAATAAGTCTGTTTTAATATTTTGGTATTACTATCGTAACAATTAGGTAAGTATGCTTAAAATAAAAAACTAAACCAATAAAACTAAACTAAACTAATCTAAAAGGCCGCTGCCTGCGGGAATTGTTCCCAAAACGCTGGCCCCATTACCACGTTGTATGGCGATGCTCACCCTTTGGGCGAGATAGAGGCCAGCATTTTGGTCACGTGTTGCTTCGACCAGACGAGAAGAGAGCTCTTTATAAATTTTTTTAGCGCCCGGCCCCCACGGTCCCAAGGTTAAAAAATAAATTAAATTAAATTAATTGACGAAATTAAATTATAGTTTTATGAATTGTAATTGACAAAATAAAATAAAATTTAAGTTAAATAAAAGCTTAAAAAAATTGCTTGTCGGCTCATAATTCGCCAAAACTGTGCCCATTCCCGAAGCGTTTAGTCAAAATCACTTATGTTTACCACAAATTAGCTAACATTAGGAATAGGGTACCCGGACCAATTGCTATTTCCACTAATATTCATTGACCGGGAGGTAAGTTACTAAGAAATTAGGAATTCCCAATGTTTTAGGCTTTGTTTACCGAAGTGAGGTCTCAAAGTTTACTGAGAGCGAATCTTGATTTTCTATGACATTGTAGAATGTCACTTCGATCAATCTGTGATTTTTATGGTGATTTAGAAATGTTCCATACATTTTGTCGAGTGTCATTGACATTTTTCTATCTAGCAGCTGATTATTTTTTCGCGGATTCCGGGTTGGTTCCATAGTAAAAGTTATGCATAATTAATTAACTATATAACACTTTTACCTTTTTACTTTTCTAAAACTTGTATTTGCTGCACCTCTTTTTACCAATTTTCATGCGTAGGTATAGCTATTATGCATTTTTCATGCATATTTCAAGCTTTTATGTTGCACATAATCCGGTACTAAGATGTCATTGTTATAACGAACAACTTTTACTATGAAAATAATCCCGATATCGCGAAAAGAAAAACAACTGTTCCATAGAAAGTCAATGACATTCGACATAATTATGGAACATCAGCTGTTTTATTTTCTCGAATTCAGGATTGGTTTCAAAATAAAAAAAATCATAATGAGCCCTTTTCAGCTTAGCATAGCCTTTCCTTATATCCCTGTAATATTAGCTAGGACACCTCAGTAAATAAAGTAGAGAATAAATTTTATTTGAAGTGTCAATCTTAAGTTAACATTTTGATGAAAGTGATATACATATTTTTTGTAATCATTTTTATTTTTGTGGTTTCATTTAGTTGACTGTAAGTTTACCTAATTAGGAACCTCCTTTCTCTTTTATTTGCAGTTAAGCAATTTCACGAACCCATTATTTTCGTGCTCAAAATAAAAATACTTGTAGGTTTCTATAGTGAATGTAGAAAGTAAAACTTGCAATTTAGGTAAAAAAATTACACACTTCAAAAACTTGACGAGTTGGCTCAGCGGTAGTGTATCCGCCTTATAAGCCAGAGGTCCCGGGCTCGATTCCCGGCCGGGCAGATGTTTGAATGATGAATTTAAATATCTGCTCTGGGTCTGGGTGTTAGTTACCCTTGTCTTTGTGTTCCATGGCATCCGACACGGGGTGTCCTAGTGGGGAGCTATGAGTGTGAAACGTTTATAATACTTAAAAGTGTTCTTCTATACTCCAAAGTGAGCCACTTTGACACAAGTTTGCTAAATTCGAGAAAAAAAATCGAGTCTCCATACAAAATATTTAGTTACGTGATCAATTTTCTATCTCGAATCTACCAAACTTGTGTTTCAAAAGTTGTTCACTATGACGTGTAGAAGAACACCTTTGGGTGTTACTACACCTTTCCGTTGCACCTTGTATATCGTTGTCTATCTAGTTATGTTGCCATAGCAACAGGATAAAACTCTTGTATACCTAATTATTAGTAAGTATGTAGGTATATACGGACCGTCAATGACGTCACGCTTACCTAAAATGTAGCGCTTAACTTGAATCCGGTTCGCAGCCACGCTTAAAAGGATTAAGAAGTAAGAAGGTGTTACGTATAGCTTGAAGGGTTCCGTAGCAAATTTTTCGTTACATTTACATTTTTTTTTTCACACTCACAGCTCCCCACTAGGATACCCTGTGTCGGATGCCATGGAACACAAAGACAAGGACAACTAACACCCAGACCCAGAACAGATATAATTTGAAAAGGACATTCGTAGATGTGCGTTAAATTTATAATTTTTCTGAAAAGTTTTACGAGCTCTTAGGAATGGAAAACTATTGATGAAAATATTTTCCATAGCATTCGAAGGGATTCGACTTCCAAAAAGGAGACGGTTCTTAATTCGACTGTTTGTTGCTTTTTTTGTATTTCTCTTATCTTCTTATCTCATCTTTATTAGTTTGTAGTTTTAGTAAATAAGTATGTGAAAACTTATTAAACAGAACTTCTAGGTCTGTCAAAAGTCACATTTCACTTTTAATAATTACAAGCTTTTATTTAACTTGTTCTTTTTGATTTTTGTTCAGGTTAAATTTTGCAACTGAATTTGAATCACTTCCCGATGTCCGATTGAGCTTTTGATGTACCTGTGTCACTCCGATGACAATGCAATAAAAGTTTTTGACGTGACAACGTCTAATAAAACGATGAACGCCGGCTGCACGCACGAAAAAGTGTCCCGAGAAAAGTATGCAATCTTCAATGATTTGTTATGACGTTGTCACGTTAAACTATCGTCCGTAAACCTTCTTTACAGACAACCAAAATTTTAATAATAATTTTAAAATTTATTCATAAGGAACCCTAAAAATCGAACAATAGTCAGTAAAATCAGCTTTAAAAGTAGGTACATAATTATAAAAGAGAATTGACCTGAACTTTTACGATTTAAGCCAGTGTGGGCTCCCAAAATAAATGATTACCTTAAGGATATTTACTTAATTTGTTATTAATTTACTTGAATATAATAAAACACACAATAATAATACACATACGCCATTGAAGAAATTCAATGGCGTATGTGGATTATTATGATGTGTATTATTATGATTAATTATGATAATTATTGTGATTTTTTTAGGGAATTTTTTAGGTTCGAATATCGCGTATGTAAATCCACCGACCCGCACTTGGCAGCGTGGTGGAATACGGCCTGATCACCCTTCGAGGGTAGACCTGTATCCCAGCAGTGGGAGGATTCAATGTTAAGAAGGATGATAATGATGAATTGATTTATTTAATGTAGGTACCTATACCAGGTATAGGTACCTACGAGTTACAGGTATCCATATTCGACGGCGATCGCTTATGAAAGACAGTACCTAAATGGGCACACTCGGCCGAGCAAACAAATCATGGTTCTAGTGACTGTCTCGCCTCGTCAAACTGTTTATACAAAACGAGGACTCGACCGAAAGCACTGTCTCGCCACTGTACTCGTTACGTGTAACTAACCCATTATTTTCAGACAGCCCGTTTTCATGATATGTATGCAGTTTCTTCGTTGTTAGTTGACTAAAGATAAAAAAAAAAATATTTCTGCATATTTTTTTTCATTTTTCAGCTTGTTCTGTTATGTGAATTTAATCCAAAATAAAATTAAAAATGATAGATAATTGATTGTAATTTAAATAAGCATGATTGCATTGCCATCGGAGTTACACAGGTGAACCAAATTTCAGCTCAATCGGACATCGGGAAGTGGCTCAAAATTCAGTTGAAAGATTTGACATAAACTAACAAAGCAACTTGAATAAAAGCTTGTTATAAAGTTATATTTCAAGTTAACTCCAACTTGGTCTATATCCATACGATCAAAATCACATTAAAATTAAATCGGAATAAATAAATTAAAAGCAGGCAATTAAATATTAATATAACACGTGATTTTTCAGGGACGAGCCCATAATTTATAGAAAAGAGGTAATTTAGAAACAGTACGCCAAACGAAGCGCTCATTTAGCATTTTATTACAATAAATTCTTGTGTATTGTTATGGATACTCTATATATGGATATTAGGTTCAGTGTTGCTAGGTTGTAAGAAATATGCCAGATATTGGAAACTATTAAGATTTAACGAGTTGTCGTAAAATCTTAGAAAAATAAACAGAATAGGTATGTACAGAACATTTTATTTCTGGTTTTTTGTTTCAAAATAGATAGATTCGTATTTTTTAATTCTGTGATAGGTTTGCGTTTGACAGCAATTTAAGTTGGTCCGAAATGTAAAGTTGGTCCGAAAATCCTGGTCAATTTAATAAAAAAAACTGCACTATCTGCGAGTGCTACGAATATAGGCTACGTTTTATACCCCTAAACCTACGAGGGCAAAGGCCTATCAGCACCCTGCTCGAAGTCCCAAGCATTAGCTATTGTAAAATATTGGGGAACCCCGGGTGCAGCTCTTAGAAAATTATAACAGGGTTATAAGGAAAGGGTATGCTAAGCCGAAGCAGGCTGATAGTACTCATCATTATGAACAACTTTTACTATGGGACTAACCCTGAAATGGCGAAAGTAAATCAGCTGTTCCATAGAAAAATGTCAATGGCTCTTGGCAAAATATATAGCACAGCTGATTTTTATTCTTGATTTCAGAGTTGGCTATATTATAGGTAGTAAATGTTGTACCTACATACGAGCCTCTGTCGGCTTTTCCTTACCTTTTCCCTAAAACGCTGTAGATATGTTAAACTAGCATACAAAAGACACAATGACAAAAACTCTTTATTGACACCACAAATAAGAAATCTCAAATATAGCAAAATAGATAAGAAAAATCACAAAAGGCGGCACTGATTTTCCTATTAAATAAAAAAAATGACGTGACCTTACCTTTTTTCTGACCTGGCAACACCGCCAAGGAATTCGCATTTCATAACTGGCGACATTGGATTCGACGATCTTAATATTGTAATTTGGTAAATGCGTTTAACATTGCGCAAGGCATTATCTGCGTTATTATGCATATTTGGAGAATGTAGATCTGATGTTATTTTATGTTTTTAGGTACCTACTAGGAAAAATACTGCGCTTCAAGATTTGCAGCCGTATCAACTAACTCCTTCGGATTTTGATTCTGGCTTCAGGAAATGAAATTCGAAATGGGCCATTTGCCCCCTTAGCCAAGCTGCATTTCAATTTAAGTATAATAAAATTTCATTCTATTTACAAAAAATGTGTGAATTTCAGCACTATTTCGGCTGCTTTTTTAATTATTATTTTTTGTTTCTTTAATATTTTTTTGTACATATTAGTAATTTTTATTAGTAATCTGAATCTTTTTATTATTAAATACACTATTCTGGATATTTAATAGATTCAGCCCTGAAAAAGCCCTAAAAATAAAAACATTTTTGAATTGGCATAAACAGAATATAAAATCACAAATAAAAACTAGAGCTTAGGTCACTACTTTTTTTTAAATGTTTTTTTCTGCTAAAAGTTCGCAATAAGGGTTCCTTCATAACATTTTAATAAGGAACCCTAGTAACATTGACAGAATAACTGAGGTCTGAGTATATACCTACAGAGCTGCAAAAACAATGTAAAGATTATTAATGAAGCGAGCAAATCGCTCGAAATCATTTATATGGATCGCTCGCGATGTTTCGCGGTTGACCTTTGCAGAGGAATCTTGGTATAATCTTGAAGAAAAGTGCTTAAACGTTTTATTTTTTCATCATCAACCTTTAATCCTCCCACTGCTGGGATACAGGTCTGCCCTCGCAGGATGATCAGGCCGTATTCCACCACGCTGCCAAGTGCGGGCTGGATTTACAAACGCTATTGAATTTCTTCTCCGGTCGTATGCAGGTTTTCTCACGATCTTTTCTTTCACCGAAAAGCCAGTGGTATATAGATACCTAGACTAGCGGCTCGTCCCGGCTTCGCACGGGTGGACACTATTGAAGTTTTAGTAAAGATCCCTAATTTTTTCAGGTAATAAATATAGCCTATGTCACTTTGGGATAATGTAGCATTCGAATGGTGAAATAATTATTCGGTTAAATCGGTCCAGTATTTTTTGAGTTTATTCCACACAAACATCCAAAAATACAAAAATACAAATCTTTCCTCTTTATAATATTAGTATAGATAAATTCTTTATTGTTCACACCATAAATTACAAACAGAAGGATTATAACACCTAAAAACTAGTGCGACAACTGGCGGCCTTATCGCTAAGAGCGATCTCTTCCAGGCAACCTTAGGATGGAGAGGATAGGTAAAAATATATATAAAAACGGGGTGTGCATTCTAAAAGAAAAACTATATAAACTATATAAATTCGTAGATACATAAGTTCCAAAGAACTAATTGGTACGAGTCGGGGCTTGAACCCGCCGCCTCCATAATGCGATTCGGCTGTTCTCCCACTGAGCTACCACGGCATTTTTATTTTTTTTATTCCAATTCAATTTTTAGGTCTTTAGAGCGCCTGTAAATAAAAATTCATATAGCTATGTGACCTTATTTTTTAATTCAAAGTAAATAACGTCTCAAAGTAGATCAAAGTTCAAATTCTTATCTGCTAACTAAGCTTTTAAAAAAAATGTAGTTACGGTGAATAAATTTCAAAAATTATGTTATCACAAATATGAAAAAAAAATCGAATGGCGAGGTATGTATTCAATAGGAAAATGTATGAAAAATGGCACAGCGCCTCTTTCAGGTGTCAATCAAGACTGCATTTTTCATACATTTTTACCAAAGTATTATTTTTTAATAATAGGGGGGGAAGGGGGGAGGGGGGGGGGGAGGGGGGGAGGGGGGGGGCAAGCAACCTTTTTACATAATAGTCAATTTATACCTATTCTGAATGTGGCGATATTTCTAACTATTTTCATGCAACTACGCATACTTAGAGAGGTTGGATTGGTGGTCTTTTGCAGAGCCCACCTGGGGAAGCACACCTTTGCCAGTTATTCCCCCGCCAAGCAGTAATGTGCAAACATTACTGTGTTCCGGTTGGAAGGGCATTGTTTCCAGTCACATTTCAGGGCGAATAGGAGATTAAACATCTTATAACTCAGTGACGAGCGCAGCGCAGGGGCTATATATATCGTGTGACGCAGACCTGTAGGCCTAGCACAACTACGACGTAAACTTTCGTAGTGAGTTTTCGATAGAAAAGTGTATGCCATTTACGCCTGTCAACAGCGCACTGACGGGCGTAAATGGCGTACACTTTTCTATCGAAAACTCGCTACGTAAGTTAACGTCAAAGTTGTGCTAGATACACTGTTATGGGCAAACGTGACGTTTAACATCAGGCGAGCGATTTGCTCGTCTCGTCACTCAATAGCATAAAAAAGGTTTGAGTATTTTAAATTTTGTTGATAACTGTCCGTTGTGTACAAAGTATAAATTGAGTAATATGTGTTGTTCTTATCTTGCAGCTTTAAATCAAGCCGAAGTGTAAGACAAAGCATCTTATCTTTCTTATTGACAAGCTAGACGTTTGACCACAACTCATCCACATGTTCATATGACAGTGTGTAGAAATGGTAGCGCATTATATGCAATACTAGCGACCTGCCCCGGCTTTGCACGGGTATAAAATATAGCTTATGTTACTCAGGGATAATGTAGCAATCTAATGGTGAAAGAATTTTTGAAATCGGTCCAGTAGTTTTTGTGTTTATTCAACACAAACATACAAAAATACAAATCTTTCCTCTTTATAATATTAGTAGATAAAGATTATTTTTACTTAGCCATATTTAATTAGTTATAAAATACTAGCTGTTTCCAGCGGTTTCACTCGCGCGGTGATAATAAAAGGTATCCGGGGCATAAGATATCTCTATTCCAAATATTATCAAAATCGGTTCTAGAGTTAAGGTGATACGATCACGTGCTAGCCTGGAAGAGATCGCTCTTAACAATAAGGCCGCCAGTTGTTGTTGCTTGTAATTTCTGATATGAACAATAAAGAGTTTATCTGTCTATCTATCTAGCCCCGTTCTTATTTTGCTATTTTTAAGCTTCAAAATCTATATTATAATCTATACTTACAAAACAATAAATTAAGCAATCAAGCTACATGCCTAGACTTAACCTTTAGGTTAACCTTTGCTTGTTACCAAACTTGTCCCAACTTAACCTATGACAAGTTAGACCGCTGGAAGGCAAGCTATCACTGATCTATATCTGCAATCTACAGGGTTATTCAGGGTATACTAAGCCGAAAAGGGCTCATAGTACTCATCATTATGAACAACTTTTACTATGGGACCTGTTTGCGCTTGTAGGAGCGCACGTGGTCCAAATCAAAGCAGTTTATAAATGGGTTTTAACTTTTATTCTCGTACTTGAATTGATTACAATGTTTGCCGGTTACGAATAGAATGGCACGTAAGCCCGGATTGTTAGGTTGGAAGTTGAAAGCAGATTATATTTATAATTGTCTGTGGTTCGAACAGATACAAAATTGACACCGACAGACTGATGGATGATTGATGATTGAGACTGATGATTGATTGAATTTGACACTTGATTGATGACAGGTGACAGTTGACAGGACCAACTCGAAACGCGAAAAAAATCAGCTATTCCTAAAAGTGTCAATGACACCCGATAAAATGAATGGAACAGCTGATTTTTTTTGCAAATTTCGAGTTGGTAGGTACCATAGTAAAAGTTGTTCATAATGATGAAAACTATGAGCTATTTTCGGATTAGCATACCCTTTATGAATAACCCTATATTTCCTACAGGTAATAAAATAATTACACCCAGTCTGTAATTATCTAGTTACTACAATAGCCATACAAGTGTCTCTACTAATAATGCAAATAAGGAAATCATTGGTCTTTACCCATCTTTGAAATCTTAATTAACAGGCAGGATAATTTAATTAGAACTAGCTGCTTGCGATCTCATTTGCGTGGTGACGAAGATCTCCTGATGAAGATCACCGAATGTGATCTAAACTAGGTCTAGCTAATGAAAGTAGATACTGGAATTTTTGCAAACTTTTTAAAGGTACATGACAACACTTAGTAAGTGTTACTACCATGATACCATCTAATATCTATTTACCCTACAAATGGAGATATTTTAAGCAGAAAGTACCTACTTAGATTGTTAAAAGGCATTTTTAAAACAAGCTTATTTTATACATAATATAAAATGAGTTTTAAAAATTCGTACGTGTTCTAAAATTGTATTCATCAAAAATAAGTAGGTACGACGTATGTATGTTGGCGATCATTTCAAGAACAACACTTAGCCTAAGTTAGTCAAAAAATAGCTTAATTAATTAATTAACTATAGGCTATTTGAAAAGCTTGGCAATTTTAGTTTTAAGAAATTAATTTTCGGCGATTAACCGAAAGATTTGGTAGAATCAGAATCAGTGTATGGTATCCCTATTTCTTTCCTTTTCAGTTTAGGGATGCCAAGCTGATATTTTTTTTAATTTGCCGCGCTTTGTCAGTATCAACTTTCGTTAGCCAGACTCTAGTCGTAAGAAACGACTTAATTTTAAGTGAGTATTATCTATTATTAAGGTTTAACATCGTGAGGAAACCTGCATTCGATCGGAGAAGAAATTCAATGGCGGATGTGAATCCAGCCCGCACATGGCAGCGTGGTGGAATACGGCCTATTCACCCTTCGAGGGTAGACCTGTAACCTGTATCCCAGCAGTGGGAGGATTAAAGGTTGCTGATGATGATGATGACTCATATTCGAAATTCTTGTTTAGAAGGTACCATATATAATATGTCCGGTTTCCGATGTCCGATACTTTAAGGGGTTAAAATGCAATTAATTTTATCGACAAATCACGGATTTTTTTTTTATTTTTCTCATTACCTCTTATTTTATTTTTTTTGTTTTATTTCATTTGCTGGGGTATGCGCGCTTTTCAAGTACGTGTGTTTACACTGTCATAGCTCCTAAACTATCTAACTCACAGTTAAGATTTAAATGTACATTTATAGCAAATATCCAATAATAATTATAGCAAATATAAAATTGGTTAACACATTGGTTTTTTTTTTAAAACTAATAATCTGAAACAAGAACATTATTTTTACAAAACAAAAAACAAAAACCGACTTCAAAAGACCGACTATTGAGTTATTCATCTATTTGTCGCGCACGTACTTAATGCAAATTTAAGACTTATATGGTTTTCTCATGGATGCCATTATCAGAACTGGACTAAATTGAAATGGGAAGCGTCAGCTTTCTAATAAAAAAAGAATTATCAACATCGATTCACCCAGTCAAAAGTTATGAAGTAACAAACATAAAAAAAAAAATTAAAAAAAAACATACAGACGAATTGATAACCTCCTCCTTTTTTGAAGTCGGTTAAAAAACATCAATTTGTTGTCCAATTTATTTTTTTCAAAAATTATATTTAATAATACTGAAACATTAAAAAATTAAAATTTGAATCTAGATTTATTGTCTACACTATTAACTAACATTTGAGACCACCTTTGTGTTTGTAAGTCTTCTACTTGGGTAGATAATGGTGCCGAGTTTGAAGGCGCATTTAAAATTTCTAAACTAGTTAAACCGCGTAAAATTTCTAAAAATCCTAAAGCTAGTTTGAAGGTGCCACTTTAGGAAATTTAGAAACGTCAAAGTCAATTTTAAGAAACGAATGAACGAAATCGACTTATACTACTCAATTTAGAAATTATAACTTGATTCGGTAGTTTGAAGGTACGTTTTTATGTCATTTTAAAATGTATAAGGTTTATTTTTAAACAAACTTAGGAAGCACCATTTTGAATCCTGCCTAAAAAAGTTAAATTTCAAAGTGAGTTTAAAACAAGTAATTGAGTGTTTTTACTTACAAAACAAATTCTTTGCAAAGTTAAGCACAACGAAAAATGTGTGAAAACCTGTAATTGTTTGTCTTTCCTGTTCAGTGCTATATGTGATCAAAGTACATACTATTTTTAGAATAACATCGGTAATAGAAAAGTGTACCTCTGCCGTTTTGGTGTTTTTAGTGGGTTTCTATTGAAAAACCTTAATAACTTAAAACTTGTCTGGATTTTTAACCTATATCTTTAACTAAACTTTATTAAAAATAAATGTGTATTACAAAAAACAACAACTTTTTTAATGTTAGTTTTAATATTCTTCTCTTCACTCTTGGTAGACTGGTCAAGTCTTACAAAACAAATCCTTTGCAAAGTTAAGCACAACAAAAAATGTATGAATACCTGTAATTGCTCAATAGTCTTTCCTGTCAGCGCTATATGTGATCAAAGTACATACTATTTTTGGAATAACATCGGTAAAAGAAAAGTGTATATCTACCTCGGCCGTTTTGGTGTTTTTAGTGGGTTTCTATTGAAAACCTTACATCGTAGACCGCATCATTGCTTACCATCAGGCGAGATGGCGGTCAAACGCAAGCCTATTTATAACTGAATAAAAAAAATAATAAAAAACCTTCATAACTATAAACTTGTCTGGATTTTTAACCTATATCTTAACTTTAACTTACACACCCTAGGTAAGGATTTCGGAAAGCACTAGGTCTAGTACCTTAGACCCAGCGCTTAAAATTGCTACAGGGAAACAGAATAATACACTACAAACTACAGTTTATAAATATTTCTTGCTAATGTAATTTACTGTGAATTTTATTAAAATAAATGTGTACAAAAAATAACAACTTTTTAAATCTTAGTTTTAATCTTCTTCTCATATTAGTCATTTACTTTTGGTAAACCGGTCAAGGTCATGGTTGTAATGTTACTAGGAGGCTCCTCACTGTCGTCGATACTCCATCTTGGAATGCTTTCTCCATTCCTGGCGGTTGATTGCATCGCGAGCACACTGAAGCACGGTGGCCTGTGTGGCATTTTTTATGAGATTGGTCCATCGAGTTGGTGATCAGACCGGGACTGTGCTTGCCTTTAACGGTCCTGCACTACGAGCCTCTCTATCGAATTCTCGTACCTGGAGATATGCCCAAAGCACTGCAGTATTCGCACTTGCACAATCGACGAAAGTCTATCTTGTATGTGAAGTTCCTTGAGAATAGAATTGTTTCAATAGTTTGTTTTAATGTTTAGAACGAAAAAAACTTTTCTGTACATAAAACATTAACATAATGCGATGTTGTTGCGCTTTCTTTCGTCATAACTTGTTAGAGTTGTTAGATTTTACACCATCATTGAACTGGATTTCGTTTTCTTATTATTTTCATTGCACTGAAAATAAAAATAACATTTAGCTAGCAGGTACGATAAAATTGAAAACATTCAGTATAAGCAGTGAAAGATAATCACATCACGCACAGATCACAACATTGATGTGAGTCACCCAGGGTAGAAGGTTCGTTTAATATTATTTTCTGATATAGCAAGTAAATCCAAGGGATACGTATAGTCTTGAATATTTTCTGGACTTCGAGGAGCTAAGTCTTCTTTAATGGGATTAGCTTACCTTTATTTGAATGCGTACCGTAGATAAATTACAAGTTCTGAAGTTCTTTACTCCATCAGCTTGATGGTTTGCTCGCCCTATCCGTGGAAGACTGCCACACTGGCGGTTGTGGCTTTTTTCTTTTATTGCATTTTTGGAATCCTTAAATACATACGCATCTACTCACATTTTCAGAAAATCGGAAAATCCTGTATTTGATATAAAAAAACACGATTTAAAATTTTGACAAAAAGCCACGCTCCAAAATACTCCGTAGAATACAGCCACTAACGCCACTGCGTCCAAATTTATCCGGCGATTACGGCCACACTCGCCTGCGCGGCCGTGTTCGACGGTAAAAGTTGCTTGGGGAGTCGGCCGACAGGGTCGTAAGCGCATCTGTGCCATTACTTGACGGATTTACCGGGCGTGCGGGCGCGTTTGAGTAATTAAACGTTCCAGGAAATTGGTTAATATGTCACGGGAGGGTGAACAAAATTCAAATATTCTATATTTTGATCTTCATTCTTTATTTGTGCAATAACTTAATGGCTAAAAACAATGCTACTCACAGTAGATAAAATCGAAGAAAAACTTGTTTTCTAATGCTATTGGGAACTGGGTGTACATGAACTACAATTTTTAAAATATGTTCCATTACAAGTCACGCGCCAGTCAGAATCAACTCTAAAGGACTAAACAAAAATAAACATCTTTGTATACCTACATTTATATATAAAAAAAGACAATAAATTAAATAAATAAGTCTATATTTCTTCTACCTTATAAATACTACATAACATATAATTTTAATTAGTTTGTATGATAGAAGTGGCCTCTGCGGTGTAGGCCTCCCCTAAAACTCTCCACTAACTCTCTCTCTCTCTCGTCTTCCTCGTCTGGTCAGTATTGTTCTGTAAATAATATATGTCTCTCCATCTGTTCTTTTGCTTTCCCTGGTTTCTTTTTTTATATCTTGAAATACATTCCGTAACTATTTTTGTCCATCTGTTGCTTTCCATCCTACATAATTAGGTATGTAGCCTGCCCATTATCACAGACCACATATTTAAGTAGTGTTATCGTTGTTGTCTTACATCTTAACATACATCAGGTACTTTGATTTTGTTTCTTACAAGTTATATTTAATCTGTCTGTTTTTTTTTATATCTGATAAACTTTTCTGCATTTTTCTCTTGTAGAACTTTTTCTTCATCCATTTAACTCAAATACCATGTTTGACACCCATATGTTAAGCATTTCTTTATGTCTTTATTTCATGATTTTTCCAGTCTGATGAAATTCTTATGTGTACCTCTTTTTCTGTACAATCATTAAAAGAAACCAAATGTCCGAGATAACATAGATATTCTCATACTCAATTTTTACACCTTCAATGACATGAGACTCACGATTAGTAAGGTAACCTTTATTTTTGTTGCATTTATTTCTAGACCAACCTTCTTGCTCTCTATTACTAGTTTGCTAACCATAGATTCCAAGTCTAATGCATTTTCAGCAAATACCACATTCAGCAAATCGTAAGTGGCTCAGGAAATATTCATCTATCTTCACTTTTTTGTTTTCCCATTTCAGACTTCTGGAAACACGCTCTATCACAGCCGAGAAGGTTTTTGATGAAATAGGGTCGCCTTGCCTATCTCATTTTTCCATTGGGAACTCCATGCTTTCCCGCTAATCACATTCTGGCTATGCCTTTAGAGTATAATTATGTTGCAGATCACGTTAATGTAGGGCTGGTTGGCTGGTCAGTGCTTTGTTATTTTAGTGCAGTCCAGATCATGTTGTGGTCTACAGAATCGAATGCTTTTGTGTAGTCTATAAAAAGCACATAAATAGCGATTTCCCGTTTTCATTGGATTTTTTATCAATTGAAAGATTACCTGTATGTGGTTCATTGTTGAAAACATTTCGAAAACCTGCCTGCTCTCTCGGTTGGTTTTCGTCTAGAGTTATTGTCAACCGGTTGAGTAAAAAATTTGAGAATATTTTATACAAGTTTGTCATTAGGCTGATTGGTTTATAGTTTCTAATGTCACATTGGTCTCCTTTTTATGTACAAGTATAATAATAGACTTCGACCACTGTGCTGACGTTGTTTTTATTTCAATAACTATGTTAAATAGTTGCTGTAGTGGCTTTATCAACAGCATTCATAATGATTTTATTTCGTTAACTATTTTGTCTTCGGAGGCTTTAATATCCCAGTACAAATTATCTAATATTTTCGTTGGATGTCTTTATTTCCAGAGTTGTAGTTTTATCCAACACGGTTTTAAATTTTAAAATATTGTGTTTCAGAGGTTTTGTCATTAAGAACCCAACCTCGTTTCTTCCGTTTGTTCACTTTGTTCCAGGTGTGCGGAATAGAATAAAGTCCGAGTATTCTTCTATGGTTTTTTTTTATGTCTGTGGTCTTCTAGCCGCTTGAGGCACCCCCTCCCGCGGGTTTTTTTCCGTAGAAGCACCGGCGCGTCATCGTTTGTTTATGTGACGTCACGCGCCGGGCGGCCGATCACTTGAATGGTTTTTATGACTTAAACATTCGAACAAGGACCCACTTGTAATTGTTTATTCTTAGAGCTGTTGAATACACGTGTCGAATGACGAATGTTATCATAACATTGGTTGGCCTGGTATAGATATAAATCAGCGTATAACCGCTTACTTTACAAAAAAACATGGACTTTGAAGTTTACATATTTTTACTAAAAAAAGTAAAGCGATAATGTATGTTTTTTACTATTTAGATTTAATAATAGACTCAATCTGCACTTTGTCACAAAATAAGAATACATTACTCACCTTAAAAGTATTTAATATCAGGCATTTAAAAACCAGCGAAAAAAAATTTTTCCGCGATTTTTTTTGTTCCCACTTCACAACACTTGTTTACATCTTGTCGTAAATTGTCATTTCACAAAAACAACTGCACACAACACTTCTAGGATGATTGTTTCACTATATTTTAAATAGATCATAACATCTAACACAGTAAATAAAATAAACTTTGAGAAATAAAAAACACGGCCGTCTATGATGATGACGCAATGAGGCCTTGGAAGAATGACTGAAGTCGAAACACTAAAACACTTGTATACCTTAAAATATATTGTTATCAGCCTTGTTAACAAGTATTTAAAGCTTATTAACCAAGAACACCACCAGAACCAGCATAACTAACGTTTTATTTACGTAAAACCCGTCGATGCACCGCCGACCAGGCAAACTCAACACAAACTGACTTTGACTCACGGAATAATATTTAATTTTTAATCGAATATCCACCGAGTTTAAAGTTGTTCGACTACGGCATAATGGCACATTCAAGCGGAACGAGATGGCATTCATACTTATAAGTCTTTTGCCTTAGTAAAAGCAGGATAGAGACTTTTTCTGAGTCTGGCGCGAAATAAAAATCCGGACACTACAGTGTCCGCGATGCTTCTACGGGTTTTTTGAAATCGGACACTACAGTGTCCGCGGTGCTTCAAGCGGCTAGTTTCGCATATCCCTAGGATGTCCCAATTTATAGATTTTATAGAAAAACTTAGTTTGGTGATCTTACTGTCTACGATTAGACTGTTTGCATTAAGAAAAGCCTGAGTCTTCCGGTCTGGTTTAGCGGGTGCTGGCTTACTCCTCTACGGTGACTAAGCGATTTGAAAGAGTCTTTTGGAAGAGCCTTTTGGTTTTTTCTTGGCTAGCAGTTGCTTGGGGGCTAAGCAGTCAAGGTCTTAAGGAACCTGTATGTCTTGCGTCTTATTTATTGTTTTTGGTAGTAGTTTTGTGTTTCTTTCGATTGTTGCACTTCTAGCCCCTGCTTCTTCAGGAGATTCTGACATAAATCTCTTATTGAAGTATTTAGATCCCGTCGCGCGTCTTATTTGTTTGTGTGAGTCTAGTACCACTATTCGGTCATAACAAAGAGCTACTTTATACATCCACAATCAATATACATAAATAAATATACACACATAAATACATACATATTATCCCTCTTTTTTAACTTCGTTGCAGTTGGGTAAAAAATAAATCATCTCGCGGTCAGTCGACGCTACTTTATTAAAAACTAGCTTCGACCACGTGGACTACACTTTAAAAACCGTTTATTTTTTGGGGGTAAAATTAACTTAACCCTCCTTTTTTGAGAGTATGTCAAAAGCGTCATAATGGAATTAGGGAAACCCCCAGACACAATAAATCAGCCAGCCCCCTCGAACCATTTTGAATTTGTTATCTTGGATTTTCGTCGCCACCATTTAGTAGCTCTCGCAAACCCCTATAACATTTGGTCAAATACACCACCTTCAATAGTTTCGGAAATATAGACCCTCAAAGTTTGTTTGTTTTATTTTGTGTTGTTTGTTGTTTCAATTTCCCCAAAAAAGTTTAAGGTTTTGGAGTATTTTTAGTCTTGGCGCTTTGGTAAAAGCGTTTTGAATTTTCGAGATAATTAACAATTCCAGCTCGAGAGTGTGACTTTTCGAAAATTTTGGGATTCTATTATAAATTTAGTACATCTGTGTAAAGTTTCATTGACGTAGCATCAAAACAAATTTTCTCTTCGTGCCATATTTACCACGCCATTTCACCCTCATAGGGGTTGATTTCCAGAAAATAGTGAAATATGTACGTGATCAATATTTTCATAAGTCATATTGTAAAATTTTTAAATTCGTGGCATCAAAAAACAAAACAAGCTTCTCCATATACACTTTTACACCCTATTCCACACCTTCAGGGGTTGAATTTAAAAAAATCCTTTCTTAGTACACACCTTTGCTCATCAAAACAAAAACACCCTCCAAATTTAAATTTCTACGACCTGTGGTTTGGCTTTAAGTCGTCTGTCAGTCAGTCAGTCAGGACTTGTTATTTATATTTAAAGATTAAAATATATTCTGATATAATTAACACGGAATTACTAGCGTCAAATTAAGTCGTTTATAACGACTAGTTTTGATCATATTCGGTGATCTTCATCAGGAGATTACAAGCGTGACGTGCTCGCGGTCAGGTCAAAATAAAAAAAAGTCGCGCACAATTATAATATCTAACATCCAACCATTAACAAAAAAAAAAATATAAACATCCGAATTGAGGACCTCCTCCTTTTTTTGGAAGTCGGTTAAAACAACATTGTTTTTCATCTCTTGTACACGAACACTAAAAATTAAACCGCAAATTCTAATATTTTTGTCGTAAGAAGGCCACCACCCAGCTTTTTACGTGGAATAAAGGCGCAATGTCTCTTAAATTCACCGCGTTTCTCATTTCTCACTCGGAAAAAGCCCTCATGGCGGTTAAGCCGACGTGATCTTGAGAAAATTCCGTGGAGTAAGGTATTACGGGACAAAACACGTACAAATACTATCGTCAAAAATTAAAAAAAAATATGATTCACTGCCTGTTGTGTCAAGGAATTGTTTAGAATACCCGCTTGAGGCACCCCCTCCCGCGGGTTTTTTTCCGTAGAAGCACCGGCGCGTCATCGTTTGTTTATGTGACGTCACGCGCCGGGCGGCCGATCACTTGAATGGTTTTTATGACTTAAACATTCGAACAAGGACCCACTTGTAATTGTTTATTCTTAGAGCTGTTGAATACACGTGTCGAATGACGAATGTTATCATAACATTGGTTGGCCTGGTATAGATATAAATCAGCGTATAACCGCTTACTTTACAAAAAAACATGGACTTTGAAGTTTACATATTTTTACTAAAAAAAGTAAAGCGATAATGTATGTTTTTTACTATTTAGATTTAATAATAGACTCAATCTGCACTTTGTCACAAAATAAGAATACATTACTCACCTTAAAAGTATTTAATATCAGGCATTTAAAAACCAGCGAAAAAAAATTTTTCCGCGATTTTTTTTGTTCCCACTTCACAACACTTGTTTACATCTTGTCGTAAATTGTCATTTCACAAAAACAACTGCACACAACACTTCTAGGATGATTGTTTCACTATATTTTAAATAGATCATAACATCTAACACAGTAAATAAAATAAACTTTGAGAAATAAAAAACACGGCCGTCTATGATGATGACGCAATGAGGCCTTGGAAGAATGACTGAAGTCGAAACACTAAAACACTTGTATACCTTAAAATATATTGTTATCAGCCTTGTTAACAAGTATTTAAAGCTTATTAACCAAGAACACCACCAGAACCAGCATAACTAACGTTTTATTTACGTAAAACCCGTCGATGCACCGCCGACCAGGCAAACTCAACACAAACTGACTTTGACTCACGGAATAATATTTAATTTTTAATCGAATATCCACCGAGTTTAAAGTTGTTCGACTACGGCATAATGGCACATTCAAGCGGAACGACATGGCATTCATACTTATAAGTCTTTTGCCTTAGTAAAAGCAGGATAGAGACTTTTTCTGAGTCTGGCGCGAAATAAAAATCCGGACACTACAGTGTCCGCGATGCTTCTACGGGTTTTTTGAAATCGGACACTACAGTGTCCGCGGTGCTTCAAGCGGATACTAAAAAACATACGTTGTCTAAGAAATTTCCGAGATAATCAGAAAAAACCGCCTCCTGGAAACCTAGGGTTTTGCAACTGTGGCTGTCTTCCACGGATACGACGATTATTGTGTAGGTATCTTTGAATTACTTTACACGGACAACAACGATGATAGTACACAATGCGGTTAATAAATAATAAAGCTATTCTTAAATTATCTTCTAATTTGTATATGTACAGTAATGCGAAACAAACAAAATTCAATTTCCAAAACAATGAAACCAATCGCAGATCGTACTGCTAGACTGCTAGTACGATATAGCGATTGCCAGGTTTCAAAATTCAAAAACTACCATTTTTATCGAGTAATTCCATTTGATAAATTTTTGTCGTGAACCAATAAACAATAAATATTTATCAACTTTTTCTACTACAGAAAAGAATGCCTTCACTAGACAAGATTTATTATGAATCCAACAATTTCTTGTACGCAGTGATATTTTACAAAAATTGAACCATGTGCAAGCCGAGAACACATTTTTACATGATAATTAACATATTACGTAAACATAGTTATTTCAAGAACACACGAATACTTCTTGTAAAATATTAATGTATGAAGAAAGATAATTACAAAAAATAAAATTAAATAGTAGAATAGAGCTAGCAATATTCGCTATTTCATTCAGCAAAATTCTTGATTATCTGTGGATGAAATCCAACGATAATCAAGAAATTTGAACAAAACTAGAACGGAAATCGGTCTTTCGCGGTATTTTTTTACAACTTTATTTATCTGTGAATTAAACTTAGCTGAACTAAACCGATTTAAATTCCGTTCAATTTAATAGGTAGGTGGTGCCTTCGAACTTGCAATTTTTACACCTGTCATTTAAATTTAAGTATTTTAGCAGATTTACGATTTTTACGTGGCGCCCTTCAAACTCGACACCATTGTTAAATTAATACAAGCATCTATGCTTCGCTAACAATTTTTTTTAAAGTGCTGCCATTTTTTTATTGATGGAGAAAAATAAAAAAAAATCCGTGATTTGTCGATAAAATTAATTAATTGCATTTTAACCCCAGTATCGGACATCGGAAACCGGACATAATTATTGTATATATTATACATTTGCCATTTTTATCAAAATCGGCCGGTAAATGGCGCTGCAGCAAATTTCTCCCCTTTTTGAGGGAAACACCTAATCCCAATCAAAAATCCCGACGACAAAAAGCTAGTAGGTACCAAACCAACCTACCAACATACATGCAAAGTTGCAAACAAACATCCGGACGGGTGCCAGGCGTTGCAGAGACGCTTCGCTCGCTCGGTCAACTATGGTATAGAGCTACCAATGGAGAGAAACATGTCTATCAATTCATTGTAAAACAAGGGGTACCGTAGTAAACTACGCGACTCCCTTCTCAAAAACTATTTACCTCTTGCTTTAAACGTTATGTATTCCATGCAAGTATTATGTTGAAATTAAATTACGTGTGTCTTCAGTAACAAAATGCCTCATACAGTCTCGGATAATCTCGTCACCGCGATTCAGGATTTCGTCCGCTCGACTTGAGCCGCCATCTATCGTTACCCGGTGGCAACTGTTAAAGTTAACTCAGGAGGTGTTTTCAAAAATGTTTAAGTTCCAAAAAGTACGATAGATGGCGTGAATTGGTTTGAACTAGTTACCTAGTCCGGTAGTCCGTTTGAAAAGTTCTCGGCTTAGGGCCAAACCAAAACCAAACATATTTCGTCTAATTTTCCATTATTATTATAATGCAAAAGGAGCCCAAAGAAGATATTACAAGAAAGACAAGAAGAAGAGAATATTCAATTTTTCAGTGTTTTCAGGGGGTGTACACAATTGGGTACAATGGCCACTTTTTATTCCATATTTACTTTCTTAATTTTTTTACAATATAGAATAAAAAAAAATGTGAGCCGTCACGGGACGCCTGGCAGATGTGAAACATCGACATTATTTTGTAAAAGTAATATGATTGAAAAGAACAGATTGCGATTTAAAATAAATACATAAGGCATTGATAAAATAAAATATTACGATTTTTTCCATAAAATGATGACTTTATTTAATAAACATTTATAATTTTCATTAAATATAAAAACAATTTATACAACTTCATTCGTTCAATCAGTGACTTCGGTAATATTTAATTCGATGTTGCCTCTGACGACGGTATTACTGTGACCATACTGTGACAATTGGTCGATGGTAACTGAAGTACCTAAGTCACAAAAGTATTGGACATCACATTGTCAAGATATCTAAAAAAAAAAAAATGTGAGCCGTCACGGGACGCCTGGTAGATGTGAAACATTTTAATCCATTCATGCTCCCGTTGTCCATGGCCATACAGATTTTTACAAAACCGTTCGAAAATTGAAACTCAATTAGGTACGCGCGTCGTCATTTATTTTCGAATAACCCTGTTATTTGCTTGAATACTGCATGCCGTGGCGACGCGTCGCCACGGCAAGCGTCGCCACGCCAGAAATCGATTTTACCTACGTGCGCCAAAAGATGTTTCACATCAAAAAAATTTAAAAAATATAAAAAAAAAAAAAAAAAAATGTGAGCCGTCACGGGACGCCTGGTAGATGTGAAACATTTTAATCCATTCATGCTCCCGTTGTCCATGGCCATACAGATTTTCACAAAACCGTTCGAAAATTGAAACTCAATTAGGTACGCGCGTCGTCATTTATTTATTTGCTTGAATACTGCACGCCGTGGCGACGCGTCGCCACGGCATGCGTCGCCACGCCAGAAATCGATATTACCTACGTGCGCCAAAAGATGTTTCACATCAATAATAATTAATAAAAAATTAATATAAAAAAAAATATACTGGTAAAATCTAAAAAATATTACTTACGAGTAGGTATGTGATTTGTGTCGAAAATGTACCCGTTAAGTGAATATCTCTTGGGTCAAAATATCATATAGACTGTATATATTTACACCATCATATAGCGTGGCGACGCGTCGCCACGGCATGCGTCGCCACGCCAGAAATTTGTTTTACGTGCGGCTATAGATGTTTCACATCAAAAAAACAATATAATTATAAAAAACTTCAAAACTAGGGTGCCGCCGGCAGCGGGGCAGGGCCCAAGCTACCGGTGGTTAAGGCTGCAGAGTGAAGAATCTTTAATCTTTTGCCACTTTTTTTTATTATTTTTATTTTATTGAGTGACGAGACGAGCAAATCGTTCGCCTGATGTTACACGTCACGTTTGCCCATAACAGGTCTGCGTCACCCAGAATTTTTAATTTTTAGAATGCAAAACCCTTCGCGGTACAGCACTGCGCTCGTCACCCTGAGATATAAGATGTTTATATCCTATTTGCCCTGTAATTTCACTGGAAACAATGCCCTTCTAACCGGAACACAGTAATGTTTGCACATTACTCCTTGGCGGTGGAATAACTGGCAAAAGTGTGGTACTTTCTCAGGCGGGCTCTGCAAAAGAGCCCTTTCTACACGCTTTTTAATAGCTTCACTTGTATGTTTGTTTGTATGTTTGTAACCGACACCTTTGTTTTTTATTCAAAGCGGGTTTTTTAGTTATTTGGAACTATTTTTTTTTATGTAATTGAGTGACGAGACGAGCAAATCGCTCGCCTGATGTTAAACGTCACGTTTGCCCATAACAGGTGTGCGCCACCCTACCACTACATACACTTTTAGATTTTAAGACGCAAAATGATATTGTATACAGGGTTATACAGAAATGGTATGCTAAGCCGAAAAGGGTTTCATAGTACTCATCATTATGAACAACTTTTACTATGGGACCAACCCGGAATTCGCGAAAAAAATATTAGCCGTTCCATAAAAAAAAATCAACGACACCCGACAAAGTGTGTTACTAATGAACGCTGTAACGGCTGAAGGGATTCACATGAAATTTGGAATGAAGGTTGTTCATGGTCTGGATAAACACATAGGCTACTTTTTATCACTACACATAGGCGAAACCGCGGGGCGCAGCCAAGGGCGTCGCCAGCTTATGACTAAGGGGGGGGGCAATGGGGCAATATTATGGAGGATAAAAAAAATAAACGCCGAGAGCATAAAGCGTTACACTTTGGAAGTCTTTGCCTCGATGACGATGACGATTGTATTAAGAACACGGTTCTAATATCAATGTATAAAACTTCACAAGCCCTCGACAGCACAATAGAGTCGGGACAATTTAGACATTGGAGGGTACAGTAATTTCCACCCAGCTGAAAATTGGTAGGATTGTTTGAAACACCATCATAAATGAAATCTAAAAAGTCACCATCGATCCGATACGTGCAAAAAATCTTACTCCGGGTAGAAGGTCACCAAAATGGGTTTTTCGCGATTTTCTCAAAAACAATTCAAGCTACTAAGAAACTGTTCAAGACAAGTATGTTCTATACAACATTCCCTACAGTATTGCTTTTAAATGCATGTTGGTAGGACTCGTGGTTTTGAAATATGTTGATATTCATTTCAGACCAGGCCAAAAAGATGACAATTTCTCTTAACGAAGCCTCGGTTAGCAGTAGATCATATCACAAGTTTGTAAATGAGTTTTCCTCAAGTTTTCAACATCGCTAAATCCGACAATCTCAAGAAACACTTTGAAAAATGACTCTTTGTGTCTCAAATCGGATAAATGATGATGATGGCTGACGAAAAATTTTACCTCTCGTATCTCGGAAACGGTAGAAGGATATAGAGGGGTACACCCTACTTTTGAAATGTAGATCAAATTTTTGGGGAAATGATAAAAAAATATAGTCGCCATCGCCATACAAAAAAGTTTGACAGTCATACAAATAAAAAAAAAAAGGAAATGCTAACAGCTATGGAACCGCTATAGATGGATGGAATGTACTTGAAGAAATATTATAGAGGTTCATAACGACAATCGAGATTCAGAAACAAAAATCCAAGATGGCGTATTTCATGTTTTCGTCAAATTCTAGTGGATCTTCCAGTGATCCTATGAGGGTGATATTTTGGATCTGGATCTACATATTACTACACTGTTTAATGGTCTTGCGTTTTGGCAAATCTGATGATCGTGATGAAAATGGCGGCGATTTTTAAAACGGATGTCTAAATCTTAATGTTATTCTGAATATTTCAATATTTTCTACAATTTACATTAAACCTTGTGAATTTATTAACGTTTTGTCATGCGATGCGGAATTTATTAATAGGTAAGGAACTACGCACTTTGGTCGCTTTGCGGCTAGCTACATATGATCTCTAGGGGGGGGGGCAACTGCCCCCCCCTGCCCCCCCTTGGCGACGCCCTTGGGCGCAGCTAGTATGGTATAAATTCTTTCTGACTAGGCTAAAAATATAAAAACAAAAAATCGTTAAAATACGTTTATTTATACAATTTAAAACAAATTCTACAGCTTAATTACATAGCACTAATTAAGGCACATTCGTTTAAATTAACAATAAAAGGCATCCGATTCTGGTTGACAAAACTAAACTAAAAACAAGATGTTTCAAAAATATTTTTTAACTAGCTTTTATTGCATTATCAAGGAAAGTAAAAAAAAGCTTCTAATCATCATTTCGCGCCGATTTTGCTCATATTCCACCTTAACACTTTAACTGCGGCTAATAATCAGATGCGTAATGTTTTACGCGCCTGGCGTGTGTTCATTCGCGTTGTACAAAGGAAAACACAAGGTATGTGTTTTCAGCAGTTAAAGTGTTAAAAAATGTTTTCAAATTTGACTACTTGCCTTTTTATTGACGATCGGATCAACCGTACGAACAAACAAACATGAAAAGTGTTTTTAGTACAGTTTTTCAACTAACCTAACTTTAAAAACATACATACATCGCTACAAGATTCGATTTCTTTATATATACGTAATTGACTTCAATTCTGCGCACTATTTTCTAAACAAACTACATTTAACAGCAGATTTTTTTATTTCCTGTCTCATTCATTTTAGTATATTAGACAAGGACAACAACACTTATTGTAAACTTAGTTGATATTACCAAATAGCATAACAGAATCAGCACCAAAAGCACGATTTAAAGTAAACGAAAGATAATTTAGAAACTGTTGCCATCCTGCTCTTACATATTGAGATAAAAAGAGACGGAAATAACGTTAGAACCGAAAATAGTTTAAAAAAAGCTCAGAATCGATATCAGCAGGAATGTTATAGAATACATTTTAAAAACTAAAATAAGTAACCTAATTCACAAGATCTTATAAAATTAAGAGAAAATTTCGAAAAAAAATCTTTACTTAAATTTTATACAGAATGTTACAAAACGGTGGCTATTGAACATTTTGAAAAATAAATTGCAATAAATAACAAGTAATTCATATTTAGAAATTAAGTTGTTTACTACGACTAGTTTCGAATTGACCAAGTCGTATTAAACGACTTCATTTTTACGTGAGTATTCCCATGTTAACTATAATAAAATGTGTGAAAACCACGTTTCCATAGTAAAGTTCTCATTTAACACTTTAACTTCTTTAACACTTAACTTGCGTTTGTTTTACCGCACAGTTGTTTTGAAAGTGCGTTTCCGCGCTTGGCGTGTGCACAAGGAAAAACACAAGGTATGTGTTTTCAGCAGTTAAAGTGTTAATATTTACAAACATTTTACCTTTACATGTAAACAATAAAGTTAATAGGTTTATCTGAATTTCAATCAAATAACACCCTCACATAAATAAAATATTTTTCATAACACCCTGTATAAACTTTTTTTTAATTTTATAAAACCTTGCATTAAACAGTCTTTATGTACATCATCTAATTAAGCCTCTAATGAGATTTTTAATATCTATCACATTAATATAAAATAATAACAGAATTTTATAAAATAATTTTAAAACACTGGGATATTTCAATTTTAAACTAAAACTCGATTCCCAAGATTTAGTATACAAGGTTACAAGGAAAGGGTATGCTAAACCGAAAAGGGCTCATAGTACTCGTCATTATGAACAACTTTTACTATGGGACCAAGTCCGAAAACGCAAAATAACAGCTGTTGCATAGAAAAATAAATGTCAATGACTCGATCAATGTATGGAACAGCTGTTTTCGTGATTTCAGAGTTGGTCCCATAGTAAAAGTTGTTCATAATGATGAGTATTACATACTTTTCAGTAATATCACACCTTTTTATTCCACATAGTATATGAGGTGGATTCGAGCTCAGGGCTAGGATAGGACTTATAAGGTCGAAAAAGGACCATCCATACATTACGTCACACATAAAAGGGGGGGGGGGGGTCGACTAAGTGTGTCATTGTGTGACAAGGGTGGGAGGGGTTCTAAGTTTTGTGACGTCACATTTAACATCATGTGACCAGAAACGGGGGGGGGGGGGGTGACGTAATTTGTGGTTGGCCACTAAAACCTCATGGCAGCTAACATGGCAGTGTGGGCTGTGACACTCGAAGACAGTTCTAAGTCATATGTTGTTGTCTGGAAGACCTTGCTCGCAATAAGACCGCCTTTTATGCCTTTCTCTTATGTATTTTACTATATCTGTGATTTCTTTTTGTGGCGTCAATAAAGAGTTATTGTATTGTATATTACAAAAACCATGAGGTCGGTAGAGAGAGACGGCGAGACAGTGCCCTCGGCCGAGTACTCGGTTTGTATAAACAGTTTGACGAGAGACAGTCACTACAACCATGATTTGTTTGCTCGACCGAGTGTGCCATTTACTGTCTCGCCACTGTACTCGTTACGTGTAAGCAACCCGTTATAATAATTGGTTATTATTCTATGGACTTAAAATACTCAGATCTCAGATATTTTAGTTTAATAGTATTTAGGTTAAATACATAGAGGTGATTTTAATTCAAAGAAAAACTAGAATTCAAAATCTTACCGAAAACTGTTTACTTTTTTTCTACAGTTAACATTTTTATGACATTTCTTATATACAGCTAATTTGATTTTTTAGGGTTCCTTAGTATACCGAGAACCCTTTTTAGTGTTTAAACTATCTTAGTTTATTAATACAATAAATAATAGCATGCTTTTAAATACAAAAAGTTCTAAATTCTGGAAGTACATTTTTAAATATATATATTTTTAAAAACATCCAAAAATGTTTATATTGTACAGCGAAAATTTATATTAGCACAAGATTAAAAAAAACAATCCTAAGGCTACGTATTAACGAATACCACTTTTCAGTTCAGCTGTGGTCAAACGCCTAGCTAGCTGGGTTCGTATAGATATTTATCTTATTATCTAGTTTTTTTGCAAAAATTAATTCGTTGTTATTGAAAAAACTTTTTTTAGAGATAAAGTTTGTGTTTTCTCCCTTATTCATAAATCTTCTTGTAGAATACTTTGTCAACTTTCTGCTAACGAGAAATATTACGAGCGTAAATGAGACAAAACATGTTTAAACAGACCGTTTATATCAAGACTTTCGTCTTTAGAAACGGATCCAAATTTTCTCTTTAAAAAGAAATAAAACAACACAAATCCATTGCAAACTCGACTTAACTGACTAAATCTTTGAGTCTAGATTTCAATAACCTAACCCTTTTATGCAAGGCATTTTTATAGCCGCTCCGATCCAAACCCTTACTATTTCTTCTCGACAAAATTCTTTCTTCGAATAACTGATAAAAATTAGGCGTCGGACAGTCTATCAATTTATATTCATGATTTATTAAATCTGGTTTTATATCTGACTCGTGGGGTCTATTGGACTCCCTTTCTTTTTCATGGGGTCTGTTGGACTCCCTGTTTTCTTTTTTTGCGTATTCATGGCTGTAAGTGTCTTTGTATCGAACAGACATGTTTTGTATGAAATGGTTGAACATGGCGGTCTCTGTGAACCATTCGAGGAAATACTGGTTCTGTTTCGATGCGGCGTTTTTGATGAAATTGTCTTTCTGGAATGAGAAAGGATAAAATTAGTAATAGGAAAAAATAAATCAAAACTTACTTAATTTACAAAAACACAGAAAAACAAACACACTCACACACTGATATATTAATACACGGTGAATGGTGATGATATATCAAATGGTGGCATATTTATTTTTAACGAGTGCAGTAAGTTTCATGGCGTTTGAATGCAGAGTAGGCAGCAGTGTCTATTAAGTTCATAATATCGTTTGTATAATTAGATACTGGCGATGGAATAATTCTAGTAATAAAACGAGTAATGGAACTCGTGATTAACCCTATCTACGGGATTATTTTCAGCTCGATGCTAAGCCGAAAAGGGCTCATCATTATGAACAACTTTTACTATGGGAACAACCCAGAATTCACGAAAAAAAATTCAGCTGTTCCATACATTGTATCGAGAGCCAATGAACTTTTTGTACAGAATACCTGTATTATTTTGCGATTTAGGCTTGGTGCCGTAGTAAAAGTTGTTCATTATGATGTGTCTGACGCATGTTTTTATTATTAAACCTATAGAAAATGCCCTATATACTTGAGAAATCCCCAAAATCTTGATAAGTATCGGTTAAAATGAAAGATACATTATTCAGATCTACCTTCATAAAGATCGCATAAACTCACATGAGATCAAAAATACCTCACAAAGTCAAAGGAGTTCAAGAAAACATCACTAATACACCGGAGATCCAAAAGACCAACAAAAAACTACTTACATCGAAAACAACGTCCCCCCTCCCCAGCTCCCCCTCCCCGCGCTCTCCAAACCGGAAGTACCGCCAAATATCGCCGAGTAAATCCACGAAGAAGCGGAGAAACGCTTCCGATATTAGCATGTTACGCATTTTCGTGTCGTTCTTGTCTTTGTTCTTTGTTGATTCCATCTAAAAAAATTAAAAACTAGGATTTATGGTATTGTCATCGGAGTTACACAGATATACCGAATTTCAGCTCAATCGGATATCGGGAAGTGGGGCAAAATTGAGTTGCAAGATTAGACCCAAAAATCAAACAACAAACAGCTAGCCAAATATAAGCTTGTAACAAGAAACTTGTAAAAAGTCACAAGTGTTACAACATTATAAAATTGAAGGCTAACTTACTTATAAAGCTTGGCATTTAACACTTGGACTGCGGAAAACACATACTTTGTGTTTTTCTTCGTGCGACGCGAATGCGGCTGCACACGCCAGGCGTAAAACACAACGCATTTGACTATTAGCTGCACTTAACACTTTGACTGCGGCTAGTAATCACATGCGCTAGCTCCAGACGCGGCTAATAGTCAAACGCCTTGTTTTTTACGCGCCTCGCGTGTGCAGCCGCAATCGCGTCGCGCAAAGGAAAACACAAAGTATGTGCTTCCCGCAGCCAAAGTGTTAAGGCAAGCGCATGTGATTATTAGCCGCTGTAAAAGTGTTAAAATATCTAGAGGTTAAGTTTGTATGCATGTTTGTAGTTTTTTCTAGGAATACACATAACTATTAGATTAGGGCATGACAAGAGTGTACGAGTGAGGTGCGACCTTTGTATGTGATGTGTATTGTGGGTGTTTGTACCTGCAGCGAAGTCTTGAGAGTCTTATAGCTGGCGGCGGGTAGGATGGTGGCCTCGTCTCCCTGGTAGCAGAGCACCTTGCTAGCTGCCGTCAGGTCTACCAGCATACCCTGGGGACACAAACAATATTGGTAATATACCCTGGGGGAAAGGGACCTACAATATTGGTAATATACCCTGGTGGGAAAGGCATCTACAATATTGGTAATATACCCTGGTGGGAAAGGGATCTACAATATTGGTAATATACCCTGGTGGGAAAGGGATCTACAATATTGGTAATATACCCTGGTGGGAAAGGGATCTACAATATTGGTAATATACCCTGGTGGGAAAGGGATCTACAATATTGGTAATATACCCTGGTGGGAAAGGGATCTACAATATTGGTAATATACCCTGGTGGGAAAGGGATCTACAATATTGGTAATATACCCTTGTGGGAAAGGGATCTACAATATTGGTAACATACCCTGGTGGGAAAGGGATCTATAATATTGGTAACATACCTTGGTGGGAAAGCATCTACAATAGTGGTAATTTACCCTGGGGGGAAAGGGATCTACAATATTGGTAATATACCCTGGGGGGAAAGCATCTACAATAGTGGTAATTTACCCTGGGGGGAAAGGGATCTACAATATTGGTAACATACCCTGGTGGGAAAGGGATCTATAATATTGGTAACATACCTTGGTGGGAAAGCATCTACAATAGTGGTAATTTACCCTGGGGGGAAAGGGATCTACAATATTGGTAACATACCCTGGTGGGAAAGGGATCTATAATATTGGTAACATACCTTGGTGGGAAAGCATCTACAATAGTGGTAATTTACCCTGGGGGGAAAGGGATCTACAATATTGGTAATATACCCTGGTGGGAAAGGGATCTACAATATTGGTAATATACCCTGGGGGGAAAGGGATCTACAATATTGGTAACATACCCTGGTGGGAAAGGGATCTATAATATTGGTAACATACCTTGGTGGGAAAGCATCTACAATAGTGGTAATTTACCCTGGGGGGAAAGGGATCTACAATATTGGTAATATACCCTGGGGGGAAAGGGATCTACAATATTGGTAACATACCCTGGTGGGAAAGGGATCTATAATATTGGTAACATACCTTGGTGGGAAAGCATCTACAATAGTGGTAATTTACCCTGGGGGGAAAGGGATCTACAATATTGGTAATATACCCTGGGGGGAAAGGGATCTACAATATTGGTAACATACCCTGGTGGGAAAGGGATCTATAATATTGGTAACATACCTTGGTGGGAAAGCATCTACAATAGTGGTAATTTACCCTGGGGGGAAAGGGATCTACAATATTGGTAACATACCCTGGTGGGAAAGGGATCTATAATATTGGTAACATACCTTGGTGGGAAAGCATCTACAATAGTGGTAATTTACCCTGGGGGGAAAGGGATCTACAATATTGGTAACATACCCTGGTGGGAAAGGGATCTATAATATTGGTAACATACCTTGGTGGGAAAGCATCTACAATAGTGGTAATTTACCCTGGGGGGAAAGGGATCTACAATATTGGTAATATACCCTGGTGGGAAAGGGATCTACAATATTGGTAATATACCCTGGGGGGAAAGGGATCTACAATATTGGTAACATACCCTGGTGGGAAAGGGATCTATAATATTGGTAACATACCTTGGTGGGAAAGCATCTACAATAGTGGTAATTTACCCTGGGGGGAAAGGGATCTACAATATTGGTAATATACCCTGGGGGGAAAGGGATCTACAATATTGGTAACATACCCTGGTGGGAAAGGGATCTATAATATTGGTAACATACCTTGGTGGGAAAGCATCTACAATAGTGGTAATTTACCCTGGGGGGAAAGGGATCTACAATATTGGTAATATACCCTGGGGGGAAAGGGATCTACAATATTGGTAACATACCCTGGTGGGAAAGGGATCTATAATATTGGTAACATACCTTGGTGGGAAAGCATCTACAATAGTGGTAATTTACCCTGGGGGGAAAGGGATCTACAATATTGGTAACATACCCTGATGGGAAACGGATCTAGTAGTCTCTAGTGTACTCACCTCCTCAAAGGCCACCCCCCCTAAATCCAGCTCCCCCGCGGCCAGCATCCCCGCCAGCATGGGCAGGGGCGCGTGCAACAACTCGTGCTGTATCTCGGCGGGGACGAGCGACACTAGGGGCTGTTGCCACACGAAGGGGTAGAGGCAGGCTTGGAGAGCTTCGAGGCGGGATGATACGGCGCTGGGGGGACGAGAAAAAAATATTAAGAGTTTCCGACACAAAAAGGTCTTTGAGTTATACGTAGACTGCTAAAACAGCCTTATTTCATATATTCAATTCAATATATGTTTTCCATTACGGAAAATGATCAATAAAAAACCGGACTCATCCTGGGTAACACCAGAAGTAAACATTTACAATGATTTAACCTTTGACGTTATTGAAATTAGCAAAATACATCCTAATAATAATGACATTAAAAAGTTAATAATTGACATGAATAATTACTATACTATGACATTTTAATTAAAAATAATAAATCCAAATCCAAATACTATTTCTACGTTTTGGCTTTCTTCGAAGCTTTGCCTCAACTTAAAGATCAAAACTGAGTCTGTATCACAATACTCGTTCAAAAGTCACTTTAGAAGTAAATGCGGTTGACATCCAGACCCTGAAAAGCACAATCTGGCTCACAAGACATTGCCATACGGTAACATCAAATTGAGGACGAAAGTCTGTGAGAAATCATGTCAAAAGTCACAAGAATGCCAAACTAAATCACAAGTACAAAATGGAGCCACGTTAGAGTCAAGACAACAAAACTGGCCGTCCTCCTTACGGAAAGTGCAGTTACTAGAGTTTTGGGCCGAATTCAGTTAAATACGAGTACATATTCGGAATCAGCAGAACGAGATCTATAATTTTCTTTGGACAGTTTTTACGTAGCTATGACGGAGCCAGCTTAAATACTCATAAATAGTGATAGGAATACAAACACAATGAAAATCTTTAAACGCGTTTTTGCGAAATCAGCCTGAACCTAGTTATATTGCACTTTTCGTAAGGACGGCAGAAAAGTCAGTCATTAAACTCGAGCCACACAGCAGTTTAAGGTGAAACGTTTTGCTCATGGCGCGAAATTTGAATTCCAAACTGTTTTTTTCGTTTTTAGAGCCAGGCCGGGTAACTAAATTAAGGAATCATAAAGTTTGCGCCAATTTTTAAGCATTCCTCACGGTATTTTGTAGAGCTAATAAACAGTAATGCATAAGATAACACAAAAAAGGCAATTAAGCGTTAAACTGGCGATCGGAGATGATATTGACATATTTGAATGATGTCATCATCATCTGTACATATACCTTTACAAAATATCGTAAAAAATACTTAAAGATTGTCGCAAATTTCATCATTACTTAATTTAGTTACCCGGTCTAACTCTAAAAACGAAAAATCCGTTTTAAATTTAAATTTCGCGCCATAAGTGAAACGTTGCACCTTAAAACGTTTACTTAAAAAGTTAGAATCGTAAATCTGAACCGCTAATGTTTTTTCGCGATTTCAGGGTTGGTCCCATAGTAAAAGTTGTTCACACTGATGAGTACTATGAGCCCTTTTCGGCTTAGCATACTCTTTCCTTATAACCTTGTAAAACTGTTTTTCAAATGGTTTTTTTTATTTTGCTTTTGAGTCGTGCTCGGGCCTTCTAAAAACAATTTTTGAAATCAATTTTTCTGCGTCATTTTTATTGCGTCAGGTTATTTTTACCTTATCCGGTCGGCCCTGATGATGACCTTCCTCTCGAGGAGCAAGGATCCGAACACCTTGATGAGGAGACCGGCGCCGAGGGAATCCAGGAGTTGTGACCAGCTGTCCTCTTCAGCGCGAGGGTCTAGAGGCTGCTTTATTGATTTTGATCTGTAAGTGAACGGTATAAGGTTGGTTTTTGTCTACGATGGAGTGTGCATTTGAGGAAATCTTCGTTATTGGCGTATAGGCTGTTTTTATATTATCTTGGATAAACGTATCGTCTTTTTTTCGTCGATTGGATCAACATGTAAGCGACTTTTTAACCCAGATTAGGCATATGAAACCGCGGAGCACAGCTAGTAATATTATAAATATGAAAGTTTGTGTTTAGATGTTTATGTTCGTACGTTTAGCTGTTAGTTACTCAATGACACAAAACGGATGAAATTAGGTGGTGATAAGGCTACTTTTATTCCGGATAATTTAACGGTTTCTGTAAGACAGCGAGTGTGACCGAACAGCTAGTAAGCTATAAATAATTGGCTGTGACATACGGACAGCCAGACACCGAATCCTCACCTTAAGGGTTCTTCCCCGAAGTTTAAAAAACAAAAAACAAGTTCAGTACTTACTTAGGGCTGTCCAAACTCAGCAGCAGTCTCATTGGCCCGTTATTATTCTCATAATCGTAAAAATCGGAACTCAGATCGTATTCGCCGTCTCCCTCACTCCTTCGCAAAACGGGCATCGTCCTACATTTGCTATTCTCTGTTATACTTTTAGAACAAGGCACCGAAAACTGAGATTTCAACTCTTTGACATTTCTTGTTGTATCGGTGATGTTTTTTGTTGACTCAGCGATATTTCTTGTTGGCTCAGCGATGTTTCTTGTTGGCTCAGCGATGTTTCTTGAATCATTCGAATTTCTCGCCGAATCACTTCCATTTGAACAGTCACTGCCGTTAGAGTTTTTCCTATTGGTTATATGTTTTGTTATATCGTTTAGAAGATTATCTTTTAAACTGGTTATATCTGACGTCGACGATGGCTTGAAATCTTGCTTGGAGTATGTTAGGGTGATTTCCTCGCCGGGGTTGGGGAAGTCGGTGTCGAATAGTTGTTGTAATATCGATTGGATTTGCTCGTCGGAGCTGCCGTGGTAGGCCTCGATTTCTTGTAAAACCTGGAATGGAAAATAGTACAAAATTATACATACAAACGTTTGACAAAAAGAGATGATGATTTTTGAACGGCTGGATATAATTTTTTTTTATTTTAAAGAAGAAGAATTATTTATTTTTGTATACTGATTCGGGTTTAGGTTTTGGGTTTATCTTTTTGTATTTTTTTGCTTTAAATGATTATTTGTCTAATTGTCAATAAAATAACTTTATTGACACCACAAAAAGAGAGTACTAACACAGTAAATCATAAGAGATAACTTCATACAAAAATGTACAAACGCAACAAAACAAAAGATAGGCCACACTATGAAAGTACAAGCACAGTAAAAAACAAGAAATAGGAACAATATAGGGTTATTCATAAAGGGTATGCTAAGCCGAAAGGGGCTCATAGTACTCATCATTATGAACAACTTTTACTATGGGACCAACCCGAAATTCGCGAAAAAAAAATCAGCTTACTATTTACAAAAAACACATTTACTGTTTACAAAAAAGCCTTTATTTCGGTAATAAACTTAAGTTTAACGAAGTTTGAAGCCATTTTTTCAACAGTGCCCGAAAACAGCTTGCTTGTGTCATGGCGTCGATTTGACGTCACGGCTAGTAAACATGTCATTGTGTCTATGCGTGATGAGCGGCGGATGACCTGAGTTCACTGAGGTGTGACGTCATACGCTGTGATTGTTGTTTCTGACAAGATGGCCGATTGCTGTATTTTAATGTTTTAATTTATTGAAAATCTTAATAATCTGTTTTTTAAAAATAAAACTAAACATGTGTTTTAAATTTTTTTAATCTGGCTAGTACCCTGAAAGCCCCCTGCGCGGCACAGCACTGCGCTCGTCACCCTGAGATACAAGATGTTTAATCTCCCATTTGCCCTGTAATTACACTGCAAACAATGCCGAACGAACGTACCTTGTAATAGAAGGCGGGAGCTCTGTACTTCCCTATGAGGCAGTAGCACAGCGGGAGACACGTCGTGGCGCCCTCTGGTAGTACTCGGCGGCAATAACTGGAAATAATAATTTTATTTATGCATTAATAAAGTCTGCGACAAGATGTCCTTGTGAGCACAATTTATTTTAGCCTTTTATCGCAACAATTCACCGCTCCCTTTTTCCTGTGGACCGATTTTGCTCACATTTAAAATTATTGTTTAGAATTACTTTTCTAGCAAATATTATTAAAAAGAGGCCGATATAATAATATGGCGTCACTGCATTTTCGCAAGAGCAAAAAAAAAATGGAATTAGAATGGACTTTTTTTTTATTAAAATTTCCAAAACTTTGCAAAATGTGAAAAGTATTGGTGAGTTATAATTTTCTCAATTGGCATTACCTATGTATTTCTTTTAACTAACCGTATGGTCCTGTAGTCCCTGGTCAAAAAAAGGTCGACAACCACTTCACTAGACTGTGAGGCTACGCTTGGATTGTTTTTTAACCGGCTTCCAAAAAGGAGGAGGTTCTCAATTCGGATGTTTGTATTTTTTTTTTTAAATAACGAATAAATCTGCGTTTGACCACCAAGCCACCAACTCCTCTGTTAGCAAGCGACGATGTCGAAGATGTCGACAACCGTTGGGGTAGACGGGTTCTAGAGTGGAGACCACGGATCGGCAAACGTAGAGTAGGGCGCCCGGCGGCCAGGGGGGGCGACGGGCGGAGTGAGGCGGCTGGTAGCAAGTGGATGCGTGAGGCAGAAGATCGTGCCTTGTGGCGTTCTTTAGGAGAGGCCTATGTCCAGCAGTGGACAAAAATCCGATAGGCTGATGATGATGACGTCGAAGATGAAGCACGCAGACTTAGAAGATACTTATTCACTTTGTATGTGTGTGTGTTTCCCACTCACCCATAAGCCCGCTCTCCCCTTTCATCAGTGAGCACGAAAGAGTAGCACTGGTCAAGCGGCCCCCCGGCGCGGCGCGCGCCCGCGAGTGGCTCGGGGAAGATTAGGTTCTCGATGTGTTGCGGAAGTTGTACCTGAACATTGAAGAACGGAGTTTCTAGTGTTTTTGTTGACGTGACAACGTCTTATAATTCGATGGAGCCGGCTGCACGCACGAAAAAACATGACGTATGTGCCGTTACCTCGATGAGGCGTTACCTCGCTCTGAGTGAAATTGTGATTTCTATTAGATGTTCCTATTTGTCAATTACTTTTGTACCTTTAAATTAAATTAAATTAAATTAAAATTTTCTTTTCAAAAATGAAACCATTGTTTCAGTATTTTCTTATGACGTTGTCACGTTAAACTATCGTCTGTAAACCGACTTTACAGACAACCGATTTTTTTTAAATATCTTTATTTCAACATAATAATTAAAACAATAATGCTAACCTCTAGTCTGCGTTGAATCCTAGAGGTAGCGGAAAGAAAAGACAATTATTTTGTTTGCAAGCTTAAATAAACTTTGTATAAACTTAGAGGTAGTATTTTATACAGTAATACCCCGGATTAACGCGATAGGTGAGACCAAAAAAAAATATTTTTTCAATTCTTGTTAGCAGTAAAATTGCTTTTTGATGAAAGTATTTCTAGTTGTAGGAAATTATTTTGTAACATTACGCGCTTAACTTTTAGTTTGGGCACTATATTTTTGTATTGAGCACAAGTTAAATGGTATTTGCCAATTTTAGCAACTGCCAAGCATCGTTTATAATTAAGGGCTTTCATATTTAACACAACAAAGCAAAACAATAATTGTAGTATATTTACCTGCGCTGGAAAGACATTCTTCACGTACGCCTCCCCATTCATGTAGTTATACCCGACCAATAGACAAACATTAAACAACCCATTTTCCCTCGGCTCAAATGGCAACTCTATATCCACACACCCCGTTTTCTCATCTATGCTCAAATTGTCTATGCTCGGCTCGCTGTCAAACTCATTTGACAGGACATTTCCCACCGAATCCGTCAAGTTGAATTTGGAATCCGTTTCCATCTTGTCTTTGGTCAGGTTGTTTTGTGACGTTCGGAAACTTTTCCAGGATCGAAAGGTGGAGTATGGGTTGTCTATGATTTCTGATCTGTAGGAGCAGATTGACGTTTGATGCCTGAAGCGAGTTTGCCTGATGTTTGTGGGCTCTAAGTACGCGAGTCGGGATGACACTCTTCGGACGTAGTTCTTGCGCTTTTCTGTCAAGCTTCTCGTCAGTTTGACTGATTCTGGAAATGAGAAAGAGGTTTTAAGTAAAGTTTTGGCTTTGGACGATTTGTCAATTTTGAGTTTACAGAAAACTTCAATAAATCGTTAAAAGCTTTGGCGTTAAAGTTTAGGATAGTGAATAGTGATGTCCGTATGCACACGATAGCATAATGTTAGTTCCAGAACTACCACCGGTACTAGTACCAGCAGCATCTGTTCCAGTACTATCCAGGATAAATCTACAATGATATCGACAATCGATAAACAATTCGATAGTTTAGCTTTACCGTTTGCTAATGCTGAATAGTCAGTATGAAAATTGTAAAGTTACGGTTTTTGTTAGGTGACAGAATCACGATACTCAATCGTCCGAGACGATAGAAAATTAGACGCTTTGCTAGTAATATTATTACATCCACCATAATATATTGATATAATCACTATCGACAGTCGATAAACATTTGTCGAAATAAAATTATCTACCATCGATATACTCGTACAATTATCGATTATAGATATAAAACTATCGACATAAAATCTTCGACTATCGATATTATATTATCGACTTTCGATATAAAACATCGACAATCGATATAAAATTATCGACTATCGATTTAAAAACATCGAATATCGGTAGCTCACCTTCGCTAGTGCTGCCGTCTGACTGGTCAGTGGGGAAGCTGCCTGGTTTTGTCTCCGCCATGATGCAAGCTGCCGTCACTGTCTCGTAGATCTCGTTCATGAGACGGTTGAGCTGGAATAGAAAAAAAACTTTATTAAAAAAAAATATTGTTACTACAATTTTGTACTTTATGGACTACTGTGTCAGATAATGTGAAAGTTTGACTCTAAGATTGTTTTGTATTTTTCTCAGAAATAAATTGTGTAGACAGGTATATCTGATTTGGTTTGTTACTCCTTCGCAGCTAAAACGGCTGGACGGATTTGGATGGAATTAAGATTTACCTTAAATTAATTAATTAGCTACTATTATCATCATCATCATCGTCAACACACACGTGAAATCGAAAATAGTATTAAAGAACTACTTTATTTTTGATGAAAAATAATAATAACAATGTTTGTGGATTTACAACGATGAATTTCATTTGTTTTATCTTTTTTTTTCTGTATATTTACTAGGTATATATATTTTAGGTATATGATGAAATAATGGAGGCCTTTGCATAAGGATTCATAGGTCACAAGTTTATATAAATAAACTAATTGTAGACATGTTTTTTTGATAAATTACTTACACCTAATTATAAAGCAATGGATGTTGGTACAGAAAAGTTTTTTTAAAAACTTAGATTTTTTTATGCTATCGAGTGACGAGACGAGCAAATCGCTCGCCTGATGTTAAACGTCACGTTTGCCCATAACAGGTCTGCGCTACTCAGAATTTTGAACTGATAAAATCCAAGCCCCCGCGCGGCACAGCACTGCGCTCGTCACCCTGAGATATAAGATGTTTTACAATGGGACTAACTAGGAGTTCGCGAAAAAAAAACAACTTTTCCATACATTTTGTCGAGCAAATTTGTTTTCGCCAATTCCGGGTTGGTCCCATTTTAAAAGTTGTATCAGAGTTGGGCAGGAGAAGTCAAATTCAAAAATTCATAACAGGTCTGCGTCACCCAGAATTTTGAACTCTTAGAATTCAAGCCCCTGCGCGGCACAGCACTGCGCTCGTCACCCTGAGATATAAGATGTGTGTTCTCCTGTATTTGTTTATTTTTGTTGTATTTTGTTTGTATTATTTGCCCTGACGGAGTAAGATAGCGACAGTGGTAGCCGAGGCAAGGCAAGCGAAGTGTTGGTCGGTGGCGAGAGAAGTCGACGATATCGTCAAAATCGCGGGTTAAACCAGTTGTCGAAAAATACGCAGCGGATACTTGATACTTAGATAAAAAATAAACAATAATAATGATAATGTATGAAAAATTGGACAGCGCACCTATCGGGCGTAAATGGAAACTGTATTTATTCATACATTTCAATGAATATTAAAAAATAACGAATTTCCTTATGATTATCATCAATTCGCCAATTCAATCATATCTAAAAAATATCTAAACAAAAGGACTAAAATCGTAGTAACTATTTAGTAAACTGTGTAAATCTAATTAGGGCCCATCTCATCGTAGAAGTTAAACGGGATCAGTTCAGCTTAAACTCGGTTTAGGCGTTGAACTGAGTTGAAAGCAACTTATTTCAATAGAACTTAGTTTTATTAAACTCGTTTTGCTATACGATCGGTGAAATCGGCCTATAATCTGTATATATAATAAGTGTGTTGTAAGAGCTAAATTAGTCATTTTAGAGATTTTAGAGTTTAAATTAGTTTTCGAAATGTTTAAAACAAAATATATCTACTTTGGTATTAAACTACGAATAATTTTTTCGTATATTTTGTTAATAAACTTAATTTCCATGGGCCTTATTTATAAAGCCTGATTAAAGTTAGTCACTGTTTAAAATTAAGTGACAAACAAGAAGTTATCGGTGCATTTGCTCTGATAACTTCTTGCTGGCGTGAAATGTCACGTGCGAAAAACAAGACGGATTTTTTTAAGAAATGACTATCTTTAAACAGGCGTTTTAAGTTAGACCTCACGTGTCTATGATATAAACTTTCAGTATTTTGCCGCAAACCTAAGGGAGGGGGGGACTCGCTATATCGATAAAAAAATACCTTCATTAAAAACCACCATGGTGGACGACATTATCCAAAACCGCACCATTCACACAAACAACGTTTCTCCACTACACTACAACTGCCCACAGCTCCACTACACAAAAACACACAGCTCGTGTATTAAATACACAAAAACACACAATTTACTAAAAAAATCACAGCATACGCGTTTTGCTGCCCGAACTAAATTGAATATACTTGTAAAACATAAAGTTTTCTTGTATAGATAAAGTCGACCGCCAAACGAGATGGTGTCATACACTCTTACGCAAGTCTAAAAATATAAACAAAGTAGCCCCGTCTCTTTCTTTCATTATCACTACGATACTACTGTCTCTGTCTTTCTTTGTCTTTGTAAAACGACTGCACCGATCTTTCTGCAATTTAATAACAAAACATTGTGTATCAAGAAAGGATACAACATATTATATTTAAATAGATAAAAAAATACATTGAACATGGAAAAAAATAGAAAAAAAAAACAAAAATATAGGAAAAATATGAAAAGACGTAGAAAAAAAGAAGTGATACCTATGTGAAATTAGTAAATCACGTGTAAAACCACGTGCGCCTGCGCAGCTCGAAACAATGTTATGAGTTGATAACAGAATTGTCTTTTTCAATTCAGAGGTCAGAGTGTATCCGAATTATCAGTCATAATCGTGAATATTGGAATTTAATATGCGCAGAAAACCCAATAGTATACGATAAAACGTTTTTGTTAAGTCATGACAATGCTATACAATATTTTTAAACAATCCCTTTTCGCTTGACCACTCACAAATGTGTGTTGAGTACAATAGGGATGTTACTATGGTGTACAATAACTCAAAATGTATCGATATTGACTCGATCGAATTTTGACGTGGTTTTCTAACAAGTCGTTAAAAGATAGCTTTCCTGCCACTCTCCCGAATAACGTCATCGCACTTGCAAATAATAAACAAATGAGGCTAGGTCATTACAATATAACATGACGTTTGCGATAGCGAATTATTACTAGTGTTGTAACAATTTTCATCGATAAATATCGACGTTCTACGATTTCACCCCTTATCCTGTAGGAATAGGTGATTTTTTCAGGATAATAAGTAGCCTATGTGTAACTCCAGGGTTTAAGTTACCTCTATACCAAATTACATTCAAATTCGTTCAGCCGTTGAGAAACACACGTAATTTCACGTTTCTAATATAAGTAGGATTAGCTGCAGGCGGTCGTAATATATTGTTCCTATAGGAACAGCATATTATTTATTTAAATCCATTCAGCAGATACAGAGTTGAATAGGAAAAAAACATTACATTTATTCCGCATTTATAATATAAGTGTGATAATTAAACTGGACAACATTAAATAAAGTATTAGTTAGATATTGAAATGTAGCAACATTAGGTGCTTGTTGATACATGTAGTAAGTAGTAAGCACGTAAAAGGTTAAAACTTACAAGATTTTTAAACAATAAATCAATTTGCAGCTAAATCTTTCTAAAGACAATTAGTACTCAATACCCAATCGATCATTATAAAGCTTTGTTCTTTTAATTTTATCGATATCACCCAGATCTTCCATTGACATGTCCCAACACTAGCGACCTAGCTAATTAGCCGAAGATAAGGTCCCCGATGAGACGCGCCGACGCCGATTGGTCTGCCGCGAATTAAACTTTTATTGCTTTGTTAAACGCCGAACTATTCCTAATTTGAAGGAAAATAGGTAGTTTACTTGGTTATTGTAACGGTAGTTTTCCTATCTTCTTATACGTGTAAAAAACCAGTCTAAAATAACACTAGGGTTTGCCAGAACTTACTTACTCTCGGGACAGTAAATAGGCACACTCGGCCGAGCAAACAAATCATGGTTCTAGTGACTGTCTCGCCTCGTCAAACTGTTTATACACACCGAGTACTCGGCTGAAGGTACTGTCTCGCCACTGTACTCGTTACGTGTAATCAACCCATAATACTGAGTGAGAGCCAAAGGGCTCAAGTTTTGAATCTTTAGTTTACCGATCTAAACTAACTAGAAATATATCTGTCTTTGTCATTGCAACCTATTAGATAAAGACATCAATACTTTTAGAAAAAAATTGATGTGTCAACTAAAAACTCCAAACTTGGGCCCTTTACCAAAAATATACATTTAGCAAAGAGCGACATCTATCGGATTTATTAGTAAGGTTGTTTCATTGTTAACGCTCTGAAAGACGATTAGTTCAAAGTTCTAACGCTAGATCACTGTTTGCTAAAAAGTTAAACCACGGCGCTTATGCTAAGGATACTAAAGCATCCACGGTATAGCAAATTGTAATGCTGAGTCACGGCTACAGTCCTAAATGAAATGAAATGCAAATGATTTTTTATTAATATCATAGAAGTTAAGAAACAATAGGTCGTTGTTTCATACATCAAATAATCAAAAATGATATTAATACAGGGTTATTCATAAAGGGTATGCTAAGCCAAAAAAGTTCATAGTACTCATTACTATGAACAACTTTTACTATGGGACAAACCCAAAATTCGCGAAAAAACATCAGCTGTTCCATAGAAAAATGTTAATGACACTCAACAAAATGTATGATAGATTTTTTTTCACGAACTCTGAGATGGCCCCATACCAAAAGTTGTTCATAATGATGAGAACTAAGAGCCCTTTTCGGCTTAGCACACCCTTTATGAATAACCCTATTTAATTACTTCGTGTCCTTCTAGGACGTTCTCTGTCATACATTGGATGGACCACCACTGTTTAGTTTTGTTTTGCATTTCCTAGTAGAGGCGAGCCACTTATTATAGACTAGCTTTTGCTCGCGGTTTTGCCAGTGTAGCCTACAAGTGTATTATACACTAGCTGACCCTTGCCCACTTCGTTGGGCATAATGTTAATTAAACCCGAAGCCATCGCGCGCCGTCCGGGCCGTTTTTTCTCCGATTCACTTTGCAAAACGGACTACCACGTAAAAGCCTTTTTATTTTTCGGTTTTTTATATAACCTATGACACTCAGCAATAATGTGGCTTTCTATTGGTGAAAGAATTTTTAAAATCGGTTCAGTAGATCCCGAGATTACCCCTTACAATTTAACAAATATACAAACACACAAACTTTACTTCTTTATAATATTATAGTATATATAGTATATAGTATATATAGTATATAGTATATATAGTATATAGTATAGATATAATATTTTTGCTCGGGACTGGTTAATTATAGAAACATTGTTAATACTCCTGGGAAGATGGCACAGGACCGGAAAGGAGACATACTCAGCAGTGGGTAGAAAAGGGTTGACAAAATGATGACTACCCTATTTCACCCTCTTGAGGGTTAAATTAATTCTTTTCTTAGTGAGTGCCAATATCATAATATATACACTAGTTCCAGATTTTACGGTGACAACCATAATAGTTGTCACCGTAAAAACTGGTGCTAATCATCGTACTTTTTGGTGATATCAGTGTGCTCTGTACTTTAGGTGAATTCACCGGAATTTTGATGAACTGTGTGAATTCATCATTTCTTTAGCGGAATTTAGATGGACATTTTTCTCAGTGCAGAACATAATCCTGATTCAATGTTTCTAGGATCATCAGTTTAGCCTCTTATCTATGTTTTTTTGGTCTAATTTAACTTTATTTCCATTCTTAAATCGATGGTTTTCTAAACTGTCAAGCACGGCATTCGCTCGCGTTTATTCGCTAAGCTTGCAGTATAGACCACACCTAATACACCTTTCAAAGTTCGACAGGGTTGGGTTGGTTTATTGGCAATTACAGTAAAAGCTGCAGCGTTCCCGACCTTCAGGGGGTCCGTCCCTATTCTTGGACGCTCGAGATTACCTCCGTCCCTCTCTTTGTCATGACGTTTGTTTTGAGATATTGACCGAGACAAAGTCTCGCTTGCCAGAATAGCGTCCCAGTAGCTACCGAAAGCTTACGTCATAGCACCATGGCACTATGGCGTGTGACGCAACGTCATGGGGGCCGTCCATTAATCGCGTCGTTTGTAGGGTTCCGTACCCAAAAGGTGAAACGGGACCCTATTACTAAGACTCAGCTGTCCGTCCGTCTGTCACCAGGCTGTATCTCATGAACCATGATAGTTGGACAGATGAAATTTTCACAGATGATGTATTTCTGTTGCCGCTATAACAAATACTAAGAAACAGAATAAAATAAATATTTAAGGGGGCTCCCATACAACAAACGTCGTTTTTTCCGTTTTTATAGATAATGGTCCCCCTAGTGATTTAATAAATTACCCCCTCTCCCCGCCAATATCACGTGTATATTTTTTAGTTACAATTGTCTTATAATCCTGACATATGTCTTTCGCTTCTTCTACTTTCATAAGTGTTTTCATACAAGCTCGTCGGTTGCGGGTACTTTTTACGTGGCCTTTACTGAGAACGTCTTCGATTTGATCGTGATACGTTCGCCTACGTCGACCTCGTCGTAGCAAGTGGAGGGATGTAGTCTCTGCCTACCCCAATGGGAAAGAGGCGTGATAATATGTATGTATGTCTTATAATTTCCCGCTGGTGATATTTCGTGATGTTCTCCGAACCCTTCTCGAGCCTTATGTATGTTCGATCTCATGGCACCATGCCGCATGGCGTGACTCAGCGGCGCGGTTGGAAATTTTGCTGATTTGCCTTTATCAGAGCAACGAGTAAACATAACGAAGGTACTAGTACTAGTCTTATAAATATGTTGTTTGTTTGTCATATTTATGAGCTCAATAAAATATGTACCTATCGAATATAGTTAGATAAAAAACTATTGTTCACACCAGAAATTACAAACAACAAGAACATTATTTTTACAAAACATAAAACAAAAACCGACTTCAAAAGACCGACTATTGAGTTATTCATCTATTTGTCGCGCACGTACTTAATGCAAATTTAAGACTTATAATATGGATTTCTCATGGATACCATTATCAGAACTGGACTAAATGGGAAGCGTCAGCTTTCTAATAAAAAAAGAATCATCAAAATCGATTCACCCAGTCAAGAGTTATGAGGTAACAAACATTCGAACAAAAAAAAAAAAACATACAGTCGAATTGATAACCTCCTCCTTTTTTGAAGTCGGTTAAAAAGATGACGACACTTTAAAATAGTGCAACAACTGGCGACCTTATCAATAAGAGCACCTCTCTAGCTATGATTAGTTTCCTTGTCAGTCTGTTTGTAGAAAACATATGTTGATCGTAGTTATGTAAGTATCGAATAATAGTACAAGTTTGTAAAATTAAATGATCCATTAAAATATTGCCATCATCAATAGTTTTCCAAACACTGCTCAGTATACACGGTTCCAAAGAAAGGGCATGCTAAACCAAAAAGGGCTCATAGTACTCATCATTATGAACAACTTTTACTATGGGACCAACTGAAATCGCGAAAAAAAGCTGTTCCATACATTCTGTCGAGTGTCATTGACATCTATGGAACAGCTGTTTCCTCGATTTCAGGGTTGGTCCCGTAGTAAAAGTTGTTCATAATGATGAGAACTATTGACCAGATGTTTGTACTAATATAGTACTTGTTGTATGCATCACCCATTCTAAATACTTAGTCATTGTTCTTTGTTTGGGTTACGTAATCTGCGCTACTTTACTTGCAAGAAGCGGAATGTTTGGTTGTTTGTATTTTGATGTGCGTGGTTTTGATTGGATGGTATTTTTTAACCGACCGTCTAAAAATAGGGTAAATTCCAGTATTATTATCACAATTAAAACGGGAATACTCACGTACAGATTAAATCGTTTACTACGACTAGTTTCCCGTTCCCTGTTTTAATTGTAATATACTCGTAACAAAATGTGTCAAAACCACGTTCGTGTCATAGTAAATTCCAGTAAATTTATTTGTATTTTAAGTGTGTTTTTTGGACTGAAAACATTTCTTGAAGACTGTCTAATAAATAATAACGTTTCACATAGCATCGGAATTAGGATACCCTGTGTCGGATGCCATGGAACACAAAGACAAGGACAACTAACACCCAGACCCGGAGTAGACATTTAAATTCATCATACAAACATCTGCCTGGCCGGGGAGAATCGAACCTCTTATAAGGCGGATATATTACCGCTGAGCCAAACAGGTAAATGTCAGTATGCATATTATTTTTTTTCATTTCTGTGATAAACTAGGGTCGTTATCTGAGTGAGAACAATAATAATAATACTCCCTCTATGCAAGTGTTTGACAAGTCCAAACGGAAGCAGTAATATCTTAGTGTTCTGTGGCAGTATTAACAAATTTTTATTTGATAACTTTTTTAATTAATTAATAATAGACTTGCGTTTGACCGTCATATCGCCTGATGGTAAGCAACGATGCGGTCTACGATGCAGCACGCGCCTAGAAGAAACCGATTCATTCGCGAAAATGTATGTGAAATTGTGACATGCTGGATAATCAATGATGTTTTATTCTTCTTTCTAAGTAAAGGATTAGTTCTAGGGCCACGGGCAAAGCATGGAGCTACCGGCTAAGTGGCTAAACTGATGTTGGATTGCGATTCTCATTAGATTCGTCATTCTAATGAATATTACACCCACCGTCACCCACGTGGTGATGATGATGATGATGAATGTGTACCCTATGTCCTTTTCTGTACCCTGACTACGTGTATGCAAAGTTTCATGATGATCGGTTCAGTAGTTAATGCGTGAAAGCGTAACAAACAAACACACTATCGCATTTATAATTAACAAGCTGCGCCCCGCGGTTTCCCCGGCGTTTTTCGGGATGAAAAGTAGCCTAGTATGTGTTAATACAGACCATGAACAACCTTCACTCCAAAATTCACGTAAATCCGTTCAGCCGTTTTTGCGTGAAAGAGCTACAAACATGCTCACAAACTTTCGCGTTTATAATATACTTAGGACTAGCGACCTGCCCCGGCTTCGCACGGGTATTAAAATATAGTCTATGTTACTCGCTAATTATGTAGCTTTATATTGGTGTTTTTTTTTAATTGGTCCAGTAGTTTTTGAGTTAATTCGTGTATATAGTTTTTTTTACAAAAATATAAATCTTTCCTCTTTATAATATTAGTGTACATGTAGGATTGTAGATGTAGGTATTAGTTTGTATTAGTATATAAACAAACTATAGGCACAATGTATCTATTGTTATAAAATTTATAACAATAGATACATAAATGACAGGTACATTTATCTATTTGTATGTATCGAAAAGGCTAAAACTCCGAGAGAAACGAACTTGAACTCTATCCAAGGTCTATTTTAAGAAATACTGTTATACTTACAAACTCTCCAAAATGATGCTTTGTTAATGGCTGACACACTTCAGTTTGTCATTCAAACAACCGAGTTTCTCTTACGACAGTTTGACAAATATCCAACAATTTAGTAAATGCAAAAACACTTTATCACTTTTAATAGTAATACATATATCACAAACTTTTAAATAATATGCCCTTTACTTCACTAACTTTGGTAGAACTATATCTTTCACAACCTTTTTATAATAAAAACCTTTTAGAACATTTTTCAATTCAATAACTTTTCAATTCTCTAATAAATTAAAGATTCACTTTTCCGAAACAAGGAAAATCTACGTATCTATCAAAAAAGTACTTTAACTCCACAGTTTAAGGTTTGTTTTTCATTGTTTCTTTGATTTTCCTCTATTACACTTTTAAATTCAATTAAAGCACTTCATTAACAACCTCTTTCAAGTCGGTTAATTATTAATTCACTGCAATCCAGTTTCCATGCCGATAACTTCTTTATCACTTCCGTTGATTACAGTCCACGATTCTTTTACAGTTCATAATTCAACACGTTACTTACAAAACCTTTCTTTTACAGTACTTAAAACACACTTTTCACAGGACTTTCTTTCACTATTTTTACACACATTATTTTCCAATATTTTCCTTTTACAGTAGGATTGTGAAATACATATTTTTACGGTATTTTACAGTTTTTTACAGACAAAGGTTTTGCTGTCGGCAAAACGTCACAGTCCCGTGGTTCGTATTATACTAAAGCCGTGACTCGCAGCTCGGTCAGCGTTGGCTCACATGGCGCTTTGCGAAAACTACTACTAGCTACGCCCCGCGGTTTCACCCGCGGTCAAAAGGTTAACTTGAGTTTTCCGGGATAAAAGTAGCCTGTGTTAATCCAGACCATGAAAGACATTCATTCCGAATTTCATGTTTCGTTGAACCGTTTAGTGGTGAGGGTGACAAACATACAAACTTTCACTTTTATAATAATAGTAATATGCGATTGGGACTTTACCAGGGAGACCCTACTATACCAACTTATTATATTAAAATACTAGCTGACTCGACAGACGTTGTCCTGTCAAAAGCCTTTGCGTAACTATAGCAACCGTAGTATGTTGATGCTAACTTGTCAATTTATAGTAAAAATTATCAGTTTATATATAATTTGCAATAAATTAAAATTGCGACTATAATTTGAGATTTAAACTATCCTATCTCTCAAGTTGGATCGAACTGCACATGGTGTGCGAATTTTATTATAATCGGTTAAGTGGTTTAGGAGTCCATTGAGGACAAACATTGTGACACGAGATTTATATATATTAAGATTTAATTAATCCCTACTAATATTACTAATGTGAATGTAAGTTTGTTTGTTACGCTTTCACGCGAAAACTACTTAACCGATCATCATGAAACTTTGTACACATATTTTTGGAGGTATTAGAAGTAACATGGGATACTTTATATTTTAAAAAATTTATACGGGTTGCAGACCAAGAGCTAAGCTAAATTAGTTTAGCTTAGCTCGCATAGCTGACGCAGTTTTCCATACTTGTGTGCTGACCGCAAACTATGCGAACAGTATGGAAAACTGCGTCAGCTATGCGAGCTAAGCTAAACTAACTTAGCTTAGCTCTTGGTCTGCAACCCGTATTACCGCGGTGTGCAGTGTAGTATTACAATTTTAAATCGTCGGTTTATGGCAAGAAGTTCCATTTGTTTTCCTATGAAAATGACACTTTCTTTTTTTATTCAACTAATGGCTTGCGTTTGACCACCATCCCGATCTCATGGTGACGAGCGCAGTGCTGCGCCGCGCAGAGTCTTGAATTCTAAGAATTCAAAATTCTGGGTGACGCAGACCTGTTATGGGCATACGTGACGTTTAACATCAGGCGAGCGATTTGCTCGTCTCGTCACTCAATTAAAAAAAAACATAAAATCTCAAGACACCAGGGCTAGAAAGTTAGTCTATGCAATCTTACTTTACACACATGAAAAACATCACCATCCTTTCCCAAACTGTCGGGTAAACCTAATACTATTCCTACAGAGCCATATAAACTCGGCTTCGTCGCAATTCGTGATTCTGCACTGACTCATAGATAATAAGTCTTTAATTTGGTACAACTTAACTGACTTACTAAGACACAGAATATGTTGTAGTACCTGCTCAGTGACGTCACAATGCAAATATGTAGGTATGATTAATTGTAATCATATCTATTTAGTTTCTTCTTCTTTACATGATTATAAGGAAAGCGCATACTAAGCCGAAATTCGCAAAAAAAATCAGCTGTTCCATACGTTTTGTTGAGTGTCATTGACATTTTTCTATGGAACAGCTGTTTTTTTTTGCGAATTCCGGCTTGGTCCCATAGTAAAAGTTGTTCATAATGATGAGTACTATGAGCCCTTTTCGGCTTAGCGTAGCCTTTATGAATATCCCTGTATAGGCTACTTTTCATCATCACCGTTTTTCATCACTCGGGTAAAACCGCGAGGCAGAGCCAGTATATTTATAGTAGTTGAAGTAGTAGATCACTGTTCTAGAAATAGATTACGTAGTTACGTCACAACAAACATCTTTACGTCACAGAATAAAGGAGGACAGATAAGTTAAAACGTTACAGAAGATTAACGACACGTTCGATTGTTGACCGAGCCGAGTCTAGCCAGACAAATAGGTATATTATGGGTTAATTACAGGTAACGAGTACAGCAGCGAGACAGAGCCCTCGGTCGAGTTCTCGGTTAATGTAAACAGTTCGACGAGGCGAGACAGTCACTAGAACCTTGGTTTGTTTGCTCGGCTGAGTGGGCCCTTTTACTGTCTCGCCACTGTACTCGTAACGTATAATCAACCCATTATTTCCCCAGGAACACTTGAGCTTCTATACTAGTAGTTCGTAGTAATGTGACATGTAAAACCACAACGGCAGACATGGGCTGGTCACTTAGTCAGAATGGACGACAGCCGAGCTGCGGACATGCTTTCAGGTTGGACTCCACAGGAGAATTGACCACGAGGCAGACCCAGGAAGAGCTGGATGAAGTGGTTGGAGGAAGACTTAAGCAGAATGGGCAAACTCGCAGCTTGGAAGATAGCAGAGCGCTCAGTTGTTACGAGTAAAGCCATTGCGGGCACCCATCCGAAAATTGACCATGTCATCCGTTGCACCTTTTTGACCGCCACAACATTAATGGAGTGACAGCTTCTTCACGCCACAGAAAAACTGTCCAATAGATGAATATAGATTGTATTCCCATTGCAGTAAGATTTCATTTCGATTTGATTGTTGGTCAAGTATTGAAGACTTTGGCGTGTGAGTCGCTCCGTTGGCTGTCACGACTGTGGACGACTGTGGCACACAGAGGGTTTACTTCGGTGATCGGTTACAAACACCTAGTCGAGTTACACTACAGCACTACATTGTGATTGTTTGCATAGTTATACAAACACACGTCGACTTGTTCCGGTACACCGAGCCCTCGCTGCGCTCGGTCACAATAAACGGTAGCATTCCTCGTTATTTATAACTCGTCTGTTTCCTCTGTAACTACCTATTTAGTCTGATAACGCGCCGGCACAGCTAATCCCTTGAATACCTAACATTAGTTTGTTTTGACCGAGCAAAAAGATTTTTGAAAAATGGGACTAATCGTCACTTGTATGTTTGGTCGGCGACAATTTAGCAGGCAAGTATTTTTTTGTAATAAAAAAATTATTTACATATTTTCAATCGAATTCAAAATTGATATTACACACTATAACTTATTAATTTAGGTCAGAATTTGACTTAAAGTGGCTCTTCTGTAAAAACTGGCATTTGCAGTTTCGATAGAGTTCATAGCAGTAAAGCAATTCCAGCAGTTTGCGATACTGTGTTTTTTAATGCTATTGAGTGACGAGACGAGCAAATCGCTCGTCTGATGTTAAACGTCACGTTTGCCCACCTACCAACTGCGCCACCCAGAATTTTGAACTCTTATACCCCATTTACACTCGCGTACGAGTCGCGAGGCGAGGGACGAAGCGCGGGGCGAGGTGCGAGTGTGAACAGACGCTCGTGGCTCGCCGCGTCATTCGCCTCGTCACTCGCGGCGCTCGCGTCCGGAGCGGTTTTTGGGGCACGAGTCAAAGGACCTCGCCTCGCGTCGCACGCGAGTGGATGTTTACATTCGCCCTCCCGCTTCATTCTGGCTTCTACATCGTGCCGCGCAGGTTGTTTAGTTTTAACAAATACGCAAAAATTTAACACTTTGACAGCCGAGGGTTTTAAAACGCGCCTTCCCTGGTTCGCCGGCGATTTTCGCCGATATTGCAACATGTATAAAATGAGAACTATCAATGATGGATCTATAATTCTTTTTTTATTTACACTATTGATTTGTTTATTTTTAGGATAAAAATAAAAAACATATGTAAATTGTTTTTTTTATTTAAAAATGTAATACAGAAAAGGGGGTTTATGAAAAAAATAAAAAGTCGAACATGAGCTCTCGAGATAGCGGTGCGGTAGCACTGGCGGAGCGCGCCACTCGATCGCTTGTTCCACTCACACCTAGCGCCCCGTCTCGGTAAATCATCGTGTGTGCGTAACTAAAGCATCATACTGCTATACCAATACACGCTAAACACGCACCACGGACGTCGTTTTCAATAAACCCTAGGAAAGTCAATGCCGTACTGAGTAGGTACGTGATCAGCGTCCTGAGGCAATCAATCTGACACGTACTCGGTACGTGACCGGCAAAAAGAACGAATAATTTGGGAAACATAAATGCCACAAGAATTAATAATATTTAAATTCATTATTAATTAATTATTATTAATTAATATTTAATATTTAAATTAGTGACGTAGCAGTATAAGCCCAGTGTGCACAAACTTGTTGCTGCTAAGACTTCGACGTCCTCCATTGTTGCTAGCTCAAAGACGACTGAACTCGGCACGCGAGTGTAAACAGGCAACTCATTTACCATCGATCAACACGAGCCTCGCACGAATGACGCGGCGAGCCACGAGGCGCGGCACGAAGCGCGAGTATAAATGGGGTATTAGAATTCAAGCCCCAGCGCGGCACAGCACTGCGCTCGTCACCCTGAGATGTAAGACGAGAGTGACGAGAGTCTGTTTTGATTTGACCGAGCGAACCGAGGTTTCTGAAAAATGAGGCAAATCGGCATTGGTGGGTATTGGGTTTTTTAGGGTTTCGTACTCATCAGGAATGGGGCAAATCGGCATTGGTGGGTTTTAGGGCTACGTACCCGTAGGTAAGGTATGTGACCCTCATGGTGAGACGTCGGTGTCTGTCGTGTATGTCACAGCTAATTATTTTTCTTGTGACTTGTTTGGTGTTCAATAAAGCTATATTCTATTCTAGTGAGATTTAAACCTAAATCCAAAAAAAAAAACCAAACTGTTATAATACTTGCTACTCTATGAAATTCGGGAAACTTTAAAATCTGCGGAAAAACTTTCGGCACGATTCGTCATCTTTTTATTTCTCACTGCCAGACTGACTGGACATTTTGTCAGCTCACCGGAAATAACCGGATATGATAAGTACCGATGTGATTATAGCAAAACCTAATCTGTACAGGAACTGGCTCTCAAGTGTTATCACTAGAATGATTTGCTTAAACAAATCATTCTTATCAACATCACTAATAGTCAATTTGCATTATTATTATCAATGCGTCCTTTTCCAAGGTTTTATCTATTGTAAGTATTTATCGGTCAAGGTGTAAACAATATTCGCATAAAACTTTAATTGTATTCAGCGCCATCTAGCGAAAATCACTGGAACTAAGTTCGCAACTAGCTTTCCTAGCTTACTAACCAAACCTATCGAGACGCAGTAGTTTCAAAAAATCTCAACAGATGGCGTTAAAATAAATCTAGACTAAAACAAAGAGCTTTCTTACAGCAACAGCTGCAGTGCAGTTATTTCTTATCAATATGAGAAAATGAGTCATTTGAGGCTAAAACTGAACCAGTTGATCTATAAGTGTCAATTTTAATAGCATTTGCGCGTCGGTGCATCGCTCAAATACAATAGTGTAGTGTTACTAGTTATTCGTGACATCGCGACCCCTTTATCTTCGCAACCCCTCGACCGATTTTGCTTGTATTCAAACATAAGCATTATGGTAGTTAGGACTACTTGCTTGCAAAGATACATAAGGATATTATTATTTTCTACCGGTATCTCTAATCTTCTTTACCTTAGTAAATATTTGTGTATTGTGTAATATTGTGATAGAACAAAGTATGGCCTAAATACATACGGCTACAAATGTGTGCTACAAAAGTTTTCTATTACAATTTGTCTAATTCAACCCCTAAGAGGGTGAAAAAGGGGTGTTAACTTTGTATGGAAAAAACATTATTTTGATACTACGCTATTTATTTAACTTTTTTTTTTGCAAATGTGTTTTGTGTTAGGGTTAAAAGTCTGAAATAAATAAATTTATTATAGAATTTTTGAATTTGGTTACGAAGTTTTGCAAATGTAGTAACCTAAAGAAAATATTAAGCACGTGTTCAAAAATCTACGTCCAAAGGGATTTATGTTTGTACTTACATTTTCTCTATCTTCATCAAGCTGCGGATTCCTCTTCGGAAGACTGAAGCCGACCGCTTCCTTCGGCTTGTACCTCTTCACTTCCGTCGCGTACTTCCGATCTGGACTCTTCTTCTTGAACCTTCCATCTTCTACCACCTCTGTTGGTTTCGGCGTCAGAATCATTGGTTTGGTTTTGGCAACGATCTGGTTTGAACTGGATTGGTTGGTTGCGTCGAGTCGGTTGCTGGATTGGTTAGTTAGGCTGGAGCTGGACTGGATTAGGTTGGAGCTGGATCGGTTTTGGTTGCAGCCAGCGCTGCTTAGGTTCGAGTTGGATCGGCTGGTTAGGTTGGAAACGGATCGGTTGAATGGTTTCGGTTTGGGTCCATTTTCGAAGTTTTCTCTTAGTTTCTGGAAGTCTGTTTTGGGGACGGTGTCTGGGGTGGCTGGACGGACGTCGCTGGGGAGCTCGTAGATTGCTGTGTCCTGAAATCAACGAAAAGTAAGATTAATTATTGAGGTTTTATTTTTTTATAATAATTAGAGTAAATAAATGATATAATTTTACAGGTTATAACAGAGCTAGAATTTGACTGTGGGGCCAACCCTGAAATCGAGAAAAAAAAACCAGCTGTTTCATGGAAAATGTCAATGACACTCGACAAAATGTATGGAACAGCTGATTTATTTTCTCGATTTCCGTGTGAGTCCCACGTCCCACAGTAAAAATTGTACATAATCATGAATACTATGACCCCCTTTCGGCTTAGCATACCCTGTATCACCTCACCCCGACGCGGATATTTTAGCGGTATTACGGTGTGAAGAGACCGTAATGCAGGGTTAAATGTTATGACGTCATATTATATCAGGAAAACTAGTGCATTCGGGACATTACCTAATATGTATTGCTGCAATTGTTGTCATGTAATAAATAACAATGCCTAGGTATAATATTATGGTGTCCGGTATTAATATATTCAGCTATGACGTCACGGAATAATTTATCTAATTAAAAGTGGAATTGGGCTAGAAAATTAGACATGTCTGCCGCACGCATGTCTGGAAGAAATCGCTTTAGCCGATAAGTCAGCTCTTGTCCTACCGAATAAGTTTTTACTTAGTCTTCGTTTTTTCTTGTCATTTGTTGAGTGTGCGATAAAGTTATATTCAATTTTATTCTAGTTGGGTGATCTTAGGGTCAAAACAACCACCCAGTGGATGTCAGATCGCGAACGCACATGCGGCAGACCTAGGAAGGTGGGAAGACCTCGACAAACATCGAGAGGACTATAGCCAAACCGTTTATGTTAGTCCTCGCCTGCGCGGTACAGAATCGCGGGGGTATGACGGCGCGGGGGACTGAGAGGGCGGCGCGGGCGAGGACTAAGATAAACTGTTTGGCTATAGCCGTTAACCTTTTATACTCCCAAAACATTACCCCGCTTTTTACGCATCCGGTTCATATGCAACCTTTAATCCTCCCACTGCTGGGATACAGGTCTACCCTCGAAGGGTGATTAGGCCGTATTCCACCACGCTGGCCAAGTGCGGGTTGGTAGATTCACATACGCCATTGAATTTCTTCTCCGGACATATGCAGGTTTCCTCACGATGTTTTCCTTCGCCGAAAAGCCAGTGGTATGTAAATTCGTACATAAGTTCCAAAGAACTCATTGGTACGAGTCGGGGTTTGAACCCGCCACCTCAAGAATGCGAAGCGGCTGTTCTCCCATTGAGCTACCACGGCTTAGCATCCGGTTAAATATACATAATATGTATTTTTAAACGATTCCAACTCACAGCTTCCCACAAGGATACCCTGTGTCGGGGATGTCATGGAACACAAAGACAAGAACAACTAACACCCAGACCGGAACAGTTATTTAAATTCATCATTCAAACATCATTATCTTCAGTTTTGTGACATCACATTTCAAAATCTTATATCTACATGTTTTTTTAACGATTATCTACGATACGATATATCTCTTTCAACGAGTTGTATCATTTCTGAATGTAAAATTGCACAAAATGTAACGTCACACGGAGGGGAGACGCAAACGTGACCAACTATGACGGAGAGAGGGTGAGGGCGTCAAAAAAATCATGAAATTCGAGTGACGTAATTTACGGATGGCCCCTGAGTGCCTAGTGCGAGTTTTTTTCGTGTAGTTTACGTTAATGATCGCGTTAACATAAACTACAATTTGTATGGAACTATTGTAGTTCATCTTATGGACACTAGGTGGCGCGGTTTTTATTCCATACAAATTGTAGTTGTGTTAACGAAAAAAACTCGCACTAGGCACTCAGATGGCTTGCAAATGCCAGCACGCGCGTGACAGAAGGGGCGGTATTAATAAAACAATTATTTAACTTTTACAACGTCTATTCGATACAATAGTAGGTATAGGGCGGACTACCCATGAAACATCATTCTTTGTTTACGTTAACTCGCTCATACTAACAATCTAGTATTCTGTGGCGCAAGGCGCTGTCACGCGCCTACAAGACACCGATTCGACTCGAAGACACCCAGATTAGTGTTCCGTCGCCTCGTGTCCGAACGGGCGGTATAACGGCGTCCGTACACTCTGTACCTAGCTTTCTCTAAGTATTGTCGCAAGTAGGGTGCCAGATTTACTGATTTGTTCGGAGAAAGTACCGAGCCTACGAGACGCGGTGACATGCAAAATCAGCTTATAGCACTCAAATCACAAAAATGGCTCTGTTAAAAATTCGGCTGAGTGCGAGTCGGACTCGCGCACGAAGAGGGTTCCGTACCATTTCTAAAATCATCTATAAAAACGGCAAAACCACGTTTGTAGCTATACAACAAACGTGTGTTTTGTAAATATTTACTGTTTTTTAGTATTTGTTCTCATAGCGGCAACAGAAATACATCATCTGTGAAAATTTCAACTGTCTAACTATCACGGTTCATGAGATACAGTCTGGTGACAGACAGACGGACAGACGGACTGACGGACAGCGGAGTCTTGGTCCCGTGTTACACTTTGGGTACGGAACCCTGAAAAACAACAAGGCAAGCTAAATAAACGCTTGTAAAAACAACACCGTGTGTTGTGTCTCGCTATAAAGAGTAATGGCTTGATTACTCGTAACGAGTACAGTGGCGAGACAGTAAATCGTCGGCTTAATGCAAGAAGTCATTAACTGCAAAAGTCACTGATTTGGTATGAAAATTAACGTGGTTTTGACACATTTTTGGCATAATTAACACGGGAATACACAAGTTTATGTACGAATTTACATACCACTGGCTTTTCGGCGAAGGAAAACATCGTGAGGAAACCTGCATACGTTCGGAGAAGAAATTCAACGGCGCGTGTGAATCCATCTAATCACCCTTCGAGGGTAGACCTGTATCCCAGCAGTGGGAGGATTCAAGATTGAGAATGAATTAATGAATTACTCAAGTTTTATTGACGATATTGCTAGTCGTTTCAATCACATGTGATGCGCTCGAAGTTGCGTCCAGCCTGGCGCTGACTTTGCAGTTAATGACTTCGTTTTGAAGTAAAAGGCTGAACCATAGTTGATGATTTATGAAGTGGGAATGGTGTCAGTGTCAGGGAGTTCAAAATAGAATAGAAGAATAGCTTTATTGCGAAATAAATAAAGTACAGAAAAAGACAGAGAAGTATGAAGTATGGTTTATTTATGCATAGAGATAATTCTGTGAGTAGACGCTATGGAGAGTTATAAGGTAAGGGTATGCCAGGACGAAAAGGGCTCTAGTACTTACTCATCATTATGAACAACTTTTACTATGGGACCAACTCTGAAATCGCGAAAACAATAACTGCTGTTTTTTAAACAAGAACATTATTTTCACAAAACAAAAAACAAAAAACCGACTTCAAAAGACCGACTATTGAGTTATTCATCTATTTGTCGCGCACGTAATTAATGCAAATTTAAGACTTATATGGTTTTCTCATGGATACCATTATCAGAACTGGACTAATTGAAATGGGACCAAATGGGAAGCGTCAGCTTTCTAATAAAAAAAGAATCATCAAAATCGATTCACCCAGTCAAAAGTTATGAGGTTAACAAAAATTAAAAAAAATAATAATACTTAGTTTAAAAAAAAACTAAAAAACACGCTTTCTATAGAAAACCGAACTAAAAAAATAGAAAATAAAATTTTATAAATTTAAATTAAGAATAGGGTTGAAAATTTCAATAAATATAAATTAATAATAGTGTAAATCCACCGGTATGCTTAGGCCCTGCCCCGCTGCCGGTGGAACTCTAGGTTTAGGTTTTTATAATGTTTTTAGGTTTTCATATAAAAATATTGTAAAAATTTAAATTTAAGAAAATAAATAAATGAGTGTAAATAAATAAATATAATATATGTATTTTATTAAAAAAAAAGCGTGGGGTGGGTCAAAAACGCGCTCAAAGGAGTCGGTTACATACAAACATACAAACATACAGGTGAAGCTAATAAAAGCGTGTTAAAAAAAACATAGTCGAATTGATAAACTCCTCCTTTTTTGACGTCGGTTAAAAATGTCAATGACACTCGACAAAATGTATGGAACAGCTGATTTTGTTGCAATTTTAGGATTGATATCATAGTAAAAGTAGAAATACTCGTACCTATTGAATAAATATTGAATAGTGCAACGAGTAGGTATGTACTTTTCGGCTTGGCATACCCATTTCTTATAACCCTAAAAAGGTTGCCACAACTTTTATGGTACTTTCAGTGTAACATCGGATTGGTCAAGAGCACCCAGTCGAGCCACGCTGCGAGCTAACGGTTGTAAATGTAAACTGACTTATTGTGTATTCCGAGGCCGTGGTCTGGACGCAAGAGCAGTTACTTGACACTCGCTTACACTTCCTCACTGTTTTTCCTATTGAGTGACGAGACGAGCAAATCGCTCGCCTGATGTTAAACGTCACGTTTGAACGTAACAGGTCCGCGTCACCCAGAATTTTGAGCTTTTACAATTGAAGCCCCTGCGCGGCACAGCACTGCGCTCGTCACCCTGAGATGTAAGATGTTTGATGTATGATGTATGAGATGTAATTTCACTGAAAACAATGCCCTTCCAACCGGAACACAGTAATGTTACTGTTTGCCATTGACATTTTTCTGTGGAACAGCTGAATTTTTTTCTTGAATTCTGAGTTGGTCTCATAGTAAAAGTTGTTCATAATGATGAGTACTATGACCCCTTCTTGGCGTTGCATACTTTTTTACTTTTAACACTGTATTCTATCATTTGTTTTTCTAGATATATATTATTATGTCTCGCGCTTCGCTCAATCAAAAATAAAAATCGCGATAAAATGGATAAATAACGAGCTCCGAATGACCAAAAGCAGTCGTAATCGAACCGATCAGCCGACCGCAACCGCAAGTCGGTCGACGACCTGTGACGTCTACGCGACCGACGCAGTGGGGCAGGTCGAGATTGGGGAATCACATTTCACACACACAAATCTCTTATTTTCTTATACTATATATAAAAATGAATCGCTGTTCGTTAGTCTCGCTAAAACTCGAGAACGGCTGGACCGATTTTGCTAATTTTGATCTTGAAATATTTGTATAAGTTCAGGGAAGGTTTAAACGGTGAGAAACATGAATAATAAGTAAAGAAAAATACTAAAATCGACAATTTAATTTTTCAATACAAACTGTTCCTACCTGTGAAACATTTGATGTTCGGTACGGGAAACTCGGAATGTCCGATCTCTTTTGTCTTTTTATAAATAAAAAATAGTGTCACTTGGTTGTCAAATATTTATAGGTGTGTTCAGAAATTGGTCCGATCTTTTTGGTCTGTTTTGTTGGTTTTTTTTTTGTTTTGTTCGCTGTTTAAAAGTAAAAAAAAAACAGCGGGTGAAACCGCCGGCTACAGCTAGTGATTTATAATTACATCTATTTAATTTTAGTCTTTGTTTGGCTTGCTCGTTACGTGTAATCAACCCTTAGTATCGAAGTCGCAATCCCGGTCGTTGCGCCTATAAAGTTGGTAAGAATCCAAGATATATTTTTTTGTTATTCATCTCATTAGCAATTTTTTTAAGCTGTCAAACTTATTTTAGAAAATGTTCTGACAAAACTGACGTCATTATATACCAATTTATTTACAACACCACACATCGATCACTCCGATCTAATCTCCGATCTACCACATCGTCACTTTCTTACCGCATGGCGACCGGTATCGTAGACCAAAGATGTGGTAATAAACAAATGCGGTCAATTCGATTTATTCCAGGTTAGAATTGGTGAGAATCGTTGATGTACCACATCGTCACATTCTTACTGAATGTTGTAGACCGGTCGCCGTCTTAAGACGCATTGAAACTGGTAATCGTTGACCAGACCAGAGATCTGGTAACATATAAATGCGGTAGTGAGTTTGTTTGTACTGAAGAGTCAATTATTGTTTTTTTGACAGGCTAGTCGCTAATGATACTAATGAAGAGTACTTTAGCCCTTTTTGGCTTAGCATACCCTTTACTTACCACCCTGTATTACATCACAGTCGAGTTCAACACATGCATATTTATAAGTCCTGTGCAGCGGATATGTTTATCTCTGTCTGCACCGACAAAACTGTGCGTGATAGTAAGAGATAGCGTACGCACTTTTCGGAAACGTATACTCGAATCCAAACGAGTCCATCTAGAGAAACACTTGTACTAAGGGCTCTACCGCAAACTCTTAGCGCGAGCCTGAACTATATCACGTACAGAGCTAGACAAAAGCCAGTGCGATTCAGTTTTGGGCTTGCGCCAATAGTTCGTAGCACGGCCCCTGTGCTGTACTGTAGCCTTCGCATGACTTATATCGAAAAATAAGTTAAAACGTATTCGATAGAAAAATGTATAAAAAAATTAGACAGAGCCTCTATCGGGCGTGAATGGAAACCGCATTTTTTGTTACTTTTTCTATCGAATTTTCGCTACGCTTTTTTTGACATTAGTCGTCAGTGCTTTATCACAAGCTGGTGGAGTTTTATGTCACCTCATGTTAGAAGCTTAACTCTACACACCATACCTATACTTTGTAGTGGAGCCTGGAGCCCTAGAGCCCGCCTGGGGAAGTACCACACCTTTGCCAGTCATTCCACCGCCAAGCAGTAATGTGCAAACATTACTGTGTTCCGGTTGGAAGGGCATTGTTTCCAGTGAAATTACAGGGCAAATAAGAGATTAAACATCTTATATCTCAGTGACGAGCGCAGTGCTGTGCCGCGCAGGGTCTCGAACTGTAAGAGTTTAAAATTCTGGGTGACGCAGACCTGTAAATTATGGACATGATGTTTAACATCAGGCGAGCGATTTGCTCGTCTCGTTACTGAATAGCATAAAAAAACAACTGTATTTATCGGCTCGGCAGTAGCCACGCGACACAGTTAGTGTTGCATACTCGTAGACAGGTAACCACGTTCACTTTCTACCCACAGGTTGAAAACCCGCAGGTTGGGAAGTGACACAACATGGCGCCTACCAAACTGGTTCCGCTTCCGGTTTGGTACTCGCTTTGGTGTTTATTTTGAATCAGGGTGCCGAACATGATTCTGGCCAAAAATATGTAGCGTGTATTCAGGGTTGTAAGAAACAGGTACTTATGCTAACGAAAAGGGCTTAAGAGTACTAATCATTATGAACAAGTTTTAGTATGACACTGAAATCGAGAAAAAAATATAACTGTTCCAAATATTTTGTCCCGCGTCATTGACATTTTTTATGAAACAGCTGGAAATCGAGAAAAAAATAACAGCTGTTCTAAATATTGTGTCCCGCGTCATTGACATTTTTTATGGAACAGCTGATTTTTGTTAGCTGAAAAGTTGTTCATAACTGATGATTACTATGACCCATTTTCAGCAAACCCTGTACGAAAGGCTTTTTGGAAATCTACCCCCAAAAGGGTAAAATTTGTGCAACATGTTGTAACGAGTTGTCGCAGACGCTGCGTCTCGTCGCAGCGACGTGCAGTTAGCGGGTCGTCGAACTCTGCTGCACCTGGCTACACCTCGTACAAAAACAAGTACCAACATTATCTCGACAAACCAGCACCGTTTCCGAAATGAGCCACCAGAGTGCCACCGTTAAAAGGCAAGTTATATTGCTCCATCGTAGACCGTATCGTTGCTTACCATCAGCCAAAATGGCGGTCAAGCCTATTACTGAATTAAGAAAAAAAAAGTACTTATTCGTAATTTTGTTCTTACAAAAAATTTTCATTCATTTTTTTATTTATTACTAGCTGCGCCCCGCGGTTTCACCCGCGTTTTCCGGGATTGAACAACACTCATTCCAAATTTCATGTAAATCCGTTCAGCCGTTTTCGCGTAAAGGGTAACAAACATACATACTTACATCCATACATTCTTACATACTTTGTACATGTAGGATTTATTTTTACCATTTTCCTTCCAGGATCGTGCTACTGGAGCAATTATTTTTGGAGGTGAAGTAGATAACTTGCTAATTACATGCATTAATATTTTAATTTTTTGACGTAAGTATCCTTTTTTAACCGACTTCAAAAAAAGGAGGAGGTTATCAATTCGTCTGTTTTTTTTTTTATTTTTTTTTTTATGTTTGTTACCTCATAACTTTTGACTGGGTGAATCGATTTTGATAATTCTTTTTTTATTAGAAAGCTGACGCTTCCCATTTGGTCCCATTTCAATTTAGTCCAGTTCTGTCCAGTCCAGTTCTGATAATGGCATCCATGAGAAAACCATATAAGTCTTAAATTTGCATTAAGTACGTGCGCGACAAATAGATGAATAACTCAATAGTCGGTCTTTTGAAGTCGGTTTTTGTTTTTTGTTTTGTAAAAATAATGTTCTTGTTTATTTTTTTTTATCAATCCAAATTTGGTGGAAGAAACAGGGGACTACGAAACCTCAATTTTGGGAAAATGAGCCTTGTGTGCTGCGCGTTAGAATTCACTTTGGGAATCACCTAATTTCCGTCTCAGCCAAAGTCTTTCCTCTTAAAGCGCTCCTGTACGCATCTAATTATTTCATTAACCCACAAACTCGTAATTGGACACGATTCTGTCTTTTAAATTATTTAAAAAAGTTAATTGGAACGACCTTTACCTCAATAATCCCGATATGGTGTTTAAAACTTTGAAATTGCTTAACTTAATAATTAAATTATAACTTTTTTTGAGCTCGAGTTTTTGTAAAGATCAAACGACAACATAAAGTGATAAGAAGTTTGAAAGAACGAATCGTACTAATATTATAAACGAGAGACTTTGTTCGTTTGAATGTTTGTGTAAAAATGTTGTAAAAACGGCTAAACGGATTTGGATGAGGTATGAAGCTTATTATACCCACCCAGGATTGGGTACCCTGGTACATTTGCTGCTTTTTGTTTCGGAAAACTCAGCGTTTTTTGCATGTATGATAGCGAAAAAGCAGCAGGCGTAGCTAGCGACGTCAAGGATTCAAAATAATCAATTTAAATCATTATGAAATCGCAAAAAACAGCTGTTCCGAATGTCGAGTGGCACAATACGGAACAGCTGTTTGTTTTTCGCGATTTCATGGTTGGCCCCATAGTAAAAGTTGTTCATAATGATGAGTACTATGAGCCCTTTTCGGCTTAGCATACCCTTTCCTTATAACCTAATGTATCTATACCTATATCAAATCATTCACGTAAAACAATAAGGAAAGTACCTACTCTTCTAAAGGAAGTGTCTCGCAACAGCAATCATTGTACAATCTGTTATGAGACCTGCGCCCGCGCATCGGTGAATCACTGCCATTATTGCATGTATTATTTATTATTTTATATGATGCAGAGGGCCTGATAACGGGGTATTGCCCAGTTAGGGTTCGAGACGCAATCGAAGTTCGTTATCTAGACGACAGCATAGTTGGTGAATGTGCAACGAAACTGGGTAGATTCCACGTAAGCGGCCGAGCACTCGGTTTGTTTAACACCCTCAGCGCCATGTGTATCGTTAACGATACACACCGTCAAAACATTTGTGTATCTTTCTGGATACACATCTCCAATTTTGGTTTCAACACCGTGTATCAGTAGCGCACCCGGTTTCCGTACATTTTATTGGGGGATTAGGTAAAAATAAAGCCTTCTTTTTTTTTTTTTTTGTTTACCCAGTGGAAATCCTTTATGGATACCACGCCCGCCCCGGGGGAGGCAGGGTGGTTATGTGGGAGTCTCCGCCCTGCGGCGGCATACCCACTAAAACCACTGGGGGTATTCATCGTCCGCCTGGTAGGGCAAGGTGGTGTCGCGTAAGCATTGACCACCTTGCCCCGGCGACGGGCCCGATTAGGGCCCCCTGCACCCATGGAGGGGTGCAGGGGGCCCTAATTGTTTCCCATATCTCCATATTTCCCCAGGATGGGTGATCCTGACGGCAACGAAAATGGGTAGATTCCACGTAAGCGGCCGAGCACTCGGTTTGTTTAACACCCTCAGCGCCATGTGTATCGTTAACGATACACACCGTAAAAACATTTGTGTCTTTCTGGATACACATCTCCAATTTTGGTTTCAACACCGTGTATCAGTAGCGCACCCGGTTTCCGTACATTTTATTAGGTAAAAATAAAGCCCTGGCCCAGGTATCCTGGTAGTTTTGGGGTTGGGATAGGACTTGTAGTTTTTGCTCCAAGAGCTTGGCGCTGAGCGTGTTAAACACAAACAGCAAACAGTTTGACGAGGCTGGTTAGTTAGAACCATGATTTGTTAGCTCGCCTGGTTGTGCTCATTTACTGTCTCGCCACTGTACTCGTTATGTTATCAACCCAAAAGCATTTCATTTTTCGACCGCGCGAAGTGTGTAGTCTTAAAGTCAAAATCTAAGTCTAGGCGACTTTGACTTTGAAACGAAAAAGCTTCATGAATCAAGGGTACTTATCATTGTGAATTAACTGTTACTATGGGACCAACCCGGTAATTGTGAAATAATCGGCTGTTCCATACATTTTGTCGGTGACATTTGTCTATGGAACAGCTGATTTTTGTTCAGATTTCAATGTTGGTCCCACAGTAAAAGTTGTTCATAATTATGAGTACTATATACGAGCCCTTTTCGGCTTACGATATAGGTACCCTTTTATTAAAACCCTGCATAGATATATGATCTTGTTGCGTACCTCTTCTCGACGTTTTTTGTAACCAACAAAATAAAAGTAAAGTCTTTTTTAAGACAATCATCCCGTCTACTCACTTACACAATCAGAGTCCAATTATTTAAATTCCATTATGCAACTCGGCAATTTTAAAATGTCCAATTCTTTCAATAACAAGTAAAGATCTCCGGAACGTAGCAAATCAATCTGTGATGCAACGGTGCTTTATACTAACCAACTTTTACCAAGATCCGAATAGTGTCATTGCATCTGATACTACTATTTATCTGATCACTTTGATTCCACTTTTATTGTGCGCACTGCCAGTGTAGACTGCTTTGCCATCTCGCCTGATGGTAAGCAATGATGCGGTCTACTTTGGAGCACGCTTGCCTAGAAGGAACCGATTCACTCGCGACTTGAAGACACCCAGATTATATCTATCGGGAAACACCCACTCGGGCAGAGCATTCTACACTCTAGCGGACTCATTGCCCGAAACCTCGGAATCCACTGATGAAGATCACCAGTGACTTTCATTGCATGAGAAGAACTCGATAAGGCCGCAAACCAAATTAGTATATGTGGAATTTACGCCAGAACGTCACCAACGTCATCACCTCTACAATTTGCTTTAGGTAAAATTATAATTTAGTCATTCCCCCATTTGACGTGTCACGCGAAATTGAGACCAAACAACTGCTTTTAGTCATTGCAGGTTTGTGGAACGTTTTAACTGGGTATTTTTAGTCAAATCACGATGACACGCTTGGTAGAGCTTGCACTTTGCAGTATACACGGCAAACAGATATTTCGTCGGCTTGCAAGAAGTCATTAACTCCAATATCAGTGCCAGGCTGGACGCGACTACAAGCACATCACGCTTGTGATTCCTCGAAGTAGATCACCGAATGTGATCGAACTTAGTTGCAGTATCCTCAATAAAACTTGAGTACCTAATCCTGTGTTGATTATGATCAAAAAAGCGTCATAACCACGGTAGTTTTCAATGTTTTCATAGCAAAACAGCTAGTGACTTGTTCCAGTCAATGACTTCTTGCACTAAGCCGACGATTTAGCGAAATTATTACTAAGCTAGCTGATTCTTGGAACTTCGTACCCGATGCTGCTCGGCTTTCGGTTCGCAGGTTTAGGGCTATAGCTACACTGAGGAAAATGGTCATCTAAAGAATGAAATTCACTTAAAGTACGGTGCTGATCATCGTACTTTTTGGTGATATCAGTATGCTCCGTACTTTTAGTTAATTCATCATTCTTTTAGAGGAATTTAGATGAGCATTTTGAGCATCTCAGTGTATAGTCCATAGCGCTCATAGATACCACCATCTCACCTGATGCAAACAATGCCGCGGTCTACAGAAAAAGCTCGCGTGCCGAGTATAAAACGATTACCAAGGACTACCAAGGGCACAAAAAAGCGACACCGTTTTATGGTCGATTTACCAAAAGCTCGTCGGAAACGCTTTGATTCCACCTTTATTGTGCGAACAGCTAGTGGAACGCTTTGCCTGGGTGGGTGTACGATAGATATACTCGTAATCTTCTTTTTTTCTTGTATGTTCGTCAGTATTCTCCTCCGACATAGGTCGGATAGATATAATCTGGGTGTCTTCAAGTCGCGAGTGAATCGGTTTTATTCTAGGCGCGCGTGCTGCATCGTAGAACGCATCGTTGCTTACCATCAGGCGAGATGGCGGTCAAATGCAAGCCTATTACTAAAAAAATAAACTTCATTCGTCAATAGATACAAAGAGAACGCGATAGTGTCTCCCTCTCTGTCTACAGATAAATTGGTCTGCGCCTGCGCCCAATCGATCCCCAGATCTGATACAACGTACCTGCTATCGAGGTTGCCGCTTCCGGTTTTTTGTTCGTTCTTGTAAAGTTGTAAGACATGGAAAACGACTCTTGGAGTCTTGGGTAACGTGAGCAAAAACTGAGTAACGGGTTGATTACACGTTACGAGTACAGCGACGAGACAGTGGGCACACTCGGCCGAGCAAACAAATCATGGTTCTAGTGACTGTCTCGCTCGTCAAACTGTTTATACGAACCGAGTACCTACTCGGCCGAGGGCACTGTCTCGCCAATGTACTCGTTACGTGTAATTAACCCATAAGACATGGAATACAACTCTTGGGTAAAGTGAGCAAAAAGCGAGTAACGGTTCAAGGCGATGACAGACGAAAGCAGTGCCGAGCTAAAACATTGCTCTCTAAGATTTAGTAGGGTCGAACTTTTGGCGAGGGTTTGAACTGAATTTTGAGCTTTTGTCTTGTTTTTTCTTTAGCTGCCAGAGCGAGACGAACGACACAAAACATAAATGATTATTAGAAAAAGGTCCGTAAGGCTGAAAACGACTCATATACTCATTATGTATGAGAAACTTTTACTAATGGGAAAAATTCAGAAATCACGAAAAAAATTTGCTGTTCCAGATTCCATCTTGTCAAGTGTCACTGACATTATTTTTCAATTGTACAGCGTTTTTTTTTTCATAAATGTGACCTATCAACGGGTTATATTTTATGTTCTGTGGTAACAACAAAGACATGCCTTTCAAAAAAAAAAACGATTTTGAAAGACAGCTAGATTACATCGTCCTAATATTCGTCATAATTTAGCCTAAATTCATCTATTTTTACCTCATTTCGAAACTCTAAAATTGAGGCTATAGAGTTCAGATTAGTGGTACACTACACTTCCGTGTGCTGTTTTTGGAGTCGTGAAATGCCGCACGTGTATAAGTACCTACATATTGTGCTAGTGTGCTATACGGTATACGTAGATTATTCAGTTAACACTTTGACTGCGGTTAATAATCACATGCGCTTGCCTTAAGTGCGGCTAATAGTCAAATGCGTTGTATTACGCGCCTGGCGTGTGCAGCCGCACTCGCGTCGCACAAAGGAAAACATAAGGTATGTGTTTGCAGTCAAAGTGTTAAGAAACTTACTATCAGGCGAGATGACGGTCAAAAGCAAACCTATTAATAAAAAAATTAAAAAAAACTACACTAATACTTGGTTATAAGGAAAGAGAATGATAATGATAAGCCGAAAAGGGCTCATAGTACTCATCATTATGAACAACTTTTTAATGGGACAAACTCTGAAACGCAAAAAAACAGCTGTTCTTACACTTTACTTCCGACGACAAAAAAAAATACAAAATTGTTGAACCTGTACACCAAGTTTCGTCGAGATTTGTTGAGAAATGCGACCTGCACGCGAGTACCAACAAACAAACATCCAGACTCTCGCGCGGTCTACTGTTCGCAGAACAACTACCATATTTAAATAGGTACTTAGACTCGGAATGCGTACACATTTGTACGTTGACCGTTGGTCATTTTGAAAAGGTTACGCCCATTTGATTAAAAAAAGAACGTTTTAAAGACCTTTTCAATGAAAAGGTTACGCCCATTCGATTAAAAAAAGAACGTTTTAGAGACCTTTTCAAAATGGTGCGTGTCCGTACACATGTATACGCGTTCCGAGCCTACTGTTACCACATGACCACGTGACGACCACGTGACGTTTGTGAGTCAAAGAGTTAAGTGGCGTACATCAACAGTTCGACGCTTGGCCAATTAAATTCCATCCACTTCCCATGAATAGAATCAGTTGAAATACCAACTATCCTTAAATAAACATGCAGCACTACAGAAAGGGGAAGTGCTATTTATAAACGCGTCTTAAAATAGATCTCAGCTGTACTGGACATTTGGTTAACGTCTTACATGAGGCAGAGATTATACTTCTATAGATTCCGTAGTCGAGAGCTCAAATCGTGAGGCGCAGCAAAGCGTATCTTTGTGTTTTTGTTATTTTATCTAGCTTTTTCGGCTTCAACAAGTCGATGATTCAATATGTCTTTATTTTCGACTAATATTCTGTGACAGTTACTCCAAGAAGAGAAGTCTCCATCAGATCACTCTGCGTAACTGTTAGGACAGAGCCGGACAGCAGATGTTGCGTGGTTTATGCTGCGCCACAGGCACATAGAACAAAATTTGCGTCGTAATAAACTTTGGTTATAACTATTTGTTGTGACCGTCATCCTGTGAAACAAATATCTGTCTCTCTTTCTTTGTGGCAGCCGATATTATTCAGTCCTATAAATCCACGGTTTCCATTTTTCTGAGATTCGAAGGTCTCGTAATAGGGTATCTATACGAGGTAATCTCTGTATTAGGATGCCATCTGGTTTTAAATGATCTTAACTTTGTTATTTTGGTTAAGCTCTTTGCTCTTTATTGTTTTAAAGTATATTTGTTTACTACTTTTATTAGCTAACTTCGAAAAGTAAGATTTAAATAAATTAATTTTTATGGTTACGTAATTATTGGATTGTGTTGTTGTGCCTCTTTCATAAGAAATAACATTTCACACTCATAGCTCCCCACTAGGATACCCTGTGTCGGATGCCATGGAACACAAAGACAAGGACAACTAACACCCAGACCTAGAGCAGATAATTAAATTGAAACAAACTCCAAGAAACATGTTTCAGTTATTGAATGATGCTCACCTAAAAGCAAACTGTTGATTTGAAGATACAATAATCTTAATTTAGATAAATCTCGTGTCACAATGTTTGTCCTCAATGGACTCCTAAACCACTTAACCGATTATAATAAAATTCGCACACCATGTGCAGTTCGATCCAACTTGGGAGATAGGATAGTTTAAATCTCAAATTATAGTCGCAATTTTAATTTATTGCAAATTATATATATACTGATAATTTTTACTATAAATTGACAAGTTAGCATCAACATACTACGGTTGCTATAGTTACGCAATATGACATTTGACATAGAATTGACGCAATGGCTTTTGACAGGACAACGTCTGTCGAGTCAGCTAGTTAAATTATACTTTTCGGGGAACACAAACTCCTTAACTTATCGAGAAACAATCGGAAACAGGCTTTAATTCTTTGGGAAACACACGACTACAACTTTACTGGTAACACAGACTTCATTTTCTCTGGAAACAGACTAACTGTTCGAAGAACACACTCGCAGCTTCAAATCCTCAAAGTAAAACACGTTATCATCTGAAAGACTACCTATTTCCGTATTTACCAAACAATATGTATTACAGATATGTATAATTGTATAACACATCTCGAGATCCAAGGTCTGAAACTATTCTGGGCGTGAGATATTCTCTCGTTCACTGTCTTATTCTTATTAGGAATAGGGGCGATAAGTCCCGCATTGCATTCGCGGTGCATTTTGCGTTTCCCCCTTGCCAGCGATCACCCCAGCCAACCCAGCTTCTTAAAACAACGGAGCGAGGCTCTGGGCCGCTGGCACAACTGCTCAAGTGGCAAAGATGGTATGATCTGAAGAAGATTTAAACTCTTGTGATGATGGTGCCAAAGCCATCACAAAATGTCCTGCGAGTAAGAGTGAGAGAGATAATCTCGATCGCAAGAATAGGGTCCTTGCAGCTTATAGTCTGACTAACCCGAGATAAGCTGTTATGATAAAACAACTGATAAGATGCAATCTAACGAGTTCAATGAATTATTGTAATTTCTTGGTACAAGAATTATTTTTCCTAGTTGTTCGATTGATGGAACAGATTTGATTTTTTCCTATTTGTTCTTATGGTAGAACAAGTAGAACTGATGGAAACTGATGGTTACCCCATCTTTTTCACAGATTTTAAATAAAAATAAAAAAAACAAACCGAGCATGATAAAAATTAAAAAAAAGTTTCGACAAATATTAATTTGTGGCGACTATGATATTGTAGTCAACAAGAAATGTACTTTCATTACTGTTTGAACATTCTTCACAAACATGATTTTAACAAGAGATTCGTTATGCTATTCAGACGTTTTCGTTTCGCATCACGTGTAGCTATCACATAATCGGTTGCCTAATAGGCGTTACGTGAAATATTTTTATGACACCTCATATTATTATAAATATTTTGTAGACTTGAAAATTTGAAAATAAGTTTGAAATTTGGAAAGATAACTCTGAATCCCACTAGTAAACCGCTAGTTTTTATGTGTGTGTGTCATTAAGAGATAACTAAAAGAAACTAGCCAATATGCCACTCAATAAATACATTTATATACGTACTCCAGTGTTAATTTTTTAACAGTGTTAAAATGTGTAAAGACGACAATAAAATAATCAAGTACTGAGACTTTTATTAAGTACTTTAATTATGTGGTTTTTAGGGTTCCATATCCAAAGGGTAAAACGGAACCCTATTACTAAGACTTCGCTGTCCGTCTGTCACCAGGCTGTATCTCATGAACCGTGATAGTTAGACAGAGGAAATTTTCACAGATTATTTCTGTTGCCACTATAACAACAAATATATGTACTAAAAACAATAAAATAAATATTTAAGGGGGCTCATGCGTGCGCAAATGTTTTTAATTGCAAATTATAAACATCGATACAAAACAATAATCGAAGTTCGATTAGTAGTCTATCATGGGCGCATAGGCGAAAGTGCATCCATTGTCTGACATCGCGTGTGGGCGGCGCGGCGCGGCGGCGGGGAAAGTGTATGCGGAACGGAGCATCGCGTCTCAATGTATATAATTGGAGACTATTGATCGCAAGTGATGGGAACGAATCTTGGGTGTACGGAGATTCGAGCTAGTTGCTTTTGATCGTTTATTGACAGAGCGAGCGAAGCGTCTATGCAACGACTGGCCAAATTTCTTCCATCTGTCCGGATGTTTGTTTGTTGGTACTCGCGGACAGGTCGCATTTCCCAACAAATCTAGATGTAACTTGGTTTTTTTGTATTCGGGATTTTTTGATTGGGGGATTTTCTGGTGCGAGAACATGTTACCATATGTAGGTGACCTGACCTATTTATTTATTTATTCTATTAATTTATAATATTTATTTATTTACACGACACAAATCATTTAATAGTTTTTTATACATTATATATTTACACTGACACATACGCAACTCACACACTCGCATACATTCATCACACTAAACATTAATAATTAAATCACACAAACATCGCCGCGCGCGCAACTTAGTCATGCGACGTCACACGATCGCCGCTAGCGCGCGGCGTAACGATCCTTCCCCCGCCCGCAGCCGGGCGAGGTCGATCGCGCAGTCGAACGCTGCTGGAGCCACCAGTCGTCCGATAGACAATTGCAGCGAAGCCCGCGTCACTTTTATATCGCACCGCGCTTACGCAATTCTTTGTTTTTCTGTTTTCTGTTCTCTGTTAATGTACTGTACTTCGTCCTGTCTTCCTGCTTGTTGTGTCGTGCCTAAATATAAACCGATCAATCGTTTCCTGGAATATTATTTGGCAACCTTCTTCGCAACCGAGCTTCCGCGGCTCGGATTAGGTGCTATTCCCCACATAGACATCTAAACTGGTGACCCCGAAGCAGAATGAGCGCCGGAAACGAGACTTCGGACACAGACGCCACGCAGATTAACGACAACGTGCAAACACGCCGCCACCGCCGTGCCGACTTCAAAATGGCATCGCCCAGTATGCCGCCCGTGACAACGCCGCCGCCTCCATCTCCTCACCACATCAAACTACCTCCGTTCTGGCCCGAAAAACCGACCATCTGGTTCGCGCAAGTAGAGGGTCAGTTCGCAATTATGGGCGTCACTGATGAAACGGTAAAATTTTACCATATACTGGCCACGCTCGAACGACAGTACGCCGCCGAAATTGAGGACATCCTTACCGGTCCTCCAAACTACCAGCGGTTGAAGGACGAGCTAATAAAAAGGCTTTCGGCGTCCCGGGAAAATAAAGTAAAACAGCTGATAACGCACGAGCAGATGGGAACCCGCAAGCCAACGCAGTTTTTACGACACCTGCGGCATCTGGCCGGACCGGAAGTTCCAGAAGAGTTCCTGCGGACCATCTGGAGCAGCCGGCTACCCGCATCGCTGCAGCCGATCGTCGCGTCGCAGTCTACGCTGTCGTTGGACGCACTCGCCGAGCTCGCCGACCGCGTCCATGACCTCGCGACACCTTCGCACCATGTCGCGGCCACGGCGACATCATCATCATCGTCAGATTCGCCGATTGAACTGTTGGCGCGCCAAGTAGCAGAGCTGTCGCGCCAGGTCAGCGCCCTGACGATGCAGTCGCAGCACCGCTCGAGGCCACGAGAACGGGGCGGAGGTCAACGCGGTCGCTCCTCGTCACGTCGGTCCGAATCGAGCTACCGCAGGTACCCCCTTTGTTGGTACCACAGCAAACATGGAGCTAAAGCGCAGAGATGCACAAAACCGTGCGACTACAAATCGTCGGGAAATGCGACGGGCGGTCAGTAATGGCGACCAATGACCGCCACATCTCAACGGGTCGCCTGTTCATCACGGACCGCGGGACGAACACGGAACTACTCATAGACACTGGAAGTGACATTTGTGTGTATCCGATTTCCGCGCTTCGTGAGTGTCGTGCTAAGACTGCATATCAGCTCAGTGCTGCCAATGGTTCGGCTATCGACACATATGGTTATATACAACTTAATTTAAATTTAGGCCTACGGCGTAACTACCCGTGGCGCTTTGTTGTCGCCGACGTCACAAAAGCCATTATAGGCGTTGATTTTTTATCCCACTACCGCCTTATTGTCGACGTCGGCCAACAAAAACTTGTCGATAGCCTAACCAATGTCAGTACTGTAGCATGTTTAGATATAAGTAATAGCTTAGTTTCAAGTGTAAAAGTAACGACTGGTGGTGACAGTAGGTATCACATGATTTTAGCCGAATATCCGGAAATAACACGCCCCGCTGGTACTCCGGGTATTGCCAAACATCACACTACGCACCACATTCGCACTACACCAGGTCCACCTGTATCATGCTCTCCACGCAGACTTGCCCCCGATAAACTTAAAATCGCGAAAAGTGAATTCGATGCAATGCTAGCAAACGGGACGGCACGACCGTCTGATAGTCCTTGGGCATCACCTCTCCATCTTGTTTCCAAGAAAGATAACGGCTGGCGTCCCTGTGGGGATTATAGGCAACTTAACGCACGAACAATACCCGACCAATATCCAATCAAACATATACATGATTTTTCGCACAGTTTGTCCGGTTGTAAGTATTTTTCTGTAATCGACTTAGTTAAGGCCTATAACCAATTGCCCGTCGCGGAGGAGGACATACCTAAGACCGCGATCACCACACCCTTCGGATTGTACGAATTTCCGTTTATGACTTTTGGCCTACGGAACGCAGGACAAACTTTTCAGAGATTTGTCGATGAAATGACCCGCGGACTCGATTTTTGCTACCCATATTTGGACGATTTTTTAATTTTTAGCAAATCGTCACGTGACCACGAAGACCACTTGCGTCAGCTTTTCACCCGTATGAAAAACTACGGTGTTCTCATCAACACCACCAAGTGCGTCTTCGGCGTTTCAGAGGTAACGTTTCTCGGGTACCAAATCTCTGAAAAGGGCACCAAACCACTGGACAGCAAGGTACAGGCAATTTCTAGCTTCCCCCCACCAAAAACCGTCCGAGAGCTCCGACGATTTTTAGGGATGGTGAATTTTTACCGACGATTTTTGCCTAACGCCGCTCAAATTCAAGCCCCGCTGAATGCCTTGCTGACTGGATCGGTTAAAGCTTCCCACCCAGTTGTCATAGAGGGAAATTCGTTACAAGCTTTCGAAGACTGCAAGAAGAGCCTATGCAACGCAGCTCTCCTGGCTCATCCTGACTCAGAAGCTAAGCTAGGACTCGTCACTGACGCTTCTGATACAGCGTTAGGCGGAGTCCTACAACAGCTGAAGGACGGAGACTGGCAGCCTCTAGCATTTTTCTCTCGCAAATTGAGCCCGTCGCAAACGAAATACTCTCCGTACGACCGTGAGCTCCTTGCCATTTACGAGAGTATAAAATACTTCAGGCACATGCTAGAAGCCACTCACTTCACGATCTATACTGACCACAAGCCACTCTGTTACGCTTTCCATGAGCGGAAAAGTAACTGCTCGCCGCGTCAGTATAGACACCTCGACTTCATATCGCAGTTCACCACCGACATCGTCTTTATCGCCGGCAAGGACAACTTAGTTGCCGATACACTGTCGCGTGTGGAGGAACTGCAGATTCCAGTCGATCTTGAAGTGATGGCCAAGCTCCAAGCCACGGATCAAGATCTTGCAGATCTTCTGAAAGGCGAAACATCACTTCGCCTGACCAAGACGAACGTACCAGGGAGTCGAGCAGTATTGTACTGCGACGTCAGTACACCGACACCCAGGCCTTTCGTCCCGCAACAACTGCGTCGGCAGGTATTCAACTGCCTTCACTCGCTCAGCCACCCCGGTGCCAACGCCACTGCCAAGTTAGTTGCACAACGCTTCGTTTGGCCACTGATGCGGAAAAACTGCCGTGAATGGTCTAAGGCATGTTTGACTTGCCAGCGCTCGAAGGTCACTAGACACGTCGCCTCACCTTTAGGTACGCACGACTTACCTTCGGCGCGTTTCAAATGTGTCCATTTAGACCTAATCGGCCCTCTACCGCCCGTTGGTGGATATCGGTACTGCCTCACAGCTGTCGATCGCTTCACGCGATGGCCGGAAGCTGTGCCCGTTGCCGATATCTCCGCCGAAACAGTGGCCAAAGCGTTTATAGCATGTTGGGTGGCCCGATACGGTTGTCCTACCGAGATCGTAACCGATCGAGGCGGACAATTCCAATCGGCCCTGTTTCAGCAGCTGTCCAAATCGATTGGTTTCGATCATCGCAGGACAACAAGCTACCACCCCCAGTGCAACGGCTTGGTAGAACGATTTCACCGGCAGCTGAAGGCAGCGATCACTTGCCACGCTGACGCCAACTGGATCGAGTCGCTACCACTCGTACTTCTCGGCATAAGGAGCGCCTTCAAAGAAGACCTCCAGACTTCATCGGCTGAACTGGTGTACGGTGAACCGTTACGTCTACCTGGCGAATTTTTCGGCCACGACGTAACCTACTACACCACCGACATCACCGATTTTTCAGCCCGCATGAAGTCCTTTGCCGAGAACATACGTCCAGTTCCACCTCAGCACCACTCTAATCACAGAGCCTTCGTTTTCACGGAGCTTGCTACCTGTAGTCACGTATTCCTCAGGGAAGAAGTGCTACGTGCCTCACTCCAGCCTGCTTACACCGGCCCTTACGAAGTGCTCAAGAGAGGTGCAAAAACTTTCGTCATTCGCGTCAAGAACAAAGACGTGACGGTAAGCATAGACCGCCTTAAACCGGCCTATATACTGTCCGCCGACACACCTCCACCGCGACGCGTAATTCCGCCTCCAGACCCCCCACAGCCAACTTTCGAGACCCCAACGTATAGAGTGACACGATCGGGGAGAAGAGTTCACTTTCCCGATTATTATACGCCCTAACTCGGTCTCTGGAAGGGAGTGATGTAGGTGACCTGACCTATTTATTTATTTATTCTATTAATTTATAATATTTATTTATTTACACGACACAAATCATTTAATAGTTTTTTATACATTATATATTTACACTGACACATACGCAACTCACACACTCGCATACATTCATCACACTAAACATTAATAATTAAATCACACAAACATCGCCGCGCGCGCAACTTAGTCATGCGACGTCACACGATCGCCGCTAGCGCGCGGCGTAACGATCCTTCCCCCGCCCGCAGCCGGGCGAGGTCGATCGCGCAGTCGAACGCTGCTGGAGCCACCAGTCGTCCGATAGACAATTGCAGCGAAGCCCGCGTCACTTTTATATCGCACCGCGCTTACGCAATTCTTTGTTTTTCTGTTTTCTGTTCTCTGTTAATGTACTGTACTTCGTCCTGTCTTCCTGCTTGTTGTGTCGTGCCTAAATATAAACCGATCAATCGTTTCCTGGAATATTATTTGGCAACCTTCTTCGCAACCGAGCTTCCGCGGCTCGGATTAGGTGCTATTCCCCACATAGACATCTAAACCATAAAACCATGTGGATCGTGTTAGGGACGAATATAATGAAAGATATACGAAGCAATTCTTTAAAAGACTAGCTGGCTTCTAAATTAAAATCAAATTAACTAGTACTTCGTGGCGAACTGAGACCTCACAGCGCCTAAATTTCCCCAACCCCGCGACTGATTTCGCTCATATTTGAACTTAAAAATTGTATAAAAATGAAGAACTCGCTTGGAAAAAATTATCAAGATCGGAACAACCATACTCAAGTTATCGTCGGACAAACACACAAACAAACAAGCGCCAATTTATTCCCCTAGGCTCTGAGACCCCACTTCGTTCGGTCAACAATATACCTATAGGTATCGCCACGAAGTGCTCGTTAATTTGATTTTAATTTAGTAAGCTACTAGCTGACTCGACAGACGTTGTCCTGTCAAAAGCCATTGCGTCAATTCTATGTCAAATGTCAAAAGTTATGCTATTGCGTAACTATAGCAACCGTAGTATGTTGATGCTAACTTGTCAATTTATAGTAAAAATTATCAGTATATATATAATTTGCAATAAATTAAAATTGCGACTATAATTTGAGATTTAAACTATCCTATCTCTCAAGTTGGATCGAACTGCACATGGTGTGCGAATTTTATTATAATCGGTTAAGTGGTTTAGGAGTCCATTGAGGACAAACATTGTGACACGAGATTTATATATATTATTAAGATTAAGATTTTAAGGTGCTCCCTCACCAGGAGCATTCGCGTGTAATGTAATGTTACAGATTCGAGCATTACATCAGTGAGGGAGAAGAACAGCGCACACCTTGTAATGATACAAAACGAGTTTACATCAGTGAAGGAGGAGAACCGAGCATTACAATGCGCACTTTGTAATGATACGATTTGTAATATCTTGATACAACTTGTAACACAATAACACAATTTTGCCGCACTCAGCACAATGACCGCTTCGTCCGACATTATGGAAACAACTAAATCAGAATGCTCACAAATTCAAATAAATGTTTCATTATACGCGAATGCTCGTCAGTCAGGGAGGTAGTATTGTAAAGTAATGCTCAAAGTCGAATCTATAATGTTACATTACATGTGAACGCTCGTCGGTCAGGGAGGTAAGTAGTATTGTAATGTAATGCTCAAAGTCGAATCTATAATGTTACATTACACGCGAATGCTCCTGGTGAGGGAGCACCTTTAAGAATTTCTTCTTATATCTCTTGTCCATGACATCTGAAAGGATATTGAGCGGCATCCTACACACCGCATTGCACACAGGCCACAGCGTCTGCGGGCACATTACTTGGTGAGTGGTGACAAGGTGGAGGCGTGCGTTATCTGCGACCTTGTCTATTGTAGCCATCGTTTGTTTTTATGACTGTTTTATTTTATGACTATAGGCAAATCATATAACTCGCGGGCGTCCCGCAAGTATATGGTTGGCAGTTTCACTTGCGGTCCTACAAGAAAAGATCCGGGATAAAAAGTAGTCTTTATAAGGCAAAGGTATGCTCAGCCAAAAGGGCTCATAGTACTCATCATTATGAACAACTTTTACTAAAGGAGCAACCCTGAAATCGCGAAAAAAATCGGGTGTTCCATACATTTTGTCCAGTGTCATTGACATTTTTCTATGGAACAGCCAATTTTTAAGCGAATCCCAGCTTGGTCCCATAGTAAAAGTTGTTCATAATGACTACTTTGTGCCATTTTTGGCTAATCATACTTTTTCCTGTATGCAAGTTTTTTTTTCAGTTTTAATATTAAGTAGAAAATAGAATAAGCTAGAACTTTCACACTTATAATATAATATTAGTAGTAAAGTTAGCTATCTCATCTGGTGACATACAAAACAACTCGATACGCGTATTTATTTTAAAAACCTTACGAAATACGTAGAACCTATTATGTACTTACTTACTCCATCTCCAAAGACTCATCTTCCTCCAGTTTTTCCCAACTGTGTCAACAATTTTCAATTACTTTTTAAACGATTATGAAACCTATCTCCATTGAATAAAGCACAAAATCGTATGAAAATCATGTGAAATATGTATCGTTATCGAGTCACCACAGAAAATTACGAACAAAAATAATCAATTTGAAATCTATTTGCATAACGATAAGACTCAAAGTTAAATACAAAGCTGTCCTAAGATGCGTAAGACTCATACTTAGTTCTATATTTCATTAACAAATCTATTTCCAACCAAATAGAGTTCAAACTCAATTGCAACTTTAGTATATGAATGAATAACTGTAAGGTGTTTCACACAGTTACGATTGTTAAAAAAGTGAAGCAATAAAGATGAAAATCGATTGAGAGGTTACAGGAAATTACGAGAGGAAGGAAGCGGTTTAATACTTTGTAGATTTGAGCTGGGTGAGAATTAGTATAAACCATGGCATTCGCTTATAGGTTTCTTCTAGGCGCGCGTGCTCAATCGTAGACCGCACCAATTTTTTTAAATATTACTTTTAAATAAACGTTTCACACTCACAGCTCCCCACTAGGATACCCTGTGTCGGATGCCATGGAACACACAAAGACAAGGACAACTAACACCCAAACCCAGAGCAGATATTTAAATTCATTGTTGAAACATTTGCTCGGCCGGGAATCGAACTCGGGACCTCTGGCTTATAGGCGGATATGCTACCACTGAGTCAAATCATTGCTCACTATCAGGCCAGAGGAATAAATTAATATTTTTTTCTGAATCTGTCAATCCTCGCGTTCGTTATGGAATCGGTGGAAAAAAAACAGTTAAAAATTACAAAATCGTTTGTATGTGCGTACTGCGTACGTTCGTATGTCACACATGTGAGCAAAAGTGGCGTTTAACTGTCCACTGTAACTTCCAAAAACGAAGTCGAGGAAAAAAGTGTTTGTGTATTTGTATACCTACATATTATAATAGTTGATTCAAACACATTTCAATTTCAAGAAAAAATAGGCAATAGATTATGGCATATATGTCACGAGGTCACAGTTCGGGGCTCGCAACTAGTTTACAACGTTACCAAACGCGTGCTTCAGTTATTTACGCTAGTAACTGTAACGAGCACAAATCACAGGCTCCACTTTACTTATATAATAAGTGTTACATCGTAGATGCGGAGATAGTGCGCGTTGAAGTACCGTTCAATGTTAGCCGTGTGATCGTTGCTGTAGCTGTCAACGTGGGCAAGACATTGATATTGTATTCTTTATGCTATTGAGTGACGAGATGAACAAATCGCTGATGTTAAACGTCACGTTTGCCCATAACAGATCTGCGCCACCCTGAGTTTTGAATTGTTAGAATTCAAGCCCCTGCGCGGCACAGCACTGCGCTCGTCACCTTGAGGTATAAGATGTTTAATCTCCTATTTGCCCTGAAATTTCGCTGATGGATTGAATTTGCCATCTCGCCTGATGGTAAGCAATGAATAATGATGCAGTCTACGATGGAGCCCGCATATCTATAACAAACAGATTCACTTTCAAAGAACCATCTTTTTCTTCTAAATCGTGTTTATCAATTCAAATAGTTTTAATCATAATTCATTTTTACTAAAAACTTTCCAAATGGAACATATTGCTTGGCAATTTCAAGTTTTTGGAAACTTTAGAACAATAAAAATATTATTTAATACTGATTTCTTAAATAGACAGATGCGCCAGTGAATGCTTCAAACATGTTTCCCAAGGACATCGTGCGTTATGCATTCGGGTTTTTACATTGAAACTTGATAAGGAAACTTTTTAAAGAAATAAAGACATTATAATATAACATACATAAGTATTCGAGAATCAGATATCTTTTATGGCAATATTTGCAAAATTGTGTAAAAATGATCATACTTATACCTACATTGTGACTCGTTGGAAAAAAATCAAAACGAGTGACACTGTGACACGTTTTGGTGTAACTGGAAGGGAACATTGAGAACCCACCAAAGTATCGGTGCTAAATATTCCGGTAGAAAAGATTGAAACAAAACTTCGCACATCAAAATCTTTCGAACCGTTTAGTTTACAGCCCACCGAGCAGTGGTTGTGGACAAACTATCTTTCTGCCGTTTTCATCCCGCGAGATAGTGACAAACATATTCGTATTCTAGATTTGTCAAATTTACGTATAAAAAACGGTGGCAAGACCATTCGTACACAACCCGTGCTAAGCGAGCTGGAGGTGGGTGTCTTATAATATTCAAGTCGTGAGGAAATCGGTTCCATCTAGGCCAGCAAGCTCCATCGTAGACCGCATAGAAACGGGCAAACGCAAGCTTATTAATGAATTAAAAAAGGTAGATAGATAGATAGATAAACTCTTTATTGTTCACACCATAAAGGTGGTACCATAAGGTGGTATGTAAACAACATACATCCGAAAAATACGACCCTCATTCTGGGAAGTCGAGTGAAAACAGAACCAGTACCGCTATTTCTTCTAATACGTTTTGTACAAACCAACGCGACGGTTCCGTCCGTATGACTCAAGTCCAGCTGTGATCATTTACAAATGTTTATATGTCTACGAGATTGGAGTATAAACATTAACGCTGTTGTAACAAAGGAAATGATGCTTGTACTGGTGAACTAGTATTATGAGTGGAGGCGTGGTGGCGTGGCGTGGCATACTCCTGTGGGACGTTCTGATCCGATAGTTGGGTATAGTCAATTATGTGTTCTGATATCACCATGGCTCGTCTGGTGGTGTCATCAAGGTGTTCTTCAAATAAGCATTTTGACAACAGTCAGCGCCATCTAGTATCGCACGCTTCGAATTAATTCCAAGCACCAAGCAGCCACGTTTTAAATAACAACCTCTCACCCTAAATGCATAGGTATTTTACCCTCTCCGTTCCGTCGTGGGTAAACAGTCATTAGAAAATAAAGTCGTGACTCGTGACTCCATAAAGAACAAGTAAATTAATAAAAAAATACGACTGAAAAATATAGCAAACACTCCGGATACAATGACAAATATCACTACTTACTTCTCGTCATTCAAAATCAGGAAAGCCGTTTAGGCGGTAGAAGGTCATAGAAAAACATACATATCTACTCGCATAAAAGACACTAGATTACTTTTTCGGCTATCGGCAAAAAACCAGACGAAAATACATTTCGAAACAATCAATTACTCGTTATATCAATTTCATCCTCCCACGACTCCATACAAAAAAAAACTGCAAAATGTAAAAACCACCTTATAAAACAGCGGCGCGAGTGTATCACCTTGAGGCAGCCGGTTTCACATCCTGCCGATATACACGGATCATAATCATAACGTCTAATAATAAAATCCTACTAATAAATACAATTGATTCTAGATTTTATAAGCGGAGTTACCTGCGTCAAGAATTCTATAGAAATTGTTATATTTTTCGGAGAGAGAGTATCGAAAGCTTTGGTTGGATCTTTAATTTTTGGTCAAACGAAAATCAGACTAGCTCGTTGCTTCTTTTAGACTTGAAATAAGGACGAACAAACACTCTCGCATCCATAAAGTGATAAAATAATTGATGTTACTAATTGCACTCCCCGGTTTTGTGTTTTTTTTTTTCTAGAAAGGATAGCGCATTGAAGAGGAGACCTATACTCAGCAGTGGGTAGAAAAAGGTTGATGATGATGATGATATTTTTTCTTGGGAAAGGCGCCTTTAACGATATTCAACCCGTCTTCCTTCCCTTTTTTTTTAATTAACCTATGCTGTCCCACTGCTGGGCAAAGGTCTCCCCCAATTTTTCCAGTTACTGCGGTCTTGGGCCAGCGCCGTCCAGTCTTTTTCAAACCGCCCGTCTTCCTTCCCTTACATCTTAAATATGTATGAGTGAGTGTGAAACGAAACGTTAAATTAAATGATCAATTAAAAAATATTACAATCGTTAATTTTAAATTGGTAGATACGTTTGTGTTATACGAGTATGTGTTCTGTAATTTAAAACAGGTTTTCTACTATTATTATATCGAGACCAGGATTATATTTGATATCCTGTGAACGTTTAAAAACTAGACTGGCAGCGTCGGTCGTGGTGTTTGTGTAAACCGGATTTTTTTTCCTGTTATGCGTATCAATAGTACCTGATGTACCTACAGGTAAAATCCTCTTACTAATACCATTTATGGCATTACGAGGCGATAGTTAATCATACAAAAATTACTGTATTGGTACTTGTACAGTTTTTTTTATAGGCTTGCGTTTGAACGCCATCCTGCCTGATGGCAAGCAACGATGCGGCCTACGAAGTTAATTATTCTGTGGTTTTAGTAATAGAGTTATGTAATTTGTTGTAAGTGTTTAAAGTAAGTTTTTGGAGGTCAAATGGCTCCGTGCTTTTTAGAAAGGAGAGATAATTCTCCCAGGAGCCTGATTCCAAGCATTTCCAGGAGCGATGCTTCAGGAAAGTGCCGGTGCATTCCGTCAGGCACAGAGGCAGGCTACCAAGAGGGTCGCATTCTTGCTCCTTTTATACTTGTGACACTAGTTTTCAGGTGTTTTCTTTTGAATCTTTAAGTTATGAATGCACAATTAAATGTTTCTATCTATCCGAAAAATATATCAATCGATTTGACATTAAAGAGTCCAATGTCACTGACAAGTGACAACTCACTCGTGGGAAAAATGTGCGCTAACGCAGACTGACACATGAACTCGCAATTAATCTGTCATTTGTCAACTGTCAAACCAAATTGCGGCTTTCTCTTAAACTTTTACTTTACTAGGTAATTATTAGTACTAGTTGCATGAGGCGGCTTTGCCCGCGTAGATTTGGAAAATAATATTACGTTTATTGTTTTTCGATTTGGAAAATAATATTACGTTTATTGTTTTTCTATTTATTCTTTGTATCCTCTCCATTTTAAAGTTGACTGGAAGAGATCGCTCTTGTCGATAAGGCCGCCAGTTGTTGCACAAGTTTTGTATAATAATAATAATAAACGTACAAGTTTCACACTTCATAGCTCCCCACTGGGATACCGTGTCGGGGAAGCCGTGGAACAAAAAGACAAGGACAACTAAAACCCAGACCTAGAGCAGATATTTAAATTCATCATTCACACATCTGCCCAGCCAGGAATCGAACGGCGGATATACTACCGCTGATCCAAACAGATCTTTAATATTTTATTATCCTCCTTTTGTCTGTAATTTCTTGTGTGAACAATACTCTACGGCCACACCTTGGCGACCAATAGTGACTGCAAACTGGAGTATCAGGACCTATGACTATCTTAGCGTCATGCACATAAATCTACGCAACCACAACGGAACGAGCTTCCCTAGTCTATTTTAGCTCTCAATTAAGCCCCATTCTTGGTAATTGGCAACAACTGTTGTTTCGTCTGTTTGTTTTTAGATATCCAACTTTGTAAACAAACGTAGCTGTTTTGGGCAGACGTAGAGCTAAAGTGCGGTGCTGAGGGCTCAGATGTGTTCTTCTGGAGATTTCGTGGCTCTCTATTTAGCACCAAGACATATACAGGGTTATTCATAAAGGGTATGCTAAGGCGAAAATGGCTTATAGTACTCATCATTATGAACAACTTTTACTATGGGACCAACCCGAAATTCGCGAAAAAAAACAGCTGTTCCGTAGAAAAATGTCAATGACACTCGACAAAATGTTTGGAACAGCTGATTTTTTTTTCGCGAATTCTGGGTTGGTCCCATAGTAAAAGTTGTTCATAATGATGAGTACTATGAGCCCTTTTCGGCTCTGCATACCCTTTATGAATAACCCTGTATGCCACCGCTAAGCTAGAGAGATTCTGAATTCTCATATAACCCGGCCGCACCCCACAGCTGTCGATTTGCAGATTCGGCGTCGCAAATAAACTCGTACACAATGCATACAGAACCCTAAAAACCAGTACAATGTACGTACCTACGTAAGTTGTTTTACAGTTTGTAGAACACACTGTAAAACAACTTGGTCAAGTAAACAGAATGATCTACATAGATAACGCCACAGTTTAATACAATAGTACCTACCACTACCTACCTTCAAGTCGACAAACAATTTTCGAGAAAGGCAACCAGTAAGTAGCCCTTTTCTGGCCTGCTCGACATTATCTCTGTCCCTGTCATACCTACTAGCAATGGCATGAGAGTGAGTGCGACTTAAATGATCTCGAGTGTGCCAGAATAGTGCGCCAGCCCTGTTTCTTATCTCACGGTGTCGAAATAGGTGCTCGACCTCGACTAAATGGCAGGTGTTAATAACTTGGTAATTAGATATAGGGTGCCTAACGTTAAAAGGGAATATTTGACTGAGCGCAGTCAGGTAGACTAAGAGTTTCTGGGAACAAATTGGTTCGCATGCATACCTATTTGGAAGTTTTTATGTTTGTATGGCGATGACTTCCGTAGATCTTCATGGCAGAGAAGCAGTTTATATAATTACAATTTTTAAGTTGCAATTATAAGAGAAATTGGTAGATTTCTTGTTGAGATACCATTCGTCGCAAACTTCAAAGTAGTATCAAAATTAAGAACATGCCTGCATTTCGTCAAGATCAGTCCAAGTTATTGAGGACAATCTAAAATTCTGAAAATGACACGAGACAGATAACTATTCCAAGACTACTCCACGTTTATTAAAAATGGGTAAGGCATTAGACGTTACTCTGATTAAAAAATAAACAAACAAACACACTCATAGCTCCCCACTAGGATACCCTGTGTCGGATGCCATGGAACACAAAGACAAGGACAACTAACACCCAGACCCCGAACAGATATTTACATTCATGATTGAAACATCTGCCCGGCCGGGAATTGAAACCGGGACCTCTAGCTTATAAGGATATACTATCGCTGAGCCAAACGGGTCGTCAGGTCGATTGGCGCAGGATTAGGCAGATGGCACAGTGAGAAAGGTCTATACCCATCAGTGGCATAAAGAAGGCTACGGATCATGATGATGATGATGAGATTCTAAGGTTATCGAGTTTCTTATGATTGGCGCATACAATAAATATGATTTGTATTGTATTGTAATCTTTAGAAAACGCCCTTTGAGAACAAGATTAGTGAAATGAAATCATCGAGGTACGGAGCCAGCGAGGTGGATCGACGGAAGGACATACGACGCCGGGTCACGGTCCGGCGGGTGGGAAGCAAAGATGTCGTGATTCGTGAGTTTAGCTAGAGATATGTGCTAGGTTGTATTACTGTGTATGTATGTGTGTACGTTTGGTAGTCGTTGTAGTCTACTTTGGTATCGGTTTCAATTGGTACAGCCCACTTTTCTTTTATTTATTTTTTTATTCAAAAATAGGCTTGCGCTTGACCGCCATCTTGCCTGATGGGATGCAATGATGCGGCCTACGACGTCACTCGCGACTTGAAGACACCCATATTATAACCATCGGGGAACACCCATTCAGGCAGAACATTCCACACTCGTGCGGTTCGCAAAATGAATGTGGAGTCAAAGTGTTTCGTTCGGGTTTTTGATATGTCAACCATAAAACGATGACGCTTTTTTGTGCCCTTGGTGGTCCGATAGAAGAACGGGCCAGAGGGTATAAGATCATGTAGATCAGAAGCACACTCCCCGAAATGTCTGATAAAAAGCTGACAAACTAGCTTTTGGTAAAGTAGTGAGTAGATACTCGTTTTGAAGAGAAAATAATACACCCAGAATTTTGAACTTTTAGAATTCAAAATCCTGCGCGGCACAGCACTGCGCTCGTCACCCTGAGATATATTAAGATGTTTAATCTTCTATTTGCCCTGTAATTTCACTGGAAACAATGCCCTTCCAACCGGAACACAGTAATGTTTGCATATTACTGCTTGCCGGTAGAATAACAAGCAAAGGCAACTTGTAATTATACTTCGCACTTTGTCCTCGAAATTAGTATTAGTAGATATTATATACACATGTAGTTTCGCTAGGTGACACCACTCTTTGCACTAATTGTTGAGAGAATGTAGGTAGAATTAAACAAGTTAAAATATCCGAGGGTAGATATAACCCACCTCGCCATTTTGTCGTTCTTATTCTTCATTCGCAATTTAGTGCTCAACCACTCCGGACACTTTCAATTCAACAAAAGTATAATACTTAGTGTTCTTTTTGTTATTCAAAAAATACCTAAAAGAAAACGCTCGAAAGCTGTCAAAGAAAACCGCGAAATTTTAATGCGTAAAATTAAAAAATTAAAGTGAAAAATAAGTCGTATAAAAGTGACGTTTCTAGTAGTGATTCCGAGGACTCATTGGAGCAACGGATAATAGTACGAAGTACAGTAGGTACATCGACAAGGTATGTAGTGGTATTACTATGTATTCATTACCTTAATAATTATAAAGCAAAGTTCATAAAACCGAGATCGCCAGCGGTGCTATTTCGCCGCATTCGATATTGTTATCAGTTGGAACTGATAACCTCTGGCACGGGGCAGCCTTAAAGCCCATTAATCTGTCAATGCAACCGAACTAACCATCAGGGTTTTTTCACCGCATACGACATTTTATCATTTGAGACTGATAACCTTTTTCTCTTAGCTGGCACCGGGCAGCCTTAAAGCCCATTAATCTGTCAATGCAACCGAACTAACCATCAGGGTTCTTTCACCGCATACGACATCTGTCAATGCAACCGAACTAACCATCAGGGTTTTTTCACCGCATACGACATTTTATCAGTTGGGACTGATAACCTTTTTTCTTTTAGATGGCACTGGGCAGCCTTAAAGCCCATTAATCTGTCAATAAATGCAATCGAACTAACCATTGGGGTTCTTTCACCGCATACGACATTTTATCAGCCGGGACTGATAACCTTTTTTCTTTTAGCTGGCACTAGGGCAGCCTTAAAGTTAAATTATTATCTCAATGAATGCAACCGAACTAACCATTGGGGTTCTTTCACCGCATTCGACATTTTATCAGTTGGAACTGATAACCTTTTTGCTGACACTAGACAGCCTTAAAGTCCACTAATCTGTCAATGAATGTAACCGAACTAACCACCGCGTTCAAAATTTGATCGGTTACTCGAAACTGAAAACACAATAACTTTTAATCATTTACTTTGAGCAAAATTTTAAGACCTTTGGACTTGTTGTTATTATATAAACTAAACGTATATTATATAAGGTTAAAAACCTATACTTACAAGTCAATATCGACTCATTCCTGAGTCACCCCAACCAAACCTGGGCCCAGACGACTGAATCCCAGAGCCTCCAAATCACGTGACTGTATAGGACGTTGATAATTTCGGCGCAGATCTCGTCGACACTTATGGAGGTAAAGCGGCGACGGTCCCTATAGTTACCAGTAACTTAGTATAGTTAGTATTTGCGATCTCAGGACCGCAAATAATATCGCGGACATAATTGTCGACGATCCAACTTCATCGACAACAGAACCTTTAAAATTAGATGAAGAGGTACTGGAGGTTTTGGGCAAACACCCGATAATCACAATGAAAATTGCAAACGACACCCGTTCAGAGTTAGCAACCGCCTCAAATATATCGCGCCTGAAGGTTACAATATACAAATATTTTGACTAAGTACTCAATGCCTGCATGCTATGCCAGCAATTATGCTTGCACATCAATGCTCCACAGCTTAACCCTGAAACAAAAGCTGCCCTTCCAGAACGGCACTGAAACCGGACAAAGAAATCGAAGCCGAACAAAAACAAATGGCACGTGTTATATCATGCCTTGCTGAAGTTATTACTATTACTTGCTATATGGCGACTTAGCAACTTGCAACACAAAAAATAAAATAAAATAAAAATATACATTTTTGTTATAAGTAATTAAGAAACATTTAATAAATAAATAAAAAATTTACCGGTCAAACCTACACATACGAGCACATAAACCGCTCGGTCTGTAAAGCGCAATCAGTCGCGCGCTTTTTTGCGCTGATTTAAAAAAAAAAAAAAAAACTGAATACAGCATTTTTCTTCTTGTAATTTTTATTTTTTTTCTAAAATTTATTAAAAATTTATAAAAACAGGTAATGTTGCATATTTTACTTATGTTGATGCATATTTTACCAATTTCACGAATGTTTCACCAATTTATTATACATAATTATTATAAACTTTTTATGTTGCATATAATCCGGTTCTTATAAATTACAAATGACCATAGTACTATCCTCTCTTGGATAGCTGGAAGTTTTCCTCATCGGTCGTTCAGGAATCTGTTCCTAAACCACGCATATATACAAATTCTGATAAACAATCGAAATAATTGTATTTAAATTAAAATAATAATAATCTTACGCACTGCAGTAAAATTATTTTCTCAGAAATGCTATATGGCACCTTTGATCTCAAAGATGCATATTTTCTTTTAAGATATCACAATGGCTTTATAAAAACCTTCGGTTAATTTTCAACAACAAATACGACTATTCCAATGTAACATTGTGCCGTTCGGCTTAAGTACTGCAAACTGCACCGTTTGCTTTTACAAACATTATGAATCTGTATTTAGTCGATTGGCTACTAATAAGTCAGTGCCCTGAAATGCTACTGATAAATATTGAAATGACGAGAAAAACATTTACTTCTCTGAGTTTTACGAGGAGAAAAGTGTGTTGACACCTTCAATTACATGCTAATTTTTAGGCATGATCATAGACTCTTATCAGATGTCGCTAAGTCTAACCTCGGACAAAAAGTTACACATTAAAACTGAAATAGATAATTTTACTAAAAAGAGACGCTGTTGATTTAGGAAATTCACACAAATCAAAGGTTTATTAGTGTCGGCTTGTCCAGCCATTGAGTATGGGTATGGGCTTTATACTAAGGAAATAAAACGCTGCAAATATCTTAACTTATGATGTTGTGATAAGTTTATGAATGTACCCGACACTCTGTTGCCCGATATTAAGTGGTGGATTAGTGCCATAGGCCAATCAACACACCATATCAGAAACGACGTGCTGTGCACGTTACAGAAATTTATTCTGACGCCTCAACTACGGGGTGGGGGCGAACTGTAAAGGTCAAACTGCAAGTGCTCAATGGTCAAGTAGTAAACAAGAAAGGCATTGAAATTACCTCGAGCTGCTTTCATAGCTCTTAATTTTTTTCCAAGGATTTATACGGCTGTCTGATACTTTTGCGCATCGACAACACCACCGCAATTCTGCGATAGCTTACATTAACCGCATGGATGGAATTCTATTTCCAATCTTACTAAAACAGCAAAAGAAATTTGGCCTCACGGCTACAAAGATTTTTATCTTCACGTCCTATAGTAGATCATGTTCTCGCTGATTTTGAATCACGTAAAACACACCCAGATATCAAATAGGAGTTAGCTGATTGGGCTTCCCAATACTTAGCAGCATCTTTTGAGCTGCCTGAAATAGATTTGAAAGTCGAATCACCAATAAATGTAATAGATACATATCGTCACACAAAGATCTTGACGCAGTCGCTTTTAATTCATTTGCAGTCATGGTCAGACATCTTATTTTTATTTACACCTTCCCTTCATTTTCAATAGTCCTAAGAAGGCTGCGAAAAAACATTTCAAACAACGCATGTGGCATTGTGATTGTAGCAATGTTTCATTGTACCAATGTTCCTACACAAGCATGGTTCTCTTTGTTCAAATCCCTACTTGTGTCTGATATCGCTACGTTTACACCTAACGATAATATTTTGATATCGCATTACAAATCGCAGATATATTCCAATCTTACCCTGGCTGCAGGAGTGTTATCAGGCTTTATCAAGTCGAAGCCTACAAGTTGCCTCACTGACTAAAAGCTCCAATAAACAACATGACGGATTTCTCTGGAAGTGGTGGTCGTATTGCTTAAACAATTACAATGTTGTTCTATATAAGGCCTCAATCCCTAGCGTACCTAATTGTCTTTCTATCGAAAATGTTTAGCGACGGTAAACCTCCTTTACCTAAATACAATGCTACCTGGGGCACCAACAGTGTTTTAAGTCACTTATGCATAATTGACAATTGTCAATTGGTAATGAAAAGCTTGATATAAATAAACATTCCTGGTTTCAAGCAGTCACTTTTCTTCTTACCTTTTTTCTACGAAAACCCAGCAAAAATACTACAGGCATACATAGACAAATGCGATATTTTATTCACTTAAACCAGTCGGCAAACTGCGACTGCCGCACGCTCGCTTGGTGTCAGTCTTGACACTATCCGCAACACTGCGGGATGGAGCCACAGCTCCACTACCTTCGTTCCGTTTTACAACAGGGTTGTTACCGATGCCTGTCACCTGTCCTTAGCTCGAGCAATTATTAATATAATAATAATACACCATCAGGCGAATAGATGCCTAGATACTGTTTAAGCTAAATATAACAATTAAGTTAAGTAATAAGGTAGTAACGTAAAATATGAATATTTTCACGTAAAATATACCTACAGTACCTATGGTTGTGCTTAATAAACATTAAGTTGATTTAACACGATTAACGTGTCATTGACAATACTTCTTTACATTACTCTCAAAGTCTACATGTGTATATAATATCTACTAATACTAATTTCGAGGACAAAGTGCGAAGTATAATTAGTGATTAAACGAACTTACCTTTGTGAAGTTCTATCATAATTATACGTAGCACTTTGTCCGAAGAAATTAGTATGTACTCCCGCCCCCCCCAGGAGCAAACGCAACCCTTGAATATCATTAGAACTAAAGAAGCATGCCAATGACAAAGGTGTAATTAGGTGTGTAATATAAATATGTATATCTCTAAACTAAATGAAGAATAAGAACGACAAAATGGCGAGGTGGGTTATATCTACCCTCGGATATTTTAACTTGTTTAATTCTACCTACATTCTCTCAACAATTAGTGCAAAGAGTGGTGTCACCTAGCGAAACTACATGTGTATACAGGGTGTCCGAGGTAGGCCCAACAATATTTAGAGGTACTTATCTACATCATGTTTGGAGTCGTTGACGTAAATGTTAGCAATGCAAACGAATTTTTTTTTTTCCATACAAAATTAAAAAATATTTTATTTGTGTTTTTTTTGGCAACCCTAACTACACATGGTACAATAAACGCGGGCCGCTGTCTTTGAGAGTGCCGCGCGCTGCGCGCGCATGAATTCCCCGCGCGCCCGCGTCTCGCTCGCCGCCGCATCGCCACCCCCGCGCGCCGATTACCCCTTCCCCTCACCTGCACGTGCCACTCCTGGCGCTAGCGCAACTAATCTACTTTCGAACGTCACCCTAACCTACTCTGTGGCCTAAATTAGCATCTGCCTAGCCCTAACTGTGTAACCTATTCGTACCTATGAACCTCATTATGATGGGAAAATGATTTATCCAAAATGTAACTTATGTTTCATGTTATGATTCTAACCTGGATAGATTAATGTCAAATTCTAATTTTACTCTCCTATCGTTATCGTATACCCTAATAATATCTAGGTACCTACATTGCTTATCATAGGATAGGTTGTGAGAATAATTAAAAACACCAGTACTTCAATTAATTATGTTTAATATTACATACATGATTGGTTTATTATTCACAACAATTTTAACAAAATAGTTAGAGTACTTACGACAGACGTCATACGTTTCACTTTTTTTAAACCACTAGGTTTCACTGATTAAGTATTTCACTTTTGCTTTAATTTAATTTAAAGGAAAGGCTCAAAGTGCTGGCCTCCCTTCTCGATGCAGAGCCGAGCTCGACGAGAAATCGAGCCCATCACGTTTTTCAACATGTGTGGGGTTACATTGCTGAAAGCCTCTGTGATACGCGGTATCATTTCTTCTCGTGTGCTGCACGGCTTCGAATACACAATATTTTTGATGTAGCCCCACAAAAAGAAATCCAAGGGCGTCAGGTCCGGCGAGCGCGGAGGCCACTGTCTCGGCGCATCTTGGCCGCGGCCGATCCAGCGGCCGGGAAACCGAGCATGTAGGTTTTGGCGAACGCGTCGAGCAAAATGCGCTGGCGCTCCGTCGTGTTGGTACCACATGTCCCGCTCCACAGCCAACGGCAAGTTTTCCATTTGGTCCTCCAGCTCACCTTGTAGCAGCTCCAAGTAGCCTGCGGCATTCAAGGTGACAGGCAAGAAGATAGGGCCGATTAATCGGTCTCCGATTATGCCCGCCCAGACATTAATCCGCCACTTATGTTGGAAACAGCTCTCGGTAGACGCATGCGGATTTACATGTGCCCATACGTGCTCATTATGTATGTTGGAGAGTCCACTTCTGGTGAAAGTCGCTTCGTCAGTCCACAACACTTTCTCGACGAAGGCAGAATCCACAGCTACTTTTTCTTCTATCCACTCGCAAAAATCCACTCTTGCACTGTGGTCTGATTGCAGCAGTTCTTGTGTTCGACGGAAGTGATATGGATGCTGGCCGTCTTCATGCAGAGTCCTCCAAACTATTCTGTGATCGACGCGCAGCCGCGCGCCCGCTCGACGCGTGCTAGTACGCGGGTCTTCGGCAAAATGCTGCAGGATTTGTGTTTCCAGGTTTGCACTGATGTTTGTGCCGGGTCTTTCGGTTGCTGCTCCATGAAAACTTCCGGTACTGTGCAGACGTAAGCAGAGTCCACGGAAGCACGAGTATGAAGGCAGACGTCTTTGTTCCGGAAGCGGCCTGTCGTCGACGAACCGTTGACGGTACAGCTCACGCGCCCCGTTGCAACTCCCGTTCGCAGCTCCGACGCAAAGTATCATGTCGTAATACTCTGCGTTTGAATAAGACATCGTGATTTGGATAAAAAAATCGAAATGATAATTCGTGACAATACACGACCTCGAAGTTCGAATGATGAAAGCCGAGTGGCGATTTTCAAAAACAGAAAGCGACACTGCGGCTTAGTCAAAGCGAATGCATTTAGGGTTCCATTTTTATTCTTAAAACAATTTCACCATGTACACTCAATACGTTTTCAGTTATGGTATAACATCATTATTATTTAGGTACAACATCATTTTTATTGTTTTGCAATTGATTGTGTTGTTGAGTTGCAGTTTACACTAGAGCACGGTTTTTTTTAAGATTACATTTTTATCAAGTTAACTCAAGCATTTGTTTTATTTAAAAATTCATTATGCTCTTGACTCTCAACTCTCAATCTCAACTCACCTGATGTCACGTGTTACAGTGTATCACGCTTTGTTTTTTGAATAGCCTTTGTGAGATAGTAAAAAAATAAAAAAATAAAAACATTTTGTACAGTTTTCATCGAAGGATATTTTGAAAAATAAAAGTTTGTATTTTTGAAATAATGACATCCCGTAGGATATTTTTATTACCATTCATTTAATCTTCGACAGCCAAACTAAGGAAAATAAAAATAAAAACTATCAACAAAAATAATTATGACGGAACCCGAAACAACAAAGTTAACTAATTTAGCTAAAAATGGGCGAACAACGGCCGGCCGTGCACGATTGGCTGCGGCTGTCTTTGAATAACAGCGCGGTGATATTATTGGCTAGCGGCATTGTTCTGAGAATCGGCTTAGCGCGCTATTGGCGATCGGCAAGCGTTAGAGTTTCTTTGTCGGCTAGGACCGAAGCCGACGATTCCGCAAAGACTAACACAAACACAGATGTGTAACTCAATCTTTTTAGTTTATTCAAAGTTTTGCAAAATTGAAAATAAAATAAAATTGTTCGTTTCCAAGTACTACTTCGATCATTTACAATGATTAGAATCTTGTTTGTGAACCGAGCTCAGCTGACTTTATTTGTTATCTTGCCATGTAATGCGCTTTATTTGATAAAAATAGGGCACAATTAGAATTTATTTCTGAATAAAAATTGCCCGAAATTAATCGCATAAAGCAATACGCTAATTGCCATATTTTACAGAGAAATTCAAATAATAGGGTTCGAAATAATGAAGGTAGGTCGATTTTGAAGTATAATTTCTAATTCCTGTAATGAATTGAAAAAAACCTAATTTATGTAGTTGGTTAAATTTTGTTAAGAATTGAAATAGGCATTCTGTAAAAACATAACCTTCTGTACACTAATTAGTCTTTGACAGTCGTGGTCGTAGGTCGGTTATTCACCTTTTTAGGGTTGTACCTGTCCAAATTAATGCCAAAGTTTGATCTTCAATAACTCGTAAAATAAAAGATTAAGGAGTAAAAGACCTCTGGGGAGGGCTTCTAGATATACGTAAGTATGTGCTGTTTGAATATTGTTGGGCCTCCATCGGACACATTGTATAATATCTACTAATACTAATTTCTTCGGACAAAGTGCTACGTATAATTATGATAGAACTTCACAAAGGTAAGTTCGTTTAATCACTAATTACTAGATGAGCTCTGCGGCTTCACTTGCAAAACTACAGGAAACGTAAAATTTTCCAGGATGAAAAGTGGCCTATATGGTAATCTAGGCTATAAACTATCTCTGCGGGTAGAAGTTACCGCGGCCTCGGCGTCACAAGGGCGTAGAAGGAACATGGGTGGTTTTTGGTCAGTAGAAGTCTGACACTCCCTTCTGCTCTGCCCAAGAGTGGGAGGGGGTCATTTGATGATTTCCCACCCTCCAAAAAAAAAAAAAAAAGGCTATAAACTATCTCCATGCTAAAATTCGTCCATTTATGCGTGATTCAGTAACAAAGATCCATAATACAAAAATTTCACAATTCAATATTTTGTGTTGGGATTTAAAACGAAATACCATTGGGATTAGAATGTGGTATTCGTGTGGACTATAGTCTATTTCAACTAGAGAGCGAAAAACGTACGTTCACGCCACGGTACCACGAGAGCACCGAAAACAAACGATGCGTATCGTTATCCATACATTTATGTATCGTTTCCCTGTCGCTTACGCATTTACCGTGTTTCGTGGTACCGGGCGAGGCGAGCGACAAGGTCCATCAGATATTGCAAACCTGTTTTGACATTTTTCGGTAAGATATGGCTGGGGCCACATTCCGCTCTGGAATACGCTTGGATTCGGATTGTTTTAGTGTGCTATTTGAATGTTTGGTTGTTAATTGTTATTTTTTGTTGAGTTAAATTAGTTATATCTGTTTTTGTTAGGACATATATTTGTTTTGTGTTGTTTTTTGTTTGTGAGTGATAATGGAATCATCGGAGTCGTCTTCCTCGTCATCAAGACCGTTTAAAAGTTTTAACTCACCTAGAAAGAAGCGCAAGTTATCTCATCTGTCGGAAAATGAAAAAATGATGACAATTAACGTCTATAAATATGTGAAAGAGACGTGTCCTTCAGACAAATATATGTCCAAAACGGAAATGAAAATAAAGACTGCCGATATTCTGGGAATAAACAAGGCAACTGTATATCGTGTTTTAAAAGAATATAAAGAAATGGATACAATAAGGCCGCCTGCATCACCAAAACGTGGTCCGAATATAATTGAAAAGATTGACGAGATTGACATGTCATGCATTAGAAAAAAAGTTCATGAATTTTATTTGAACAGCGAGGTCCCGACATTAAATAAAATTTTGGAAGCAGTTAATTCTGACGAAATGCTGCCAAATATTAGCCGTACGGCGCTGTGGCGGTTATTAAAACATTTGAAATTCAAATATCTTAAAAGAAAAAGAAACAGTGCCTTAATCGAGAGACACGATATTGTATTGTGGCGCATAAAGTACTTGAAAACAATTATGAAGTTTAGAAAAGAACAAAGACCGATATATTATTTGGACGAAACGTGGGTCAATGCAGGTACATATTTTTTTGTTTACAAATTAATAACGATTCTATAATTTTCCTGTTGAATGTATTTACTTGAATTTATTTTACTGTCGACTTTAAACAACGATTGGCATTAATCTGACATGATTGTGATGTTGTTTGTTAAACGAAAAATTGACATAGGTTTTTTTTTTTCAGGACACACTGTAAGTAAAGTTTGGGAAGACACGACTATACAGTCTCGTAAACAAGCTTTTTTGGAGGGTCTGTCCACCGGTGCTAAAAACCCTGTTTCGAAAGGAAACCGGTTAATTGTGCTGCACATAGGAAGTGACAAAGGATTTGTCCCAGAGTCCGAACTTGTGTTTGAATGCAAAAACACAGGAGACTACCATGAGTCAATGAACGCAACCAAATTTGAACAGTGGTTTGAAAAAATGCTTCCGAGACTGGAGTCAAATGCTGTTGTAGTAATGGACAATGCCAGCTACCACTCAAGACGCCAGGAGAAAGTACCAGTAACAAGTTGGAAAAAAAATGAAATTCAAACATGGCTGTCGGCGAAAAAAATTTCATACGAAGAAAAGGAAACAAAAGTAGAGTTGTTGGAAAAAGTAAAAAATATAAAAAAACATCACGAGCGTTACGTCATTGACGAAATGGCTAAAGCAGTTGGTGTGGAGGTATTGAGATTACCTCCATACCACTGTGAATTTAACCCTATTGAATTAATATGGGCAGATGTCAAGGGATACGTATCAAGAAAAAATACAACATTCAAGTTAGCGGATGTAAAAAAGCTACTCCATGAAGCGCTAAGCCACATTACCCCCGAAAAATGGCAAAACTGTATAAGCCATGTAAAAAAAGAAGAAGAAAAATTAGCCTCATTAGACCAGGAAGTGGATAAAACTGTGGATTCATTTATCATAAACGTAACAGGCGAAACATCAGACAGCAGCTCGTCAGACGATAGTAATTCTGATTCAGATTTAATATAATGTAATTTTTTTATTCGTTTGATTTTATTTTCATAATCGTTTCCTATAAATAGGTAATAATAATTATAAATAGTTTATTTGGCACACACTTAAATCTTAAACTAATTACACCTGCCAATGTCAGATGATTAATTTACTAATGTGTAGGTAGATAGTTACACGAAAAACTTGATCTACAGTTTTGAGTTAAATAGTGATAATAGTAATGTAATGATAATTGTTAGGTAAAAACTGAAAACCTGAATTTTGATAGTGACAAAATAGTTGTTAACTATTAAAACAATTTATTGATGCAAAGAAGGTTGGTCTTCCCTGCGCAACACTAAAAGGTCAATGTCCGTTTTTCGCTCTCTATTTGAAATAGACTATAGACAGATTTACTGATTACGCGATCTTGAGAGGAATTTCACAAGCCGACATAGTGCAGTGAATTCATTATAAATAATACTATGTAATTCAAAAAACCAGGTCACAGCCAAACTTATTACTGTAAACTAGGTTATTGACCGAAGTGAGGTCTCGAGAGTCTGGGGAACAAATCGGCGCTTGTATGTATGTATGTATGTTTGTCCGACGATAACTTGAGTATGGTTGATCCGATCTTGATAAAACTTTGCTAGCAAGTACTTCATTTTAATACAATTTTTAAGTTCAAATATGAGAGAAATCGGTCGTGGGGTTGGGGAGATTTAGGCGCTGTGAGGTCTCAGTTCACCACAAACTACTAGTTTTTTTTAGGTCAAACTCTAGTTTACTGGTACAGTTAGATGTTCAGGACGAATTGACAAACAAACTGCTACTTATTCTGTGCCCTACAAAAGTCTGAATAGCTAAAGCGTGGGAAATATGAATCATAGAGCAACGCACTGGAGTTACCTACTTGCTTTGATTATTTTAGGTGGATACAGATTAACAGTGCTTGTGTACCCTTTTTGTATGGCCCTGTTTTTCAAGTATAATTTTGATAATCTAGCTATTTGCAATAATTTTTTTTTTTATTTAAAAATTAAAATGGCATTTCTACTGCGTCATTGTAATATTTGTAATCTATGTGAACAAATAAATATTAATCTTTCCTGTTAGTTTATTATTGGTTATTAGTAATCGGAAATAACCAGTCTAGGTATTCGGAAAATAACTAATTATGATTATGTTAGTCAATAACATGAGGTTGTGGTAAATATTAATTAACATAGAACATAATTAGGTACCTCGGATTACACTTTTCCCCTCTTAAATCAAAATATAAAAAATGTTTTTTGTTATACATATAACTTCATTCAAAAGCAAAATAAAAAATTCACTTATTCATTCAATATCGTTTTTTTCCTGGACCTTGATAAATTCAACTCCAGACCCCACATTAAACTACTTCCCGATCTTTGGGCTAGCTAGGTGATTCTCAAATTCTCAGAAACACAGTCAAACTATGATATAATGACTCAATTCCCTTTTTTCTAAAACAGCTGTGGTTTTGACAATGTTATAATTAATATGAGAGTACTAACATAATTAATGCGTCATATACTCTGACTATACTTTTAATGACGTTCATTAAAATATGTTTCCATTAATCATTAGGTTTTTTTATTGTTAGTAACATAAAAACGTGTACAAATGTAATTTCTGGTTAGGTTAAAAAATTCAGCTTACCAATTCCGTTTTCCTGACGTGCAAATCTTCCAAACTCTTACTAAACGCACTATTCAACTTCACATTGTTTATTGTGCCGTATTCACTTTTATCACTTTTCTTCCCTTCAACGTATGGCTCGTCGTAAATATGGTCATCCAAAAACAAGTCCGATTTGGCCGCACTACACTTGTCATAGATATGGTCATTGAGAAAAAACTCAGATTTTTCCGTACGGCATTTACAGCTCAAATGGCATTTGAAGCGGTTATCCTTCTCATCATTTATGTGGCATTTTGAGCATTTTTCGCTCATGAATGTACGTAACGGTGAAGTTTCTTTATCTAGACTGTTTTGGCTGCAGGAGCAGATTTTCTGCATGCTTTGATCGGAGCCCGAATTCAGTTTTGTGTACGGTAGACTTGACATGGAATGGTTGGCAACGCAATTGAGTTTGTTTAAGCAGTTTTTCAACGGAGATTCGTTTTGATTCTGATTTGCATCTGGTAGCAACGTACGTTGGGTGATATCTAAGATTTCTGTACATAAGTAATGTACTTCTTTCGGCCGTTTGACACTTAGATTCTCTTCGGCTATATCGTAGATGTTTTTATCTTTGCTTTCCTTTTTGGCATCCCGTTTCATCAGTACTTGTTCCAGTTTTTCTAGTTTGCGTTTTGTATCACTTTTGTTTTTATCTATGTTTTCTGAGTCGAAGATACGGGGCGGCTTTTTTGGTGGAGGGCCAGGTGGGAGGGGCTGTTTTAGAGCTTTTTTTAAGGTATCTGTTAGTTTCAAGTGAGGGTTCTTACGTTCTAACTTCATAGTCTCACTTGATCCTGCGAAATCTTCCATAACATCCAAGTTTGATTTTGTTTCAACTTCTTCTGCAGGTTCTTTAGTGTTTTCAAACTGGGTGGTGATTCTTTTAACTCGTCCATTCTTGTCATCATCCAAGTTTTCTGTTTCCGAACTGACACCACTATCCGTCATGATTTCTTGTTTATCATCATTTTTCTTAGGCTTAATGACTTGAGCGTACATGGCCAAGATATGGGGAGGGACATTTTCGTCTGGCGTAGAATCTATTGGAATCGCCTCGTTGACAACACCCACTAAAGCTTCTGTTGAATCACTTTTATACAGCACAAAGTTTTCTTTCTTCATCTGTTGCTCTAAAACATTCCCTAACCTCTTCAACCTGTCTTTACTTAGCTTCCGTTCCATTTTTAAAAATTCGCTCGTTTCCGAACGTCCGTTGCAACTGCCGTGGCGTTTCGGGGATTTCGGGCTGGTTAATTTTTGGCTCCGGTCACAGCGGAACGCGTGGGAACGATGTAGCTTCTTTCCGGGATCACTAACTTGGCGTGTTAAGCTCGATTTCGAATCACTGGCACTTCGTTTCACATCAATTTTGTACAGGGCACTAGCGTTTGGCTTGGGCGCGTAGTCATCACTAGAATCAGTTTCGACTTCGCTCACTTTATTATATATATTGCCATGACCGATATGCAGCAATTTTTCCTGATTTTCCTGCTTTTCGCACTCATTTCTGAGTTTGTACAGCTGCGAGCGCTGTTTTATCGGAGCACTATCAGTGCTTAGATTCTCGAATTTACTTTTGATTGCTTGCACTCTGTTTATTGGATGCGATATCATTCTTCCGTTATATTCATTAGAACTGACGGCATTTTTAACACAAACGTTTTACGCGGCTCAAGTTTTAGCTGAAAAACTAGCTGTTATGCTAACAGTTCACAAACTGTTACTTACTTTACACAAGATAGAAATTCAAACTTGTTTATTTTTTTAACTGCTGCGGTCCTATTGCATTCATAACACAGTTTCAGTCTGTTTTTCGTTTTTCACTGCACTGGCGTTACCAGAGACGCGGTGGAATGGACAATTGCGAAAGTGTAAGCTACAGTTGCAATTTTACACGCCGATTAGGTATTTTGAAACAGTTTGAAACTTAATCTTTGTACAAAACAAAGTTTACAAAACAGACGGTCGTCTCAGCGCGAGCGAGGGCATGGCACTTCATTAACGGTGCTGCCAGATCAACTGATAAATATTTGCCTCGTAGCGTAGATTGAAGGTGCTGACCTGCTGCCGTCTCAGCTGATAAATTCTTCGATTTATTTTTTAGGAAAGTCTTAAAAATATATCGACTGTTGTAAATAAAACATATATAATAATTTCTTAATAAGTTTTGGCGTGCAAATTTCGATTCAAAATGACGAATTTTAAGATTTTCGGTCTATTTAAAAACAAAGTCATTCGTTATTATTTTCTCATTTTTCCCAAAAGTTAGGGAGTGTTTTTACATAGGTGGTTTATTTCTGTTGACTTTGACAGCTGTCTAAATGTCAGCCAAGTTTATTTTTGGAAAAAAAATCGTATTTTTTTTTAATTTAAAACCATTCAAATGCTTCATTAAAACAAAAAAATAAACAACTTTTATTTATTATCATCTTACTGTAAAATTACTGTAAAAACATTATGTATTGCGCAAAAGATTTGTGCACCGTCATCTATTGTTGAGTAGCTAAAGTGTCTAAAGTAAAAGTGCGTCATCTGTTGATAAGTAGCTGTACTTGAAAGCATAATCTTTTCGAAGTCACATTGTAAATTTTTATAATTTCAATAGATGGCGCTACTGTATCTATAGGTAATAAATGCGCCATCTGTTGATAACTAGGGGTACTTCAAAGCGTACTCTGATTGAACTCACATTATAAATTACAATGATTCCAATAGATGACGCTACTAGTCTAAAATATTTTAAGCTTTATACCAAGAAACAATTTTGTGATAATTAAGAAACATTTTCGTTTACAAAATATGGTAAACTGGTATGATTTTCGCATAGTAATTAGTTAGGTAAGTAACTGATGTAATGGAGAATAATCAAATTCATTGAAAAGTTTTAAATTCCGTCAGTCGCTTGCGCTGCTGCCAGCCAACTATTATTTTATACTGTGGCACTGTGCCTACTTACCATAGAATGAAATAAATACCATGTACATGGAAATACCTAGGTTACCTACTTACCTATTTATTTCGAAATGTCGCGGCACGAAAAGAAGATCGTTTGGAAGATGAACGTCAAAAATGAAAACTGAGGCTAAGCTAAGGCATCATCTTAGATTATTATGCATTAGAAGCATAATTATATTAGGAAAGGATATACTTAGCCGAAACGGGTCGTAGTACTCATCAATATGAACAATTTTAAAGATGGAACAAACTCTGTTATCTATACTAATATTATAAAGAGGAAAGATTTGAATTTTTGTATATTATTTGTGTTGAATAAACACAAAAACTACTAGACCGATTTGAAAAATTCTTTCACCATTACATTGCTACATTATCCCTGAGTAACATAGGCTATATTTTATACCAGTGCAAAGCCGGGGCAGGTCGCTAGTTAGAAAAAAAAAAGAAAAAAAAATCTATAGAATATCGTCAATGACATTCGACAAAATGTATGGAACAGCTGTTTTTTTTCTCGCGAATTCCGGGTTGCTCCCATGGTCAAAGTTGTTCATAATGAGTGATAATAATGAGTACTATGAGCCCTTTTCGGCTTAGCATACCCTTTCTGTATAACCATGCATAAGTTTTAAAAATATTGAAAAAGACGTCCACCGCCACAGTTTCAGGATTTACGTATTATTTAAATAAATGAGTTAGTTTATTAACTATCTTTAACATGAGTTCTTCGCATTTCAAGTCCGAAGTGATGATCACTAGATCCTTCTGTTGGCTTACAGAAGCTAACGCGGCACCATTGAAAAATTAATTACTAAACCATTCAAACATTACTGTGTTCCGGTTGGAAGGGCATTGTTTCCAGCGAAATTTCAGGGCAAATAGGATATAAACATCTTATATCTCAGGGTGACGAGCGCAGCGCTGTGCCGAGCAGGGGCTTGAATTCTAAGAATTCAAGATATCGTGTGGCGCAGACCTGTTATGGGCAAACGTGACGTTTAACATCAGGCGAGCGATTTGCTCATCTCGTCACTCAATAGCATAAAAATCATCAAGACGTGTACCTATGTCACAGTCACAAGTCACAGGGTATGTGCCTATTATCCCACTTTGTTCTATTAAGCTTATACAGGATTATTCATAAAGGGTATGCAAAGCCGAAAAGAGCTCCTAGTACTCATCATAACGAGCCTTTTACTATGGAAACAAAACAGAATACGCGAAAAAAAATCAGCTGTTCCATACATTTTGTCGAGAGTCAATAGTGTTATTAACATTTTTCTGTAGAACAGCTGTTTTTTTCGCGAATTTCGGGTTGGTCCCATAGTAAAAGTTGTTCATAATTATGAGTACTATGAGCCCTTTTTGGCTTGGCATACCTTTTATGAATAACCCTGTATAATAATCCAATCCTCAGTCCAGTTCTTGCGATCTAGATCCTTACTAAGTTGTCCAGACATGATCAGAGGTTGGCAAAAACTTCCTATCACTAGCGAAAAACCGATAAAAAATAAATCGTTAAAGGCTTAAAGGTTAAAATGTAGCAAAAAAATAACATCGGTTAAGTTATAAATCTGTGTCAGACAAAATTAGGTACACATCAAAAAAATTGTGGAATTTTTTCTATCGGAATTAATAGATTTTAAAGTTTAAATTTGATAAATAATTCAGTGACTGGTTTCGCCTCGCGGTTACGCCCACCATCAGCAACCTTCAACCTTTAATCCTCCCACTGCTGGGATATAACCGGTCTACCCTCGAAGGGTGATCAGGCCGTATTCCACCACGCTGCCAAGTGCGGGCTGGATTCACATAAGCCATTGAATCTCTTCTCCGGACGTATGCAGGTTTTCTCACGATGTTTTCCTCTCTTACTTACGCAAATGCGGTGACTAAAAACGCTGATGATGAAGTAGCCTACGTCCTTTTTCTGTACCCTGACAACGTGTATGCAAAATTTCACGATAATCGGTTCAGTAGTTAAAGCAAAGCCTAACAAACAAACAAACTCATTTTTGCGTTTAAAATACGAGCCAGGATTAGTAACCAATTAATCTAATAGGTTAGTTACACGGCTTACACGTTACGAGTACAGTGGCGAGACAGTAAATGACTACATTCGGCGAGCAAACAAATCATGGTTCTAGTGACTGTCTCTCGTCAAACTGTTTATACAAACCGAGTACTCGGCCGAGGGCACTGTCTCGCCACTGTTCGTGTAATCAAACCATTACTTAAATTGCTAGCAACTTAAGATTTTCATTAATTTTTGTAATCCTACTTTTTTGATATGATCAACACGGTATACGCACGTTTTATTAAGTCGGCTGTCGCGACAAGTTTCGATCACGTTTGTCAGTCATAATTCTTATCCTAGATACCTAATACCTACTAGTATTTTAAATTAGCACAGAGGCATTATGGCAACATTTCATTACCAGCATTTTTCATCACGCGAGTGAAACCGCGGGACATATCTGGTTTCAAATATGATTGAACTTATAGAATACAAAAGTTAGTACATAATTACAGGGTTATTAAGAAATGGCATGCTGAACCCAAAAGGGCTCATAATAATCATCATTATGAAGAACTTCTAAGTATTATGGGACCAACCCGAAATTCGAAAAAACACAACTGATTTTTTTTTTGCAAATTTCTCCTTGAAAAATTGTAGGTCCCGGTTTTATGGTTTACAAAGTTATACAGAAAAGGTATGCTAAGCCCAAAAGGGCTTATTGTAGGTACTCGTCACTATGAGCAACTTTTACTATGGCACCAACCCGAAATTCGCAAAAAAAAACAGGTGTTCCATAGAAAAATGTCAGTGAAACTCGTAATTGAATAAAAGTCGTACCTATTCAAACATCTGCCCGGCCGGGAATCGAGCCCGGGACCTCTGGCTTATAAGGCGGATATGTCACTGAGCCAAACAGGTCGTCAAGCTATAGGTAGATATAATTAAAAAATACAAAGTGAGCCATAAGGAAGAATATTATTAATTATTTATGAGGCATTATTAATGAACCTCTTTCTTTTAAGGTATTTTAATAAAGATATTGTAATAAAATATCAGAACTGTCAAATAAAATATTATGAATACAGGTGACATCTTTTCCGGGTATTAAATATTAAAAATTAAAATAAGTATTGAAATTATTTTGAGGTAAATTAAGTACCTAAATGAACTTTACTTGGTAAATTAAAAGACATTATTAAATCTGGAATCATTGGTTTATTTTTTAATGTCTAGGAAGAATTACTCTTTACAAAAATTTTTAAAAGTAAGATAGAAATTATGCTTATAATAGGTATTACATGATTATAAGGAAATAATATAAGAATAGCGCTCTTAGTTAGGTACTCATCATTATGAAAAACTTTTATTGCGACCTACTCCGAAATCGCAAAAAAAGTCAGCTGTTACATTTTGTCGACTGTCATTGAAATTTTTTATCGAACAGCTGATTTTTTGCAACTGTGGTCCCATAGTAAAAATAGTTCATAATGATGATTACTATGTGCTCTTTTCGGCTTAGCATATATTTTCCTTTTACAAACCTAGTTATTAACTTAAAAATAAAAATATAGTTTAAAAAACTAAAAAACACGCATTGTCATCGGTCTTTAACAGGAGTGCAAAGTTTGAATTAAATCTGATCGTTCAAAGTAGGGCAAAATCGAGCTCAAAGGAGTCGGTTACATACATTCATACATACAGGTGAAACTAATAAAAGCGTGTTAAAAATGAATGTCTATTTCCCTTGGTCATCGCATCACGCGTGAACGGATGGACCAATTTCGCTAATTCTTTTTTTGTTGTGTTAATTATTGCCAGGAGAAAATTAAGGATGTTGAGCGGATTTGTTTTATTATTAGGTAAAACCAATTCGAATTCAATATTTATAGTAAAGACAGGACAACGTCTGTCGGATCAGCTAGTAACTTATAAAATTACTGAAGTTTTGGCGGGAACGTGGAAGAGACATGTTGCTTCATTTTGTTATTTTACTAAACTTGTGTAATTTTGAGTGTTTATGTTTATTTTAAGTGGGGAAAATAACCATTAAGTGCTTGAGGACGTGCACGAGTGTGGGCAAATCATAAAATGCAGTGAATCGTGTCTTTCCGTGCTGCTTCCAAAACTCCTTAAAAAGCCAAAGTCTCCACTACTTTACTGGGGCATGTACCTATCTACTCTATCCACTTGACACTGGCTAATTTGTGGCAACCCCGCAGAAGCCATGAACAAAAATTGAATTGAATTATAAAATTACTAGTAGTTATTTTTTTACACATAGTGGCCTATGACAGAGTGGTGAGGGATGAATTGTGGTCGACCTTGTCTATGTATGGGGTAGGCAGCTCCTTGATACAAGCGCTGAAATCACTTTATGTAGGTTCCAGTGCTTGTGTTAGGGTAAACGGGGCTTACACAGACTGGTTTAGCATCGAAAAAGGTGTTAGACAGGGATGTGTAGCCTCGCCGGGGCTGTTTAACCTATTTATAGACAATTGCTTGAAGGATTTGAAAGAAAGTGCGTATGGGTTAAGAATGAATGATTTAACTGTCAAATGCCTCCTATACGCTGATGATCAAGTTATATTAGCATCATCAGAGGAGGAGTTGCAGGCGATGGTTGATATTATGCATGGTGCCCTAAAAAGCAAAGGTATGAAAATGAATGTATGTAAGACGAAAGTAATGGTTTTTGAAAGAGAAGAAAGTATGTCGAATTGTAGAGTTATGATTGAAGGAGAAAGAGTGGAGCAAGTGAAAGAGTTTGTTTACTTGGGATCAAAGTTTACGAGAGACGGCAAGTATGATTGTGATATTGAGCGAAGAGTGTTGGCAGGAAACCAAGTGAATGGAGCCCTGCATAACTTTATGAGCAGCCAGAACGTATCGAAAAGGGCACGATTGGCTGTACATAGAGGAGTGCTGGTCCCCACACTTATGTATGGTAGTGAATGCTGGGTTTGGCAGAAGAAGCATGAAAGTAAGATTAATGCTGTGGAAATGAGAAGTCTGAGAAGTATAGCTGGAGTGACATTGATGGATAAGTTGAGGAACAGCGTGATAAGGGAACGTTGTGGTGTGGTAGAAGATGTAGTGACAAAGATAGAAAAAGGGATGCTGAGATGGTTCGGACACGTAGAGAGGATGGATGAAAGACGATTGACGAAACAGATTTATGAGGCGAGTGTGAATGGACAAGCTGGTAGAGGTCGACGTAGGCGAACGTATCACGATCAAATCGAAGACGTTCTCAGTAAAGGCCACGTAAAAAGTACCCGCAACCGACGAGCTTGTATGAAAACACTTATGAAAGTAGAAGAAGCGAAAGACATATGTCAGGATCGTAGCAAGTGGAGGGATGTAGTCTCTGCCTACCCCAATGGGAAAGAGGCGTGATAATATGTATGTATGTATGTATTTTTTTTGATTTTTTGCGACAATCACAGTGTTTTATCTCGATAACCTCTTGACTTATTTTAATCATATTCGAAATTCTTGTTTAGAATTAGTTACCATATACTTTTGCCAGATTTTATCAAAATCAGCCGGTAAATGGCACTGCAGCATATTTCCCCCCTTTTTAAGGAAAATACCCCCCCAATCAAAAAATCCTGACAAACCATAAAATCTTTGAAATTGTTGAACCTGTATACTGTGTATACCAAGTTTCGTCGGGATTTGTTGAGAAATGCGACCGGTGCGCGAGTACCAACATTTATACAAACAAACATCCGGTCATTAAAGTACAGAACAAAATTGTTGACCTTAGTCCGATGAAAGAGGACGTTGTCCATCTTCTTTTTGAAGTCAAGGTTCAAGAATTTCACCAAAGATAAATGTCAGAGAAAGTCCGTTTCATTCTTCAAGATTCAGCGTCGACTCATTGTTCGATGACCAAGGCGGTATGCACAAAGCGCACCTACAACCTACATAGGTATATTTTATTTATCGATGATACAGAGTTAAGGATAAGTTAAGCTAAGCCAAAAAGAGCTCATAGTACTTCATTATGAACAACTTTTACTATGTCACCAACCAAGAAATCGCGAAAAAAAAATCAGCTGTTCCATAGAAAAATGTCAATGACGTTTGACAAAATGTATGGTACTTATAGCTAATTTTTTTCGCGAATTCCGGGTTGGTCCCGTAGTAAAAGTTGTTCATAATGATGTTAAGAGCCCTTTTAAGTTTAGCATACTCTTTCCTTATAACCATGTATTGAAATTTCATCATCATCATCACCGTTAAGCCTGTGTTAACCTGGGATAGGCTTCCTCTCTTTGCCCCCCGAATGGGTTCCCGCCTTTCCGTGGCGGGGGGGATAAGTAGCCGTGGCACTGAGCCCGGTGAAACGAAGAGGAACCCGAGGTGGGGCCTTCCGCGTGTCCCTCTGGCAGCAGAGGGCTGATTAGCAGAGGGCACAGCGGATGAGCCGGGGTCTGAGCGATTGCTCGGACCACCAGGAGGGTTTTCCTTGTGCTCCCCGCCGCGTGTGGGTCGCGGTCGGGAGTGCAAGGAAAGGAGGAGGGTCTGAGTGTGGTGGACGCCGGGGGATGCGGCGCTCCACACTTGAACGGTGGCACTGCTGCCGCCGGTGACGAGTGTGGTATACGCTGGAGGAAACGGCGCTCCACGCTCGGGCGGTGACAGCGGTGCCACCAGGAGGGTTTTCCTTGTGCTCCTCGCCGCGTGTGGGTCGCGGTCGGGAGTGCAAGGGAAAGAGGAGGGTTCCTTTTGCACCTCGCCGCGTGAGGTTTGCGGCCGGGTGTGAAAGGAACGTGGGCTTAAGGCGGGGTGGGTGGTGCTAACCACACTGCCTACCACGTGCGAGCGAGCGGGGCTGGGGAGCGAGGAGGCGGTTCGCCCGTCTCCTCGCTCCTCGGCAGTGGGGTTGCCGGGAGAGTCGGGGGACTCTCCCGGCCTGCACGACCCCACACTGTCTGGGGGGTGATCCTGGGGAACAGGGTCACCCCTCCATAGGTGCAGGGGGCCCTAATCGGGTCCGTCGCCGGGGCAAGGTGGCGATTGCTAACGCGACCCCACCTTGCCCCATCTCAGGCGGATGCCGAACACCCCAGTGGTTTTAGTGGGTATGCCGCCACAGGGCGGAGACTCCCACATAACCACCCTGCCTCCCCCGGGGCGGGCGTGGTATCCATAAAGGATTTCCACTGGGTAAACAAAAAAAAAAAAAAAAGGCTTCCTCTCTTTGGGGTGCTAGGTCGGGTAACCTCCTCGTGGTGCACCCTGGGCAACAGCGTGCGGTAATACTGCAGCTTTTATGCAGTATTACCGCACGCTGGCAAATAACCCGACACGGTGGGCCCGTCCGCGTGTCCCTCTGACTAGCAGAGGGCACAGCGTGATGGCTTGGACGGTGGCATTGCTGCCACCAGGGGGGTTTGCCTTGTGCTCCTCGCCGCACATGGGTTGCGGTCGGGAGTGCAAGGAAAGGAGGAGGGTGGACGCTGGAAGCGTGTGCCGCATGGGGCCAACCAGCGGCATACGCTTTCGGCCTACATAGGCCGGGATCTCTCGTTGCCGAGCGTGGTGAAAGCCGTGCTCGGCGGCGAGAGATCGTGCCAGGCCGGGGTCTCCTTCTGCGAAGAGGTGATGACGCAGAAGGAGGCCGCGGAGCGGGTCAGAGAGGACGACGCCCGATCTGACCCGCTCCGGCGCAGACGAGGGAGCGAGGAGGCGGTTCGCCCGTATCCTCGCTCCTCTGCAGTGGGGTTGCCGGGAGAGTCGGGGGACTCTCCCGGCCTGCACGACCCCACACTGACTGTCTGGGGGGTGATCCTGGGGAACAGGGTCACCCCTCCATATACGCGGGGGGCCCTAATCGGGCCCATCGCCGGGGCGAGGTGGCGATTGCTAACGCGACCCCACCTTGCCCCATCTCAGGCGGATGCCGAACACCCCAGTGGTTTTAGTGGGTATGCCGCCGCAGGGCGGAGACTCCCACATAACCACCCTGCCTCCCCCGGGGCGGGCGTGGTATCCATAAAGGATTTCCACTGGGTAAACAAAAAAAAAAAGGCTTCCTCTCTTTGGTGCCACCAAAAATAAAGGTTTGAAAATTCAAGATATACTCTAATGATTGTAAATACACTTTATTCTCATTAGAGTTACTTCCAAACTTCATCTTAATCAGACATCGAGAAGTTCAAATCAGATGCAACGATTTTGATCAATTTTGATCCAAACAATTAAGACAGACTGAAGTCTCGCCCTAAGAGTTCTTTCCCGAAGGAGGTTCAATACCCTTAAAAACTGACACGCATTTAAGTAACATAACAAATTAACAACTTATAAATTTGCAACATAGACAGGTAAATTCGAAGTTATAAAATAAAAATTGTATTCTTACGACACAGAAATCTCCATTACAATCAAATTACATAATTGAAATTATATTAGGAAAGTAGAGTTCGACCGAATGTAGGTCGGCCATTTTTTTTTATAAAGCAGACTTTAACACACTAAAATATAAACCTACGCAAACATTCTGCTTATCTACCACTAAATAAATTGCTATTTCATTTAACAAATCAGTTTGCAAGTTCAAAGGTTTGCTAAATACCCATTAAATACCTAATTGAAATAATTTCATGTCATTTTCTTTGTTTAAAGATATTAACGACACCTTGACAGGTATTCTCGGAAAATGACAATGTCACAGCGTTCAATAATTGAAATGTGACGTTTGAACGATTCAGAAGCAGGGCTGGCGCTTGATAGAAAATGCATTTGGTTTCTATTTCTATCTTATGTTTTTAGTTGATAAGTCAGATCAGTTTTTTTTAATACATTGAATACCTATGCTCTATATTCTTCGACCTTTAATTTTATAACCATCATTAAAAAAACATGTGGCAGTTTTTTTACTTATTACGTAAGACGATAATATAAATATAATGAAGGAGCGATCCTACTTTATTTTAATTTATATAAAAATATCGAAATATTTATTAAAAAAATGTCATCCATTTTTTTATTACAAAAGGGGTGGAGGTGGATTTAAAAACTGGCCTACTCGTAAATCACCCATATTAATAAACCAGAACCGACGACGCGACCTTAGACAGTTTGATGCAATCCTAATAAACACGTCTGATATTTCTTAAACCGTGACGCACAACCTCTTCTCGCAGTCGGCTAACTCCGCGACAGCCCTATCATTTGAATGCTTTGCAGTGCTTATTCACAATTCTTGCACTACAGTCGGGCTTCATAGCCCGATTTGACTATACGCGCGCCAGCGGCCATTGTGAAAAAAAACTGAATCGGCGGGAAAGTGAAAAAAGTTTCGCGCGCTTTTTATCAGTTTTGACAGTGACAGTTAGTGGCCAGTGTTTTTTTTCGTGAAGTGTGTGTTAACTTTTGAAGATTAAAGTGATAAGAGCTTGCGGATCGGTCTGAGGTAGGTTATGCAGTATTATGTCATTTTCGCTAATTTTTGCTTTCACTACGGACAGGTGGGGATTTAGGGCAGTGGGCCACTTGGAAAGTCAAGACGCGGAGGCTGTGAGCCTAAAATGATTGCTCTTGCGTTTAATTTCACTTTTCAAAGAGATATTTTACTTGTACTTTTTTATCGTGTGAAGATGTTTCGACCGGATTTTTGTGCGAGACAACTTTTTGGTGGAGTTAAACCTTTTTACTTGCATTTTTTAAATTCGTCTAGACAAGGTTTTGAAATGAGAAAACTCTTTGATGACAGATTTTTTTTTAATGATTTTTGATAATTAACGATGATTAAATATGTCAAGATACTTTTGTAATTAAAACTGCAGTATTTTTTTATTATGGTTCTAAATGCGTATTAAACTGCGTTTAATTACTTAAAATTTAATAATGATTGTTAATTTAACGCGTTAATTACATTACATTACATTTACTTAACTCTATCTACCTCTATATGTTTAGGTATAATATAATATATTATTTCAATAGCTAAACCTATTTTGATAAAAAAAAATCCCAAACAAACTTGCAAAATACATCGGTCGAACTATTTTGAGGTTTTGCAATACCGATTGATTTTTATATACAGGGCTATAAGGAAAGGCTATGGTAAGCCGAAAGGGCTCATAGTGTAGTCATCATAATTAACAAGTTTTACCATGGACTAATCCTCAAATCACGAAATAAAAATCAGCTGTTCCACACATTTTGTAAAATGTCATTCGACATTTTTCTATGGAACAGCTGATTTTTTCGCGATTACCGGGTTGGTCTCATGTCTCATAGAATAAAAGTTGTTCATAATGATGAGTACTTCGAGCCCCTTTCGGCTTAGCATATCCTTTCCTTATAATATCATGAAAAATGAATCATGGAAGATAAACAACCAGGACCTACAATTTAACGTCATACCTACGGTAGAGTTCAATCATAAATGCCACTCGCGGTCACCTGTACAGAAGATAGAAAATTAGATAACCTAAGAAAACTATATATTAGTAATTTTTTTGTAACGGGGGTGGGGGAGGGGGAACTTCAAATGATACCCGGTTGTATTAGGGTAAAACCGGGTAAAGTAGGGATTTATAAGTAACCTAGGTAACCTAAAGCATGTACTAAACCTATCTGTCAACACTATATCGCTTATAATATTTATTTTATCCATTATTTAAGTTTACGACAATTTGAAGTATAAATACATAATAATGAATGTAAAGTTGTCTTACCTGAATAATTTACATTATATAGATAAGTGCGAGTACTAGTAATATACTAGTTGCGAACCGCGGTTGTTCTCGTTACCTGAAAAGACTGTTTGGATTTTCACAAAAAAATATTTTCTATTTCATCAAAATTTTATACACCTGGAAAACAATTTAGCCCTTCAAAAAACTAATACAGCTTTTGACTTATGACTTACTTTTGACTTTTCTTATGTATTTTCTTAATTAAGTCTCTTTTTGCCTAATAAATCTATATTAAGTAATACAGCTTTTTAATATTAAAAAGATAACGACAGTCAGGGACAGAAAATAAAAATTAAATACTTGAAAAATACCATTATTAAAATGCAAAACATTGTATATTTCTTTCTCTTTCACGCTGAAACGGCTGGACGAAATCGGCTGAAATTTAGTAAAAAATATAGCTTGTGTTCTAGATTAATACATAGGCTACATTGCATCATCTTTATAGCGAGTAAAACCGCGGGGTAAAATAGTAGTAAAATACAAACTAACTTACCTATTTACTTATTAATATCAGACTTACAAAATAACTTCACGTATGTAAGTGATGGATTAATGAGTAAATACTAAATAGGTAAGTGAGTACGTAAGTGCAGGGTTATACGGAAAGGTGGTACTACAAAGCAGCTCATTGTAGATCGATAGTTGGATATAAATACTTTAATAAGCAAAAAAAAAATACAACAAGGAAAAAAGTTCAGAAGATAATTTTTGACACCAAAAATTCTTAGTTATGAACTTATGATCTTTTAATAGTTTATATACATATAGGTATATTTATTAAAATAATAATATGGAGACAGAAACTATTTATACATTTCGTAGAAGGAGTAAAGTAATAAAAAATACAATGTTATTTTTTTAATAAATAATTTGTAACAACTTTTTAATTTTATTTTATTACGCATTTAAAAACGTTGGGCTTAATTACATGTAGATACAATAATTCTAAATTCACAAAAAATTAAATTGTTTACCTACTTACGTGAATGTTATAAAATATGCAATTTTTATCTGACTTTTATTTGAAAAATCTTATTTGTGTTTAGGTTTCTGTTGATGTGAAATTAATTTTTCAATAGGTTAGGTATCTAAAAACTAATTGTATTTAAAATATAGTTTGGTAGTGTAGAAGTTTGGAATTTTCCCTACTTTTAGTCCAAGTTAAACTTTGCACACCTGTCAAAGACCGATGACAATGCGTGTTTTTTTTTTTTTTTTTTTAGTTAACCTGTAATGTCACACTGCTGGGCAAAGGTCTCCCGTGTTTTTTAGTTTTTTAAACTATATTTTTATTTATTACTAGCTGACTCGACAGACGTTGTCCTGTCAAAAGCCATTGCGTCAATTCTATGTCAAATGTTACATTAAAAAAGTTTACATTGTCCAAAGCGCTTTATGGTTTAAGTATTTTTAAATTTTCTAATTTTTCATGTTTTTTTACTTTAAATTGAGATGTGAGCTATCCTATCTCCTAAGTTACATCGAACTGCACCCGGTGTGCAAATTTGATTGAAATCGGTTAAGTAGTTTAGGAGTCTATAGCGGACAAACAACGTGACACGTAATTTATAATTAAGATTAAGAGATTTTATTATTTTGCAATGTTTGTATGTAATATGTAGGTACATATATGTTATGTAAAATAATATGTAGGTATGTTCGGGTCAAATTTTGCAACTGAATTCCGTACAGACAGACAGATCCCCAATTCAGCTGGAATTTGGTATAGCTGTGTAACTCCGATGACATTGTAAAAATTGTTTCTAATTTTTTTAATTTTATTTTTATTCATATAACTGTTAGGTATGCATTTATTGCAGTTTGAATACACCATTAAAACGCAATTGTTTTAATTAATTATGTATATTTTAAAAGGTTATTTGCTAATTGCTAAATATTATATTAGGTAAGGACAGCTAAAACCCACAATAATAAAATAATTTAGGCAGAACAAATTAAAATGAAAAATTAAGCTTTTTCCTATGACGTTCATGTCCAAAATTTAGAAAATTAAAAAAGTAGGTTTGTGAAAAAAATGAAATAAAAACATTTCACAGTTCACACTCATACGAGTCCCCACTAGGATACCCTGTGTCGGATGCCATGGAACACAAAGACAAGGACAACTATCACCCAGACCCAGAGCAGATATTTAAAACCCAAAAAAGTATTGTTTGGTGAATTTAGTTATTCAGCCTACCTAGCAAAAAATCTAACGTAGAAACGTAGCGAGTATTCGACAGACAAGATGTATGAAAAATGGCACAGCAGCGCTAGGTCATAGGTTTTGCTTACCATCAGGCTGCCTGTTTGCTTCTCTTTTATGTGGAACAAAAACCCTGAATCCCAGCAGTGGGAGGATAAAAGATTGAGTAGTTTTTTTAGTGACGAGACGAGCAAATCGCTCGCCTGATGTTAAACGTCACGTTTGCCCATAACAGGTCTGCGCCACCCACAATTTCGAATCTTACAATTCAAGCCCCTGCGCGTCACAGCACTGCGCTCGTCACCTTGAGATATAAGATGTTGAATCTCCTATTCGCCCTGAAATTTCCCTGAAAACATTGCCCTTCCAACCGGAACAGAGCATCCACACATTACTGCTTGGCGGTAGAATGACTGGCAAGGTGTGGTACTTCCGCGGACTCTGCAAAAGAGCCCTACTACGAAGAGTTGTGGTAAGTATAGTAAAACAATAAATTATGACCGAAACTGGATTCGAGCCGCCGCCGCGCGCGCCGCCCGGTTCGGAGCCGGCGGTTACGACTAAGGCCAGCCGGTCGTAGTTGTGAACTCTTCATTTCGTAACACTTCGGTATGTATTATGTCTGGTTGAGGCTATAGAACCTTATCATAATCAATAGGTAGCTAAATTGTAATTTAGCTGATTTTAGTATGTCAGAGCCGCCGGCTTAGTGCAAGAAGTCATTAACTGCAAAGTCACTGTTTTACTATGAAAACGAGCGTATCTAGCTAAGACACTTTTTTTGTTTGTTAGCACGAGAATGCTAACGTTTTATCGTGTCTGATACTCCGACTAGTTTCGATCACATTCGGTGACCTTTTTCGAGGAGTTACAAGCGTGATGCGATGGAACGCGTCCAGCCTGGCACTGATTTTGCAGATAATGACTTCTTGCAGTAAACTAACGAACAAACCCAATAACCCGCCAAAGACAAACCCAACTGGGCTTTAAGGCAATTATTGTTTAAAAAATATACTATTATATACTCTGTGATAAAAAAAATAGATATTTGAGATTCAGGCTATATATTTTTTAGATTTATGCTAGATTCACGCTCCTGAAACGCTCCAACCCGGAATTTGAAAAAAAAAGGAATAGCTGTTTTATAGAACAATGTTAATGACACCGTTAAGTTAGCGGTTTTTTCCTATCTCTTAAGTTTGTATTTTGAAATTGTGATGTTTATAAAGTATTATTGTATTTTAAATAGAAAAATCGGAAAAAATAAATTATAAATAAAAAAAATATATAAAATATGAAACTAAAAGCAGGAAATAGTTTTTACCACAAACGAGTCTATCAGAATAATCTTACGAGTCTCCCAGCATACTGCCGGTCATAGACAACCCGCGCTGGTCTTCCGTTGAGACTGGCTACGTTTACTAGATATAACTTAACCGGCAGATGAAATTCAAAGCCGTTTACTTCGACGAAGTTCAGTAAATATTTATTTGTTTGACATAAATATGACAATGTACGTACGTGTCGAATAATAAATAAATAAAATATGATAATTAACTTTGAATAGCATAGTAGTAAGTTTCTAGTACTTTGTACTAGCGACAATTTAAATCTAATATATAAAATTCTCGTGTCACAGTTTTCGTTGCCATACTCCTCCGAAACGGCTTGACCGATTTTGATGAAATTTTGTATGCATATTCAGTAGGTCTGAGAATCGGCCAACATCTATTTTTCATCCCCCTAAATGTTAGGGGTAGTCCACCCCCAAATGTTTTATTTTATTTTTTGGACCAAATTTTTTTTTTTGTTATGTGATGTGGCATTAAAAAATACATACAACCCTAAATTTTCACCCTTCTATCACCAACCCCTATTAATTTATATGGCAAAACAACGTTTGCCGGGTCAGCTAGTAAATAAATAAACGTTTCACACTCAAAGCTCCGCACTAGGAATAAAGCCTGTGTCGGGGATGCCATGGAACACAAAGACAAGGACAACTAACGACCAGACCCAGAGCAGATATTTAAATTCATCATTCAAACATCTGCCCCGGCCGGGAATCGAGCCCGGGATCTCTGGCTTAAAGGCGGATACACTACCACTGAGCCAAACAGGCCGGCATTTTTGGCATTTAATTCATTAATTCGGACTCAATATTTAGAAAGGCAGATAAAGTCCCGCCTTAGATCCAGGTGAAGCCATAAAAGCTACCCTACTGCCCGTGTACGTATCCTACAAGCATATATTGACGCATAAAAACTACCCTCATTACTACTTATTTTTCTTGTCCACGTTCTCTGAGCAACTGACGTAAGAATTGACGATTGATTCGGGTATTAGAATTGGGTAGGTAGTAAACATATAGCAGATTCCTGCCATATGTTACCGATATCGGCTGGTAAGTGGCGCTTCATCTAATTCCCCCCTTTTAGAAATAAATTATCTTTAATCAAAAACCTCAACGACAAAAAACTATGAAATCATAAAAGTTGTATTCCAAGTTTCGTCGAAATTAAAAAAACACGCAATTACCAATATCCACTCAAACAAACATTCGAACAGATAAAAGCAAATTTGCCAGTCGTTGCAGAAACGCTTCGCTCGCTCGGTCAAAAAGGAACCTGCTCTGAACAGTTCAAATCTTACCCAGGTTAGTTTCTATAGTAAAGATCAAATCTTTTTTTAATGAATAAACGTAATCAAAATTAAAAGTTTTGCCGCCTCTAACGACCTAGCCCACATATCAATACCTACATAGTTTCTTTTGAGAAATCATATTCAAATAAAAAAATTGACTCATTTTTTTATTCGCTGATAGGCTTCCGTTTGACCGTTATCTCGCCTGATGGTAAGCAACGATACGGTCTACGATGCAGCACGCGCGCCGAAAGAAACCGATTCACTCGCGACTTGAAGACACCCAGATATTACCTCTATATTGTATGTTTTATACTTGAATCTGCCGCCAAGGCTCCAGCCTACTTAGCCTTCTGGTAAATCTGCCACTGCCCATAATAGAGCGTTATCTACAGCTAGTTAAGTGTATCATTGGGCAGGTCGCGTGATACGCCGGGCTCCGTTCTCTCTTGGGCCACAAACCTGTCCCTTGCGACAGCGGTTGCACACTTGTTATACCGTTCTACAGATACAGCCTACTGGCAAAGGTAAGGCAAACGGAACTCTTTTCACTTAACACGTTCACTGCTTTACGAGACTAAAGTGAATCGTACTGTTAGACAGTGCGGCGCCTAAAATTGTGTTCTTCTCAGTGCGGAGGTCACGTCTTTATTTCTTTGAGTACCTACGAAAAAGTCAAATTTCATTAAAGAGGATTATAGAGGTACATAATTATATAAGTTAAGGGTATGATAAGCCGAAAAAAGTGCACAGTACTCAATTACTCATCTTTATAAACAACTTTTACTATGGGACCAACCTTAAAAATAACTCAGCTGTTCCATACATTTTGTCGGGCGTGAAATTTTCGTTTAGAACAGCTAATTTTTTTTCGCGATTCCTGGGTTGGTCCCATAGTAAAAGTTGTTCATAATGAAGAGGACAATGAGCCCTTTTCGGCTTAGCATACCCTTTACTTTAACCCTGTATAAACTTCATTATCGCGTTAAATTATATTTAATGAGGTTAATAAAAACATTTTTACGAATCTGTTTAGGTCCCGAGTTCTAACAGGTCCCTAACGCACTAGCTGAAATTTTTAAAAATGGCTCCGCATCATACGTGTTAACTAAGTTATAGTATACAACCTCATCCTCTGTGCAGCCGCGCCGACCTTCGTGGTCACTGGGCTGGTAACAAAAGAACAAGATATTAGACAAATTAAATAAAAGCTTGTTAATTTATGTTATTGCATTGTCATCGAAGTTACACAGGAATACCAAGTTTCAGCTCAATCGGACATCGGGAAGTGCTTCAAAATTCAGTTGAAAGATTTAACGCATACTAAAAGGCAGGTTAAATAAAAAGCTTGTGAAAATTAAAAATTAAAATCAATTAATTATTCCAATTTAAAAATCCGTTTGTCATTAGAAAGCTACACCGTCCCTGCATACTATTGTATATAGGCTATGTTTTATTGTTTTAAATCTACAACAAAGGCCGAACAAAACTAAGAACAAAGGGTCTTATTTAAAAAGACTCCTTAAAGTTAGCCACTGTTTAAAATGCTCTGTCTACTTTTAGCTGACGTGAAATGTTACGTGCGAAAATAAAACGGTGAGCTTTAAGCAATGGTTAACTTTAGCAGGCCGTTTAGGTAAGGTCCAATGTCCCGAGCATTATTGATTTTACTAATATATACTATTTAGTATAGCTTTTCGGTGAAGGAAAACATCATGAGGAAACCTGCATACGTTCGGATAAGAAATTCAATGGCGTATGTGAATCCAGCCCGCACTTGGCAGCGTGGTGGAATACGGCCTTATCACCCTTCGAGGGTAGACCTGTGTCCCAGCAGTGGGAGGATTAAAGATTGCTGATGATGATGAAATGAATATAAATATCATAGAACAAAAAATTCTTAACGCATGCCATAATAAAGTGGTAAACAGTTCTTGGTAAATAAGCCATACCTTATGTAAACGACATAATAAATAACTATATTATTGCATATTATTGAGTAAGTATTCACAATGCTACTGTTTCACATAAAAAAATAATTACCGACAATTACTGATGGCAAATAAACTTATTCGAATAGATTTGCATGTAAACTACATAATTGTGCAATATAATATATGTTTGAGTAACTAAGTATGGCATCAATAGATATAATCCAATAGGTATAAAACAATAACTCTCTCTCCTCTCTTATTTTTTCTATTTCGTTACATCTCTTTTTTGGTACGCTTTTTTGCTATTGAGTGACGAGACGAGCAAATCGCTCGCCTGATTTTAAACGTCACGTTTGCCCATAACAGGTCTGCGTCACTCAGAGTTTTGAACTTTTAATACTCAAGAGTCAAGACACAGCACTGCGCTCGTCACCCTGAGATATAAGATGTTTAATCTCCTATATGCCCTGAAATTTCGCTGGAAACTGTGCCCTTCAAACCGCAATATAATATTTGCAAATGACTGCTTGGCGGTTGAATAACTGGTATTTTTCTTGTATTATGCGAACTGTCAGTGTGGAATGATTCTCGGCGCGCGTGCTGCATCGTAGACCGCGGCATTGCGAGCCAGCAGCCGAGATGGCGGCCAAATGTAATCCTGTCACTGAATAAAAAGTAATCTTTAGCTCCCACTTCCACAGTCTTACTTACAAAGGTCTTATACAGGGTTATTCATAAAGGGTATGCTAAACCGAAAAGGGCTTATAGTACTCATCATTATGAACAACTTTTACTAAGGGACCAACCCGAAATTCACGAAAAAAAAATCAGCTGTTCCATAGAAAAATGTCAATGACACTCGACAAAATGTATTGAACAGCTGAATGTAATAAACTTTATAAAAAAAAAACATCTCAGATTTGATGTTGATTTTTCCAACTAGGCGTTTGACAACAGCTCAAGAGGTTGCGGTCGGAATTTGTTTTTTACCACATTCAAGCCCATTCAAGGTCCATCACATAGAGTGGTGAAAGCGTCGGCCAACATAAGGCGGAGGCCAGACTGCTGTAATTACTGCATATTTGCATCATAGCTATTTTAGAGGCCTTCAAGCGGCCTGGAAGAGAACGCTCTTAGCGATAAGGCCGATTGTTGCACCAGTTTTGGGTGTGATTATTCTATTTACGGGTGTAAACGCTAGCTACGCGCTTCGGTTTTGCCCGCGAATTGATAAAAAGTATCCTATGTATGTTAATTCAGGGTATAAGCTATCTTCATACTCAATTTCATCCAAATCCATTCAACAATTTTTATTTATAAGTCACAGACATGTAAACATGCAAACGTTGGCATTTTAAGTTTCAGTTTTCAAATATTTTTTTAAAATTTAATTTTTATTATTCTTAATTTTCTATTCAAATTAAGTTTTTTAAATTTGTCTGCAAGGACGTTAAAAGCACAAAGCACAATCCAAAAAGCTTGTCCGATCCCAGCTTAAATCGAAAAAGAAAACTTCAGATTCACAGTTCTGTTCCAACTATCACTTAACTGGCACAGCTAACTGCATTCTGACAAACTTATTTAAACAAGTGGACAAATTATAGAACTAATTTTTTACTAAAGAAGGCAATCAATTTTGCTCTTAAAATGCGACGGTGGCGACTCCAACTGTAAACGTTTGTCGTACTGCAATGTTGTGCAAAATAAATAGAATGGTCTTTGAAAGGTGTTTACTTTATTGTGTATGAATGACTCTACTCGTATGTATTAGAGAATTCTGTTTATTTATTACTTTCTAAATTAGTTTCATAATAATTAAAAAAAAAAAAAAAACTCGATTTAGGCAATAAAGCAAATGTGAAGTCAATTGTAAAAAAAATACGTATAGGGTTATAAAGAAAGGTGCCAAGCCAAAAAAAGGCGCATAACTCATCATTATGAACAACTTTTACTATGGGACCAACCTTGAAATCGCGAAAAAAATCAGTTGGTCCATACATTTTGTCGACAGTCATTGATATTTTTCTATGGAACAGCTGTATGTTTCGCGATTCCTAGGTTGGTTCCATAGTAAAAGTGGTTCATAATCACTTGTGCATTACTTGCGGCTTAGCATACCTTTCCTTTTTAACCCTTAGGGTGACGAATCAACATCGAGCTGTGCTGCGCTGTACTGAGCTGTGCTGTGCTGTGTTTCTTAAGCTACGTTTTTTTAAGAATCAACATCAAGCTGTGCTGCGCTTTGCTTAGCTCAGTATAAAGCCGAACGTCCAGCGCCGGCTAAACTAAATGAAAACTAAACTCACTGAACTAAGCTAAGCTAAACTAGAACTATGTTGTCCGTCCACCAAAAAAGTAATCAGCACATAAAAATCCATAAAAAACATAGCACAGTTCGGCACAGCGCGGCTCAGCACGGCGGGTAGCGCGCCTCGCTCGAGACTGCTGCGTTTTTAAACAGAGCGTAGCCTCACACAGCGCAGCACAGCATGGTTTGTTTCTATCCTCATTGAAATATTAGACGAGCGAGTTGACCAAACATAGCACAGCGCAGTACAGCGCAGCACAGCTCGATGTTGATTCGTCACCCTTACTCACTTTTTATCCTTTTTTTTTTTTGGGGGGTGGGAAATCATCAAATGACCCCTCCCACTCTTGGGCAGAGCGGAAGGGAGTGTCAGACTTCTACTGACCAAAAACCACCCATGTTCCTTCTACGCCCTTGTGACGCCGAGGCCGCGGTAACTTCTACCCGCAGCCCCGACGGGACTCACTTTTTATCCTGGAAACATTATCGATTCCTACAGGATAGAGGTCGAAACTGTTCCCTTGTCTTCCCTAATCCCGCTTCTGAAAACTCATTGTATATAGACTAAAGTTGTAGAACTATACTTATAAAGTTAAAAGTTTTCCGTCTTGTTTTTGCACGTGATTTGAAGTTGTTAGAGCATTTTAAACAGTGACTAACTATAAGCAGTGTTTAAGTAAGCGTTTAAGTTTGCAATCTAAACGATACATTTACTGGAGACTTAAAGATTACGATCAAATTTGCATTTAATTGTGCAATATTAATATACGGCCTATTAATAGCATTTACTTAATATCTCACAATATTATAAAATGGTTTGACAGTCTGTCTGTTATTTACCTTTTCATATTTATTAATATTTATTTTACTTAAAGACAAAATAACTAAGTAAGTAAGTATGAACATTCTAAACATAAGTTTACTTATGAAGAATCGCATAACATGACTTAAAAATAATTGTACAGTTTGTTATAATTAAACACGGGAATACTCATAACGTGACGCGCTCGCGGTTGCGTCTCGTCTCGTTCGTTTGTGCCAAACGAGACGCAACCGCGAGCGCGTCACGTTTGTAAACTCACCTGATGAAGGTCACCGAATGTGACCGAAACTAGTCGTAGTAGACGACTTCATTTTTACGTGAGCATTCCCGTGTTTAATTATAACAAAAATGTGTGAAAACCACGTTCGTTTCCATAGTAAAATTGTACAGTTTGATTGATAAAATTTACTACAAAGTTGGATAGCAAGCAGTGATCTTCACACTAGGATACCCTGTGCATTTTAGAAGCTTAGCATAAATTCTTTCAAAAAATATGTACCGATTTTAAAACGTAAAGTTTCATATGATAGGCTTGCGTTAGGCCGCCATCTCAGCTGCTGGCTCACAATGCCGCGGTCTACGATGCAGCACGCGCGTCGAAGAAACCGAGTCACTCGCGACTTGAAGACACACAGATTATATATTATATCGGGAAACACCGACTTGGGCAGTGCTCCACACTCTAGCGGTTCACACAACATATGCCACCTTTAATCTTCCCACTGCTGGGATACAGGTCTACCCTCGAAGGGTGATCAGGCCGTATTCCACCACGCTGCCAAGTGCGGGCTGGATTCACATACGTCATTGAATTTCTTCTCCGGACGCATGCAGATCCTCACGATGTTTTCCTTCAGCGAAAAGCCAGTGGTATGTAAATTCGTGCATAAGTCCCAAAGAACTCATTGGTACGAGTCGGGGTTTGAACCCGCCACCTCAAGAATGCGAAGCGGCTGTTCTCTCACTAAGCTACCACGGCTTTTTTAGCAGTTCACACAATAAGAGTGTAATTAAAGGGTCCTTGTAAAGCCGGCTTAAGTTAGTCACTGTTTAGAATGCTCTGTCAACTTTTGCGACATGTTAAGTCAAGTGCTAAAAAGAGACAGATATTTTTAAGCAGCAATAAGTAAAACGCTGCGAATAATATGCTGATAAGTGCTTGTGTGGAAGAAACCCACGAAGGTGTGGAACTCATTGCCAGCATCTGTCTTTCCAAAAAGGTACAACCCGGGGTTTAAGACAAGAGTGAATAGGTATTTCTTAGGTAAGCGTGCTACATCTTCGACCACATCGCTTCCGATCAGGTGAGATTGTGGTCAAACGCATGCCTAGTTTGTTGTTAAAACACTAAAACAGATTTAAAACCGCGGCTAGCTAAACGTTGTTTTATTCATAGCTAGTTATGTCACAGAATAAGTGTCAGTTAGTTTTACTAAACAGGTCATATCCTTTCAAATCACGTAGGAAACGTTCATAAAGATAGATCTAAGCGTTTAATTTTAGATTATTAAAGTGGTTAGGTTTTTCATTACAATAATTGGGTGGAAGATTACCTTATACAGGGCTATTCATAAAGGGTATGCTAAGCCGAAAAGATCTCATAGTACTCATCATTATGAACAACTTATACTATGGGACCAACCCAGAATTCGTGAAAAAAAAATCAGCCGTTTCACACATTTTGTTCAGTATCATTGACATTTTTCTATGGAATAGCTGACTTTTTTTCGCGAATTTCGGGTTGGTCCCAGTAAAAGTTGTTCATAATGATGAGTACTATGAGCCCTTTTCGGCTTAGCATACCCTTCATGAATAATCCTATATGGATCTAGCGAATGACTGAGGGAAGTGCGGCACGTGCAATTAAACGGGACGCAATGTACTGCGGTGCCATCTCTAGTATTTACATCGCTCAATGACACCTAACTTTTTTTATCGACTACGGACATTGTGTATTAATTATTGTTTCTAGAAAAAAATTGTTTGCGCATATTTATGGTTAAAAAACGAAAAACGTTTTGTTTTTCCACTTTTGTTGTGCAAATCGTCAGTGTGGAACGTTCTACCCGAGTGGGTGTTTCCCGATAGATATAATCTGTGTGTCTTCAAGTCGCGAGTGACTCGGTTTCTTCGACGCGCGTGCTGCATCGTAGACCGCGGTATTGCGAGCCAGCAGCCGAGATGGCGGCCAAACGCAAGCCTATCACATAATAAAAAATATTTTTAAAAACAAGCTTTTATTGCACTGAAATTTGGTGTACTCAGATACACCAAATTTCAGCTCTATCGGACATCGGGAAGTGGGTCAAAATTCAGTTGCAAGATTCGACCCCAACATAATTATATTATGTTACTATACACATTGCTTGTTTGCTTGTTTTATAAAAGCTTGTAAAATTACTTTTTTAGATAATATTTAACATCTCGCAATCAAAAACCAGTCAAGCCATATAAGACGCCACATCAGAACTAGAAAAACAACATCCTCCTTACAAGGCAGTCGGTTAGTAATTACTTTCGCTTATTATGCTTCAATCAACATCCATACAAACACCATACAAATATAGGTTACTCGAACATGACAATGAGTTCGATTTTTATTCGATATTGATTCGATACAATCGAATAAAAAATCGACCTCATATTCTACGGTCATTGTACTCGCTAACAAGAATAAAAGACACGTGCAAATTTGAACTTTATCTCGTTGCGTTATGGACTAGGGGCAATTGCAAAATTTTTCAAACACTTTCAATAAAACAAACTCAAGCCAATTTCAACTTTAGGTCTTTGTAATAAGGACTAATTGCGAATGAGTTTTTTTTCATACTTTCAATGAATGATTGATGAAAGATGAGTGTAACTAATATTGGCACGTTTTGTTATTTTAATTGCCTCTACATGGTTCAAGTTATTTTTACGGACTTGAAAAAAGGAGGTTACGTGGCGTCAATTCAAATTTGAAGTCGCAATCGAAATTAATTTGATTTTTAAAGATACATACATACATACATATTATCACGCCTCTTTCCCATTGGGGTAGGCAGAGACTACATCCCTCCACTTGCTACGATCCTGACATATGTCTTTCGCTTCTTCTACTTTCATAAGTGTTTTCATACAAGCTCGTCGGTTGCGGGTACTTTTAAAGATATAGAAAAATAAAGTATTTCTCGGAGAAATATTTATACAGGAACCAGCTGCGCGGTTTTACTCAAATCTGGGATAAAAAGTAGCCTATTATGTTCAGATCAAGTAGCCAAAAACTACCCTACTGCCCGTGTACGTATACTTCAAGCACATATTGACGCATAAAAACTACCCTCATTACTACTTATTTTTCTTGTCCACGTTCTCTGAGCAACTGACGTAAGAATTGACGATTGATTCGGGTAGTTTTATGCGTCAATGTGCTTGAAGTATACGTACACGGGCGGGTAGTTTTTTGGCTTCACCTGTATCTAAGGCGGGACTCTATCTGCCTTTCTACTTGATCTGAGCCCTTATGTAATTTAATTGTAAAAATAAATGAACAAACCCATTTTTTTTTCACGTCGATGTTTTTGCGTGAAAGCAACAAACAAACTAACTTATGTTAAACAAAAGGATAATAAACAAAAGGAGTGTAACCAACTTGACGAAAAGTGACGATCTTACCACTAACCGCGATCTCTTCCAGGCATTCAAAATTACAACACAAGGCGATCAAGCGACAAAGCCCCTTGACACAATATATATATTTTTTTCATTACAATTGATCAATTGACCGGAAGTCAATCAATGCATGAAGTAACCACATAATGGTGCATTGCAAATATTATAATACAATAAAGATGGGAAATCCCGACGTGACGATGTCGCCGAGGTAATGGTTCTGAGGTCGCCGGGTCACGGATGTGACGTCATTACCTTGTCTTAGATAAAGGGTGAGGAGTCGGAAAATTCCGTAAATTAGCTAATTCTAGAAACGTGTATAATAAAAAACATCAATTAAAAAATTGAAAAACCCCCGACAAAACGTAGCTAAGAACGCTAATTCACGTTTCAAACAAAATATCAAAATCGGTTCATCCGTTCGGGAGCTACGATGCCAGAGTCATACAAACAGACAAGTCAAACTTGTAACACTGTAATTGTTTTGGCTGTAAGTACGCCATTGTATTTATGCTTTGATTGGCATACATTAGACATACTCGTAGATCTAAGGATACTTAGAAATTTACTCAAAATTAAAATAACTAAATATAAATGAAATTATTAAAATATTTAGTAAGATTAATTTAAACTGAAGTGAGTTTGACTTTGAAACATCTTATTTAATTAAGAAGGGAATACTGACATAAATTACATATTATTTAACAATTTACGTAAAGACCTTTCTTAACCTTTTGGATTCAAATAACTTTTCAATGACATGACGACGATGAGCCGTCATTAACTTTGAGAACTTTTTACAGCAAAAAACAGCTATTGTGCTAAAAAAACGCAAAAAAAACTTGCAGAAAACTGCTATTTTTAGGTACTCTTTTGTGCAATTTTCTTTGTTTACGATCTGGTCAATTTTTGGCTTTGATTAATTATAAAGGAAAACCGTGAAGTCGACCGCAAATTACAATTTCTGACGTATCTAAAGATACCTACCTTACTTATTATTAATATGGAACTCTAAAAGTTGGCTTCAGACTTTGTTCTACAAACGGGTTCAGTAGAATTCCTGTACTTTTGGTCTCCTAATAATGAAGCCAAAGGTCCTTCTTTTTCTATGGTCTAGAAGTATGGCCATTAAAGCTACAGAAAAAAAAGATACCTACTTAAATAAATATTCATATTTCAAACTTTTATTACATTATTTTCCGAGTTACGACTAGAAAACAGAAACAGGATAAAAAGAGGTCTTACCGCCAATAGTAATGACTTTTAGGTTTTTTACAAGTTTATATTTAACTTGCAATGTATGTTATAGTTTATTTGTTTAAGTCAAGTCGTGCAATTTAATTTTGACCCACTTCCCGATGTCCGATTGAGCTGTTTGATATATAACCCGGTCACAATATCTGTGCACCTCGCTGGAATGCGGCGCCTCTCCCGCTTCCCCTGTCACCTCTCCGCGCACTCCCCGGTGCGACAGTACGGTTAGCATCTTCGTTGCCGATACACGTCCCGATAATTTTGAGATATTTTCGCTTTGTTGTTGTTTTGTTTTTTAATATTTATTGTTAAGTTTAGACATATGACGTCACGAGGTCAGGTGCACAGATATTGTGACCGGGTTGTACCTGTGTAACTCCGATGACAATACAATAAAAACTGGTTTTACTACAGACATCCGACTTCCTTGTTTCCTGATAGATATAATCTTCGACGTATCAAGGTCAGAGTGACTAGGTACGAGTATCTTCTAGTCTGCGTGCTTCATCTTCGACCACATCGTCGCTTACCAACAGGCGAGTTGGTGGTCAAACGCGGATTTATCTTCTTCTTCTTAAATATAAAAATGAATCGCTGTTCGTTTGTCTGGCTATAACTCGAGAACGGTTGGACCGATTTCGCTAATTTTGATCTTGAAATATTTGTATGAGTTCAGGGAAGGTTTAAAAATTTAAAAAAACAGCGGGTGAAACCGCCGGGTGCAGCTATGCATTTGGTATGGTGTGCCAAATTACTCCACGTAGTAATAAAGGGGAAGGTCTAAGATATAATCGGGCAGTGAGCTGAGTTGGCTAACTCTGTCTTTACTTTAGTGAAAGGTAGAACTTATTTAGAAATGGTCTGCTGCATTTTTAGATCACACTGCAATTGTTGTAACTATGTACCATGTACTATGTATTATATATATAATACAGCAGTGGGACATTATAAGTTAACTAAAAAAAAAGAAAATAAAGTCACCTGACTGAACTTAGATAAAACAAAATAACTTTTTTTATTGTTTCATTTTTACGTGAGAAATTATAATAGCACAATATAAGGATTTTAAAAAAACAAAAAAAAAATGCATTGTCATCGGTCTTTGACAGGTGTGCAAGGTTTGAATTTTTAATCTGATCGTTCAAAGTAGGGCAAAATCGAGTCAAAAAGGGTCGGTTACAAACATACAGGTGAAACTAATAAAAGAGCGTTGAAAACACATGAAAAGGTGCGAAATAGAACAATAAAACGATTTTAAAAAACACGAGAAAAGTTAGCTGAAACAAAACAGTTAAAAATACAAACAACAAAATCAATTAAAATCTATCTACTTTCGACACAAAACCTGACGTGAAAAACAAGAACATTATTTTTACAAAACAAAAAACAAAAACCGACTTCAAAAGACCGACTATTGAGTTATTCATCTATTTGTCGCGCACGTACTTAATGCAAATTTAAGACTTATATGGTTTACTCATGGATACCATTATCAGAACTGGACTAAATTGAAATGGGACCACACGGGAAGCGTCAGCTTTCTAATAAAAAACGAATCATCAAAATTGATTCACCCAGTCAAAAGTTATGAGGTAACAAACATTAAAAAAAAAAAAACAAAGAAAAAAAACATATAGACGAATTAATAACCTCCTGCTTTTTTGAAGTTGGTTAAAAAATTATATCGATGCACAAAATTGATCACAACTCGGCAAATTGTCAGTTGCATACAACCAGCTGTAAAATCTATCTACTTATATATATATAAATATTATGTTGGTTTGTGTACGCTTCAAAGACTCAAAAAGTTCTGCACCGATCGAGCTGAAATTTTAGCATGATATAATTATAATACGCATCAAGGATTGTTTTTATCAATTTTTTTATTTTATTTTTATTTATTTTTTTATCCACAGCGAAGCGTGGCAGGGAACAGCTAGTATGTTATAAGTAGGTATGTGTTGATTTATGTTATAGTTGTATGGAAAATGAGACGACGAAATAAAATAAATTAATTTTAAATTTTAAACCTACTTTTGTCTCTAATTTAATATTTTTAGTTTAGTTTATTTATGAATATAATTAAACAAGTATTTACATCTTAAATTTAAAATAAGCTAAAATAAAAAAAAGCTAAAATAACCAGGACAAAGAAATTTACAAAACTAAAAATCAAAAAGTATGTTTTGTAAATTACTATGTTTTAGTTATTTTAGTTTGTTATTTTAGCTTATTTTTAATTTAATATGTAAATTTATTTAGAAGATGAATGAAATGATTAATTAAATAATTATCTAGATTACTAATATTGGATTTTAAAAACAAACTTTTATTGCATCGTCGAAGTTACACACGTTCACCACAGCTCAATCGGACATCGGGAAGTGGTTCAAAATTCAGTTGCAAGATTCTACTCAAACAAACATAGTTAAATACATACATTGCAAGTTAAATAAAAGCTTTTAAAATAGGAACTTACTTTAGCAATTTACCATCTCATAAGACTTCAAACATCTGGCTAGCACTCATCCTTCAAAGCTAGACCATTCAAGCTACCATTCAATGGAACCATCTCACCTTTAGACTTGTGCAGAGGCGCCACTATCGCATTATCTGCACAAAACTGGCTGCCTCTCGAAGGAAACTTTAAGTTCACTACAGACAGGTTGGTTGATCTGTACCATAGGTTACGCTTTTAGATACCGCATTACGAAAATAATAAAAAATATAAAGTCTTTTTTATAAATTTGTAACTGGAACGGATGCATTGCAACAACTGATTCATACGGTAATAGGTACCTAATTGTAACAACTAAAATTAAAAAACAATATCGGTATCTTCTAGGCAAGCGTGCTCCATCGTAGACCGCATCATTGCTTCCCATCAAACGCAAGCCTATATTTGAATTAAAAAAAGAAGAAAATAAACAAACTCATAAAAAACAATTCCCGCAGGCACTGAAATCGTTTTACCATAGCTTTTCCTAACTACAGCTACATATAAAAAGCTAAAACAAAACAAAACAAAAGACAGCGAGCACAATTCTGCGCCCTTGACCCAAAACCAAAAACAAAACTAGTATTTTTGCTTTTTTACTACAAGCGTATTCTACAGCTGGTAACCCTCGCTCCGGCTCCGTACACAAGGAAGCAGGGAACTGTGTCGGTGTGTCAGTAGGTGCGTTACATAAGTACTTGCAACACTCCGCGACGTAGCTTTTTGTGCGAAGTTCTTGAGAGCAACATTAGGCCCAAGTTTGAAGGCATTTTAAGACAGATCTAAACTGACTAAAAATATATCTGTCTTCATTGCAAGCCATTAGACAAGGATGCCAAGTTTTAGAAAATTTAGATCTGTCTTAAAAAGCCTTCAAACTTGGGCCTATTGTGTGGATAATCAGAGATCTAATCGTTAGATATCGAAAAAACATCCAAAATGGCGTTACAGTTTTCAAAGTGAAAAATCCGGTCAATTTCGAGTCGGATTCGCGAAAGAAGGGTTCAAACATACATCCATACAAACTTTCGCGTTTATAATATTTATTTAGCAAGAAGGATAGTATATAGGATACCAAAGTTTGTTTGTGTTTGTGAGTGTATGTATGTTTGTTACTTTTTCACGGTGAAACGGAGTCATGTAAAATTTGGAGTAGAGATAGTCTGGATTAGCACTTTTTTTACTTTTTATTCTGCAAAAAAGGTGAATCATCTCATTGTTAGCGATAATTTCATTATAACTATTAAGCTATTAACCATAGCTAGATATTGCAACAGAAGTCACTCGCAACAAGGGTTACCAGATAAAAAAAAGGCCGGAGAAAAAAATCTTCCGTTAAAAAATCCTGACAAACAGTTGTTATTTTAGATTCTTTTCTGAAACGTAATCTACAATTTAAAAAGCTTTTTTTAATGCATTGACGATCTCGATTTTCAAGGTTTATCTCGCACGAAAAAGATCCTAAAATATCTACTCCATTTTATTGCAAATTTTGAAAAAAACTTAGACTTACAAAATCCGGCCTCAGTCCTGAAAATAATCTAAAAATCCTGAGTCATGGCAACCCTGTTCGCAAGCGCCATTGTTAAGTATACCTACTCGTTTGTCACGTAATCTTTATTAGTTACCTAGGCCACCTAATTAGGGCTAGGTTACAAGGAAAACCCTAGATTTTTATCTAGTTTACTGTGGACAATTATTTTTAGTACAACTAACTGGGTTCCGCAGTTTTACTCGTAGCTGCTACCAGTGGGGCTAGCACAACTTTGACGTAAAAATAGTTAGCGAGTTTTCGATAGAAAAGTGTATGCCATTTACGACTGTCAAGTATGCTTCTGACGGGTGTAAATGGCGTACACTTTTCTATCGAATACGCGCTACGTATTTTTACGTCAAAGTTGTGCTAGGCCCACAGGTGCTCTGCGGTGATTTAATGGGCCCGCGGCTCCGTCCATTGCCTGGAGGAACTTCCCAGGGTTTTTAGTGGGTATGCCGCCACTAGGGCGGAGACTCCCACATAACCACCCTGCCCTCCCCGGGGCGGGCGTGGTATCCATAAAGGATTTTCCCTGGGTCACAAAAAAAAAAAAAAGGCCCACAGGTGCTGTCCAGGAACCGTTAAATTTTCCGGGATAAAAAGTATCCTATTCAATGTTATGAGGAAAGAGGATGCAAAGCCGAAAAGGGCTCATAGTACTCATCATTATGAACAACTTTTACTATGAAGCCTGCAATTTAGAAAAAAAATCAGCTGTTCCATAGAAAAATGTCAATGTCACTCAATAAAATGGAAAAACTTTTTTTGCGATTTCAGTGCTGGTCCTATAGTAAAAGTTGTTCATAATGATAAGTACTATGAGCCCTTTTCCGCTCAGCATCCTCTTTCCTTATTGTTTTGTTTATGTATTTGTAATTATTTTTAAATTTTTTACCTGACTAAAAAAAAGGAGGAGGTTCTCAATTCGACTGTATGTTTTTTTTATGTTTGTTACCTCATCACTTTTGACTGGGTGAATCAATTTTGATGATTCTTTTAAGCTATTGTTTTATTAGAAAGCTGACGCTTCCCATTTGGTCCCATTTCAATTTAGTCCAGTTCTGATAATGGTATCCATGAGAAAACCATATAAGTCTTAAATTTGCATTAAGTACGTGCGCGACAAATAGATGAATAACTCAATAGTCGGTCTCTTGAAGTCGGCTTTTGTTTTTTTTTTTTGTAAAAATAATTATTAAATTTTGTTGTGCATTTCGACAATTTTGACTTTATTAGAGTAACTCGCGTAAGCAGTTTTAATTGAAATAATCTTCTTCTTCTCAAATATAAAAATGAATCGCTGTTCGTTTGTCTCGCTAAAACTCGAGAACGGCTGGACCGATTTGAATATTTTTTTGTTTTGTTCGCTCCAATATAGAGAGGGCTTAAGGAAAACAGCAGGTGAAACCGCTGGGTCATATGCAACCTTTTAATCCTCCCACTGCTGGGATACAGGTCTACCCTCGAAGGGTGATTAGGCCGTATTCCACACGCTGGCCAAGTGCGGGTTGGTGGATTCACATACGCCATTGAATTTCTTCTCCGGACGTATGCAGGTTTCCTCATTATGTTTTCCTTCACCGAAAAGCCAGTAGTATGTAAATTCGTACATAAGTCCCAAAGAACTCATTGGTACGAGTTGGGATTTGAGCCCGCCACCTCAAGAATGCGAAGCAGCTGTTCTCCCACTGAGCTACCACGACTTTTTTTGCTAACCGCCGGGTGCAGCTCGTAAATAAATATATCTCAGTGTTCATTTGGATTATTGTCAAGCATAGAAGTGCGATTACATTAAACATCAATATACATTAAAGATAGTCGACCCTAACCTCAAAGATCAGCAAATTCGGGTCGCTGCGCCAATAAATAGTGTTTTGGTCAAAAACAAAATGCAGCAGCCCTTTGCCCTCCTACAATCTAGCGAGTCGTAGATAACATAACTCGTGTTATTGACCCACTTAAACTGGTTTAGTTACTTAGTTTAGTCAACTTGAATAAGGTAAGATTGATTTGATGTGGCATATGGGACCGGAACAAGTAAAAAAAAAATCTTATATAAAAATAGTTTAAAAAACTAAAAAACATGCATTGTCATCGGTCTTTAACAGGTGTGCAAAGTTTGATTGAATCTGATCGTTCAAAGTAGGGCAAAATCGAGCTCAAAGGAGACGGTTACATACATAGGTACAGGTGAAACTAATAAAAGCGTGTTAAAAATAATAAATAATAGTTAAAAAAAACTAAAAAAACACGCTTTTTATAAAAAACCGAACTAAAAAAATAGAAAATAAAATTTTATAAATTTAAATTAAGAATAGGGTTGAAAATTTCAATAAATATAAATTAATAATAGTGTAAATAAATAAATATATGTATTTTATTTTTAAAAAGCGTGGGGTGCATGGGTCAATAGATATTATATATTTTGTAGATACATTTTGTATTGACAGACATGAGTAGAGTGATTAGCATTTTGATAACATCTTAGAAAGCACCCCACGCTTTTTTAAAAATAAAATACATATATTTATTTATTTACACTATTATTAATTTATATTTATTGAAATTTTCAACCCTATTCTTAATTTAAATTTATAAAATTTTATTTTCTATTTTTTTAGTTCGGTTTTTTATAAAAAGCGTGTTTTTTTAGTTTTTTTTAACTATTATTTATTTTTCGCTTTTTAGTTCGATTTGCTAACTATTAACCATCCTTAATATGTACAAATGTGTTGGTGTTATCCGATTTTGGCCGTCTGCTCAAGCAAATTAAAAGTAAAATTGATGCGTAACAAAAAATATTGAGCAAAAAGATTTGTAGCCGCGTGGTTTCGATCCTCAGACCTCATAAAATAAAATTGATGCGTAACAAAAAATATTGAGCAAAAAGATTTCTAGCGCGTGGTTTCGATCCAGGGACCTCTGGGTTATGAGCCCAGCACGCTTCCACTGCGCCACTCTGTTCTCTGACACGAATGACGAAATTACCATTTGTAAGTTAAACGGTATTAAAAGTTAAAGAAACTTTATAGAAAAAGCGTGTTAAAAAAATTAATAGTTAAAATAACTAAAAAACACGATTTGTTTAGTGTATTGTCATCGGTCCTCGATATATCTACAAAGTTTGAAAGAAATCTGACCGTTTAAAGTGGGTCAAAAACGCGCTCAAAGGAGTCGGTTACATACAAACATACAAACATACAAACATACAAACATACAAACATACAAACATACAAACATACAAACATACAAACATACAAACATACAAACATACAGGTGAAGCTAATAAAAGCGTGTTAAAAATGAATCGCTGTCGTTTGGCTCGCTATAACTCGAGAATGGCTGGACCGATTTCGCTAATTTTCATCTTGAAATATTTGTGGAAGTTCAGGGAAGGTTTAGAAGTAAAAAAACGGCGGGTAAAACCGCCGAGTGCAAGTAAAAAATAAAAATAAAATGTTTCATCGATTCGGAAGCTACCATGCCACAGACAGACACAAGGACAAGGACAACTTACACCCAGACCCAGAGTAGATATATAAACTCCTCATTCAAACATCTGCCCGGCCGGGAATCCAACCCTCTGGCAAGATTCCACCCGAACAAACATAGTTACATACATACATTGCAAGTTAAATAAAAGCTATTAAAAACGAAGATAAATAACATTATTCATTTGTCGGCCTGTTTGGCTCAGCGGTAGTGTAAGCCTTATAAGCCAGAGGTCCCGGGTTCGATTCCCGGCCGGGCAGGTAGTTGAATGATGAATTTAAATATCTGCTCCGGGTCTGGGTGTTAGTTGTCCTTGTCTTTGTGTTCCATGGCATCCGACACAGGGGATCCTAGTGGAGAGCTATGAGTGTGAAACGTTTATTTATTTATTCTACCTCTGTATGCGAAGTGCCAAAAGCCACATATTAATGTTTAGTCTGGTATAGAATAGTTTTATGCGTCAGAAAACCTGCAAGGCACTTTACCATCACGAGACGAGCGATTTAACGAGCGCCAAAGTGACGGCAATAACTCTCGCCTTCTCACGCAGCGCGTATATCGCCAGTAGCCTGAAAGAGATCTCTCTTAGCGACAACGGCACTAATTGTTGGACTAGTTTTTACAAGCTTTTATTTCTTACTGTTGGTTGTTTTGGCCGAATCTTGTAAGTTAATTTTGAACCACTTCCCAATGTCCGATTGAGCTGAAATTTGGTGTGCCTGTGTTACTCCGATGGCAATGCAATAAAAGCTTGTTTTTAAATTGACGTCTTTGTCGTTATTATCTTTTATGTCTGGTGTGATCAATAAAGAGTACTTCTTATCTATAAAATTCTCGTGTCACAATGTTAGTGACACTCCTCCGAAACGGCTTGACCGATTTTTATGAAATTTTATATGCATATTCAGTAGGTCTGAGAATCGGTTACTATCTATTTTTATCATACCCTTAAATGTTAAGGGTTGTCCACCCTTAACATGTTCACCCTTCTATCACCAACCCCTATTTTTAATAGTTACTAGAAATAATTTATATGGCAAAATAACGTTTGCCGAGTCAGCTAGTATCATATATATATTTAGGTTTTTCTATACGATCAAAAACCTTATTTTGAAGAAGCAAGGTTTGTTTCCAAAAAAATCAGCTGTTCCATACAAACATTTCAATGACACTCGACAAAAAAGAACAGCTGTTTTTTTCGCGATTACCGGGTTGGTCTCATAGTAAAAGTTGTTCATAATGATGAGTACTATGAGCCCTTTTCGGATCAGCATTCCCTTTCCTTTTTTTTATAATGTTTTATTATGTGCCAAAGACACATCCATTTTAAATAATTTTCATACATCTCGTTATTTTCCGAGTTCAAGGTGACACAAATAAATAGGTCTCTCACATCATAGTATCGAGAGCTAGTTCTATAATTAATTCGTAATAATTAAACAATTAATTTAAAATAATTACGTTATCGCGAGACTAAACAATTATCGAAAAGTTCGAAAACAATAATATTTACCGTTTTCGGGATTTTTGTAGTAAATATTTTTTTACTATAATTTGCTTTTAGGTTTTTTTATTGATAAGGGGAGTTTAACTCTTTATCGGGGAAGTGCATTGACATACTAAGCTAGTAGTTAGTGTGAAGGCGCGGGCCGCATGCGGCCTCAGGGCTTTCTAATGGTAGAGTATCTAATGGTAGAGTATGGTCCATTTTTGACAGCATTATGTAAAGCGAAGGGTGTTATAAGTACATAATATATATTACCTAACAGTCGCATCATACATAGCTGCCAAACGGCTGAACCAATTTTGATTCTGTTTTTTGACTTATTATTAATTATTTATTAATTTTAGCCATAACAGAGGTCAGAGGCCTTCAGGAGGCTTAAAAACTTCGACACCAGGGCCAGCCACTGGGCTTATACGATCATACTTACTTTTACAGAAAGGGTATGCTATAGAAAATTACCACGACACTACATAATGTAGCTATAGAGTAGCTGATTCGTTTTCGCGAATTCCGGGTTGATCCTTTAGTAAAAGTTGCTCATAACGATGTGTACCATGAGCCCTTTACGGCTTAGCATACCCTTTCTGTAAACCCTGTATTTATGATTCAAGAAAATCTGTTTCAAAAATCAGCTTCCTGGTTTTTTAATTACATAATTACAAACTTGGTAAAGATTTCGAAAAGTTAAAAAATGAAGAGCATAAATTTAAAAGCCAATTCCACGCGCGACTCTACCGCCCTTGGAAACAGTCACTAAACCTCGTTCTAACGCAATCGCAACTTGTCTTTTTTCTTTTATTGCTACTCTAGCAATTTAGCATTACACAGTTAAAATTGGTACATTTCTTTTTTGTCTGGTCGCTTGAGCACAAAACAACAGTAGCCAAACTTCGTAAATGCTCGAGACACGCACACATATAGACATTAGACATCGCTCACGGACACGAGTCGCGAGTGTAAGCGAGAGGCAAAGCGTATGCTGAGACCAGTGCTGCCCTGTCTAACAGAAAAACTGTAGAAAACTGTAAAACTTATCAAAAATCTACAGTTTTTGCTAAAATGTCTTATTTCATAAAAACGGTAATGGCAAAAACTAGATTGTATTGTAAAAGCATTTTTAAATAACTGAGACCGCTTCCGAAGACTGTATTTCTATAGGTACAGGTAAAACTGTAAGGTTGGTTACACTGGCTGCGACGCAGGTGACGCAGCACAGAATAGATTTAGCATGCAGAGCAGGCGAGACAGTCATAGCCCGCGAGCCCTTTTTGGCTTAGCATACCTATTTCTTATGACCCTGTAGGTACATAGTCTCGAGAAGTCCTCCAAATTGACACATGTCATGGGTCCGATTGTTTACAATCACTTGCCGATAGAAATTACCTCATTACCTAAACTGCAATCTTTCAAGAGCAAATTAAAACAATGGCTCACGGAAAGCCTTCTATGATTTTAATGAATTTTATAAATTTAATATTTGAATTAATTTTATTATATTTTAATTTCATGTGACTTAATTATTATACTTGACATCGTTTATACTTATTTATTATTTAATTGAATTGAATTGTATACTATGCTATATATTTTTTTTACATTATTGTAAGAATTAATTATATTATGATTGACGTGTAATCTGACATATTATGAAATAAATACAATATACATAGTATGTATTATATATGCGTCTCGGCAAACGATCCGAGACTCGTGCACTGAGAAACATTTCACCCAAAGTACGGAGCATAGTGATAATCACCAAAAAGTACAATGATAAGCACTAGTTTTTACGGTGACAACTATTATTATATATATGGACTAGCTGACTCGACAGACGTTGTCCTGTCTTAACGATGACTATTTAATTCGAATTGGTAAAAAAAGCCATTGAGTCAATTTTATGTCAAATGTCAAAAGTTACATTAAAAAAGTTTACATTGTCCAAAGCGCTAAAGTTTAAGTATTTTTAAATTTTCTAATTTTTCATGTTTTTTAAATATAAATTGAGATGTGAGCTATCCTATCTCATAAGTTAGATCGAACTGCACACGGTGTGCAAATTTGATTGAAATCGGTTAAGTAGTTTAGGAGTCTATAGCGGACAAACAACGTGACACGTAATTTATATATACTCGTATTAAGATATATAGTATAATATAATATAGTTTTTAGGTTCTCACCCTAAAAACTATATTATGATAGTTGTCACTGTAAAAAATAGTGCTTATCATTGTACTTTTTTGTGATTATCACTATGCTCCGTAGTGGTAATCACCAAAAAGTATGTGAATTCATTGGAATTTTGATGGCCATTTTTCTCAGTGTGTCCATGAGCGATGTCTATGTGTGAGTTGATAATACAAGAACGATGTGTATGCACGAGCTTTACTACTGTGTTCTTTGTTTTGTCGCTTAAGGCTGTAAGATAGTTACTGTTTTAGTAATCAGTCGTGCACTAGTTTAGCCTCGCGGCTTCACTTGAAAGTAGGGTTACCAGATGAAAAAATCAAAAGACCGGAGAAAAGGCCTGATTTCCATGGAAAAGTCCTGAGATTTTATACAGTTTGAGAATTTTCTTTCAAAAACGTATTCTGTATTATCGTTTTATACACTGCGGATCTAGCTCACGCGTTGCAACTTGCACATCGCACTCAAAGCGGCGGGGCGGAGGGTGGCAGATATGGTAACTCTACTTGCAAGTCGCGAGTGACTCGATTTCTTCTGCGCGCGTGCTGCATCGGAGACCGCGGTATTGCGAGCCAGCAGCCAAGATGGCGGCCAAACGCAAGCCTGTCAATGAACAAACAAACTGTTTTAGAAGCTTTTATTTAGTACGGTTCTTTGGACTGAGACTGCAGTTCGTTGCTAATGGGTAGATTACACGTAAAGGTGCACCCTCACCAGGAGCATTCGCGTGTAATGTAACATTATAGATTCGACTTTGAGCATTAGATTACAATACTACCTCCCTGACCGACGAGCGTTCACGTGTAATGTAACATTTATTTGAATTTGTGAGCATTCTGATTTAGTTGTTTCCATAATGTCAGACGAAGCGGTCATTGTGCTGAGTGCGGCAATATTATGTTATTGTGTTACAAGTTGTATCAAGATATTACAAATCGTATCATTACAAAGTGCGCATTGTAATGCTCGGTTCTCCTCCTTCACTGATGTAAACTCGTTTTGTATCATTACAATTACAAGGTGTGCGCTGTTCTTCTCCCTCACTGATGTAATGCTCGAATCTGTAACATTACATTACACGCGAATGCTCCTGGTGAGGGAGCACCTTAACGAGTACAGTGGCGAGACAGTAAATGGGCACACTCGGCCGAGGTAACAAATCATGTCTCTATAGTGACTGTCTCGCCTCGTCAAACTGTTTATTCAAACTGAGTACTCGGCCGAGGGCACTGTCTCGCCACTGTACTCGTTACGTGTAATCAACCCATAAACGGCACTGACCGTTACTCTAAACGCCCGTGTAATTTTACTTTCCGTGTTAGTGACGAACCCAATCTTGCAACTAAATTTTGAACCACTTCCCGATGTCCGATTGAGCTGAGATTTGGTAGATACGAGTATGCCCGTGTATGGTAACTCCAATAATGATGAAATAAAATCACGTTTACAAATCTTTTATAAATTACGTGTCACGTTGTTTGTCCGCTATAGACTCCTAAACTACTTAACCGATTTCAATCAAATTTGCACACCGTGTGCAGTTCGATCTAACTTAGGAGATAGGATAGCTCACATCTCAATTTATAGTAAAAAAACATGAAAAATTAGAAAATTTAAAAATACTTAAACAATAATTTAACTTTAGCGCTTTGGACAATGTAAACTTTTTTAATGTAACTTTTGACATTTGACATAGAATTGACGCAATGGCTTTTGACAGGACAACGTCTGTCGAGTCAGCTAGTAATTTTATAGATATTTGGATTTGAGCAATACAAAAAATAACAAAAAAAAAATACTATCGAATACATTTTGTCGAGTGTGAAGGAGTTATCGTCTTTTTTTATTCAATCACAGGCTTGCGTTTGACCACCATCCTGCCTGATGGTAAGCAATGATGCGGTCTACGATACCGCCAATTGCGCCAATGATTGCCTTAGGGCTTAGTATGATAATCCCGTTCCGCGTAACCCTGCTTCCATACGTAGTAAACCTCGCCACTAAAAAGCGGTATCGAACCCACTATTCATATCTCTGTACCTTTTACAACTGCACTTCAAATTACGCCAGTTCATAACCTTAGACCTACCTAGAGATGGAGCGCTGCGTTGGATTTAGGTGAAGCCAAGAATTCTACTTTCGCACGTTCGTACACAAGACACACACTGACACATCAATAATACTCTACTCGAGGGACTGATCAGCATGTGTACGTTTTTTTTTGTTACAATTATCACGGAAATAGTCACATAAAAATTGAGTGGTCTACTACTTTACTATGAATATTCGGTGATCTTCATCAGGAGATTACAAGCGTGATGCGCCGGCGGTCGCGTCTCGCCTGGATGCTTGTGTACCTGTGGGAAAGTAGAAAAGATCTTGGATTCACCCAAATCTAACGCAGTTTATAATGATCTATCTTTATCGTAGAAGAGCTCGTAAAAGAGCTGAAGCAGTTGGTAGGGGATAAGCCTGATGATGGCGACCCCAACCAACTGTAAAATTATACAAGCCAACCTCCAGCACAGCCTCACTGCTACGGCTAACCTACGCAGAGTGCTGGAGGCCCCATACAATGAGGAGACCGTCGCCCTGATCCAGGAGCCGTGGATCAGGGGTGGGCGTGTATGCGGTCTCAAAACGCCATATGGTAAGTTGATTTTAAACAGCACATGTGATAGCCCGCGGGCATGTATTTATGTACCGCGCAACATCTCTGCAGTGCCCCTCACAGAATTCTGCTCTAGGGATCTGGCCACTGTCAGACTCCAGAACACCGGGGTCGACGGGGGGATGACGATCATCGCGTCGGCGTACATGCCAGCCGACGAGGAGATCCCTCCGACACACATGGTGGACTTGGTGAAATACTGTGAGCAAAACAACTTTAAACTAATTATCTCAACAGATACTAACGCGCATCACCCTTTATGGGGTATGCCAGTAGCCAACAACAGGGGAGAGGAACTGGTAAACTACCTTTTCACAACAGATCTCTCCATAGTAAACAGAGGAACGGAACCTACTTTTGTCACCAGTAGATGCCGAACTATAATAGACCTCACACTGGCAACAGGTAACTGTATAGAGACTATAAGAAACTGGCGTGTGTCGGACGAGTCCTCATGCTCCGACCATAGATGGGTGCGCTACGAACTGCGAATGACCACCACACCGCCTGTACCTACACGCAACCCTCGGCGAACGGATAAGGTAAAATTTTGTGACTATCTAGAGCAACACCTTAACACCGACGCTACGGTGGCATCAATAAACAATACAACCGACATAGAAAAAGCGGTCGTACAACTAACCAATAGTCTCACCAGAAGCTTTCAAGAGGCCTGTCCTCTATCCACTCCCAACAAAAGAGGAAGGCAGGGATGGAGCAGAGACCTGGAGAGTCTAAAAACAAAGGTACGTAAACTATTTAACAGAGCTATGAACACTTACAACGACGAGGACTGGAGCAATTATCACACTGCCCGCGCAAAATATAAAAAGCGGATACGATCCAGGAACCGCAAGTCGTGGAGAAGGTTCAGCTCAAGCATAGAGTCAAACACACAAGCCAATAGGATCAGGAAAATTCTCGCGGCCGATCCTAACCGAGAAATCGGATCACTGAGGCTACCAGACAACACCTACACAAAAACAGACACTGAAACCAACTGTCTTCTTCTACAAACCCACTTTCCAGAATGCCAGATCGCTGACGCCACCACTTGGGAGGTCAACGATGAAGCTTCATCCTCAGCTGACGACTGGTGGATCGCAAGAAAGGTGGTCACTAGGGAGAGGATAAAGTGGGCAATAAACACTTTCCAACCCTTCAAATCAGCGGGCCTCGATGGCATCTTCCCAGGCCTGCTGCAATGGGGAGCAGGGCACATAAACGGAACCCTGGACCTCATCTTCACAGCTTGCCTGGCGTTTAAGTACGTCCCACTCGCGTGGAGAGAGGTCAGAGTTCTATTTATTCCCAAACCAGGAAAGAGCGATTATACAGAACCCAAAGCATACAGGCCGATCAGTCTAACCTCTTTCTTACTCAAAACCTTAGAAAGGCTGTGTGACCGGTACATAAGAGACGACATACTGACTGTGACACCATTACACCCACAACAACACGCTTACAGTGCGGGCAAATCCACGGAATCAGCCCTGCACAAAGTGGTAAGCACTATCGAGCAGGATATCAAGAACAAGACGCTTTGCCTGGGTGCCTTCATAGACATTGAAGGGGCCTTTGACAAAACAAACTTTCGCAGCATCAAAGCAGCACTCAGAAGGCATGGTGTAAAGGCGACACTGAGTGATTGGATCATCAACATGCTGAAGCTAAGAGCGGTGAGGGTGGACGCTGGAGGTACCACTAGAGCGACAGTATCCAGAGGATGCCCGCAAGGTGGTGTCCTCTCACCATTGCTCTGGAACATGGTGGTAAATGATCTAATCGCAAAGCTTAACGGACAACGCTTTCTCACGGTAGGGTACGCAGATGACCTGGCCATCCTCATCTCAGGACATTTTGCGAGCGTATCGTGTAACATCATGAACGGCGCATTACGGGTCGTAGAGAGATGGTGCACCGAATACGGATTGTCCGTGAATCCAACAAAAACACAACTGGTAATGTTTACAAACAAAAGAAACCTAGGGAGATACACACTACCTCACCTCTTCAACACACAGCTGGCCCTAACAGATGAGGTAAAGTACCTGGGTATCACGCTGGACAGCAAACTAAACTGGGCAAACCACCTCCAATGCAAAATAAACAAATCCATCATATCCTTCTGGCAATGCAGGAAGATGATAGGGAAAACATGGGGACTAACCCCGAAAATAACGTTATGGCTGTACAACACAGTGATAAGGCCCTCCTTAACCTATGGCGCCCTAGTCTGGTGGCCTAGAACTAAACAACACACAACAATAAACAAACTGAAAAAACTCCAGAGACTCGGCTGTGTAGCGGCAACCGGCTGCATGAGAACGGCCCCTACGGCAGCCCTAGAGGCATTACTCGACCTGCCACCACTGCAGCTACACATCCAACAGGAGGCCGCGGCCTCTGCTTACAGACTCCGCGCACTCAATCTCTGGGAACATAACAAGAACGCGACCCACACCACAATCATAGAGGAATGTGCAGAGGGCAACCCAGACATTCTCTCTATTTATGACAGGGTACCTAAACAACACATCTTCACTAAAAGCTACAAAGTACAGCTGTACGAGGAGCCTAGTGAAGACACCAACACACAGGAGCTTAGGATATATACAGATGGCTCTAAAATGAAAACAGGTACAGGTACAGGCGCTTTCTCAGACGAGCTGAATATCCATGTAGCGTTAGCTCTAGGAACACACAGCTCCATCTTCCAAGCGGAATGTGCAGGTATCATCCAAGCAGCAACAGCAATACTAAACAGGAAGGTAACTGGCTACAATATCAGGATACTTTCAGATAGCATGGCAGTTCTTCGAGCACTGCAAAAAGTTGAGCACTCCTCGGGGCTAACAGTTCAATGTCACTGTCTACTGGAAAAGGTCAGTAAACAAAACTCACTGACCCTCCAATGGATAAAAGGACATAGTGGATCCAGAGGAAATGATGCGGCTGATGAATTGGCAAGAAGAGGCTCGGCCACGCGCCCCGTAGGACCGGAGCCAATGATACCTCTACCTTTCAGCCAAATCAGGTCATGGATTCGCGAGAGAACGCACAAACTACACCAAAAGCTTTGGGCAAGTATGGAGGATTGCAGGCAGTCGAGGGAGGCCTTCCCGTTACTAAACCGGAGAACCTCCCGAAAGCTCCTCAGCCTAAAACGGGACAAACTCCGACTTTTCGTCGGAATAGTCACCGGACATTGCCCATTAAACAAACACCTATTTACTATAGGTGTTACAGATAGCCCCCTGTGCAGAGGATGCATGGAGGCGGAAGAAACGGCCAAGCACGTGCTCATGGAGTGCGAAAGCGTGGCGTCCCAGAGAGCGAAGTTCCTGGGAAAACCGGGAACCCTGCGGGAGGCCTGCAGCGTGACACGCAAGCTGCTGGACTTCCTGGAGGACATCGGGTGGCTGGAGTAGCCGCCGTCACCCGCTCACGCAAAAAGGGCCGACGTACGGCCTAGTTGCGGAAAAGAGCCCGCTCACCAAGTACCAAGTACCAAGTAATGATCTATCTTTTTCTCCAAGTTTATCTCAGTTCATAACAGCACTGCGGTCGATGACCGTGCTTCTTTTTGGATGATTAAACGAAGTCTGTGCTGGTTAGATAACTCTGTCTCTTTCACATGCCTCTCTATCATCGACATTATGTTAAGCAACGGACGACGCGGTCAGTCTTTGGATGGGTGACCGCGGCGTGTACAACAACGCTACCGTGGGCAGTGCTCAGTTTTAAACGTTGACCGGGTTTTTAACCGACTTCAAAAAAGGAGGAGGTTATCAATTCGACTGTATGTTTTTTTTTATTTTTATTTTGTTTTTATTTTTTATGTTTGTTACCTCATAACTTTTGACTGGGTGAATCGATTTTGATGATTCTTTTTTTATTAGAAAGCTGACGCTTCCCGTGTGGTCCCATTTCAATTTAGTCCAGTTCTGATAATGGTATCCATGAGAAAACCATATGAGTCTTAAATTTGCATTAAGTACGTGCGCGACAAATACATGAATAACTCAATAGTCAGTCTTTTTAAGTCGGTTTTTGTTTTTTGTTTTGTAAAAATAATTATATTTAGCCAGAATAATTATTTTCGTCACTTTTTTTATTTCATTTCAGTTTTCATTTCATTTCATTTCAAACATCAGATAAGTTACCCTATAAGGTGCTGTACGTGAAAACATCATGAAAAACTTTTAGAAGTAACTTATTGTCTTTATCTTCATAGGTATAGTCTTCTGTCACTCCCTGATCTTAATAGATCACCAAAGTTAACGACTTTTTAGTCATTCTTATTAGACATTCATAGTTATTTATTCACAGCTTAAAATCAGAAACTGTTAAAAACGTCTTAATTTTATGATATTTATTTAGTTTCCATTTATGTTCCTCGAGCTAACTTGCGAATGATCACAAGTTAACACCTACAATTTATTATTTTCTATTTTGAAAGTTGCAAAAATATTGATTTTATTGATTGATATTTGAAACCGTGGATTTCGGAGTGCTCAAAAATACCAGTGTCAAGTAGAGATATTTTATGTAGGTAGGTATTGTATTGCCATGGGGCAGATACGACTTTAAATTTCTAAAAATAGATTAGACTTGATCCTTAGTATTTTTTTTAAATCTATATATATTATTTCATTCTTTTACTATACGAACTGCTGGAGTATGGAACGGTCTACCAGAGCGGGTGTTCCCCGATAGATATAATCTGGGTGCTTTCTGAATCGGTTTCTTCTACGCGCGTGCTCCATCGTAGACCGCATCATTGCTTACCATCAGGCGAAATGGCAAACGCAAACCTTATCACTGAATAGAAAAAAGCTTTGTACATTGACGTTGACATTGTTTGGTTTTGCGGTAATATACCTATCCGCCTTATAAACCAGAGTTCCCGGGTTTGATTTCCGGCCGGGCAGATGTTTAATGAATATCTGTTCTGGGTCTGAGTGTTGTTGTCCTTGTCTTTGTGTTCCATGGCATCCGACACAGGATTTATCCTAGTGGAAAGCTATGAGTGTGAAACGTTTTTTTGTACATTATACCCAAAATCCATGGTTATCGAACATCTATGGTTGCAATTTAATTTTACGATTGCCCAATAAAAGTCCGTTTTAGTATGTGTGAATTAAAAACGTTTCACACTTTACACAGTGGTGCTAAACCAGAGATGTGACTGTGCCCGCGGCCACACTTGCGAATTTCTAGTTTTTATTAATAGGAAAAACTTTGTCCATGTGAAATGAAAAAATAGGGTACAAAAAATCATACTGCGTTTTATTATATTTTTTGCTTGTTGTTGTGTGCAAACTGCAAATTAAAAGGTCAAGGTCAACTTTTACTATGGAACCAACTCGGAATTCGCGAAAAAATCAGCTGTTCCATACGTTTTGAGTGTAATTTACATTTTTCTATGGAATACTTAGATGATTTTTTTCGGGATTTCAGGGTTGGCCCTGTAGCAAAAGTTATTCATAATAGTGAGTACTATTAGCCCTTTTTGGCTTAGTACTTATATTATACCCTTTTCTTATTGTGCCTACACACACACAAGTCAAACACAATCCGGTAAAAGACATAACCCTCCCTTTTTTGGCTTAGCCGCAACCAGCTAAAAGACAACCGTTCTCTTTGGCTGCCGTCGGCTAAAAAGGCCTTGACAACAATGTAAGAAAACTTATCTAGTAGCAGTCACCACAGCACGCGGAAACAGCGACTCAGGCCGGGGCACGTGCAGCGGCGACCCACTTCCAAACTGCCGATTCATCTGACAGCTAAGGAAAGCTGACGGATATGTTTTGTCTGCAATTTAAGTCTACAAACAGTTTTGAAGTTAAAAAATCGACCTAATTCCTTTCTTCTATTTTTAGGGTTCCGTATCGAAATGGTGAAAAAAACCCTTTTGGTGAGAGTTCGGTGTCCGTCCTTCTGAATGTCACGGTCAATTATTTTTTATCATTGATAGTTTTGCGTTTAGCCCCCATCTCGCCTGATGTTGAGCAATGCGGTCTACGCCTATTTTTTTTTCTTTATTTACATCGAACCTGTAGTGCAAGTATGAAACTTGACAAAATTTGGCCCATACCCAGCAATAGGAGAAAGAAGGCTACATGCAGGCAAAAGATTAGTATGTTTCACGACAAAAACCGAAAAAAGACACAAAACAGTGACTCTTTGGATACAAAAAATCTAACAACTTGCAAACCAAAAACACGTCACAGATACAGACAAACAACCAAAAAACAACCTTATCTCCAGCCACTCAGATAAACCATCAAAAGTTGCACACTATGAAGTAAACTCATTAATTAATGCACATAATTGGTTAGGAATTGGCCGCAGTGGGCCAGCCCGGTGAGGCCACTCGCGGCCTTTCTCTGCCCTTCACGACCTTGTTTCTGCTTACCCACTGATCATGGTGCCGTGAAGATGATTATCTAGCACCGTGATACCGTCTAACTGACTTAACTTAAGGGTTCCGTACCCTACATTTTTTTAACGTGAACAAGTCCGCGTTTGACCACCAACTCGCCTGATGGTAAGCGACGATGTGGTCGAAGATGAAGCACGCAGACTTAGAAGATACCTATTCACTCTGACCTTGAAAAGCCCAAGACTGTATCTCTCAGGGAACAATGAAGCCGGCAGTCTGTAATTAATTCAAAATCAAAAATTCTAAATATTTTATTCAGAGAAAATTGTAATTTTTTTATAATCACAGCCTTCTAAACTGGGTGTGAAGAACCCGTGTCTTGGAAGTCAGTGTATTCCTTTTGATCATTAAATTAACTAACTGTTAATTACATGTTACTTTACTTCATTGTAATTTTATATATCATTGAATAATAATAATTAATTTAGTTAATTAATTGTATTAATTAGATAATAAGTGAAAACATAGTAGCTGGTATTATCCGCAAAATTCCAGTTTTCATTAAAAGTACGGTATAAGTATAAATATAATATTTCATTATCTTTCTAAATAATAATATGATAATACTAAGATTCCGTAGTAATTCATGTTTAAATATTGCGATTATTGTTTTAATCAGGCGAGAAGGCAAAAAATAAAAAAAAGATTTGCAAAAAGTTTTACGAATCGTTTTCTGGTGTGAACAACAAAAAACTTATGTTTCTATCTATTAATTTACAGCCTTCGAGCTCACCCTGAGCACCCTGAAACCAGGGCTAGCCACTAAATCTATAGGAATTTACTATAATACAATAAATCCACTCCACCTATTTTATTCATATCGTTTTTTAAACGTTTCGCACTCATGCTCCTCACTAGGATAAATCCTGTGTCTGGGATGCCATGGAACACACACAAACACAAGGATAACTAACACCCAGACCAAGAACAGATATCCTACTATATTTTTTTTACTTACTTTGTATCGAAAAAAAAAAATGGAAACATGATAAATCGTCTCAGGGCATAACCAACGATCAACCCACCATCGTAGTTTCTTCCTCCTACCACGGAACTCTAAATGATTTCAAATTTCTGCTCTAGTTGCCGTTATAAGTGTAAACATAAGTTTAATTATCTGACTGTTGTAAAATAAATTAAATTATCATAATAGGATATTTTAATTAACATTTTAGATTTAGATCTGCATGGCTGAGTTCATGAGTTATAAAATAATAGTTAAAAAAAACTAAAAAAACACGCTTTTTATAAAAAACCGAACTAAAAAAATAGAAAATAAAATTTTATAAATTTAAATTAAGAATAGGGTTGAAAATTTCAATAAATATAAATTAATAATAGTGTAAATAAATAAATATATGTATTTTATTTTTAAAAAGCGTGGGGTGCATGGGTCAATAAGTAGATATTATATATTTTGTAGATACATTTTGTATTGACAGACATGAGTAGAGTGATTAGCATTTTGATAATATCTTAGAAAGCACCCCACGCTTTTTTAAAAATAAAATACATATATTTATTTATTTACACTATTATTAATTTATATTTATTGAAATTTTCAACCCTATTCTTAATTTAAATTTATAAAATTTTATTTTCTATTTTTTTAGTTCGGTTTTTTATAAAAAGCGTGTTTTTTTAGTTTTTTTTAACTATTATTTATTTTTCGCTTTTTAGTTCGATTTGCTAACTATTAACCATCCTTAATATGTACAAATGTGTTGGTGTTATCCGATTTTGGCCGTCTGCTCAAGCAAATTAAAAATAAAATTGATGCATAACAAAAAATATTGAGCAAAAAGATTTGTAGCCGCGTGGTTTCGATCCTCAGACCTCATAAAATAAAATTGATGTGTGACAAAAAATATTGAGCAAAAAGATTTCTAGCGCGTGGTTTCGATCCAGGGACCTCTGGGTTATGAGCCCAGCACGCTTCCACTGCGCCACTCTGTTCTCTGACTCGAATGACGAAACTACCATTTGTAAGTTAAACGGTATTAAAAGTTAAAGAAACTTTATAGAAAAAGCGTGTTAAAAAAATTAATAGTTAAAAAAACTAAAAAACACGATTTGTTTAGTGTATTGTCATCGGTCCTCGATATATCTACAAAGTTTGAAAGAAATCTGACCGTTTAAAGTGGGTCAAAACGCGCTCAAAGGAGTCGGTTACATACAAACATACAAACATACAAACATACAAACATACAAACATACAAACATACAAACATACAAACATACAGGTGAAGCTAATAAAAGCGTGTTAAAAAAGTAAATAAAAAAAATTGTTGTCTGTAAAGTCGGTTTACGGACGATAGTTTAACGTGACAACGTCATAACAAAACATTGATGAAATGATTGCATACTGTTCTCGCTCCGATCGTGACGTCACAATGAGCGTAACGGGACACTTTTTCGTGCGTGCAGCCGGCGTGCATCGATTTATTAGACGTTGTCACGTCAAAAGAAATAAAAGTATTGTAACAGCAAGCGTTGCGTATTGTTTTTCCATTAGTTATACCCCGCGATTTTACCAGCGCAATGATGAAATACAGTGGTGATGAAAAGTAACCTATGTTTTATTCGAGAACCAAAACTATCTACTCACCAAGTTTCATCTTAATCGGTTTAGTAGTTACAGAGATATCTGCTACCAAATATTCACACAACACTTTCGCTTTTACAATATTTTCCTATACTAAGGGGACATCGCCAAGAATAAGGTTAAAGTACATACTTAAAATTAACTAATGACATAAAAGAAAGAGGAAGAACTACACAGGGTTATTAAGAAAGGATATGCTAAATTGAAAACAGCTGACAGTACTCATCATTATGAACAACTTTTACTAGTAAAATGTCAATGACACTCGACAAAATAAAATAGAAAAATGGAAATCCTTTTTTTTGCGAATTCCGGATTGGTCTCATAGTAAAATTTGTTCATAATGATGAGTACTATGAAACTTTTTGGCTTAGCATACCCTTACCTTATACCCTGTATTTCCCTCTTAAATTTCCTCTTTAACCAAAACGACCCATAAACAAGAACATTATTTTTACAAAACAAAAAACAAAAACCGACTTCAAAAGACCGACTATTGAGTTATTCATCTATTTGTCGCGCACGTACTAAATGCAAATTTAAGACTTATATGGTTTTCTCATGGATACCATTATCAGAACTGGACTAAATTGAAATGGGACCAAATAGGAAGCGTCAGCTTTCTAATAAAAAAAGAATTATCAAAATCGATTCACCCAGTCAAAAGTTATGAGGTAACAAACATAAAAAAAAAATTAAATTTAATTTAAAAAAAAAACATACAGACGAATTGATAACCTCCTCCTTTTTTGAAGTCGGTTAAAAATAAAAAACCTCAAAAAGAATGAAGTAACACATTGAAACCTGTTAAATCTTTAAAATTGATTTATTTACTAATTTGCATTTAAAATATTTCTCTGTTCATAAAAACTTGTTCGAATTATTATGAAATCGCATATTAAATCATAATTAACGGCTTCGGTTTTATAATAATCATAAGATTAAGTAAGAGAAATAAAGCACAAAAGCGAATAAATTAAGTTTGGCCCTAACTGTCCAACAATTGAACAAAAATAATAAATAAATAATGTTTTACAACAGAAAAACAGCATTTCAACTCAAGGGACTTTTTTAAGGATTTTTTAATAAAATTAATACACTTTCTTGAAGTAAGATGTGTCGACTCGAAAAACTTTTAACCCTGAAAACGGTTACTTTTGGAAAGTTAATTAAAAAGGGTTATATTATTTTTCGGCGTGATAAACCCTACTAACATATCAAAGAATAAAGTAGAAAATTCCATCAGGTTTTGAATATGGAACGATAGCAGCCAATCAATAAAACAGAAGTTAAAATTTGAACACAAAAATACATACTTACACACTCGAAAAACAACTTACCATCGAAAGGGGTTAAACTCGGACACTCAGGGCGTAACTTATAAAGTTTTCTTAAAGTTAGACATTGGTTAGTACTGCGCACTACATTTTAGAATTGCGCACAAGTTAAATGACATCAATCTAAGCAATATCTTTACATAAGGTCCTCGATAATTATTTCCAACCCTACCAACATAACAAACAATTAGATCGGAAAATCCGTTAGGCCTCGAAAATGGAAGGATGGCAGCCAATCAGCGGCCGCCGCTAAGCCTTGACCGGCATGCGTGGCCGTTTTTCACGCAACCAACCTGCCGTGCAACGCAATGCTCACATTCTACTAATAAAACGGTGGTTTTTGAAGAAAATTGTGTAGTGCAGGCAATTTTAGTTTGTAGGATAAACGAAATACTTTCATACAAAGTACTTGACACCATTTTTTTAACCTGAAAAATGTGTATCGCATATTTTCAGGTATCAAAAAATATTTAATCTTAAATCTTCTTATATATAAAAATGAATCGCTGTTCGTTAGTCTCGCTAAAGCTCGAGAACGGCTGGACCGATTTTGCTAATTTTGATCTTGAAATATTTGTAAAAGTTCAGGGAAGGTTTAAACGGTGAGAAACATGAATAATAAGTAAAGAAAAATACTAAAATCGACAATTTAATTTTCCAATACAAACTGTTCCTACCTGTGAAACATTTGAAGTTCGTCCTATCGGTACGGTAAACTCGGGATGTCCGATCTCTTTTGTCTTTAATTAGAAAAAAATAGTGTCACTTGGTTGTCAAATATTTATAGGTGTGTTCAGAAATTGGTCTGATCTTTTTGGTCTGCTTCGTTGGATTTTTTTGTTTTGTTTGCTCTAATACAGGGAAGGTTAAAAAGTAAAAAAAGCGGGTGAAACCGCCGGGGGTCAGCTAGTTATGAATAAAAATGACATAGTGTTTTTTTTAAATTGATGCATCATTTTTTATGTCGTTAATTTTAAAGCTTGTATAAAACGCACATCTTAAAAAAATGTGCGTGCAGTACAGAATTTGGTTCAACATTTTATTTGACGCAAATAAAACCGCATGGAACGGTTAGTTTGTTCTAAGTATCAACACAGACCTGGTGAACGAACGTGAGCGTAAATACTCGCTGACTGAAGCAAGTCCACTCGTTGAAACGCAGTAAGAAACAATTTCGCTCACTAAACGCATCAAATCAGCTCGCCAAACGCAGCAAATACGCTCGCTGAACGTACCACGCCACTCGCTTATGGGTTGAATATACGTAACGAGTACAGTGGCGGAACTCTAAACCGTCTACCTACTCGTTAAAGCAAACAAACCATGATTTCAGAGACTGTCTCGCTTCGTCTAAATGTTTGTACGAACCGAGTACTTGGCCGAAACAACTATTGTGTAATCATTTCATAAATGCAGCAAGTCTACTCGCGAAACGCAGCAACGCTCGTCTGCTCTACCCGCCCTTAGCAACAAATACCTAGCAAATAGCACTCGATGTTGGAAACCGTTTATTATAAGGATAATGTTTATTAACAGCTCTTTTCAAGGCTCCTCACAATGGATCCGATGATTTCGCAACGATTTCCTTTGCAGCCGCAATTAGCAACTAAAACTAATTGCATTCGTTAGAGTACATAATTGCAGTTGACAATTTATGAGGTTTATAAATAAAAAGGGTTTGAAAAAAGAACACTTTCACGTTCTGTGAGAGGCTTGCGTTTGAGCGTCGGCGTCGGCTGATCCTACTAATATTATAAACGCGAAAGTTTGTAAGAATGTATGGATGTTTGTTACTCTTTCACGCAAAAACGGCTGAACGGATTTACATGAAATTTGGAATGAAGGTTGTTCATGGTCTGGATTAACACATAGGCTACTTTTTATCCCGGAAAACGCGGGTGAAGCCGCGGGGCGCAGCTAGTATATCATAATTATGTATTTTCTTTGTCTTCTTCTTCTTAAATATAAAAATGAATCGCTGTTCGTTAGTCTCGCTAAAACTCGAGAACGGCTGGACCGATTTCGCTAATTTTGATCTTAAAATATTTGTAAAAGTTCAGGGAAGGTTTGAAAGTAAAAAAATACAGCGTGTGAAACCGCCGGGTGTAGTCAGTTTTCTTCATATGTATAAAAATGAATCGATGTTCGTTTGACTGGAACTCGAGAACGGCTGGACCGATTTCGCTAATTTTGATCTTGAAATATTTGTATAAGTTCAAGGACGGTTTAAAAGTTAAAAAAAATCAGCGGATGAAACCGCCGGGTGCAGCTAGTACATATATCATAATTATATATTTTAATTATTTTTAGTATAATTAATTTTTAAAATATTCGTTTTTTGACGTTATCAAAAATATGTTTTTTTGTCATTCGGATGCAGCTGAACAAAGTCATTTTGCAAATATTATCATTGTTTTACATTTCAAAATGAGTTTTGTGACAATAGTAAAATATTTTTTAAATAAGTAGCTATAAATATATTAAAATTTTCATTAAAAGAAGATGATGTACCTATCGTATTCTTGGTCTCCACAATACGGGCCTTATGCCTAGTTTGGGGCGCAGCAAATTAGCCTGACACAGAGTTTATTTAAGTTTCCATTGTAGGTATTTTTATTGAACTTTCTTTCTTGCTTAATAAAAAAATCATCTTAACTTATCTTAGCTACATGCTAGCAAGACCCAAGATTTACTCAATATCTAAACGGACGTAAACGTACTTACTTTACTACTATTACTGAACCTTTAAACTTCCCACTGCTGGGACACAGGTCTACCCTCGAAGGGTGATTAGGCCGTATTCCCCCACGCTGCCAAGTGCTGGCTGGATTCACATACGCCATTGAATTTCTTCTCCGGACGTATACGTTTCCTTCTAAGCTATTCTATTAGTTACCCTAATTAGGCCTATATCTAAATGATTCAACTAATTATCTTATCATTTAGTCGGAAGTTTGCAGGAAGTATTAAAAACCCTGATTTTTTACGCATTTTTTGTCAAACTCTTGATCTGCAAATTTTGTTTTTCTTTTAGATACTACTTCCGCTCGGCAAAAAATGCCCCAAACAAAACTGAAGTTTTTTGTGTAGTTTTAGAGCAAACCAGGCGAGACTGGTTTTTCATTGCGAGTAGTTTACATTACAGGGTTATATGGAAAAAGTTTTTTTTTTTTCTATTATTTAAGAAGTGTGTTAGCATGGCAACCCCCACGTCTTGATGGTGGCACCACTGTCGGCTCGCTGGCGGATGGTGCGTCACTCTCACGACTGGAGAGTCGTGAGAGGACCGACAAGATGGCGGTGCCGGTGAGAATACGGAGGCGATATAAAAGATGGAAGATTGGAAAGGCTAAGCCGCCTGTCCTCTGATTGTGATTGTGAATAAGTGAAGTTCTGTGATATTATTAAAATTGTGAGTAGCTTCCATAAAACCGATTGAGTATGTGATTCTAGGGTATAATTCCCCGAAACTCCATAGTAGTATACCCATAGGTAACGTAAGTCGGAGGTAATGCTCTGACAAGTGTCAAAAGAACATTTCATAATAAAATTACAATCTAGCCTCAGGCTATTATGTAATTTAAATCTAACTTAAATTTCTAGGTAACTAATTACTAAGAATGTGTCCTATTGGACTTTTACTTTTACACTTTTCTTATTGTTTCTATTAAGGCGAAGACACAATGTTCACGTGTTCTCTACACTTTACACTTTGACTATAATCACTACTTATGACTAACACTACACTAGCTCGAACGGTTTTGTTCTCTTTATTCTTCTAACTATATCTGTGTGATCGAGGAGCTGGATGGCCTCGACATCGACAAGGAAAAAAGTGCTTACAACTTTTACTATGGGACCAACTTTGAAATCGCGATAAAAATGAGCTGTTCCATACATCTATTCCAGCTGGCTTCCATATTTTCTGAGAGATATAATCTAGGACTCATTAATTAATAATTTTCAATTTTAGAGTGAATAGGTCGTCTTCTATGTTTCTCTTATTATTTTTAATGTTAAGAAATATCGATTTTGTAAATTCCGAAATAAAATATATTTGAATTGAATTTGAATTAAGTTTGCGTGCTTCATCTTCGACCATCGTCGTTGACCGACAGGCGAGTTGCGGACTCATCACGTTCGATTACCAACTGCCTGAGTTTTACCATAAATAAATCTTTTTTTTGCGTTTCCAGGTTTACCTAGTCTCATAGTAAATGTTGTTCAGGATTTTGACTTCTTTTAAAATGTTTTTGGCTTATTACATCGGTTTATAACCCTGTATTGTGCAGTGGTCTGCAAATGCAGAAGGCATTTCGGTAGCGTAACCACAGCCGTAACTAATTATGGTTTTCGATTCAAATTGACTGTTACCTAGAATTTGAAATAGGTAATGTTTTAGGAAATTTTCTCTCTGATTCATTTTGATTGCTGTCTTTTTACAAGATTTTATTTAAATTTTTGTCGTTGATTTTTGAAACACTTCCCGATGTCCGATTGAGCTGGAATTTGGTATATATGTGTACCTAACTCCGATACAATAAAAACTTGTTTTTAAAAATAAAGTTATTATTTTTCACACCAGAATTTTTTTTTTCGTGCAAAAGATAATAACGGCTAAACTTAGTCCAACAGGTGGTTTTGTTACTAAGAGCGATCTCTTCCAGGAAAATCAAGTGTGTTTAAAGTGAATAGGTATTTCCTGGGCAAGCATGCTGCATCTTCGATCACATCGTCACTTCTCTGTGTGGTCAAATGCATGTCTAGTTCGATGTGACAAAAATGTATGTATGGACCCAAGAGTGGGGCAGAGAAGGCTGTAGGTGATGATGATATTTTGTGTAAATTAATAACTTACGTAAAAAACTGAGTTTTAATTCGAAGCCTTGGATTTTGGCGATGGTTTAATATTTCAATGCACTTTTTGCCTAATTTTTTTAACGTTTTTTTTCAGTGTTATTTTGGCACGTCACTAGGATGTATTAAGCATTAAGTAGGTACTTAATTTTGATAAAGTTTTTTGCACTTGTAAAGTTGTTAGTGTCATACTTAATATGAAATCTTTACAAGCGTTTTTTCAGTCAAACGAAAAAGTTTCAATAAGTCTGTTCATCGTAAAGTAATTACGAGGTACTTACCCAATTAGACCCTAATTGGTTTTTAATTTGACATTCGAGAAGTTTTTAGTTTGACAGCTTGCTTGCAACCTTCTTGCAGCCAACTTTAGAGTAAGGAAAAACTAATAAAAGCAACTTTTGGAAAACTAGCTGCGCCTACGGTTTTACCCGTTTTTCCCCGGATTAAAAGTAGCCTATATGGGTTAGGGTATAAGCTACCTTCTAAATCCGTTAAGCCATTTTTACGTGATTAAGCTACCACTTTGACATTTATTATAATAATGTAGGAAGTAGAATTCAAAATTCACAGTTTTAAGTTTGACAGCTTGCAACCTTCTTGCGGCAAACTATACCGCCAAAAAAAGTAATAAAAGCAAACTTCATTGACAATTAACTTTTTTACCAAAACCAGCGCTGCACGGTTCGTACATTCAGCATTCAGCCAGTATTCGAAAAACCCAAGTTTGACGTGGTTCGACTAAATATTTGTGCTTAGTAGACCGTTGTCGCGGCCTCATAAACCTAAGTAAGTGAGCTCATATAAGCCGAAAGGCTAGTCCAGGCGTCAGAGTTTTTAGGCCGCCTGAAAGCCTCTGACATGCCTTAGCGGTTGTTTTCCTACCCACGTTTTAAATGTCGCGGTCACCCATCCGAAGACTGACCGTGTCGTCCGTTGCTTAACTTCGGTGATCGGTTACAAACACCTAGTCGAGCTACACTGCAAGAGATAAGTACTAGAGGCTTATACCTGTGCGTATACCGTGACCCATGCTGCCTTCCTTACGAAAAGTTCAATAACTAGGTTAGAGCTGATTTCAAAACGCGTTTAAAGATTTTCTTTTCATTGTGTTTGTATCGCTATCACTATTGCTTAGTAATAAAACCGGCTCCGTCATTGTTACGTAAAAACTGTCTTAAGAAAATATATAGATCTCGTTTTGCTGATTCTGTAAATTTACTTGACTAAATTCGGCGCAAAACTCGAGTTATTGTACGTTCCGTAAGGACGGCAATATGGTAAATGGTACATGGTACTTGGTCCAAGAGACGTGAGGCGTGCTCTGTCCCGTGTCGAGGAAACGTGCCATCGCATCTGAAGGTGGATAATTGGTTATGTACAGACAAGATTAAAAGTTTTTTTTGGTGATTTTTGGCTTCGAACGATTGTGCAATGTGCAAGTAGTGAATGAAATTAGCTAATTAACAAATTACTAAGGTAGGTGCAATAATTAATGAAAGGTGTAACTAACAAATTAAATAACTTTTAAATATATTTCTTTCTTTCATTGGTTCATCAAATTTTTTTTCATAGGTATTTTTAAATAATCAAGTACGTACTCAAATTAAAATGTTTAATTACCTTTCTACTGAAAAAAATGATTAAAAAACAAAAAGAAACTAACGAATTAGTGTAACAAAACAAGGTAAATAGTGCAAATGGCGCCTTTGCCACGGAAATTTTTCCTAACATTAAACAAAGCGCTATGCTTCATCATTCATTCATTTGGACATTTTTTGTATTCTTTTATTTTATGGGGATTTTACACTGCAAGTCTATATCAATCTAGTCTAGTGTAGTCCCATCGTATCTTGAAATTAAACATCTTATAATATATCTCGGTGACGAGCGCAGTGCTGTGCCGCGCAGGGCTCTTAGAATTCAAGAATTCTAAGAGTTCCAACACTATGGGTGGCACAGACCTGTTATGGGCAAACATGTCGTTTATCATCAGGCGACCGATTTACTCGTCTCGTCACTTAATTGTATAAAAAATAAATAGAAGATTAGAACACTTCTGAACATCACCGTACTGGGTTGGTAATTGCCCATAATGATTGTCAACCACAGCGTAACATACCGTGAACAGTTCGCAGTATAGCATGATAGCAGTTACTGTTATTCTTTATAACCATTATTAGCAAATAACTGCTAAATATATAATTGCTATTTGCTAAGTGATCGCATGTGTTATTTTAAATGGCTGTCGTTTTATAAGTAACCATAACCATAATCTAAATAAATAAATAAACGTTTCACACTCATAGCTCCCTAGGATACCCTGTGTCGGGGATGCCGTGGAACACAAAGACAAGGACAACTAACACCCAGACCCAGAACAGATATTTAAATTTAACATTCAAACATCTGCCCGGCCGGGAATCGAATCCGGGACCTCTGGCTTTAGGCTGTTTGTTTTCCATTTTTGATCACGGCACTTGGCAGTATATGAGTTGTGGTCAAACGCCTAGCCTGAGTCTAGTTTAGCCTTCTAGCCCCATGTCAGTTTTATCATCCTCGCCTGGCTGAATCTCCGGCTTTACCTTACACAAAAGATATACCGAAAAGACTAAAATGATCATTGTTTACCCCTACCAGCAAGCTGATACAGCTATCCGAACATCGAATGTATTCGACGATTATCATAAGAAGATTCTTGCCGAAGGCGGAAGACTTTTCGAAGATAATCGTTGAATACTTATGATGTTCGAATAGCTGAATCAGCCTGCAGGTCACTATACAGTATACATCAACCCTAGGGGAGCATGCATATCTTAGACAAAAAAAAATATATATATATATGTAACAGTAGTGTATATAGTAGTGTATTGTAGTGTAGTGTATATAGTAGTATATAGTAGTGTATATAGTATACAGTAGTGTATATAGCACACTATAACAGTAGTGTGACTCCAAAAATTATATTCGTCGTCATCCCCAGAGGATCATGCAAGGGCCAATGCCCCAAACAGACAATTGTCATAATCTTGATTGCTATTCACGCAATAACCTATGTACCTATGTACCTTTTCAAAACATGCAACAAAAACCATATTTGCGTAGAAATATTGTTTTTCTCACGTCAATTCACGTAATAGTTAAATTATTATCAAGACATTTAAATATATGTTTTCGTTAAGCCTAACTTAAAATTCATGTTATGTCATAGCTCTCGTCTTTTTTTTAACTTCTTCAAAACTATGTTGTCTCTGTGTTGTCACAACAGGTTTTGTTTTTTGTGGTACATTTATCTTCGGTCTGCGGATTTATTGCCTAACTTTTCCGATGTTCGATTCTGGGTTCCACTCGAAAAGATCATTCTAGCTTTCTTAAAGCCTCTTTAAGAACTTCATGATTCTGAACTGGATAACTGAATTAAATTGGGTGTTTTGTCATAAAATGTGTCAATCGAAAGTTCGAACTTCGAAAATATGTTAGTCGATTAGCCATTCCATTTATCCCTCCGATAAGCATTTTGTCCTACAAAATGCTAAAAAAGTTCTGTCTAAACCGCCTAAATTTTTTTTAAGATTGACAAATTATTTATTCCTCCTCAAAATATTAATGAAACAAGTTACGTTTTAATTTTTTGTTTTGCTACGTTTCTTGTATTTATTACTTAATTGTAAAGTAGACTCAACTACCTAGACTAAATGCTTAACAACTCTTTTTTTGCTTGTTTTTTTTTTGTTAAATAGTTATTTCTTTACGATTAATTAAACTGTTTGGACATTCGACATCGGCTATTTTGTGCCATCATCATTATCGGCCTGTCTTATGTTTATCCACTGTTGGACATAGGCCTCTAGAGAACGCTGCAAGGCACGATCTTCTGCCTCACGCATCCGCTTGCCACCAGCCTCACGCAAGTCGTCGCCAAAGGTTGTCGGTTCTCTTACAGATATTTATTTACTTATTTATCTATTTATAACTACTTATCGCACTAACAGTAGTACCAAGGCGTGCAATAAGTCACAACAACATAAAACTTCAGAAAAAAAATTAACAAAAAATAAAATAACTCTAAACTAACAAAGGGTGAGCATCGCCATACAACGTGGTAGTGGGGCCAACATTTTGGGAACATTTCAATTATATTGTAATATTCGTTTGTAATTTCATAATTTAAGTCTCTGTGAATAAATACAAATAAAAAACTAACATAACATAAAAATCAAATAATAAAAATAAAATAATAGGTCATTTAAGACCTACATAATATATAATTTCATAATGGTTTGCAATAAAATATTAAGTATCAAATGAAAATTAAAATTTATAAAAATAGCAATTAAAAATAATAATAGAAGAATTTAATTAAAAATTAAAAATTATCTATATATATAAAAATGAAACCCGTTTTCCTTGGTCACGTCATCACGCGTGAATGGCTGGACCGATTTCACTAATTCTTTTTTTTTGTATTTGTTATTATTAGGAGAAGGTTCTTACGGAAAAAAATATTAAGAAAATCTCTCAGAAATATTGAAAAACCCTAAAAAGAGCCCTTTTCTTTTTCCCATACAAACGTATGGCAGTACGAAGTCTGCCGGGCCAGCTAGTATTAGATTAGATATGGCCAGCCCATTGCCACTTCAGCTCGCTAATCTTCCGAGCTACGTCCTTAGTTTTTGTGTGAACATGGTAATATCAAAGATAATAACCGATAGACTCAATATCAGTAATTGACCTGATCTTTTGGCATTTAAGTGTAAACACTATAAAAAGTTCATAAGCTTGTCTCTGGTGGGCTGCGAAATTGGCTGCGAAGCCTAAAGGTTCGAGAATCGAACTTCAGGTTGTCAAAATTAGCGGATACGTCTTTTTGTCAAAAAAAACCATTTAGTTCAAATTTATGAATTTTGAAAAATGAGTCAGTGGCGTCACCGCAGAGCTTGAGCAAAGGCACATAGTTAATTTTTAATGGGTTGATTACTCGTAACGAGTACAGTGGCGAGACAGTGCCTTCAGCCGAGTATACTCAGTTTGTATAAACAGTTTGACGAGGCGAGACAGTCACTAGAACCATGATTTGTTTGCTCGGACGAGTGTGCCCATTTACTGTCTCGCCACTGTACTCGTTACGTGTAATCAACCCATAACTTCCTAAAACCAGAATCGAACATCAAAGTGAGGTGATGAGGTCGCAAGACCATGAACAAACCACAAAAAATAACATAACCTCTTCAACCTCTTGTCACAAGTCACAACTCCGAGACAATATAATTTTGTGGAAGTTAAAAAAACTTGAGTATTATGTCATAATATGAATTTAAACCTGTTTTGATGTCTTACTATAAGTATAGGTACGGCTTTACGTCAAAAGTTGTGCTAGGTACGCTTGTCATTTCTGCATTTCTGGTAATTCTGCACCTGCGCTGCGCCCTAGTTCTGACACTCAGGCTTGCCAGATCTTTCCCCATATCGACTATTTTTTCCCATTTCCCCAACGATGTAATTTCCCCAAAATTTCCCCAAGAGCCAAATTTTTCCCTAAAATCACGAGATAGACCCCTAAGATGCAGGTCGTGCGTCCAAAATCGCACGTCTATGCATTAAACCCCCCCCCCCCCCCCTTACAATGTTTTTTGTTCTGTTTGCGCATTGTAGCGTAGTTTCGTACCATCTCGTAGGGGGTAACCAATTAAAATGTATTGCGACGTAGTGCTTACATCATTTTACTACGAATTAGGTACCTAAGTTATGATAATATTGATTGCTACAAAATATGGAATCCTTTGAGTATGATGTATGAGAGGGTGGGTGGGGGAGGGGGGGGGGGGGGGGGTTGCCGTTGCCGTCCGGGTCGTACGAAGGTAGAAATATTTCAGTAATTTTGACATTGTGAAGTAGTTCGAAACTGAGTTGCAAGATTTGACCCATACCATCCCATACTAAATTAATTAAATGAAATATGAATTCGTATGTGAATCCAGCAACCGGTGGACTTGGCAGCGTGGTGGAATACGGCCTGATCACCCTTCGAGGGTAGACCTGTACCTGTATCCCAGCAGTGGGAGGATTAAAGGTTGCTGATGATGATGATTCCATACTAACAAGTTCAGTTAAATAAAAGCTTGTAATAAAAACATATCTACTTCTTATTTACAAACTTTATGTGATTGACATCATTAATCAATAAATGGTTTTATTTAATATTAATTACCATAAATGAGTGCACCACATACTTGTACATACATGACACGTGTATTACGTGGCACTACTAGCTTACACGTGCCATATTAGCCGTTTTCTAATAAGAAATCCACTTCTCGATACTACAGGGTTATTCAGAAAGGTTATGCTAATATATACGCCGAAAAGGGGGTCATAGTAGGTACTCATCATTATGAACAACTTTTACTATCCATACATTTTGTCGAGTCTCATTGACATTTTTCTATGGAACAGCTGATTTTTTTTCGCGAATTTCGGGTTGGTTCATAATGATGAGTACTATGAGCCCCTTTTGGCTTAGCATACCTACCCTTTATGAATAACCCTGTATTTTATTGAAGTCATTATAAATTCGAAATGATTTTGCAGTGCGACGTTTTGCAATACATGCGTTCTCTTGCGATATGATTTATAGCATCGTCCTTGTGATACATGTATCACTTTAATAGCAAAACAGTATATCTATGCAGTAACAAATTTTTGTAGTGGCTATTTTGCTAGGCTAGGCTATTTTGCCGAGCCCGCCTGGGGAAAGTACCACATCTTTGCCAGCTATTCCACCGTCAAGCAGTAGGTAATGTGCAAACATTACTGTGTTCCGGTTGGAAGGGCATTGTTTCCAGTGAAATTACAGGGCAAATGGGAGATTAAACATCTTATATCTCAGGGTGACGAGCGCAGTGCTGGGCCGCGCAGGGTCTTGAAATCTGCGAGTTCAAAATTCTGGGTGGCGCAGACCTGTTATGGGCAAACGTGACGTTTAACATCAGGCGAACGATTTGCTCGTCTCGTCACTCAAATAAATAAATAAATCTCCTATATAAAGCTAGAAAAACTAAAACCAACTACAAAAAAACGTATATTTCGGCATCTCAAATCAGCTATTTCTTTTAAATTTATACTCAGTGAACTCGAGCAATAAATACTAATCTAAAGACATTTTATTATTAATCAATATCGATTCAGCCGTTTAGTAGGTACGTAGGAACATAGATACATACATACATATAGATCATACATCCCTACTAATATTATAAATGTGAATGTAAGTTTGTTTGTTACGCTTTCACGCGAAAACTACTTAACCGATCATCATGAAACTTTGTACACATATTCTTGGAGGTATTAGAAGTAACATAGGACACTTTTTACTAAAAAAATATTTTTTACGAAAGATAAAAAACATTGTTTGTCAAAAAAATTGAGGTAGTCCACCTAGAGCACCCGTCCGAATAGCACCTGCGCGAAGAGCACCCAGCCTAGTCCACGAAGCACCTATCCATTTTTTTGGCAGGTGCTCTTCGTGGATTCAAATTTATTTTTACATTTGTGTCCACGAAGAGCACCTACCACTTAACAGCCTAGTGTTGAATGAAAAATATCGATAAAAATCACTGAACGTTTATTAATTAAATATATATACAAGCGTACCGCGGGTGAAACCGCGGGGCATAGCTAGTTAACTTGTATAAAGAATAGATAGATAAGCACTTTATTGTGTATCTTTGTAGTATTTATTGTGTTGTCTTCTTCTCGTAGTTGTTTTTGTTTTTCTGATATAATATGTATGTACGTGTTTATACGTAACCCTCTTTTTTGCCTCAATCGGGTAATGACTTCACGGTGCGTCGTTTTGCAATAACGTCACATACGTTCTACACCGTCATATAGCACACTTGCCCTTGTGATATACTTTAGGTATAGCAAAACAGTACTAATAAGATGTTACTATAAATACTTGTGTTTTTACACAATCTGTTAATTATACGTAACTACTACGGAAGTACTACTTTATAAGTCTATATTTAAGTCTCAAGTGGATGCAGCGGCGGCCTTGCTCATTGCGAGGCCCCTGGCAGCAGCAGATCTTTGCGAGGCCCTTTGTCCTTCGTCAAAAGTATGTGATGCGAAAGTAGGTCTGGTGGTTTTGTTAAGGTATTTGTCATGTTTGACGAGAAATGCTAGTTTTACAAATACATAAAATTTGAGTTTTAAAATATTTTACAAAGTCAAATACAGAGATGATACATTTTAAAATTGATGATTGCGATTTTTCCTAAGAAAGACTAAAAAAAGATAAAGTAAAAAAAATCCGCAAAAAATCCGGTTGTTGCGCGAGGCCCCGGGCGATCGCCCTGTTCGCCACCCCCTAAGGCTGCCGCTGAGTGGATGTCTTCAATTCGCGAGAGAATCGGTATCTTCTAGGCGCGCGTGCTCCGTCGTAGACCGCTTATTACAGAATAAAAAAATGTAAGACTGTGAAAAAGATGACCGAAATTCCGAAAAAAAACCGAAATCCCCCCCGAAAACAAATCCCGAATCCGAAATCTCCGAAATTTACCGACGAAAAACATTCGAGGGATTACAGTTTTTCTTAAAATTACAAAAGTATGAAAAATACAATGGTCTTGGTCGCATCATCTCAGTTCCGTAATTTGTATCTGATAGTATTGATTTATGATTTGTGTTATCTTAGATACAATTTGACGACCTGTTTGGCTCAGCGGTAATATATCCGCCTTATAAGCCAGAGGTTCCAGGTTCGATTCCCGGCCGGGCAGATGTTTGAATGACGAATTTAAATATCTGTTCTGGGTCTGGGTGTTAGTTGTCCTTGTCTTTGTGTTCCATGGCATCCGACACAGGATTTATCCTAGTGGGGAGTTATGAGTGTGAAATGATTTTTTTTTTAAATTTTAAAGTACCGCGCGCTTTAAAATACGATAGTTCAGAACCATCGCCATGCCAGTTTTCGCTTTTATCTTATTTTCCCGGGAGTGTTTTTGGGTGTTTTTCGATGTTTTTTTTCTGTATTAATTATAGCAAGGTTATCTATTGTTCCAGATCCCACATGTAGCGTCTACCGTGCCATCCGTCCACCGCACCCCACACCATGGGCCACGGGCCCTACCAGGCCGTCCGGCAGACGGCTCGCAGCCGGCTGCTGGAGCTGGCGCCGAGGATCTCAGGAGACCGCGTCCCGCTCAACGTGCTCATATCGCAGCAGGGGAAGCTTAATCATGGTAAGTACATGGTCTTCTTCTTCTTCTTCTTAGTCGTTTACTGTTGGCAAAGTGGTCGTGGTTGCAATGTAACACGGAGGCTCTTCGCTGTCGACGCCCCTTTCTGCACGTCTCGCAATGCTTCTCCATTTCTGGCGGTTGGTTGCATCGCGAGCACACTGAACCACGGTAGACTGCGTGGCCTTTTATGAGGTCCATCGAGTTGGTGATCGACCGCTGCGCTTTCCTTTAACTCGGCCTTGCACTACGAGTCTCTCTATCGAGTTCTCATTTCAGTACAGTAGTACGTTATAATAATCACAATCGTCCAGCCTCCAAATATTCGACAGAGTAACGCGAAGATTTCGATTTTTTTGCGAACATTTTAGCCGAAATACACCGAAATCGGATTATATACCTCTACATACATACTAGATCGATGCCTAAATGGAACAAATTGACGCTTGAATTTTGGCGCTTTTATAAATTGACGCGTGGTCGAGTACAGCGAATTCGATCTTGATGAAACTTTGCAGGCAGGTAGTTAATAAATAACACAGTTTTTAGATATGAATATGAGCAAAATTATATAAACACACTATCTTACTGTTTAAACCTAATAGAATCTATAACATAGATGTAAGACAAAAATGAATTTCAGATGTAGATTTAGATTCTCTATTGCCTATCCGTGCAGTGCAAGACGTCTTATAACAAGGTTATTTAGTCAAAGTTTAAGTCTAAAAGTTCAAGTCGATCTCAGTTTCTTCTCGGCGCGCGTGCTCCATCGTAGACCGCATCACATGCTGACCATTAGGCGAGATGGCTGGCCTTGGTGTCAGAGTTTTAGGCCGCCTGAAGATTCAGATTCAGAAATATTTAAATAATTATAATACTTTTGACGTGACAACGTCTAATAAATCGATGAACGCCGGCTGCACGCACGAAAAAGTGTCCCGTTACGCTCATTGTGACGTCACGATCGGAGCGAGAACAGTATGCAATCATTTCATCAAAAACCGACTTTACAGACAATCAATTTTTTTTTGGCCTCTGACATGGCTTGGCCATATCTACCTACAATTTTGCGTGTAATACAACCCGCGGTAGCGCTTTTTAAAAGGCAATCAGGCTGTATGTCATTGTTTAAGATAACCAAAATGTTGTAGTTTTTGGTTATCTCAATTAAGGGTTACACAAAAAGAGTGCACTAAGCCGAAAGGAAATCGTCACACTTATCACCTAACTACCTACTCTGTCAAAAAAAAAAAAATACGTACAACTAACGTAAAACCGCGAAATAAAATCAGCTGTTCCATACACGTACACTCTATTCAAATAGCAGCTGCCTTACTAAACCAGAGAAATGTAATTAAAAAAAAAATTTTTTTCGCGCATCAGATGCGTAATTGTTCAAGCTATCAGATGCATGAAGAAGCAGTTTTTTTTTAGTTACTTTGGCTTAGTAGAGCATTGTTGTAGTCCAATTAACAGTAGTGCAATGTCCAACGAGCTTCTTTCCGCTCAATACACTCGACGAGGTGTCCATAACCAATCACCGAAGTTAAGCAACGGACGACTCAGTCAGTCTCAGGATGGGTGACCGCAAATGGCATTCACAACTAAGCGCTACCAAGTATCGGATTACACTTTAAATTGAAGCTACTGGTTAGATAATCTCTTTATTGTTCACACAATAAATTACAGACAAAAAGGATCATAAAACTTAACTAGTGCAACCACTGGCGGCTTTATCGCTAAGAGCTGGTTGTTTGTTATACATATATGTACATTTACATTTGACGACCCGTTTGGCTCAGTGGTAATATATATAGATAGATAAGCTCTTCAAACCGTGTGGAAGGTCCTCAGGCGGTCTAAAAACTATGATGCAACCTCTCGGCCTATACCTACGATCTTACTTGCTAAGTACACCCTTTCCGCGTAACCCTGATTATGAAAACCGCCCGCCAGCGGCCCACTGACACGATACGCGCGCAACTCGTTGCGAAACTGCGCGTCCGTTTTTCGTAACTTTATTATGATTGGTGTAAGTTATAGGGGCTCGTTTAAGAGATAAGATAAGGTATTATATACTTGTATACAAGATATTGATCAAGATATTCTGCAGGGTTATAAAGAAAGGGTATGCTGAGCCAAAAGGGCTCATAGTACATCATTATGAACAACTTTTACTATGGGAACAAAAAAAATCAGCTGTTCCATAGAAAAAATGTTAATGACTGTCGACAAAATGATTGTATGGAACAGCTGATTTATTTTTCGCGAATTCCTGGTTGGTCCCTTAAAAGGGGTTCATAATGATGAGTACTAAGAGTATTTTTCGGCTTAGCATACCCTTTCCTTATAACCCTGCAGAATATCTTGATCAATATCTTGTATAGAATATAGAAAAAAATAGAAAAGGTGAGTATCTTTTTAGTTTCTTCCATTGAGGTACTGAGCACTAGATACGTAGATACTAGAGATGACTCCGTTGTACCGCGTGTCCCATTAAATTGGCCAATTCGTGACAATGTAAAATTAGCAATTCTTATAACTTGCTCCCCACAAAAACGCGATAAGTCAGTAACACATCATATTACATGCGCAGGCGCATTATTTAGAACCGAAATGCAAGTGAAAGCATTTCCGGTTAGCTCTCGAGATGAAGAGTCTGAACAAGATGAGTATTATGAAACCCGATTTTGAACAGGATTTTTATTTTTAGGTACTCAAAAAAGTACCCCACCGAAACTTTAAAAATTATAAAATACGTTCCAAAAAAAATTCGTTGAGAACGTGATCATTTTGAACTATTTTTACTATTTTAAATATGTTTTTTTTACAATTACTGATACTTGAATTATTGGTTTTTGTAAGACAATAATGACAATGACAATAGTTTTTTGTAACGTACCTACTAAAAAGCAAAACGAAAATTATGGGAACAACCACAAAAACGCCACAGAAAAATTTGAAAATTAATTTAAATAAAATAAAATTACAATATTGTTACTTAAGATATATTATTATACAAAACAAATTGTAAATACCAAAAATTCTTGATTATGCCCGATTAAATTTTAACGAATTTCAATTTTAATAGAGTCCTAAAACGTCGGTCCATAATAAAAATGATTCATTAATAAGTACTACTATGAACCTTCATGATTTTTATTAAAATCTTTAGTAATGTGCTTATTCGCAAGCGAAAGTATCGCACAAGTTATTAATCACTAACATATTTTACAACCTACACAATGAACCTACATCACATTTAGTTTAGTTCTGCTAACTAAACCGTTTTCACCGTGTCTAGTACCTTTTTTGGTGCATCTGCTGTATGGGATTTCATCTATTATTTTCGGCTTAGCTACGTTTCCTTACTACAAAATTTACGACTTCATGTGATACGTGGTGGTGTGGTTCTCTTTACGTAAATTGTATTTAGATTATAATTATACTTGACTGATTATACCTACTATTGTAGTTATTTTATACATTGATTTTTTGACATTGCAATTATTTTATAAAAAAATTTGACATTCTAATAATTTTATTTTCTTTGACATTTAATTTATTGTGTATTAATTTATTCGTAAAAATTGTATTTGACATTCATAAGTGTACATTGATGTATATTTGAATAAATTATTTTGAATTTTTTTAATAGGCATGACGACAGTATCAAAAAATCGCCGATTCAATGCTTTCAGGGGACTAGCCAGATTAAAAAAATTTAAAACACATGTTTAGTTTTATTTTTAAAAAACAGATTATTAAGATTTTCAATAAATTAAAACATTAAAATACAGCAATCGGCCATCTTGTCAGAAACAACGATCACAGCGTATGACGTCATGCCTAAGTGAACTCAGGTCATCCGCCGCTCATCACGCATAGACACAATGACATGACACAATGCCGTGACGTCAAATCGACGCCATGACACAAGCAAGCTGTTTTCGGGCACTGTTGAAAAAATATGTGAAAAATGGCTTTAAACTTCGTTAAACTTAAGTTTATTACCGAAATAAAGGCTTTTTTGTAAATAGTAAATGTGTACTCACATTATGGAAGAGGATTTTAAAATCTTTCGTCACGCCTATTATAGGTATGAATAGACCTACCCTAAATCTACTCAGTTGAATTCTCGCTCCCATATCTCAAAAAACGGAAATAAAATTATACAATTTCACTAGAAAACGGAAAGAATTAACATCCGTCAGATAACAAGCTGATAAATAACTATCATAGTCATTGAACCGTGAAAGTTGATTGCGGAGACTAGCGGTCGCCCGCGGCCGCGGTCGTCGGACTTACATCTCTAATATGAAAGTGAAAGTTTGTTGGTACGTTTGCTATTCTTTCACGCTGAAACGTCGATGTGGGTAAACTGACAATTTCAACTAATGCACTAACATCTAGCTTATAAAAATGTATCAGTTGTTCAATAAATATTTCTGAATCTGATTCTGAATCTGAATCTAAAAGAGCTTTTTTTTATGTAATTGAGTGACGAGACGAGCAAATCGCTCGCCTGATGTTAAACGTCACGTTTGCCCATAACAGGTCTGCGTCACCCAGAATTTTGAACTCGTAGAATTCAAGACCCTGCGCGGCACAGCACTGTGCTCGTCATCCTGAGATATAAGTTGAGCTATATGGAATGAAATTTTTACAGATAGTTTTAACTCGATAACTCTTACGAAGCGCTTTGATTCTATTTATTGTGCTAGAGATCGTACTGCTAGAGAGTGGAATGCTCTGCCCGAGTGGGTGTTTCCTGGTAGCTATAATCTGGGTGTCTTCAAGTCGCGAGTGAATCGGTTTCTTCTAGGCACGCGTGCTGCATCGTAGACCGCGGCATTGCTTACCATCATGCGAGGTAGCGGTCAATCATAGACTATCATAGAATTTTAACCAATCTTTCTTTTATTATTTAATAGATATATAGGCTTGCGTTGGACCGTCATTTCGCCTGATGGTAAGCAATAATGCGGTCTACGATGCAGCACGCGCCTAGAAGAAACCGATTTACTCGTGATTAGAAGACACCCAGATTATAGCTACCGGGAAACACCCACTCGGGCAGAGCATTCCACTCTCTAGCAGTACAAAAAAGGTGGAACCAAAGCACTTCGTACGAGTTATGTAGGTATGTTGGATTTGTTAAATGGAGTTTATGTTGGATAGATCACATAGGCTGTTTTTATCGTCTTCATTTTTGATCCGCGGGTGAAAAAGCGGGGCACAGCTAGTTTCTCATACATTCTCTTTTAGCATTGTCTGCTTGTCATATGCATGTCAAAATTGACATGGAAATGGTGCGGTAGCTTATTATGCGTGTTTAAAGTTGTTATTCTGTTTGTGTGTAATCGTCATCATTGACGACCTGTTTGGCTCAGCGGTAATAATATCCGCCTTATGAGCCAGAGGTCTCACGTTCGATTCCGGTCGGGCAGATGTTTGAATGATGAATTTAAATATCTGCTCTGGGTCTGGGTGTTAGTTGTCCTTGTCTTTGTGTTCCATGGCATCGACACAGGGTATCCTAGTGAAGAGCTGTGAGTGTGAAACGTTTATTTATTTTTTTATCCCATACTGACCGTGTACCTTCGATCTAAAGTACAAAATTCAATCCTAACTTAAGGTCAGTCCTCGTAGGGCTAAGAAAGTTGTAATACAACATTCCTCTATACACAAACACCAAACTACCGGTCAAGTAATCATAGAACTACATCACAAGGTGACAGAAACCTTGTGTCAAAGTGACAGCTACAGGTCGCTTGTTGTTCAGGTTTAGGCACGTCTTCCACTGGGAAACTACGAAAATATCGATTACGATTTGACGTTTGGCTCAGCGGTAATATATCCGCCTTTTAAGCCAGAGGCCCTGGGTTCGATTCCGGCCAGGCAGATGTTTGAATGATGAATTTAAATATCTGCTCTGGGTCTGGGTGTTAGTTGTCCTTGTCTTTGTGTTCCATGGCATCCGACACAGGGTATCCTAGTGGAGCTATGAGTGTGAAACGTTTATTTATTTAATAATAATAAATCCCGAGCGGGTGTTTCCCGATAAATATAATCTGGGTGTCTCCAAGTCGCGAGTGAATCGGTTTCTTCTAGGAGCGTGCTGCATTGTAGACCGCATCATTGCTTACCATCAGGCGAGGTAGCGGTCAAACGCAAGCCTATGAATAAAAAATAAATGAAAAAAAACATTTATAATCTTTAAAAGTAACTCAGTTGTAGTATTATGAAGAACTTTTACTATGGGACCTACTCGTACATTGAAATTGCGAAAAAAGCTGTTCCATACTTCCATAGAAAAATGTCAATGACACTTGACAAAATGTATGGAACAGCTGATTATTTTCGTGAATTCCGGGTTGGTCCCACAGTAAAAGTTGTTCATAATGATGAGTACTATGAGCCCTTTTCGTCTTAGCACACCCTAAAATAAATGAGCGATTTGCTCGTCTCGTCAACCAATTCCATAAAATAAAATAAAAAAACCCTTTCCATACCATGTATTAGTTTTTCGACCACACACTTAGAAAACGTTAACCCCGTCCAAACCAACAAACACCCAAACAAACAAACTTTCTCATTTACAATAGTGTAGTGATAAACTTTCTCCATTTTGCATGTCCGATAACGTTGCCATTGAACTTGGAACATTATCGCGACTCCGGTTTTTTATCTAATAACCACACGAATGTGTAATAAAAGTGAATGATTGGGTATTTTGTAACTGGCAACTTTGGAATAAACTTTTTGCTGTGATAAAATAAGTTGGGATGAAAAATTTTTTTGATGTGTATTTTTTTCACTCTCAAAAAAGTATCTACGTACTATACAGGGTTATTTATAAAGGGTATGCTAAGCCAAAAAGGGCTCGTAGCTCATCATAATGATCAACTTTTACTATGGGACCAACTCGAAATTAGCAAAAAAAAATCAGCTGTTCCATAGAAAAATGTCAACAAATGACACTCGACAAAATGTATGGAAAAGCTGACTTTTGTTCACAATTTCTGGATTTGTGCCATCGTAAAAGTTAAGTACCTATATACATAATTATGAGTACTCTAAGTCACTTCTGGCTTAGCGTACCCTTTCCTTACATCCCTATATATTTGAAACAAATGAACCTATGCAGGGTCCTTATTTTGGCAAGTGAGCTAATATCTCGGTGTTATACCCTTTCCATAACCCTGTATTTCGTGACTTGTCAATAATCGAAAACAAACCGTATTACAAAATGTTATTCGAATAAACCGAGACATTGAGTTACATAACTAACGTTTATAAAAACTACCTGCATAAATTATAGCCGACGACGCGACGACGCGACGACGGCGACGCGGCGACGCGGTCTGGACTTTAGAGTTCCGCGCGAGAAAAACGTTACTGTACAGTACAAAATAAATATTGGGCGTCGGCACACGTCGGAAACAATCTTTTTGCATCTTATACATTGTTAGTATTACACTAGCTACGCCCTGCGGTTTCACCCGCTTATTTTTTCAAAGATATTAGAAAGAAGAAAATAACTGTAATTTTTTTTTGAGTTTTGCCGAGACGAACAACAATTGATTTTTATTTATAACAAAGAAGATAATTAACACGAAATTATAATAAAACCATATTTATTTAGCACAATCAGACATACCTACTTCTACATTTAGATTTCATATTAGTAGAAAGGATTACAAGAACTGAAAATTAAAAAAGAGAATCAGATAAAACAATCAGACCAGTCAAGGATTTTTATACAATCACTAACTATAATTTAAATCAATTTGTAACTTTCAAACAAAATAAATTATACGTACATTCATTTATTTTCCACAATATGATTCGTCAATGATCAATACATTTACCGTAACCATGACGTCAATACGGACTTTTTGGGAAAACTTCCGATGATATCAAGGCGCCGGAACCAATAAAAGATTGTTTGGCGATTAGCAGAGCAAATATAACCTGTGGCAATGAACTCAAACCATTTACTTGTTTTTTTTTTAACCAGAATATTAAGCTCAAAACATTATACCTAAAAGAAGAGAAAAAAGATCAGACATATAAAAAACTAGATATACGTAAGTAATTACGACGTTTATTGGACCTGTTTCTATAAATCATAGCCATAGCCGTTGAAATAATAAAAAAAATGTGAGCCGTCACGGGACGCCTGGCAGATGTGAAACATCGACATTATTTTGAAAGTAATATGCAGAACACAAAACCGTTCGAAAATTGAAACTCAATTAGGTACGCGCGTCGTCATTTATTTATTTGCTTGAATACTGCACGCCGCCGTGGCGACGCGTCGCCACGGCATGCGTCGCCATGCCAGAAATCGGTTTTACGTGCGCCAATAGATGTTTCACATCAAAAAGTTGAATAATTTACTTTTAAATACTCGCTTATGCATGATTTTGAACGAATCTTTACACGAATTTCAAAAATGAAAACTTAATCTAGAAACTTTTAAAATCCTTACTACAGAAAAAACTATTGAATTAAAATTACGCCCAAGTATCTCGATTTAAGGATATAAGAAGAGAAGATAAACATGAAACATTAGTAACAAAAAAAAATCATTTCTACGGAACCCGTGTGATGTAAACCACTTCCCACTTGGAAATGTATATTTTTATGCAAAAAATTCACAATCGGTGAAAGACCTAGCTTGACCTAGTAGCACAGATTAAATATTATAATTACAGCTAAATGTTGTATAATATAATGTATATTATACATTTGATTTACATTTTATTCAGACTTGTATTGTGGCTTATTTTTAACGAGTGAATCAGTATTTTGTAACCGACTGCCAAAAAAGAGACGGTTCTCAATTCATCTGTTTGTTGGTTTTTTTTTGTGCCAGTCAAAGTACATCAGCAAAACTGTCCATAGCTGGTACCGGCCTCAAAAATAATTAATCTATTATTTCTTTAGTTGTATTTAATGCTCTTTGCTTTGAACTTGTTAAAATATTGTTTTCTACTTTTTTGTTTAAGTTTCCACAAGTAGTCTTGAAGTAGGTTTTAGTTTTTATTGTAAAAATAATTTATTTTAAAATAACGTTTCACATAGTAGCTCTCCACTAGGATTTCCTGTGTCGGATGCCATGGAGCACAAAAACAAGGACAACTAACACCCAGACGCAGAGCAGAGATTCAGATTGGTTCCTTCTAGCGCGCTTCTCAATCGTAGACCGCATCGTTGCGTACCATCAAGCAAGATGGCGGTCAAACGCAAGCCTATTACTGATTAAAAAAACTTTAAACTCATCATCCAAACATCAGCTCGGGAAACGAACCCGGGACTTCTAGCTCCTGAAACTGCTGCCACTGAGCTAAACCGGTTAACAAGAAAGGGTGTGATAAAGGAAAAAAAGGCGCATTAAGGGAATTTTGGTAGCATTTTCCTTCCTTTCCTCTGCGACAACAATGCGGCAATGTACACCATGCCTAATCTTTTCAGTCTTTCAGGGGCCATAGCGTAAACACTCAGTGTAAGCCTGAACTGAAACGCGTTGGTTTTTATCGCTTAAAAATTTACTTATGCAAAGCCGAAAACGGCTCATAGTACTCATAATTATGAACAATTTTTACTGTGGGACCAAACCTGAAATCGCGACAAAAAGCAGCTGTTCCATACATTTTGTCGAGTGTCATGGACATTTTTCTATGCAACAGTTGTTTTTTCGCGATTTCAGGATTGGTCCCAAAGTATAAGTTGTTCATAGTGATGAGTACTATGAGCACTTTTCTTATAGATGATCTTCTTTCTCTTTTTTGTTCTCTTTCTGATTTTCTTTATTTTCTTATATGGGAACTCTTACACAACTTAACCTATTTCAAAAAAATGGATAGGTGCTCTTCGTGGACTAGGCTGGGTGCTCTTCGCGCAAGTGCTATTCGGACGGGTGCTCTAGGTGGACTACCTCATTTCTTCACCTTAACCTTAACCTAAATCTAAGTACTATAAGTACTATGAGAGATATATCATCTATTACGGAAAACCGTCAAAATGCAAGCAAATCCAGCGTAGTTACCTATCTATCAACGATATGACGGACGCCAGGTTCGTAGAAGCGGTCAGACTGGTTCTGATTCGTATTTATTTTGTCGAAAGTAGGTTAAACGGACGCGTGGTAGCGTAGGCATTTAGTTATTTACATTACAACACTCGATGGTCGGCTGTTAGATTTTCATGATTTTTGCATAGCGTGCGTAATATTGCGATTATTAGCCTCAGATGGAGCTGGGAGGAAAGATAGAGCACTGCATTAGAATTGGGTGAAGCCAAGAACTCCTTTTTTATCGGGAATAAATCCGCGTTTAACAACTCGCCTCTTGGTAAGCGACGTGGTCGAAGATGAAGCACAGACTTAGATATATCTATTCACTCTGACCTTGAAAAGCCTAAGGTTGTATCTCTCAGGAAATAAGGAAGCCGGCAGTTTGTTTGTATTGTTTTATTCCTCTACTTGCGCGTACTTGCAAGCCCTACAGTGCCGCGAGTAGGGGAGTGATATGTCAATGTGCTCGTCCTGTGTACGCGCAAAAGTAGAGGAGTACTTGGTTTTATCCAAATCTGACGCTATGCTCCATCTTTTCATTAGGTTTATCTCAGTCGTCTCATCAGCAAAAAATCAAAATCAAAGGCAAATAGAAGATTAAACATCTTATATCTCAGGGTGACGAGCGCAGTGCTGTGCCGCAGGGGCTTGAATTCTAAGAGTTTAACATTCTGGGTGGCGCAGACCTGTTTACGGGCAAACGTGACGTTTCAGGCGAGCGATGTGCTTGTCTCGTCACTCAATTGTATAAAAAGTTGGTGTCCATAGCCTTATGGGCCAATTCTCATATCATCTGCAATGAACTTCACAATGAAGCTCACTGGTGATCTTTGCCAGTGGGCTCCGAAGATTCGGGCACTGCGATGGATTCCTGCTTTGTTAGTTGTTTGCCGATACTATTTATAGCCGATACTCATATATTGTCTTGACACACAATTTAGCTCTCATATGCTTCAAAGTCATAAAGATAGAAAATTGGAGGCAAGAGTGACGTCATCTCGGCTTTAAGAAACGCCAGAGCCCATTTCGAATTTCATGAAGCCAAAATCGAACACCGGAAAAGTTAGATCAAATCGCAAGGATTCCTCGGCCCTTGAGACTATCTCCATCACTCTCACTTTTACGACATTTTAATGAGAGCGACAGTAACCGAGATAATATCTCAATTGCCATTTTTACGATCGTCGACCCATCTCGCCGCCAGACAGGCTAAAACAACTTAGTAATAATTTTTATTTACAATGTAAAGTTTTATGAATGAATTTATTTCATTCATTTTATTAATTACTTAATACTTTGTATGTTAATAAAACTAGATTATTTTACGGTAGAGTAATTGATGGTTTTTAATTTAGCTACATTTTAATTTGACACGGTCAATGACCTATTGCAATACGCTGTTCCGATTCTTTTATCAGTTAAAAGTCTCCTGATGCTGGTTTTTATTCGATTGTTTAAAAGGAGGGTAAATCTTTTTTTCTTTTTATGCAACTGATTGGCAAAAAAATGGATTGGCGAGATGAGCAAATCGCTCGCCTGATTTCGGGTAAATATAATATTATGATATATGTTTGTATGTATGTAAAAGTGTTAATAACAGCCCCATCAATATTAGTAGGTGAGTAGCTGTTCCATACATTTTGTCGAGAGTCCTCGACATTTTTCTATGGAACAGCTGTTTTCGAGATATCTTGGTTGGTCCCATAGTAAAAGTTGTTCATAATGATGAGTACTGGTTTTTACAGGAATTGGGGTTTTTAGGGTTTCATGTTATATAGTAATTGCCGCGTTGGCTGCAGTTATTTTTTTTTTTTTCAATGGAATGATGACACTGGCCAGTAGCTTAGACTAAAATAATTTATTTTAGTCTAAGGTCAGTAGTGGTTTTTTTTGCCTTGATATTTAAGAGTGGTATTAAAAAATTATGCCAACAATTTACGAAATTATGAATGGTTTTGGAATATTGGCAACGTTTTATTTTTTTAATTTTCACATCAAAATTAAAATAAATAAATAACAACACACACAATACACATAGACACATACACATACATTAGACTAAAAAAGCAGTAAATTGAATGTGAAATAGCAATCCACAGAAATGCATGCACTGTATAGTGCAACAAAAAAATGGTTTTTGTTGAGTTTATGATGCAATTTTAGGGTTCCACGATCGTTCAAAATACGATAGTTCAGAACCCTTGACATGCGAGTTTCGGCAGATTTATTTATAACTAGCGGCCCGTTCCGGCTTCGCACGGGTAGACATTCATTTTTTAAACATTTTGGGATAAACGTAGAGTACTTACCTAAATGTGTTTTGATGATATTTGAGCACGCAATTCAATGTCAAATGTTACATTAAAAAAGTTTACATTGTCCAAAGCGCTAAGTATTCTTAAATTTTCTAATTTTTCGCGTAATTTTTTATTTATTTATTTTTTTCATAAGATTTATATACGAGTAGAGTAGCTACTTAAAATTACAGTTATTTTCTCCACTGATTCACAATTTAACCGTAAACTTGACGGTCAAGGTTACAACAACCAATTACAACAATAAACACTTTATCCACAAAGTTTGAACTTGAGACAAGAATTTAAAATAACTTTTACTAATTAACGCGTTAATTAATTGTAAGATAAGTAGGAATGCTAAGTGAGGATGCTAATAAGGTTGTAAGGGGCTATTTGAGAAAGAGATAGCGATATGCTTTCGCGTGCAGATGAAAAGAGATTAATGGTGTTATGGTGTAAAATCACAACTCAAATTAGGCAAATAATAAATTAAATTATACTGGGTAATACAGAAAGGGCATGCTGAACCGAAAGGGCTCATCATTGTGAACTACTTTTACTATGGGAGCAACGAATTCTCGAAGAAAAACAGCTGTTCCATAGAAAAATGTCAACGACACTCGATAAAATGTATGAACTGCTGGCTTTTTTTTCGCGAATTCCGGGTTTGTCCCATAGTGAAAGTTGTTCAAAATGATGAGCCCTTTTCGGCTTAGCATGCTCTTTCTGTAAAACCCTATAGATAATTTCAATAAAACTAGCTTACGAATATATAACAAAACAAAAATGAATAAAGAGAAAAAAAGAAAATGAAGTTTCATGTTTGTTCAGTCATACATACCATTAAACTAAAAACATGAATCAATTAGGAGATAAAACTTGTCTTCGGATCCGGAGTGTCGTAGGCTTCATTACCTATGCAGTTTGATTTTCATTTTTCTTTGAATACTTGGGAAAGCGTGGCATTTAGACCGCAACATCACTTTCTATTAGATGAGTTAAAGTTTGTTCAAGCTATTAAAACAAATAAATAAATGACCAATAATAAGCAATAACCAATAATAATAATAATATTGTTTGAAAACCATAAGATGGATTGATAGGGAACTCTTTAAAAAGTGCCCACCTAGCCTAGTTGCAATCTATAACCTAAACGCTATAGAAAGCTAGGACAATGTTGGGAAAGACATTTCAATAATCTATTTATACAGGGTTATTCATAAAGGGTATGCTAAGCCGAAACGGGCTCATAGTACTCATCATTATGAACAACTTTTACTATGGGACCAAACCGTAAATCGCGAAAAAACAGCTGTTTTACATTTTGTCGAGTGTCATTGACATTTTTCTATGGAACAGCTGTATGTTTTTTGCGAATTCCGGGTTGGTCCCATAGTAAAAGTTGTTTATAATGATGAGTACTATGAACCCCTTTTAGGCTAGCACACCCTTCCCTTATGACTCTGTAAATAAAGATGTATAAAGTTTATTAGGTATATAATATAAAATACTAGCTGACCCGGCAAACGTTGTTTTGCCATTTAAATTATATCTAGTGACTATTAAAAAATAGGGGTTGGTGATTGAAGGGTGAAAATTTAGAGTTGTATGTATTTTTAATGCCACATTATAAAATAATAAAAAAATAAAAATTTCGTCCAAAAAATTAAAAACAAATGTTTGAGGTGGACAACCCTTATCACTTAGGGGTATGAAAAATAGATAGTAGCCGATTCTCAGACCTACTGAATATGCGTATAAAATTTCATAAAAATCGGTCAAGCCGTTTCGGAGGAGTGGGGTAAATAACATTGTGACACGAGAATTTTATATAACATAAGATATTATTTCAGACATAAATCTCTTCAACACTTAAACTTGTTTAACATATATATTGATTCCAACTGACGCACGCGTGTCTGTTTGTATTAACTATTTACACAATCTCAGATCATTTGGTTATGAGTGATCATCTTATTATCTAAATATCTTAGTTGTGCGTTTTATAATATAACTGTTGACAAGGCTAGGTGTTCGACCGAAGCTAAGTGGGGATATGGTCGGAGTGGTAAACAAAAATATAGCATGGGAAGTAGGGAAAATGTTGGAAAATTTGAACAATTCAGGTTATTTTTGTGTATTTTAACCGACTTCAAAAAAGGAGGAGGTTCTCAATTCGATTGTATTTTTTTTATGTTTGTTACCTCATAACTTTTGACTGGGTGAATCGATTTTGATGATTCTTATTTAATTAGAAAGCTGACGCTTCCCGTGTGGTCCCATTTCAATTAGTCCAGTTCTGATAATGGTATCCATGAGAAAACCATATAAGTCTTAAATTTGCATTAAGTACGTGCGCGATAAATAGATGAATAACTCAATAGTCGGTCTCTTGAAGTCGGCTTTTGTTTTTTTTTGTACAAATAATTAATGTTTATTTTTTTTTTCGGTAAAAGAATGTTGCTCAAAACGATTTTCTTATATTATTCTACTAATTAAAAAAAAACAAAATACAAAAAAAAAGAACAAGAAAAACAAATAAAAAATACAACTAAAAAACAAATAAAAAAAACCAATAAAATAAATAAGAATAATATGCAAAACCTAGTATTTGAGTACGTACCTATGTCATGTTATACATATTATTATCAAAAAATGAATAACAACAAAATTATTACAATTGAATTGTTTAATAAGTTATTAAAAGTATATTATTTGTTATGGCGTCCAATATTTTGCCTTACACAAGTCCAAAGTATCGCAAGTCTAACACTATAACAATAGAACAATACAAACGTCCTGAGAAAATTGACGATTTGCCAGCCGCGTGACTAGTCTATTACTTTTCATTATTACTATCTACAGCCCCCGGGTTTAGAACTAACTGATGAACAAAACTAAGCAGCCCAGAATTTACATTATACCCCATTTAAGCCCCTTAGGGGTTGAATTTTCCAAAAATTATTTACTAGTTCTCACGTACGGTGGACTATTTTTCTTCATATTTGGTGATAGGCTTGCGTTTGGCCGCCATCTCGCCCGCTGGTCTACGATGCAGCACGCGCCTTCAAGAAACTGATTCACTGGCAAATTGAAGACAATTCTGTGCACAACTTTAAGTTTTAGGGTCCAATATTGAAATTTTCTAATTTCCAAACAACCGTTAATCCTTTTTGCTTGTTGAAAACTGCAAAAACTATCATAACCTCTTAATCCATTAGTAAAACCACACGAAATACTGTCTAGCCCATTCTATAATACTATCGGACTCCCATTCTACTATCGTTTTATGGTTGAAATACCAAAAAAACTCGTATGAAGCGCTTTGATTCCACTTTCATTGTGCGTACTGCTAGAGAGTGGAATGCTCTGCCCGAGTGGGTATTCCCCGGTAGCTATAATCTGGGTAGCTTCAAGTCCCGAGTGACTCGGTTCCTTCTCGGCTCAAGTGCTCCATCGAAGACCGCATCATTGCTTACCATCAGGCGAGATGGCGGGCAAACGCAAGCCTATCACAGTCGCAAGCCTATGAAAACTGTTTAGTATTTTTTCGACATCTTGCACAGAAGCACACACAACCGACTTTGTTTTATATACAAAGTATGTGCCTATAGATAGAGATGTGATATACACACACTTTGCTTTCCGCATTCCGATGACTCTGAGTTTGACCCTGATGGGTAGGTGCGTGCTTTTGTCTTCGATTTTTGTTAGAAAATAGAGAGTGAGTGAGATCCTCATAAAATTTAATTAAGTAATCGATTTTAATGAAACAAAACCTTTCGGTATTCGGTATTATTTACGTCCTTTGATCTTTTTCTCCTTGATTTGTTTATATTTAACTTCTCTACTCCTCCAGTTTTCTTTTGTCCTCTCTTTAACTGTAACAATTTCGAAATATTTGCTAATTAATTAATCGTATAAGTTCAAGTTTCCAGTAAAACATAAATCCCTAGTTACTAAAAATACATTTTAAAAAAGGTAAAAGCAATGCAACGCGATTTAGTCGCAGATCTCACAACAGATCAGATCTCAGATCAGCTGATTGAGTCAGCAATTCTCCAAACAGATCTTCGTTAAAAACCCTAGCAGGGCCAAAAAAGGTCGTAATTCTTACAATTTGATTTCAGAACGATGTCCTACTAATGTTATGAAAAAAAAAATGTGTGCGTGTGTGAATGGTATACCTATTACTATCACACGTCCCCGTAACTACTAAGCCGATTTTGATAATATTTATGAGCTAGCTTATGACTGGATTAATACACTTTCATTATCACTGTTCTTCATCATCGCATGGGTGAAACCATGGGGCATAGCTAGTATTAAATACCCATCTAAGACTAGTAATTTAAAACCATAATTTTAAACGATTTTTTGTCATTACATTATGCCAATTTTAGAAAACTGGAACAACGTACAAATATTTTTACATAACAAATATTTTCAACGGCTTGCATAGCTATTTTAACCACATTCAATACTAAAATAAATAGCCGTAAATTTCAAAAATTCGCAAAATGATGTCATACCTTATTATTGGTAGAAGAGTCGTAATTCAAACAAGAAATTCCTACAGTACATGAATCAATAGTTTTTGCTTGACTATTCATATTTTTAAGCTAATTAGCGATATTTGTCATGTTAATAGGTTTTCCCTTATACCTTTGCCTTTTCATATGTCAACCTACCTTATTAATTATAAAATGATTTGCTAAATCCACCTAATGAAGAGTAGTTTTTTGTTACATTATTTTTAGCTTTGTCATCGTGTGCTAGAAAAATGAGTAAATAATTATTTAAGTGACTCAGTTTTGAACTTTTAAAATCAATAGACTGAAAATGTTCTTATTTTGCAATACATTTTTAGTCTAATATTGCTGAGAACGTACTTAAAAAAGTGACTCATTCAACATTTTAACAAAATCAAATGATTAAGTTAAAATAACTAACATATGGCTTACGGACAATGCTTAGCCTAAATCTAGTCTGGAAGCATAAAACTTTGCACAGGGGCTGTATCGTGATCGTGAACTCTTATCGCAAGCCTAAACCATCAGCTCTGTCAGCTAGGGAAGAAATGAGACAAAAGTTCACACTAAGGCCACACAAATTCGAAAGTGATCACTAAAAAACCATTTCCCAAAATTCACCTCTCGAAGGAGTTTAAATAGGAAATGACGCAAGCTCCTCGCACAAAGTCGCTAGCAACAGCTAGTCATCTCATAAATATTAATGGCGTGTTATTTTGTAATAAACACGATTGTCCATGCTTAATTGATGGCGAGTCCATGATTTATTACAGCTAAATGAAGGAAATGTAATATGCCGTCTCATATTACAACACAAAGCATTTGCATTTGCATTTGTGTTTGTGTTTGTTTTGTTTATTCATGTTTATTCTACAGTTGTAAAGGTACGGCCCTATCGGCTAACTTCGCTGTTCTTCGATTCTGGTTTCACGAAATCCGAAATGCAACAATCTAGCTTTTCTTAAGCGCGTGACGTCACTATGGCTTTCAAGTTTTAAAGAATTTTAAAAATTCATTAATAAATAAATAAAAATCTTTATTTCAGGCGAGTTACCCATATCTATTGCGTACGAGAACAAAATACAAAGTAAATATAAAATACTAAAATTAAACATAAAAGGTTAAAACGTGTATAAAAAATCACAGTCAGTCTGTCATTTTTTGTTCGAACTCTCATTAATTCATTTTTTTTATTTTTCATTTTTTTAACCCTAAAATGTTGACAACTGTTTAATACCTGTAAATTACAAAAGTTAATATGATTCTATGATCTCAAATCCTTCTAAAAAAAGTATCCTAGTGATTCTGTTAATTTAACTGTTAAAATGTTAAATGTATTTACTGAACTATTTAAAGCAACTGTAACCAACTTCTTCTTCAGTCGTTCCCTCATTTCTGAGGATCGTGGTCACCGGAGCCTCTTAGCCGGGTAATCTGTCTCCATCTATTCCGGTCCGACGTTGCCCTCACCGCCTGCTACAATTTAGAAGAGGAGGTGACTTTCACTTGGTCAGACCATCATCGTGTTGGCGACCGGCCTCGTGCTCTCTTGCCTTCGGTATTGCCAACAATGACCAAGCTTTTCAAGGTTGCCATCTCCTCTTCGCATTAACCAACAAATCATTTTAAAACATACTGCAATTGAATGTTATAATTCTTCTCGACACTTATCAATAAAACATTTCAATAATTCAATAAATTACAATTTTAAATATGCAAATAAACAAACAATGCATACTTTTATGTCGGAAACATTCAGGTACATAATATTGTGTATCTTAAATAATTATTACCTACACAGGGTATTAAGGAAAGGGTTGCTAAACCGTGAAGGGCTCATAGTATTTATTATTATGAACAACTTTTACTAAGGGACTAAGAGACTCTGAAATCGAGGAAAAATACCAGTAGTTTATGGAAATATGTCAATTAACATTCGGCAAAATAGAACAGTTCATGTTTTTTTCCGATTTCATGACCCGTAGTAACCGTTGGTCCCATAGTAGAACTTGTTCATCATGATGAGTACTAGATAAGAAGTATGCGTATGTGATAAGAACTATGAGTATGTGATAAGAACTATGAACCCCTTTCGGTTTAGCATACTCTTTCCTTATAATTCTTTATTCTTTACTATTTAAAAGCTTTTATTTAACTTGCAATGTATGTAAGTACCATGTTTGTTCGGGTGGAATCTTGCAACTGAATTTTGATCCACTGCCCGAAGTTAGATTAAGCTGAAATTTGGTATACGTGTGTAACTCCGGCGACAATGCAATAAAAGCTTGTTTTTTATATTTTTAAAATTACTTTTTCTAAAGGAAAATGTTTGAAAAAAGCAGTATCAATTAGTACTTTCAAACACTTTTCAAAAGAAATACATAATAATGTACGAATTGTACGAGGAGTTCTTTTTACAGGTGTTATTTACACTAGCAGTGGTAAACTTTGTCTATATTTTGCTAATATTATAATTGTTGGAAATCCCCTCCTTTCGTACCAGTATTCAAATATTATTAACCAACCTTTGCTCTCCTATATTTCGTAAACTTATTGACGGAAACTTCTAGGCTAACTTATAATTAATGGTAAAATATAAGTGACTTTGCAACAATAACAACCAAACATGTCATCATCTTTCAATGTCTTCTGGGTCCAAGTTATGTCAAGTTTTTTAAAGTTGCCTGGAAGAGGTGGCTTTTTGCGATAAAACTGCTAGTCGTCGTAGCTTAGTCGTGGTAGGTTTATTCATTGATTAATTTGTTAATTTGGGTTGTTTGCTTAGACACCTTAAATAATTATTCTAAGAGGTACCTACTTCATCATTATGATCAATATTTACTCTGGGACCATCGATTTAGTATATAATCCGACTTCGGTGTATGGGACCAATTCTGAAATCAAAAAATAAATTATCAGCTGTTCCATACATTTTCTCGAGTCGAATTTTTTGAGCAGCTGATATTTTTCCTCGATTTCAGAGTTGGTCTCACAGTAAAAGTTGTGCAAATTTAATTTTTGATTCCAATCCTTCCAACCTTTATAACTGTATTTATAGTATTTTTAAAGGTCAAACATGATGAAAGATGAATTAAGTGCTGTGATATTCTAGAATATCGATAAAGTGTCGGACTAGGCTGTTAACCTGTATGTTGAAGTTAAAATTAACTCCGTCGCAATCCATAATTTGCAAGATAGCAAGGACGACTAACTCAACATTAGCAAATCTGTTTAATTCAAGACCATTGTTCAAACAACATACCTACGATAAATCCAACTAATATTATAAATGCAAAAAGTGTGTGGAAAAGTATGTGTTTGTTACCACATATCTCTTTAATTACCAAAATAATTTTAATTGATTTCGAAAACAGATAGATACTTCTGGTATAGGTGTTTAGAGGTGGCGGTGACCACTTATCAGGTGGCCCGTCGCTTGTTTGCCTGCTATTTCAAATATAAAACGCTTATGTCCTGGATTACCACATAAGCCACTTTTCATTTTCATCGCCGATTTTCACCACGCCGGTAAAACCGCGGGGCGCAGCTGGTAAATAAATACATACAGAGAAAATATTGTGCAATCATTATATTGTAATGAATTTTATAACAATTCTTCTAGACATGCTCGGTTCATGAACTCTACACTTATCGCCTCATTGTAGTTTTTCTAAATTTCCGGGATCAAGGTTGACTTAAAATGTATATTATATTATTTGAATAGGTATTTAAATGAAATAATGATAGAATAAATCCTTACCGACAGTCTTTGAAATTATGGATTCAAAATCGCCAATTAAACGTGCTATAAATATAATAATTAATTTATAAGCGTTTGTTCGCAAAAAGCAACTAAATTGCTTTTTGTTTTAATTATGATAGATTTTTTTTTTGTATCTTTTTTATTTATACAAATAAAGTACAAGGTCTATTGTTACGACTAATCTTTTAGCCCTGCTTTAACGCAGCAAAAGATCAAAAAATTACCGTAAGCAAAAATACCCCGGATTTTTGAAACGCATCCCTATTTATAGTGATGTCTCAAATTTTTATTCACTTACCTATGCTATCCCATATCGTGACAAAAATCTATCTCGCTTAGAAACAAAAAACTGAACTTAATATTATATGAAAAAAAATCATTCCTGTTGAATTTTTAAAGAACAACTAGGTAGTAGGCACTGGTCGGGCTCTTTTGCAGAGCTCACCTGGGGAAGTACCACACATTTGCCAGTTATTCCACCGCCAAGCAGTAATGTGCAAACATTACTGTGTTCTGGCTGAAAGGGCAATGTGAATGGCAATGCAAAGTTTCCTTCCAGTGAAACAGGGCAAAGCATAAAAAAATAGTAAAAACCTAAGTAACCGGTAGCTGTACATTCTTGCCTAACTAACGGGTTATCGAAAACCACTCCGTCTGGTCCAAGTAAACAATCAACGTATAATTACCAGAAATTCAATTAAATTCAAACAACAACTCCTGTTTTGATAGAATACAGGGTGTGTTCGGTTGGATAAGAATTTCAGTAAGTAGGTACATTATGTCGAACTAGCTGTCAGACAAGTTTGACATTTGTTTGCTATCTCTCTCACGCATTGAAGATATAAATGACCGAGTGGAGATAAAAAAAAAATTGGGCACTGAGAAAGTACTAGCACTAGTTTTTAGGGTGAGAACCATATATTTAGACTAGCTGACTCGACAGACGTTGTCCTGTCAAAAGCCATTGCGTAACTATAGCAACCGTAGTATGTTGATGCTAACTTGTCAATTTATAGTAAAAATTATCAGTATATATATAATTTGCAATAAATTAAAATTGCGACTACAATTTGAGATTTAAACTATCCTATCTCTCAAGTTGGATCGAACTGCACATGGTGTGCGAATTTTATTATAATCGGTTAAGTGGTTTAGGAGTCCATTGAGGACAAACATTGTGACACGAGATTTATATATATTAAGATAGTTGTCACCGTAAAAACTGGTGCTAAACATCGTGGGTACTTTTTGGTGATTATCAGTATGCTCCGTACTTTAGGCGAATTCATCGGAATTTTTATGGCCATTTTTCTCAGTGTTGAAAGCACTTACTAAAGTAATTTTCAATATTCAACCCCCAAAGGAGTGAAAAGGGGGTGACCATTTTTGTATGAAAAAAAAACTATGCGTAGTTACACTACATTGTTTGCTATGGCTACGCGGGCAAATCCGTGAGCTCAAGCTGGTCTATGACACAATTCTTTAAAACTTCCTTTTTAAACTATTTTAACTAGCTATTTTCAAAATCCATCTGTCTGTGCAAATAGCATTTAAAAACTACTGAACAGAACAGATCTTGCGGTTTCAAAAGAATATCATTAAAGCATTCAGAAGCCAAAATAAGCGGATTTCATTTAAACATGGACCTTTTTATTCAAACGAAGCGCTGTGGTTTGCGGTGAAGTCGGAGCTTCAGTTGGAGGGCCTTCGTAAGTAATCGTAAATATTGAAGTTAAAGAGATTTTCAATGCGATAGCAATTAGTAATTTAATCGACTATGATAAAAAAAAATTGTTTTCAAGCTTTGAAAATCAAATATTTGACAAACGGTACCTAATCACGCTTCATCGTTTTCAAAGAAGCAAATATATTTTGCGTATAGTACGAGTATGTCCTTATTCGAGGGCAAACGTAAAATGAGAAATAATTTAAATAAATCATTGCTATGATTCTCCTGCCCTCCTTGCCAAGGGGTAGTTTTATGATCGCAAGCGCTATAAAAAACTAAGAAAATATATCTTTTTCTTGACCACTTACCATACAAGACAAAAAGATAAACAAATATAATTTCCTCTTATGTCCATGATTGACCCACCATACCAAATTCCCAATTTTTTAGAGACAGATTAAACTAATTATTAGTTCGTGGTGAACTGAGACCTCACAGCGCGCTGCTCCTAAATCTCCCCAACCCCACGACTGATTTTGCTCATATTTGAACTTAAAATTTTTATTAATATGAAGTACTCGCTTGCAAAATTTTATCAAGATCGGATCAACCTTACTCAAGTTATCTTCGGACAAACATACATACATACAATTTGTTCCCCTAGACTCTGAGACCTCACTTCGTTCGGTCAAATATTATAGAGGTAATACAGTGAAATCTGGTTATGTGAGACAACAAGGGACCTGCAAATGTGTCTCACTTATAGAGGTATTCCACTTACCCAGTGTCTCAGATATTCAGGTATAAATAAATATCTGTCTCATTTACAGAGGGTTCCATTAATAGAGGTCAGAATACAGGTTTTTTCAGTTATAGAGGTGCAATTATAAAATAAAATAACGTATTATGTAAACATTATACGTGAGTTTTAATCTTTATTGGGAAACAAAATATTCAAGATTTTTTTTAAAAATGTAAACAGAATGTATCAATAATAAAAAAGTATCATTTTAGTTTGTCTTTTGGAAGTACGAGATCAGCCATCAGATGTTTTTCGATGTTATAAATTTTATCAAGACTGCTTTGGTCACCAATGGATGTCACTTCAAAATACATATAAAAATATGTTGCATCTGTTCAATCGGAACTGACTTCGGAAGTTATTTTTTGTGGTTTAACATAAACCGGTGACATTGTACTTAATTTGGGGCTAAGGTTCGTGGCATTGGCCCAGATGACGCCTCGTGATCTCGGCAACAAAGAATCTACTTGGCTGTTTGTTTATCTAATTTTTATGACACTGACTGCAACAAGTTTTGGGTAACTTAATAAGTTAAGTTTTACAAATTTTTTACTGATACATACAACTGACTAAGTTTTACTGTATATTGTAGCGTTACTTAAAGATATGTGTATTTGTAACTATGCTAAGAATCTTTTGTAAATTTTAATTTCTTTATTTAAATATTACAGTATAGTTTCTGGTCGCGTATCATTTCATTTTCTACAAACATTATTATTTCTCAAGTCATTCCTGTCAAAAATTGTTGTAAACACCATTTTTGTTGTAAATGAACTATCTACATACTTATTTTCACAACTATAAGTACAAAAACCAAAGCCTTCATACAATTATTTTCACCATTGTTTCCCCTTGGTAGGGGTTTGAATTTCAAAAAATATTTTTTTAGTACACCTCTTCGAATTAAGACAAATACCATCACCCTCCACAAGTCTCTACGGTCTATGGTTTAGGCTTTGTCTGTCAGTATGTTAATAATAATAATTTAGAATTATAACAATTGATTTCTAGTTTTCCAAGACGAACAAAAAACTTTGAGATAACAAACTAAAACAACCAGTAAAAACCAATTTGATACTACTTATTTATCCTCCAAAATTACATAATTGACCGAGCGAGCGAAGCGTCTTCGCAACGACTGGCCAAATTTGCTTTCATCTGTCCGGATGTTTGTTTGTATTACATAATTAAAGGAACATTCTGACTAAAAATATGCCTATGGTATATCAAAATGAATTGAACTCTCACGTCTAGAAGACAGCCATTACCTAGTGAAAGTTGATAGATACTTGAATATAATGTAAGTGCTAATGGTGAAAGGGTAAAATGACATCTTGATGATTCGTCATCGTCTTGCCTGTGTCGATATACAGGGCTACAAAGAAAGGGTATGCTAAGCTGAAAAGGGCTCATAGTACTCAATTACGAACAGGTTTTAAAATGGAACCAATTCGAATATCACCGAATGCGATCAAAACAAAATTGGAGTATCCGATTCAGTTTTACGTGAGTAGTCTCGTGTATTTAAAACAAAACTGTGGCGTAAACAATGACCTCATTCTCTGCTGAAAGATACCAGCCTAGAATTTTATAAAATATACAGGGTAATTAGGAAAGGGCTCAAAGTATCATTATAAATAACTTTTACCAACCCCGTAATCGCGTAAATAAAATCAGCTGTTCCATAGAAAAGTGTCAACGACATTCAACAAAATCTATGGAACAGCTGATATTTTTTTCACGATTTCAGCCAGCCGTTCTCGAGTTTTAGCCAGACCAACGAACAACGATTCATTTTTATAAATAGGAAGATAATAATAATAGTAAAACTCATTTATTATAATAATTGCCATCACAAAAATGAATCAGCACAAATATTCCTAGTAGTTGCAACATTGTTTATTCTCGATCAGTTTTTCCTCGAGTTGCGCAAATATTACGTGTGCAGTATTTAATTTTATTGCTGGCGTATGGAAATCAAGGCAAACAACCTGAAAATATGACGAGTCCGTCGCTTGTTTTACTATTTTTAAATCAGCAATTATACTAGCTATTTTATTTTAAAAAGGTAAAGACTGCTTGTTTGCAAAGGCTAATACAGGGTTGTACAGAAAGGCAATGCTAAGCCGAAAAGCGCTTATAGTACTCATTATGAACAACATTTACTATGGGACCGACCCAGAATTCGCGAAAAAACAGCTGTTCTATACATTTTGCCGGCAGTCATTGACGTTTTTTTATTGAACATCAATTGTCGCGAGTTCTGGGTTGGTCCCATAGTAAAAGTTGTTCAAAATGATGAGTACTGTGAGCCCTTTTCGGCTTAGCATACCCTTTCTGAATAACCGTGTATTTTTTATTCAAAACTAGCTGCGCCCGAGGTTTCCCTGTGAGGTGATTAAAATAGTGGCTTTAAGGTTCATTCTTTAAGATTCATTCACACCTGCAAAATGTGGAACGAGCTCCTTCCACCTGTATTCCCGAGTAACTACAACATTGGGTTCTTCAAAAGGGCTGTTAATGGAATCTTAAACGGTCGGCAGAGTATCTGTGACGCTTCCAGTGTTACAGGTATCCAGGTGATCGCTTACCATCAGGCGGCCCGTCTGCCACTATGGCATAAAAAAAGTTCACGGTACAGCCACTGGTTTGAAAATTGGCGGCAAATGAGGCTGCGAGATCCAGATCATATCGTTAAGTGCTTAGAAATTATTAATTTGAGAGTGGCGGCTGGCCAGCCGTGTACTAGAAAATACCACCGCTGTGCCGATGTTTTCGTAATTCGATTATTATCTAGTTATCTTACTCTTAATATAATAAAACTACTTAATATAATAAAAAGTATTTATGTTTGTTACTAATGAACGCTGAAACGGCTGAACGGATTTACATGAAATTTGGAATGAAGGTTGTTCATGGTCTGAATTAACACAGGCTACTTTTATCCCGGAAAACGCGGGTGAAACTGCGGAGCACAGCTAGTTTTTAATTTACGTAAGTGATTACACAAAATAGTTTTTTTTACTTCACTCCCGTTTCACTATCATCTTTTGACATCTTTTTGGGGTACAACAGCGAAAATAGGCTTCTCATCATCACAAAAATGAAAACAAGGTCCATTTTTCATCGTTGCAGGTGAACCGCGAAGTTAAGCTTTACCTATCCATAAATAATCCATAAAACTCACCACCGTAACGGGTAAACCCGCGCTTCACTAAAAAAAGCAGCACCATAAACTCTTGCGCATCATAATTCGTGATACAATCGTTTAGAGTTATTATTATCTGTATTTATAAGCCGGATGTGGAAATCTTACTCAGAAAAGTACCCGAAGACGCAAGTAATGTTGGAATTGTGCCAATTCGTGACATGCGTCTTCAAGGGTGTCATATTATAACAACCGAATGTCGTTTACCGCAACTGGTTTTTTTAAACAAACACCCTCTTTTCTACGTAAAATCACTATGATGTATGCGCTATACAGGGTTATTCATTAAGGGTATGATAAGCCGAAAAGGGCTTATAGTAGGTACTCATCATTATGAACAACTTTTGATATGGGAACAACTCGAAATTCGCGAAAAAAAAATCAGCTGTCCATACAAAAATGTCAATGACACTCGACAAAATGTATGGAACAGCTGATATTTTTTTCGCAAATTTCGAGTTGGTCCCATAGTAAAAGTTGTTCAAAATGATGAGTAGTACTATGTGCCTTTTTCGGCTTAGCATACCCTTTATGAATAACCCTGCATCAATTCATGACACATGTGTCTTCAAGGGTGTTATTTCACAAAAACCAATTGTGGTCTACCGCAGCTGGGGTTTTTACACAAACTCCCCTTTTCTAAGTAGCGGTAATATCACAGATGACAAGGTTGCTACTTTTTAAATAATGAATCAGTGAGTTCATGGAAGCTGTGTGTACAACCTTGATGACAGAGTTATTTGCACGAGTAGATAAATAACTAGAGCAACAATTTAACGTGAAACCCGAACTATGGTAACGCTTAGTCAGCCATTTAGAACTATTAGTTCTAATAATAAATCATTTATTCAGGCAGCAGCCACACACACACTAAATATTGCAATCAAATTTTAAAATGAAATTAAAAATAAAATGTCAAATGAAAATACACAAAAAATAAAGAATCAAAATGTCAAAATAAATACACACAAAATTTTACAATTGTCTATCCGGAACAAACAGTTCTGCGAACAGTAAGTAGACGCGAGAACGATTTTGCGTCAATCACAGTGTTTCTAGACAACCCATTTCGGAAAATGTGCTTCAGAGCTTCATGACCTGAGCCAGAGGTCCCGGGTTCGATTCCCGGCCGGGCAGATTAATTTAAATATCTGCTCTGGGTCTGGGTGTTGGTTGTCCTTGTCTTTGTTTTCCATTTCCATGGCATCCGACACAGGGTATCCTAGTGGGAGTTATGAGTGTGAAGCTTTTTTTTATTTCTTTTTTATTATTTATACTGCCATCCCCTTTTCCACTACAGGACAAGTAGAAAGACGCCTTTCCACTCTTAGGTACGCCGTAGATTTCCCTTGGATTCGTACAAAACGTTTCCAATCGACGTTTCTGATTCGTACAGCCAAGGAATGGAACAGACTGCCGACTTCCTTGTTTCCTGAGACACAATCTTGGGCTTTTCAAGGTCAGAGTGATTAGCTATCTTCTAGGTCTGCGTGCACCATCTTCGACCGCATCGTCGCTTGCCATCAGGCGAGATGGTGGTCAAACGCGGACTTATTCAAGTTAAAAAAACCCCTTGTCTGATATTACTTTGAAATCTATGATTCTTTTTTTGCGATTTCAGCTTTGGACCCATAGTAAAAGTTCATAATGATAAGTATTATGAGCCCTTGACAGCTTAGCGTACCCTTTTCTTATAGCCCTGTATGTATATTTTTATTGCGGACAACATAAACATCCATGGTGTTAGTCACAAGCTTATAATAATGTTAATTAAAAAATTACAGCCAGTCTAAGGGCCGATATAATCCACAGGGTTTTCCCCTGACAAAAACCCTATTCCCCACATTATAATGATCTTCACAGAACTTATATTATTCAAAGAATTCCATCACAAACGGTCAAGGCTATAGGATAAACTTTATAGCAGTCATAAGAACTAATAAGTTCTTCTAACCGCTAGATTTACATAAAAATCAACAAGTAATTAATACAACAGAGCTTAAGATTGCTCAATATTATGATATGATCGGTTCCTTCTAGGTGCGCGTGCTCCATCGTAGACCGCATCGTTGCTTAACATCAGGCGAGATGGTGGTCAAACGCAAGCCTATAATTAAATAAAAAAAAAAAAAAAAAAAAATATGATATGATGTGGATATATTACCATTATATCATCAACAGTAAATTTCAAAAGACCTTTTTAGTATGAAAGAAAAGACAAAAGAAATGTGTCCGCATATTGATGATGATGATGATGATGATGCATTCCATGCCGATTTCGGCAACGGCGACCACATTTTCTGTTGGTGGTAGATTACTGATGCGTCCTCACATCCTCACATGGCTGATATACCCAATTTTAGCTGTAAATGTCCTAGAACAGTTGCTACATATGTGAGGACTCCATTTACATAATTACTAGCTGACCCGTGCCCACTTCGTTGGGCATAATGTTAATTAAACCCGAAGCCATCGCGCGCCGTCCGGACCGTTTTTTCTCCGATTCACTTTGCAAAACGGACTACCACGTAAAAGCCTTTTTATTTTTCGGTTTTTTATATAACCTATGACACTCAGCAATAATGTGGCTTTCTATTGGTGAAAGAATTTTTAAAATCGGTTCAGAAGATCCCGAGATTACCCCTTACAATTTAACAAATATACAAACACACAAACTTTACTTCTTTATAATATTAGTATAGAAGTATAGATAAGGGATGTTGGAAGGCGGTTTGTTTTTAAGGTGTTCTCTTTTTGAGTCAAGATCACGCCTTCGATGACTCTCAAATGCATACACATTTGTATGCACTTGTTGTCTCCACTCTAAGTGCTTGGCCAGACTGAACACGCGGGTGCGGGAGCGGCGCGGTTGCGGGAACGCGCGCGTCTTCACTTGTCCGCAGTTAAGCACGCGGCTCGTCCGAGCGGTGTCGTGTCCAGTGTTTGTCAAATTAATACAATATATGGATAAAGAGGAGAATGTGATTTTATTTCATGAAGATGAAGAAAATTGTGATTTTATTTCATATCACAGTCTTGTATAATAACCTTTATGTTTTTATATTGCTTATGTTTCGACATCCAATATTCAAATCAGAAGACGCCATGTTGCTTACGCACGCGGTTAGCTCGGAAAAGTTTGAGATCCCCGCGCTCCGCGTTGTTTGCCGCTTGACGCCCGCGCACTCACTGCGGCCACTTGTATGAACAGCCTATTGCTTGAGTTGCCCGCGCGTTGCCCGCGCGTTTCCCGCGCCATACCGCCCGCGCCGCTCGCCGCGCCCGCTCGCCCAGTATGGACACTCAAATAGGTTTTCATATGTTTAAGTACGCCGCGCCGCGTCCGCCCCGCGCCCGCTCTTTCAGTCTGGCCAAGCACTAAGCGACTGGCAGCTTGGAATTCCCATGATGAGGGCTCAATCCCACACCCCTTCATATGCCTCTTCAGCATATTAGCTAATATTCGACAATGCAATAGTTGTAAACCTTTTTTTTATGGTTGAATATACATTTATGTTTACATGTTAAATTCAAAATAAGCTAAAATAACAAACTGAAATTACTAATAAATAATAATTGCAAATAAATAAACTCGATAAAGTTAAAATAAGTACCCCTACGTTCACCAACCCGCACTTGGCAGCGTGGTGGAATACGGCCTAATCACCCTTCGAGGGTAGACCTGTATCCCAGCAGTGGGAGGATTAACGATTACTGATGACCGTTACCTTGAAACGGCTAAACCGATCTTTGTAAAACATATCTAAAACCACTGCTATAAAACCTGCTTTTAAATAAAAAACCGCATCCAAATCGGTTCACCCGTTTACTACGACTACGATGACACAGACATACAAATAGCGGATAATCTTATAACACCCCCCTTTTTGCGTTGTAGGTTAAAAACTTTTTTTTTTTTTTTTTTATGTAATTGAGTGACGAGACGAGTAAATCGCTCGCCTGATGTTAAACGTCACGTTTGCCCATAACAGGTCTGCGCTACCCAGAATTTTGAACTCACAGAATTCAAGACCCTGCGCGGCACAGCACTGCGCTCGTCACCCTGACATGATTAAAACATACCCTTATCCCACCTACGTGGGGTCGGTACAGTATGTACACTTCTTCCATTCATCTATAACACTCGTCATATCTGAATACACTCCCTTCCTTTTCATATCATCTTCCACACAGTTCATCCATACTTTCTTTGGTCGTCCTCTACAGCTATACCCATTCACACTCAAGTTCATCGTCTTTTTTGTGATGTGGTCCTCCTCTCTTCGCATAATATGCCCGGACCACGATAGACGATTACTTGTCAACTTTTCTGTCACTGGCGCTACTTTCAGACTTCCCCTAATATACTCATTCCTAATTCTATCCATTCGTGTTACACCACACATCCATCTCAACATTCGCATCTCAGGATAGCAAGATAGTAGAAAGTAGGATAGCAAGATAGAAGGAAGTAGGATAGTTGGATTAACAGACGCCATTAAATCTTCCAACAAAGAAGTACAAGCGGTTAAAAACTCGGTAAAGCGTTAAATTAATATTTCAACTAATCATCTATTTTAACGATGCACTTACCACATAAATATAAAGGGTAATGAGACATAAAGAGATAATTGAATAATTAATATTCTCTAGGACCTTTTATCATATAATGCACGTCGTTACTCGTTAGCTTGTAATTATGAAATCTTAATCCTAACTAAAATTTTTAGTTTGAAATTTCATGACAGTGATAATCTCGACCGGGATAGAATAGCTCCCCTGGGATTCTTGAGTGCTCGAGATTATCGAAAGCACGCAAGAATAAATAAACGTTTCACAATCACAGCTCCCCACTAGGATACCCTGTGTCGGATGCCATGGAACACAAACACAAGGACAACTAACACCCAGACCCGGAGCAGATATTTAAATTCATCATTCAAACATCTGCCCGACCGGGAATCGAACCCGGGACCTCTTGCTTAATAGACTAATTAATTAATTGCTACCACTGAGCTAAACCGGTCGCCTTTTGTCCAATAATTTTCCCCGATATTCAGAGATATGTTAAATATTGATTTACATGTAATTTCAGTGCGAATTTTGCCTTTCAAGACGGAACAACAGCAGTGTTTGCTCACTACTGTGTTACTGTTTGCATGGAGTTTGCTCTCAAATATTGCTAAATCGTTTTTGATGTATTTTTAGTATTTACAGCTTGTCGGATCACGTTTTGTTAACTTGATAATTGTAAATGTCAATAATTAACTTTTGCCCGCAGTTTTACTACATAATCTAATAATCTTTCAATTTCCCGGTATGGGAGTTTTCCAACATATTTTTTCTTCAACTTCTTTTTCTTGTCAAATCTATATCTATTCTATGTCTATCTATATCTATCTATCTATATCTATATATCTGTATATAAAAATGAAACCCGTTTTCCTTGGTCACGGCCTCACGCGTGAATGGCTGGACCGATTTCAATAATTCTTTTTTTGTTGTATTTGTTATTATTAGGAGAAGGTTCTTACGGAAAAAAATATTAAGAAAATCTCTCAGAAATATTGAAAAACCCTAAAAACAGCCCTTTTATTTTTCCCATACAAACGTTTTCTAACTAAAGCGAGCTTTATTAATATTGTATAAAGTTCATATTGAATTGCAAGCACTCACTGTTGTTTAAGCAATGTAGGTATGTTCCTAACGTCCAAGAGTCAATTTGCACTTTATTACCTCTGTACAAAGTTCAAATTCAATCATATCTATCAAAACAGTGTGCGTTTTATACTGATAATTTTTACTATAAATTGACAAGTTAGCATCAACAAACTACGGTTGCTATAGTTACGCAATAGCATGAGAATAGAGGTTATAACAAAGAGTTCCTATAATTATTCTCAACACCTTTGGTCACGCCATCACGCGTGAACGACTGGACCGATTTCAATTTACTCTACGTTTATCCCAAAGTCTACCCGTGCGAAGCCGGGACGGGCCGCTAGTTTAATCATAAATTTATTTAAAAAAAAAAAATTTTTTTTTAAATAATTTTTTATTTATAAATGTCGCACTAGAAATACCATAATAGGTGTGTGTTAATGCTAAAACACACATGTTATGCATTTTAATACATACAATGGATCCAAGTTTGAAGGCAGACAAAAATCTTTTTCTAAAAGTATTGTTATCCTTGTCTAATAAATAGAAAAGCCAAAAATATAGAATATCATAAAGAAAGGGTATGCCAAGGCTCATAGTACTCATCATTATGAACAACATTTACTATGGGACCAACTCGAAATTCACAAAAAAATCAGTTGGTCCAAAAAAATTCAATAACACTCGACAAAATGAATGGAACAGCTGATTTTTTTTGCGAATTGTTTTTCCCATGGCAAAAGTTGTTCACATTAATTAGTTCTATGAGCCTTTTGCGGCTTGGCATATCCTTTTCTTAAAGCTCTGTTTACACATACACATTTTGTTTTCTAATAAGCACAATGTACCGCTTAGATTATGACAAGGTAAAAGACAGACAAACTGACAGACTAACTGTTCAATTTGTTATATTACAGTTTATAATCACATGTTATACACGTGCAATACGAAAGAAGTTCATTGTTGTTATAACTTTTACTCCTATGATTGACAGGCTAGGCGTTTGACCGTAAATAATAGCAGAGTTCATAAAGTTAATTTTGAGTTGATATAAAAATCCTAACTAATAAAATAAATGCGAAAGTAAGTAATAGTTTGTGACATTGTGACGCTTTTTCGCCTTAACTACTGAACAGATCATCATGAAACTTTGCACACACGTTGTCAGGGTACAGAAAAGGACATATGCTACATTACATCATCATCATTATTGTCACTGTTTTTCTAAATTCCGATTATCTTGTTCAAAATAAAACTAAAAAAAATAGCTATTTCTACATTTTTTTTATCAACTAAATATGTATTTGTTTTTTTAGTCGTTACAAAAGGACATAGGCTATTTTTCAACAATAACATCGTATCCGCTTTTCAAAAATTCTAAATTTCTAACGCTCAGCTAGTCCGAAATCAGAAATGAAACTAAAAAAAAAATGTTTTTTTTTTCTTTTTTGTTACAACGTTTTTAAATCATCACAAAAACACATACTTAGACTATTTTTAAACATCATCATGCGAGTGAAACCACGAGGCACAGCTAGTCATTTACACTTAGTCGTCCTGACGTCACTATTTGCGAATTGTTTACTAAGTTACACGCCGTCCATTTTCCAAGTTTTCCACAGATTACAGTCGTCTCAAAGATACGTCATTAAACCGAGTAATAGATCCAGACCGCACATCTACCTAATAGATTATAATCTCAGTTTTTCCCCGCTATTATGGAGTAACGAGATAATGGCGTTGCAATAGACAACCGCAGGCTTCTTGGAGACAGTGGTCGGGCTGCACTAGGTTATAAATAAATAACGTTTCACACTCATAACTCCCCACTAGGATAAATCCTGTGTCGGATGCCATGGAACACAAAGACAAGGACAACTAACACCCAGACCCAGAACATATATTTAAATTCATCATCCAAACATCTATAAGGCCAGGAATCGAACCCGGGACCTCTGGCTAATAAGGCGCTGAGCCGCTGAGCCAAACAGGTCGACAAAACTAAGCTGTAAAGGCGTAGTGCTCATCATTTTGAACAACTTTTACTATGGGACAGAACATGTTATAAGGAAAGAGCATGCTTAATCGTAAAGGGCCCATTAGTTATCATTTTGAACAACTTTTACTACGAGACCAACCCGGAAATCGAAAAAATATTAGTTATTCGATAGATAGATCAGCGACACTCGATAATACTCGTAGGTATGGGACAGCTGTTTTTTTCCGGGATTTTAGTGTTGAGCCAATGGTAAAAGTTGTTCATAATGATGAGTACTATGCCTTTACGGCTTACCCTTTCCTTATAACTCTGTATTTCAAATTTGCTTTTATTTTAATTCTCCGAAAAGCATAAAAAGTAGTCAAGACAGATCTAACTAATCAAACACGACGGAGCTATTTTGTTTCAAGTTTCTTTGGCCATCTCCATCATCAGAACAGCTCTACGATACCACATTATTGCATTGTATCGGAGTTGCACAGGTATACCAAATTTCAGCTCAATCGGACATCGGGAAGTGGTTCAAAATTCTGTTGCAAGATTTGACCCAAATCGAAGCAAGATAAATAAAAGCTCGTAAAAAATAAAAACTGCAAAAAAAAACACAAAACATTTAACCTTAACATTTTATTTATTTACGCAAAGATATTATAATAAGTTTAATATAAATGTACGGATAATATTACGATAATGACAGATGAAAAATTACATTACTTGCACAATGCGTGTCCGAGCAACATTAATAAGAGGTGTGTTGTAAAAAGTGCAATATTTGAACGCTAATGCATATTAAATTATACAGGGTTATTCATAGAGGGTATGCTAAGCGGAAAAGGGCGCATAGTACTCATCATTATGAACAACTTTCACTACGGAACCAACCCGAAATTTGCGAAAAAAAAATCAGCTGTTCCATAGAAAAATGTCAATGACACTCGACAAAATGTATGGAACAGCTGAATTTTTTTTCGCAAATTCTGGGTTAGTCCCATAGTAAAAGTTGTTCATAATGATGAGTACTATGAGCCCTTTTCGGCTTAGCATACCCTTTATGAATAACTCTGTATTTGCTTAGATTTATCAAACGCTTTGATATTTTATTGAATAAACCCATAAAAAAAATAAGTATTTCAACAATGTAATTTCACAAAAATGTTGAAATAGTTACATAATTTTTATTTAATTTTATTTTGAGTGTTACTCTGATTTTTCACGCTTTTTACAAATGATTTTATTATCATCTAGCTGCACCCGGCGGTTTCACAGCTGTTTTTTTACTATTACAAAGGGCACAAAAAAGCAACATCGTTTTATGGTAGATATACCAAAAACTCGTACGAAACGCTTTGATTCCACTTTTATTGTGCGCACTGCCAGAGTGTGGAATACTCTGCCCGAGTGGGTGTTTCCCGATAGATATAATTTGGGTGTCTTCAAGTCGCGAGTGAATCGGTTCCTTCTAGGCAAGCGTGCTCCATCGTAGACCGCATCATTGCTTACCATCAGGCGAGATGGCGGTCAAACGCAAGCCTATAACTGAATAAAAAAAAAAATAAAAAAAAACATTAAACCTTCCCTGAACTTCCAAAAATATTTCAAGATCAAGATTAGCCAAATCTGTCCCGCCGTTCTTGAGTTTTAGCCAGACAAACGAACAGCAGCGATTCATTTTTAAAAGAAAAAGAAGAAGATTAGATTTTCCTGTGGTCGGCCTTTGACTTCCCAGGTTTGGGCATAAATGTAGCCTATAGCACTCAGGGACAACAAAAATATAGCACTTAGGATAACATGCAGACAAATTTTACATACATATATATATTTATCTACTCTCATATCGTAAAATTCATATTACGAACTTCAAAACGAATCTATAATGGCATACTTTATGAGACACAATACCAATTTTGCAAATGCGGGTGAAACCGCCGGGTGCAGCAAGCGACAAAAAAATACATTAGTTCTAACACTATTTTGTTAGGGAAATAGTGTTATGTTTTTTCAATTATGTTATTGTGTCTTATAAAGTATGTCATTATAATAGATTCGTTTTGAAGTTCGTAATTTAAATTTTCCGATATGAGATGAGGGTAGATCATCTACTATTATGATATTACTGTGATTAATGTTTCTATGATATTATTATAAGATAGATTAAATGATTAAAAGATAGTAGCCTTAAAAATAATTACGAAATGATTACCTTAACAGTAATGAGAGTTTCCTGTAACCTACAAACCTCACCCGAGATGGTTTAGTAATTATTTCCTATTATAAAGAATCTAGATTACTACTACTTAGTATACAGGATGTTTAATATACAAAAACCGGTAATAAAATAAAATAAATATAGTTTAAAAAACTAAAAAACACGCATTGTCATCGGTCTTTGACAGCTGGTGTGCAAAGTTTGAATTAAATCTGATCGTTCAAAGTAGGGCAAAATCGAGTCCGAAAGGTTACAAACATACAGGTGACTAATAAAAGCGTGTTAAAAAAGCCGATATTTAGTTTCTTTCGGCCGGGCAGATGTTTGAATGATGAATTTTAATATCTGCTCTGGGTCTGGGTGTTAGTTGTCCTTGTCTTTGTGTTCCGTGGCATCCGACACAGGGTATCCTAGTGGAGCTATGAGTGTGAAACGTTTATTAATATTTATTTTTTATTTAGTAAATAAAATACATCCTATGCATCCGCCTCATCATCGTTATATATATGTATATATATAATTGACATACAATGCTCCAGCGCGCGACTTTGACCCGTAATCCGCGGTAACGACTTCCTGGACCTTGTTAGGAATTTTACGATTCATTTTACTATGTACTTTACAATTGACTAGTTGTGTCCCGCGGATACACCCGCGCTATTATGAAAATTGTACTATCCTACTTCCTACTAAATATTATAAACGCTAAAGTTTGTTAGCATGTGTGGATGTCTGGATGTAGGTATGCATGTTTGTTACTCTTTCACGCAAAAACGGCTAAACGGATTTACATAAAATTTGGAATGAAGGTTGTTCATGCTCTGGATTAACACATAGGCTACTGTTTACCCCGGAAAACGCGAGTGAAACCGCGGGGCGCAGCTGGTGATAAATAAATCAAATGATTTTTATTCTTAGATAGATAGATACTCTTTTTTGGTCACACCAGAAATTGCATAGTACCACTTAAAACTAGTGCAACAACTGGCGGCTTTATCGCTACGAGCGATCTCTGCCAGGCCACCTTACATAGACTTACGTTTGCACATCGGCTGGTACCTCGCAATGACGCGGTCTACGTGGTTGAAAACATTCTCACGCAGACACTTTCGCATTAATAATATTAGTAGGATAGGACTAGCAAGGCTTTGTAGCTGTAACAGCTTTCGAAACCATAAAAAAAACTTGGTAAATATCATTTGTATGAAATTAGGTTTAAAAGCATTTTAAATTAACATAATACAAAAGAAACTTCTAAATTCAAAAATATAACAAACATCCAGACATATGTACATGCTTTCTTTATACCTTTATATTATAATAGTAGTATCATATAATATAACTAGCTTCCGCCCACGGCTTCGCCCGCGTGGACTATACCTCGGGAACCGATTTTTTTTCCGGGATGAAATTAATTTATCCCTCTTTTTTGAGAGTATGTAAAAAGCGTCATACAATGGAAGCAGGGACCCCAAAAACGCCCGGATGCAATAAGTCAGCCCCCTCGAATAATTTTGAAAAATGGCAGCCATTTGGAATCATTTGAATTTTCGCCACCACCATCAAGTAGCCCTTGCTAACTCCTATGACATGTAGTAAAACACCCATCCATCTTCAACCGTTTCGGAGATATAGACCCTCAAAGTTTGTATGGCGGCCATGTTTTTGAGGCGACTATGTTATTTTTATTGGCTCCGAAAAGATCCGAGGTTTTAGTGACTTTTTAGTCTCAGCGCTTTGGTAAAAATGTTTTTAGTTTTCGAGATAATTAGCAGTTCCACCTCGAGGATGTGACTTTTCGAAGGTTTTGGATTTTTTCCGGATGTTGTTTACACGCCTTATGTTTAGTACATCTGTAAAGTTTCATTGAGTTAGCATCAAAACAAATTCTTTCTCCGTACTATCATTACCACGCCATTTCACCCCCACAGGGGTTGATTTTCCAAAAGTGGTGAAATTGGTGAAAAATGATGTTCGTCATTTTTTTAAGCTTAGTATATTTGTAAAGTTTCAATACCGTGGCGTCAAAAACAATGCTTCCCCATACAAACTTTAACACCCTATTTCACCCCTTTAGAGGTTGAATTTCAAAAAAATCTTTCTTGGTACACGTTTACTCGTCAAGACAAACACACCTTCCATATTTTAAATTTCTACGACCAGCGGCGTAGGATGTTCCTTGTCTGTCAGTGAGTCATTACAATTCTCTCTCCGTACTATATTTATCACGCCATTTTACCCCCACAGGGGTTGATTTTCCAAAAATAATGAAACAGATATCTATTATTTTTTTAGCTTAGTACATTTGCAAAGTTAAATAATCGTAGCATTGAGAAAAGAATATTTTTATCCAAACTTCAATACTCCGTTTCAGCCCTTTAGGGGTTGATTTTCAAAAACGAAAATATAGGTGTCTATTATTTTCTGTAGCTTAGTAAATTTGCAAAGTTAAATAACCGTACCATTAAGAAAAAAATATTTTACAAACTTTAATACCCCGTTGCACCCCTTTGGGGGTTGATTTTCAAAAACCAAAATAATTATTGTCTATTATTTCTTTACGTTAAGTATACCTATTGGCAAAGTTTCGTAACTAAAGCATCAAAAAAAAATCTTCATGCAAACTTCAATACTCCGTTTCACCCCTTTAGGGGTTGATTTTTCAAAAACGATGAAATAGGTGTCAATTATTTTTTTTATTTTAGTATATTCACAAAGTTTGATAATCGTAGCATTAAGAAAAATATTTTTTTCATACAAACTTAAACACCCCTTTTCACCCCTATAGGGGTTGAATTGGGCAAATTTCTTTCTAAGTGTGCGTCTGCTTTTTAGTATAAAACTTTTGTCCAAATTTGACGTTCGTAGCTTAAGCGGTTTAAGCTGTGCGTTGATCTGTCAGTCAGTCTTGACATTCACTTTTATCTGTTTAACCCTTTTAGGGGTTGATTTTCAAAAAATAATGAAACAGGTATCTAATATTTTTTTTAGCTTAGTACAATTGCAATGTTAAATAATCGTAGTATTAGGAAAAAACATTTTTCATGAAAACTTCAACACTCCGTTTAACCCCTTTAGGGGTTGATTTTCAAAAAACAAAAAAATAAGTGTCTATTATTTGTTTAGGCTTAGTATATTTGCAAAGATTCGTAACCACAGCATCAAAAAAAAATTCTTCATACAAACTTCAATACTCCGTTTCACCCCTTTAGGGGTTGATTTTCAAAAAATAAAAAAATAAGTGTCTAATATTTTCTTTAGCTTAGTATATTTGCAAAGTTTCATAACCACAGCATTAAAAAAAAAATCTTCATACAAACTTCATTGCTCCGTTTCACCCTCTTAAGGGTTGATTTTTGAAAAATGATGAAATAGGTGTCGATTATTTTTTTAACATTAGTATATTCGCAAAGTTTGATAATCGTAGCATTAAGAAAAATATTTTTTTCATACAAACTTAAACACCCCTTTTCACCCTCTTAGGGGTTGAATTGGGCAAATTCCTTTCTTAGTGTGCGTTCGCTTTTTGATATAAAACTTTTGTCCAAATTTGACGTTTGTAGCTTAAGCGGTTTAGGCTGTGCGTTGATCTGTCAGTCAGTCACGACCTTCACTTTTATATATATAGATAGTAAAATAGTATAATAGTAAATCAATTTAATTAAATTCATAGTTTAGACAAAAGATCACAATAATATATATACTAATGACTACTCATATTTATATATCCTACTAATATTATAAACGCGAAAGTTTGTAAGAATGTATGGATGTTTGTTACTCTTTCACGCAAAAACGGCTGAACGGATTTACATGAAATTTGGAATGAAGGTTGTTCATGGTCTGGATTAACACATAGGCTACTTTTTATCCCGGAAAACGCGGGTGAAGCCGCGGGGCGCAGCTAGTATATTATATAACAAGGTACATATTAGTTTCCTCAAACTTCACGTGAGTTAGACATAACTACGATAATAGTCGCCTTACTGCACGTGTCGCTAATGCACTGTGTAATTGAATAAGTGAGCTGTTGAACTACTGCAGTTACTGTTGACATGATGACATCTATGTGGGCTGCGGTTTGAATCAACATCGAGCTGTGCTGCGCTGTACTGAGCTGTGCTGTGCTGTGTTTCTTAAGCTACGTTTTTTTAAGAATCAACATCAAGCTGTGCTGCGCTTTGCTTAGCTCAGTATAAAGCCGAACGTCCACCGCCGGCTAAACTAAATGAAAACTAAACTCACTGAACTAAGCTAAGCTAAACTAGAACTACGTTGTCCGTCCACCAAAAAAGTAATCAGCACATAAAAATCCATAAAAAACATAGCACAGTTCGGCACAGCGCGGCTCAGCACGGCGGGTAGCGCGCCTCGCTCGAGACTGCTGCGTTTTTAAACAGAGCGTAGCCTCACACAGCGCAGCACAGCATGGTTTGTTTCTATCCTCATTGAAAATTAGACGAGCGAGTTGACCAAACATAGCACAGCGCAGTACAGCGCAGCACAGCTCGATGTTGATTCGTCAACTCATGGTAATGAGAATCAGCAGATTGACGCTTGAATTATGCTCCTAGTGTCAAAATGAAGCCGATTCTGACTACCAGTTAGTAAGACAATAAGGCCGGTGTTCAACAGTACGGCCTAATAATATATATACCTACCTTTTAACCTAGTACGACCTTCACGACCTAGTACACATCTCACAACCTAGTACGAATCTCACAATCTGGTATAAACCTTTTAAGTACATATAATTTTCAGAACTTTGCAACCTAGTATAAATCTGATAGGTAACTCTTTTGTTGACCAGAAAAAATCTATTATGAATACCACCGGCCCGGGCGAGAGAAGCCACACAACCCAGTTTAAACCTCACAAGTCACAACCTTAGAACCTAGCATAAATTTCCCAACCTAGTATGAACCTCACAACCCAGTACGTGCCTATTAATACCTCACGACTTATTATAAACCTTACAAGCCTACAACCTAGTGTAAACCTTGGAACTTAGTGTAAACCTTAGAACCTAGAACCTTACAACCATGTAACCTCGTGTTCTTTGTTGCAGGGCGGCTGGCTGTAATCATGTTTAGTATATTCACGGTCGTGCTCGGAATCATCCTGTCCTTCGTGCCCTGGCTCGACTATATTATATTTAGGGTAAGTTAAATTTACTGGTTTTACTAGTATTTTAAGGGCGCTGCTTATTTTTGTTATGGCGTGCCGACTGATGGTAAGTGGTCACCGCCGCCTATGGACATACCTTCAATATCCGACGCATAGACCTACTCAATCAGAGCTCGTCTCACCATGAGGGTTCTACGATTCTTAAGCTAATAATGAATAAATAAGTAAGGGTTTTACCATTTTACAATGGAACCTAAAAACGTAATTTCCGATGGTACTTCCGTGACCGTGTCTTCCGTTGCTTGACTTTGGTGATCGGTTACACACCTAGTCGAGCTCTATGACCGCTACCAAAACAGATTAGAAACGTAGAGAAGTTGATAGTAATGTTTTTAAAAGCTTTTATTTAACTTGCAATGTATGTATGTTTACATTTTGGGTGGTGTAGACCTGTTATGGGCAAACGTGACGTTTAACATCAGGCGAGCGATTTGCTCGTCTCGTCACTCAATAGCATAAAAAAAAATGTAACTATGTTTGTTCGGGTGGATCCTTGCAACTCAATTTTGAACCACTTCCCGATGTCCAATTGAGTTGTTTGGTATACGTGTGTAACTCTGAAGACAATGCAATAAAAACCTATTGTTATTTTTTTCCCCGTTTAGGAACTGAAGCTGTGGAACGGCTCGATCAGCTACAGCTACTGGCAGAAGCCAGGAGTGGCTCGTCTCACCAAGGTGTACATTTTCAACGTGACCAACCCGCAGGCCTTTCTGGAACACGGGGAGAAGCCGAGGCTGGTGGAAGTGGGGCCTTTTGTTTATAGGTATGTAAACAAAAAAACTGCTCTTTTATTAATTTATTGAGTCAGGCGTTACTTCGTGGAAGTTCATCTTCAAATAACTGTTTTCTAAAGTATTTCTAGTGTAGCGTGATGAAAGCGGAAATACACTAAAAATACATTTGAAAACAGTTATTTCCTTTCTTATTTGAAATCGGGGGGGTGACTGTGTCAATAACACGGTCGTTTGTAAAATAATAAGAAAGCCAAGAAAGCGCAAAGAAAAATCTGTTCCACACATTCTGTCGAGTGTGTCATTAAAATTTTTCTATAGAACAGCTGCATTTTTTGCGAATTCAGGGTTGGTTTATTGGTCTTTTACTAAAAGTCGGTCACAATGATGAGTGCAATGAAATCCTTGAATAACTGAAAATAAGGATTCAAAAATGGTGTTGATAGAGTCTTAAAAGGTCGGCAACGTGTCCCTGACGCCACCAGTGTTACAGGTATCCAGGCGACGGTGATCGCTTACCATCAGGCGGCCCGTTTGCTTGTTTACCTACAGCATAAAAAAATGTCTGTAATTTTAAAAGATGATTAATAGAATGTTCAAGGAAAACTACCCTCATTATAAGAGGATTTACTAAAATAACTGCAGATTTCTTGATTGACCTTGACGACTTTTCATGCTTTCAAATAAATCTACAAAAAAGTCGGTCCCGTAACCGGTATAATCTTATTATCTTATTTTATCACTACAGCTTCTCATAAATTTGTAACCGTTTTGGTCATCATTATACTGATTTTCAAAACGCCGGAAGAGCAATTTTTGGTTAAATTACAACAATTTAGCCTCTGGGTGCTGAGTAATTTTTATCTTGTGATTTGTTCCTGTTAGTTTCAATTTTTCTTATTTTTTTGGCTTATTTTATGCAATTTTTGCAATACAATTATTTCTCTACTTTATGCATTCGATTATTAGGCTTTTGTAGGTGGAGTTTTTTTTTTATTCTATTTTTGATTTTGACGCAAAAAGAGGGGTGTTACAAGCTTGACCGCTATGTATGTGTGTGTGCTGAACCTATTTGAATGCTTTTTTAGGATTCCGTACCCAAAGAGTAGCACGGGAGCCTATTACTGAGACTCCGCTGTCTGTCTATCCTTATGTTACCAGGCTGTATCTCATGAACCGTGATAGTTAGACAGTTGAAATTTTCACATAGTAAATAATTTAACCACGTTCCACGTTTATTGTACGAACGGCCAGAGTGTGGAATGCTCTGCCCGAGTGGGTGTTTCCCGATAGATATACTTAATAGATAGATAAACTCTTTAATGTTCACACCAGAAATTACAAACAAAAGGATAATAACACTTAAAATAGTACAACGACCGGCGGCCTTATCGCTAAGAGCGATCTTTTCCAGGGATATAATCTGTTTGTCTTCAAGTCGCGAGTGAATGGGTTTCTCCTAGGCGCGCGTGCTGCATTAGTAGACCGTATCGTTGCTTACCATCAGGCGAGATGGCGGTCAAACGTAAGTCTGTCATTATAGAAGACCTGTTTAGCTCAGTGGTAGCATGTCTGCTCTTAAGGAAGAGGTCCCGGGTTCGATTCCCGGCCGGGCAGATGTTTGAATGATGAATTTAAACATCTGCTCTGGGCCTGGGTGTTAGTTGTCCTTGTCTTTGTGTTCTATGGCATCCCGACACAGGGGATCCTAGTGTGGAGCTGTGAGTGTGAAACGTTTATAATGGAATAAAAAAATGTAAACAACCATATTACAACAGCTTGCTAGAAACTTCGACATTGCGCTCATCGCCTTGACTGGTCGAAAGTTACACATATTATAATTTCACTACATAATGGTGGACCAACGACCTCGGCACTCAGAGATGCTTGGTAATGAAAACGAAAGTTTCATTGATGAGTTACATTATAACAAATCGTTCTGACTAGCATAATTTTGTCGTAAATATGTTAAGTATAATAAGTATTCAATGGGCAAGTGTACGAAAAATGGGACAGCGCCCTGTCGGCCGTAAATGAGAATGGTCGTGCATTGCTCTAATGGGACCGCTCTATCATCACGGACAGGACTATTGTTTGCAATCACCGTTTGCAATAAGCCTGATATCGTGGTGGTCGACCGGTCCCAGCGCAGGGCAGTGCTCGTCGACATCACCGTCCGGCATGACGAGAACCTCGTGAAGGCCGAGAAGGACAAGCTCAGCAAGTACCTTGACTTGGCTCACGAGGTTACCTCCATGTGGGATGTTGATTCGACGATCATTGTCCCGATAGTCGTCTCGGCGAACGGCCTGATAGCGAAAAGCCTCGACCAACATCTCAAGAGGCTCTCGCTAGACGGTTGGCTCAAGGGTCAGATGCAGAAGGCAGTGGTCCTCGACACGGCACGAATCGTATGCAGCCCTAACCACTGGCAGCTTGGGCCATGCCCCGCTGCTGGCGGTAGCCTAGTTTTGAAGTTTTTTTTATAATATATTTCACATTGTAAAAAAAACTTAGAAATTAAGAATGAAAATAAAACCTGAGTTATAAAACAAATGAAATAAGGTGACAATGTTTAAATGACTGCATTTTGTAGTCGAATTATTGTTGTTATTGTAATAAATAATTTTTGATTAAGTAAAATGTAAAATTAAACCTGTCTCGTCCTGAACAAACTGTGTAATTGAGTAGTTACTGAACGAGTGTAGTACATAAGGCGGTGGCGTAACGTACTTCGCTTTAATGTTACGGCAATGTGTGCGCGAGGACTGGCGGGGATAAAAGTGGTTTACATAAAAAAAATCATCGGATTAGTGAAGAAATCATTAACTGCAAAATTGCCAGGCTGGACGCAACTTCGAGCACATCATACTTGTAATTATTCCTTGAAAAATATCACTGAATGTGATCGAAACTAGTCGGAGTTTCAGACTCAATGAAACGTGTCAATTGAAGCCAAAATGTGTCAAAACCACGTTAATTTTCATAATAGAACAGTTAGTGACTTTTTGCAATTAATGACTTCTTGCACTAAGTTGACGAAATATTACAACTTTGGCTGTTAATAGAGTTTTGAAATTTGAGCAATCTACGTCTCCGATATTAGATAAATCCGAGCGACAGTGATCGCTTACTATTAAGCGGCTCTTTTGCTTGTTTGCTTCGTTTAACAAAAAATATTTAATGAACTACGAGTATGCATAAAGGAGCAGCTTCTCACAGGTCTTGTAGATTTTTGACTCTGATTCTTTTTTTTTTTTTTAACTCTAATTTGCCAGCACTTTTCCCCGCGACTGCCTAGTATAATGTCGAAACCGTAGCGGTCCGCCGTGCAATGTAGTATAGCCTTTACGACTCATACGCGGCGATGATGTGCGCCGTTTCTACAATTATTGCATTATGACAACCTTATTTTATGTAGCCTCTGGTTTTACTCGAAATTGGTTTTTACAAGCTTTTTATTTTTTTGATTTAGTTTTTTTTTTAAATGTGACTTGATTAGGAGTGTTTTTAGCTATGATTCAAGAATATTTTGATGATCGCGGTTAATTTTTTTTACAACCTTTTATTTAAGTTGCCGTGTTAGATGTGCAGATCAAATCTTGCAGCTGAATTTGAACCACTTCCCGATGTCCGATTAAGCTAAAATTTGGTATAACCAAATAAAAAAAGATTTTGCTTTTATTGAGTTGATTTTTAGTATTATAGCATTTTTAGATAGTAAAAAAAAGTAAAAACACATCGAAAATAAAGAAAAAGGTACCGAGTCTTACGTAACACGCACTCAAATAATTAACAAAGCAAAACTTTTATTTTTTTTTTAACTTAATTCAACCAGATGTTTTAAAAAACCTTATCCTTTAAGAATAATTACTTCACAAAGCTTTTTTAAACATCAGCGCCCGTTGATATCGTTTCTATGAAGATTTCGGAATACACGTTTTGGGTGCGTTTTGGAGCGTCGAGTGACAATTCACCAAAAGTGATCAAAACTACAAAAAAATTGCAGAAATTCGCCAGGGGAAATTTTTAAAATGTTAAAAAAAAAAAATTATTCATATGTATTTTCATAATTTAAGTTTCTGTGAATAAATATTCTATGATTATGGTCTTAAAAAAACCCTAACTAATATTATTAATGCTAAAGTGAGCTTGTTTGTTGAGTTTTTCCGCCGTAACTACTCAACCGATCATCATTAAATTTTGGATGCACGCTGTCAGGACGTAGGCTCATTTTCATCATCACTATCATCATAGCTAATTCAAAATAAAAGTGAAAAACTGAAATTCCGTAGTTATTTTTTTTATCAACCAATCATTTTTCTACTTTTAGGGTTCTGAATGAATGCGAAAACCCCATAAGCCGAGACTTCAGTGTCAATCTGTCTGTATGTCACAGTTATTTTAAATCGTTTTCTAATTCCGTCGCACCCTCTCTATCCGTATGTTCAGTAATGAAACAGGTAATCGCCAAATATCACGCCATAAGAGAAATCTGCCAAGTGCGAGTCTGAGTGCTTAGAGTGTACAGGGTTATTATGATAGACTAGAAGAACTTTTTGCGATAATTGCAGTCTCTTATCTTGACAACTTCTTGGCTGATTTTATTCATATTGAAAATTTATGTTTATTAGATACCAAATATTTCTAACAAATTCTGTCAAAATCGGTCGGTAAATAGCACTGGAGCAATTTTAACTCTATTTAAGAGACATCCCCCCCCCCTCCGTTAATCAAACAGACAACAAATTCCGAGGACAAAAAATACTATGAAATCGTAGAACCTGTTTAGTTACCTATATCGAGATTCGTTGAAAAACTTTTTTGTATGAAGAATTGAAGACTGATTTGATTTACAGTATTCTTAGCGACGATTCAAGATTTATTCAGCCGTTTGAAAATTATAAACAGGACGCGGTTTTTTTTTTTATTTCAAATAATAACCTACTAGCTGCGGCCGCGGTTTCACCCGCGTTTTTCGTAATAAAAAGTAGCCTATGTGTTAATCCAGACCATGAACAACCTTCATTCCAAATTTCATGTAAATCCGTTCAGTCGTTTCAGCGTTCATTAGTAGCAAACATACATACCTACTTTCACATAATATTAGTAAGATTCAATAGATCGGTTCCTTCTAGGCGCGCGTGCTCCATCGTAGACCGCATCGTTGCTTAACATCAGGCGAGATGGCGGGCAAACGCAAGCCTATAATTGAATAAAAAAAAAAAAAAAAGATCCGCATTTAGCAGCAAGGATCAGCAAGATTAGTCCTATGGTCAACATCGTCCTGAATTATGAATTACACGAGTTTTAATCTCAGTACGAACTAGCTTATAACCCTGTACAAGTAACCACGTAGTGTGACACGGTGTAATTAACATGTCCATCAGGCGAGATGGCGGTCAAATGCAAGCCTTATTAAATTATTACAAAATATTTTTTTTTATTTATTTTTATTTAAATAAAAATGTCCAACGATTACCCACTTAGTTTTTTTCTTGAAGACGAGCAAACCGCTCGCCTGATGTTAAATGTGAACGAAACGAAAAAACGAAACTCTGGCTCAGTTTCAAGAACTAATCAAATCACTAATCAGTCATGTGCATTAATTGTGTTCTGAATTGAGGGGTGTTTTTATGTATGAATGTGTGTGTGTGTACATGTGAAGAGGATACAGATTGAATAATATTCAATTTATCTTAACCAATATTAATAAGAAATGTGAAGGGACTTTGTTTGTTTGTGAAACTTTCACGCCTTAAAGATATTACATATTCTATTGGGTGACTTTTATTCGATTATAAATATTCTCATTAGAATTTTAGGTAACAAAATCTCAAACTACCTTCTACAAACATAAATTGTCATTACATTGACCTCACAAAAAAGTCCTGTAATTGTAAAAAGTCACGGACCGTGGACTCTGTGGTGTCTAATAAACATCTTAAAAAAACATACATTATATAGGTATGCAATTACCTCTGTATCATTTTAATATATGTAGATATATTTTCTTATTGAGTAACTTCAATTCTGTTATTAATATTTTTATTAGAAAAGTGACAGCTTATAAATACATTGCGAACAAAACTATCTCTGCAGTGGACGCTCGTAAATCAAAAGCCAGTATGTTTGTTCATACATCACAAGTACTTAGGCATTTCGACTGTCATGACCTAGCGTCAGAACCTTTCTAAACGCTGACTTTCGACCACTTTGTCGCTTCGGAGAAAGCACAGCGGTAAAAAGTTTCGTGACTACGATACTATCTTGCTAACTTTTGCTAGCTTTTTGCAGATTTCATTTTATAATTTAGCACTAAGTTTTTCGTGTAGGTAAAAGTGTCGAAATGAGGAAGTCATTGGTAGGGATAAACCTGCGCGTGGAGGGACGGACGGGAAGTGAGTTTGGTAACTTATAGGCAAGTGGGCTCTATCGTAGACTGGGGCGTTGGTAAGCAGGCGAGATGGCGGTCAAACGAAAACCTATCACCGAATAAATAAAATATAATTGGCTATGATATACAGACAGACAGACAGAATGCCCTAGACTCTCGCCATACGGCTTCCTTTTAAACTGTTTTGGTATGGAACCCTCAAAAAGATCTTAAAGCGAAAATATTTTAGACGAGCGATAGACAATACTCATGTTTTCTTGCATACTCGTAACTACGCATTCAGGAAATGAATGATGTCCTCCAGTTAGTTTTGTAACAAAAAGTACATAACTAAAGTAAGGTATTTTGTAAACAGCTTCGTTTTTATACTTGTGACAAATAAGCAAACGAACAGCCTGATAGTAAGCGAGTACCGTAGCCTAGATACCTGAAACGTTGACCTTTTAAGATTCTGTTAACACCCTTTTTAAAGCTCGTTACACATTTTGCACATGTTTTGTTGAGTTCACTTTCTTGAGTCGCTGACACGCGCAGGTTTGGCCGTAGCTCTTTTTTGATGATAAATGCAATGCTGCGCTAGCTTATAACTGTCCTAGAAGGAGGGCAATGTTTTCGTTTTAACTATATAGGTAGTCAGTTTAGGTATGAAAGAAGTCACCTTCTCTTCTAAATTTCATCAGGTGGTGAGAGCTACTTCGGACCACGGCTATTCTCTGAATATTTTTCGAACACGGCTATTCCCCGTTTTTTATACTTTTATTTATTTACAACATTCCTTGTTACAGGGAAGACATGGAGAAGGTCAACATAAAGTTCCACGACAACGACACAGTCACGTACCAGCACAACAAGATCCTGCGGTTCGCGCCCGAGCTGTCCGTCGACAAGAATCTGAAGCTCGTCGTGCCAAACATACCGCTGCTGGTAAGAAATAACAATAGTTGAAGAAACTGTTGCATAATGAGGTGTTAAAAACACGAGTGTGACTTTAAAAACCGAACCGTAGTGTTTTAATACCTAGTTACGAGTACGTGCAGTTTCATACACTACTTTATGTACTCTCATATCATAAAATGCGAAATACAAACTTCAATACGAATTTATATTGACACTAGCGACCAGCCCCGGCTTTGCACGGGTATAAAATATAGCCTATGTTACTCAGGGATAATGGTGCAATCTAATGGTGAAAAAATTTTTGAAATCGGTCCCGTAGTTTTTGAGTTTATTCAACACAAACATACAAAAATACAAATCTTTCCTCTTTATAATATTAGTATAGATACTTTATAACCACACCACCGAAATTTAAAATTGTTCCTCAGTAAAAAAATATAAACAGTGGAGACCTGTTATGGGCAAACGTGACGTTTTCATCAGGCGAACGATTTGCTCGTCTCGTCACTCAATAGCATAAAAAAAAACTGTTTTTTTTATTCTAGACGGTAACCTCGTTCTCCCCCAACATGGCGGGCTGGCTGTTCAACATCTTGGCGTCAGGGCTGTCCATGACGTACCGCGAGCGAGCCAAGCCCTTCGTGCACGTCACGGCGGAGGAGCTCGTCTTCGGGTAAGGAGGCAAGGGTGGAAGGGGTTAGAATTGTTAAGATTGTAATATCGTTTAGATGGTGATATTGTTTAGATGGTTAGATTGTTCAGATGGTAACACCGTTTGGATGGTGATATCGTTTAGGTGGTAAGATTGTTCAGATGGTTACACCGTTTAGCTGGTGATATCGTTTAGATGGTAAGATTGTTTAGATAGTAACACCGTTTAGATAGCAAGTAAATGCAGATGGTGACATCGTTAAGAAATTAACATAGTACAGAAAGTAGCACCGTTAAGGTTCAGATGGTAACATCGTTTAGATGGTACTAAACGTATTGTACAGTTGGTAACATCGTTCAGATGGTACCAGCTGGCGAGTTGGGGTAAAACGCCAAGTCATTTACAATTAAAAAAAATAATAATGTTTCCTAATATGAAATTTGTGTGCAGTATTTGATAAAGACTCGTGTTCCAGATACAACGACCCGCTCGTCTCGCTCGCGCACATCTTCTACCCGAAGGGCAAGCGGCCCAACAGCCAGATGGGGCTACTACTAGCCGTGAGTCACTTATCCTTTACTTTTTTTTACCTTAGTATTATGTGCTTTTCAGAAATTATAGACGTATCTACAAAACTAAGAAAAAGAAAAAGAGTTTCAAGGCAAGGTTGTCAGGCTCGCGTGCTCTATCGTAGACCGCATCATTGCTTACCATCAGGCGAGATTGCGGTCAAATTCAAGTTTATCATTAAACTAAAAAAAAACCTGCCAAAAAAGATGATCAAAAAATGAATATATCTTAAAACAATATCCTGATGTAAGTGACCCAATAGCTGGATCAGCCACAGAGGCATTCTGGAATCAGCATGTTTGATTTAAAAACGTTCAAAGAGCTCCATCTAGTTTGATTCAATTCGAGCTAAATATTCTCAGCAACCAGCCAAATATATACCTAATACTTATATTTTCCTTGAAACAGAAAAATAATAATTATTAAATCATATTATTTTGCATTTTTTAATGATATTTTCTTTTCACAGAGAAACGGCACTCTAGACGAGGTATCGACGATATACACAGGCGAGCGATCCATGGACCGGTTCGGATACATCGACCGGATCAACGGGATGGATCATTTGCCGCACTGGAGAGACCGCCCGTGCAATAACATACGGTGAGTCTTGACGCAGAATTAATCTAAATTTAAAAAAAACCTCCAACGTTGAAACGGCTGAACTGATTTGAATGAAATAATAAGTCTAAGAACAACCGCTGAAATAACTGCTTTCGAATAAAAAAAACCGCAATTCGGTTCATCCGTTCAAGAGCTACGTTGCCACAAACAGACATACAGAGCAGTCAAACTTATAACAGAAAGTTAAAAAAGGAAAGAGCTTTTTTATGCAGTGGCAAACAAGCACAAGGTCTGCCTGATGGTAAGCAATCACCATCTCCTGGATACCTGTAACTCCGGAAGCGCCACGGATACGCGGTCGACCTTTTAAGACTACAGCCATTTTGAAGGACAGCGGTACCTACAGAAAACGTAGGCCACCGCGTGGTTAAATCCGCAAGACCCTTCTAATTCTAAATAAAGATCTTTTTCAAAATGAAACAATTTTACTCGTATAATGATAGAGTAGTTATGAATAATTATTAATTTAGCTCGAAAAAGATATGCATCTTGATTGTACGTAACTTGAGGTAAAGTACCCGGTACAGTGATCTAAAACACTTAGTTGGGTATTTACGGGTTATACAGAAAGTGTATGCTAAGCCGAAAGGCTCATAGGATCTACTCATCATTATGAACAACTTTCGACCCCGAAATCGCAAAAAAAACAGCTGTTCCATACATTTTGTCGAGTGTCGTTGTCATTTTTCTATGAACAACTGATTGTTTTTTGCGAATATAATAATAATAATGATGAGTACTATGTGCCCTTTTCGGGTTAGCATGGGCAAAGGTGTCCTCCATCTATAACATATCTAGACATCGCGATCTACCCACCAGAAATACTGTTAATTATAATTAACATAAAACTCGACGGGTACCAACCCTAGCAGGAAACAAACAAATTAAACCTAAAATGTTTGCGCAGCCATGTTTGATGTCACACAAAGGGAAAATCCTTCGCAACTAAACCATACTGGGGCCCTATTCTGGCAAGTGAGATATTATCAAATCGAATCAAATACATAGGTAGTTAATTTGTGACAAGGCTTAATATTAATGAATTACAAAATTTACAATATAACCCAAATGCCTCCGAACTATTAAAAACTGTAGGTATTTCAGCGGCCGTTGGCTCCTCCTAAATTACTAAATACTATAACTATATAAAGGTATAATTATATAATAAATATATAATTAAATAAATAAAAAATAAATCAGTGAATAATAATGGAGTTTAGCCAAAACAGTAAAAAAAGAATAACTTGAAGTGCTATAAACAAAACTCTAAGTGTATGCATTTAAATAGGTGTGTAATTATGTGTATTATGTTTTTCAATATTATCGCCGTCTCTGTCGCTCTCATTAGATATGTGATGTGTGTGAGAGTGAGGGAGATAATCTCGAGCGTCCAAGAATAGGTTCCCAAGTCAGAAACGCATAAATATCAACGGCCAAGTTGACACGATTTTTGCATGTCACGTAACTTTGAGACTAGCTGTGCCCTGCGACCTGCACTCTGCCTTACATTATTATGTACGTTCGAATAGGCTAGCCTAGTGTAAATAACAAATAAAACAGAAAAACGTCCATTTTAAAAGTGTTTATTTCTCTCTTTATTATATCTAAGTTTTCCTAATACTATCTCTTTCATTCCTTTCAATCTATGCTTTCTCTTTCATACTTGAGTTTACTAGCATTCAGCCATCTCTTTCACTCATACGTTCCAATCTTCAAACTACTTTTAGAGCATGTTATTCTAATGCTTAGGTACACTAGAGTCAGAAATTTTAGGCCGCCTGTATAATAACTAAGTATGTACTAATATCTTACTATTATAATATAATATATTCCGGTAGCCAGTTCTTTCACTAGTTTTAAGTTATGATGCTTTTTGCTTGTAATTTCTGGTGTAAACAATAAAGAGTTTATCTATCTATCTATCACCAGTTTAGAGCCAAGTGCCATCATATCATCGACAGCAGTCTTTATCAAGAAAGATGCCTCTACCCAGTAGTACCCAGGTATAGACCTCTTTCTTGCTGTGCCACATGCCTGGGCCATGCCTGGGCGTTACGTCAATCTGTCGACTGAACTTCAGTAGGCTTCATAACTTCTAAATTATAATAGCGGGTATTCGATAGAAAAGTGTACGTTTGAAGAACCCTAAAATCGAAATGAAGTTTTTTCCGATTAATTATACCTATCAGTCGGTTATATAATTTAGCACGGTTTATTGTGTTTACTGCTCGAGAGTGGAATGCTCTGCCCGAGTGGATATTTCCCGGTAGCCATAATCTGGGTGTCTTCAAGTCGCGAGTGAATCGGTTTCTTCTAGGCGCGCGTGCTGGATCGTGGACCGCATCGTTGCTTACCGTCAGGCGAGATGGTGGTCAAACGCAAGCCTATATCAATAAAAAAAAGGTCCGACAGTGATTTAAAGTATACCTAAACAACGTCGACCCAACTCGCCGCTGGACGACCAACTTAAATTCCCATTCAAACTTTATTCATTAACTAGCTGCATTTTAGCTGTTCGTAAAATTCAGTGACAAACAAACATGCTTACCTCCGCCTTCACATATAAACGTGATAACTCGAGATGACGAGATCTTGGGAATCACGTAATTTCGTTTAACTTGTGGCGAAAGAGTTATGCAGAAAGTGAATCATGTCGCAAGGTTGACGTTGCAATATGGTTTCAGACATCTTACTATCTTACCTATACAGGGTTATCAGGTAAAGGTAAGCTAAGCCGTAAAAGCCTAAAACGAAACGCTTTGATTCCACCTTTATTGTGCGAACCTTTGCCTGAGTGGGTGTTTCCCGGTAGATATAATCTAGGTGTCTTCAAGTCGCGAGTGACTCGGTTTTTTCTAGGCAAGCATGCTCCATCGTAGACCGCATCGTTGTTTACCATCAGGCGAGATGGCGGCCAAATGCAAGCCTTTTTCTGAAAAAAAAATAAAATAAAAGGCTTATAGTAGAATGGCATCATTATGAACAACTTTTACTATGGGACCAACCCGGAATTTGCGAAAAACCAATCTATAATAAATAATCTAATATATGTAAATTGGTACTTAAATAAAAATAAGTACTTACATACGATCTTACCAGAACCTCAATACACAAAAAGCAGTTTAATTATTTATTTAGGTTCACCAACACTACGTACACTAACACATTCAAATAAAAAAGTTAAAAACAAACAAAACTCAATAAAAATGTCGCAGTTTTTAAAGGTGAAGACAGCATGTTTACAGGATTACCTACAGATCAACGAAGGTCTCTAGACAATCCAAATGAAACAATATTTTTTGTTAAATAGATAAACTCCTAATTGTTAACACCATAAACTACAAGCAGATAGAATAGGCATAGATCATATCTTTTTAACACGCTTTTATTAGCTTCACCTGTATGTTTGTATGTTTGTATGTTTGTATGTTTGTATGTTTGTATGTTTGTATGTTTGTATGTTTATATGTAACCGACTCCTTTGAGCGCGTTTTTGACCCACTTTAAACGGTCAGATTTCTTTCAAACTTTGTAGATATATCGAGGACCGATGACAATACACTAAACAAATCGTGTTTTTTAGTTTTTTTAACTATTAATTTTTTTAACACGCTTTTTCTATAAAGTTTCTTTAACTTTTATACCGTTTAACTTACAGATGGTAGTTTCGTCATTCGAGTCAGAGAACAGAGTGGCGCAGTGGAAGCGTGCTGGGCTCATAACCCAGAGGTCCCTGGATCGAAACCACGCGCTACAAAATCTTTTTGCTCAATATTTTTTGTTACACATCAATTTTATTTTATGAGGTCTGAGGATCGAAACCACGCGGCTACAAATCTTTTTGCTCAATATTTTTTGTTATGCATCAATTTTATTTTTAATTTGCTTGAGCAGACGGCCAAAATCGGATAACACCAACACATTTGTACATATTAAGGATGGTTAATAGTTAGCAAATCGAACTAAAAAGCGAAAAATAAATAATAGTTAAAAAAAACTAAAAAAACACGCTTTTTATAAAAAACCGAACTAAAAAAATAGAAAATAAAATTTTATAAATTTAAATTAAGAATAGGGTTGAAAATTTCAATAAATATAAATTAATAATAGTGTAAATAAATAAATATATGTATTTTATTTTTAAAAAAGCGTGGGGTGCTTTCTAAGATATTATCAAAATGCTAATCACTCTACTCATGTCTGTCAATACAAAATGTATCTACAAAATATATAATATCTATTGACCCATGCACCCCACGCTTTTTAAAAATAAAATACATATATTTATTTATTTACACTATTATTAATTTATATTTATTGAAATTTTCAACCCTATTCTTAATTTAAATTTATAAAATTTTATTTTCTATTTTTTTAGTTCGGTTTTTTATAAAAAGCGTGTTTTTTTAGTTTTTTTTAACTATTATTTTTTATGTTTTTGTTAAAAAAAACCCTAAAATCGATCCAAATTTAAAGGCGGAAACAGGGGACAACAAAAAATCGATTTCGCGCATTTCATTCGGATAAATGATCCTTGCGTACGGCGCGACGACAGAAAACTTTGAGAAACACCTAGATTCCAATGTCTCAGCTAAAGTCTTTCCCAAACGCTCGCAAATATAAGATGTAATAAATACTATGTAATATGTAAGTATCGAAGTAGTTACAGTTATTTGTCCGCCGCCTTGAGTCGGCGGCAGAGGCCGTGTTTGTGTGGCGTGTCCATATGTGCATCCTTCAACTTGTTTTAACAGACCTAATTTACTTAGATGTTATAAATCATTCGGTTTTATACAACTATCTATACCTACTAGTTATATTAGCTGATTGGCAACGACTCCCTTGTTCAAACTATAGCCAAACCGTTTATCTTAGCTTAGTCCTCGCCTGCGCGGTACAGAGGCGCGGGGGACTGAGAGGGCGGCGCGCACTACCGCGCACTACCGCGCACTACCGCGCACTACCGCGCACTACCGCGCACGCGAGGACTAAGATAAACGGTTTGGCTATAATCTCCTAACTCTTGAACTTCGGTGCAAGGTTGCTAGTATATCGGTCTTTTACCGGATACATTTCGGAGAGTGTGCTTCTGATCAGCATGATCTAACTCCCTCTGGCCCGTTCTACTATCGGACTAACAAGGGCACAAAAAGTGACATCGTTTATGGTTGATATACCAAAAACTCGTTCGAAACGCTTTGATTCCACTTTTATTGTGCGAACCGCTAGGGCGTGGAACTCTATGCTCGAGTGAGTGTTTCCCGATAGACATATTCTGAGTATCTTCAAGTCGCGAGCAGCTCGGTTCCTTCTTGGCGTGCCCCTATCATACAAAAAAAAAATTAAAAACAAAAAGGACAACTAACACCAAGACATGCACAGAGCAGATATTAAAATTCATCATTCAAACATCTTTCCGACCGGGAGTCGAACCTGGAACCTCTGATTTCTTAGATCCTATATCATTAAAAGAAATTCAATGGCATATGTGACTCCACCAGCGACTCGGCCAGCGTGGTGGAATACGGCCTAATCACCCTTCGAGGATAGACCTGCATCCCAGCAGTGCGCAGTGGGAGGATGAAAGGTTGCTGATAATAATGATATCATTAAAACTCCAACAGGCTTATTTACCTGCAGTCCGCTAGGATTGTAACCATGACCTCTACAGCCAAGGTACGTCTGAAGGCAAGCACTTACTTCAAACGGTCTTATGTAATAGTTACTTACCGTTTAGCAACAATGTTGGATAACTGAGAGATACATGAACTGAGCTGGTGGAAATATAAGTTGTAGCCAGCATCATTGTAGGTCGCGTGCGTAGATATAGCTAGCGCAAAGATGAATCAAGAACTTGTGAATGAATGAATGAATGAATTTTGTTCACACGTTGTCAGGTGCACTGAGTAGGACAAAGACTACTTAACTTTACGAACATCATCGTTTTCTTAAAACAAAAAAATCCTCCAAAAAATAATAGTTAAAAAAAACTAAAAAAACACGCTTTTTATAAAAAACCGAACTAAAAAAATAGAAAATAAAATTTTATAAATTTAAATTAAGAATAGGGTTGAAAATTTCAATAAATATAAATTAATAATAGTGTAAATAAATAAATATATGTATTTTATTTTTAAAAAGCGTGGGGTGCATGGGTCAATAGATATTATATATTTTGTAGATACATTTTGTATTGACAGACATGAGTAGAGTGATTAGCATTTTGATAATATCTTAGAAAGCACCCCACGCTTTTTTAAAAATAAAATACATATATTTATTTATTTACACTATTATTAATTTATATTTATTGAAATTTTCAACCCTATTCTTAATTTAAATTTATAAAATTTTATTTTCTATTTTTTTAGTTCGGTTTTTTATAAAAAGCGTGTTTTTTTAGTTTTTTTTAACTATTATTTATTTTTCGCTTTTTAATTCGATTTGCTAACTATTAACCATTATTAATATGTACAAATGTGTTGGTGTTATCCGATTTTGGCCATCTGCTCAAGCAAATTAAAAATAAAATTGATGCCTAACAAAAAATATTGAGCAAAAAGATTTGTAGCCGCGTGGTTTCGATCCTCAGACCTCATAAAATAAAATTGATGCAACAAAAAAATATTGAGCAAAAAGATTTGTAGCCGCGTGGTTTCGATCCTCAGACCTCATAAAATAAAATTGATGCAACAAAAAAATATTGAGCAAAAAGATTTGTAGCCGCGTGGTTTCGATCCAGGGACCTCTGGGTTATGAGCCCAGCACGCTTCCACTGCGCCACTCTGTTCTCTGACACAAATGACGAAATTACCATTTGTAAGTTAAACGGTATTAAAAGTTAAAGAAACTTTATAGAAAAAGCGTGTTAAAAAAATTAATAGTTAAAAAAACTAAAAAACACGATTTGTTTAGTGTATTGTCATCGGTCCTCGATATATCTACAAAGTTTGAAAGAAATCTGACCGTTTAAAGTGGGTCAAAAACGCGCTCAAAGGAGTCGGTTACATACAAACATACAAACATACAAACATACAAACATACAAACATACAAACATACAAACATACAAACATACAGGTGAAGCTAATAAAAGCGTGTTAAAAAGACGTTTGGAAAACATACTAACGGCTGTGAATCAAAATGTACAAACTTATGACACCATGTTAACCACCACTCACGTAAAAATAAATCAAATTACAATCAACCTTTTCCTAATTAAAAAAAATCTTCCCCTAACTTAAGAAAGCTTAAAAATAGAAGGTGGAGCACTGCCTGAGATTTGGGTGAAGCCGAGAACTTCTCCACTTTCGCGCGTACATAAATACATACATAAGCTTACAGTGCCGCGAGTAGAGGAGTATTGATATGTCGATGTGCGCGTCTTGTGCACGTGCTCGCGAAAATGGAGTTCTTGGCTTCACCCAAACCTAACGCAGTGCTCCATCTTTCTCTCTCTTTTTTTTTATCTGAGGTCGCGTAAGGATTCATTGTAATTTGATTTAATTTAACGTGAATAGAAGTCGATGTGTTCTTGGTTGTGTAGAAAATTCCATTCACAAAATTGCTACGTTTCAATAATATGGAAAATTACATACGTTTTGAAATAAACAGATTTGCAGGATACCTACCTGTTTGACGACTGTTAACCGATTTAGTTATTAGACAAATAAATAAACATATTCTCAATTTAGTGCAAAAGTCACTAATTGTTTTGCTATGAAAATTAACGCAGTTTTGACACATTTTGGCTTTAATGAACACCGAGAAACTCAAGTTTTATTGAGTCAGATGATGCGACTTGTTTCTATCACATTCGGTGATCTTTTTCAAGGTATGATTACAAAATACACATTTTTAACACGCTTTTATTAGCTTCACCTGTATGTTTGTATGTTTGTATGTTTGTATGTTTGTATGTTTGTATGTTTGTATGTTTGTATGTAACCGACTCCTTTGAGCGCGTTTTTGACCCACTTTAAACGGTCAGATTTCTTTCAAACTTTGTAGATATATCGAGGACCGATGACAATACACTAAACAAATCGTGTTTTTTAGTTTTTTTAACTATTAATTTGTTTAACACGCTTTTTCTATAAAGTTTCTTTAACTTTTAATACCGTTTAACTTACAAATGGTAATTTCGACATTCGTGTCAGAGAACAGAGTGGCGCAGTGGAAGCGTGCAGGGCTCATAACCCAGAGGTCCCTGGATCGAAACCACGCGCTAGAAATCTTTTTGCTCAATATTTTTTTGTTACGCATCAATTTTATTTTATGAGGTCTGAGGATCGAAACCACGCGGCTACAAATCTTTTTGCTCAATATTTTTTGTTACGCATCAATTTTATTTTTAATTTGCTTGAGCAGACGGCCAAAATCGGATAACACCAACACATTTGTACATATTAATAATGGTTAATAGTTAGCAAATCGAACTAAAAAGCGAAAAATAAATAATAGTTAAAAAAAAACTAAAAAAACACGCTTTTTATAAAAAACCGAACTAAAAAAATAGAAAATAAAATTTTATAAATTTAAATTAAGAATAGGGTTGAAAATTTCAATAAATATAAATTAATAATAGTGTAAATAAATAAATATATGTATTTTATTTTTAAAAAAGCGTGGGGTGCTTTCTAAGATATTATCAAAATGCTAATCACTCTACTCATGTCTGTCAATACAAAATGTATCTACAAAATATATAATATCTATTGACCCATGCACCCCACGCTTTTTAAAAATAAAATACATATATTTATTTATTTACACTATTATTAATTTATATTTATTGAAATTTTCAACCCTATTCTTAATTTAAATTTATAAAATTTTATTTTCTATTTTTTTAGTTCGGTTTTTTATAAAAAGCGTGTTTTTTTAGTTTTTTTTTAACTATTATTTATTAAGTTGCGTCCAGCCTGTCACTAATTTTGTAGTTAATGATTTCTTCTTGCAGTAAGCCGACGAAATAAGTAATATTATAAAATCTTCATCATCTAAAGTAAAGTTGTTGTAATTATTTTACCGGTCTCATTCATTCTCAACCTTTAATCCTCCCACTGCTGGGATACAGGTCTACCCTCGAAGGGTGATTAGGCCATTTTTCGCCTCGCTGGCCAAGTGCAGATTGGTGGATTCACATACGCCATTGAATTTCTTCGCCGGACGTATGCAGGTCTCCTAGAATGAAGTTCCTTTATTTAGCAGTCTTAATAAAGTGTCCCTTTGTTCCAGCGCGTCAGAAGGGTCGTTCTTCCCGCCGCGCTCCGTCACCAAGTCGGACATCGTGCACATCTACGACAAGGACCTGTGTCGGATCCTGCCACTCAAGCATCGCAAGGATGTATACAAAGACGGTAAGCGCACTTTTTTTGTCAAGATATTGAACTTGTAGTTCGATGTTAGGTTTGTGTTTGACCGCCATCGCCATCTCGCCTAGAAGAGACAGATTCACTTGCAAGTTGAAGACAGAGATTATAATAATATCTAGTAGACTAATTCTGTGCCTCTAATTTGTTACACTGGGCAAGTCATTAAATAATCATACAAAAATAATAATCAAAAACAGCAAGAAAATCATCATGAAATAAACAATTAATTAGAAAAAATAATAATAGAAAATAGTCATAAATAATTGAATAAATGTCAAAATAAATATAAGTATGTAAAATACATTATACAATGTTTCTTAATTACACAAAAATGAAGATTCAGTCAGATGCAGTCGCATAAACTTATTTAGGGAGTAAAAAGGGTTGGACTCGAAGAAGTGTCTTATCTTTCGTTGGTATAGACGAGTGTGTAGTAAATCGCTATAACTAAGATGCTCGTCGTATTATGCTGTTGAAGTTATGCAAGCTGATGATGACCCTTGTTCCAGGCATCCAAGCCGGCGTGTACACGCCGCCGGCCTCCACGTTCGAGTGCGCGGAACTGAACCCCGACAACAAGTGCTACTGCCAGGGCGAGGAGTGTCCTCCGAGGGGGCTGCAGAACATCAGCCCTTGCCAGTACAGTGAGTATACTCCAACTACCTCGAGCTGTGACCAAACTACACGGAAATGACTTCAAGAGAACGTTCGAAAGGTTCTTTGAATCCAATCCGTTGTATTCCAGTAACGAATTTATGACTATGCATCTAACGGAATCATTATTCTCACATGAAAATAATGAATTGGACACTAATTTTGGATGTCACCTTTTTGTAAATTTAAATTTATTTTAAATAGGAAATAATTATTTTTTGCCATTATTTCTTAATTCATGATTTTTGTAAGGCCAACAAACTATTCTATTCTTCTACTGCTATATTAAAACATCTGTTCTGGGTCTGGGTGTTAGTTGATCTTGGTCTTTGTGTTCCATGGCATCCGATACAGGATTATCCTAGTGGGGAGCTGAGTGTGAAACGTTCATTACCTGCTATGTAGGATGCGATCCAAAAGTTTCGTACATAATAACGTCACAAGTCGTGCTACCATCTTTAGGACGATTTAGCGAAATACCAGCTCAAAGCTTTTGGTTTAGTCGATCGGCGTGCTGTTCGATAGGCGATGAGAAGTTAGAGGAAAAACAAAAAGCTTCAGTCTTGAGCACCGTCGAAGGGTAGCAATCTGTATTTTTTTTACAGAATACATTTTTACAGAATGCCCTTCAGAGATTTTGTCATCCCTTTCCCACTACAGGACAAGTACGAAGACACCTTTCTACCACCCTTACACCATAGATTTTCCTTGTATTGGTATTCTCACGTGAGGGAAAGCCACTATGTGGTAGAAGATGTAGTACGCTTGCCTTAGGAAATACATATAACGTCGGCTTAGTGCCAAAAGTCATTAACTGTAAAAAGTCACTAGCTGTTTTGCTATGAAAACTATGTGGTTTTGACACATTGTGGCTAAAATTAACACGAGAATACTCAAGTTTTATTGAACAGGATACTGCGACTAGTTTCGAACATATTCGGTGATCTTTTTTTTGGAATCTAGACACGCGGTAGCGTGTCAAGCTAAGTTCAAGTGACAGAACTGGCGAGCAGCACCGTGTGTATATTACACGAACCATTTGGAGGCACTTTTGACCTCGTCATAACTCAAAAACTATTTCACATAAACGTGTCAAATTTGGCTCATATATTAAGACTTGCGAGATACATATGTGCTCCAAATTTCATAAACACACCTTAAACGATTATTTAGATATTAACGTCCAAAAATCGTAATTTTTATCACTGATCTAACTATAGACTAAAACTATATCCATGTTCCAGATGACCTAGAAAGTTCAAATTTGGTATGCAGATAGGTAATTAGGTGAAAACAAAGAAAAAAATCTGAAACTGGTAAATTTGTATCATTTTATTATAATTTTGGAACACTTAACTTATACTTGGTGCCTCAGCAATCAGCAATCAAAACTTATAACAGCCGGTCTTTATGTGGATTTTAAGGTCTTCACGTGAATATACACGAGTAATCAATAGTCTATAAGATCACTACTCATAATAAATAATTATTTTAAATGCATTTCGGTACAACGTCGCACAGCAGTGGGCTGGGAGCAGTGCGTGCGACTGAATGAGTTTGAAAGTGAGAACTCATTGGTAACAAATAGTTTTTCTTGAGAAAATGTCAAATTAAAACGAAACTCTCAAAAAGAGTTCTCTATTTCTCGTTCTCAGTCTTCTTTTTCAAATATTAGTGTTGTAACCAATTAATTACTGAATTTCACCAGCTTCATTCGATTTTAATCGTAATTAAATATTGATCAGCTGGATCAGTCAGGGGAGATTTTGTGAATGATGCCTTACTCGCATTCGAGTCTAAAAGTACAAAATAATATCACGAAGCAATGCACGCAAATAAATTCACAGAGTGAATTACTAACTTTCGCTTTTTCTTCATTTATTGTGATTGAGTGAATGTTTTGTAACTAAAAATATTAAATTAAAGACAAATTGACCTTTTGTATTTGACATTGTACCATTTGAACCATTTCAAAATACCTAAAATATTAAAGTTTAAGTTTAATTTTCTAATCAAAACCTTAATCCAATAAACTTACAATACATAATCAAATCGATCAAATACTCATACAAACTTGAATCGATTTATAGTGAGTATCAAATACCGAGTCGTATGGTAACATCACTATAGTTACGTCGCGTTGACAAAATATCAAAACGCGCCTCTTGTGTTGACTATAATTTGTTAAATAATTATCTTTTTATTACGTATATCGTATAATACAATGAGTCGTACCATAGAATTACGGGTGGGTGACACACTTACCTTACACCGAATAATTCCAATGCCTCCCGATGGAAGCTGCCTATTCCATTCGATTGCATATTCTTTGTTTGAGCATAATAATATACAACAAACAAATACGTTGCGTGAGACTATTGTAGAGCATTTATGTCGTAACTGGTATGATTTAAGTTTGTATACTAGTGGTCCAAACGGAGATCCTTACTGCTCTGAAGAAGAGTATCGAGCAAGCATGCTTTGTTCGACAACTTATGGAGCTGCTTCTGAGTTAAAGGCTGCAGTAAATTTGAATTCTTTACATAAAGTAATGATATCCCACCAAAAACATAAATGTAAAAAAGGAGAGCCAAGTTCAATACAAAAAGAATGGAGATCTAAATGAGTGCCAAGTTTGATGGTCAGTCCTGAAATTTATTTATACTATAATATAAAACATCATTTTTCTTATAACTTCGGATATATTGTAGCCTAAGGTTTGACTTGGCTAGTTTTCATATACGAATTACAGGTATATTACATAGCCTTCATAAGTTCTAAACCTGTTACTTGTCGCTTCTTATTTTATTATTATTTCGAAAATTTGGCATGCTGGTAGAATCTAGCCATCGAACATAATAATTTGTTTATGAAAACTAGCCAAGTCAAACTTTAGGCTACAATATATCCGAAGTTATAAGAAAAATGATGTTTTATATTATAGTATAAATAAATTTCAGGACTGACCATCAAACTTGGCACTCATTTAGATCTCCATTCTTTTTGTATTGAACTTGGCTCTCCTTTTTTACATTTATGTTTTTGGTGGGATTATTACAAGCGTGATGTGCTCGAAATTGCTGTTTTTTTAACACGCTTTTATTAGCTTCACCTGTATGTTTGTATGTTTGTTTGTATGTAACCGACTCCTTTGAGCGCGTTTTTGACCCACTTTAAACGGTCAGATTTCTTTCAAACTTTGTAGATATATCGAGGACCGATGACAATACACTAAACAAATCGTGTTTTTTAGTTTTTTTAACTATTAATTTTTTTAACACGCTTTTTCTATAAAGTTTCTTTAACTTTTAATACCGTTTAACTTACAAATGGTAATTTCGTCATTTGTGTCAGAGAACAGAGTGGCGCAGTGGAAGCGTGCTGGGCTCATAACCCAGAGGTCCCTGGATCGAAACCACGCGCTAGAAATCTTTTTGCTCAATATTTTTGTGGATGCGTGCTGGGCCCATAACCCAGAGGTCTGAGGATCGAAACCACGCGGCTACAAATCTTTTTGCTCAATATTTTTTGTTACGCATCAATTTTATTTTTAATTTGCTTGAGCAGACGGCCAAAATCGGATAACACCAACACATTTGTACATATCAAGGATGGTTAATAGTTAGCAAATCGAACTAAAAAGCGAAAAATAAATAATAGTTAAAAAAACTAAAAAAACACGCTTTTTATAAAAAACCGAACTAAAAAAATAGAAAATAAAATTTTATAAATTTAAATTAAGAATAGGGTTGAAAATTTCAATAAATATAAATTAATAATTTTAAAAAAGCGTGGGGTGCTTTCTAAGATATTATCAAAATGCTAATCACTCTACTCATGTCTGTCAATACATAATGTATCTACAAAATATATAATATCTATTGACCCATGCACCCCACGCTTTTTAAAAATAAAATACATATATTTATTTATTTACACTATTATTAATTTATATTTATTGAAATTTTCAACCCTATTCTTAATTTAAATTTATAAAATTTTATTTTCTATTTTTTTAGTTCGGTTTTTTATAAAAAGCGTGTTTTTTTAGTTTTTTTTTAACTATTATTTATTTTTTTTGGTAACGAATCCTTGCAGTAATAACTAGATTAACTTTTTTTCAACTCCAAGTTATACTTGTTCTGAAAAAACAGAGTTCTTACTGAGTTTTTGCTGACTGATCGTAAAAAGTTATTGCTAAATGCCAGATGAAGAAGTTTTACAGGTCTAGATCCAGTTTTTTTTTTAAAACGTGTAGGTATGTTTTTGCAAATCCATAGCTACTCGTATTTTTTTGGATATAATTATATAATAGGTAGGTAGTGGTACCATTTGGGCGCTAATCTCAATTTATAACGCATTAATATTCCTAAACGATAATTTACTACCAATCAATCGTATCCTTTATTACATAGAGCTAGTCTTCGAATTACTGCCAATTACGATACGGCTGCCAATTGCAATTTCCTAAAGTGATCGCTTCAAAGAATTAATGATAAAGTGCCACTGGTCCTAAGAAAATGGCGGTCGCATTTTGGGCGCCAATTTTATTCACGACGAGCGTCCTGCCCTGGCTTTGCACGGGTATGAAATAAAGCCTATGTTACTCAGGGATAATGTAACATTCTAATGATGAAAGAATTTTTGAATTCGATCCCGTAGTTTTTGAGTTTGATCGTTATAAACACCAAAAAAAAAGATGTATTTACACCACGTTGGGCTCCAAAAGTCACTAAGCTTCAGTGAAGGTCTATTAAATATTTTTCTCGATCTTGCAGATGCCCCAGTGTACCTCTCGTTCCCTCACTTCTACGACGCCGACCCAACACTCCTGAGCAAGTTCGAAGGATTGAAGCCGAACAAGAAGAAGCACGAGACTTACTTCTTGATACAACCGGTGAGAACTGACTATTGATTGAGGATTCTTTTGGTTTAGTTGGAAGCGCAAAATAGCTGTTTTAGCTGATGTTTTTGACAATATCAGAGTCTACGTAGTTAAATCAAAGCAAATCTAGAGCACGTTTTACAAAAGCTTTATTTAACAGACTTCAAAATAGAAAAAAAAAATTGAAGTAGGTAGTATACTCGTAGATAAGTAAAAGTCTAAAACAAAACAAAAAATCTTCACATTTGTTTTAAACTATCCGGAGTTGTATTTTTTCGGAATGATTGACGCAGGCAATGAGTTCCACACATTTGCAGTTAGAACTAAAGATAACTGCTTGGTCTGTTCCAGAAAATCGGCGTCCCTCTAGAAGGCTTCGTCCGCGTGCAGCTGAACCTGAAGGTGGCGCAGGCGCCCGCCGTGCGCGTCAACAACATACACAAGTTCCCCGACCTGATCTTCCCCGTCATGTGGGTCGAAGAGGTAACTACACAAAGACATTACTACTTTTTTTGTCAACCTGTAGACCAGAGATGACGATCCAATGGCGCGTGCCATTGATGGCACGTGACAAAATATTTTAGGCACGCTACCCAATTATCACTATATTTAACATTCTAATTAGCACGTCTGGTCGTCCGGCGAGATGAGTCGACGACATTTTCAACGTCGCGGGTCGAACCTGGATCCGAGTGGCGTAGGACCTCGAGGCAGATGGCACAGTGAGAGAGAGGCCTATACCCAGCAGTGGGATAAGAAAGGCTGTGGATAATGATAATGATTAGTTGTGACGTTGCTTCATAAAGGTTCGCCACCCCTGCTAATAGATAGAGGACAACGATGCGGTGTGGACATTGAACAATAAACAAACAAGGAAACTATTGATGGCTCTATTTTGTGTCTTTGTCATTCTGTTATTTTTGTGCAGGTTGCTTTGTAATCTATATGTTAATACTTTGTCCTTTCCCTGCAGGGTATCCACGAGATCACTACCCCAATCTGGCGCTGGATCTTCCTGGCCACCACAGTGGGCCCAATCGCCGCCCCCCTCCTCACCTACTCCATGATCGCTCTCGGCCTGCTCGCCATCGCCATTGTCTTCTTCAAAGCCTATAAGAGCTTCGTTCTCGGACAAAACTCCTTAGAGTTCGTTGAGATAGGTCGCGAAACCATCCGACGAAACTCGACGCTGCGAATTTCCTCGCAAAAGCTGATACAGAACCGTGAGAGCCATACGCCTTCCTACCAACCTTTGAAGCGAAATCAAAAGCCACAAGAACTGGTTTTCTTTAGGCAACAGAGCAAAAGCGTAGAAGAAATCAAGACGGTTCTCAGACCGGATTTCGTGAGGAGTACGTTTAGTGATGTAGAAAGAGAGTCTTTGTTAACGTCAGACAATGCGTTCATAATGTCTGAGAACAGGAATAAAAGATTAAGCTTGAATAGTTAGATCCCAAATATTTAGGAATATGAATTGAATGCCTCAGGAGAGAGGGTGGCCATCAGGGCGTCTCGGTCTGACTTGTGGCGATGAGAGGGACAAGCAATTTGAAAACTCAAAAACTCTCGACTAGAAAAGAGTTGATGAATTTCAGACGGCTGAACTGATTTTCTTAAACTATAGTTCAAGAAAATCAGTCTTGATCAAGTTACCTTATAAACAATATAAACTGAATTAAAATCGGTTCAGCCTTTTGGGCGCTGCGATACCATAGAAACAGATACAAAACAAAACGTAATATGTACGGTACACAGTTGAGGTTTTTTGAGTAATACGACGGTATGGAACGATTTTATTTTTTTTTATTTTAGACCTCCAGCTCTGATGGTGTTGGAAAATGTAAAACTGAAGTTAAACCTAAGTTAGTAATAAGTTGGGTGTTCAAAGGTTACCTAACGTGTGATCAGCAGCCTAGACTTGCGATCGCGATCGGATAGTTATCGCAATTAGGCTGCTGAAGTGTGTGTTGAAGTGTGCCGAAGATATTGCAATGGTGGCGATTCTGTTGTCTCTTAAAAAAGTACTTAAAAAAAGTAGTGTTAGACACTAAAGTTAAATAAACTTAAGACAAAACAAAATGTTGTTGTCCTTGTCTAATTTGACTGAAAGAAAAGAGACGGATGTCAATTTTTGAACTGTCATATTCGGTTTAGTTTTGAAAAATTATGATTGTTTTTTAAACTAACATGACTTTGGCAGGTCTGAAATTGTTGCTATCTTCGTCTCGCATATTAAAATGGAAAGAGACGTAAGCAATTTTAGAGAATAGTTTTAGATTTTAGATACAACAGAATCGGCATAATTGATGTCGATTTTGTGCACGACGTAAACTAAATTTGACATTTTTCTTGATTGACAATTGACGTTCATTGACTTCGTGATTGACATTTTATTGGCATCTCTTTTTTGATACCATTCTTTACTCACATATTGAAATAAAAAGAGACAAGGTTTTACATATAAACCCTGCTTAATTGCCTTTTTATTTTATTTTTTTCTTCATTACTTTTTTTTTGATTTTCCGTTTTGTTTGACATTTCACGTCAGCGAAAAGTTATCTGAGCATTTTAAGCAGTAACAAATTTAAGCAGTGTTTATAGTTAAGACCCACGGAGACTAAAGATCTGTCAAGATTAGTTTAGTTTAGATTTTGCACAAAATCGACACGTTTTAGTTATTACTTCTATCGCCTACAATTTGATCAAAGAAATATTTTAACATATCTTGGTTATGATTAGAATACAATTATGATTAATATAATCTATGTGTATACGGGGTTGTAAAGAAAGGATATGCTAGGCCGAAAAGGGCTCATATTACTCATCATTATGAACAACTTTTACTATGAGACCAACTGTGAAATCGAGAAAAAATCAGCTTTTCCATAGAAAAATGTCAATGACACTCGACAAAATGTGGAACAGCTGTTTTTGTGATTTCAGTGTTGGTCCCATAGTAAAAGTTGTTCATAATGATGAGTACTAGAACCATTTCGGCTTAGCATACCTTTTCCTTATAACCCTAGATAACATTAAAGGTTAATTCACATTGCACTGGGCCATTGGGCCTGGTTCGCTGTGAATTGAGCTTAAGAACTGTTTACGTTACCTAACGATGGCTCAATGTTGAAAAAGTCGATTTTTGTATATTTTAGTTAATTTGATTTTGCTCAAACTGCATCTAATGCAAATTTAGCCAATCTCCAAAAAAGGAGGATTTTCAAAATTTACAATTTTTTTTGGGGTAACTTAAGGTGGAGATAAATGAACGAAAGCCATCTCTTTCTCGTGAAAATATAAAAATATTGAGTGGGGCTTTAAAAATCAATAGATAAAATCATTTCAAAGTAAAGTATTCCTTTGATATATTTGAATTTGACACATGAATAAAAAGCTTTCTTTGCTCTATTCTTTCTAATTACTTCGTCAAATTAAATTAACAATAACATTTGTTAAAACGCAATTTGTTTAAATGATTTTATTTGCTGAAGAGCATTTATATCTGCCTTAATTAAAAAATGGCTTTTTTAATACATAGTTGCGTTTAAAAACGTTTCTGTTAAATTTAAATTTCACGTTAAACTGTCTAAAATGTGATAAAAACATTTTGTTTGTATTTTTAGTAAAATGCTAAACCATTTTCAATGGGGCTTTAGCTTGAACGGGGCGAAATGTATGTGTGATGTATGATGACATTCTTATAAAGTTGCTCAATTTTGTTATTAGTAGTCATAACGAATAAAAAAAATGTCGAATGAATTTAAAAGTAAAACAATTCGCCATGGAAAATTAATATACACTTTAAAATATAACTTTTACTGATTTGCGAAATTATTATTATATTTATATGCATATGATTATTGTGAATATGCATATGATCATTACGCACATGCATATGATTTGTACTTAATTTTTATATGGCGATTAAAACTTTGGCGTATATTCTATTGTCCCAATCTCAAAACTAAACTTTAGACAGCTCTTAAATTATTGGCATACTTTTCTCATTGAATTAAGATAATTGTTACAAAAAATAATTTCTGATTTTCACTGACAATGAAGATATGCAGATTTTTAGTCAGACTGTCAGATTAGTTAAGTTTATATTGTTACAGCAGAATTGTCACCAATATTATTAATATTGTAAATATTGGACACAATATTTTGGTACTGACGCTATTTGCCGGTTTTTGCCGGCCACTGCCAACTCATTTTGAATTGGTCAATAAATCTAAAATAAAAACTGTTTTATTTTTATTTTAACCTTTTACGTTATCGGTTGGTTTCACGGTTTCCTATCAAAGCTCAATTTTAAGCTTTAATCTGAGATTTCTTATCATTCCATTGTGTATCTTATTGTGGGGGACTAAGGACTATTTTTGTATGAATTTATAGGATAGAAATTGTAAATATTAGATATAAGTAATGAATACTTTTGTAACTGATTGTTTATAAAAAATAAATTTATATCGAAGGAATATTCGTTTCATTTACTCTGACTTAACCTGCACTAACAGGGCTAAAACGCGATGGGTAGAAAGTCTTTCCCCCGTTTTCATCTATGTAAAAAAGCTAAAATATAGATCCTTTGTCTCTTTCTCGTGAGATAAAAACGGTGGAAAGACCCCATGATTAACCTGCAGGAGTATAGTAGGTGCCGATCGACAAATTTGTAAATAGATAAGTAAACTAGGTTTTTAACGTTCAAATAACGAACATCGACTTATGGAATGCCAAGTTTATTGATTTTTTTACGACTTAGTAAGTCGCTTGTCGATTTTTTTTTCGAAGTTTCGTCAGTTCATCGAATTTCGAGTTTGTCGATTTATTGCAAGTATTATTTAAACATTGTTATAAGGTAAGGGTAGCTAAGCCAAAAAGGGCTCATAGTACTCATCATTACGAACAACTTTTACGATTGGACCAACCCGGAATTCTGTCTACAATCATTGACATTTTTCTATAGAACAGCTGTTTTTTTTTTCTCAATTTCCGGATTGGTCTCATACTCCCATAGCAAAAGTAGTTCATAATGATGGTTACTATAAGCCCTTTTTGGCTTAGCACATTTTTTTTGTAATTATATGTTTATAACTAAGTGTGTATTGAATAAAACCACAAGTTCGAGCCTAAAAATTATTTTATTGACTAGCAAAAATTATGCCGTATTTATATATAATATAACCAACTTGAAATGCTTACTCTATAAAGCTTTACACTATAGTATACTAGTAACTGGACATTTCTCTATCGTATAACGCGTTTAAACAAATAAGCAACGAAACACTACGCTAGGGGGCGCTGGCGACGCGGGAGAGACGGGAGACCGGCCTCTCTTTCGCACGATTTCACACTTATTTTAATAACGGCAATAATATCGTGTACTTCAGAAATCCAATATGAATTTATGACCTGACATGTATGGAACATGTCAGGTCATAAATTCATAAAAATTAAATATTATTTTTTATGTGGCTGAATGTACCGAATATATTTTAGTGACTTATAATAAATCTGAGAAACTTGGAATGAAATTAACTCTTTAACCGCCAAAGTTTATACAAGACAAGTGCTAGTCTATAGTTGACCCATCCCACCAAAATATAAAATAAAATTATTTAAACAACTACTTCTGCTGGTATTTTTCATTTTTGGGGTTTTTATTTTATTTTATGCATATGGCGTACAAGGCATTGCGTCGTGGCGGCCAAAAGGTTTAAGAAGTCAAATAGATTTTTTTTTTCAAAATATTCTCGTTTTAAAAGAACGGTCTTTATTGTTTATTATTTTATATCTTTAATGCGCGAAAGAGATGGTTGGTGACCGTTAGTGCCTACCCCTTAAGGTAGTATAATATAATTAAATTATTTCAAAATAAAAACTGAAGTTGATTTGACGGATTTATAAAAAAACATGGACTGTATAATAAAATAATAAGCCATATAAAATGATGCCTAAGACCTTTTCTGGGTTACCCAGAACGGCGGTACTAAGCCGAAAAGAGGTTAGGCCGCTACTCATGCGGAAATCGCGTAAAAAACGGTTTTATACATTTGGTTGACAATTAATAAAATTTAATGGAATGGCATTTTTTTCACTGTTTTAGATTATGTTTTAAAATTGTTTTTTTATTTTTTTACAAATATTTAGCTGCCTAGTTATTATTCTAAATTTCAACTTTTTTTAATATTAATGATGTACATATTTGAAAAAATAAACGTAGTTTCAGCTGTTACCAAATTTCAACTACACGCTTCAAAAATAAAATAATCTTATAATACTTTATATTATACTAACTTTAGTGTTGCCAGCGTTAGCCCCGAAATATTGGCTTCATTTAAATCACTTTTAAAATACATTAAAAATACAATATTTAAGACTACAGTATACTTAGACAGTATGTATTATAAAAAAATTCTTAACATTAATTTCACCTTTGCATTACGTATATGCGTTTCGTCGTAACATCACTGACTTATCATTATAAAGGGCTATATACCTTTAATTAATTAAATTTAAAAAAAATAATAGTTTAAAATAATTATAAAATTCAATTTGAAATTAAAAAATTGGGGAGACCTTAGCCCAGCAGTGGGATAGCACAGACAATTAAAAAAACATGTATATAGCTGGTTGGTGAGAAATTAGCCACCTACTCTGTTTTAGTTGAATCAAATGGAACCAGATGGCGCTTTTATTAATGCTATTAATTTCTTAATTATTTTTAGATTCAAATAACAATAGCCAGTCTAATTTTTATTACTCGGATTTTTTTAAATACTTTTAATGTGTTATAACTTTTTTGTTTTAGTACTGAATTAAAATAGGTATAGCCCTTATCTTACATTTCTTTTTACACCAAAAATAATGTGACGTCACAACAAACGTATCTAAAAATATTATGTATAAAGTATACAATTATACACATGCAGAAAAACATGTATTTATAACTTACCAAAATTGATAGTTTGATGATTTTAAAATATTGCAAAATCCGTATACCTCGTCCCGTATGTTTTTTTAAATACTGAAATGACGTCACACCATTTTTCCAACCGTTACTTTACACAATCTAGCATCCGAAAAAAATTACATTCTAAATTTAAAAATTTTGATTACTTGTTTAATACTTTTGCACGTATACAATTTTGAATCAAACGTTTTTTTAATTTAATCCATTCGAGTATACTATTTTGAAATCGTATAATTACTTCGTATAATCGGTTTTAATTTTAAAATATTCCTAATATTAATGACGGTAGCACACTTCCGCTGCGAAACAGAAATGAAAACGCTGGAACAAGTGAAAAAAGTTCAAAATGGCGGACCGAAATGAGAGATGTGGCCGAGTACGGCGAAATCGGGTTAGAAAGCGTTAGGCCAACTCCATCCCAAATCATAGTTATGTTTAGTCAATGCTAAGAAAAACAAATCTAAATATTCATTCTTCTCAAATACACATTAGTACTAGCATGTCATATTTCTCATTTCATAAAGTCGCGGCAAAACATTAGCGATTTCGCGCACTAGGATTGCGGCGGGAGTGTGCCACCGCCGAAAACTAACCCTAATATGGCGTCGATAAAAAAAATACAACAATGAGTTTTAAAACTTATTTTTTACAATTTAAAATAAATATACTTCTTGTCTATGGACGGTATTGTCTATAGTTTTTGTGGTAAAAAATATTTACTTTTTTATTTCTATTTCACATTATGGCTCAGTCGGTAAAATGGAGGAAAATTAAGAAGTTAATCATTTTTTTATTCACAACCGGTGTTTAAATTGACTAAGGCGCGTTCAAAGTAAAATATTGCAAAGGAAATCTCTTGGAGATGTCAACTATGTATACGGTGTCTTATATTTTACTAGAGGCAAACCTGCTTTCATTAACTAACTGTCAATTGTGGCCCAATTAATTGATGCGTGCGAAAAAGTGGCCCAATTGCGTTTTGTCGACACAAACGATGGCCCAATTGGTTTTGTTGACTCAACTGTGGCCTAACAATATAATTTAGCCACATGAATGAGGCCAAAACACTATTTGATGGCTTGAAATCTAGCCGAAGTATATATCTGGCGTGGGTGTGGCCCAAGTCTTGTCGGCACAAAATATGGCCCACAAATTGTTCCTGCATTATTGCAGACACGAAATGTAGCTAAAGCATATTTTGTTGGCACAAATGTGGCTAAAGCACGTTTTCTGGCATGAAATGTTACTCATGCACATTTCATTGACACGAAATCTGTCCGTAACACATTTTGAAACAAAATGTGGCCCAGACACGTTTTGCTGACACATTACGTGGCCCAGTATTTTTTACAGTAGTTTATTTTTACCATAAAATTTGATACTTGACTAAACAAGTCAGGGCCATATTTTGTTTAAATAACTTATTTAAATAACGTTATGTTAATAGTGTATAGGTTCATATTTTATAATAATTTTCTACTGATTTCGTTATTAGAGTATTATTTTGCATTTTTTAAATATTAACTATATTGCAATTTTTTCGAAAAATATTCCTAAACAGCGTATACACAACTTTGCACGTTCGTTCTCGGTATGACATATCAATGGAAGACTTATACATATACATTATTATTACTTTGATAATAATTACAATAAACTATTATTATTGAAAAAATCACGTTGAAAAAAATTTTTTTTATATAATTGAAAGATGAGCAAGTTTGCCTCGTCTATGAGTATTATCATTTTTTAATAATTACAAGAATATTAGTTTTAAATTGAGGTATGCTTTACGTATACATGGTTCTATTATTAATTATGATAAATAATAACCACTGATTCATTAATTTTTTTTGAAAACAATTTTCAATAAAAAAAATTGCGTTAAAAACTGAATATAGTTGCGTCAACTTGATGTTATTATCGCGAAAAAATACTATTTAAGTTCGTGACCGAGGCACACATAACGTGATTCTGTTAGAACGTTATTTCTGCTCAGACTTGGTATGGTGTGTCAAATATAAAAAATCATTTTTTAAGCTAAACTAAATTCGACAGACTTAAAACTTATTGGCATCCTTTTCTCGCAAATTGAGATGAAACGGGACATAGTAATAGCCCTGTCAGATAAGTTTAGTCTAGAAAATGATCAACAGAATCAACACCATTTTCGTCAGTAGTTATTATTTATCACAACTCACTATACTAATTTTATTATCTTACAAATAATCTGGTATACCGTTCAGTAATTTTAAATGTCTTTTTTAATATAATAATAATATATAATTAAATAAACCGTATATTTTTGTGACATGTATTTTGTCATGACATTTCTTTATGTATTAAAATTAATACGTATACATTGAGTTTTAAAACAATTAGTAAATAATCGTATAACCTTTGGCGAATTGTGGTCTTGAGCCAGAGATTAACTACCCATAGATACCGCAGTTTGAGAATGTTTATACAAAAAAACTCTGATAATTACTTGAATAGCGCATGCACATGTAAACCCCCTCTATTTACATCGGGATTTAAAAACAATCACAATTAATTTTAAAATTATTTTTTGATCTTTAAAATTTCGTTGTACTTTTTCCCCGTTCAATGCGGTTTCTACAGAAATATTCTGTGTAATTTCACCTTGATAAACTTATCTATGGAGTGAAGAGTCTTGTCTTTGTGTTCCATGGCATCCCCGACACAGGGTATCCTAGTGGGGAGCTATGGGTGAAACGTTTTTAACACGCTTTTTTTCGTTTTTTTTTTGTTTGTAACCAACCCTTTTGGACTTGATTTTGCCCTACTTTGAACGTTCAGATTTAATTCAAACTTTGCACACCTGTCAAAGACTGATGACAATGCGTGTATTTTAGTTTTTTTAACTTCTGTCTGATGAGAAATCTCGTACGGGAAAACGAGACTATATCTCGGTAACAGTTTTCTGAAATTGTGAATGCCCGAATGCCAAGAAACAGTAATGTTTTTCAGGCGTATGTGACCTTCTACCGCCTAAAAAGCTTAACCGATTTTGTATAGCAACGTGTCGTTTGATTTATCCAGAATTTCATAGACTTATTTGCAATCATTTTTTGTTTTTTTTTTTAACAATAATCCAAGACCACAAAACGCTTTTTTTCGTATATCTTTCCTTCGACGGTATAACGTCTGCTTTAAACCAGAATATCTTATTTTGATTTATTCTCAATAATTATTTTGTTTTTGCCCATTATTTGTTTCACATCGTTCTCAATTTATTTTTAAAGTTGCGTCCATATTAACTTTTACCGTAACAGGATGTCGTTACTGTGACATACAGACTAATAAGGAAAGGGTATGCTTAGCCTGAAAGGGCTCAAAATACTCATAATTTTGAACAATTTTTAATATGGGACCAACTCGGAATTCTCGAAATAAAAATCAGCTGTTCCACACATTTAGTCGGAAGTCATCAACATTTTTTTATGAAACAGCAGATTTTTTCACGATTTCCGGGTTGATCTCGTAGTAAAAGTTGTTTATAATGATGAAAACTATACGCCCTTTCCGGCTTAGCATACCCTTTGCTTATAACCCTGTATTTTTATAAATACTGCATGTCTAAGTTTTAGCTACACATTTTAGCTTAACAAATACGTTCAGTTCGATGCACTTTTACAATTCTGGACGCACTTTATGACACTATTTCTGTGAAATAGCTTTTAAAATTGTCTATTAAAAACGCGTCATGTATTTTTCTTTAATTGTAAATAACCCAGAAGATAAATTTCCAGTAATCCAGTGTTTGCTTGGACGTTATTTTGTTTGTTTTTTGTACAAGTAGTATACATTGAAGTTTAGACTTTTAAGGAAACTAGACTAATAATATTCAATTGAATTATATGACATTTCAATTGGTTTATAATATTTTCGTTTGTTTCCATTTCAATCAGTTAATGTCATTTTAATGGTTTTAGTACACCTCAATTGGTTAATAACATATCAATTGGCTGGTAAGATATCAATTGGTTTGAAAGATATCAATTGGTTTATAACATATCAATGGTTAATGACATCTCAATTGGTGTATGACTTCTCAATTGGTTTGTGATTGTGACATATCAATTGGTTTATGTTTATGACAATTGGTTTCAATTACGAGTAGTTTTTATAAAAGATTACCACCTTGCATGTAGTGTGCAGGTAGCGCCGCGCGCCGCAGTTAGTGCATGGACTGCTGTATGGGGAAGTCCGTCTGTTCGTCCGCTTGTTCGGTCTCGTCCGCGGAAGCCTCGCCCTCGTTCTCTTCGTCTTCTGACGACGACAGTAGACCTGAAAAATGGAAAACCAGATTTAAAGGAAAAATCGTTTGCAAGTTTGTTAAATTACAAACTTAATTACATTAAATACATTTATTTAACACCACCGACACCGCGGCCCGTGAGTTTTGACATTTAGATGAAACCATTTTTAATTTCCTGATTCACTTAATTTTGGTAATTAACCTAACGCTACCGTTTCAAAAGCAATATTTTAATCAATTTTAATTGAATTGAATTGATAATTGAATACATTGAATTGTGTTCCGAATAAGTTTGATGTGGTGTAGGGAGTTACCTATAAATTAGGTCACACGTAACGGAGAGCTCGACTAAGTGTGACATTGTGTGACAAGCGGGTGGGAGAGGTTTTAAGTTTTGTGACGTCACATTTAAAATCTATATAGGGTTATTCGTAAAGGGTATGCTAAGCCGAAAAGGGCTCATAGTACTCATCATCATGAACAACTCTTACTATGGGGTCAACCCAGAATTCGCGAAAAAAAATCAGCTGTTCCATACATTTTGTCGAGTGTCATTGACATTTTTCTATGGAACAGCTGATTTTTTTCGCGAATTTCGGGTTGGTCCCATAGTAAAAGTTTTTCACAATGATGAGTACTATGAGCCCTTTCCGGCTTAGGATATCCTTTATGAATAACCCTGTATACTATCGAAGTATTAAAAGCGAAATTTTAAATTGCTAAAAGTTGTGACGCCACACTAGGAAGGCCTCACAAATGTGATCAGCTGTGACAAGGACGGGGGGAGGGGGTTAAATATCATTAAATTTGTGTGACGTGACGTTCCCCTTAAGTGTGTGGTGTGGTGTGGTGTGGTGTGGTGTGGTGTGGTGTGGTGTGGTATGGTGTGGTGTGGTGTGGTGTGGTGTGGTGTGGTGTGGTGTGGTGTGGTGTGGTATGGTGTGGTGTGGTGTGGTGTGGTGTGGTGTGGTGTGGTATGGTGTGGTGTGGTGTGGTGTGGTGTGGTGTGGTGTGGTGTGGTGTGGTGTACGTACCGGCGGTGAAGTGCGGGCTGGCGAGTGCGTCGGGCCAGTAGCGCTTGCTGAGAGACGAGCCGTTTTTGCCCTTCTTGCCGCCTACAAACAAACAATACGGAATTAAAATAATTGTATTCAAATGTATCTCTAATGTATTTTCGCCTTCAAATCGCACCGGGTATAACAGTTACTTGAAGGTAAACTTCCGCGAAGTAACGCCAGAATCAATATTTATGTATTAAAAAATTATGTATTATCTGGGATATAACTATACTTTAAGCTTAATTCATATTTAGGTTAAAAATGTGTAAAAATTGCGAAAAATTAAATTATATTTTATAATACAATGCTCAAAGCAACCTTCCACTAATTAAATAATACGAAAAACAGAGCTGTCCATCACACTACCAAAATCTTTCAAACTATATAAAAATCTCAGACAGTATTTATCTTAAGGATTTCACAGATTCTTAGGCTACATTTTATCCTATTCTTAGCCTAAATTTTCGTCCTAATTCAACACCCATTTGTGACTCGCTCTCCACTGTTGTTGCCCCACCCTACACTACACCTACGCTCTGATCCGACCCCCCCTCACCCTAGCCCTCCACTACACTACTGCCATCCTAAACCCAACAGACCAATACAATTTTTTTTTGTTTTTTTCATGCATCTGAAAACTAGAAAGATTACGCATTCGATGCGTGATAAAACAAAAATCACTTTTTTTAGATACCGCTCTTGGGTTTAGGACGGCAGATTAGTGACTCACCCGGCTTCTCATTGCAGTCGAGCATGGGCTGCAGTATGCAGTTGTTGCCCCACCCTACCCCACACCGACGCTCTGACCCGACCCCCCCCCCCCCCCCCTCTCCCTAGCCCTCCACTCACCCGGCTTCTCATTGCAGTCGAGCATGGGCTGCAGTATAGTTGGTGCCCCACCCTACCCCACAACAACGCTCTGACCCTACCCCGGTCCTCCTTAGCCCTCCACTCACCCGGCTTCTCATTGCAGTCGAGCATGGGCTGCAGTATAGTTGGTGCCCCACCCTACCCCACAACAACGCTCTGACCCTACCCCGGTCCTCCTTAGCCCTCCACTCACCCGGCTTCTCATTGCAGTCGAGCATGGGCTGCAGTATAGTTGGTGCCCCACCCTACCCCACAACAACGCTCTGACCCTACCCCGGTCCTCCTTAGCCCTCCACTCACCCGGCTTCTCATTGCAGTCCAGCATGGGCTGCAGTATAGTTGGTGCCCCACCCTACCCCACAACAACGCTCTGACCCTACCCCGGTCCTCCTTAGCCCTCCACTCACCCGGCTTCTCATTGCAGTCGAGCATGGGCTGCAGTATAGTTGGTGCCCCACCCTACCCCACAACAACGCTCTGACCCTACCCCGGTCCTCCTTAGCCCTCCACTCACCCGGCTTCTCATTGCAGTCCAGCATGGGCTGCAGTATGCGGCGGCGCGCGTTGATAAACCAGTTGTTGACCTGCAGCAGCGTGAGCCGGGTCTGGGCCGCTAATGAACGCTTCTCTTCTTCCGTGGGGTACGGGTGCTAAAACAGAAATTAAAATAAGTTAATTTAAAAAAAAACGGTGCTAGAAGCAATATGAATTAGTAGCTTTTATTGCATTGTCGTCGGAGTTCCACACGACCAAATTTCAGTTAAATCAGAGTTCGAGTCCTCTGAACACGAGTTGTTTGGAATTCGTACAAACTTGTCTTAGGATACTTTAGTGTCCACAGTCGCTAGTGTCGAACTCAGCACATACAATCCAATGAAAACTTTCTTTCTTAGGATACTATAGTTTCCACTTGCAAGTGGATAGAATGCAGCACATACAGTCCATAAAAATATTTTTTTTCACTGGAAACTAGTGTCCACTCCTTATTTTTTTTTTTGACGTGACAACGTCTTATAAATTGGTTTGCCGGGTGACACTTCAAGAAACTGCGTTACGCTCCGCTCACGTTATGCGCTCACAATGAGAGCGAGTGAGAGGCACGCGTCCCTTCCACTCGGGCATGGTTAGCCCGCCTAAGAGCGAGAGAGACAGACATAAAATTTTGTTATTAAGAAATTCAGTGCGAGATTCTTTGTATAAATTAATGTTTTAAATATAATTCTTTGTATAAATAAATGTTTTAAATTGTTACTATTATTTCATCCTTCTTCCTACTATACGAATGAATATTCACATTAAAATTATTTTACCACTCAAAGTCGTTGTCACGTAAAACTTTCGCCCGTATACCGACTTTACAGGCAACCAATTTTTTTCTTTGTATACTACAGTATCCACTTGCAAGTGGGTAGAATGCAGCACATACAATCCATAAAAACCTTTTTTTCACTAAAAATTATAGTGTCAACTCCTTTTTATTTATTTTTTCTTTGGATACTATAGTATTCACTCGTATTATTATTTTTTCTTCGAATACTATAGTATCCAGAAGCTAATGCCGTACCACGAGGTGCTGGAACAGCCAGGCGCGCATGACCTGTGTGGCATGTCGCGGTAACACCCCCCTTTTTCCTCCTGCTTCGTCGCAGTCCTCCTCTGGCGGGGGCGAACCCGAGACAGAAGAACACGAGTTGTTGGAGTTAGTGCCTGGAATTTGACAATAGACAAATATTTAGTCGTAGCAAAAATATATATACAAGCAGCATAACTAAATAATAGACAAGATCACAAAGAAAAAGAAACTATTTTTGCCTTAAAACAGTCTCAACTCAACATAATGCCGGTCGTGAACAACCGGCGCTGGTCTTCCAATTAGACAAGAATGTTAGTCTTTAAAAAAAATCCTTGTTGTTCTACAGAAAAATGTCATTCGCACCGAAAGGTATGGAGCTCATTTTTTTTCGCAATTTCAGGATTTAACATTTAGAGTGACGTATGAATTTTTTTAGTGTATGTTAGGCTTGCGTTTAACCGCCATCTCGCCTGATGGTAAGAAGCAATGATGCGGTCTACGATGGAGCACGCGCGTCTAGAAGAAACCGAGTCACTCACAACTTGAAGACACCCAGGTTATATCTACCGGGAAACACCCACTCGGGCAGAGCGTTTACTCTCTAGCAGTACGCACAATAAAGGTGGAATCAAAGCGCTTCGTACGAGTTTTAGGTATATCAACCATAAAACGATGTCGCTTTTTTGTGCCCTCGGTAGTCCGGTAGTAAAATGGGCAAGAAGGGACTAAATTATGTAGATCAGATGCACACTCTCCAAAATGTATCCGATAAGCTACCAGCTTTGCGCCGATGTTCAAGACTTAGGAGCTTAGTTTGAATAGTCTCACACACACACATCGCTCAGCAGTCGATGTGTGTGTGTGTGCGCGTGTGTTACTGACCAGTGTAGGAGTCCGTGGGCAGCAGCGCGGCGCCGACCTGGCTCAGCGGAGTGGAGCCCGCCACCGCGCCCGCTGGAAACGTACGTCATCAATACAATATAAATAACTAGCGGCCCGTCCCGGCTTCGCTCGGGTGGATATTCATTTTTTAAACATTTTGGGATAAACGTAGATTAAATGCGTCTTTATGCGGGTGATAAGTAGATTTTTTTAAATTACTATTTATATTTTCTCTTATAATTTTTTTACATTTTTATCTATAAACGTATTTTTATTCTCATCTATCGTAACTTTATTTTTTATTTATTGTCCCATTTTATTTATATTGTGTTTAAAATTGCCTAAATACTTTATTTATTTTTTTAGGTTTTTGGTTGCAATTTTTTTACTTGATCTTATTTTGTTAAGGATCCTTATTTTTTCAGGTAATAAATTATAGCCTATGACACTCAGCAATAATGTGGCTTTCTATTGGTGAAAGAATTTTTAAAATCGGTTCAGTAGATCCCGAGATTACCCCTTACAATTTAACAAATATACAAACACACAAACTTTACTTCTTTATAATATTAGTATAGATTAGTATAGAAGTATAGACTAGTAAGTTGTACCCTGCCACCCTTCGCTGTGGCACATTGTGATTGATAAAAAAAATAGATGAAAACAATCCTTGATGCGAATTATATTTCGATTGCGATTAAAGGAAATCATTCTAGAATTATAATAATTGCAACTTGGCACGAAGGGCTGGTAAACGCTACCTAGAATTTTGAACTCTTAGAATTCAAGCCCCTGCGTGGCGTCGCACAGCACTGCGCTCGTCACCCTGAGATGGAAGATGTTTAATCTCCTATTTGCCCTGAAATTTCACTTAGGAGAACAACTTTCACAATGGGAGATTAAACAACTTATATCTCAGGGTGACGAACGCAGTGCTGTGCCGCGCAGGGTCTTGAATTCTGAGAGTTCAAAATTCTGGGTGGCGCAGACCTGTTATGGGCAAACGTGACGTATAACATCAGGCGAGCGATTTGGTCGTCTCGTTACTCAATTATATAAAAAAAAAACTTTAATTAAAATTTAATAAAAATAATTATTTACAAAAGTTTCACTGAAATATAAATATTAATTGGTTTTATTTTTTTATATATATTTTTTGCTGTAATTTAATAACGTGATCTATTATAATTTACTCACGAGTGGTGTCGCGGTGCGGAGCCGCGAATGGCAGTTCGGTGTGCGGGAATACTGCCGGGAACGACGGCGCAGCTAGCGGCGCCGCCGGCGACTGGAATGCGACAAACAATCTATTCACACAACCTGTCACAAAAATCTCTCGAATATTATACAGGGTTATTCATAAAGAGTATGCTAAGCCGAAAAGGGCTCATAGTACTCATCATTATGAACAACTTTTACTATGGGAACAACTCGAAATTCGCGAAAAAAAAAATCAGTTGTTCCATACGTTTTGTCGAGTGTCATTGACATTTTTCTATGGAACAGCTGATTTTTTTTCATAATTTTATTTAGTGAATTGATAACTTCAAAAATGTTGAAATGAGCGAACGAGACAAGGGCGCGTCATATAGTTTTAAGCCGATATGAGTTTTTTTTTTTGAGTGATTGATTTTTATACATGCATAGAAAAAACAAGATTTAAGTAAAAATTATTGAATTGTTACCAGCGCCTTTTAGTAGGGTAATACAGACATGGTGCAAGGTATAATGAACGTTGACTACGATGTATAGGTTTCAATTCGAATGTTTGCTATAAGAGTGTTCTGATCTTGTACTACATTTATGGTATAGTAAAAGCGAGCAGACAAACTAAGAGATGGGAGGATGAAATAGTTAAAATAATGAATAAGCAAACATAACATTTTATTTCATACAAAGTTTACATATAATATCTAATGATATATGTAAACTTTGTATGACTTTATTTGTTCGTTTGTTTTGTAATTTTAGATGTTTTTCTAGCCATTCACATACATATAGTCAAGTAGAATTACTTAACATATAAAAAAAGAATAAAAAAGGAAAAAAAATCATAAAGAAAAAAAAAATATATATATTAAGAAAAATATAAAAATAAATAGATTTTTATAAATTTCTTTATAATTTATAAAGAAATACATGAAGAAAACATTTATAAAGAGTGTCTGTTCCCGAACTAGGCTTAATGCCTGTTTCAGCGTACAGTGTCCGCCCCACATTGTTTTGTAGTTTTATTTTCTAAGCATTTACTAAATTATACAATCATTCTAATATACAATATATCTGCGTGATGTAATAGCAGGTCCACTATGGACCTGTTCAGAGAAGAACATGAAGAAATGGAAAAATTTTGAAGAGGCTCGAGAGACAAGCTGTGACGGAATGACCATTTCCCGATATTTATACCCATAATAGTTAATTTAAGGCATTTTAAAAATGAATTGTAAAAATTAATAGTTACAGCAATAAAGGCTTTTTTATTTTTTAGTAGCTGTACCCGGCGGTTTCACCACGTAGGTTTTTTTTTACTTTTAAACCTTCCCTATCTTTCACAAATATTTAAAGATCAAAATAAGCGAAATCTGTCCAACCATTTTCGAGTTTTAGCCAGACAAACGAACAGCGATTCATTTTTATACATAAGATTTTATTTATTTTTATTTTTAGTGGTGAGACGTACATTTCATACCTGATATTGCGGCGAGTTGGAGCTGGAGTGGTCGTCCAGCGAGCCCGACAGGTTGTTGTTGCTCTCCACGCCGCCTGCCACCAGGGAACACTTATATTCATGGGGTTTTGTACAAATAAGTACAAAAATCCAATTTAATTGAAAAAAAAACAACCTGTTTCACACTTAACTCCTCACTAGGATGCCCTGCGTCGGGGAGGCCATGACACAAAGACAAGGACAACTAACACTCAGACCTAGAGAAGATATTTAAATTAATCATTCAAACATCGGTCCTGCCGGGATTCGAGCCCGGAACCTCTGGCTAATAGGGCGGATATACTACCGCTGAGCCAATCAATTTGTTACTACAGGCAGGCTGTAGGTTGTCAAGGCATAGAAGCCGCATGCAAAAGGTCTTTAAGTATTTTAGATATGACCCTGCATACATATTTAAGAGATGACATGATGCAAAAGACTGAGCGGCACAATGTACAAAATCGCAGGCATCACCTAGTATCACAAGCAATTACACAGTTGTTTTATGTAATTGAGTGACGAGACGAACAAATCGCTCGCCTGATGTTAAACGTCACGTTTGCCCATAACAGGTCTGCGCCATTAAGAATTTTTAACTCGCAGAATTCAAGACCCTGCGCGGCACAGTACTGCGCTCGTCTCCCTGAGATATAAAATGTTTAATCTCCTATTTGGCCTGAAATTTCACTGGAAACAATGCCCTTCCAACTGGAACACAGTTATGTTTGCACATTACTGCTTGGCGGTGGAATAACTGGCAAAGTTTTACTGCGTCGCACTTCCACCACTGCGCAAAAGACACATCCACAATAATCCACATATCCTGCATTGTTCAGGGTCTGGGTGTTAGTTGTCCTTGTCTGTGTTGCATGGCATCCCCGACACAGGGTATCCTAGTGGGGAGCTATGAGTGTGAGACGTTATTTTATTATTTGGCCGCTTGTGAACGAGTGCACATACCCGCGCTGTAGTCGGTGCGCAGCAGGTTCTCGCTCTGCATCTTGGTCTTGAGGCACGCGATGTACCGGCCGCAGAAGTCGCGGCACAGCTCCTGGACCTTCTCCAGCTCCAGCAGGTGGATGCGGAGCACCTGGAACATTCACAAGAAGAGATTAAGATAACAGAGTTTATTGTTGTAATGAGAACCAAGTTTGCAGTTTACATGGTTAATAGGATGTTTCTTACCTTAACATCTTACAAAAGGGTTTTTCGAGAACCTAGACTCGTTGGAGGACTGATGCTTTCCATGGATACTCTTGATCACAATTGCTGTGAGCTGTACATGTCAATGTTCGAACCTGTATGCTCTCGATCGATCAATCATGATATGATTGTTGTGCGTTGTACGGTACATGTGATGTGTAAGTAGTCCGACCTGTATGCTCTTGATGAAGATATGTGGTGTAACTGTAAATGTCTTGACTTGTATGCTCTTGATAATGATTGTTGTGAGCTGTATGCTTTTGATCATGCTTGGTGTGTGCGCGTGTAATGTTCTCACCTGTGAAGGCCTGCAGGTCGGATATGTTTGATCATGGTTGCTGTATGCTGTGTGTAATGTCGTCACCTGTATACTCTTGATCATGAGGCCGTCGATCTCGGGCTCGTCGAGCAGCAGCGGGCGGCGGTCGCGGCGCGTGTGCTGCACGAAGGCCTGCAGGTCGGCCCCGAAGGCGTCGGCCGGCGCCGGCTCCGCGCCCGCCGTGGCCTGCTCGCAGCGCTCCAGGAGCAGGGCCAGCAGGGGGAACAGGGGGTGTCTGGGGGGGGGAGACACACGACTCATCATCTGGACTCTATTGTGCAAGCGGCAGTGGTGTTCGCGTGATATCCCGCTCGCTAGCATGGCGCGTGTACGTTGGCACGAGCGGGATGGCGTACCATGATCATTGCTACCACGCTTGTACAATAAGGTCCCAGCTCCGGCCAGATACGTGTGCACATAGGTGCACCAGCTGCTTCTAATTGTTGCTGCCAGGTATAATGAAATACACAGGTTTCATCTACTATTTTGCATGGCTCATAATCCCGAAATCAAAAGTAGCCAGTATAAGGTACCTTAATGTTCGGATCAATTTCGTCCAAAAACGTTAAGCCGTTTCAGCGTCAGGAAATCACAAACAAAACCACACACTTTCACACGTTCAGAGTTATAATATTCGTGTGATGTGTAGTTACTAGTATTAGCGTAGTCGAATGCATGGTGGCGGTTCGAGCGCTTTCGTAAACTCGTACTTAACTTGCTTACTTTGTTACTTAACTTGTTTGTTGTGAACGCAGTATATGTTCACCTCTGACTGGGTCTCAAATGTTGAACGGCCAATAAACCGGCCTAGAAAGAGGTGGAAGGACGAACTCGACGCTTTTGAGGACTGGCCCGCATTAACAAGAAATAGAGATGGGAAAGAGGGAAGGGAGGCCTTTGCCCAACAATGGGACAAGCCAGGCTGAATGATAATACGTTCTTGGGTTAATCGTGAGTATAGCAGAGGTGTTTGGGGTGTAGTCCTTCCTCCTAAAATCGTGTTCCTCATGTCTGAGGGTCGTGACCACCACCTCCTAGTAGCCTCTCTCTCACGATGTTTCGCCAGCATTTCCTATCCTCAGCAATGTGAAGTACTTCGTAGACTGAGGGGTCGAGAGTGGTGCGAAGTGTTGGGGTGTAGTACTGACTTGTAGACCGCCCGTTTGTCGGCCTCGAACTGCGCCTGCTCGGCGTCAGCGGGCGGCGCGCCCCCCTGCATGCCGCCTCCGCCTGCGCCTGCGCCGCCCTACCGCCACCGGCGACGCATCTGGAACAAACGGAACTGACCTTAGTAGGGCCCTGGTCATTCGGCATGTGTTGTGGTTCTCGTCACCACTTTTAAAGAGATGCAGAAAAAAGATTTAGACTCAAAAAAATTAACACTAAAACAAAACATTTTATTATAAAATAGAACATTATTTTATATTTGACCATCAGTCCGTACGGAGTGCTTCATCAGTGCATGTCTCTTTAATTGTGTGTTTTGTTTGTTTATTATTGTATTTTGTTTTATTAGTTTTGTATTATTTTGTAACTAACTTAGTTTCTAACATGGTACAAGAATTACTAAGTGCTCTACTAAAACCATGGATCTATGTTGACCTGAATATTTTTTTTTTGAAAACAATAAACAGCGAGCACAATGTATTTGCGAGTTTGACTCCAAAACTGAACACAACTCAGCATATGCTGGCTGTATACAACTAACGCTAGTATTCCGTATTCTGTTTTTAGAGAAGGAACAAAGGAGAGAACCGGGAAGACCAAGGAGAGCAATAATGCCCAGGTTAAAGAGAAGGCAGACGCCGCGATGGAAGTAGCTTTACCGACAAGACTAACAACGCTCATATACTAAATAAATGTTCTTTGAGACAACTCGAAGCAAAGAAAAATTGAAGAATTAATTAAATTGAGGAATTAATTAAATTGAGGAATTAGAAGTTTGAGGTATCTGTATTAGTTTTAGCCAGGCGTGGTAGGTGGGAGGTGGCACCGGTACGTCCCTATGAAAATTCCAGTGTCCTGTCAAGCACAGGGACTGGCCACTGAGAAGGATTTAGTGAGTTTTTTTTTAATCGCGAATAATTCGCGTTTGATTGCTAACTCGCCTGTTGGTAAGCGACGGTGTGGTCAAAAATGAAACGCGCGCGCGATTGGTTCACTCCATTCAATCCAATGCAGCAGTATATTTTGAAGATTTTCCACAAGAGACCCAGTTAGCTTTAACTTCTCTTATTGCTTACCAATTACCATCAGACGTGATGGCGGTAAAACGCAAATCTATTTTTACACACAAAAAAACTAGGTATTGTCGCATTATTGAATGCTATCTGCGCCCTGTGGTTTTATCCGCATTTTCCCGGATAAAAATTAGTGGTGTGTGTTAATACAGGTTATACTACCTTTATACAAATCATCTAAATCCATTCAGCTGTTTTATCGTGAAAGTGTAACAAAAATCCATGCATACAAACTTTTGCGCTAATAATATTAGTAATGTAACAAAAATCCATGCATACAAACTTTTGCGCTAATAATATTAGTAAGGATCTAGAAAAATATGCACCCAGTTATGTAATGACACATTTCGTCCAAACTAGAGATAATATGTTAGCAATACTACATGTACGAAGTATTGGGTCGATCGGGTAGTGACGAAGCACCAAAACGAAACAGAAGTTTAAAAAGACTGGACATTTTAAGACTTGACTGTTAGCTGCAATGCGCCAAGTGCAAGGGAAGCTTGGAAACAAAATAGAACCGCCTGTAAAAGCCAAAGAGAATATAAACGCTACGCTTGCGGGTATTTTTGTTTTTATTCCAAAAACATTCTGAAACGTTCCAAATTCAAAATCACGATACGCGCCGCTCAATAAATATGGCGGCAACTTTTCATCTGGCGCGTCGAACGTGTATTGTAAATATTTGAATTCGGAAAGCGCGCGATCGAACGCGAGCAGAATCCAAATGGCGGAGTTATCCACATTTGCGCGGGAACGTAGAGATGGGGTAGCGGGTAGAGCGTGCAATCATGCATGATAAGTTTAGTTTTGTTAGGTTGGTACTATGTAACCTTTGAAATAAAATAAGGAGGCGACAGACATAAATTATGATTTATTACGTTAAAAAGTAGTAACTTAAAAACTTTTTGGTTAAAATTAAGTTAAAATAAAGTTCGAGAACAAATTGCAGGTCCGTTAAGGATTATGATTAGGTGATTAAGGTACGTTTTCTTTTGTATTTCTTAAGTTTTTGTTTTTAATTGGGAATGTATCGATATTATAACACATCTCACACATCCCTAGCGTATTGGTAACGACGCAGTGCAGAAAACGGACATTCTACACTTTCAGGATGCAGCTGCGATACAAGAAGATTCCGCGACTTTGCGGCTATTCACTTGGCTTTAGGCTTTATATTCAGTATTTTACTAGCTATGTTTTGTGGTTTCACCTGCGCGTGAAAAATGGTGATAATTAAGTGGCTTCTGTATTAATCCAGGCCATGAACTACGAGTATGATCTTCCTTTTATCCAAATCGGTTTAATGCGAGTATAATAGTATACACGAACACGCATACTTTTGCATGTTTAATATTAGTAGATATTTAATACATATACTTATCATATTATAATGCAAATTTTGGAAAAAATAAAAAACAGTAGGTAAATATGGATTTCAACATTTAATCTAAATGTCAATTTAAAATATTCGGACAACAATTGGAAAAATATTGATAGACATCAAAAAGATGAAGTAACTCCGTTAATACTTTTATTTCAGACAGTACAAAAGAAACAAAACATCGAACTGGCTCAGAGCCAGTGCCTTCGCATATTTCTAGAAAACTTACAGAAGCCCTAGTCTTTCAACTCGCTGGACTTACGTTTCAAACTTTACATAGACTTAAAACTTTTGGGGAATATTAAAATGAATTACGAAGTACCTAAGTCACTTTGAGCAGTGTTTATGAAACCCTAAATAATATAGTGTTATAAGGTACGGAGCTCATAGTACTCATCATTATGAACAACTTTCATTACGGGACCAACCCGGAATACGTGAAAAAAATCAGCTGTTCCATAGAAAATGTCAATGTTACTCGACAAAATGTATGGGACAGCTGATTTTTCAAGTTGTTCATCATGATGAGCATTTTGAGCCCTTTTCGGCTTAGCATTCCCTTTCCTTATAACCCTGTCAAAATGTTATGGCTTTACGACAAAAATGTGAATATACGGCGAATTGTGACTTGGTTTATTCATAAGATTTTTCTTTACAAACCAAGTCAAAATTAGTTTTTCCTTGCGAGTTGCGATAGTACGAAATATCCCTTCATTTTCCTAAGAAACTTAGGAGCCTCAATCTCCATTCCTTCGTATTTTTCACGAAAATTCCTTTCAACCCGCGTAAAACTCGCTGGAGTAAACAAAATACGTGGGGTATACCATTTTCCCCCATTTCCCCTTTTTCCTTATTTCCGGTAAATCGTTTGGGAATAATTATCTCTCGCTTATTTTGTGAGAGGGAAAAAAGAAACAATTTCGTTATTTGGCGAGGTTATATCTTGTGTACCGACCTTCGAGACTATTTCGGCTACTTAGGCCGGGCCGGGTCGGTCTAGGATTTATTTCGGCGTATTTCTGAGGCTTCAGTCACAAAACATCGAGTACAGAAGTTGATTACACGTAACGAGTACAAGTGGCGAGTCAGTAAACGGGCATCCTCGGCCTAGCGTTTGTCAACACTGTGAACACTGTGTCGGGGTGTTACCGAGTGGGAATGACTCAGGAAAAGATATAATTATGCTAAGCTGAAAAGGGCTCTTAGTACTCATAATTGTGAAGTTTTTTCTATGGGACCAAACTTAAAATTGCAAAAAAAAAAAACAGCTGTCAATACATTTTGTCTATACGTCTGTCTTTTTGACGTGACAACGTCTTATAATTTGATGGAGCCGGCTGCACGCACGAAAAAACATGACGCATGCGGCGTTACCTCGCTCTGAGGCGTTCCATTTAAGACTTGAAGTGCAAGCGAGAGCGCGCAACGAGCGACAAAGAGGCACAATCGGCCATCGCGTTCGGCAGCGTTCGACATCTGTCTCTCTCCTACTTGAGTGAGCAATGAGTCGGCGTGGACAGCTGCTATACAATAATACATTTACATGTTTTCGTCAAGTATGAAGTGCAGTGAAAAGTGAATGTGGTGTCAATTTTTTATACCAACGATAATTTCGGCGATAAAGGTAATGATTTTTTCGATATTAAATATATGTTCAGTGATATATTGTCGTAATTGTATTTATGCGTACAAATAAATGTAACTTGATCAATTCAATTTTGTGATTTCCATTTACCTTCTTCTCTATATCCATACAAAATATCTATCAAACAAATAAAATTAAAATTTTCTTTTGAAAAATGAAACCATTCCATCAGTATTTTCTTATGACGTTGTCACGTTCAACTATCGTCAGTAGATAAACGAACTTTACAGACAACCGATTTTTTATTCTCAATTTCAGGATTGGTCTTTTAGTAAAAGTTGTTCATAATGACTGAACCCTTTTCAGATTAGCATACCCTTTACTACAACCTATATAAGAGTGATGAGTCACATTGAATTTGAAAGACCAATTCCAATCCAATACCAAAACGAATACCAGTGGTATTCCTTTCATTGGCCCGCTCCATTCACGTCGCAAATCTTAAAACTTGACTTACGAAACACTTGACTACATCCGCTGCTCCTTAAAAACATATAAGAGTTATTAAATCTTCTCCAAGGGGTGCAAGCACGCCACAGATTACCTAGTAGTACAACTAGGGTATTTTATTTCAATCTTGTGGCAACATTTGTGATGAATGGCGGACGTCTCGGCTTTTAATGTGGTTTTTATTATTTTATTGCTTGTTACACTGTAACTATTGTTTGGTGGTTAAAGAGCGTGGGTTACCCGCTGTAGATACCGAAGTGGGATATTAGAATTTTATTTTTATTTTTTTTTAATATTATCGTTTGGTTGGCTTATACTTTATTAATATTAGATACGTCGACGATAGAATTATTAACAGTTTAGATAGGCATAAAAGTTATGAACGTGAAAAAAATACTTAAAATTAGAGTCAATCAAGTGAAATCAAGATTACACGAATATGCTTTTCGAATTGTACCCTAATAGCACTTTCATATTTCTTTAATATCTTGATTGTTTTCGGCTCAAATGTGCCAAAGTTGGAAGAAAGGCAGTGATATGATATCCACGAGTCCACGAGATAGCGATTCAGAAACATTTATTGAACAATTGATACATTGTAATTATAAGCTTCCTTGCGGTATCTGTCAGAGGTAATCTGCGTTCAGCACAGAGTTTGTTCAAATTAATTTGTCCCGCAAACTCGGCGCTGCTGCAGTCATTCACTCCTAACTCCTAAGATCGCGGGAATGTCATGAAGGATGAGGTATGGTAGCTTATCCACAGTCCACACAATGAATTACCACAATCTAACTTTATTATAGAAATCAACCAATCTCATTTTTTTTTACTGAATGATAGGCTTACGTTTGACGGCCATCTCGCCTGATGGTAAGCAACGATGCGGTCTACGATGGAGCACGCTTGCCTAGAAGAAACCGATTCACTCAAATTTTTCTTGATGAACCGGGTGAATTCGCGGGGCGCAGATAATCTTACCCTGCTTCTTACTAATGTTTTAATAGGATAGTTTGTGTGTCTGAATGTTTATCAGACAGAACCGATCTCTCTAACTACTAAATCAATTTTGATGAACAAAATCATTATTATATTCTTTTTTTGTTTTTTTTTAGGACAGATTTAGCTTATGTCCTGGATGAACACATAAGCTGTGTAACTTCAAGGCGCAAGTGAATCGGTGCTCCATGAGCTTCATCTTATACCGACCGCAGCATTGCCCACTACCGAACAAACGGACAAACGCAAGATTTTCTAAATAATGTAAACAATTCGAAACGTATTTTACTTTTTGTAGATTTTTCTAAAAACTCTAAATCAATTTATATAAAATTGATATGGGACCACCTCTGACTTATGACCTACCAAAACAACAATCATCAAAATCAGTTCATAATTGACGGTGTATTCGCGTAACATACATGATACATACAAAAATGCAACATACAGTCAAATTGGGAACCGTCTCCTTTTTGGAAGTCGGTTAAAAAGAGGAACTTTTCAACGTCACCGTATCTCACGCGTGGGTTCACTACGCGGGTGAACCCGCGACGCACAGCTAGTGTCTTTTAGCTAGCTAAAAGAGAATCGCTGTTCGTTTGTCTGGCTATAACTCGAGAACGGCTGGATCGATTTCGCTAATTTTGATCTTGAAACATTTGTAGAAGTTCAGGGAAGGTTAAAAGTAAAAAAAAAAAACAACGGGTGAAACCGCCGGGGGCAGCTAGTAAACAATATTTGGGACATCTCTCCTCTACAGTAACCGCCCCGCCGCGCCGTTACCCAACAAACTTCGCGCCCGCTTGGTTTATTGTATTGTTTTTATTTGTTACGTCACGCGGCCTCGCTTCAAGAATTTAGGTGCCGATGAAGCGAATATCTTATTAGCTATCTCGAATAGTAATGAGATATCTGCAAATAGACTAGATCGAGCCTTTTTGATTTTGACAAAATGCCAGAGAGAATCAACAACAATCGGACGATTTGGTTTAATCAGTTGTGAGTTAGAGTTGAGTGTGTAACCCCTATAATACAGGGTTAAAAGGAAAGGGTATGCTGAGGTGAAAAAAGGCTCAAGTGATACAGTTACATTGACTGTTAGTTGGTAACGATTTAAAAAAAGATTCCCAACGAGTAACAGTGTGACTAGTACCACCATAGTACGGCGGTACTCATTACAACAACTTTTATTATGGGACCAACCTTAAAATCACGAAAAAAAAAACAGATCTTCCACAGAAAAATGTCAATGAGACTCGACAAATTGTGGAACAGTTGATTTTTTAGAGATTTAGGGTCGGTCTCATAGTAAGAGTTATTCATAATGATAAGTACTATAAGTCCTTTTCGGTTTACTATACTTACCCATTTTTTTAAAACCTGCATTAATAACTAAGATGCCGCTCACAATAAAGTTCCGAAATTCCAGAACGGTGTAGCCACATAAAAGCAAGAGCTAAAATTCCAAACGGCGTTGTCTAATTAGATATCCCCTTTTTACCCCGAGAAGACAGACGTCCCGGGGGAGGGGACGCCGCAAAGTGAACTAGCGCTGTGCACTCTATGATCTTTTTAGGAAAAGACAACGATAACGAAAAATTATATCACTTTTGGAAGAAACTTCAGTATTTTCAAAAAATGCTTGTGCTAAAATTAGTTATGAAAGATAATGCTGAAAATAAATCACAGAAAACAGAATTGCAACTGGTTTTTTGGTATATTTTTTTGTCAATCATAAATTGTGTAGAAGAAACATTAAAAAAACTCATTGCAAGTCGGATTTGCGCACCAAATGTCTAATTAGATATCACAGGCTACTGCACACTATTTATTTAAGTATGTATTTTTTACAAAAAATATAAATTGTCTTTTAGCTCATTCTTGCTAACACCTTGGCTAATACCGTACGTAACAATATAAAGCGTATATCTCTAACTTTAGCTCGTATAAAAAGCAGGTAGGTACTCTACTCCGCCTTTCTCAACGAAAATCTGACTATTTTACTATCCCTAGGCAACAAATATTACCTAATATTTGTTACCCAGTACACATTCCGCTTTGTTCTTCCAAAACGTATCCTATTAGAACGCTTTTGCTCCAAAAGTATGCCTAACAGCGCCTCCGTTCCAGAGATAATAATTTTTGCGAACGCCTTTTGTTTCTTATCAAACTTTCTACCGTTTCTGCCTAGATAATAATGTAAAATACAGCTGGCAACACCTTTAGCGGCAATGCGGACTGCGGGTATTGTCTATTATTTAATCTACGTGATGTTTTCGCGCAAAATTGTTGTCATGTTGGCAATGGCTGAATCGGCGGTATATTATTTGCTAAAAGCGATTAATTTATTGGTGATTATTGTTTTAAATCGCTTAAAGACAGACTATAGTATCATAAATTCTAAAGCTTATTTATTTGTGCGCACGGCCAGACTATGGAATGCTTTGCCCGATGGGTGTTCCTTGATAGATAAGAGTATAATTTGAGTATTTTCAAGTCGAGAGTGAAACTTTCCTGCTATATCGTAGACCACATCATTGCTTACAGTCAGGCGGGCAAACGCGAGCCTATCAATGAATTAATTAAAAATAAATAAATAAAAAAGCTGTGACACGAGGACACGCAGTAAAAAGAAAAAACGCGATTACAAATAAAATACCGTAATACTCGATTTTGGCAACATTGAAAATTGCTATTAAAATTCGTGTACATTACTGACAAAGTAAAAACATTTGAGAGAAAACCGCGGCAATTTGTTTGAAAAATACTGGCGCGTCAACAATAACTAAACTAAGCCCTAAGCCTGCTTTTACTCCATTAAAATCAATTATCCCCAGGCCTGTCTGTTGATTGCCTCATTTCTTTTTCTCCATTTACTCCAAGCAAAGAGCACTCCAATTTAGAAGCCTTCGAGTGAAGCGATAATTAAAAACGAAAAATCTAGGCCGCCATCTTTCTTTTTCGTTCGGAAATCCCCGACCTTTCCCGCCTTCGTAATTAGCTCAATTTTAGAACGAAACGTTCGGTGTTGCTAGAGTGGAAAAATCATTGTTGATGTTTTAATTTGAGTGATCGTTAAATGTGGAGAGCTTGATTTAACAAGATTTAAAACGTGAGGAAGGTCACTACTTGAATGTCCGTGGCTGTCAAGTGTCTCAACTCAATGCATTTATCGAGGGAGATAAATTTATAGACCGAATTTCCTGCACTTGGTCTATAAATTTACCAGTAGGTTTAGTAACTGGTGCCAAAATTTTATAAAATGACAGCTCCAGCAATGAAAAACAGTAGGCCTGGAAGGTAGCAGCTGGATGGATGGGCGATGAGAGAATCCAAGTCAATCAAAACTAGATGAGATGAAGGAAGAGAATGGTGAACTAAAAAAGATCTGCGCTTTGAGGATTTACCTGCGTCGAGAATCTCACAGGAACTGTATTTTTTCGAGACAAACAGTATTTTGAATTTACTAGCTTTCATCGTTATGAACAACTTTTATTATTGCACCAACCCGGAATACGCGAAAAAAAATCAGCTGTTCCATAGAATGTCATGACACTTGACAAAATGCATGGAACAGCTAATTATTGACAATTTTTTCTTTGCAAATTTTGGGTCGGTCCCATAGTAAAAGTTGTTCATAATGATGAGTACTATGAGCTCTTTTCGGCTTAGTATACTATATATACTCTTTCCTTTATAACCCTGTATTAAAATCCAGTCGATCAATCTCATATGAATATCAACACAGAGAGATGATGATGATGATGATATATAATTTAACCTTAAACCCAAAAACATTGCCCTAACTTGAAATCTGCAAACCTTCGGGGCACAAATCCATCCATAAATTATCGTCGAATTAAAGCAATTTCCTCTGAAACGCCACCAAAGGCACAAATAATAACAAATCGAAATTATATAACACACAGCAACCGGCTTACAAATCAAATGATTAGCATAAATATACAATGATCCGAGTTCGCGGGACGAGCGTGAGCGAAATCAAGAACGGGTCCTCAAAATTTGGCGTCTAGACTTTTTGTTGGAAACAAGACTGTTTGATGGAGAATAGATAGATAAACCCTTTCTTTTTTTTCTTTTATTTTTTTTTAACCGACTTCAAAAAAGGAGGAGGTTATCAATTTATCTCATAACTTTTGACTGGGTGAATCGATTTTGATGATTCTTTTATTATTAGAAAGCTGACGCTTCCCATTTGGTCCCATTTCAATTAAGTCCAGTTCTGATAATGGTATCCATGAGAAAACCTTAAAGTCTTAAATTTGCATTAAGTACGTGCGCGACAAATAGATGAATAACTCAATAGTCGGTCTTTTGAAGTTGGTTTTTGTTTTTTGTAAAAATAATTACTATTCATAGACTAGCGACCTGCTTGTTTCGCACGAGTATGAAATTTAGCCTATGTTACTCAAGGATAATGTAGCATTCTAATGGTGAAAAATTTTTTGTAATCGGTCCAGTAGTTTTTGAGTTTAATCGTTACAAACGTACAAAAACACAATTTTTTTCTCTTTATTGACCGAACGAAGTCAGGTCTCAGAGTCTGGGGAACAAATCGGCGCTTGTATGTATGTATGTTTGTCCGACGATAACTTGAGTATAGTTGATCCGATTTTTAAGTTCAAATATGAGCGAAATCTGTCGTGGGGTTGGGGAGATTTAGGCACTGTGAGATCTCAGTTCGCCACGAACGACTAGTAATATTAGTGTAGATAGGCTTGCGTTTGGCCGCAGCACCGAGAGGAAACCGAGTCACTCGCGACTTGAAGACACACAGATTACTGCATATACTTAATCAATGCTTAAAAGGGAGTTTTGGCGGGAACGTGGAAGAGACATGTTGCTTCATTTTGTTATTTTACTAAACTTGTGTAATTTTGAGTGTTAATGTTTATTTTAAGTGGGGAAAATAACCATTAAGTGCTTGAGGACGTGCACGAGTGTGGGCAAATCATAAAATGCAGTGAATCGTGTCATTCCGTGCTGCTTCCAAAACTCCTTAGAAAAGCCTCTTGTAAAGTCTCCACTACTTTACTGGGGCACGTACCTACTCTATCCAATTGACACTGGCTAAATTGTGGCAACACCGCAGAAGCCATTAACAAAAATTGAAATTGATTGAATGCTTAAAAGGTTGACAGCTTTTCGCTGACGTGTCGAATGTCACGTACAAAAACAAAAGACAGAATAACTGTATTTCTGCCTCCAAGACAGAATTTTAGGCATTAAGTTTAAACAGCGTAAAAAGGTAAAAGAGCAACGTGTAAACACAGTAGTAAGCAGTGTACAGACAGTTTAAAGTTAACTGGCAATAGTTAGTGTCCATTTGTTCAAAATTTAAGGGCGTTGTTTTTGTCGGTGGAGCTGCTTCCAGGCTTGGCGGTCCTATGGTAGTGCTTTCACCTCCCTGTACGACATGACATCTGCCTTCTCCTTAATCTGGTCCAAGAACCTTCTCCTTGGTCTTCCTGGTCCTCTCCTTCTTTCAATCCTTCCCTCTATGATAGTTTTTATTAGTTTGTCATGTCGTACAAGGTGGCCAAACATCTTTAAGTTAGTGTTAGTACTGCGTAATTCATTTCTGTATTGCGCAAAAGTATTTGACATTTCGACTGCCCCTCAAACAGCATCGAAACTACAAATATCATTTTTACAGGAGAGCAAAAGTTTGACCTAAATCAATAAGTTAAAATGTGTAGTCAATTTTTTTTTATGTTTTCCTGAAAGTGTATTAAACATTCATAAAATTAGTACAATTAAAAAATCGTGATTTGATCGTGATAATTCAAACTAAAGAAACTTTTCGATTTTGCTAAATAATTAAATAAATTGTAAAATTGTATTGGAATTTAATATTTGCTAACAAATCATACAGTCCGGATCAATGGCACTGAAGTCATTGACAATTATACTTGTTACGCCATTTTTAAGGTTCTGAACAGTCCTTCGCGGAAGATCCCTAAGGCGAGACTTCGGTGTCTGTCTGTCTGTATGTCGTAGCCAATTATTTCTTTAGACTCAGAGGCTTTTGCTTCGCTCGATCAACTATTCAATTATTCATATCATTTTTGGTTAAGCGAAAGTTGAAAGTTGAATAATTTTTTTTTAAATTAAAAATTTTGATAATGTTCTAAGCTCCATCAAAAGCAAGATATTCTTAAGTCAGTTTCATTAAGAATTTCTTGTCTTTCTTGTTTTTTTTTTAAAAAAGCGAGACAAGTGATCGTGCATGTGAGCCCGAACCCTTTACGAATTTACGATAATATTCGTTAAATAATAGAAGAGGCTCGTATTAAGAAACAAATTCGTGTTCGGAGGGCGCACGAAGCGCGGAAAGGGTAAATTTTTAACGTAGTGATGGGACTTGTCGATAAATATTTATCGATATTGATGGAAATAAGTGAAGCTTTTCTTATGTATAATACCTATTTATTAATTAATTTAATACCTATTCCTATTCTTATTGAGTATCTAGATGTACGAGTGGCTCGCTTGTTAAATCTCAGCCAAAATTCAATGGCGTGTCATAATCGGGGAACGAACAAGAAGTTCATTGGTATGTGACCAAGGCAGATGGTATGACAGGACAGAGGCCTGCATCTAACAGTGGGAGAAATAAGCTTTTGGCTTTTGGATCGATAATATAATTCTATGTTAATTACGCTGTCGTGTATCCGTATTTTATGACACCTCTCGTTTATTTTGTAAGAATTTGTGATTAACGAACGCCAGTACAGTGAGTTATTTTACCTGGTACCAAAATATGTTACTCAGCTGAAACCTCGGCTTATCATTTCTCATTGCACTTCTTATATCATCACTGTTAATGTAATAGATTAAAGTAATCAATTACCATCATAATTGTAATAATAATCAATAATTATTTGTTCTGTAGGCAGACCTTCGTCCTACGCATTTATTGTCTAGACTGAGGAATTTCCGATCGTTAATTACCAAAATTATCTTAACAGATTAATCAGCTTTCATACGTATATTTGTAGATGGATTACACGATTTAATAAACCTAATTAGCGAAGCGATAGAACAGAAATGGTCGCAATGATCGTCATTGCCAAAAATTGATTGTTATTGCGCAACTACAGTGCAAATGCAATACGGTTCATGTGTGAGCAAAAGTGGAACCACTGTCATCTTATTTTGTCTTTAGTGTTAGAAAAGAAGAACGTGTCAACATCTGCTTTGTCTACAATCATCAAAGCCGTGTCGCACTTTTTGAATTCTAAATTACTTTATTCAGCTCACATGGCTTTAAACGTCTATGGCAGATGATTAAAAAAGTATCTATCTGTCGAATGTTAAGTACTTTCGTTGGCTATACATTATCCAATAGAGCAGGTAGGTAATACAGATGATGATTTGAAACGCTTCGATTCCGCATAACACGGTCGTATAAAAACATCGATGCCGACACCTCCCAACCCTACGCAGGGGTAGCATCGACATTTCCATGTAGGTCGCATAAAAATAACATTTTCGCCCGCCGTAGACACAGCTGCTCAAATATTGAGTTGCAGCCTCCGATGGAATCGGCAGCCCTTGTTTATACATTTTGTTTCCTAGTTTCCTTTGACTGAGACTGAGTTCAATACAGTGTGACCTGGTTTTGGATTTACAATATTGGTGTTGTTCGTTTTGTCATTGATGAGAAATTCGCATTCTCACATTTTCGATAGCCGCATAAGCTCGGCAATTCAACTTTAACTCTTGGTTTATGGCTCTTGTGCTTCTAAATTAAAAGCAGTGGTATTCTGTCAGCAAAGACACAAGCCAAGTGAACGCGTATTTTTAGCACTGCGAGTAAAGAATCATTCTGAATTAGAAAAAAAATTGTATTTGACATTCATAAGTGTATGTTACATTGATGTCCCCATAAATTTACATCATATTATATCATTGAATAGATAATTTTGAATTTTTTATATTACCGTAGAAAGCAGAGAAATGTCAAAACATCGAATGATCATATCGATCGAAATTTTGAGTTCACTTCACTTTTTTGTCATTTGGTTGCTTGCAAGCATTTATCTACTTAGCTTGCAGCACATTTTTTGCCTACTAATGAATTATGGAACTCTCAAACATCATTCTATTTCTGTTAAAAACCCATCTACATCCGTCTAAAAAAAAACACAATTCTCGTTAACAGCCATTATTTGCCAATACCATTTAAAAATCTCGTTATAAACCAACACTGGGGCATCGTTTATTACAATTATCACTCCGGAGCGTGCAGTGGTTCAATTAGCACCTGTTACGGGTGCTAATGATGATGATGGTGCGTGTGGTCCACGGTAACTAGCACTTAAACTGTTGACGAGGTCCGAGTGTGAGAGGTGATAGTTGATGTGAATATTTCAGGCTTCGACGGGAAATTCTAACTCAACTGTGTGCCTAGCACAACTTTGACGTAAAAACAAACATAACCAACACAATAACAACATAACATAATATAATATTAACATAATATAACATAATATTTAGTATGTTTGTGTGTATATGTATATTTTTGTTTTAAATAAACTATTGTCTATTGTCTTTAACACTTTGACTGCGGCTAATAGTCAAATGCGATGTGTTTTACACGCCTGGCGTGTACAGCCGCATTCGCGTCGCACAAAGGAAAACACAAGGTATGTGTTTCCCGCAGTCAAAGTGTTAAAAAAAACCATACAGTCGAATTGAGCACCTCCTCCTTTTCGGAATTATTCTAACTGGTACCTCCTCCTTGAAGTCGGTTAATAAGTAGCGAGTATTCGAAAGAAAAGTGTACGCCATTGACGCCTGTCAGAATGGCCCCTGACATGTGTGAATGACGTACACTTTTCTATCGAATACTTACTCACTACGTATTTTTTTAAGCCAAAGTTGTGCTAGGCAAACTTTTTACTCGACTGTTCTAGAATAAAGATTGTTTTTCGGATGTGTGTACTGTACGTAGGTATTTTTATATGTATTTTATAAGGTACAGAACCCTAAAAATAGGTAAGTATGCCTACACCACTATTTCTCGCATCCCCTTTTCCCTTAACCAGTGAAGGACATTTTCCCGCCAACTGTAACGGTTTTTCCCAGTCGGAAGCGGAATCGGCAGATTCGGGATTCAAATTCGAAATTGGAACGGGGAATGCTGACGCGGCGCGGCGGCGGGTAGACGGCTCTTCTTACGACTTCCGGTGGATTGTTTTCTTTATAACTCTAGAACTTTATTGGGTGGATAACCGGAGTTTTCTCTTATGTAATAAAACACTAATATTATAAACGCGAAAGTGTCGAACTGTGTTGCGTCATCGCTAGACTTAAATGAGTTTATATTAGTTGTTTTAGTCGTACTGTATCCTTACAAGTCGCACAACTTATCGACCGATTTCACTGAGACTTTAGCCTTGTCCGGGTAATATTATTGAAGTATATTGGTATAATCGATATGTCACCGCTACTGTTGCAGGTGTTTATAGGCGGCGGTTTTTACCATCAGGCTAACCTTCTGCTTGTTAGCCGCTCTTTTTAACCCCCGACGCAAAAACGACGGGGTGTTATAAATTTGACGCGTCTGTGTCATCGTAGCTCCCAAACGGATGAACCGATTTTGGTGATTATACGGGAGCTAGTTAGCTATGTTTTATATTAAAAAGTGTACTAGCTGCGCCCTGAGTTTTAGCCGCGCAGTGGTGATCATAAAAAGTAGCCCGTCTTTTTCTGTTGTACTGAAAATATGCATACAAACATGTTCGGTTGAGTAGTTACGGCGTGAAAGCATAACAAACTGATGAACGCGAACGTCGCATTCATAGTATTAGTTAGGAGTAGAAAAGTACGATGTGCTGATCAATTCACCCTTAAAGATGTCTAGGAGCCTTTTGAGATAATCATAGAGAGATAATAGAGATAATAATCAAGATTTGTGTTACATGGCATTCCCCACACAGGGAATCTTAGTGGAGAGCTATAAGTATGAAACGTTATTTTTTTTAAAGTTTATTTGTTATTCAATCACGAAAAAACGGCTGAACGGATTCGGATGAAATTTGGTACGAAAGTAGCTTTTACCTTGGATTAACATATAGGCTACTTTTCATTTCAGAAAACGTGGGTGAAACCGCGGGGCGCGGCTAGTATAGTAGTTTCTACACTAAGAAAAATGCCCATCTAAATTCCGCTAAAAGAATGATGAATTCACCTAAATCTCATACTCGTATCAGTATGCTCCGTACTTTAAGTGAATTCATCATTCTTTTAGCGGATTTTTTTCTCAGCGTACTATAGTGTAGTGGTAGTGCGAGTTTATTTAAGTAAACCTCCAGGCCAGCGTATCAAACAACGTCTCCTTCCGTCGCACTCGCGTCGCGTTGTATCGGAGGGAATGGAGTCGGTGATACAAAGGCGCGGGCCCTCGCGCCCGAACCTAAATTAAAACCCGGACACGTACAGACTACACCAGTAGTAAAACTTTATTTTTAACGTGAATAAGTCTTTAGCCACCAACTCACCTGATGGTAAGCGATGTGGTCAAAGATACTTAGAAGACTTAGCAGACTTAGAAGATACCTACTCACTCTGACCTTGAAAAGCCCAAGATTTTTCTCGGGAAACAAGGATGCCAGCCATTTCTTGGCTTTACAAATCAGAAACGTAGATTCAAAACGATTTGTACTAATCTAAGGAAAATCTACGACAACAACGAACAACTGATGGATGGGATGGGCCAGGCGTGGATGAGATTGGCCCAAGACAGGGAAAAATGGCACAAGAGAGAGGCCTATACCCAACAGTGAGTCGGTACAGGCTGACGATGATGATGATTTATAGGCCAAGTTGCTTTGTAAAACCGTTTTGTTCGCAAAGTTACTCAACAACAACGCTGTATTGGCCAGTATTGCCAGTATTGGCTGCAATCTTCATGTCTAAGATCTCCTGAAGGCCTCTGAAAGCTTGGCAATTCTTGTTATAGGACAAACAACCTAGACCTACAATGTAGTGTCATTGTATGACATTTAAAAATAGATTAAACCTTAAGTTTCGAATACAGAGAGGACCCGCTTGGCTCAGGATCGAGGCAGTGGTGAGAGAGACCTGTACCCAGCTATTATGTAAGGGGATAAAAAGGGTGGCGATGACTACAATGTAACTAATGAGAACTTTAGCGTGTAACGTAATTCAAACTTTGGCATTTGATCACAAAAATTGTTATTTGGAAACAGTTAAAAAAAAACTAAAAACACGCTATAAAATCGCGCCCCAAGGAGTCGGTTACAAACATACAAACAAACATACAAGTGAAGACAATAGGCTAATAAAAGGCGTGTAAAAAAGTCATCCTTCCACAGTAGATTTAAAATAATGCACCTTTTGTAACATTCACAGATTATAAACAAGCAATGTTATACGTCTCGTTGCGAATGCTTCTCGATAAGTAAGTTTGCGATTACCTTAATTTTTATTTCATTTTCGTTAATTTTCATGAGTTACGTGTAATGCTCAACATAGAATTTAGCATTGATACATTAAAATAGGCTGAGTAGAAAAAATGAAGACTAAAAGTTGAGTTACTGCTGTAAACTGTACTGTCGCATATTACTTCGGAAATGTGGAGTGCGCGGCGCGGGTACGCAATTGGCTTAGGAATAACTTGCTTATGTTTGAATTAGACGCAGCGTTTCTTAAACGTAAACCGGGGAACCCTAAAGAGGGAGCGGGGAAGCGGGAGCGGGGGACTGGGGAAGTGGGGACTAGGTTAATTATACATATTCACACTAATAAATGCGAAAGTAGCTGTCTCACGGTCATGCTAAAAACAGTTTTCAAGAATAATAACGTGCAAGATGGACTAGATATTTTTGTGGCCCACAGTTACACCCGCTATCCTGTAGGAACTGTTTATTTATCCGGGATAAAAAAATAGCCTGTGTAAATCCAGGGTATAAGCTACCTTTAGACCTAATTCATCTAAATTCGTTTCGCCGTTTTCGTGTAATAGAGTAACAAACATGCAAACTTTCACATTTATTAGTATGAGAAAGAAAGAGTTTGAAATCCGTCTTTATTATGGACTCCTACTTCCTTGTTTTTCACCAAGATTAGTTCAGCCGTTACTCGCACCAATCGCACGTATCTAAATTAAACAATTCCTTAAAACTTTGACGAAACCTTAATAAAGGAAACTTTTAAAATATTCTCCCAAATATTCCAACCCGACATTCCCCCGAAAAACCTAATAAACTTCTAAAACCATTCTAAAAATGCCCGAAAACTTATATCACAAAAGATTTTTGCTACGTTGGAATTTCGCCGTTTTCCCGCGAAAAAACTGCTTTGACAGCGAAAAAGGCGGGAACGGCGGCCATTACGGCCAAGTGACGCCGGCCGGTGGTATATAATTGGCGAGCGGTGGACAGATTTTAATAACGTTAAACCACGAGTTATGGCCTCTCCGTCTTGTATTTGCGGTGACTTATTTCACTTATTTGGTATTGGGCTTGGGGATTCTTATTTTGTGACTTGGGGGCATAGAGTGGTTCAGAGAAAACGGGCTTGTGTTGAACCTCACTAAGACTCACTTCTTACGCTTTGATCTATCAGGCCGTCTATGGAGACCACTCAGTGTCTACGCCGATAATAGAAAAATTGAGCAGACGAACAAAACCACTTTCCTGGGATTTGAACTGGAGTCTGGACAGCGGTCTTACCTGGGAAGCCCACATCGACAAAATGTGCGGGAAGTTGAGGCATGTTTTGCACTTAGGCGGCTTGCCAGGCTCGTGCCCAATGAAGTGGTGCGTTCTTGTTACTTTGCCACCGTGCACTCCTTACTACAGCGGCTAGCGGTGCAGAGTGGAAACGTGCCTTCATATGTCAGAAGAGAGCCATCCGCGCGATAGCACGCATCTCAGACGACCAATCGGCTAAACCATTTTTTATAAAATTTAAAATTCTTACGCTACCGTCAATTCTGATTATGCAAATCGCGATATATATGAGAATGAATCGTAATAAGTATAAGACATTAGGTGAATCACTGCGGGAAACTCAACAGCGCACTACTCGCCACAGGCACAAGCTCGCATCTGTAAAACGGACACTCGCGAAGTCCACTAAGTTGACACATATTATGGGCACAAATATATACAACAGGCTCCCCGAGAACGTCATAGAAGCGCCAAATATTGACATAATAATATATAAAATAAGGATAAAACGCTGGCTGATCGATCAGGCGTTTTATGACATAGATAACGAATTCATGAAATTGAAGGTTATTAATTAGATTATTTTAATTTTACAATTATGTTATTATTTTATACATTTTTTTTTTTCTGTACTTATTATTTTACCTTGACATTTTGACGTATGCTATTTGTGTGAATAAATAAATAAATAATAATAATAAACGTTTCACACTCATACCTCCCCACTAGGAATAAATCCTGTGTCGGGGATGCCATGGAACACACACAAAGAGACAAGGACAACTAACACCCAGGCCCAGAACAGATATTTAAATTCATCATTCAAACATCTGCCCTGCCAGGAATTGAACCCGGGACCTCTGGCATATAAGGCGGCTACACTACCGCTGAGCTAAACAGGCCGACTTGAAATGAATATGAATAGAAAAGCTTTGGCTAGGGGCACGGACAGCTGTGCTTTTAAGACTTGCTGTTTGAGCAGTTTCTACAGAGTGCCTAGTGCGAGTTTTTTTACTATTCGATCGCGTTAACGTAAACCACAATTTGCACTAGGCACAGTTTCTAGAAAATACTAATTAAAATTCCGCCTTATTTTCGTGTCAGCGAGAATTGTCAGTTTTTTAAGCATTGATTAAGTTTAAGCAGGGTTCATAAGTAAGACCCAGTGAGGTATTCAACGTCTTTTCAGTCCATTGCGTCGTTTTTCAATAGTATTCTGCGCCTTGCGATTTAATCGTGATTAATGATGATGATGATGATATTGAAAACTAACCTACTCGATGTGCATTTCTGTACCCCTGAAAACGTGTATCAGTTGAGGAGTTGGCGTGAAAACTTAACAAACCAACAAACTCAAACAACAAAACAGTGAACAGTCAACAAACAGTGAAATTACAGGGCAAATGGAAGATACAACTTATATCTCAGGGTGACGAGCGCAGTGCTGTGCCACGCAGGGGCTTGAATTCTGCGAGTTCAAAATTCTGGGTGGCGCAGACCTGTTACGGGCAAACGTGACGTTTAACATCAGCGAGCGATTTGCTCGTCTCGTCACTCAATTAATTACACAAAAAGAAAACTCTTTTGCATTTATAATTAGTATGTTTGTTCGTTAGTTTTTGTGTAACTTAATAGATTCTAGTTTCTACCGCCTAAAAAATTCAATATATTTTGGATTGCGAGGCTTTGTTAGATCTTTTTAACCGACTTCAAAAAAGGGGGAGGTTATCAATTCGTCTGTATGTTTTTTTTTTTTTTTTTATTGTTTATTACATTATAACTTTTGACTGGGTGAATCGATTTTGATGATTCTTTTTATATTAGAAAGCTGACGCTTCCCATTTGGTCCCATTTCAATTTAGTCCAGTTCTGATAATGGTATCCCATGAGAAAATCATATAAGTCTTAAATTTGCATTAAGTACGTGCGCGACAAATAGATGAATAACTCAATAGTCGGTCTTTTGAAGTCGGTTTTTGTTTTTTGTTTTGTAAAAATAATGTTCTTGTAGGGTCCTGCGGCCCTATCGGCTAGCTTTTCCTTGTTCGATTCTGGCTTCATGAAATTCGAAATAAACGTTTCTCTCATAGCTCCCCCCACTAGGATACCCTGTATCGGATGCCATGGAACACACACAAAGACGAGGACAAATAACACTCAGACCCAGAACAGATATTTAAATTCATCTTTTAAACATCTGCCCTGCCGGGAATCGGACCCGGGCTTTTGGCTTATAAGGCGGATATACTACCAAACAGGTCGTCAAATGTGTCTATCTAGCCAGTCTCAAGCCCCAGGAGAAGGCGTGCGACATAATTTTTTTTAAATTTAGTAATAGGTTTGCGTTTGACCGCCATCTTGCCTGATGGTAAGCAACGGTCTACGATGCAGCATGCACGCCTAGAAGAAACATATTTAGTCGCGACTTGAAGACATCCAGATTAATATCTATGCAAGATTAGCTGACCCGACAGACGTTGTCCTGTCCTAACTATGAATTTGAATACCTAGTCTTTTTTCTAATTTTCCGCTCAACTTATGTATAATTATTATATTAACCAATAGCACCTAGAGGCGAGTTGCTGAACTAAAGAGACAAGCGTGATATTTCAAAAAGACATTAAAAGTTCTGCTATTCATCGATAGATGGCAAAACTAAAAAGTACCACCGCTGTGCCTTAGGTTATTTTCGTTACGGAATTTCTGGATTCGGCCTCCACGCTCAAGGCCCGCGATAGAAGCTATGCAATAGCTTAAAAACAAGAAAATATTTGGATCAATTACAAATAACTTAAAGACTTGTGCATTTTCATAACTCTTGGTAAAGGAATTTGAAAAAAAAAAACATTTCAGCAGTATTTATTTTTTTTTTCTCTCATTTTCAAATATGTAGTAAGATTTAAATCATTTTTAGGTCTATCAAATTCGTTTATTATAAACCAGTCTTTCCCAAGTATGTTATTCCCAAGTTTACACCCGGGGCATACACTACAGAAAGTAACACCAAAACTAACCAAATATTTACCAGTAAGCTGCAAGCAGATATTGGGATTTCTTGCCTGAATAGTCCTTTACATTGTTACAGTATGTATTAATGAGAAAATGTTATGTACAGCAGCTAATAATGAATATTATGCAGCTTATTTTTTTCATATTTGGCACAGAGAGGATTTCGGTCAATAATTTTTTTTAGATTCAAATTAAAAATAATTTATTCAAATATAATCAATGTACACTTATGAATGTCAAATACAATTTGTTACGAATAAATTAATACACAATAAATTAAATGTCAAAGAAAAAAAAATTAGAATCTCAAAAAATTTGTTAAAGATTGGTTATGGACTGGAACTTTGAGAGTCACTGGTATAATGTTTGCATCTTTATTTTAAACCAGCTGGGCCTCGCGGTTTCACTCGCGTTTTCTAAAATTGGTGCTATATAATAGTGCTTAGAATAATATTATATGATAATATAAACTTATTTATTCATATTCTTAAATTTAAATTTTTACAATATTTTTATAAAAAACCTAAAAACATTATAAAAACTTAATAATATAATATAATATTATTATAAGCACCAATTTATTTTAATACTTTTATTATAACAAAATTATAATATTTTTTGGGGATTATCACTATGCTCTGTAGTTTAGGTGAATTCATCGAAATTTTGATGGCCATTTTTCTCAGTGTAATATTGATAGAATGGGAGCAGTCCGAGTGTCATGGCCCTGAGCCTCTATTAACTTAAGTAGCTAGATTGGATCCAGTAAATGCAAAATGTCTGGTGGGGAATGCAAAATAACACCATACAATATCGACTGCTGGTGCTGGTATGAACAGCATCGAAACTTGAAATGTAATTTTTTACAGGAGAGCAATAAAGTCAAAATTTGACTTAAATTAATAAGTTCAAATTCGTTAAATACTGTTAAAAAACAGCGCGTGGGGTCTTCTTAGACCCCGTCCGTGACGTTGAAGGAAAGTCAACAAGTCTAATTTATTTTCAAGTGTTCAAAGTGTTGGCCGATATGACATCTGCCAACCTGCCCCCTAGGCAAGTTGCAATTCTATAATCTAAAATAAAGAAAAGTAGGAAAATGTATGACATTTCTGTCATAGAATATACAGGGTTATTCATAAAGGGTATGCTAAGCCGAAAAGAGGTCATAGTACTCATCATTATGAACAACTTTTACTACGGGACCAACTCAGAATTCGCGAAAAAAAAAATCAGCTGTTTCATAGAAAAATGTCAATGACACTTGACAAATTGTATGGAACAGCTGATTTTTTTTTCGCGAAATTGTGGTTGGTCACATAGTAAAAGTAGTTCATAATGAAAGTAAAAGTTGTACTATGAGCCCGTTTTCGGCTTGGCATACCCTTTATGAGTAACCCTATAGACTCTAAATAGATTATAGAAATGTCTTTCCCATACATTTTCTTACATTTTTTTATCATTTCGGTTATTTAATTGCAACTTGGCTAGGGAAGCTGTTCTATTATTGCCTCTTCCTCAATTAAGACGGTAGCAACACGGAACACAATATGGTTTGTCCCAAGCACAACTTCTCATCAGGTCTCATCGCTCCACATCAAATGTCTCCCAGCCCATTAGGATTATTAAAGCACACATTTACCTATGTAAAAGAAAATTTAAACTAAACTAATGAACAAGCAAAATTAGCACATTATAAATAGCAATGGTAGCAAGCCAGTTAGCAATTATATAAAAAAGTACCTATACCTCCTTGATACATGTATTTATGTGTGAAAGTTTGTAGCCAATTTGAGTGAATTCGTTAGCACTAGTTAATTAAAGCTATGAATAATTGATGTATCAATGGTGGAACTCTGTATGAATAATAGCCATTAAAGTCAAATGTGCTTTATTAGCATTGACAAAGAAAACCTGAAAAATCAGTTGTCAAGCCGATAGCAGCAAATCATTTATTCGAATAAAACATTTTGTCACACCAAATCTCCAAGCAATGATGAGTTTTGGCACAGAATTATCTACAGGTAATTAAGATAACTTACGGGAATTCTTGTGAGGTCGATGGCACTGCTTTTTCAGAGCAAATATAATCACTCGAACGAGCACATTATAACACAATTTTTTAATTAATTCAAAGATGAATATTTCAGCCAGTCCTTCCTTTCCTTCAGTGCGAAAATGTTTTTATTTTTTTGTACGGTTTAGCCAACCTAACAGCAACCAAACAATAGTGATTCCAAAACCAAAAAAACAATCGATGCAAAAAAATCGATAATCGATGGTGTCAACTGTCAATGCAGAAAAGAAGAAACATAAAAGCCTACAAACCACGTGGAGCGCCAAGGTCGAATTTATGTTTTCAACTTGTCAAGCGCGGCGTGTGATAAATTAATTCTACGGGCCGTTATAGTCTTCGAATCATTTTAGATTTGAACTCTGTTACCGGTGCGATAGGGTAGGTTTTTGCGTACCCGTTTAATCCACGCATAGTCGCCAACCCAGGCAATATATCTTAGGCCGTGTACTGCCCCTGACAGTTCGTAAACAAACTGGAGCTACCGCAACAAAGGGCTTCTGTCACTTTACACTGTAAATATCAAATTCGTGCCAAATAATACTTTGTACTCGCCCATTTACAGTTCTAAAAGCATCTATTTTGTCGAACACTACATGATTATTCACAGCAAAATGACTGAAAAACTATCAATTTGTAAATTACTCACCAGTAAATAACACGAGGGTGAAAGAGATTAATGCAGAGTCATCTGTGGTACATCTTGCACATATCGATCAGTCTTGCAGTTCTCAAAACACAACTACAAAAAAACCTAAGAGGTTAGCACCAAAAATCAGCGAATTTGACTTATCTATCACTCGTCGCGGCGTTAGTAAATAAAGATTTAATTACAAACAGAGCACACTGGGTTAGTGAACGTAATCAGGTCGTTAAATGATTCACAATCAAAATAAAAATAGTCGGACAGACGCTGCGTCGACGGCCGCGCACTGTCTGTCTGCCGTGCTGTCAATATTCGTCAAAATGAAAATGGCGACACCCTCGACAGAATACGATCAGCGGCCGCCAGCCAGCTATCTCCATCTCACTCTGCCCGAGCCAATAGAAAGGGATGCTCGAGTGACGTGTTGTCTTCAGCCTGACCGGACTGATTTGTGATGTCACGCCCAGCGGCGTAACGTTTTGCGTAATTACACGTTCATGATCGCTTGTAAACTTGTTTTAATAACGTTAATTTACGATCGTTTCGTTTATGAGGTCGTCTGTTGAAAGTGTCGGTCAATGCATAGGTTAATTATAGAGTAATGTTAGATTATTTTATAGTAATACGTCTTTGCGCATGTTAGGCCCATCCCACTACTCAATATCTGTCGTAAGAGCGCCTCCTACTTCTTCTTATTTTATTCAGTGCTTTTTTCAGATGTTCATCTTTCAACTGCATTAATTCGACGCTCGGAGTCGCAATGCAGTTTGATTAATAATGAAGGTTAACTCAATGCTTTGATTCTTGTGCTCTTTGTTTGCAAATGTGAGAGAATTTGCATTTATTTAGTCATGACTCTTAATAAATTACAGTGGCTTTTTATGGATAATTTAGTCTTCACTAAATGACCATAACTTAAAAAAAAACAATTTTAAAAGGTTTAGTAAATTTATCATCCCAAACTTTTATTTTGGTAGTAGGTACAACGTAATTATAGGTACTTCAAACTTAAATTTTTAATTAGTCACTTTTATTATAAATGTGACTCATTATTTAATTAATTATTTTTATACCTAGTAAACTGGGTTGATTGTGTCATTCAACTGTTAGTAGGATTGGAATAATAGATAAACCTGTTTATTACATCTTTTTTTTTTATATTTACAAATAATCATCTACGTCAGCATGAGTTCAGTTGACAAAATTCATAGTTGACAGGAGTTGTCAAAGTCATGTCATTAAAAATATATCATTTTTCATCGATGGTACTATTTTTTTTGTTCTCTTCGAATCAAAATCGATTGAAAAAATGCAATGCATCCAACCGCATAGATAATTTTTTTGGATAAAGTGCAACCCTAGTTGAGAACAAAACGAACGAAGATGAAAGATGATCCCTCCCGGATTGCGCCGTGGGTCCGTTATAAGCTAACAGCGTTAATAAATGCAAACCAATTTGAAATTATTAAAGCTAGCTAAAATAATTTTAGTTATGATATGGCTCTAAATGTTGCTCTAAATGTGCTCAAAGTAGTTGCAGCACGTGTTTTTTTGTATTTTACTGGCTGGTGTTATATGTTCTATAATTTGTTGGTTTTTATAAATTCAGAGCATTGTTAGTTTGTTTCGGGTCAAATCCCAAGTGCTTTTTTTTTTTTTGGGATTTTATGACCTGGTAACTAAGACCTGTATGTCAAGACTTATTTGTTCAAGTCATAGATTTATTACTAGATAGAGCCAAAGTGTAACCGCACATGCGACAGCTATATTCTTGAAATAATGCCAGGATAGGAATGCTTCCCCCATCTTAGAGGAAAAAATTTCATAAAATATTTCTAATCTTTATACTTCACAAAATAAAACATTGTTATACAGGGTTATAAGGAAAGGATATACAAGCCGCAAATTGCTCATAGTAGGAAAAAGTCTAATAGTAGGAAATTAACTACTAGTATACTAATCTACTCATAATTATGAACATCTTTTATTAAATAGGCAATCTTGCGATTGCGAAAATAATGTACCTTATCTTAGTTTTGGCTCAGCAGGAAATATGAAATAGTGCAATAAATTAATTATTTAATTATTTATTGGGTACAATCCTGGGGAAACATAATTCACAACCTGGCAGCTACAAATCGTAGACGGCTCACGTAGTAACTATTATTCCTAATCTGTGGTTTGCCCACCTTGGCACGGTTACAGCGACGGGGACAAAAAATGAAAGGTCTGTCTCTCTTTTTCAACCGTGTTTTGGCACTTGCCATCTTGCTCTTTTTTACAAAGTAGCTGTTATGGTTCTGTCTGTTAGTCTGAGGTTCAAGTGTATATTTATTCCTAAAGTTGCCCTAGTAAAGTAGTGGAGACTATAATAGAGGCTTTTCTAAGGAGTTTTGGAAGCAACACGAAATGACACGATTCACTGCATTTTATGATTTGCCCACACTCGTGCACGTCCTCAAGCACTTAATGGTTATTTTCCCCACTTAAAATAAACATTAACACTCAAAATTACACAAGTTTAGTAAAATAACAAAATGAAGCAACATGTCTCTTCCACGTTCCCGCCAAAACTCAATCCCAAGTGCCAAAAATGTCAAATCAAATAAGTGCTGCCAGGCCTATAAATTTTACCCTTAGATTGTAGGTATTTGATAAAAAAACTTTGGTCATGGAGTAGGACATGAAGTATAGTTTTAAATACTTATCATTTCGTAACCAGATCGTTAAATTTTATTAAATAAGTCGTAAATAAATATCAAACTGTCTTGCTATTTTCTTCTAAAATTATTGCTGTGAGGAACATAAATAACATTCTGCGTTGCGGCTGCACCAGTCATCTGTTGCATTTCCAGATCAAAAAGTATATTATTTATGCGCTGTTGAGATAATAGCCTATTTAATGGATTAAGATTTCGAATTTTATGAGCTATTAATTGTCCATAAACAGTAAACTCATCTTCTTCAGTAGCTTTTTTCGTTTTGTAAGCTTCTTCCTCATTATCGTCAATCTTTGTACTTTTAACATTTCTCTTCTTTCTTATTGATGGTAAGGTAAAATCATGCTCATCTTCAGACATACACGTAGACTGCGAAGTCGCAGAGCTTTCTCTATTGAATACTTCAGCTTGCGTGTCCTGAAATGTAATGTAAATGTTACTTAATTCAATTTTTTTTTTCAGTTACCAACAAACGAGCAGCAATGGAAATCTATTGCGAATGAATTTGACAAGCGATGGAACTTTCCACATTGTATTGGCGCCATGGATGGAAAACATGTGGTCATCCAAAGACCAGAAAATACTGTGGGCGAATTTCATAACTACAAAGGAACACATAGCATAGTATTGTTCGCAATCGTAGATGCAAACTATTGATTTACATATTATGTTAACGTTGGTTGTCAGGGCCGTATATCGGACGGTGGTGTTTTTAAATCCACTGCGTTTTATAAGAAAATTGAAAAAAATGAATTAAATTTACCCCACAATGAACCACTACGTGGTAGAACGATGTTAGTTCCTTATGTCTTAGTTGCTGACGATGCATTTGCTCTATTTAACTATACTATGAAACCGTATTCAACTGATTTAAATGTGGGGTCTCCAAAAAGAGTGTATAATTATAGGTTATCAAGGGCAAGACGTATGGTTGAGAATGCATTTGGGCTGCTTGCATCTGTATTTAGAATATTTCGTAAGCCAATTGAATTAAAAGTCGACAGTACTGTAATTGATATTGTTTTGAGTTGTGTTTACATTCACAATTTTCTACGATTGCAAACAGATTCATCCCGTCATTACTGCCCTCCAGGTTGTTTTGATAATGAGTACGCACTGGAGAAATTATTCCCGGGTCGTGGAGAGCAATAACTGCAGATGACAGTGGTTACAGGGCACTTCAAAGAATTCCTCGTAGGCCATCAAATACATCGAACCAAATACGAGAGGAATTTATGAACTATTTCATGTCAGATATTGGAGCAATACCGTTTCAAAGCAAATACTTATAACATTTATTTTGTGGAAGAATGTAATAAATTAATTTCAACAAATATGCGTTTATAAATACCTTTTCTTCCTCAGTACTAGTTTCTCTGGTTTCCCTTGGCGTCACAGAGTCAGCAGTGAACAACAGATGTTTATAGGCAAACCACGGTGAAACGTATATCTCATCGGATCCAGAACCACTCTTTTTCTTCATCACTTTCTGATGCTCTTTGGAAAAATATGAGCGTAGACTTTTTATCTTTTTTTTAACACCATCGATGTCCATGTTATATTTAGTAGCCAAAACTTGTAAACCATCGTTCCTCTTTACTTTATTTGTATAAAGTTTGTTATTTGGATCCCAGAGCTGTGGAAAGTTTCGGTAATCTTCAATAAAATTCAATGTAATTTCGTCTGCCATCTTGTTGTTGAACGCTTTGTGGAACAGAAATCCATCCGACGCGGAATGACGTGTATCACAGCGCGCGCTACGCTTTCAACTGTCATTGCGCATGCGTCAAGGGCATGCCCGACTTGCGCTGTTGACTGCGCTATGACGCATGCCCTTGATGAACAAAAAAGGGCACAGTGTGGACATAGCTATAAAGTGTTTTTTATAAAAATATACCACCTATGAAGTGTGCAGCTAAGGAAAAAAGAGCACTAAACATATTTTTGTAAATTATACTAACCGCCAAATAAAATTCAGTGCCCGAGATAGTTAATTACCAGTTATACATTAAATTGGAAATAATTACTTATATAGCAACGCTTGCTTTAGACTTGAATAAACTATTTTGAAGTCAATGTCATATTGACATTTTGTTATCTTTTTGCTTTTGAATCTGGAAAGGCGTCGGGCATTATGCCCATGTAGAAGTGATATGACAAGTACAAATGACATAAATAGTTCAAAGGAATCCACGCCTATTATTGTACATTTTACTAAAACTTTTTAAACGCTGTTTTCAAAATTTATTTTGGGACATTTTATTTCCTTTGCTGGAAATAATCCATTTCGAAAATACAAGAAATACGTCAAACTAAATGTCAAACCAAGTGATTTGACGTTGACGTTAGTTAGTAGTTCGATGTACCTACTATTTCCTTTTCTTCCCTAATCCATTCATTTATTCAAATTCGAACGACGTCCGTTAAGTTATACTTTCTTAATTTTTGGTGTAGTATTAAATTAATAGATCATATTAGTGAATTATGGGTGATAAAACACATGCATCGCGCCTAACGGCTTATAAAAACGCCGGCCAAGGGATGAGTGTAAGTATTAAAATACCGCATGCTATGGGATACCAACCTACGAGTTTTAGTTAGATTTAATCGCTTTTCTAATGTTTTATCCAAACTTGAGTTGTATAAAAACGCTGCTTAAATCGTTATAATTTCATGCCTATCAATTAGAGTCGTTAATAAAACTATTAGGATAAATTTTCAATGATTTTATCTTGGAGGTAGGCAAGAGAAAAAAAAATATTTCAAGTAACATCCAGCGTTAGATTTTGCTGAATTCTATAATTTTTGCTTAATCTCAATTGTTTTCTTTTGCTCTATCAAGAATTTTGTGGAAATATCTCATCAGAGTCAAAGAATCATAAGCAGTTACAATTTTAATTTACTCACCTACCCTCATTACTTTGTACTTCGTACTTATACTCAATGAAGTTATTAGTCTTTGACATTATTATATTTTCTAAGCCATATCTAAGAATCGGGGATGATAATTTCAAATTTCAACTTCATATTGCAGCTTAGAGAATTATAATTTCAACGGTTGGTTCTTCTCTTCAGACATGTTTACATTTTAAACAGGCAGTGTAGTTTGAGTGAGAAATTGTCATTTCTAATCTCCAAGTTTAAAAAAATGCTAAAGCTTTTTTACACACCTACTCACCGAGAGTAGGTGTTTAAAAAAGACTGCCGGTGACAAAGAAAGATGAAACTTTGCGTTCAATCATGTTACTTTGTAACCGGCAATCTATGGTACTTCTCTTTGTAAATTATCAATAGTAATTATCTATTAATTACAAACTTTCATTTAACTACTATTATTATGTTAGTATGGATTTTTGTTTGGATCAAATTGTGCAACTGATTTTTGAACCACTTCCCACTGTCCAATTGATCTGAAACTTGGTATACATGTGCAACTCCCATCAAACAAAACAGATTTTTTTTAAGCTATTGCATAGCTTCTATCGCAGGCCTTGAGCGTGGAGAATCCAGAAATTCCGTAACGAAAATAACCTTAGCCTAAGACCACCCACTCCTACCGGCACAGCAGTGATACTTTTTAGTTTTGCCATCTATAGATGAATAGCAGAACTTTTAATGACTTTTTGAAATATCACGCTTGTCTCTTTAGTTCAGCAACTCGCCTCTAGGTGTCGAAAGGTTTCGTTGACTTTTCGCCAATTTTATTTTATTTTGAAAATTATTACAGAAATTCATTTGGATACTTTTTTGAAAAATAGGCCTTGCAATATTTATACAAAAAAGGAAGATATAAAACCTTAACAAATTTGTTTTCTTATCGGTCACCACACTCAAAAAGTGTAACTTGAATTACTTAATATCAAAGAAAAAAAAAACAGGAAAAAAAATACTGCTGAAATAAAATAAATAAATAATTATAATTGCATAAGTTGATAAAAAATGCTGTGCAATAGCTTTACCGCGGCAGTCCCCGAGTGCCACACGTCTTTTTATCATTTTATGGCTCGATTTATTGTTGTAATTATATTTTATTTAAATATAACAACTTTTTCTTTGATGGGGAAAATCAAAAGGTACCCAAATCTTGAGTATGTCGAGAAGCAAATGTGTTATGTGGGGTTACCCACTAAAACCACCTCGGTGACCAACTCCTGTGCGTGACAGAGAGCACCAAATTCACCAACAAATACAATAACAGGCAGTATTGTGCAGGATCTCCGGCGCAAGCGAGCAGAGCTGAGCCTCACGCTCCGCAAGCAGGCGCGAGAGGAGCAGCTGCTGAAGCGGCGCGCCGTGTCGCCGGAGGGAGGCTCCTCTGAGCCGGCCGACGAGGCGGGGCTGACTCCAGAGGAGATTGTTGAAGGTAACTTGTATACAAGCGAGCAGAGTTCAATCTCACGCTCCGTGTCGCCAGAGGGAGACGCCGATGCCGGGGCTTTCTCTGGAGTCACCCCTATCTAGGTAACATCCCTGTTTTGCGGTTGGTTGTTGAATTATCACAAAATATTCCCAAAAAGCTTACCCGAATCCACGCACTTAATTATTTTCGTAATTTTGTCGCACAAACACGCCACCATGATAGTTGTAAGAACGAGAGTGGAATTCCTTTCAATATCGGTCGCCGGCCGTCGTTCGAGGACATATTATGCGCGGGCGAGTGCGGGTAGATAAAAGTATTTAGGTCGTTCGCTACCCTACAATCCCTTAACAGCTACCCCAGCTTTCTTACTGTTTGGTGCAGCGCCCAAACAGCTTGTGCTATGCGAAGATGGATATTCCTTTCGGCTTAGACCATTTTCATCGTCCAATAGTGAGGCAATCATTCAAGAATTCAAGATGGAGTAGAACGGCAGCTCTTAGTATTGCAACCCAAAGCACAATTTGGTTACTATGCCAACAAAGTTAGTTTAGAATAAAATATCATTTATTATTAAAAAAGTCAGTTTCACATACATTATTAATTATTATCTAATAAAAATTGTTGCTACTGCTCCTATTTAGACTAGTCCACTTGCAAACAGTGGATAAAAGGTAAAGAGCGGGCTCTTTTTCCGCAACTAGGCCGGTAATCGGCCCTTTTTGCGTGACATATGCGGGTTTTCCTCACGATGTTTTCCTTCACCGAAAAGCCAGTGGTATGTAAATTCGTACATAAGTCCTAAAGAACTCATTGGTACGAGTCGGGGTTTGAACCCGCCACCTCAAGAATGCGAAGCGTCGGTTCTCCCACTGAGCTACCACGGCTCTATTAATGTGGTTCTCCCACTTAGCTACCACGGCTCTATTAAAGTGGATAATATTATTGGTCTCACTCAGATACCAACCCCGTTTGGTTCCAGGGCTCCGGTCCGACGACCTCGCTCAGCGTACGGCCGCCGCCCGCGCGGCTCGACGCTTGCTCTCCAAGGAACAGAGTCCGCCCATCAGCGTCATGGTGGCCGCCGGGGTCGTGGCGCCGCTCGTCGACAGCTTGCTGGTAGATGAATGGTGAGATCACATAGGGGTTTTTATGCTATTGAGTGACGAGACGAGCAAATCGCTCGCCTGGTGTTAAGCGTCACGTTTGCCCATAACAGGTCTACGTCACCCAGAATTTTGAACTCTTACTGTTCAAAACCCAGCGCTGCGCTTGTCATGGGATCGAAAACTCTACTTGTGACTTAACTGTAATGTTAACATTCCAGCCCGGACCTCCAGTTCGAAGCTGCTTGGGCGCTCACCAACATCGCCTCTGGCACCAGGGAACACACAATGGCAGTTGTTGATGTGAGTATACTTGCATACCATTTTAATTAAAAAAAAATGAATTTAAAGTTTAATTCGTATAGTATAGTTTGTAGTGCTAAAAGACTTGCTAAAAGTCCGCCAGTTGTTGCACTAGTTTTAAGTTTTATGATCCTCTTTGTCTGTAATTTTTGATGTGGACAATAAAGAGTTTATCTATCTATCTAAGTGCAATATTTCCAAAGACAATGTTGAGGATAAAATTAAGTGGAGGAGTAAAGCGAAGAAAGTTGACCCTGACTTTGTTATACTGTGTTAAACTTATAACACCCTTCTGTTAGACTTACTGTTTATTTGTCTAATAACAATAACGGTCACAAAAAACCAATTACTTAAGCTATGTAAAAACTAATGCAAAATAACATTAATTACAATGTCAATTAATTAACTAATTACTTATAACACCCCCTCAGTTAGACTTATAACACCTCTCTGTTAGACTTATAATACTCCTCTGTTAGACTTGTAACACCTCTCTATTAGACTTATAACATCTCTGTTAGACTTATAACACCTCTCTGTTACTCTGTTAGACTTATAACATCTCTGTTAGACTTATAACACCTCTCTGTTAGACTTATAACATCTCTTTTAAACTTAAAATACTCCTCTCTGTTAGACTTAACATAACACATCTCTGTTAGACTTATAACACCCTTTTGCGTCGGTGGTTAATACGGTGGTCCTCCGTACAGGGTGGCGCTCTCCCGAGGCTAGTGGCGCTGCTGAGCGCGCCCGGGCCGGTGGCGGAGCAGGCGGCCTGGGCGCTCGGCAACGTGGCCGGGGACGGGGCGCCGGCGCGGGACCGCGTGCTGGCCGAGCGCGCGCTGCCGGCGCTGCTGCCGCGCATGCGCAGCGACGCCCCGCTCGCGCAGCTGCGCACGCACGTGTGGGCCTACAGCAACCTGTGCAGGTACAGTGCACGAGTTTTTCTAGGGCCTATAAACGACTTTAGCCGAAACAGTTGTAGTTATTCGAGCAGGTAATGAGAATTTATGATTGTTTCAGAAACAAAAACCCGATGGTGGACTTTGACTTGGTCTCGCCAGCGTTGCCGAACATAGCAGAGCTGCTGGGCTGTGCGGACCAGGACGTGCTTGGTGAGTGGCGCGGTGGGGCTAAATAGTGCTCAGTTAGGCTAAGTTGTGTGCAGTGGGGCTAACTTAGTGGTGCGCAGTTGGGCTAAGATGTGCACCGTGGGGCTAACTTAGTGGTGCGCAGTTGGGGAAAGATGTGCGCCGTGGGGCTAACTTAGTGGTGCGCAGTTAGGCTAAGTTGTATGCAGTGGGGCTAACTTAGTGGTGCGCAGTTAGGCTAAGTTGTATGCAGTGGGGCTAACTTAGTGGTGCGCAGTTGGGGAAAGATGTGCGCCGTGGGGTCAACTTAGTGGTACACAGTGAAGCTTAAAGGTGCACAGTGGGCATCTAGAAGAGGGCAGTGGAGTGTAGTTTGGCTTTAATGGAGCTTAGCTTCATCAATGTGGTTACTGAAGATTCAATCGTGGTTCTCCAATAGCCTATAAAATATATGTTGCGTTATTCCAGCGGACGCGTGCTGGGCGCTGTCGTACCTGACGGACGGGCCCAACGAGCGCATCGAGGCCGTGCAGGCGGAGCCCGGCCTCGTGGCGCGCCTGGTGCGCCTGCTGGGCCACCGCGCCGCCGCCGTGCGCACGCCGGCGCTGCGGGCCGCCGGGAACATGCTCACCGGGACCGACAAGCAGGTCAATACTGACTAAAAACCTAACCTAACCCGGCTACTTTTTTGTAATGATTAGCATATTTTAATAGCTCTAAAAATGAGAACTCTTGTTGACCTTAAGTATCTATCATACTTTTTGAAACTTCGTGTTAGAAGGCTGTTTGTTTAATAAACAAAAAATATAGTAAAAATGAGTCGCTAATTAAAATTAAATAAAATCTATCCTTTTGATGTTCTCTCTACTCACTCCCCACATTTCGCAGACGGCCGCTGCTTGTCTGCTGGCTTTCTGTCCCATTAAATAAATAAACTCTTTACTCTTTTTCATTGCTCTCCCCGCCCCCGCCCCCGCCCCCGCCCCCGCCCCCGCCCCGCCCCCGCCCCGCAGACGGACCGCTGCCTGGCCGCCGGCTGTCTCCCCCTGCTGGGCGCGCTGCTCCGCGGCCCGAAGCCCGCGCTAGTGAAGGAGGCCGCGTGGGCCGTCTCCAACGTGCTGGCGGGGACTCCGGCGCAGATACAGGCGGCGCTGGACCTGGACATGCTGACGCCGCTGGTTGAGGTCCTGGCTAATGGGGAGCCCAAGTTAGTATTTGTTTACTCATGTCTAATTTATGTTTTTGGCAATCATGTTTTCCAAAAAAAAAAAGGTGTGAGTCGGACTCGCGTACGAAGGGTTCTGTACGATTACCTATAAAAACGGCAAAAATATCACGTCTGTTTTATAGGAGCCTCTTAGATATTTATTTTATTCGGTTTAAGTATTGTTATAGCGGCAACAGAAATAAAAAATTGTGAACAACTGTTTAACTATCACGGTTCATGAGATACAGCCTCCTGACGGACAGACAGACGAATGGACACCGGAGTCTTAGTAATAAGGTCCCTAAAAGTTTCCTGCATCAATTTTTTTATTCATCCGTTTTAGTATGTCTATATTTCGCATTTTTCCTTGCGAATACAAACTCATTTGCAGTCAGTAAACTGACCCCAGACATCAATTTACTTATTATTATTTATATTAATTTTATTTTATTTATTATTTTTTTACCTTTTGTACCTATCTGTTATGTATTTTACTGTAAGTGATTTCATTTTTGTGCTATCGATAAAAATCTATTGTATTTTTGTTAAAATTGACCGAATGTGATCCAAACTATTTACGCGAGTATTCCCGTGTTAAGTCAAAACCACGTTAGTTTTCATAGTCAAATTATTGTATTCCAGGTGTCAAAAGGAAGCCGCGTGGGCGATAACAAACCTGTGTCTGGGCGGGTCGCGGTCCCAGTTGGACGCGCTCCTCGGCGCCGGCTTCCTGGAGCCCTACTGCGGGCTGCTGGCGGGGCCCGACCCGCGGGCGGCGGCGCTCGTGCTGGACGGACTGGCGCATTTGTTGCAGGTAGATAATTGTAAAAACTACGTAAAATAACAAAAAACATTGTGATAAAAAACACATTATGAAATTTAAAAAAAACATCGTAAAATTAAAATTAGAAAAATTAAAACACTTCGTAAAATTAAAATAAGAAACCAAAATCTAAAAAAAAGCAGCATCGTAAAATTTCGAAAAAAAACACTTTATCCACCTTTATTGTGCGTACTCGTATTGCCCGAGTGGTATTTCCCGGTAGATATAATCTAGGTGTCTTCAAGTCGCGAGTGACTCGGTTTCTTCTAGGCAAGCATGCTCCATCGTAGACCGCATCATTTGCTTACCATCAGGCGAGATGGCGGTCAAACGCAAGCCTATCATACGATAAAAAAAACTAAAATAATAAAAAAAAGATAGAAAATTATATAGGGTTATTCATAAAGGCTATGCCAAGCCGAAAACGGCTCCTAGTACTCATCATTATGAACAACTTTTACTATGGGACCAATTCGAAATTCGCGGAAAAAAAACAGCTGTTCCATAGAAAAATGTCAATGACACTCGACAAAATGTATGGAACAGCTGATGATTTTTCGCGAATTTTGGGTTTGTCCCATAGTAAAAGTTGTTCATAATGATGAGTACTATGAGCCCTTTTCGTTTTGGCATACCCTTTATGAATAACCCTTTAAAGTAGTATTAATGATTGGGACCTGCAGGCTGATTCAACTATCCGAACATCGAATGTATTCGACGATTATCTTCAAAAAGCCTTCAGAAATAATAAGTTTCCAAGAGTTGACATATAAATTCGAAAAAACGATATGAATAGCGAAACATTCCCGAAAAAATATTTTCGAAGGCGGAAGACTTTTCGAAGATAATCGTCGAATACACTCGATGTTCGGAATAGTTCGGATAACTGAATCAGCCTGCCGGCCGTAAAACTTGAAGGCGACGCTTAGGGGTCGTCCATTAATCACATGACGTTTTATAGCAACTTTTTCATCCCCCCTTCCGCTGTGATACGAATTAGCCCCTCCCCCTAATATTTCCCGTATTTTTTGGTACAAATTGTCTGAAATTTTCCGAATTTAACAAAGTTTAAATACACTTCATTTTTCTCTACACCCCCAATAAAAGCGGGTTTTAATAATATTTTTAAAATGAAATTATTAAATTGACAGGCGGCGAAGAAGTTCGGGCAAGCGGAGCAACTGTGCTTGAAATTGGAGGAGATGGGCGTCCTCGACCTCATAGAGAAACTGCAGGAGCATGAAAATGAACAGGTACAATACACTATCTTAATATATATAAATCTCGTGTCACAATGTTTGTCCTCAATGGACTCCTAAACCACTTAACCGATTATAATAAAATTCGCACACCATGTGCAGTTCGATCCAACTTGAGAGATAGGATAGCTCACATCTCAATTTATAGTCGCAATTTTAATTTATTGCAAATTATATATATACTGATAATTTTTACTATAAATTGACAAGTTAGCAATGGCTTTTGACAGGACAACGTCTGTCGAGTCAACTAGTTTTATATAAAACTAGCGGCCCGTCCCGGCTTCGCACGGGTAGACATTAGGGCATGCAAAACCCGACAGTTTTTAAAACCCGGTTTTTTTCGGGTTTTCAATTTTAAAAACCGGTTTTTTCGGGTTTTTCGAGTTTTTTTTTTATTTGGGCTTAAAATATGTATTATATTAGTGTGTTTAAGTAAAAAAAGGCTGAAATGTAGTTAAAATATGTGTTTATTATCGAAATCTTGTTCCTTGACTATATTTTCGAGATCAATCAGGTAACATTTGGTTTAAGTACACTATACTCACTCACGAATAAATCTAAGTAACAAGCCTACAATAAGCGAGCCTCTAATAAGTAAAAGTATGAATCGTTAAAACCTCTCTAACTCAAACCCTTAGTAAGTTACAAACTCGATAATTTAAATTATTTAACATTTCCCTTGTTCTTTAAATTTTCGAGGTTCTACTGAATGAAGTATTCTAATGGTTGTATTCTAATGGATTTAGCTATATTAAAACAAAACATGAAACTCGAGAAAGAAGATGGCTATAAATTAAAATAATTAAAATATTACCGGAAACCAAGTTTATACAAATTATTAAAATTATTATACAGCCAATCCGTGGTTCAAAAGAATCGCATTAAGTCCATCAGGAACGTGCTGAAACTGAATCCACCAAAAAAGAGAGAGGAAGAGTATGTGACCCGTGATTACGTGATACAAAATGTACAAATGCAACTGATCACAGGAGAGATCACTGTTGGACATATTATTTTTAGATATGTTAAGTTAAAATGTAATATTACCTACATTACTACTGATTTCTTATCAGAAACTAATTATTAAATCCAAAACCTATACAATAAAATAAATCTAATTCCTTTTTACATTTTTTTCTTTTCATTTTTTTCCTATTGGTACTTGATCAATTTGATCATAGTAGAAATACGTGGAAGTAAAATATCCACGCTTCCCCCCTAGTAGTAATAGGTGGAAAAAAAACCATTCTTCTCTACCAGTAGGGATAGATCAGTAGGGATATGTGGAACTGCCGTCGGGAAGTGGTTCATAATTTAGTTACAAGATTTGACCTAACGAACCAGAACAACATCAACAACAAACAGGGCAAGCTAAATAAAAACTTGTAAATACATATTTTGTGGTAAAAAATATTTAGATTGTGAAAAAACTTCAAAAACACAAATACGTGCGCATCATAAGCGCGTCTGTTTCCTTCACTTGACTGAGTGAGACTACTTGACAAATAAAATGGCGACGTTGTGCGCGGCTGGCGCGGGAGGTGCGGGCGACGCGAGTGGCGCGCGGGCATTCCCCGTAAAGATCGCCGCATTAGCTTAGCAATAACTCATACAACAACGTCAAACCAAAGCCTACTAATACATATATTGCTTTCTAATACCTAATAAGTAAGTATTGTTGTCAGCTAATCAATTTATTTGATCAATAGAGTTGGGAAACGGTAACTTGATCCTGTATTAATGTCTTGGTGGTAGTTTTACATTATGAATGTAAAAACTCGAAAAACCCGAAAAAACCGGTTTTTAAATCTTTAAAAACCGGTTTTTAAAACAGCCGGTTACTCGGTTTTTTCGGTTACTCGAGTAACCGGTTTGCATGCCCTAGTAGACATTCATTTTTTAAACATTTTGGGATAAACGTAGAGTAAATGTTTCTTTATGTGGGAAATAGGTAGATTTTTTTTATGTCTATTTATTTTAGAATTTATAAAATCTATCTATAAACCTATTTTTGTTCTCAAAGTTCTCAGTAAATTTTGTAATTTTTCGCGTATTTTTTTTTTTTTTTTTTAAATTTTTTTTTTTCTTTTATAAGAACCTTCTCCTGACAATAAAAAACAAACAAAAAAAAAGAAAAGTGAAATCGGTCCAGCCGTTCACGCGTAATGGCGTGACCAAGGGAAATAGGGATTAATTTTTATATAATATATATAGATATATAGACTAGCTGCACCCGGCGGTTACAACAGCTGTTTTTTTTAACTTTTAAACCTTCCCTAAACTTCTACAAACATTTCAAGATCAAAAATAGCTGAAGGTGGCGATTTCACCCGCTGTTTTTTTATTTATTTTACTTTTAAACCTTCCCTGAACTTATACATATTTCATGATCAAAATTAGCGTAATCGGTCCAACCGTTCTTAAGTTATAGCCAGACAAACGAACAGCGATTTATTTTATATTTACATAATTATAGTTTCTAAAATTTTGTTTAAGAATTTTTTTTGTATTTTTAATTTTATTTTTTTATTTGCAATTGAATGACGAGACCAGTAAATCGCACGCCCGATGTCAAACGTCACTGTGTCTATAATAAAGAGTTTTTAATATATTAGAAAAATACAATATTTTTCTGGTTTTGCTTTAAAACTTTAGTCGGACTCAGGAAAGTGTTCTGTAAGAACATGACTTATTTAGCTTAGTGTATCCGCCTTATAAGTCAGAGGTCCTGGGTTCAATTCCCGGCCGGGCAGGTGGTTAAATGATAAAATTAAATAACTGGGTCTGGGTGTTGGTTGTCCTTGTCTTTGTGTTCCACGGCATCCCCGACACAGGGTATCAGTGGGGAGCTATGAGAGTGAAACGTTTATTCAGTTGATCCAGCGAAGGTGTTACGAATACGTTCGACCTCATTTCGGAGCGAACCACTCGTAAGCATTTTATGCTCTAGTGCAGAAAGAGCAGCTTAGGTATAACCAGTGCTCTAAAATATCTTCTAACGTAGCGAGTATTCGATTTTAAACACGCTTAAATAAATATTTTTTTGCTGATTTTAGAGCATAAAATGCTGTAGATGTGGTTTCAAAAATAGAACGCATGAGTGAAAAGAATGGCTGAATATTAATAAACATAAGTATAAAAGAGAAAGAATATAATTGAAAGGTATAAAAGAGAGTAATAGGAAATAGCAAGCGTAGGAACGAGATGAAATAAAAGAAACATTCTAAAATTAATGTTTAGTTTTGTAGTTTAGTTGTTTTACATCGTTTTAAACACTACCTGTATTATAAAGCTTTCTATTTGTTTGGTTATAACTGCCAAGCCACGTCAGAGGCCTCAGGTGACCTTAACACTTAAACTGCGGCTAATAATCACATTCGTTGTGTTATACGCGCCTGGTGTGTGTAGCGTTCGCGTTGCACAAAGGAAAACACGAGGTATGTGTTTTCAGCAGTTAAAGTGTTAAACTAACACTAGGGCCAGCCATTCGGCTTACACGATCCTACTTATTTTTATTCTTTAATAAAAAAATTGCTTACTAAACAAACTTATTTCTCTAATAAAAAACTTTCTTTTATTACTTTCTTTATTGATATAAGCACGTCCGCTTTTGCTGCTTGCTTATCATCAAATAAATAAAAGAAATCTTAAGTATGTGCTTTAATATATTCCAGATATACAAGAAATCTCTCCACTTATTGGACACATACTTCGCTGAAGGAGATGAGAACGAGCAGCCTAAGGAGTCCGAGAATCAGTTCCAGTTTGGAACCAACCAGCCTGCTGACAACTTCAATTTTTAGATTGGAACAACTTGCCAGTAGTTTCTTGGAACAACTGGCTAAAACCAAATTGCCTGGAACAATTGGCTAATATCAAGTTTCTTGGAAACTAGCTGAGACTAAGTTGCTTCGAACAACTCAACTAGCCAATACCAACTTTTAGGAACAATTAGCTAAAACCTATATCTTGGCATCTTCTTCTTAGTCGTTCACTCTCGGCAGAGTGGTCGTGGTTGCAATGCTACACGGAGGCTCTTCGCCGTCGTCGACGCCCCCTTCCATTGCTGCTGCACGTCTCGCAATGCTTCTCCATTTCTGGCGGTTTGTTGCATCGCGAGCACACTGAACCACAGTGGACTGCGTGGCCTTTTTTATGAAGTCGGTCCATCGAGTTGGTGATCGACCGGGACTGCGTCTTGCAACTGCATCTTGGCATAACTGGCCAGTATCCAGTTTCTTGGAACAACTAACTGACCTTTAGTTTCTTGGAACAACTTGCCAATAACTAATTCCATGAAACAACTAGCCAATACCAGTTTATCAATATTTTAACTTTGAATACTTTATAACCAACTTTAATTCTAGTTGGAACAACTGATCAATATGTTTTAGCAATTATTGTAACTAGAAACAACTTTTAATTCCAATTTAGATATGGCCAATCTCAACAACTAATCAATTCTATTTTGGGCCAAATGGTCAATATTTTATCGTTTTTATCAATTTTTGAACATTTATACGCCCTACATAGGGTTAAACAGAAAGGGCATAAAAATGTCGATGACTGTCGCCAAATGTATGGAACAGCAGATTTTTTTTTGCGATTTCCGGTGGTAAAGGTTGTTTATAAATACATAATTACAAGTACTAAAAGTCCTTTTCGGCTTAGGATGTCCTTTCTGTGTAACGCTGTATATGTGTATTTAAATTTATTTTTCCCGTATTCGATCGCTTCTATAGATAATAATAATTTGTTTCTTTTATTTTTACATGTTTTTTTATTATTTTATGTACAACAAGCTCGTGGCAAACAACTGGAGCAAATAGCTCTCTCTTTTAGCAGTTGGGTAAAAAGCGGTGTAGGAAATGGCGGTGCATGTATATATACGTAGAAATCACCCGCGCTACCTACCCTCCGCCAAAAAGATCTAAATTCTACAGGGTTATAAGGAACGGGTACGCTAAATCGAAAAGTGGTCATAATGTTCATTATAAATCACTTTTGCTATGGGACTAACGCCGAAATCGCGAAAAGAATTAGCAGTTGTATACATTTTGTCGATTATAATTAATAATTGACATTTTTCAATGGAAATTCTTGTTTTTTATTGCGATATCAAGGTTGGTCTCATTGCAAAATTTGTTTATAATGATGAGGACTACGAGTCCCTTTCAGCTTAGCATACCCTTGCTTTATAACCTACTAGCGGCCCATCCCGGCGTCGCACGGGTGGACATTGTTCTGAAAAAAGATTTTCCCGCTTTTATGTTGAATTTTTTCCTGAATTTTCTTTGCTATAAACCTCACGGAGCCCGAGACCTTTCCAACGAATGCAAAACCGTGGAAATCGGTTCGTGCGTTCTGGAGTTATAGCGTCAGGAAGGAAAACCCGACTTATTTTTATATAGTAGAAGATATAGCTCTAATTATGTCACTGCTCCAGTTGTTTTAAAAGAACACAAAATGTCAGTGACAGGTTTGTGTTGCTGTCTTCTTCTAATACAGTCAAGGCTTTGTCAAACAGTGAGCCTAGCACAACTTTGACGTAAAAATACGTAGCGAGTATTCGATAGAAAATGTACGCCATTTACACCAGTCAGAAGCATAGGTACTTGACAGTCGTAAATGGCGTGCACTTTTCTATCGAAAACTCGCTACGTATTTTTACGTCAAAGTTGTGCTAGCCCTACAGAACGCGTAATTAGCGTCGCGTAAGCGGCGCGTTTTAACGTCGCGCTCTCTTCATGTCACACTTGACTAGAGCCCAACGCTCCTTAACGCAACGTACAGTACGTACGTTCGCTAAAGCACTGTCTATCAATAGAAGGATGTGAAAAGTTTGTTTGTTACGAGTAGATGTCGAGTGATTCAGATGTGGAAGAATTATTACTTTCATATTAATGTTAATGCAATCCACTTTTCGGTCATTATGCACATTCGGACTCGGACGCTAAAATAAAACTTGTAAAAACATACAACGGCCGAGGTCAAAGCGTCCTAACGCCGCGACAGAGCGTCGCGTACTGCTGGCGCTGGCGCTCCGTTTGACGGTATGTACATATATTGTCATAGTAGTACAACACAACTCGGCGCCATAGTAGTACAACACAACTCGGCGTCATAGTAGTACAACACAACTCGGCGTCATAGTAGTACAACACAACTCGGCGTCATAGTAGTACAACACAACTCGGCGTCATAGTAGTACAACACAACTCTGCGTCATAGTAGTCCAACACAACTCGGCGTCATAGTAGTACAACACAACTCGGCGTCATAGTAGTACAACACAACTCGGCGTCATAGCGCGCCGTCAGGTTAACGCTCTGACGCGCGCTAAGAACGCGTTCTGTTCGAGGAAGCCTTTAAACAGTTCTAAAGAAAGGGTACCCTAAGCCGAAAAGGCCTCATACTATTCATAATTGTGAATTTTACTATGAGACTTAGATTCACGAAATAAAATCAGCTGTTCCATACAATTTGAAAGTGTCATTGACGTTTTTCTATGGAAGAGCTGATTTTTTTTCGCAATATCCCTTAGTAAAAGTTGTTGATAATAATACTAGAATACTAAAGCCTTTTTCGACTTAGTATACCCTTTTCTTATAACCCTGTATACTGTAAAACTGTAATATAAGAGACAGCTATATTTAGTTAGTTTTTCCCAGTCTTAGTAAATTTTGTAAACGACTGATTTGTGATAATGATAGCTGTAAGTTAAAATAAATGTTTTATATTTTGTATTATTTGGTTTTATTAATGCTATGAAAAGCCGTGGTAGCTCAGTGGGAGACCATCCGCTTCGCATTCTTGAGGTGGCGGGTTCAAACCCCAACTATACCAGTGAGTTGTTTGGTAATTATGTACGAGTTTACATACCACTGGCTTTTCGGTGAAGGAAAACATTGTGAGGAAACCTGTGGGCCTAGCACAACTTTGACGTAAAAATACGTAGCGAGTTTTCGATAGAAAAGTGTACGCCATTTACGACTGTCAAGTGTGCTCCTGACGGGTGTAAATGGGGTACACTTTTCTATCGAATACTCGCTACGTATTTTTACGTCAACGTTGTGCTAGGCCCACATACGTCCGGAGAAGAAATTCAATGGCGTATGTGAATCCAGCCCGCACTTGGCAGCGTGGTGGAATACGGCCTGATCACCCTTCGAGGGTAGACCGGTTATATCCCAGCCCCAGATCAAGTAGAAAGGTAAATATATAAATATATAGGGTTATTCATAAAGGGTATGCTAAGTCGAAAAGGGCTCATAGTGCTTATCATTATGAACAGCTTTTACCATGGGACCAACCCTGAATTTGCGAAAAAAATCAGCTGTTCCATACATTTTTTCGAGAGTCATTGACATTTTTCTATGGAACAGCTGATTTTTTTTTTCGCGAATTTTGGGTTGGTCCCATAATAAAAGTTGTTCATAATGATGAGTACTATGAGCCCTTTTCGGCTTAGCATACCCTTTATGAATAACCCTGTATAGGAACCTGATTTACTTATACATAATTAGTTAAATCGTGACTGGGGAAGGTGAGACTTGGTCTGCATCATTTACCTCGGTAAACTCCGAGACCGACGCTATCGGGGAAGATTAAACGATTTAATATCCACCTTCTCTTGTACCGGGGCGGGGCACCGGGCCAGCTCATGAGGATAAAACTTAACTAAATGTTATTCGAATGACCACCAAATATGGTTTTCTCGGTTATCAACAGGTAAGGATAATTCAAAATATTCCGTCCGCACAGTAACTTAATGGTATTTAGAAATAATTATTTCAGTGTTCATTTTGAAGTTATTGAATGCCCGTGGGGCAAAATACATCATTTTTAAATTCAAGATGGTGCTATACCTAAATTGGTGCTTGTTATTTAGTATAATATTTTGTTCACGTGTCGGCTACGCAGCAGGTAAAAACAGGTTTTATTTTTGATTCGCTTTCATAACGCTGGTCGTCTGGAACAGCTGACTTTATTATCTCGAATTCCGGGTTGATCCCATAGTAAAAGTCTGTAATAATGATGAGTACGACCCCCTTTTTCGGCTTAGCATGCCCTTTCCTGATAACCCTGTAGTCAGTAGGTTGGTGTTTACTGATCGTCTCTTTCGGAACCCATGCTCATTATACAAAACTCTGTCTGTATAATTACTGATAATATTTTGATAATTAGCCTATTTTGGTGACCTTCTACCCGGAGTAAAATTTTTTCACGTATTGGATCGATGAGGACTTTTTAGGTTGTATTTATGATGGTGTTTTGAACAATCCTACCAATTTTCAGCTGGGTGGGAAATAATGTAAGCTCACTATTATTTTTTGGTCTAATTTGACCAGGCTATTAACCCTGTTTATAGAAGATAAAATATATTGTCTTTCAGGACTTAAATTTGACCCCATAGAAGTGAATGGTAAACATTTGGAAATATATGATGCAAATGAAACACATCGTGTTTATTTATACAACTTCTTTGATGGCGAGTATGTGACTATCACCTACAGTGGAAGTCCCAGTATACTTTTGACGTCGATGGAATCAAATGGTAAGCAAAAACTCAGATTAAACAGATGGAACCATAATTGCTTCTTTGTAAAAAAGAGCAAGATAGCAAGTGCCAAACAAGGTTGAAAAAGAGAGACACATTTCATTTTTTGTCCCCGTCGCCGTAACCGTGCCAAGGTAGGCAAACCACAGATTAGGAATAATAGTTACTACTTGAGTCTTCTACGATTTAATGCTGCCAGGTTGTGAATTATGTTGGCCTAGGATTGTACCCAATAATTATTTTTTGGACTATTTCAGATTTCCTTCTGACCCAAAACTAAGATTAGGTACATTATTTTTGGCGATTGCAAGATTGGTAAAAACTGTTCATAATTATGAGTAAATATGTATACAAGTAGTAATTTTCCTACTATTAGACCTTTTCCTACTATGAGCCATTTGCGACTTAGCATATCCTTTCCTTATAACCCTGTATAATAATGTTTTATTTTGTGAAGTATTAAAATTTGGAATATTCCATGAAAACTTCCCCTAAAATGGGGAAGCATTTCTATCCTGGCATCATTTCAAGAATATAGCTGTTGCATGTGCGGTTACACTATGGCTCCATCTTTAGGTAATACAGGGTTATTCATAAAGGGTATGCTAAGCCGAAAAGGGCTCATAATACTCATCATTATGAACAACTTTTACTACGGGACCAACCCAGAATTCGCGAAAAAAATATCAGCTGTTCCATACATTTTGTCGTGTGTCATTGACATTTTTCTATGGAACAGCTGATTTTTTTCGTGAATTTCAGGTTGGTCCCATAGTAAAAGTTGTTCATAATGATGAGTACTACGAGCCCTTTTCGGCTTAGCATACCCTTTATGAATAACCCTGTATATCTATGAGTAAAAAGTTAAAGGTAAATTATTTTTTGAATTGTTTTGAATTACTACTGTTCTTGCCATTGACGGATACGTCAAGGAGGACAAGGTACAGGTACTTAGTAGTTGTTTTTTCCAAAGAGGTTAAATTTGTTACTGACTTCAATTAATTTTCAATGGAATGATTACACTGGTCGACCGTGGTTTTGTTGCTCTTGAAATAATTATGGTTGAATTATTAACTCCAGTTTTTTAAATTTTCTGTTTAACACGACAGTTCAGATACTTGCGAGTTTTCGGTTAAAACACATAGTACATACCTAGTACCTACTTATAATATGAATGAAAACTTGATTTAATAGAAATGTTTTTTTTTTGTTAAAGCTTTGTGAATTTTTTCTCAGCAACTTTACTAACTGCAATTTTTCATAACTAAGTACCAATTATTATTGATTTTATAACTTCAAAAGTTTTTGAAATGTGCAAGCGAGATAGCAGCGTGCCAAAGCCCCATGCATATATAGTTTCTTTTTCGTTTGCAGTTTACGGAAATATTATAAATACAGAAGGAAGATCTAATATTTTGAATCTAAAATTAACTGAAGAAAACGACGGAAATTTTATTGATTGTCGCGGATATCAATATGTAGATTATACTCCATCATTTACTACCCGAATAAATTTGAAATTCACCGAACAAAAACCAGGTAACGGTAAGAAGTATAGCTGGTATTTTGTTATTTTTTTAGCTGGCTACGTATTTTTACGTCAAAGTTGTGCTAGCCCTACAGAACGCGTAATTAGCGTCGCGTAAGCGGCGCGTTTTAACGTCGCGCTCTCTTCATGTCACACTTGACTAGAGCCCAACGCTCCTTAACGCAACGTACAGTACGTACGTTCGCTAAAGCACTGTCTATCAATAGAAGGATGTGAAAAGTTTGTTTGTTACGAGTAGATGTCGAGTGATTCAGATGTGGAAGAATTATTACTTTCATATTAATGTTAATGCAATCCACTTTTCGGTCATTATGCACATTCGGACTCGGACGCTAAAATAAAACTTGTAAAAACATACAACGGCCGAGGTCAAAGCGTCCTAACGCCGCGACAGAGCGTCGCGTACTGCTGGCGCTGGCGCTCCGTTTGACGGTATGTACATATATTGTCATAGTAGTACAACACAACTCGGCGCCATAGTAGTACAACACAACTCGGCGTCATAGTAGTACAACACAACTCGGCGTCATAGTAGTACAACACAACTCGGCGTCATAGTAGTACAACACAACTCGGCGTCATAGTAGTACAACACAACTCTGCGTCATAGTAGTACAACACAACTCGGCGTCATAGTAGTACAACACAACTCGGCGTCATAGTAGTACAACACAACTCGGCGTCATAGTAGTACAACACAACTCGGCGTCATAGTAGTACAACACAACTCGGCGTCATAGTAGTACAACACAACTCGGCGTCATAGCGCGCCGTCAGGTTAACGCTCTGACGCGCGCTAAGAACGCGTTCTGTTCGAGGAAGCCTTTAAACAGTTCTAATGAAAGGGTACCCTAAGCCGAAAAGGCCTCATACTATTCATAATTGTGAATTTTACTATGAGACTTAGATTCACGAAATAAAATCAGCTGTTCCATACAATTTGAAAGTGTCATTGACGTTTTTCTATGGAAGAGCTGATTTTTTTTCGCAATATCCATTAGTAAAAGTTGTTGATAATAATACTAGAATACTAAAGCCTTTTTCGACTTAGTATACCCTTTTCTTATAACCCTGTATACTGTAAAACTGTAATATAAGAGACAGCTATATTTAGTTAGTTTTTCCCAGTCTTAGTAAATTTTGTAAACGACTGATTTGTGATAATGATAGCTGTAAGTTAAAATAAATGTTTTATATTTTGTATTATTTGGTTTTATTAATGCTATGAAAAGCCGTGGTAGCTCAGTGGGAGACCATCCGCTTCGCATTCTTGAGGTGGCGGGTTCAAACCCCGACTGTACCAATGAGTTGTTTGGTAATTATGTACGAGTTTACATACCACTGGCTTTTCGGTGAAGGAAAACATCGTGAGGAAACCTGTGGGCCTAGCACAACTTTGACGTAAAAATACGTAGCGAGTTTTCGATAGAAAAGTGTACGCCATTTACGACTGTCAAGTGTGCTCCTGACGGGTGTAAATGGCGTACACTTTTCTATCGAATACTCGCTACGTATTTTTACGTCAACGTTGTGCTAGGCCCACATACGTCCGGAGAAGAAATTCAATGGCGTATGTGAATCCAGCCCGCACTTGGCAGCGTGGTGGAATACGGCCTGATCACCCTTCGAGGGTAGACCTGTTATATCCCAGCCCCAGATCAAGTAGAAAGGTAAATATGTAAATATATAGGGTTATTCATAAAGGGTATGCTAAGTCGAAAAGGGCTCATAGTGCTTATCATTATGAACAGCTTTTACCATGGGACCAACCCTGAATTTGCGAAAAAAATCAGCTGTTCCATACATTTTTTCGAGAGTCATTGACATTTTTCTATGGAACAGCTGATTTTTTTTTTCGCGAATTTTGGGTTGGTCCCATAATAAAAGTTGTTCATAATGATGAGTACTATGAGCCCTTTTCGGCTTAGCATACCCTTTATGAATAACCCTGTATAGGAACCTGATTTACTTATACATAATTAGTTAAATCGTGACTGGGGAAGGTGAGACTTGGTCTGCATCATTTACCTCGGTAAACTCCGAGACCGACGCTATCGGGGAAGATTAAACGATTTAATATCCACCTTCTCTTGTACCGGGGCGGGGCACCGGGCCAGCTCATGAGGATAAAACTTAACTAAATGTTATTCGAATGACCACCAAATATGGTTTTCTCGGTTATCAACAGGTAAGGATAATTCAAAATATTCCGTCCGCACAGTAACTTAATGGTATTTAGAAATAATTATTTCAGTGTTCATTTTGAAGTTATTGAATGCCCGTGGGGCAAAATACATCATTTTTAAATTCAAGATGGTGCTATACCTAAATTGGTGCTTGTTATTTAGTATAATATTTTGTTCACGTGTCGGCTACGCAGCAGGTAAAAACAGGTTTTATTTTTGATTCGCTTTCATAACGCTGGTCGTCTGGAACAGCTGACTTTATTATCTCGAATTCCGGGTTGATCCCATAGTAAAAGTCTGTAATAATGATGAGTACGACCCCCTTTTTCGGCTTAGCATGCCCTTTCCTGATAACCCTGTAGTCAGTAGGTTGGTGTTTACTGATCGTCTCTTTCGGAACCCATGCTCATTATACAAAACTCTGTCTGTATAATTACTGATAATATTTTGATAATTAGCCTATTTTGGTGACCTTCTACCCGGAGTAAAATTTTTTCACGTATTGGATCGATGAGGACTTTTTAGGTTGTATTTATGATGGTGTTTTGAACAATCCTACCAATTTTCAGCTGGGTGGGAAATAATGTAAGCTCACTATTATTTTTTGGTCTAATTTGACCAGGCTATTAACCCTGTTTATAGAAGATAAAATATATTGTCTTTCAGGACTTAAATTTGACCCCATAGAAGTGAATGGTAAACATTTGGAAATATATGATGCAAATGAAACACATCGTGTTTATTTATACAACTTCTTTGATGGCGAGTATGTGACTATCACCTACAGTGGAAGTCCCAGTATACTTTTGACGTCGATGGAATCAAATGGTAAGCAAAAACTCAGATTAAACAGATGGAACCATAATTGCTTCTTTGTAAAAAAGAGCAAGATAGCAAGTGCCAAACAAGGTTGAAAAAGAGAGACACATTTCATTTTTTGTCCCCGTCGCCGTAACCGTGCCAAGGTAGGCAAACCACAGATTAGGAATAATAGTTACTACTTGAGTCTTCTACGATTTAATGCTGCCAGGTTGTGAATTATGTTGGCCTAGGATTGTACCCAATAATTATTTTTTGGACTATTTCAGATTTCCTTCTGACCCAAAACTAAGATTAGGTACATTATTTTTGGCGATTGCAAGATTGGTAAAAACTGTTCATAATTATGAGTAAATATGTATACAAGTAGTAATTTTCCTACTATTAGACCTTTTCCTACTATGAGCCATTTGCGACTTAGCATATCCTTTCCTTATAACCCTGTATAATAATGTTTTATTTTGTGAAGTATTAAAATTTGGAATATTCCATGAAAACTTCCCCTAAAATGGGGAAGCATTTCTATCCTGGCATCATTTCAAGAATATAGCTGTTGCATGTGCGGTTACACTATGGCTCCATCTTTAGGTAATACAGGGTTATTCATAAAGGGTATGCTAAGCCGAAAAGGGCTCATAATACTCATCATTATGAACAACTTTTACTACGGGACCAACCCAGAATTCGCGAAAAAAATATCAGCTGTTCCATACATTTTGTCGTGTGTCATTGACATTTTTCTATGGAACAGCTGATTTTTTTCGTGAATTTCAGGTTGGTCCCATAGTAAAAGTTGTTCATAATGATGAGTACTACGAGCCCTTTTCGGCTTAGCATACCCTTTATGAATAACCCTGTATATCTATGAGTAAAAAGTTAAAGGTAAATTATTTTTTGAATTGTTTTGAATTACTACTGTTCTTGCCATTGACGGATACGTCAAGGAGGACAAGGTGCAGGTACTTAGTAGTTGTTTTTTCCAAAGAGGTTAAATTTGTTACTGACTTCAATTAATTTTCAATGGAATGATTACACTGGTCGACCGTGGTTTTGTTGCTCTTGAAATAATTATGGTTGAATTATTAACTCCAGTTTTTTAAATTTTCTGTTTAACACGACAGTTCAGATACTTGCGAGTTTTCGGTTAAAACACATAGTACATACCTAGTACCTACTTATAATATGAATGAAAACTTGATTTAATAGAAATGTTTTTTTTTTGTTAAAGCTTTGTGAATTTTTTCTCAGCAACTTTACTAACTGCAATTTTTCATAACTAAGTACCAATTATTATTGATTTTATAACTTCAAAAGTTTTTGAAATGTGCAAGCGAGATAGCAGCGTGCCAAAGCCCCATGCATATATAGTTTCTTTTTCGTTTGCAGTTTACGGAAATATTATAAATACAGAAGGAAGATCTAATATTTTGAATCTAAAATTAACTGAAGAAAACGACGGAAATTTTATTGATTGTCGCGGATATCAATATGTAGATTATACTCCATCATTTACTACCCGAATAAATTTGAAATTCACCGAACAAAAACCAGGTAACGGTAAGAAGTATAGCTGGTAAGTAGGTAGTAAGTTATGTGTAAACATGGTTTTCGAAAAAAATACCAACTTAAACTTGGAACTAATGACACTAGATGGCGCTTTTCATAACGCTCTTCGGGTCACTCAAAGTTAATTGCTGTTTAAAATGGTCGACAACTTCTCGCTGGCGTGAAATGTCATGTGCGAGAACAGGACGGAGAATTTTAACCAGTGATTATAGTTCTGCCGTTCAGAGAATGCGTTCCTGACACCTATCAGTTAGTCACGAATTATCACTAACATTAATTGATTATTGATATAATAATGTTGTTTTAATGCTCATTAGTTGTTAAAACGGTAAACAACCAACAAAAATATTTTTATCGTAACTGCAACGCCATTACAAAGTTACGTCGTCAGTTCAATCGCGACGTGTCAGGAACGCATTTTCTGAACGGCCGTATTATAAGTGCAGTATTTATAAGAAAGGCTCTTCATTTCTTAAAATTATAATAAAGGATATAATGCGCCCAAGTTTGAAGGCATTATTTTGACCGCTCACTGATTGGCGAGCAAGAGACCGATTCAAGTTAACGTAAAAACAGTGTAGGTATATCTGATAAACCAGTATCTACTATAATGTTAGCGTGGAGATCGCTTCTAACACTATAATAATATATCCAACCGCAATGCATCTTATAGATAATATTCTTCTTTACAGTTTCAGATCATAAAGCTGGCTCTTTTGAAGCTCCAAAGCAATGTAAAAAATATGAAGAAGTATTTAATAAGAACGGAAGAATTGGTTGTGTTAGAGGTAAGTGAGTCATGTATACAATATGACATTTATTTAATTATCGTTAATTCCCCGCATTAATTCAGAGTAATTTCCCGCCTATTGCTGAGTATAGGTCTGCTCTTCAGATCAGATCTTCAGATTTTCTTTATTTTTAGGACTCGCTATTGAGGGGTTAACGAAAGAAAATATATTAGGAATGTTTTATAGCAATATCGAAACACTCTCAATCCTATATGATTACGATGATGAGATCTTAAAACTGAATTGCGATGCATTAGAGCCGCGATGGAGCTACAACGGTGAGTGGATTTGTAAAACCCGAGTGGCTAGAGGGGGCTAGTGTTGTTTTAGAACAAAGATCCGGTGCCTATAGTGTAACGTGTACTCCGAGCTACGGTAGCGCTCAGTCGCAAACGCCTGTCCAGACACGTAGACTGACCGTGACATCCGTTGCACATCGGTGATTGGTTACCATTGACATAACAGAACATTTATCGTATATTAATTTGGGTTATGAGCACGAAGTCGAGTCAAGTTTTGAGCGCTGCACCGGTAAGGTAGGTAGAGTGAAATTAGGGTAAAGTGCCCTATTCTTACCCAAAGGTCAAGGATTGTTTTTCGTACGTTAGTAGGTATGGTTACCTACTATGTAACTATGTTTAGGCTTTCCTGTGACTGTGACCTACCAGTTAAACGGCCTGACTTTGAACCTACCCATTTAGGTTCATATCTATCTACCTACCTATCTATATCATTTTTGTTTTAATTCACACGGGAATACTCACGTACAAATTAGGTATAAAACAAATCCACTAACATATCTACTTATTGTAGGTAGAGCAGTGGATAAACTTTACAGTGATGTGCTTAACAGCACATATTATGCTTCTATTACTGAAGCCTTGATTAATTCAATGCCATTTAAGCTCGAGGCAAAAGAGTCCAGAATTAGTATAACCTGCGTAGACTCTCGACACTGGTCAAGCAACTTAGAAATTATATTTATTCGAAAGGTGTTTCGTACAAATGCGAATCCACCGAAGGAGCACCACAATAAACCTCCAGGTTAGTTGGCAAAATGGCGTTATTATTATTACATTATTATGAAGCTTATTTAACAAATAGATATTTGTAAATAGTAATATTTGTAGATGAAATGGCATACCTAACAGTAGTGTATGAAACTGTTGCATAACGAGGGCTATTAAAACACGAGTGTGTGTTAAACGAGGTTTTTTAGTAGTATCTTACAAGTGTTTTAACACCTAGTCATTTGCACTGTACAGTTTCGTATACTTTATCTACTTTCACACATAAATGTGCATTATGAGCTCCAAAAGTAATTTATAACGTTTTGAAGTTCGTATTAATTCGAATTTTACGATATGGGAGTAGATGAAAATAATATGTACTTATATCACTATATTAAAAACTAGTAGCTGGAACTTCTCCAACTTCCTACCTGGTGCGGTGTTGCTTGGCCCTTGCCGTTAAAGTTTTGGGGCTCAGGATCAAGGCCCGGCCTTAAACCTCGCCAATATATCATTTCACACTCATAGCTCCCCACTAGGAATCCCCTGTGTCGGGGATGCCATAGAACACACAATGACAAGAACAATAACACCCTGACCCCAAACAGATATATAAATAAATAATTCAAACATCTGCCCGATGGTGTTCACGATGGAGCACGCTTGCCTAAAAGAATGTGGTTAACTTGAGAATACTTCTCTTTTTGTTACTATAGTTAATTATTTGTTTTATTGCAGGGAGCGCGGTCTTTGGGTCGCAGCTGTGGGTCGCGGTGCTGGCCGGTGTTCTGGTTCTGGTTCTCGTCGTTGCAGTCACGGTCGTAATAGGTAGTCCCATAAAAATATATAATATAGCTCCCAGGATTTTAATGGACTATTAAAGTGCTCTACTGCTTTTAATGCTTGTTTGATATTTTTAAAAACATGGCGGATATTTACGCATAGATAAATATGCAGAATTGTTTTGAAGCAACTTTTACAATTAGAAAACGTTACTTTACTAAATATGGGAAGAAATTGACTTACCCAGACAGTAGCGGCGGCGGGGCCCAGCACCAAGAGGTGACAACGACTAACGACAACTCACTTGTACAGAACGATATACCTACTTATAAATAGCTACCTACTCTAGTTTCTACTCTCTACTAAATCTTCTACCAATAACCAGTAGCTCTGGGTAACAAACCTCTAAAATTCTTGCACCAAGTGTATATTTCGAGTTTTCAATATCTACTTTGTACAGTATGGCGCTGCTGCAGAAGATCCGCAGGCGCCGGCGCCAGCCAACCAGCGGCCGTTGGCGCCGCGGATCTAATAGAAATGGACCACGTGTACCATACCATAGATGATCCAGTATATGATGAGCCGTATGCAGTCTCTGTACCAGGTGAGCGATCAACTGTCGTCCTTCTTGGCTTGTTTGACTTCACTTCTTTCTTCTTTTCTCTTCTTTTTCTACTCTAAGTATCTGCAGTTTACGAAAGAGTGAAAAAACTATCGAACGAACATTTTTCACTGTTTGATTATTCTTTACTTTTGAAGTTTAAGTATACTTAGACTAGCTTCTGCCCACGGCTTCGCCCGCGTGGACTATATCTCGGGAACCGATAATTAATTTAAGCCTCCTTTTTTTAAGAGCATGTAAAAGGCGTCATACAATGGAAGCAGGGACCCCAAAAACCCCCGGATGCAATAAATCAGCCCCCTCGAATCATTTAGAAAAATGACGGCCATTTTGAATCATTTGAATTTTCGCCACCACCATCAAGTACCCTCCTATGACATTAAATTTAGTCAAACACCCACCCATCTTCAATCGTTTCGGAGATATAGACCCCTCAAAGTTTGTATGGCGGCCATGTTTTTAAGGCGGCTATATTATTTTAATGGCTCCAAAAAGGTCCGAGGTTTTGGTGACTTTTTAGTCTCCGCGCTTTGGTAAAAATGTTTTTAGTTTTCGAGATAATTACGATAATAATACGATAATTACGATTTAGCAGTTCCATTTTCCATTTCACCTCGAGGATGTGACTTTTCGAAAGTTTTAGATTTTTTCCGGATGTTGTTTACCCGCCTTAAGTTTAGTACATCTGTAAAGTTTCATTGAGTTATCATCAAAACAAATTCTTTCTCCGTACTATCTTTTCCACGCCATTTCACCCCCACAGGGGTTGATTTTCCAAAAATGGTGAAATAGGTCTTCGTTATTTTGTTAAGCTTCGTATATTTGTAAAGTTTCAATACCGTGGCGTCAAAAAATAATGCTTTTCCATACTAACTTTAACACCCTATTTCACCCCTTAAGAGGTTGAATTTCAAAAAATCCTTTCTTGGTACACGTTTACTCGTGATGACCTCAAGACAAACACACCCTCCATATTTCAAATTTCTACGACCAGCTGTTTAGGCTGTGCGTTGTGACTCATTACAATTCTCTCTCCGCACTATATTTACCACGCCATTTCAGCCCTTTAGGGGTTGATTTTCAAAAACAAAAATATAGGTGTCTATTATATTCTTTAGCTTAGTAAATTTGCAAAGTTAAATAATCGTAGTATTAAGAAAAAAATATTTCCATAGAAATATTAATACCCTGTTTAACCCCTTTAAGGGTTGATTGTCCAAAAATAATGAATCAGGTATCTATTATTTTTTTAGCTTAGTACATCTGCAAAATTAAATAGTCGTAGCATTGGGAAAAAATATTTTCATACAAACTTCAACACCACATTTAACCTCTTCGGGGGTTGATTTTCAAAAACCAAAAAAATAGAAGTCTATTATTTCTTTCAGCTTAGTATATTGGCAAAGTTTCGTAACCACAGCATCAAAAAAAAAATCTTCATACAAACTTCATAGCTCCGTTTCACCCCTTTAAGGGTTGATTTTTCAAAAATGGTGAAACAGGTGTCAATTATTTTTTTAACGTTAGTTTATTCGCAAAGTTTGATAATCGTAACATTAAGAAAAATATTATTTTCATACAAACTTAAACACCCCTTTTCACCCCTACAGGGGTTGAATTGGGCGAATTCCTTTCTTAATGTGCGTCCGCTTTTTGGTATAAAACTTTTGTCCAAATTTGACGTTTGTAGCTTTAGCGGTTTAGGCTGTGCGTTGATCTGTTGATGTTGATGCGTTGATTCAACACTCTGTTTAACCCTTTCAGGGGTGGATTTTCAAAAAATAATGAAACAGGTATCTAATATTTTTTTTAGCTTATTACAATAGCAAAGTTAAATAATCGAAGTATTAGGAAAAAAATAATTTTATACAAACTTCAACACTCCGTTTAACCCTTTTAGGGGTTGATTTTCAGAAAACAAAAAAATAAGTGTCAATTATTTTTTTTAGCTTAGTATATCTGCAAAGTTTCGTAGCCACAGTATCAAAAAAAAAATCTCCATACAAACTTCAATACTCCGTTTCACCCCTTTAGGGGTTGATTTTCAAAAAACAAAAAAATAAGTGTCTATTATTTTCTTTAGTTCAGTATATTTGCAAAGTTTCATAATCACAGCATTAAAAAAAAAATCTTCATACAAACTTCCTTGCTCGGTTTCACCCCTTTAGGGGTTGATTTTTCAAAAATGATGAAATAGGAGTCGAATATTTTTTTAACTTTAGTATATTCGCAAAGTTTGATAATTGTAGCATTAAGAAAAATATTTTTTTCATACAAACTTAAACACCCCTTTTCACCCTCTTAGGGGTTGAATTGGGCAAATTCCTTTCTTAGTGTGCGTCCGCTTTTTGATATTAAACTTTTGTCCAAATTTGAAGTTTGTAGCTTAAGCGGTTTAGGCTGTGCGTTGATCTGTCAGTCAGTCACGACCTTCACTTTTATATATATTGATATATTAATATTTAAATGCGAATAAAACTGACTCACTGGTGTTAACAAATATTTATTTCACCGTTGAGAATTCAGTCGCATGCCAATTTGTGCGTGGTCGTCGAGCGACCGCGTCGCCGAGTCGTTCTTAAGCCATGCTTATTGACACTACTAACATACTCGTAGTTATAGTGGAAGGGGCCTATTATTCAGATTTCTAGATATTCAGCTCTATGGTTTAATAAATATTTGATGTAATGTTTCAAGTTCCTCCTTGCGACCCTCCTCGCGACGTCTCTGGACGAGCACCCCTCGCCCTGCCCGCGGAATCATCGGACGGTAAAGAATTATTATTGCATTTTGAATCGCTCCCCGCGACGCTTCACGCAGATATGTATCGCGGCCGACTCCTTGCGGCCGCAGTTTCTCGCACCTACTAGAGTGTTGAAGACAGGTATAAATAATATATACTACTTATAAAGGCTGCTTTAACTGCGTTGTCATCGGAGTTCTACACAGGTTTACCAAATTTCAACTCAATCGGACATCAACAAGTGATTCTAAAATCAGTTACAAAATTTGGCCCAGAAAGACTTTCAATACCATAGCTAACACGGCACGTTTAATAAAAGCTTACTCGTATGTATTTTTTTTAGGAACTGTTATATTTTTACGTATTTGGGTTTAGCATCATGTACTGGACGCACTTGCAATGTACACGATGTACATAGTCTAGAAAAGCACCCGGTATTTGTTCCCAAAAATAAGTTGAATAAGTATAGGTACAAAAGAAGTTAATTATATAACATCCTTTTATCTTCTAAATTCATGATTTCCGCATGATTGAGAGTAAACCGCGAGGTAAAGTAGTCCAATCAATGGAGCGTTGGACCCCAACATAAATTCCTCAGTCGCTGAAATTTTGTAGGGTGATACGGTAATGTGTATAGAATGCTGTTGACAAAATATCCCAAACTTTTTTGATTGGAAGTTAGGTTTTCGTACCTAAACATGAAAATCATTTCTAGCTCTCCGTAGAAAATTGTTCAGTCCAAAATGTATTCGGTATAACAATACTGTATCTCTGCAAAGTTTCAGCGCTAGAGCAATTAATGTTGGGGTCCCCATAGACAGAACTTCCCCGTTAACTGGACTAAAGCCAATATCTCATACAAGTGAGGAGATTTAAGAAGATGAATAATGAATTTATGACTCCCCTAAGTACCTACTTAACATATTGTGTTATTTTCCAGTCGACTCGAGGTATGTCCACTACGAAACGCCGTACGCCTTTCGTATTTTCCGGTTCGGGGTGCCGACGGCAAGGGACCAGTTTTCAAGTGAGAAATACATACAATAAGTTCTGATTCACAATCATACAGACGGATCAACGTGAAATGAAACAGACAATTTGATTGAAACATGAATTTTTAACTTAACGCGCCATAGTTTTTTTGAATTTTTTTTTATAATTTTTATAATCATGTATTTAATTTTATTAAGTGGGAGTTCTTTACTCCCTGCGATGCAGTTTATTTTAATTACTGAGGCAGCATCGTTTCTCGAAGATTTTAGCCATTAAGTTATTGGACAAAAAAATATTTTAGTTGTTTTTTCAAATATAAAAAAAAAGATGTTCCTTATGTGTCGTCGAGTGTAACGTAAAGTAATCTTAATCGGATCGGATAAATACTAAAATCCCTATCCTGATGTCAATGTAATTATTGTTATATCTTCCCCAGACTCTTGTGCGACCAGTAGAGGCGGACTTCGTTCTAGTTGTCTCCCTCCGCGAGCTGCGCGCCGCTGACAGTCGGCGCTCGCACTTCTGAAGGCTGCCGCCGAGGTAGAGGCGTGGAGTAGTTAGGGGTCCTCCGGTACTCAGAAAGACTGTTACCATGTTACCATCATTAAAAAAACCAGCTGATCCATTTTGTCCATGGTCAATGAATTTTTTGTTTGGAACAACTAAGTTTTCGAAAGTCGTAGAACAAATGTGGCTTGGATCAATGCATGGAAGCCACCTGCAAAGGCTCTTTAGTGTTTTTGAGTTGACCTTCTTAATATCTGTACGTACTTATTATAATTTTGTATCCTGTTTTACTATATAGGGTAATTCATAAAGGGTATGCTAAGCCGAAAAGGGCTCGTCGTACTCATCAATATGAACAACTTTTACTATGGGACCATCCCAGTGTAGTTGTAGTGGTAGGGCTCTTTTGCAGAGCCCGCCTGGGGAAGTACCACACCTTTGCCAGTTATTCCACCGCCAAGCAGTAATGTGCAAACATTACTGTGTTCCGGTTGGAAGGGCATTGTTTCCAGTGAAATTACAGGGCAAATGGAAGATTAATCAACTTATATCTCAGGGTGACGAGCGCAGTGCTGAGCCGCGCAGTGTCTTGAATTATGCAAGTTCAAAATTCTGGGTGGCGCAGACCTGTTATGGGCAAACGTGACGTTTAACATCAGGCGAGCGATTTGCTCGTCTCGTCACTCAATTACATAAAAAAAAAAAAAAAACCCAAAATTCGCGAAAAAAAATCAGCTGTTACATAGAAAAATGTCAATGACACTCGACAAAATGTAATGAGCCCTTTTCGGCTTAGCATACCCTTTATTAATAACCCTGTAGAAACTAACGTGGTTTTGACACATTTTGTTATTTAAAACGGGAATACTCACGTAAAAATTAAGTCGTTTCCTACGACTAGCTTCGATCTCATTAGGTTTCATTCGGCAGTGCTAGGCGAGACGCAACCGCGAGCACGTCACGCTTGTAATCTCCTGATAAATGACTTAATTTTTACATGAGTATTCCCGTGTTAGTTAAAACAAAATGTATCCAGTTTTGTAATATTTTTTATTATGGTTTGTAAGGCCTAATAATAATTCTAATTAATAAAAATAATAATTAATTATAATTAGTAATTAATTTCATTTTGCATTAGTTTTACGTTACCTAAGTACCTAATTGGTTTTTGTAACCATTTTAGTTATTAAACAAACAATATCATAATTTAATCTAGATATAGAAAATTCGAATTACAAGCTTCAAAACGAATCTATAATGACTTTTTTTATATACACAAATACCGTAATTAAACCGTAATTAATAAATTTCGGTGTTGTGTTTAAAAGCATGTCAATATAAATTCGTTTTGAATTTTGTAAGTTACTTTTAATGAATGAGAGTCGATAAAGTAGTGTTTGAAACTGCACTTAAAACACTCAACTACGTGTTTTAATACCTCGTTATGCAACTGTTTCATAAACTACCATTTTGTGTATTGCGTTTATTGAATAAACTATTTGCACAAACATGTGAGATCTGTCTTGAAGAAAACTTCGGTTCTTACTCACTCGTATTATTACGTTGATAAGAATTATGTTAAAACTGCCTACCCTTATCCCACTTACGTGGGGTCGGTACAGTATGTACACTTCTTCCATTCATCTCTATCACTCGTCATATCTGAATACACTCCCTTCTTTTTCATATCATCTTTCACACAGTTCATCCATACTTTCCTTCGCTTTCCTATTTTTTCTTTTCCTTTTTTCCTTTACTTTCGTTTTTTACTTTTTTATTACTTTTTTATTGAACGCATATTCAGACTATTTAGTTTACATTTTTATATATTATCTTTAATAAATTAAAATTAAAAATGAAGCTTAAATTAGTGTGGCGCGTTTTATTTTTACAAGCTTTTTTTATATTATTGTGTTTACGTTTCTGTTCTAATCAGAAAATTAATGCCAGTGTTCCAAAACTCTCATATTTAGAAGGTATGTTTTTCAATTGCGAATATATTTTATTCAGGGTGAATATATTTAGGGTGAGCATCGCCATACAACGTGGTAATGGGGCCAGCATTTTGGGAACAATTCCCACAGGCCTTTTAGATTAGTTTAGTTTAGTTTTATTGGTTTAGTTTTTTAATTTAATTATATTTTAAGATTCAAATGTATTTTCTTAATTGAAGTCTCTGTGAAGAATATAAATATTCAATACACATTTTTTATTCAGGACAACATAATTATGATATAAATAAAAATATACAGGAATAAAAGGAAAGGTTACGCTAAGCCGGAAAGGGCTCGTAGTACTCATTATTATAAACAACTTTTACTATGGGACCAAATGAATGGAATGTTCTAAACCGACTTCAAAAGGAGTCTGTTGTTATTATCAAAATCAAAATGTAGTTTTTGGCGTAATTTCCCGCAAGTGAGGGTATACTGTGCCTTCAGCGCGGTCAACTATTGTAAACGTAAATGTCAAAAAGTCGTCTGCAAGAAAAACCGAGCGGGTATGTCGAAACGCACAGCGCCTTATATTTTTCTAAACTACGGTCTTGAAGTTATAAATCTCTGTTTTCTGTCCAATAAACAATACTAAAAAGTGCCAAGAGTGTTTTTCTTACAAGAATCACGTCGAATAGTGACCTCAACATGTACAGGTCCCATAGTAAAAGTTGTTCAAAATGATGATTACTATAGTACTCATAAATAAGTTATCTTAAACTATAACATAGAATATCTAAAGTCTAAATCTAAAGTATCCCCCCTGTATATTTGTCAATACTCAATACATACAAAACATACATACTCGATTGAAAGGCATGCCAAAAGGCTCATAAATAACGACTCACTGCACTGGTAGAGTCAAGACTCCAGAGTCTGACACCGGCGTGAAGTGGCCAGTCGGTCGGTATTCTATAGAATACACTTTGGTGAGTGTGCTCAAGAACTGCATGACCTAATCTTGCCATCTCCATTCTACAACAACTGCACCAGGCGTACAAAAATGAGACACCCTCTCACGGTGGATGTTCCGTTCAAACGCACTAAGCGTTTCCATTCCACCTTTTTAATTCGAACGGCAGAGGTGTGGAACTCATTGCCGGCGTCTGTCTTCCCGAAAAAGTTCAACCCAGGGTCATTTAAAAGGGCCCCGTCGGGGCTGCGGGTCGTTCAGAAGTTACCGCGGCCTCGGCGGCACAAGGGCGTAGAAGGAACATGGGTGGTTTTTAGTCAGTAGAAGTCTGACACTCCCTTCCGCTCCGCCCAAGAGTGGGAGGGGTCATTTGATGATTTCCAACCCCCCCCCCCCCCCCCAAAAAAAAAGGGTCATTTAAAAGTAGAGTGAATAGGTATTTCCGGCAAGCGTGCTACATCTTCGACCACATCGTCTCTTGCCATCAGGTGAGATTGTGATCAAACGCATGTCTAGTTTGTTGTAAAAAAATTAAAAATATATCAAGCGCAGATGCAGACTTAATTTATCACAAATACACTTTCCATCGAATTATAATTTTTTTTTTTGAAACAACCCTTTATTGTTGAACTGTCGACAATCAAGTCAAAAGAAATATAACCCTTCTAATATTATTCTCGTAAATGTTTGAATTTGGTTTGGATGTTTGTTACATAAAAAGGCAAAAACGGCTGAACGGATTTATATGAAATTTGGTTTGGAGATAGTTTATACCCTATATTAACATGTAGGCTACTTTTTATTTCGAAAAATTTAACGATTTCTGTAGGAGAGCGGGCGAAATATTATTATATGGAAGTTTCCAGTTAGATCGGTCGAGTCGTAGCATCTTGCTACGAGGCTACGCTACGTAGCGTATGTTGTGCTACATGCTACGGCGTAGGTTGGGTGGATCGAATTGAAAAATACCTGACCTTTACAAGCTTTTATTAACACGATCACACGCCGACCTCGCCGGCGAGGTCGAAGACTCCCTGGAATGCCCTGGATCTGTTAGAAGATCGGTTAGATTCGCTCCAAATAAGTAGTCAAACAGTACAAAATAATCAGATCAAGTTGATTTTGCTCTAAATAATCAACCCAGTTCTAGATAATCAAAGAGTTCTAAATCAATATACCCGATTGCCGAATAATAAATGCACATCAAGACAATCAACTTGATCATTTTACTAGGGCTCTAGGGCACACCCCTTCTGGGGTGCCAGAGCCAGTCAGTCTCCCCAACCCCGGGCGACGGCCCAAGCCGAGGCTCGTCCTCCGAGGTGCCCTTGTGCTTGTTGCCCCTTAAAACTTTAGGCCCAGCGCCATTTGCGCTCGCCAAACTCCCGGTACGCTGTAGAAGCCTCAGTGGCCAACAGCATTTAGTCATTCCAAAAAAAAACAAGCTTTTATTTACATAACTTGTGTTAGTACTTATGTATTATATGTGTGGTTCTTGGAAGCTATATTAGAACTACTTCCCGATGTCCTATTGAGTTAATATTTATTTTGGTATACCTGTGTAACTCCGATGACAATGCAATATCAAAAGCAGCATAGTAAAAAAAAAACATATGGGTTCGGACAATTTCAATTTATGCCCCAACCAAAATTGTACTTTAGTTATTAAATCGGGTAGAGAGAGATAAGTAATGAGGGAACAGATAAACACATAGTAACATACATACCGGTCAAAAACCCCCTTTTTTTTTGCTTCGCCACAGTCGGATAAAAAGAGTCACGCTTGGATGTGGCCGTCGAAGCACGTAACTTCAAGGTTAGTCTCATTGTAAAAGTTGTTTATAATGATTAATATTATGATCCCTTTTCGGCTTAGCATAGCCTTTCCCTATAACCCTGTATTATGGTCATCATAAATGAAAAAAATCATTTATTAATAAAGTGCTGCAATAGCCATGATGACAGTATCAAAAAATCGCCGATTCAATGATTTTAGGGGAGAAGTCAGATTTAAAAATTTTAAAAATTTAAAACACAGGTTTAGCTTTATTTATAAAAAAAAACTGATTATTAAGATTTTCAATAAAATAAAACATTAAAATACTGCAATCGGCCATTTTGACTGAAGCAACAATCACAGCGTATGACGTCACGCTTGAGTAAACTCCTCTGATCATAGGTCCGCCGCTCGTCACGCATAGACACAGTGACATGTTCACTTAACCGTGACGTCAGCCGGCGCCATGACACATGCGAGCTGTTTTCGGGCACTGTTGAAAAAATATGAGAAAAATGGCTTCAAACTTCGTTAAACTTAACTTTATTTCCGAAATAAAGGCTTTTTTGTAAATAGTAAATGTGTACTCACAAGAAGAGGATTTTAAAATCTTTCGTCACGCATTTATTAACTCTTCAATTCATTGATTAATCTTTCCTCATGTCCCGGTATAAGCTATGACTATTATTTTCCTGTTTATTTCAAACATAAGGATAAATTACGAATGTCAGAGTTTAGTTATAATATTTCGAATAACTCAGTTTTAATTCTGTAGTCATTGAATGCACGTAGTTAGAAATACTGTGATCATTTTAAAATTCAAGATGGCGCTCAAATTGGGGTGGTGCTTGTTATTTTTTATGTTTTTGTTCTCAAGTTTTAGCAAAAGCCCTGGAAAAGTTGCAAAATCAGCAGGTACGGTTGATTCATCAGATCAAGTAGAAAGGCAGATAGAGTCCTGCCTTAGATAGATACAGGTGAAGCGAAAGAACTACCCTACTGCCCGTGTACTGTAACTACCTACTTTAAGCACATTGATGCATAAAAACTACCCTTATCACTTATTTTTCTTGTCCACGTTCTCTGAGCAACTGACGTAAGAACTGACGTTTGATTCGGGTATTTTTTATGCGTCAATGTGTCGTATTTGTAGTATACGTACACGGGCAGTAGGCTAGTTTTTTGGCCTCAGTTTTATCTACGAGTAAGGTGGGACTATATCTGCCTTTCTACTTGATTTGAGGGTTGATTCATAGAGATAAACTTACTAGCTAATACTTGCTTAGGTATGTGTAACCTGCAGACATGGGCGCCGGCAGCAATGTGCAAGGGGGTGCACTTGCACCCCCCCCCCCTGTCAGTTGATGACGCCATTTAAAAACCCGCGCGATTCAAATTTGACATTACAATTATTTTCTTAATTTACACGTATAATTCTATATTTTATATTAGTTAATACTAATAGCATAATGTGTAGATGCAGATGCACCCCCTGAAACTTGACGCCATTTATATTGCGCGAACCGCTGGAATGTGAAATGCTCTGCCTGAGTGGGTGTTACCTAACCTTGGGTGTTTTCAAGTCACGATCGATTTCTTCTCCTACAAAACAAATTGGTTGTCTGTAAAGTCGGTTCACGGACGACAGTTTAACGTGACAACGTCATAACAAAACATTGATGAAATGATTGCATACTGTTCTCGATCCGATCGTGACCGCAATGAGCGTAACGGGACACTTTTTCGTGCGTGCACTCGGCGTTCATCGATTTATTAGACGTCACGTCAAAAATTAAAAATAAAATCACAAAAATACTCAACAAGCGTTAATTTTCACTTGAGAGTATTTATTTACAATTTTACTTTATTTTCTAGCTATTTCGGATAAAATGGCTTATTTTATGCATTCTTCATCGCGGGTCAGAAAAGGCGCAAGGAAGAGGCCTATACCCAGCAGTGGTTCGATACTGGCTCACAATGATAATGATGCATTCGTTTTACAATCTACTGATTAAAAAAAACCTCATGATAATGAAAGTATTATTTCAGAGTTACTATATCTGACGATAAACCAAAATAACTTTTCGGCGAGCAGTGAGGAGCATGTTTACAAGTTTTACAATGGTATAGGCACCAACTTTAATTGCCACAAAATATCTAAATCACATTACGTCCAACTGGTATATGTTCCAAAAGGTAAATTACAAACTCGCTTTTTATTGTAACGTAACTTGTTATGATTGACCAAAAATATTGGTGGTATGTGGTATTTAAGGGTGTGCTAAGCCGAACAGGGCATAGTACTAATCATTATGAACAACTTTTACTATGGGACCAACCCGAAATTCGCGAAAAAAAATCAGCAGTTCCGTACATTTTGTCGAGTGTCATTGACATTTTTCTATGGAACAGCCCCCTTTCGGCCCCCTTTCGGCTTAGCATACCCTTTATGAATAGCCCTGTATTTTCCATATGACCTTGTATAAATTGCAGATCAAACAGTTAAATACATGAGTTCTCAACAGTCAACCCCACACATGTACATGAAGTTAACCACAGTTAACAACGACACCATCCTGAAGTGTGACATGTATGACCGGGCCAATATGTCACACTTTGATAACGAAACTATCACAGTGAGGTTGATTGTTGACACGAACAGACGAGGTGAGCATCACTAGGGGCTTTTCATACGAGTTTAAACAACCGTTTAGTTAACAGGCTAGCCCTTTTATTAAACGGCGCCTTTCAACGAGCTTCCTGAGTGATGAATGTATGATTCAGCCATTTAAATCAAACAGCTAGGCTAGCTAGCATGACTTTGAATCGACAACGAGTAACTACTTGCCTAGCCTAGTCATTAAATTGAGTACGCAAAGTGGATCGCAGGCCTCTGGACAATTTTTTTTATTTACCTATTTGAATTACATGTTCGCGTTTTATTTTAATTAAACCATAACCTACTGTCACTGTGACTTTCACGTGTTAAATAATGAGCTAAGTATCAGCCAGCCAGTTCATTAAGTGTTGTATTAGACACTCAGACTGAAAATTATTCAGGCCGCTAGTTGAACGGCGCCGTTTAGTAAACAGGCTAGGCTGATCATTGAACGGCTGATTAAGCTAGTTAGCTGCGACGTATACATTACGTCACGCTTTAAGCGGAGGGGAAACAAATCTGCTGTTCCACACATTTTGTCGAGTATCATTGACATTATTTTAAGGTAACCTTAACCTGTTTTTAATTTAATTTAATTTAATTTAATTTAATTTAATTTAATTTAATTTAATTTAATTTAATTTAATTTAATTTAATTTAATTTAATTTAATTTAATTTAATTTAATTTAATTTAATTTAATTTAATTTAATTTAATTTAATTTAATTTAATTTAATTTAATTTAATTTAATTTAATTTAATTTAATTTAATTTAATTTAATTTAATTTAATTTAATTTAATTTAATTTAATTTCATTTCATTTCATTTCATTTCATTTCATTTCATTTCATTTCATTTCATTTTTTTACTATGAGTTAATTTAATTTAATTTTTTTACTATGAGTTAATTTTTATTTTTTTTCCTATGGGTTTTTTTTTACGCCTGAAATAAATGATATTTATTATTTATTTATTATTATTATTTATTTATTTTCAGAGGCATCGCTTTTTCAAGTGAATGGTTTTGTTCATGTTGCAAATATAAACAACGATGTGTTCACGTACCCCTATTACAATGGAGAGGAGCTCACAGTTGGTGTTGTTCAGGACGACGAAGTCAAGGAAGACGCAGAATGCAGGACGAGCGGACCACATGTGCCAGAAACTTTAAGACACTGTAAGTATTGTTATGTTTCAATCATCATATGCAACCTTTATGATCCTGCCACTGCTGGTATACAGGTCTACCCTCGAAGGGTGATTAGGTCGCATTCCACCACGCTGCTAAGTGCGGGCTGGATTCACATACCTACGCCATTGAATTTCTTTTCCGAACGTATGCAGGTTTCCTCACGATGTTTTCCTTCACCGAAAAGCCAGTGGTATGTAAATTCGTACATAAGTCCCAAAGTACTCTGGTAGGAGTCGGGGTTTGAACCCGCCACCTCAAGAATGCGAAGCGGCAGTTCTCCCACTGAGCTACCACGACTTTTTATGTTATTTATAACACGGGGATACTAAGAGAATGATGAGCCGGCTACCCCGACTTGTAAACACCACTAGATAATGTTTCAAAACTACGTAAGATGGCGTCAAATGCAAGCATATTATTGAACTAGCTTCCGCCCACGGCTTCGCCCGCGTGGACTATACCTCGGGAACCGATAATTAATTTAACCCTCCTTTTTTGAGAACATGTAAAAAGCGTCATACAATGGAAGCAGGGACCCCAAAAACCCCCAGATGCCAAAACAGATGCTAAATCAGCCCCCTCGAATCATGTAGAAAAAATAATGGCGGCCATTTTGAATCATTTGGATTTTTGCCACCACCATCAAGTAGCCCTTGCTAACTCCTATGACATCTAGTCAAACACCCACCCATCTTCAACCGTTTCGGAGATAGAGACCCTCAAAGTTTGTATGGCGGCCATGTTTTTGAGGCGACCATGTTATTTTTAATGGCTCCAAAAAGGTCCGAGATTTTGGTGACTTTTTAGTCCCAGCGCTTTGGTAAAAATGTTTTTAATTTTCGAGATAATTAGCAGTTCCACCTCGAGGATATGACTTTCGAAGGTTTTGGATTTTTTCCTGATGTTGTTTATCCGCCTTAAGTTTAGTACATCTGTAAAGTTTCATTGATTTAGCATCAAAACAAATTCTTTCTCCGTACTATCTTTACCACGCCATTTCACCCCCACAGGGGTTGATTTTCCAAAAATGGTGAAATAGGTCTTCGTTATTTTGTTAAGCTTCGTATATTTGTAAAGTTTCAATACCGTGACGTCAAAAACGATGCTTCTCCATCCTAACTTTAACACCCTATTTCACCCCTTTAGAGGTAGAATTTCAAAAAAATCTTTATTGGTACACGTTTACTCATCAAGACAAACACACTCTCCATATTTCAAATTTCTACGGCCAGCGGTTTAGGCTGTGCGTTGTCTGTCAGTGAGTCATTACAATTCTCTCTCCGTACTATATTTACTGCACCATTTCACCCCTTTAGGGGTTGTTTTTTCAAAAATAATGAAACATGTATCTATTATTTTTTTAACTTAGTACATTTGCAAAGTTAAATAATCGTAGCATTGGGAAAAAAATATTTGTATACAAACTTCAATACTCCATTTCAGCCCTTTAGGGGTTGATATTCAAAAACAAAAATATACTTAGGTGTCTATTATTTTCTTTAGCTTAATAAATTTGCAAAGTTAAATAATAGTAGCATTAAGAAAAAAATATTTCCATACAAACGTTAATACCTCGTTTCACCCCTTTAAGGGTTGATTGTCCAAAAATAATAAAACAGGAATCTATTATTTTTTTATCTTAGTACATCTGCAAAATTAAATAATCGTAGTATAGGGAAAAAAATAATTTCATACAAACTTCAACACTCCATTTAACCCCTTTGGGGGTTGATTTTCAACATCCAAAAAATAAGTGTCTATTATTTCGTTTAGCTTAGTATATTGGCAAAGTTTCGTAACCACAGCATCAAAAAAAAATCTTCATACAAACTTCAATACTCCGTTTCACCCCTTTAGGGGTTGATTTTTCAAAAATGATGAAATAGGTGTCAATTATTTTTTTAACTTTAGTATATTCGCAAAGTTTGATAATCGTAGCATTAAGAAAAATATTTTTTTCATACAAACTTAAACACCCCTTTTCACCCTCTTAGGGGTTGATTGGATGTGTGGTGTAACACGAATGGATAGAATTAGGAATGAGTATATTAGGGGAAGTCTGAAAGTAGCGCCAGTGACAGAAAAGTTGACAAGTAATCGTCTATCGTGGTACGGGCATATTATGCGAAGAGAGGAGGACCACATCACAAAAAAGACGATGAACTTGAGTGTGAATGGGTATAGCTGTAGAGGACGACCAAAGAAAGTATGGATGAACTGTGTGAAAGATGATATGAAAAGGAAGGGAGTGTATTCAGATATGACGAGTGATAGAGATGAATGGAAGAAGTGTACATACTGTACCGACCCCACGTAAGTGGGATAAGGGTAGGCAGATGATGATGATGAGGGGTTGAATTGGGCAAATTCCTTTCTTAGTGTGCGTCCGCTTTTTGATATAAAATTTTTGTCCAAATTTGACGTTTGTAGCTTAAGCGGTTTAGGCTGTGCGTTGATCTGTCAGTCAGTCACGACCTTCACTTTTATATATATAGATAATAAAAAAAAACGTTAATTTTCATAGTAACATTGTAAACTATTGACCGAGCGAGCGAAGCGTCTCTACAACAGTTGCAACTGGCAAAAATGTTTGCTTTTATCTATTAGGTATATTTTATAAGAACATCGTTTGGCCTAAAAATATTTTTTTTATTTACGTAATTTTTTCCTCATTTTTAATGTAATAAACATTTTTTGTTTCAGATATGAAAGACGTACTGCTGCTAGCAGATTTTACTCGATTTTCATTTATTTTACACGAAATTGATGCCGAAACATCATTGACTTGCGAAGTCCTGCGTCCGACACTGGGGGTATATCGGAAAAGGTTCACAATCGTATTTGTACCCCTTACCCCTTATTACAGTAAGTCTAAAATACCAATATCAAATATCAACGTTTCACACTCATAGCTCCCACACTAGGATACCCGTGTCGGGGATGCCATGGAAGACACACAAAGACAAGGACAACTAACACCCAGACCCAGAGCAGATAATATATATAGGGTTATTCATGCTAAGCTGAAAACAGCTCATAGTACTCATCATTATGAATTTCTTTTACTATGGGACCAACCCGAAATTCGCGAAAAAAAAATCAGCTGTTCCATAGAAAAATGTCAATGACACTCGACAAAATGTATGGAACAGCTGATTTTTTTTTCACGAATTTCGTGTTGGTCCCATAGTAAAAGTTGTTCATAATGATGAGTACTATGAGCCCTTTTCGGCTTAGCATACCCTTTATGAATAACCCTGTATAGATGGCAAAAATTAAACAAGACAAAGATCATGATCTCCCTTTTTTAATACAGGGCTATGAGGAAAGGGTATGCTTATTCGAGAAGGACACATCGTCCTCCTCATTGTGAACAGCTTTTGCTATAATGTTTTAAAACAGTCAGCTGTTCTACATCTGGACATTTTTCTATGGAACAGCTGTTTTTTTTTTCGCGAATTTAAGGTTGGTCCAATAGTAAAAGTTGTTCATAATGATGAGTACTATAAGCCCTTTTCGGCTTAGCATACCCTTTATGAATAACCCTGTATTAGAACTAGTCAAGTCAGACCTTGGGCTTCAGAAGAAATTATATTTTTAGTTGTTATAAAATATTTTGTTGTTAAAAATAAGTTTCAGGACTGACCATTGATCTTGGCACTCAATTGGATCCGACTTCTTTTGTTGTTGAGGTCAACAACCAACGCATATATCGCATTATCATAATATTGAACTGGCTCTCATTTCACATTTTTGTTTTTGATTGGACCGTTTTCAGATCCATACATATTTGGCCTCTCAATTGCTCATATTAAAATATGGTACAAAGCTTACAGCTTCGCTGAAGTTATTGAGTATGAAGTCGGCAGCGAGACATTGTATTTGAGATGCACTACATCGCTCAGCAATCTTCCTATTAAGTGGGGCTATTCAAGTAAGTATCGATAACTTTTTTAGATTTCCGTCTTAGACGTAAATGTAGAAGGACTATTGCAGTAAATCGAATGGCCATAACAAGGTCAACCAATTTTTTTAAATAACTGACAAAGATGTGGTACTTCTCCAGGCGGCAAACCGCAAAGCCAGTGGTATGTTTTTTAGGTTGTAAATAAGTTCGAAAGAATTCATTGGTACGAGTCGGGGTCTGAACCCGCCACCTCAAGAATGCGAAGCGGCTGTTCTCCCAGCTATCACGGCTTATTTTATTATAATAATAATCTAACTTAGTGTCACAGAAACGGCGGAATAATCCAGTATTTTATATGATTTTATTTGTTATAGGCAATGAAGTTATTACATCCGAAGAAGAAGACACAAATATCTTCCGTCCATTCCAGCTTCAGGCTGGTCGCGACTTCGCCAACATTGAATGTAGAGAGAGTGGAACCATGGCAGACGTGACATTCCTGAAACTCGTCCGAAGAAATGACGCTAGTGCCAGTAACCAGTCAGGTATGCTATAATTGACGACCTGTTTGGCTCAGCGGTAATATATCCGCCTTATAAGCCAGAGGCCCCGGGTTCGATTCCCGGCCGGGCCGATGTTTGAATGATGAATTTAAATATCTGTTCTGGGTTTGGGTCACTTGTCCTTGTCTTTGTGTTCCATGGCATCCTGGACACAGGATTATCCTAGAAGGGAGCTATGAGTGTGAAACGTTTATTTGTTTATTTATTATTAATTATGTGAGTCTCCTTGCGGAATAACAACGACGGAAAGACAATTCGTCCACAGGCCATGGCCGTTAAGCCTACAGAATTTCTTTTTAAGCTATTGCATAGCTTTTATCGCCGGCCTTGAGCGTGGAGACCGAATCCAGAAATTAGGTAACGAAAATAATCTCACACTTTTTAGTGATACTTTTTAGTTTTGTTGCCATCTATCGATGAATAGCAGAACTTTTAATGACTTTTTGAAATATCACGCTTGTCTCTTTAGTTCAGCAGCTCGCCTCTAGGTGTCGAGTATAAGGTTTCGATAAATAATTATAATTACATAAGTTGATAAAAAATGCTATGCAATAGCTTTACCGCGGCAGTCCCCGAGTGCCACACGTCTTTTTTATTCAACTATAGGCTTGCGTTTGACCGCCATCTCGCCTGACGGTAAGCAATGATGCGGTCTCCGATAGAGCACGCGCGTCTTTAAGAAACCGATTCACTCGCGACTGGTAGAGTACCACATTATATCTATTGGGGAACACCGACTCAGGCAGAGCATTCCATACTCTAGCGGACTTCTTACTGTCTAAACTTCTCAACACTATTATTCACTCTGTGCCCACCTGATACTTTCTCACTCTCTTCCCGACTATGTATGTATGTTCCCACCATGTGGGATACATAGTCGGGAAGAAAAAATTTCGACTACAATGCTTCCTGCATGTGAGCATTGTCATCAATTATAGATCAGTGGTGTGTAAGATCTTAAGATGTTATACAACTGTGTTTTGCTTAATAACGTCTCCGACCTTTGCCGGAGGAGTAATAGCAGAACAATAAAAAAATAAAAAAAATCCCACATGGTGGGGTCAGCCTTCCTCACTTTTCTTTTCCACTTCGTTCTATCCTCGACATTGTCCTATGGGAAGGTAGTTCATAGTCTGGGTAAATGATAAGTTGTATTATTGTTTGTTCACTATGTTTATGCGTTAATTACGAATTGAAATACAGGATTAAAATATGAAGTTATAAGAATGTTGCGGAGCAATCCTCACGTCACCAGTCGCTTAGTTCAAAACTTGACGCGGCCACGACGCATGCGTAGTACTCTCGCGCATCGGTGCGGCCGACCAGCAGCGGTTTGCACATAGGCGATGAGCGTTTTATAGACTCTTAGGACACCCCACAGTCCTCAGACACATTGCACTCACTCATTGTGCCCCACCTGATACTATTTTGGTTTATTCCAGATGTCACATGGATTGTATTGGTAGTGCTGGCCAGCGTGCTGCTTCTCGCCTGCGTCATTGCAACCACGACGTTTATAGGTGATTGGTTTGGGTTAGGTTTGGTAGGGATTGGTTTGGTTTGGGTTTTCTAAGTTCTTGTATAAAAACTTTTTCATAAAAACCCGTTTAAAGTGAACCAGTTTGCGAGGCTGCCATAGTCGCCCGAACACTCGACGCCATTTTTGTAGGCTTCTCTAGCCGCCTGGACGCGAGAATGGGTAACGTGACGTGTCAGGCGCAAGGCAGGGCGTGAGTGACGCGCAATAAAATGCACACACTTTTTGGTAAATAATGAACTATCAGAACCACATCGAACACGAGTGCGGGCATTTGACTGAATTTATGCATTTATGGGTCGATTACACGTAAGGAGTACAGTAAAATGGCGAAACAGTTAGTGGCGATTTTTGGCCGAGAAAACAAACGCTTTGTCAAACAATTTACACAAACCGAGTACTCGGCCACTGTATTGCACTGTCTACACTGTCTAGCCAACTGTATTCGATACGTGCTGTAATCAATCCATAACTCTCATATTTCGTGTGTAGTAATTCAACTCGTCCTAGGATCATACAGTTCTCCTTGTGTCCGCAACGCGCTGATCTATGAATCCTGCGACCAAGCTTTGCTGCTGTTGACAATAGTTCACGCTTTAACACTTTAACTGCGGCTAATAATCACATGCGCTTGCCTTAAGTGCGGCTAATAGTTAAATGCGTGGTGTTTTGTTCGCCTGGCGTGTGTAGCCGCATTCGAACACAAAGGAAAACACAAGGTAGGTATGTGTTTTCCGCAGTCAAAGTGATAAATGTACTTACGTTTTGTTTAGTATGGCGCTACCGCAAACGATCTGTAGCCAAACCAGCCGCACCAGCGGCCGCCGACGACGCGGACCTGATAGAAATGGACCACGTATACGAGACGATAGACAACCCAGTGTATGATGAGCCGGATGCCGTCTCCGCACCAGGTAAGATATCTCTCACAGCGAGCGAGCTGGGACAGGCGTTAGTGGTCAAACGCAGAATCAAAAGCTCTATTCACAAACAAAGTATTTAAGTATTTTAAGTTTTAAGTATTTTAACAAAGTATTTAAGTATTTCATTTTATTTTTAATTTTTAGACGAGACGCAATATATTATTTCTACACTGAGAAAAATGTTCATCTAAATTCCGCTAAAAGAATTATGAATTCACCTAAAGTACGGAGCATACTGATATCACCAAAAAGTACGATGATTAGCACCAGTTTTTAGCATCATTAATATGATTGTTACCTTAAAAACCGATGCCAGTAGGTACTAGTTTTTACGGTGACAACTATATAATTACGATATACGTAAAAACTGGTGCATTTGCAAACGTCGTATTTTTTGGTGATATCGGTATGCTCCGTACTTCAGGAGAATTCATCGGAATTTTGATGGCCATTTTTGTCAGTGTAGTTATTCAGCTCATTCATTTTCAACCTTGAATCCTCTGCTGGGATATAGGTCTATACCCTCGAAAGGTGATTAGGCCACATTCCCCCACGCTGCCAACTGCGGATAGGATTCACATACGCCATTGAATTTCTTCTCCGGACGTATGCAGGTTTCCTCACGATGTTTTCCTTCACCGAAAATCCGAAAATTCGTACATAAGTTCCAAGGAACTCATTGGTAAGAGTCGGGGTTTGAACCCGCCACCTAAAGCATGCGAAGCGGCTGTTCTCCCAACTGAGCTACCACGGCTTTATTCAGCTATGATCTAATAAATGTTTGAATGAATGTTTCTAGTTCCTCCTCCCGAACCTCCTCGCGACGTCTCCGGACGAGCACCGCTCCCTCTGCCCGCGGAACCATCGGAAGGTAAATATGAACACATACACTTCATACAGGGTTATAAAGAAAGGGTATGATAGGCTTAAAAAGGCTCATAATCCCTACTAATGTTATAAATGTGAATGTAAGTTTGTTTGTTACGCTTTCACGCGAAAACTACTTAACCGATCATCATGAAACTTTGTACATGAATTGACTTATTTTTAAGTGAATATTCTCGTGTCAATTATAACAAAATGTTTCAAAACCAAATTAGTTTCTAGAAGAAGAATCAGATATTTTACTATAAATAAAACGGGAATACACAAAACGTTTCCAAACCCCGTTATAGGTTGATTGCACGTAACGAGTACAGTGGCGAGACAGTGTCCTCGGCCGAGTACTCGGTTTGTATAAACAGTTTGACGAGGCGAGACAGTCACTAGAACCATGATTTGTTTGCTCGGCCGAGTGTGCACATTTACTGTCTCGCCGCTGTACTCGTCAAGCGTAATCAACCCATTACTCTTCATAGGTACTTTTAAGCCATACAAAATTCGAGGTTTTCGTGTTCAAGTGAGGTTCAGATTTTGTAAAAATTAAATTTTAAATTTTAAAAAAGACGACACAATAACCCTTTATAAAGTAAATAATAATGAAAGAAACTCAATCTTAAAGTACCTAAGTATGTACGAGTATTAATAATTCTAAAAATAATACATCGCGTCGGGGGGCCGCTCCTACCTATTTATTACCTATTATTTATTTTTTGGTTAGTATCACAGACCTACCTAACTACGTCTTTTACCCCAGCCTTATTACGAAACGCAATATTTTGAAGTAATTGTTTATGGGCTTGCTCATTCCTCGCGCAAATAATTTCACTGGCAATTCAGCGCGGGAATGCAGCCAGCGTTCTTGGTACCTTGCCACACGGGCTAAACCTGAGTTTTGTAAATTTCTTTGTTCTAGTTATTTTAGCCTTTTCTTATTGTATAAAAGTTTTCTTTTCTTAATTTTGTTTTTAAGTAGAATGAATTGATTTCTTTACAAGGTACTTACCATTGTATTACTTTCCAGTGAACTCGAGGTATATCCACTACGACACGCCGTATGAGTTCCGAATATTCCGGCTCGGGAGGCCGACGCCCACGGAGCGATGCGCGGGTAAGAAATACATTTGCCATCGATCAAGCTAAAACAAAAACTTTAACTTTGCTCTAAAACCTTTGCAGGTTACTTTGTAGTTTATTTTAAGTATTTATGTAAGACTTCGGTGACAATTACATACGTCGATAATAATACAGAGTTACAAGGAAAAGGTGAGCTAATCCGAAAAGGGCTCATAGTAACCTATCATTATGAACAACTTTTACTGTGGGACCAACTCGGAATTCGCGGAACAAAGATAACATAATTAAGCTGTTCCATACATTTTGTTGAGTGTCATTGACATTTTTCTATGGAACAGCTGATTTTTTTTTGCAAATTCCAGGTCGGTCCCCTAGTAAAAGTTAATGATGAGTACCATGAGCCTTTTTCGGCTAAGCATACTGTCCTTATAACCCTTTACAAGTATAAGCTTCCATTGAATAAATCTAACGTCCCTATCCTGATATTAATGTAATTCTTCTTTTCTCCAGACTTGTTTCTGACCAGTAGAGGCGGACTTCGTTCAAACTGTCATCCTCCGCGAGCGGCGCGCCGCTGACAGTCGGCGTTTAACTGCCTGTCCAATGGAGCCCAGCGGAGTAGTGCAAATATTAACCAATAAGTATATGCAACCTTTAATCCTCCCACTGCTGGGTCAGGTCTACCCTCGAAGGGTGATTAGGCCGTATTCCACCACGCTGGCCAAGTGCGGGTTGGTGGCTCCACATACGCTATTGAAGTTCTTCTCCGGACGTATGCAGGTTTCCTCACGATGTTTTCCTTCACCGAAAAGCCAGTGGTATGTAAATTCGTACATAAGTCCCAAAGAACTCATTGGTACGTGTCGGGGTTTGAACCCGCCACCTCAAGAATGCGAAGCGGTTGTTCTCCCACTGTTCTGTTAACAGAGTTGCATAAAAACGCTGACTGGTCTGAAGTCCGTGCGGGAGCTGCCTTTCCACTGGAGCGGAGAAAAGAAGAGCGGAGAGGAGCTGTGCAATATTAACCAATAGAATTGCATAAAATTGGTTGTCTAAAGTCGGTTTACGGACGATAGTTTAACGTGACAACGTCATAACAAAACATTGATGAAATGATTGCATACTGTTCTCGCTCCGATCGTGACGTCACAACGAGCGTAACGGGACACTTTTTCGTGCGTGCAGCCGGCGCGGCGTTCATCGATTTATTAGACGTTGTCACGTCAAATACACCGCTTTGACGTCAAAATAGGAGCTATCTGTCCACTGAAGCGAGGAGCAGAGAAAAGAAGAGCGGAGCGGAGTTGTGCAAATAACCAATTGAATTGAATTGATTGAATTGTTCAATTGAAGTGAACCTCGGAGCGTGGAGGGTTTTATGTGAAATGATAAAGCGTTATTTATTTTTGCGACTTTAGAATACATCGTAAAAAATAGAAATTGTAATGATTACAGGAATTGTAATTGATATGTTGTTGTTTTATTTATTTATTTAAAACACTAATTAAAGTAAGGCTATATATAAAGAGAAACTTAACTCACAATATAGTTACAAAAAACCTTAGATTAACACGAAGGAATATCCTTCCTACTAATACGATTAATGCGAAAGTTTGTGTGTGTGTGTTATTGGTTGTTATTGTTACCACATATCGTCGTAACTACTACATCGATTTCAATAATTTTTTTAATAGAGGTAGCTTTTGCTCTGGATCAACACTTAGTTCTGCGAATAGATAGACTTCGTGAGAACTTTTTGCGCCAATCGCAGTGGTTTATCTCGACAACCTCTTGACTGATTTTACTTATATTCGAAATTCTTGTTTAGAATTATATTAGGTACCATAAATATACTTCTGCCAAATTACATCAAAATCAGCAGGTAAATGGCGATGCAGAAAAATCTTTTCTACTTTTTTTGTAGTTGTATGGGATGGATAAAGTTAAGGGCCCCTTCATTTCATTGTCTTATTCCCGATGTACTCCAAAAAAAGGTTTCAAATGACTCCACGAATAAAATCGTCAAATTAATTAATAATAATTTTGGTTTTAAACTGCTCCATGGTATTCTCAAAGTACTCCACGCTACTGGTTTCGTGAAATTAAATAAGCCATACATCTATTCTCAATCAACTCCACGCAATTTTTATTCAATTTAAAATTATTATTTTTATGTTTCATTCTACTCCAAAAAGCTGCGGTACACACCAACCACATGGTTTCAATCACAAAGTTTGTGTGTTGATTTGGAATATATAATACGCACTACCGTGTACTTGTCAATTTAATTCAAATAATATTTCATTTCGGAATTTTCAAAATCCATATTCCTAAACATTAAAAATAATAAGAGAATACAAATAAAAACACACGAATACAAAATTAAAACCATCATCGAATAAATCAAACTAAATGAAATAAAATTAAAATAAACTATCTAGATTAGAATTAAACATAAAAACAGCCAAGAATTAAACAATTAGGGACAATGCAAATACAAATTATTATTTAAGGCAGTGACGCCAAGGCAAGGCAATTTAGCACTACATCATCATCATCATCAATCCCATCTAATGTTATGCCTATCTAATGTTTGTCTAATCTTAAAGAACGCCACAAGGTACGACTGCCTCACGCATCCACTTGCTGCCGCCTCACGGCACTCGTCGCCCCTCCTGGCCGCAGGGCGCCCTACTCTACGTTTGCCGATCCGTGGTCACCACTCTAGAACCCGTCTACCCCAACGGTTACTACGCACTAAGCACTAAGCAGTGATAAAAAAAAACAACAGTTGTAGGTATTCTTATTTATTTTTAAATCTAATATAAAACTAGTTATCAGTTTAAATTATAATAATGGAAAAAAAAAATGTTGTCTGTGAAGTCGGTATATGGCCGACAGTTTAACGTGACAACGTCATAACAAAACTATGATGAAATGATTGCATACTGTTCTCGTTCCGATCGTAAAGTTACAATGAGCGTAACGGGACACTTTTTCGTGCGTGCAGCCGGCGTGCATCGATTTATTAGACGTTGTCACGTTTATGACCCTGTAGAAATGTCATTTCCTTACATCATCTTAGTTATCTATAGCGTTTGCAATCAAAGGGCCTGGCCACGGGACATTCGCCGATGCGAATATTCGCGCGGTGCGAACGGCGAAGCGTCTAGCGACTGAAATAAACTCATAGCAATGTACTAAGTACTGTTTATTTCAGTCAGATATGATCAGAGATCAGAGATATGTCAGAAATAAACTCATAGCAATGTACTTAGTACATTAGTACAAAAATCAATATATAAACTCATAGCAATGTACTTAGTACATTGCTATGAGTTTATATATTGATTTTTTGATGTTTTATTATTACTGAAACTGAACTGAACTGTACTTAGTACATTGCTATGAGTTTGCTATTTCAGTCGCTAGACGCTTCGCCGTTCGCACCGCGCGAATATTCGCATCGGCGAATGTCCCGTGGCCAGGCGGATAGGCTGGGAGGCAGATGTTTGAACACCGACCGTCACCGGCAAGCACATTTCAAAGCGTGACAGTTCGAGCGAAGTCCACCTCTGTTGATCCGAAATAATAGGGAAAAAAATAAAAAAAATACGCACACATACGGGGGCGTCCATTAATTACGTAAGGTGTTCTAGGGGGGGAGGGGATCAAGATAAATCTTTCCAAATCTCACTTTAGGGGGGGAGGGGGGTCTTGGCAAATACATATCACGTAGTTATTTTTCTCGCAGAAAATGGTGTAAAATTGCGTGAAAAATTATTTCTAGAATAAAATATGGCCAAATCTGAACAAGTTGTCTTTGTTGTTTTTTTTTCAATAATCCAACACGTTTACAGTCAAAATATAAATTTTGAAGAATCTCGCGTGAGATTAGGGGTGGGGGGAGGGGGTTAGAAAAATTCTTAAACATGCCTCACGTAATTACTAGACGCCCCCTAAGATCTTACTTATATCATAAAAAGGTTATGTTTGTGCGTATGTTTGTTTGTACAGGACGGTCTCTGAAACTAATCGTCGCATTTAAAAGTTTTTTCACTAATTTAAAGCTACTCCCTGAGTACTATTTATTGGCTACTAGCTGCACCCCGCAGTTTCACCCGCGTTTTCCGGGATAAAAAGTAGCCTATGTGTTAATCCAGACCATAAACAACCTTCACTCCAAATTTCATGTAAATCCGTTGAGCCGTTTTTGTGTGAAAGAGCAACAAACATACTTACAAACTTTCGCGTTTATTAATATAAGTAGGATAATATAGCTCAGATCTGCGAAACCGAAGGTCGAGCATTACCAGGAACTAGGTTCCAAGGGTTATAAGAAAAGAGTATGCAAAGCCGAAAAGGGAAAAAATATCAGTAAAAAATATAAAAAATATAAAGCAGTCGTGGACTAAGATTTAATATTTACATGGAATAAGGTCTGGCTATAATTGTTTTTCTCGATTTCAGTAGGCTCCATAACGAAAAAAGTTTATAATGATGAGTACCATGAGCCCGTTTTGGCTTTATATATTTTCTTTACAACCCAGCAATAAATAGTGAAAGTCTGTAAAATAAAATAGTTTACCTGCGCCTCACTGCGCCGGGAAACCGGGCCGGAATATCCTGAATTCATACGGCGTGGCATAGTGTATGTATTTCGCATCTGTAATAAAACAACAAAACAGAATAAATACCTGAGAAGACTTTTAAAGAACTCTCTCCTCGTCTGGTCGAATCAACTCGTGACCAAAAGGCTGCCCTCGATCTCGCCCAAAGGGTGAGCATCGCCATACAACGTGGTGATCATATGCAACCTTTAATCCTCCCGCTACTGGTATACAGGTCTACCTTCGAAGGGTGATTAGGCCGTATTCCACCACGCTGGCCAAGTGCGGATTGGTGGAATTCACATACGCCATTGAATTTCTTCTCCGGACGTATGCAGGTTTCCTCACGATGTTTTCCTTCACCGAAAAGCCAGTGGTATGTAAATTCATACATAAGTCCCAAAGTACTCATTGTTACGAGTCGGGGTTTGAACCCGCCACCTCAAGAATGTGAAGCGGCTGTTCTCCCACTGAGCTATCACGTGGTTTGACATCTTTTTTTCTAACGTGGTGATGGGGCTAGTGTTCTGTGAACTATTGCTACAGGCAGATGGTATGGTATCATGTGGTTTACAGAACCAACCCTGAAATCGCGAAAAAAATCAGCTGTTCCGTAAAAAATGTCAATGACTCTCGACAAAATGTATGGAACAGCTTTTTTTCGCAATTTCCGTTTTGGTCTCACAATAAAAGTTGTTCACAAAGATGAGCACTATGAGTCTTTATTGGCTTAGCATACCCTTTCCTTATAGCCCTGTGTGGTCAGTTTTAAGTTTAGTTAAACTCAATGACATGTTTACCTTCAGGATGTTCCGGCACGGGGCAGGCGTCTCTATCAGAGATGTCGCGAGACGCATCCGGAGCTGGTGCAACTTGAAACGTTCAAAAATATAATCAAAACAAGTATGTTTTTTTAAATTTTTATTGCATTGTTATCGGAGTTACACAGGTATACCAAATTTCAGCTCAATCGGACATCGGGAAGTGGTTGCAAGTGGTTGGTGGCGAAACAAAAGCTTGTAATGGTTATATATCCTTAGACTTCGTACTGAATTTCTAGGTTCCTACTTTAAGAAGTGAGATATTATGTCGGTCACTGTTGCTCTCATTATAAAATGTCATGTGAGAGAGTGACGGAAATAATCTCGAGCGCCCAAGAATAGGCTATTTCGCGTATTTTATATACTTAAACGTTTCACACTCATAGCTCACTAGGAATAAATCCTGTGTCGGGGATGCCATATGGAACTCAAAGACAAGGACAACTAACACCCAGACCCAGAACAGATATTTATAATATTCATCATTCAAACATCTGCCCGGTCGGGAATCGAACCTGGGACCTCTGGCTTAGAAGGCGGATACACTACCGCTGAGCCAAACAGGCCGACATGCAATATGCAATATATAATTATGCATAAGCAATTATGCAACATGAAAGTTGATTTATTCCAAAACTACAGGTTTCTTTTAATAAAAATAGGCTTGCTGAAAATAATGACTGAACATATTTTTTGAAGTTTAATTCATTTAGCTAAACATATTTTCATTGTAAAATTAAAATAAAAAGCAGATATTTTACTATGGAAACTAACGTGGTTTTCACACACACAGTGCCAAACGAGACGCAACCGCGAGCGCGTCAAGTTTGTAAACTCACCTGATGAAGGTCACCGAATGTGACCGAAACTAGTCGTAGTAGACGACTTAATTTTTACGTGAGTATTCCCATGTTTAATTATAACAAAAAAGCAAATATTGTTCAACTGTTTTTGGCCGCCATTTTGCCAATATGGTGGCGCGAATGGCAAAGATACGAGGTCGCAAAGTTAAAACTCGGAAAGAGTCAAAATCTACAAAATCACCAGTTTTCAAAACTTCCGTCGAATGACTAAATGCTGTTGGCCACTGAGGCTTCTACAGCGTACCGGGAGTTTGGCGAGCGCAAATGGCGCTGGGCCTAAAGTTTTAAGGGGCAACAAGCACAAGGGCACCTCGGAGGACGAGCCTCGGCTTAGGCCGTCGCCCGGGGTTGGGGAGACTGACTGGCTCTGGCACCCCAGAAGGGGTGTGCCCTAGAGCCCTAGTAAAATGATCAAGTTGATTGTCTTGATGTGCATTTATTATTCGGCAATCGGGTATATTGATTTAGAACTCTTTGATTATCTAGAACTGGGTTGATTATTTAGAGCAAAATCAACTTGATCTGATTATTTTGTACTGTTTGACTATTTGGAGCGAATCTAACCGATCTTCTAACAGATCCAGGGAGTCTTCTTCATTCTTCGGTGTATGATCGTGTGCCGTTAGTAACCAGATCGCTTACCTGGCGCAAAGTCGGCATAAGGCTCGTCATATATTGGACAGTCAATGTTCTCGTATTCGTGGTTCACCTCCGCCGGTGAGTCGCCGGGCGGGCTCGCGGGGCCCGCGCCGTCTCCCGGGCCGCCGGGGCGTCCGCGGCAGCGCCGTACTGCAACACACAACACCAGCATCATCCTCATTTACATCACAACAGCTAAGCAGGCCTAGCATACAGACGTACAGTACGTCCACAAAAACCCTTTACTGACACCACAAAAAAGAAATCACAAACATTTTGTAACATGTATTAGAGTAGATAAGAAAAAGCTACAAAAGGCAGTCTTATAGACACAATATAGGACAATTAGAAAGACCTTATACCATCCCTACACTGTCAATTTCTCTGGATACATACAAAACGGTTCGAGTCATCGTTTCTGATCCGTACAGTCCGGGAATGGAACAGACTATCGGCGTCCTTGTTCCTTGTTCCTTGATCTTGGACTTTTTAAGGTCAGAGTGAATTATCTTCTAAATCTACGTGTTTCATCTTCGACCACATCATGGCTTACCAAGAGGCGACTCGGTAGTCAAATTCGGATATGTTCTTTATAAAAAAAGAGCGATGTCTTCCAGACAACCGAAGCACTAGCGGAGTACTTAGCGAGTATTCGACAGACAAAAATGTGTGAAAAATGGCACAGCGCCCCTGTCGGGCCTAAATGGAAACTTTAAACTAGCATGCAATGTCACGTAAAAACATGACAAAATAATTAAACACTGGTTAAGTTTACAGTATACAGTTTACATGTCGATGTCTCTAGACAATATGTGTGGAACAGCTAATTTTTTTGCGATTTCAGGGTTGGCCCTAAAAAGTGGTTTACTCGTAGATTAATGAGTACTATGACCGTATTTCGGCTTAGCCATAGATATACATAATATTACCTAAAGATGGAGCCATAGTGTAACCGTAACCGCACATGCGACAGCTATATTCTTGAAATGATGCCAGGATAGAAATGGTTTCCCATTTTAGGGAAAAATTTCATAAATTATTCCAAATCTTTACACTTCACAAAATAAAACATTATTATACAGGGTTATAAAGAAAGGATATGCTAAGCCGCAAATGGCTCATAGTAGAAAAGGTCTAATAGTAGGAAAATTACTACTAGTATGAACAGCTTTTATTAAAAGGCCAATCTTGCCATCGCGAAATAATGTACCTAATCTTAGTTTTGGGTCAGAAGGAAATCTGAAATAGTCCAAAAAAAAAATATTGGGTACAATCCTGGACAATTATCATTCACAACCTGGCAGCACCAAATCGTAGAAGGCTCACGTAGTAACTATTATTCCTAATCTGTGGTTTGCCCACCTTGGCACGGTTACGGCGACGGGGACAAAAAATGAAATGTCTGTCTCTCTTTTTCAACCGTGTTTGGCACTTGCTATCTTGCTCTTTTTTACAAAGTAGCAATAATGATTCCATCTGTTTAATCTGAGGGCTTAGGATACTCTTTCCTTATAACATTTCTAAGACCACAACTACTCATTGTATATCATTTACATGTTTACAGAGGTGATGATACATTTGTATTTTTAATTTCATCAAGTTAGTACTTGTTTTTCCTCAAGCGTGATGTTTAATGCGTCTATTAAGTAGGTATTTGAAGAATATTAAACTGTACTTAATATTATACAGGGTTATTCATAAAGGGTACGCTAAGCCGAGAAGGGCTCATAGTACTCATCATTGTGAACAACTTTTACTATGGGATCAACCCAGAATTCGCGAAAAAAAATCAGCTGTTCCATACATTTCGTCAAGTGTCATTGACATTTTTCTACGGAACAGCTGATTTTTTTTTTCGCGAATTCCGGGTTGGTCCCACAGTAAAAGTTGTTCATAATGATGAGTACTAGGAACCCTTTTTCGGCTTAGCATACCCTTTACGAATAACCCTGTATATAGATTTGTATTTGCTCACCTATAATGATCGTGACTGCAATGCCGCTGCCGAGACCCAGAACACCGGCCAGTATGGCGCCCCACATGCTGCTCGCTGCAACAAACCAACGAATAAATACCAGCTTGAGGCGTTGGAGTCCATTGAGAAGCGTGCCCAGAAACTCATTGGTGAAAACTCCCTTGTTCGGACTAAACTCCAAACTCTCGAACATCGGCGCAAAGTTGCTAGTCTGTCGGTCTTTTACCGGATACATTTCGGAGAGTGTGCTTCTGATCTGCATGATCTAATTCCCTCTAGCCCTTTCTACTATCGGTCTACCAAGGGCACTAAAAAGCGTCACCGTCATGGTTGGTATACCAAAAACTCGTACGAAACGCTTTGATTCCACCTTTGTTGAACGAGCTGCTAGGGTGTGGAACGCTTTTTTTTTATTTATTTTTTTTAATGTGATTAAGTGACGAAACGAGCAAATCGCTCGCCTGATGTTAAACGTCACGTTTTCCCATAACAGGTCTTTTGAATTTTGAACTCGCAGTCAAGACCCTGCGCGGCACAGCACTGCGCTCGTCACCCTGAGATATAAGTTGTTTAATCTCCCATTTGCCCTGTAATTTCACTGGAAACAATGCCCTTCCAACCGGAACACAGTAATGTTTGCACATTACTGCTTGGCGGTGGAATAACTGGCAAAGGTGTGGTACTTCCCCAGGCGGGCTCTGCAAAAGAGCCCTACCACTACGCTTTGCCTGAATGGGTGTTTCCCGATAGATATAATCTAGGTGTCTTCAAGTCGCGAGTGAATCGGTTTCTTCTAGATGCGTGTTGCATCGTAGACCGTATCGTTGCTTACCATCAGACAAGATGGCCGTCACACGCTAGCCTATCACTGACAGAATAATAAATCTGCCAAAGCAAAAACTAGCATGTCGAGGGTTCTGAACTTTCGTGTTTTAAACGAGCGCGGAACCCTAAAATCATTGCGCAATTTTTGCTGTGTTTTATTTATTTATCATAATTTTATTAATTTATTTTTCTTGTCTACGTTTTCTGATCAACTGACGTAAGAACTGACGATAGATTCGGGTAGTTTTTATGCGTCAATATATGTTTGAAGTATACGTGCACGGGCAGTAGGGTAGTTTAAGCTTCACTTATATCTAAGGCGGGACTCTATCTGCCTTTCTACTTGATCTGAGACCACAAAATTAGTTGTACGTTACCTGCATTCTTGTCAACAGTCAAGTTCAGTTTGATGACTTGTGTTATAAAATGGTGCTGATGATAATAGACGCACTCCAGACTGTCTCCGTCATTGTCGGCTGTCAGTTTCATGTACATGCTCACTGAGCCGGTTTCTTGATTAGTAATATTCAGTACGCCTGTTGAAAAACGATTCAATGAGTTAATATGAAAATATTTTAACAAACATCTATTAATTACATTTTCGTCGGGGTTGGACATGTATAACAAAGCTTTTATAAGCCAGAGGTCCCGGGTTCGATTCCCGGCCGTGCAGATGTTTGAATGATGAATTTAAATATCTGTTCCGGGTCTGGGTGTTAGTTATCCTTGTCTTTGTGTGTGTTCCATGGCATCTCCGACACAGGATTTATTCCTAGTGGGGAGCTATGAGTGTGAAACGTTTATTTATTTATTTATTGCATTTATTAACACGTAACCTATACCTACCAAATTTCAGCTCAATCGAAAATCGGGAAGTGGCTCAAAATTGAGTTGTAAGATTTCATCCGAACAAACATAGACATTGCAAGTTAAATAATAGGTTTTAAAATATAGGATTATTCATAAAGGATATGCTAAGCTGAAAAAGGCTCATAGTACTCATCATTATGAACAACTTTTACAATGGGACCAACCCAGAATTCGCGAAAAAAATCAGCTGTTCCATACATTTTGTCGGGTGTCATTGACATTTTTCTACATATATATAGTCCACGCGGGCGAAGCCGTGGGCGGAAGCTAGTTTTTAATATTAGTAGGGATTTATTTTTTAAGTTTACCTTTCTTATAATACTTTAGTTTGACATGACCATGGTCGTCAGTGGTCTCGTGGCAAGTGAAGTTAGTTCCCTCTCCATCATAGAACCGGTAGTTCTGGGACTTCGGATCTGGGTAGAAATGTTTATTGTTCGCTGTCAGATGACCAACCTGTGTTCGCGACCCTGAAATAAAATTAGTTCAATATTTTACGATTCACAGATGACATTGGATTAGCAAAAGAAAGGTAGCCATAGCATGGCACTGAAGATGGCTCGAGTATTAAAAATAAATAAATAAATAAACGTTTCACACTCATAGCTCCCACCTAGGATATCCTGTGTCGGGACGCCATGGAACACAAAGACAAGGACAACTAACACCCAGACCCAGAACATACTTATATTTAAATTCATCATTCAACCACCTACCCAGCCGGGAATTGAACCCGGGACCTCTGGCTTAGGTATATATAAGGGTACACTACACTACCGCTGAGCCAAATAAGTTGAAAATAGGTCGATTGGAGGTGTCCTTAGACGCCAATGACCACTAACCATCAGGTGGCCAGTTACTTTTTTGTCACTTATCTAAAATTTATTGTTTGGGGCCTGAAGCGAACTTGCTCCTTCGCGGCAGAACACGAAGCAAGGCCACTGTTTTACTGAAAATTATACAAAATGTACTCACGATTATTATTTGGGATACGGATTTTAGTTTCGCATGAAACTCCGTGATCTGTGGCGTTTCTACCAGAACTAGTAGTAGCAATACATTTATGTCCATTGTAATAATCACAAACTGCGTTTTCTAAATAAAATATACATTCGTAAAACCAAGTGCCTGAGCGCGTAGACACATCGAATACGTTCTGAAATAAAAGATTTTGTGAAATGAAATGAAACATATGTAGCATTGCCACAAGTCAAGGAAAAAGATAATACATAGTAATAAATTCAAAATAGTTTATCAATCACTAGATACTTCATAGATCACATGTCCAGCCTTCATAATCGTCATCAAGGTCGTAAAAAGGGTGTTCTAGCAACCAGAGTTTCAATTTAGTTTTAAATATTGCGGTGGTGTGCAACGTTTAAGCAGTGGGAGAACAGCCGCTTCGCATTCTTGAGGTGGCGGGTTCAAACTCCGACTCGTACCAATGAGTTCTTTGGGACTTTTGTACGAATATACTACCACTGGCTTTTCGGTGAAGGAAAACATCGTGAGGAAACCTGCATATGTCCGGAGAAGAAATTCAATCGCGTATGTGAATCTACCAACCCGCACTTGGCCAGCGTGGTGGAATACGGCCTAATCACCCTTCGAGGGTAGACCTGTATCCCAGTAGTGGGAGGATTAAAGCTTACATAATGATGCAAAGTTTATCTATGTTATGTATGCATGTCTTTGTGTACTTAAGTATGTGAAACCGGACCCTGTTATGGTATTCGGGATCTTTTAATGTTGGCTTCGTTGAAAAAACCGGTAGCCCTACGGAGCCCAAAGCGAAAACCCTAGCGTTCTTTAGGAGTTTTTTTTTTTCAAAAATAGGCTTGCGTTTGACCGCCATCTTGCCTAAGGGGAAGCAATGATGCGGCATACGATGCAGCACGCTTGCCTTAAAGATACCGATTCACTCTTGACTTGAAGACACCCATATTATAACAATCGGGGAACACCCATTCAGGCAGAACATTCCACACTCGTGCGGTTCGCAAAATGAATGTGGAGTCAGAGCGTTTCGTTCGGGTTTTAGGCGTGTCAACCATAAAACGATGACGCTTTATTGTGCCCTTGGTGGTCAGATAGAGTCCTAGAATTCGTGCATTAAGTCCATTCTGTTGATTCTTCTTACTTACGGATACAAGACCACTCATGCTATGATCCTTGGTGAATATAACGCTGGTATAACTGGGGCGGGTGGGCTGGTCGATCGTAGGCTGCCAAGGCCACCAGTTACATCTGAAAGTATGTTAATAACATTAACTTTCGTACTATATGTGTATAGGTTATTCCTAAAGGGTATATGCCAAGCCGAAAAGGGCTCACAGTACTCATCAATATGAACAACTTTTACTTAGGGACCAATCCGAAATTCGCAAAAAAAAATCAGCAGTTCCATAGAAAAATGTCAATGACACTCGACAAAATGTATGGAACAGCTTATTTTTTTTTCGCGAATTTCAGGTTGGTCTCATAGCAAAAGTTGTTATCTACTTAGCTTGCTTGGCTTAGCATACCCTTTATGAAAAACCTATACACATACTTGGCTATTCAACGAGGTAACGTCGGCAGCCTAAACTTTACGCGCGGATACTTTACAATTGTGGTGTTTTTTTTTAAATAATAATTTGCGATTTTCTATTTTGTTTATGCCAATTTTCGTTATTAACCGACTTCAAAAAAGGAGGAGGTTATCAATTCGTCTGTATGTTTTTTTTTTTATTTTTTTTATGTTTGTTACCTCATAACTTTGGACTGGGTGAATCGATTTTGATGATTCTTTTTTTAATAGAAAGCTGACGCTTCCCATTTGGTCCCATTTCAATTTAGTCCAGTTCTGATAATGGTATCCATGAGAAAACCATATAAGTCTTAAATTTGCATTAAGTACGTGCGCGACAAATAGATGAATAACTCAATAGTCGGTCTTTTGAAGTCGGTTTTTGTTTTTTGTTTTGTAAAAATAATGTTCTTGTTTTACTTTCATACTAATAATAATTATTGTAAATGCGAATGTTTGACTTTGTTTGTGTTCATTAACTTCTTCAACTTGCTTAAACAGATTTTAATGAAATTTTGTATAATAAAGCTCATAAACCTTTTTCTATTATTTTAAATAGGTATTTTTTTTGGATTTTTATTATTTATTTATGAATTTTCTATTTCCTGACCTACTTGTGAAAATTTACCTTCCAATTCTATTTAATAATATTTCTCCAGTATTATTAGGTGATACGTGTCTGACGCGGATTAGAAACCGCCTGTCGACTTCTATCTCACGTGGGTTACTCCAGCAGCTCCACTTTGTTGAACTAACTTTGGTGATATTTAGTTTTATCTCCTTGACAACTGCGAACAACAAATCACGGTGATAAGAGAGTGGCCTTAATATCTGCAGATCCAAAATATTATCATCTGTCAAAATAACATGTTAAATGCTTTTAATTAACTCGCATTGTATGTCTCTAACCATTTTAGTTCGGGTGGAGTCTTGCTACTCAATTTTGATCTATTTCCCAATGCCCGAATAGGCTGAAATTTTGTATACGTGTGTAACTCCGATGACAATGCATTTTTTTTTAACTCAACTATAGTCTTGTATTTGACCGCCATCTCGCCTGACGGTAAGCAATGATGCGGTCTACGATGCAGCACGCGCGCCTAGAAGGAACCGCTTCACTCGCGACTTGGAGACACCCAGATTACATCTATCAGGAAACACCCACTCGGGCAAAGTATTCTATACTCTGGCAGTGCGCGAAATAAGAGTGGAATCTAAGCGTTTTCTGCGAGTTTTTGGTAATACTATAAAACGATGTCCCTTTCATGTGCCCTTAGTGGTCCGATAGTAGAATGGGCCAATAAAAAGAAAAGGGATTTTAAAAATGTGGCTGTACCTAAGCATGCTGTGAATCAGTGTTGCAGTATTAGATGTGCTGGTTTTAAGAACCAAGCTTTTTCCTGGTTCACCACCAAAAATCCAAGATGGCGGATTTCATATAATATGTTAGCTGTCAAATTTCAATGGATGTTCCAAATTTTAACGTGATTCTAGGAAGGTAATATTTTGGATCTGGGGGCTCTTAAGATTATTAAACTATTATTATGATTTGGCCATTTTTCAATATGGCTATTGGCTATCATATACTTGTAATTTTCCAAATAATTTTGTATGCATTGTCTTGAAAAAATTAAAATTGAACAATATTACTTTAGAAACAAATTAACAAAACTAAAATGAACTGGCATATTTACAAACATACATCCATACATATCAATTTAGTGAATTAGGGACTGTTCATCTTCTTCTTCTAAATATGTGGAAAACAATAGTTTAGTTTTCTTTTTAGGAAAAATGAAATCCAAATAAATTAAGGAAGATTTTTAGGAGGGATTTGTAAAATAAGCATATCATGGACAATATAAATTTATCTTGATATTTATATCATATAAAATATGATGTCCTGAATAAAATATACATATTTTAATTTGAAATAACATACCTTTCAAATAAGAATATTCTGGCACTACACTGGCGTTAATTTTCTGATTAGAACAGAAACTTAAACACAGTATTATCAAAAAAGCTTGTGAAAATAAAAAGCACCACTCTAATTTGAGCTTCATTTTTAATTTAATTCAAATTTGAGAGATATAAAAAGGTAAACTAAATAGTGTGAGTGTGCGTTCAATAAAAACAAATTGAAGACTGAAATAATTTTAACATAATTCTCATAAACGTATAAGAACCGAAGTTTTCCTCAAGACAGATTACTCATAATGTTTGTGCAAATAGTTTTATGTAGGTACTTACCTACTAAACGCAAAACACAAAATACATGTATAGTAGTTTATGAAACAGTTGCATAACGAGGGGTATTAAGCACGAGTGTGTGTTTAATAAAAAAACTAAAAAAAACACGCATTGTCATCGGTCTTTAACAGGTGTGCAAAGTTTGCATTAAATCTGATCGTTCAAAGTAGGGCAAAATCGAGCTCAAAGGAGTCGGGTGAAACTAATAAAAGCGTGTTATATTATAGGAATTGAGCCGTAGGCGAGGTTTTAAATAGTATCACACTAGCTTAGCTTAGTACATTTGCAAAGTTAAATAATCGTAGCATTGGAAAAAAAAATTCCATACAAACATCAACACTCCGTTTCACCCTTTAAGGGTGACGAATCAACATCGAGCTGTGCTGCGCTGTGCTGTGCTGTGTTTCTTAAGCTACGTTTTTTTAAGAATCAACATCAAGCTGTGCTGAGCTTTGCTTAGCTCAGTATAAAGCCGAACGTCCATCGCCGGCTAAACTAAATGAAAACTAAACTCACTGAAAGGCTAAGCTAAACTAGAACTACGTTGTCCGTCCACCAAAAAAGTAATCAGCACATAAAAATCCATAAAAAACATAGCACAGTTCGGCACAGCGCGGCTCAGCACGGCGGGTAGCGCGCCTCGCTCGAGACTGCTGCGTTTTTAAACAGAGCGTAGCCTCACACAGCGCAGCACAGCATGGTTTGTTTCTATCCTCATTGAAATATTAGACGAGCGAGTTGACCAAACATAGCACAGCGCAGTACAGCGCAGCACAGCTCGATGTTGATTCGTCACCCTTAGGGGTTGGTTTTCCAAAAAATAATGAAACCGATATCTATTTCTTTAAGCTTAGTTCGTTTGCAAAGTTAAATAATCGTAGCATTGTATTTTTTTTTCATACAAACTTCAATACTCCGTTTCACCCCTTTAGGGGTAGATTTTCAAAAAACCAAAAATATAAGATTTTTTTTTAACTTAGTAAATTTGCAAAGTTTCATAACCACAGCATCGAAAAAAAAATTTCATACAAACTTCAATACTCCGTTTAACCCCTTTAGGGGTTGATTTTTCAAAAATAATTTAAAAAAATATTTTGAGGAGGCGAGACAGTCACTAGAACCATGATTTGTTTGCTCGGCCGAGTGTGCCATTTACTGTCTCGCCACTGTACTCGTTACGTGTAATCAACCCAATAGGCCTGCAACCCGCAACCACTTTAATCATGTTTTTCGGGTCCCGCTGTACAGGGTTATTCATAAAGGGTATGCTAAGCCGAAAAGGGCTCATAGTACTCATCATTATGAACAACTTTTACTATGGGACCAACCCAGAATTCGCGAAAAAAAATCAGCTGTTCCATACATTTTGTCGAGTGTCATTGACATTTTTCTATAACCAGTGACCACTATAACCACTAAAACTTAGATCCCACTGCATCGGATCCTCGTGGTCCTATCTATCAAAAAGTTAACAAATAATGAAGAAGATGAACAAGATAAAGAATAAGCCATAGGAACAAGAAGTTGGCTACCGGACCAATTGATCACTTCCCAGTCTCAGATCAAGTAGAGAGGCAGATAGAGTTTCTTAGATACATATAATTTCATGTAAATCCGTTCGGCCGCTTTACAAACGGCAATTTGTTCAAGATGGAAGATAGATGGAAGAAGTGTACATACTGTACCGACCCCACGTGAGTTGATAAGGGTAGGCAGATGATGACGGAAATTTGTTCGTTAATGTAGTACTGACGCGATAGTGTTGTACAATAGTATCGACAAAGATGTGGTGAAACTATCAGAATCAGTGTATGTCATACTACTGCTGCTAATAGTGAGAGTCAATTGATTCTGGTGGGCCGATCCCGGCGGCACTGCAATGCCGGGCCGACCCGTGACGGGAGTGGAGCGAGCCCCGAACATCCCGTCGAGTTAAAAAAATCAGTTTAATATACTGGTCCCTCGGTGAGGGAACTTTCAGATATTAAGCTGAAAAGAACAGATACTACACTTTGATCTTAGCCAAAAGGCCGAGAAGCGATACCGTACATGCCGACACCGAAAACCATCACTCGTTCGCGGATAATCTCGTCACCGCGATTCAGGAAACCGTGGCTCGCATGTGTTGGACATCTAGCGGTCTCGATCGGAACTAATTCCAGTACAGCTTGTCTCGCTTGTGGTTGACACCTAGCGGTGTTGACCGGAACTAATTCGTAAAGCTTGTCTCGCTTGTGGTTGCCATCTAGCGGATTTAGTCGGAACTTTTTTATAACGTCACCAACACAATACCACCAACAATTACTTAAATTACTTTTGATAAAGTTGATCCATATTATGTTGCATATTTGTAGTAGTTCTTTACGGAACTTCAAAAATGAATTGCTAAGATTCAGCGTCATTCATCTTTCATCATCGTCATACAGCATTTATCTAATAAATTAATTTAGTCAGCTTTTTAGGTAATTTATCCGCGGATGGATAGTGTTTGAATACTGTTTTTTTTTTCGACTTCAAAAAAGGAGGAGGTTCTCAATTCGACTGTATGTTTTTTTTTTATGTTTGTTACCTCATAACTTTTGACTGGGTGAATCGATTTTGATGATTATTTTTTTATTAGAAAGCTGACGCTTCCCATGTGGTCCCATTTCAATTAGTCCAGTCCTGATAATGGTACCTATCCATGAGAAAACCATATAAGTCTTAAGTTTGCATTAAGTACGTGCGCGACCAATAGATGAATAACTCAATAGTCGGTCTCTTGTCGGTCGGTTTTTGTTTTTTTTTGTAATAATAATTATTATCTGTAATATGTCTCTAATATTCCTTTTTGTTTATTTAGGTTTATGTTGTTTAATGAAAGGAAAAACGCAATTAAAAAAGAAATCAATGACATTATTTCAATTACTTTAATTTTTTAATTTAATTAAGTACAATTTACCCAATAATGATATTCATCTGAATATGTACATTCAATTTTATACAATGTAGATAACGATATTTGATTTGATGCTCTTAATGCCTTTATATATTTTTTTATCGTATCTTTATTTCTTCGTTTTTTTATCGTATCATCTTTATAACTACTACTAGTATATTTATGACTCCTTAATTTCTTTATTTTATTGTTATTTTTAATTTATATTCGTTTTTTCTCTCTCTTCCTGGCTATGTAACTCACATGATGGTGGGTCAGCCTTCCTCACTTTTCTTCTCCACTTCGTTTTATCCTCGACATCGTCTCGACACATTGCACTCACTCAGTATCAGTACTACATTTTCCCACTTGTCTTGGGTCTGCCTCTGGATCTTCGATCGAAGATGGAAAGTTTTTAATTCGTATCATTTTTAAATTACTTATATTCTAAAAATGTTGCACCAATTATAGAATTTTATCCGAAATAAAAACAAATCAAGGGACAAAATTAAATCAAATGATAGTAGTCATTTTTAATTTCATTTCATATTGTTGTTGTATTTTTTTATGGTTATGGACTTTTTATTTATTTTTTTAATTTCAAAGGGATTTCTTTTTTCTTCAATAATAATTAATGAATGTGCAAGTACAATTACAATACAATGTATGTGCACAATAAAGGCTTTTTTAGGGTTCGTACCCGAAGGGTAAAACGGAACCCTATTAATAAGACTCTGCTGTCCGTCTGTCTCTCTGTTTGTCTGTCACCAGGCTGTATCTCATGAATCGTGATAGTTAGACAGTGGAAATTTCACAGATGATGTACCTATTTCTGTTGCCACTATAACAACAAAACTAAAAAACAGGATAAATTAAAAAAATTAAGGGGGCATGTCATTTGTTACTTTTCTGACCAACTGATTTGAAATGCCATACTTTAAAATGCTGTTTAAACTTAACCACTGCTTAAAATGCTCTAACAACTACTTACTTAAATGTCAATTTCGAGCAGTGCTTAAGTTAAAGCAAGATTTATAAGTAATACCCCCAATATTAAGTAGATTTGATTATATTATTTGCGAGAATTTAAAAAATGCAATTAAAAATCAGTAATTTATTTCATACATTTATTTAAATATTTTTATCTTAAAATACATTTGATACAAGAAAAAAATCTAAAAAATAATCATAATAATCACGTGCATCTTATAAATACACAAATAATTATTATCACAATATATCACATAAGTAATACCAAAAAAATCAGACTATATACTTACTACAGACAATTAATTATACAAAATCATTTAAAATATCTATAATGAAATGTATCTAAATATATTTATAAATATTAAAATCAATGGCCGTTCGTTAAATATGTCTTGAGAAAAATCTAAAATGGCTCCACTGATTATTTTTTAGGTATATAATATATATTAATAATTTATCAATATAAATTATTAAGAACTTAATATTGTAGATCGAAAAATTAAATTAGAAGGCAGATGTCATAGGTATCGAACAAGGAGATAAAAAATCAAAATTCATAAAGACTGCAGCTACAAAAAATGGATGAAAATAAAATTACGATGTCAAAAAGGAAGCAGAATTTAACGTGTTAGTTAAATTATTATTCAATTAATAATGTTGTTTATTAATAAAATAGATAACAATAACTATTTTTGTTACTTAATAAAATGACATACTATACAGTTTTGAATTAAAATGTCATTAAAAATATTATTTACCGTTACAAACCAATTGACTTAAAACACGAGATCTTAAATTAGTTATTTCTTATTACAGTGGATTCAAAACCTTAATACGGAACCCAAAACATATGAACAATTTACATATATTTCTAGTTTATAACCGACACACGTCCATATCTATCTTTTACACTAGCAACACCGACTGACTATCTTCTTAAAATACAACACCAAGAGACTGGCTAAAGCCTTTCTGCCAAAAACAAAATCCAGTTTTCAGACAAAACAACCTTTAACGACAGTCAAAAAGGAGGTACTGGTGAAGAATTTTAGGAATCTCGAACTTCTTCGTAATATTCACCAAAGAAGGTCCCAAAAATCTGCGAATGCAGATCCTGGTCTGCGTCAGTAGAGGAAGGGGCATCTTAGCGCGTTCGATTAAGGTTTGTTTTTGCCTGGCGTTCAGAACGTTGTTCCTCTTGATCATGCAAAGATCGAAGGACTCAGCTGCCTCTAGAAGAAGATAGAAGATGTGCTCGTATTCGTCTGCGGTGACGTTCTGGAGATGGTTTAGGATACCGTCCGGGTCGCGGAATTGAGTCTTCATTATTACCTGAAAGAGAAATTTTGAATTATAATCTTTGACTATGCAAAATTGCAAACCTGATGAACAGAACTGATGTATTTGAGTCGAGTTAAGGAAAATTAAGTCAAATGAGGAAAGATAGAGGCAGGACCAGATCAACCCAGGTAAGGGAATAGGTTCATCATTATGCAACCTTTAATCCTCCCACTGCTGGGATACAAGGTCTACCCTCGAAGGGTGATTAGGCCGTATTCCACCACGCTGGCCAAGTACGGGTTGGTGGATCAGGGAACAGGTTGAGTAGGCTATAAAGACTAATGGTCTTTTAAGACTAATGGATGCTCCCACAACTCGCTGACGTGAAATGTCACGTGCGAAAGTAAGACGGAAAATTTTAGCGTGCGGAAGTCTTCAAACATTTTAAACGGTGATTAAATTTAAACAGGATTTACAAATAGATACAGTCCTAAGTCAAATTGATATTGACTAAAAGAACTGCTCTCTGATCGAATGCCATGCGGCAGTGGACGGCAGTGGCACAGATCACAGATGGCGCGAAAACATAAAGGGAAGAGAACATCAACAAAGATTCTTAAAATTGAAACTAGTTGCGACCTAACCTAACAAACTGCTTCGCGTTGCACTGAGAAACATTTCACCTAAAGTACGGAGCATACTGACAATCATCAAAAAGTACGATGATTAGCACCAGTTTTTATTGTGACAACTATCGCATGTTGTCGAACTTGTAGTCGTGTACACATGCAAAAGATAAAAATTAAATGCATACACATACGTTTTGTAATTTTTAACTGTTATTTTTGCCATCGCTTTCAAAACGAACGCGAGACTATTCGGTTTAGTTTTCAAACTTGTCAAATCGGCAAAAAAAAAAATTTTTTTTAATTAAAAAATAATTAAAAAATCAGATTGATTAAAAATCATGTTGATAAAAAATCATGTTTTGGCTAGTGGCTCGACTCACCCTGGCCCCGTGTCGCAGCAGCATGGCCACGATGTCCGCGCAGGGCTCCGCGTTGCTGGCGAGGTACTCCGCCAGCGCGGGCCGGAGCTGCGCCACGTCTTCCTCGTTGTACACCTTGAGGTTGGGGTCGGCGCCGCTTTCTAGAAGAATCTGTGGAAAGGGAAGATACAGTGATGCCAACCCTGTCGAGAAAAACTGTAGACTAGCTCTAAAACTAGTAGTTCTGCGAACAGTACATAGACCGCGCGAGCGTCCGGATGTTTGTTTGTTGGTACTTGCGGACAGGTCGCACTTCTCAACAAATCTCAACGATTTAATGGTTTTTTTTTGTCGTCGGGATTTTTTGATGGGGGGGGGGGAATCAAAAACTGTAGAAAACTGTACCAATCAAAAATCTACAGTTTTGGCTAAAATGACTTGTTTTGATATAAAATAGGTAAAACAGCAACGACAAAAAAACTAAGATTTTACTGTAAAACAATTCTATAACAGACAGCTTCCAAAAAAACTAGATCTACTGCTAAAACAGTAGGGTTGGCTACTACACTAGGAAGGTAGATAAAGTTTAGAAAGTGCGTGATGCCTTCCGAATCTTCCGATCCTATCCTACTGACTGATATCAAGTATATTTTATCGCATCGAATGAAGTTCTTCATATACAGGGTTATTCATAGAGGGCTCATAGTACTCAACATTTTGAACAACTTTTACTATGGGACCAACCCGAAATTCGCGAAAAAAATCAGCTGTTCCATACATTTTGTCGAGTGTCATTGACATTTTTCTATGGAACAGCTGATTTTATATTGTTGTTCATAATGATGAGTACTATGATCCCTTTTCGGCTTAGCATACCTACCCTGTATGTATGTGAAACAATGACTTTTTGTATAATTAATGATTTTCTTTTCTGTTCTTGTAACTTACCTTAACGATTTCTTTCCTGTTGGCAATGTTGTCCGAACAAGCGACGTGCAGCGGAGAACCAATCACCGAGCTTGATGCGTTCACTAGAGCGCCTGAAATATTGAACGATTTTATAAATAAACTAGCTGACCCGGCAACCGTTGTTTTGCCATATAAATTATTGGTGATAGAACTCGCTCCGATTGTAACGTCACAATGAGCGTAACGGGACACTTTTTCGTGCGTGCAGCCGGCGTTCATCGATTTATTAGACGTTGTCACGTCAAAATAAAAAATAAATAAATATATTAATTTCATAATAATACAAGAAATCGAAGCTTACCAGCAGATAGCAGCTGCTGCAGCATTTCCACGTCTCCCTTCAGTATTGCCAGGTCGAGGGGACTCGGCTTGCTCAGCTCCGGACACTGGTAGTTCACTCGCGCTCCTTGCTTTATAAGGAGGTTTACCACTTCGGAGTTACCTGCAGAAATAATTTAATGGCTTTCACAATTATTTTGGGCTAGCTGCGCCCCGCGGTTTCACCCGCGTTTTCCGGGATAAAAAGTAGCTTAAGTGTTAATCCAGACCATGAATAACCTTTTCATGTAAATCCGTTCAGCCGTTTTTACGTGAAAGAGGAACAAACATTCTTACAAACTTTCGCGTTTATAATATATTATTAGATAGTAGGATTGGTAAGTTTCATGGGTATGTTTTGGTACTTAGTAGAGAACGGTAATTGTTGTTAAAAAGTCAAATAAAAAAACTTTTTAAGTTAAACGGTTTATGTTAAAAAAATGTACTAAAAACCAAAAAATAATAAAATAGATACAGTCGTGGGAATTATAAACATATGCATAGACTAGACTAAAATAAAACCGTGGGGCACGTCACAACGTCTCTAACTTAACTAACTTAACTCTCCCCACGGTTTTATTTTAGTCTAGTCTATGCATATGTTTATAATTCCCACGACTGTATCTATTTTATTATTTTTTTGTTTTTAGTACATTTTTTTAACATAAAACCGTTTAACTTAAAAAGTTTTTTTACCTATTTTTATTTTCTAGTTTTTAGTTTTTATTTCGCATTCTGTTTAATTCGTATTGATAAAACCTAAGTTATCCGCCATTTTGTAGAGGCCGCCATCTTGGATTTTAATGTTATATAGTACATTGTATTATACTGGTTGAGCACTTTCATTTGATACCCATATTGATGGGATCGATAAAACCTACGTTATCCGCCATTTTGTAGCGGCCGCCATCTTGTATTTAAATTTTTTATAGTATATTGTATTCTGCTTGTTGAGCCCTTTCATTTGATACCCATATTGATGGGATTGATAAAACCTACGTTATCCGCCATTTTGTAGCGGCGGCCATCTTGAATTTATAATGATAATGAATAAACATAATTGTATTGTCACCAAAATCCAAAGTGTATACAAAATTTCAGATTAATCGGTTGACAGGAAGAGGGTGAAATTTGAATTACTAAATTTGACCCAAGAAAGAATAATAAATAAAACAAACGGGGTGAGCTAAATAAAACCGTTTAAAAAAGGAAGTAGAGTTTGAATATTATTGTTGATCGAGCGAAGTTAGGTCTTTTAATCTAAGGGAACTAATTTGGCATCTGTTTTTTTTGTATATTTGTCCAATGGTGATTTAAGTACGGTTAATCTGGTCAATGAAATTTGGCAGGCAAATTGTTCATACTAACACAATTTTGAAAGTTGTTGGAGATATGAATGTCGCGAGGTTTAATTCTTCAAACCAACTCAGTAATTTGCAGCGAACTGAAACCTCACGACCTCTATATCTTCACAATCCTTTGACCAATTTTATATAAATTTATATCTAAAAATTATGTTGCTACGAACCACTTCCCTGCAAAATTTCATTAAGATCGGATAAACGATATTCAAGTTATGGTCGGACAAATATGCAAACATTCACTGAGAAAAATGGCCATCAAAATTCCGATGAATCCACCACACAAAAGTACGGAGCATACTGAAATCACCAAAAAGTACGATGATTAGCACCGGTGTTTAGGGTGACAACCATATATGATAGTTGTCACCGTAAAAACTGGTGTCCATCATCGTACTTTTTAGTGATATCAGTATGCTCCGTACGTTAGGTGGATTCATCATTCTTTCAGCGGAATTTAGATGGACATTTTTCTCAGTGTTCAAAAGCAGATTCGTGACTAGACTCTGTGACCACATTTCGTTCGGTTATAAGACTTACCGCTAAGTACTGCGTAATGCATGATAGTCCTGTAGTCGTTGCGAGCGTCTGCCATCGCGTTCACGTCAGCACCGAAGCTGATGAGGAGCAGCACAGCTTCTATACCCTGCGCATAACAACCTGTCACTAACAGCTTAACTGATACACTGAGAAAAATTTCACCTAAAGTACAGAGCATAGTGATAATCACCAAAAAGTACGATGATAAGCACCAATTTTTACTAATTTTTAGTACGATGATAAGTCCTAGTTTTTACGATGACAAACAATTATAATTATTATGATAGTTGTCACCGTAAAAATTACTTTTTGGTGATTATCACTATGCTCCGTCCTTACTTTGGGTGAATTCATCGGAATTTTGATGGCCATTTTTCTCAATGTAGAAGCATTGGGAACTGCCTTATACAGTAGGAGTAATGAGAACTGCCCCCAATAGTAGAAGAAATAGAAACTGCTGCAGCTGACATAGGATTCTCCCAAGGACCGGTTTATGGTACAATCTTCTGGTCTCCACTTGTCATCAGCGCCCGCTCGCAGGCCTTCACCTTCCCTACGTTTGTCAACCCGCGGTCTCTTCTATAGAAACCAGGCACCGTGGTTATAAGTTCTTTTACAGATATGGCCAGCCCATTACCACTTCGTTCAGCTTGCTAATCTTTTGAACTACCGAGAAAACCCTATCCTCTTACATAGTTTCGTTTCAAGTCGATGAGACATAGTAAACCAAAAGACTTACTATTAAAGGCTATTTTGTGCCTAAAATGCCTGGATTCACGATCAACAACACCAGAATTAACATTTAGGGTCAACAGTAGGTATCAGTAGTTACTAATATCTAGAGTCTGGTTGATTTCTAAAACTGACCTTCCTCTGTCGTGCCGCCTTCATGAGCGGCGTGAGTCCAGCGCGGTCCCTGGAGTCAGGGTTGGCTCCAAAAGACAGCAGCAGCTCCAAGTACTCAGGGTCGGAGACCAGGTTGATCTCGGAGCCGAAGAAGTAACGCTTGTTCGGGTCCGCGCCGTGCTCCAGAAGAAGACGTGCCACCTCCTGGAAAAAGTGAGACTATAAGTGATGTGAGGTGGATTATGTGTGTATGGAATTAAGTATATACCCTATTTGCATTGACTTGTGACTGATTTTAGATTTTACTCCATTATCAAAGGGTGAGGTTAAGACTTATTTTTTTTTTTTTTTTTTTTTATTCAAAGATAGGCTTGCGTTTGACCGCCATCCTGCCTGCCTGTTTCACTTAAGTGAAAGACGCATGAATAGACTGATGTGTGCTTTAGTTCGTTTGTAACATAAGTCTTATTAGCTAAGTATTTGAAGTAAGTATGTGAATGAATAGATGAATAGCCCAACAATACGATAGTTATAAACTTTTTGTATAAACGTATACTTGGGTAAAATAACTTTATAACTGTATTATTTCGTGAGTCACTAAAGAGGTGAAATGCCCCGCAAATCTACCATCTCAAAAATAAGCCACATGTAGACCGAAAAGACTTATAGGAAATAGGGTCTTTTAGCAAAAGGGCAGGCATAGGTAGATTAGGTAGTAAGTTCGTATGAGCCAAATGGGGGGCTCTAGTGTCAGAGCTTGTAGGCTGTTTCAAGGCCTCTGCTATGGCTTCGCAGTAATTGCTATAAATAAAAAAAAAAATGTTTCACACTCATAGCTCCCCACTAGGAATAAATCCTGTGTCAGGGATGCCATGGAACACAAAGACAAGAACAATTAACACCCAGACCCGGAACAGATATTTAAATTCATCATTCAAACATCTGCCCGGCCGGGAATCGAACCCGGGACCTCTGGCTTATAAGGCGGAAATTTTAAGGCGGATTTTTTTTTTCGGTCACCCGTCTTACAGCAGAGTTCAGTTCTAAACGTCATCCGAGGTTTCCTATCCCTGAGGCAGTTAGCCGAGCTTTGTACAGGAGCATTATTCCATCCTGTCTGTTCTGAGGTACGATATCTGCGTGGAATCGGCTAGGAATCGCCAACAAATTCCGAAATTCGAATTTGACTTTAACACCCCAAGATTGATTTGAGGATACCCTATTTGATGATCATCAGCTTTTTTTATGTAATTGAGTGACGAGACGAGCAAATCACTCGTCTGTTGTTAAACGTCACGTTTGCCCATAACAGGTCTGCACAATCCAGAATTTTGAACTCGCAGAATTTAAGACCAGCGTGGCACAACATTGTCGTCACCCTGAGATATAGTTATTTGATCTCCTATTTGCCCTGTAATTTCACTGAAAACAATGCCCTTTCAACCGGAACACAGTAATGTATGTACTTGTAAGTCGAGTCGTTCTTATTCTTACATAGTGTTTGTTCCTGATAGCGAGTCGCAGCGGCTCATCGCAGAGCGTGGTGCGCGGGAACTGCTCGCCGGAGTCGGGCCGGTAGTCCACCGCCGCGCCGCTTTCCAGCAACAGTTTCACCAGCTCGGTATACCTGGAAGGAAACATTTTGGTAAAAAACCTGTTTTCTGCCGGTAATACTTAGGTCTTTTCATATACAGGGTTATTCATAAAGGGTATGCTAAGCCGAAAAGGGCTCATATTACTCATCATTATGAACAATTTTTACTATGGGACCAACCCGAAATTCGCAAAAAAAAAGCTGTTTCATAGAAAAATGTCAATGACGCTCGACAAAACGTATGGAACAGCTGATATTTTTTTTCGGCATACCCTTTTTGATTAACCCTGTACCTATTTATGTTTCAGCACCCTTTATCCTGGTAATACCATGTCAAAGTTTGGATGTTTGTTGCTCAATCACACAAAAACGCCTGAACGGATTTAGACGAAATTTGGCGTGAAGCTAGCTTATACTTTGAATTAACAAATGGTGATGACAAATGGTGAAAATGGTAAAGCCACGAGGTAAGTTTACAAGACCCTTTAGCTTCTTTTTCTTACCCATGTTCCGCAGAGAGATGCAGAGCACTGTACCCGCAGTCGTCAGTCGCGTTGACGTCACACCCTCGCACTAACAGCAGACGCGTGGCTTCCAGGTGGCGCTGCCAAATGGCGTAGTGCAAGGGACGGAGACCCTGCGTTACTGGCTCGTTCACCTGAGGGGGAAACCATACTGGTTACAAACAGGGCCACGATGATGATGATGATGAGGGTAATTAAAAGTTTGTGACAATAAAAGCTTGTGATGATAAAAGTTTGCAACAGTAAAAGCTTGTGGTGATAAAAGCTTGTGACAATAAAATCTAGTGATGATAAAAATTGTGACAATAAAAGCTTGTGATGATAAAAGCTTGTGACAATAAAAGCTTGAGATGTTAAAAGCTTGCAACAATAAAAGCTTGCAACAATAAAAGCTTGTGATAATAAAGCTAGTAACAATAAAAGCTTGTGATAATAAAAGTTTGCAACAATAAAAGCTTGTACTTAATACTAAATATTACAAACGTAAAAGGTTGTGAGTATGTTTGTTTCTCTTTCACGCAAAAACGTCTGAACGGATTTAAATGAAATTTGGACTGAAGGTTGTTCATGGTCTGGATTAACACATAGGCTACTTTTTATCAAGGAAAACGCGGGTGAAACTTCGGGGCGCAGCTAGTAATAAACTAAAATAGAACAAGTACCTTAGCCCCGCAAGCGAGCAAAATCCTAATTTCGTCGAGCGGCACCATCCTGATGATGGAGTCCGCCAGTTCGCGCTGCAGAGACTTCTCCTCCTTCGCCCTCCTGCGTTCTTCCACCTCCGACGGCATTTTCTGGAACAAGATATATCTACATTACATAATTGGAACAGTATATTTAATAGTTCAAAAAAACTAAAAAAACAGGCTTTGTTTAGTGTTTTGTCATCGGTCCTCGATATATTTACAAAGTTTGAACGAAATCCGGCCGTTTAAAGTGGGTCAAAATCGCGCCCAAAGGAGTCGGTTACAAACAAACATACAAGTGAACCTAATAAAAAGCGTGTGACAAAATTGACAATAGTAGGTAGCCAATATATTTTTTAAATAATATTTGATACATATAAAATAACAAAACAGCTGAAATATGTTTCGTTTGCACCAGGTCGGCATAGATGACTCTTCTTAACAGGGTCATAAAGAAAAGGTATGCTAAGCCAAAAAGGGCTATGGTACCTACTCATAATTATGAACACATCTCTATTATTTTGCTTTTCTATTTTTACTGTATGGACATTCAAAAACTAAACAAGCCCCGAATAAATTCATAAGGCATCATTACTACAACATAATTATACTGAATACGTTAAATTTACAACGATTTACATGAATAATGACTGTCACATTGCATTTTGGCTGACCTTGACTTCACCGGGCGATTCGTCTTTCATTAATGCTAACAACTTCGTAAATACCTTTTATATGCGCATTAACTCAATCTGCCGCATCCTAATTTATAATTAGGATAATTTTATTTTAAAAATAAACTTGTATTGCATTGTCATCGGAGTTACACACGTATATAAGTGCCAAATTTTAGCTCAATCGGACATCGGGAAGTGGTTCAAAATTGAGTTGCAAGATTCCACCCGAACAAACATAGTTACTATACTTTGCTGGTTAAAAAGCTTTTAACTAACTGCGCCACGCGGTTTTCCCGCATTTTTTAGTATTAAAAGTGTCTTGTATAGGGTTATAAGAACAGGGTAAGCTAAGCCGAAAAAAGGCTTATGGTACTCATCATTATTTACAACTTTTACTATGGGACCAACCCGGTAAAAGTTGAGCCTTAGAATACCGTTTCATTTTAACCGTGTACAGGGGTTTTGTCATAAAGCGTATCATTTGGCAATTTGCTCTCTGTTACCAAGAAAAATACACAAGATTTAGTCTCGAAATCTAATGTACAGTATTATGTATTTTTACCTATTAGAATAAAACTTGGAAGAGACTCAAGAGCAATGACTTCTTTTGTTCGCAAAGTACCAATTAGTCAGGAAAGTCGCTTCGCCGATGATATCATAGTTTCAAAACGGAAAGTTGCACAATTTCCCGAAAAACCATTTTCGAGATCTCAAAAAGTGTTTGTTGAAATATATTAATTTCTCATATTTATCATTTCATACGAATTTGTATTTTCTTTTTGATCGTAGATGGTCAATTATTTTGTTTGATTTGAAATAAGCTCAAGATTTGATAAACATTAAAAAGCGCCATCTAGTTTCATTATTTTCAAACTAAAACTTTTTTGTACCGCGTCTAAGTCCGCGTTTGATCACCAACTCACTTGATGGTAAGCGACGATGTGGTCGAAGATGAAGCACGCAGACCTAAAGGAAACATCAGGAAGATTGATAATTTCTCACGAAGCTATAAATTAACAAAATCCTACTAATATTACCTATAAACGCGAAAGTTTGTGAGTGTGTTTGTTGCTCTTTCACGCAAAAACGGCTACACAATTACATTACGGATTTACGGATTTACATGAAATTTGGAATGAAGGTTGTTCATGGTCTGGATTAACACATAGAGTACTTTTTATTCCGGAAAACGCGTGTGAAATTGCGGAGCGCACCGGGCGCAGCTAGTACTCTCATAAGAACAAAAAATAATGGATTTAGAGATGCTTCCCATAAAACAAGTACTAAAGCACACGTGCACCAGTGACCGCATAAAAAAGTGCGTATTTCCACCATTTTGAGGTCGTCGAACGTGGCAGCTTGCCCAGCGGCGTATTACCGACGTATCTCACCCGAACAATATACATCAGCAGCTCTAAGTGGAGCCACCGTCGTAATTTTGAAACGACACTAAAAGCCACGCGTGCTTTTTTTAGTTCTGCCTTTTGGCTGACTGTACAGTTAAGATGGTCGGGATGTGCGTATCAAACATTCTGGGTAATCGGGGTAATGTTAATGTCATTGGCGAATATTACGTAGAATACGTCTGTGTGTTGTGCCAACACCCTTGACCATTACGTCGTAAGTCCAAAACGCTCCAAAACGACTCCGCGAGAAATCCATACTTTTACAGCCCATTGAACGATTTTGTTCAAATTTTTGGTTTTTTGGTTGGTTTTATTATATTATCTTATTGTTTGTAATATCTGCTGTGAAAAATACAGAGTTTATCTATATATCTAATTTAGAAATAGTGTTTTCATGTAACTGCCTGAGTATGTGTGTCTCCAAGTCGCGAGTGAATCGGTTCCATCTAGGCCCGCGAGCTCCATCGTAGACCGCATCATTGCTTACCCAAGGAAGATGGCAGTCAAATACAAGCTTAATAAAATTCGAATAAAAAGAACTAGTTTCCTAAAATATTGTATGAAGATCGAATAATCTATGCACACATGTTATCATTTCACAAACATGATTACATATAATAATATATCATCCATTTGTTCCCCGAGAGACTTGCGGTCAAAATCGCAAATTAGCTAAGATTCTCAGTGGATTAGCCTAATTAGTTATGGATTAATTTCACGTAACGTATAGTGGCGGGACAGTGCCCTCGGCCGGTACTCGGTTTGTATAAACAGTTTGACGAGGCGAGACAGTCACTAGAACCATATGGCCGTGTACTGTCTTGCCTTTGTACTCGTTACGTGTAATCAACCCATTAGAAAGAGAAGATGGGATGATAATTATATACCTATAATATATTCGTAAGTAGAGCCACGGGCGAGGCTAGTCGTCCAATCAATAAAACAAGCCAAAACCGAACAAAACAACGCACAATTTCCCCTTTGTTTGTAAACAGACGCCACGTGGCGCCATCTATATTTAAACCGCGAAATAAAGTTATTGGCCTATATCGAACCAGTGTAGAAAGATCTCTTAGTTCTTTATATCGTCAATAGTATTGTAAGGAAGTGATATGTCTTCGTATATTGGTTTTGGATCGGTGCCAAGCGGCGGGTATTTCCGTTGGTTTTACGCATTGGATTAGTTTTTACGTATTATTTAGAACTAGACAATGTTTTGACTCCTATTTTTTTCGTTTCGCACGTTCACTGTTTAAATATAAATATTTATACTTCTCGATGTTTCCGCCATTGCAACCAGTCAGCTGGCCCAACGCTTGTTTGCCACTTCCACTAAACAGTGTTTTGTGTTTTAACCCCCGACGCGGAAAGAGGGGTGTTATAATTATGACTGCTGTGTGTCTGTCTGTGGCATCGTAGCTCTTAAACGGGTGAACCGATTGGATGCAGGCTTTTTATTTGAAAGCCGGGTTTGTAGCGGTGCTCCAGCATGTTTTATCTAAATCGGTTCAGTCGTTTTATCGTGGGATTTTATAGTGTAAACAAAACCTTCTATTTTTAATTGGATTGAGTTGTAAGAAGCCGGCAATCTACCTGATGGTAACTGGTTACCGCAGTCGGTTCATCATTATAACCTAACTTTTACTTTGAGACCAACTCTGAAATCGTAAAAAAACAGCTGCTTTATTCTGCATGACATTGACTTTTTACATGACATTGACAGCCACTTTTTTTCTAGGTTTCTGGTTTATACAACATTTGTATAAAGTGAACGGTTAAATTAAAAATAAAAGACTTTTTATTTAAAGTGAATTCTGAATTAATTACGCACATAGTAGTAAATTGATCAATTGAATTGAATTTGGCAACAAGTTCATTAAGATCATAAAATACATCGCTTCGTTTCACTTTGTTTTCAAACAAACGATTCCAATTCTTGCTTCTTCGAGGAAATTCCCTGACGTAGACATATTGGCGCGAAAATTAGTGTTTACTGATCAAAGATAATAAAACTAGATGATCGCACATGTTAAGTAAACTTTATTAGAAGTAACCACATTGGATGCGTGTCGTATAATAGGTATCAAGAATATGATAGAATATACTAGAATACAATTGAATGGCTCTAAATTCATTCCATGTTCGTTGATGACAGCTATATAGGAAACTCCATACATATTTTCATGTATTAGTATCGTTATTTGTATGATGACGTTTCTGATAGCTTTTGTTATACAAAAATTGGTTTCAAATTCAAAAATAAATAATTTATTGTTTGGAATTTTGAAACCATTTTTTTATGAAAATAAACTACTTGCGCTCATCATGTACTCATAATGTACTCCTTCATTCAATTCGGTCTCGCTCACGTCATCCCGTCTCGCTCTTATTTCCTGGAAGTCTGCCATATTTGTTTTTTTCTCAACTCGTGTTTTCGGCCAGTCTTGTGATCAGATTTTTATATAAATTAGGCCAAATAGAGGGCATGTGTTCACTGTTCCGGCTATTCTGAGCCGTTAGAGATTATCTCCGTCACTCTCACTCTCAAGACTTTTCTAATGAGAGCGACAGTAACCGAGATGGTATCTCACTCGCCAGAAAAGGCCCTAGCTATCAGTTATATATCAGCTATATTAAACATCGCAAACTGCGCAGTAAAAGCTGGTTTGTTTTGATCGGCGTAACGTTTATTGAAACATGCTTTTAGACAGTGAAATTACATGTTTAATTAGAATTTGCGTCCAAATGAAATCTTTTCTTATTACTTTTACGTATTAAGGGACTTACCAAGTTTTCCTTTACAAAATTTATGAACAGTGTATTTATTCAGGGTTTTAAAGAGATTGTGCTAAACCTAAAAGGCTTATAAATATTCATTATGAATTAACTTTTACTGTGGCACTAACGTTGAAATAAGGCCGTGGTAGCTCAGTGGGAGAACAGCCGCTTCGCATTCTAGAAGTGGCGGGTTCAAACCTCGACTCGTGCCAATGAGTTCTTTGGAACTTATGTACGAATTTACGTACTGGCTTTTCGGTAAAGGAAAACATCGTGAGGAAACCTGCATACGTCCGGAGAAGAAATTCAAAGGCGTACGTGAATCCAGCAACCCGCACTTGGCAGCGTGGTGGAATACGGCCTAATCACCCTTCGAGGGTTGACCTGTATCTCAGGAGTGGGAGGATTTAAAGCTCGCATATGAACGCTGAAATTGAGAAAAAAATCTTCTTAGTGGTTCACTCTTGGCAGAGTGGTCGTGGTTGCAATGTTACTCGGAGGCTCCTCGCCGTCGTCGACGCCCCCTACCATTGCTGCTGCACGTCTCACAATGCTTCTCCATTTCTGGCAGTTTTTTGCATCGCGAGCACACTAAACCACGGTGGACTGCGTGGCTTTTTACACGCTTTTTATTAGCTTCACTTGTATGTTTATTTGTTTGTTTGTAACCGACACGTTTGGGCGCGATTTAGACCCACTTTAAACGGCCAGATTTCGTTCAAACTTTGTAGAGTCTGGCTAACGAAAGTTGAAACTGACAAAGCGCGGCAAATTTAAAAAATATCAGCATGGCAGCCCTAAACTGAGTGGGTGTTTCCCGATAGAAATAATCTGGGTGTCTTCAAGTCGCGAGTGAATCGGTTCCTTCAAGGCAAGCGTGCTCTAACATAGACCGCATCATTGCTTACCATCAGGCGAGATGGCGGTCAAACGCAAGCCTATAACTGAATAAAAAAAAACAATAAAGAGTTTTTCTATCTATCTGCTAAGACTAGTTCTAAGAAAGTTTAAAAATAGAACTAAAGTTTCAAAGCGGTGAAGGTGAGTACTTGGCCGCTTCGTCAAGGCAGGACCATATATGTAGCTACTGTTTAGCCAGAAGGAGGTGTTGGCAGCGAGGTACCGGCCTCGCTGGGCTGTTGACTGTGGCATGCCGTCGTATGGAGTGCCAGCGCAGACTGGGGGACTGCACTGAGAAAAATTGCTATCAAAATTCCGATAAATTCGCCTAAAGTATGGAGCATACCGATATCGTAAAAACTAGTACAAGCACCAGTTTTTAGGGTGACAACCATATATGATAGTGGTCATCAAAAGATTCAAAAAATAAATCGAAAAGCCTACACCGTTGAAACGAACTAAGCGGTTTTTCACCCTCGACGCAAAAACGATGGGGTGTTATAAATTTGACGTGTCTGTTTGTGTGTCTGAGGCATCGTAGCTCATGAACGGATGAACCAATTTTGATTTTGTTTTTTGTTTGAAAGGTGAATTAGTCGGAAGTGGTTTTAGCTATGCTTGTTGATGATTTAAGTGTCTGCACGTCTGTTACTCATTCACGCAAAATCGGCCGAGCAGATTTGGATGAAGTTTGATGTGAAGATTGATTGTACCCTGGATTAAAACAGGCTACTTTTTTCCCGGAAAAATTAACAACTTCCATAAGATAAATAAATAAACGTTTCACACCCATAGCTCCCCAATAGGATACCCTGTGTCGGGGATGTTATGGAACACACACAAAAACAGAGACAACTAACACCCAGACCCAGAGCAGATTTTTAAATTAATCATTCAAACATATGCCCGGCCGGGAATCGAACCCGGGACCTCTGGTTATAAGGCGGATATACCGCTGAGCCAAACAGGTCGTCGAAGATCAGATAGCGGGACGGGATCAATGGCGTTCTCTGGTGTCGGAAGCCAAGACCCACTTTGGGTCCCTGCGCCAGAGTAAGTAGTATAAACTAGCGGGTGAGACGGTGGGACGATAGTAATATCACTTAAAAAAATCTAAACGAAAACATATTAAAACATTACACCAAACACATTCAGGACAGGTAACAAAACTATTTAAAAACAACGTGCCAAGTTACTACTGCCTATTCTATGCCAACACGTATCTATATATATAAAAATGAAACCCGTTTTCCTTGGTCACGGCCTCACGCGTGAATGGCTGGACCGATTTCACTAATTCTTTTTTTGTTGTATTTGTTATTATTAGGAGAAGGTTCTTACGGAAAAAAATATTAAGAAAATCTCTCAGAAATATTGAAAAACCGTAAAAACAGCCCTTTTATTTTTCCCATACAAACGTATGGCAGTACGAAGTCTGCCGGGTCAGCTAGTAATAAAATAAGAATACAGAAGTCAAGCTTCATTTTTAGCACGCTCGAGTAACGCACACATAGACATTACGGACACGAGTAGAAGAACACTTTGATTCCACTTTTATTGTGCGAACCGCTAGGGTGTGGAATGCTTTGCCTGAGTGGGTATTTCCCGATAGATATAATATAGTATCGTTGCTTAATGCTTACCATCAGGCGAGATGACGGTCAAAAGCAAGCCTATTATCGAATAAAAAAAAATTAGGCCGTATTCCACCATGCTGGCCAAGTATGGGCTAGATTCACATACATCATTGAATTTCTTCTCCGGACGTATGCAGGTTTTCCTCACGATGTTTTCCTTCAAAGAAAAACCAGAAAAAAAAATCGACATAAGTATATATTATTATTTTAAATCGAATTTTAACTTAAGTGAAATGACTTTAAACTGGTCTCCTGTAAAAATGAAGATGTTTGTTCGTAGGGGCAGTCGATGCGTCTGTCCTGCTCTGCGCCGTATGTCTGTCTCGCCTACTCAGCCCTGCAAAATATGTTTTATGCATTTGCGTCTCAATTGTTTAGCTTCAATCGAGACTCGTATCTGTGAACGACGTCTACGTGTGCGTTGGTAGTAAAAGTACATGCACGAGCTTTACTTCTGTAGTATGTATGTATTGTGACATAATAGACACAGCTTACTTAATTAGTTACTATTACAACAATAGGTAATCGATAATAAATGGTCAGCTGATTTTTCTGTCTCGTAACAATGATTTGACACGTATCCAAATATCTTTCTCTGTCAATTGTTTTATGTAAGATCGTTTCTTACACATGCTAGAGTAATCATTTAATTGTTTTATGTAAGATCGTTTCTTACACATGCTAGAGTAATCATTTAATTGTTTTATGTAAGATCGTTTCTTACACATGCTAGAGTAATCATTTATTATTTATAGTACGTCGAGGTTAATCGACCATCGTAATATTATGTCCATAGTCCAGGTTTATTAGGAACTGGTATTTAAAAAATCCTAACAAATGTTAAATGCGACAGTGAGTTTGTTTGTTACGCTTTCACGCTTAGCTACTTAACCGATCATCGTGAAATTTTGTAAATACGTTGTCAGGGTGCAGAAACAGAGTTGGCTACTTTTTTATTTTATTTTTATGCAGAAATAGGCTCTCATTTGACCGCCATCTCGCCTGATGGTAAGCAACGATGCGGTCTACGATACCGCATGCTTGCCTAGAAGAAACCGATTTACTCGCGACTTGAAGATACCTAGATCATATCTAACGAGACTTCGACTAGCTACTTTTCGTCACCATCGTTTTTCATCATTTCGCGGTGGGCTAGTAACTACGAGTATAGAATAAAAAAGCTTTTCTTTAGATGTGTGACGCGACAAGCAAGTCAGATTTCTAATGGTAAGCGCTACGACACACGCTTTGTCGTACTACGTGATTTATGTCATCGGTGAGCCAAAATATCGTGTGGCGTATCATGGCTGACGTTTAGTGATTTACTGTGATACGCGTCTTGTATTGCGTATTATTCGGATTCTTTTTGCGTATCACATGTTTACTAGGGTTGGCCTCGATTTGTAGATCGCACTAATATTGTGTACTTATGCGAATGTTTGTGTATACTTTCTGGCAAATAAAAAACGCTGCCAGGCTATTTACCGGTCAATTCTCATATTGTTTGGTAGAAATATTTGGTATTCAAATCTAAGCAAGAATTTCATATTACAAGAATTGGTTTAAGAAGTTGTCGATAATAATAGTTCAAAAAAAACTAAAAAATACGCTTTATTTAGTGTATTGTCATCGGCCCTCGATATATCTACAAAGTTTGAACGAAATCTGGCCGCTTATAGTGGATCAAAATCACGCCCAAAGGAGTCGATTACAAACATACAAACAAACATCATACAAATGAAGCTAGTAAAAAAGCGTGTAAAAAGTTGTGATTTATACGAAAAAAATGTACTCGCGGATCTAATGTTCGCGGAACTACTAGTTATATTAGTAACATAATAAGATGATAGATTTATATAATTGCCAAACTCCTGTCAGCAACGGTCGACTGCCAAAAATCAAGTAAAGATAATACAAATTGAATGAAAGTAAATGTAATGCAATATAAAGTGCACATAAATTATAGCAACGTCACGACAAGGCCACCGGATACGCTCCGCTCGACAATCCCTGCCAATGAGACACGCGTTGCTGTGACAATGACTGACGTTTGACATACGATCCGTACGCTATGACCTTGACAGGGCGTTTACTCTGTAATTTATAATTGACTTTGTTTTATGATTATTGTTTATGTGTTTACTTGTCATAATGCAATTTTATGTTTTTACGTCTTTTTTTTTGAAAAGCATAAATTAATGAAAGATTAAACGGATTAAATGACTAATTCGTTTTATTCCAAATTCCTGAAAGTTCAAAAAGTACAAAGTGAAGCTAATTTTTTTGTAAGAATTTATGTCAACATTTCAATGGCATTTATTTTAATTTTATTAACAAAAATAAAGTTCTACAAGAAAGATACTTATGGTCCCCCAAGTATCCAAGCTCGGAAAACTCAGAAAAACACATTTCCTCAGACACGAGACCTGGCTAAATCCATCTATCCAAGAAACTCGCAAAACTGCCCAAAACATGCAAACAAAACAAAATGTTGTGAAACAAAATGGTTCACATCTAACATGCAAGATTTAAAATAAACAGACAGACATACCTATTTACAGTGAAACTAAATTTAAGCTTGTGAAAATCAAAATAAAGCACTTAAATAGCACTACAGTTTATTACAAAGGTCAAAAACCAGACACGGCAAGATGGCGTCTCATCCAACATGGCGACTAATTTTAGAATTGCTCGCCATTGACCTTACTCGCTTTCAGTCAAACTTTAACGATCGAATAAATTTTGGATTGATAGTCCTAGTTTTCCGGCAGTCTCGTTTGAAAATCAGCTTCAAATCATGCCTGGGTATTGGCATTAATCGATTGCTAATTTATACGTACCTACCAATTATAAAATAGGATGTTATGTTAGATCAAGTAGAAAGGCAAATAGAGTCCCGCCTTAGATGTAGGTGAAGCAAAAAAACTACCCGCCCGTGTACGTATACTTCAAGCACATATTGTAGCATAAAAACTACCCTTATACTATTTATTTTTCTTGTCCACGTTTTTTGAGCAACTGACGTAAGAATTGACGATTAATTCGGGTTGGTCACTTAGTGAAAGTTGTTCTTAATGATGGGTATCCTATGAGCCTTTTTCGGTATAGCATACCCTATCCTTATAACCTTGTATATGTCGACTTATTAGTGTTTTTTCAACCCTGTTACTGAAAACATGCCATGTTTAATAATACACACCCACTCGTTCGACGCGGCATATCCGTTCCAGAATCAGGCTATTTATAAGTTTTAATAATATTTTGACTGGAAACTTTCGTTCCTTTTTTACATTTTACATTACAGTTTGCCTAAACACAGGTGTTTATCCAAAATGTAGGAGTACTAGCTTCGCCTCTTGATTTACTCGCGCGGTAATGAAAACTGAAAAATCTGTATGGTAATCGAAGTCTTCCGTATTATAAATAAAAATAGGTAAAAAAAAATTTAAGTTAAACGGTTTTATAAAACAATAAAAAAATGTACTAAAAACCAAAAAATAATAAAATAGATACAGTCGTGGGAATTATAAACATATGCATAGACTAGACTAAAATAAAACCGTGGGGCACGTCCCACGGTTTTCTTGCCCCACGGTTTTATTTTAGTCTAGTCTTACTTATTTTTTGGTTTTTAGTACATTTTTTTATTGTTTTATAAAACCGTTTAACTTAAATTTTTTTTTTACCTATTTTTATTTTCTAGTTTTTAGTTTTTATTTTATATTGTATTACATTATTTTATATTACATTGTATTATACTGGTTGAGCACTTTCATTTGATACCCATATTGATGGGATCGATAAAACCTACGTTATCCGCCATTTTGTAGCGGCCGCCATCTTGTATTTCAATTTTTTATAGTATATTGTATTCTGCTTGTTGAGCCCTTTCATTTGATACCCATATTGATGGGATCGATAAAACCTACGTTATCCGCCATTTTGTAGCGGCCGCCATCTTGAATTTCAATTTTTTATAGTGTATTGTATTCTGCTTGTTGAGCCCTTTCATTTGATACCCATATTGATGGGATTGATAAAACCTACGTTATCCGCCATTTTGTAGCGGCGGCCATCTTGAATTTATAATGATAATGAATAAACATAATTGTATTGTCACCAAAATCCAAAGTGTATACAAAATTTCAGATTAATCGGTTGACAGGAAGAGGGTGAAAGGAGAATGGGCACTTTTGTATGGGCGCCGTCCCCGTGTTGTATCAAGTCGTGACATATGTCATTTGAAAGATGATAATATTAGCTTCATTTAATTGTATGATTCAACCTTGAATGACGTGCAGGGAAAAAGATATGATCGTTTTTAGATTTAAAAAAAATGCTGATTTTTTGCTTTCTAAAGCTATTCTAAGGAATTTTATTAACATGTATGTCAAAAATTACTTTTATTATTGAGTCCAGGGTTATTCATAAAGGGTACGCTAAGCCGAAAAGGGCTCATAGTAGGCATTATTTTCATTATGAACAACTTTTACTATGGGACCAACCCGAAATTCGGGAAAAATTCAGCTGTTCCATAGAAAAATGTCAATGATACTCGACAAAATGTATGGAACATGTAGAAGACATTTTGGCAATGATTTGCAAGAAATAAAGAGTATTAAGAGTGCTGTTTGATAAAGGGCATTTTATGTCAGTCGCTATGTATCCAGTAGCTGAATATGCCCTCTCTGAAAAACATATGAAAAAGCTAGTCGTTTCCATTAACACCTACAAAGCTTTCACCAGGGTTTGGCATAAAAGCCTTATAAGCAAGCTCCCTTTGTTTGGCTTGTTCACTTGGTTTGTTGCATGGATATCGAACTTCCAGCGGGATTATTTGATTCGAGCAGTGGTCATTGGTGGTTCTTTATCTGATTTAAAAGATATCAAGGCCGGGTTCTCCAGGGGTCGGTGCTCTCCACGCTTTTCCTTGTTCACTATAATTATTTGATAAAGCCTGGTGTTTTTGGGGACGCAGACGACAAACCGTTGCCGTTGCATATCCGACGCGCGGTTCAGCGGATGAAAAATCCAGCCTCCGAGAGAAGCCATGGTCAAGCGCATAAGTTTGTCTCTTGGCAGTTTTCGATTGAGGCGGTACTAACCTGGTTAAGTTTGATGCGCACTATGACATTTTATTGACTAATAAAGCAATACCTACAGTAAAAACACGAGTTTTTGCAATCGGTATAGTATAAGATACACGTTCGAAAGTAGTGTTACTGATGGATAGTCTATTATGGATATTTTTTTTGAGACTGGGGGAAACCTTAAGAAAATAACCGGCTGCGTTGGGAGGCAACCGGGTCAAGGGGGTTTTTGTGGGGTTATACCTACTAAAACTACCTCTGACCATCCTCTGTCGGTGGTGATATGAGCGCTTCCTCATGTTTTCGATAGTCTCTCAGATGTGAGTGGCAAGATCACCAGTAGACCAGTTTCAGCAAAATCCGTACTGCCAGTCACTTACGAGGTCATTAGCTTCTCGGTACGCCAGGAGCTTGTTCCATAGTATATTGTCTTGCAGAGTATGAATATAGTACGAATATGATCGGGATAGGCATGTAGTCAGATTCAGCACGACTACCCTTCTCAATAAATACAATTCTCAATAAGATTTCTTAATTGTTTTCTAGAACATCAATAATGTCGAAACAGCCGATTTTATCGACAGTACCTCACACCGTTAGCAGTATTGTGACGTTTTGAGCCAAATTCATGGCTGGCTCTGCAAAGAAGGCCTAATTGACCACTATTTTCAAAGTCAAAAGCATTTAAAAAAAAGTAAAAATCTCTGCATTTAGTCGATGATTGCTCTCTGCTCTATGCCTTTACCTTTCTGTAACCATTATTTAAAGTTTATCTCGCTCGCTTTTATATTGTCGTGGCAAAGGGAGAGATAATTAAAAAAACAAACTAGTTTGACGAAAGGTTCGGGCTTTTAACCCTTTGACAAGACAACTTATAGTCTTAATCAGACTTCACTTACAGGTAAGTTCGCTTAATTTTTCAAATATTGATAATATTAATAAATCGATATTATATTATGGCATTATTCAGACAAAAACTGTCGATAATCAGCAATGTAAGGATTTTGGCATGTGCCAGTATAAAATTAAAATAATTACAACTATATAAACGTTTATAAATAAACTATTATTATCTAATTGTTATAAGGGAGTGATAAAATAGTCACAGAAAATGCATACACGATAATAAAATTCGATAAAATAGTTTTATAAAACAAAAAAAACAGCACTTTTTGGAATCTAAAAACCGCCATATCTTTTTCCCTGCACGTCACTCGGGGTTGGTGCCATATAATTAAATAATGCTATTGTTATGCTCTTTCGAATGACATATGTCATGACTTGATACAACACCGGGGACGAAGTGCCCATCATCCTTTGAATTACTAAATTTGACCCAAGAAAAAAGAAAACGTGAGCTAAATAAAACCGTTTAAAAACGCGAAAGTTTGTATGAATGTATGTTTGTTGCTCTTTCACGCAAAAACGGCTGAACGGATTTACATGAAATTTGGATTAAAGGTTGTTCATGGTCTGGATTAACACATAGACTACTTTTTATCTCGGAAAACGTGGGGGGAACCGCGGGGCACAGCTAGTAAGCTATATTACTGAGAAAAATGGCCATAATATATAATATTACCGAAAATTACGATGTTTTTACGAAAAGTTTTTACGGTGACAACTATATACCTATAGGTATATTATGATGATAGTCAAATTGAATTCATCATGCCTTAAAACGGAATTAAGATAGCCGTTTTTCTCAGTGCTCTATTCCATTTTTTTTTATAAAAATCGGTTTAGTTTGGATATAGGTACGTGCGTGGTAACAAATATTCATACACACAAACTTTCGCATTCATATTATTTGTAGAGTGTATGTAGAGCTTATAGCGTAGCTCATGGACCTTATTAACCATTTGGACGCAATATTAAAATAAATAGAAAAACGACGAACAGAATAATGGAAAACAGGGTAGAGTTAGGGGCATCTTTGGGGTTGAAAATTAAATATTTTCTAGACTATGCAGTGTGTAGTTATAGACATAAAAATATTTTTCAAATAAGCTTTTATTGCATCGTCATCGGAGTTACACAGATACACCAAATTTCAGCTCAATCGGACATCGGGAAGTGGGGCAAAATTCAGTTACAAGATTTGACCCGAACAAACCAACTAAACATGCGTTGCAAATATAAATGCTTGTAAAAAGGTAAAAGGAAATTGTAAGAATCTATGATAGAATAAATACTTTTCTTACCTGTGTTCCAAGTTCGAATTCCGTCACAACGTCACAAGCACAAAACCTTTGTTTGAAAAAAAGAAAAATAAAATTGAAACTTTCCCGCGCAAAACTAACCTCAAACTTAAAGAAACAAAACGACTGAAAATGCTAGATTTCACTCGTTTTTTGTTAAAAATGGGAGAAAATAGCCGCGTCTGTTCAGTTTTCTAGTCAAATGTGTACTGTTAGTGAGATTTTGAGACGTGCGATGTTTTGGAGGGAATCCAAGATGGCGGCGTGCCAAGTACGGAGTGGAGTACATGTGGTCTTAGGAGGGGTAAACTGGGGTGAATCAGATTGTAAATAGGAAAATTTCGGAAATACAAACGTCATCGCTTTTCTTTGATTAACAGAAAAAAAAATCACGGAATTGCTGTAGAACTCAAAAATAATTTACCAATGAAATTATTAAGATAGGTAGGTACCTAAATTCTTTTTTTGTTTGAACCAGAAATTACAAGCAGAAGGATGATAAAACTAAATACTAGCTATTAACTAACTACTTAATAATGTTATGCTAATTTATTATGTTCCAATTAACAATAAAAAATATTATCTGTTATATGTTTTTGTGTTTGTTGTTTGTATGATGGCAAAATATTTCAAAATCACGTTAAGTTCCATATAAAAACGACGAACGCTATGAAAAATGTTTTAAATTCGTTTATTTTCATTCTAAAATATTTTTAATTTTTTTGTAATCGTGATTTACCTATTACATTCAATGTTAGTTATGGTCACTTACTTATTCTTCTGTCACAGCGACCCAAAATGGGTCTTGGCCTCCAACACAAAAGAACGCCATTGATCTCGGTTTAGCGCTGTCTCGTGCCAGTCGTCGGCTTGGAGTTCGGTCTAGTTCGATTGGGCTTCACAGGGACAAGTTAACAATAAATATTTATCCGCCAACCCCTGTGTCGCATTTACCCTACCTTCCCCTAACATCGACAAACCTTTCCTCTTTGTATACCTTTTGAGAACAAAGATTTTCGGCGCAATGAACTTATATTTTATTTACCTTAATGCTTTACTAACTCTCTTGGCCTAAAAACTCTGGCGCTGGGCTTACTACTCGGCTCAAAAGAGGGAGATAGCGAATAAAAAATAAGAATGACCACTTGATTCTAACCTAATGAATAACACAACACAAGACAAACTTCTGTTAGAAAAATATTTCAGCTTGGAATATGAAGGCATTGAATTTGGATCCTCGCAAACTAATACAGGGTTATTTATAAAGGGAGTGCTAAGCTGAAAAGGGCTCATAGTACTCATCATTATGATTATTATGAACAACTTTTACCATGGGACCAACACAGAATTCGACAAAAAAAAGCCAGCTGTTTCATATTTTTTGTCGAGTGACATTGACATCTTTCAATGGAACAGCTGGTTTTTTTTTACATAACATTTTACACATAATACATACATTTTTATGACATCCCCGACACAGGGTATACCCATGGAACACAAAGACAAGGACAACTAACACTTTCAAGTAACCTTGAAATAAACAGACAGAGAGCGAACTAATGAAAACGTCGTAATAAAAGGATTCATTAAAATTATAATTGTCATTATTCATTCATTATATTAATTATTATTCATTACACAAAACTTCCCCCGCCGCCCCGCGACCCCCAACACCCCCCGGGGGGTATAATGCCATTTACCAGCCTTAGATTAGCTTATGACGGTATCTTTGCGGCTTGGGACATACTGAGAGACGAAACAACGATTTAATGCAGGGTCATATTATAAAATAAAGTATAAAATTAAAAACTAGCCAAGTGCGAGTCCGACTCGCCCACGAATGGTTCCGCACCATTATCTATAAAAATACATACATTTTGTCGAGTGTCATTAACATTTTTCTATGGAACAGCTGATTTCTTTTTCGCGAATTTCGGGTTGGTCCCATAGTAAAAGTTGTTCATAATGATGAGTACTATGAGCCCTTTTCGGCTTAGCATTAGGCCCTTTACGAATAACCCTATAGCCTATACACTACGGAACCAACCCTGAAAAAAATATCAGCTGTTTCATAGAAAAATGTCAATGACACTCGACACAATGTATGGAAAAGCTGATTTATTTTTCACGAATTCCGGGTTGGTCCAATATAAAAAGATGTTCATAATAATAAGTACTAATAAAAAAGAAAGAAAAAAGTGAGATAGTTTGGATTTCTCCTCGTATTCTCCCGGTATGCCCCGGTGTATCCTCAACTGTTTTCTTCCCTGTGAACTCATTCGGATCCCGTCTGCGGTGACGAAAGGACAAACAGTGACGTCACAGGAGACAAACACGTTACGCTGTAAGTTTGAAATCACAATATTTATTGACCTTACATAATATTGAATGTTAAAAGGTGAAGCTTACAAAGTTATTTTAGTAAAAAAAAACAAGTCGATCGGTTGAAGATACCTATTAGAGGGCCTAGTGCGAGTTTTTTTCGTGTAGTTTACGTTACAGTAAACTACAATTTGTATGGAATAAAAACCGCGCCACCTAGTGTTCATAATATGAACTACAATAGTTCCATACAAATTGTAGTATACGTTATCGCGATCTTTAACGGAAACTACACGAAAGAAACTCGCACTAACCACCCTGCTTTCTAACTTGCGTCGCGAGATTTCACTCAAACAAGAACATTATTTTTACAAAACAAAAAACAAAAACCGACTTCAAAAGACCGACTATTGAGTTATTCATCTATTTGTCGCGCACGTACTTAATGCAAATTTAAGACTTAGGTATATGGTTTTCTCATGGATACCATTATCAGAACTGGACTAAATTGAAATGGGACCAAATGGGAAGCGTCAGCTTTCTATAAAAAAAGAATCATCAAAATCGATTCACCCAGTCAAAAGTTATGAGGTAACAAACATAAAAAAAAAAAAAAAAACATACAGACGAATTGATAAACTCCTCCTTTTTTGAAGTCGGTTAAAAATATAGTTTATAATTTAGGCACTTACTTAAAAAGCATTATTTTTGTTCAGTGAACATTGAACATTGATTCTGAGAGTTCCATTGACAAAGTGTAAGTATTACCTGCTTATGGGTTTTCTCGCGAGAGTGTGTTTGTAAAAGTTTAGCGGAACTGTTTTGGGGAAAGTAAAGACTTTGTGAAGAAAACTTTGCCATTAAGCTATTATCAGTATTATTACTTAAGACTTAGCACAAAGTTATTTTCTGACTAGGTTTTACAGGCAGCTTCGCTCGCATTTTTTTTAAATTAAAAGTGTCCTATGTTACTTCTGATACCTCCAAGAATATGTGTACAAAGTTTCATGATGATCGGTTAAGTAGTTTTCGCGTGAAAGCGTAACAAACAAACTTACATTCACATTTATAATATTAGTAGGGATCATAGAGTTTATGCTTTATTTATGACTAACTATTTAGTAAATGCTTGGGACTTCGTAATCGTTACTGTTCGGACTAAAATGTATGGAACAGCTGATTTATTTTCGCGAATTCAGAGTCCCAAAGCAAAAGTTGTTCATAATGAATAAATAATAAATAAATCTTTATTGACAACACACAAAAAATGAAAAGGCCGTCTTATCCCTAAAATCGATCTCTTCCAGACAACCGTACCAATGATTATTCAATTGGAAAGGTTGGATGAAAACATATCGACCGTTTATTTAGAATGGTTTTTTTTAATCTTTACCCGTTTAAGTTTTGACACTTCATTTTTTTGTAAATCTAAGTGGGTGTTAGCATCCGAACAAGAAAAAGAACTGAATCTCGGATGCTAACATCTTCCCAAGTTGAACTTAACCCATTTAATGCCAGTATCATTCTAAAGAAATACGTATGTACTCGTATTTATAAAATATTATTGAATGTAAGGTACGAGGCGATTTAAAGTTAATTATGAGCCCTTTTCGGCTTATCATACTCTTTCCTGATAACATTGTTGTTACACTTGTTGCTAGATGGTGTACCCCCGTCCAGCGTCCTCACCCCGGCCCACCACCTGGCTCCGCTTCACCGCGCGCTCCGTCCCGCTCCGCGTCCAAGACCTGACTGAGGAGATGTTCCCGGCTGCGCTGGAACTGCTAGCTCGGCACTTCACTGCGGATGAACCTCCGTGCAAGTATATAGGTAAGTTACTTGTTACTAGGTGGTGAACCCATGCCTCACCACCTGCCTCCACTTCACCTCAAGCTCTGCGTCCAGGACATGACAGAGAAGATGTTCCCGACTGCACTGGTTCTTCTGGCTCGGTATTTCACTGAGGACGAACCGCCGTCCAAGTATATTGGTTACTTTTACTTCTTACTATATAACAAATAGTTGCCCTCCGTGGTTCTAACCATGTTTTCCGAGAAAAAAAGAAGCCTTATTACCTATGTTAATTTAAGGTATAAACTAGCTTCCAACCAAACTTTATTTAGGATGATATAGCAATAAACAGAATTGTCCATCTACTACTTAGTACCCGCGATTCGTACATGAGTCGCTCGGTTTTCTGTGCTGTGCGGCGTCTGTCAGTCGGTTGTTACCTCGTTACAGTAACTGATACTCGTGCCATGCTCATCTTTCGACCTCGCTGGATTCATTTTCGGAACCTTTTAGCTAAAAGAAACTGATTCACATGCTATCCAAAAACATACATAGATCTATCTACTTAACAAACCACAAACCATTGAAAACCACCGCTTCACATCATTCCTCCCCAGAGATCAACAAGCACCCCGCAGCGCTCGCTGAGCTCAAGAAGCTGTGGTCGACCACCATGGAGGACGGGCTGTCTCTGGTCTGCGTGACTGATGACGCTGACCAGACGATGGTGGCAGTCAACGTGTTAACTGTTGCTAAGGAGGAAGACAAAGACGAACCGTTTCAAGTAAGTGCATGTGATTTAAATATTTGAAAAAAAATAACAATTTTTATGATAACTTTAGTTTCAACCCTTACCTTTTAAAAGCTTTTATTTAACTTGCAAAGTATGTACGTATGTTCTAGGTCTACTGTTCGCAGAACTACTAGTTTTAAAAGAACCAAAATTTTCATCTTTTCCACAGACAGAAGACCCAGTCTGGGCGGCGCTGTTCGGCGCAGTAGACCTGGTCTCCAAAGGAGCAGATATCTTCAAGAAGTACTCAGTTGACCGATACCTGACCGCTTACGGTCTCGTGGTGGATCCGGCGTGGCGCGGCCTGAACATTGGACGACATGTGCTGGAAGCCAGGTGGGGTCTTTCGTTTTCTCTTCAGTAGACCGAAAAAAAAATGTCAAGATACCTTTTTTTGGACCTGTTCTTTTAATCAGTCTTTTCATCATAGTCAAGATATAAGAGCGATAGTTTTATAGGTGGACTAATTTTACGGCTTGGCAAATGGTCTTTTAGATTCCGTTTTTGGGTTCCATATCAAAATGGTAAAAAGGAACCCTTATGGCGTGAGTTCGGTGTTTGTCTGCCTGTTTATGCGTCTGTATGTCAGCCAATTATTTTAGATACTTTCAATAACTTTTCAGTACTATTTTTGCCACTTTTTCGTCCCGGTAGGACATAGTGAACACAAACCCTCGACCCATTTTGTATATAAGTACATAAAAAATGTATTCATGGACTATTCGTCTACAAAAATTCAAAAAGATCGGATAAACAAGAAGTAGGTACTCAGTTATCGTCAAACAAAAATATAAGTATTTCGCCACGCAAAAAAGTATCTCTGAACATATTATGATAAAATAAAGTAACTCAATTCATTGCACAAAACGATATCGGTCGGAATTGGTAACATGGAAGTTGCGAAGCCTCTACGTTTACGTAGACTTTTCGTAGCAGGGTCTACGTAAACGTAGATGCATACGCTAACTTTCGGATTATAGTTAGTAAACCAAAAGTAGCGAAAAATAATTAAAAACAAACAAACAAGTCCAGTAGGCTTATTTAACCCATTATAACCTAGAGGTGCCGTTTGGCACCCAATTCAAGGTGTTCATATATTCGCGCCATAAGCGCCTCACGTATAGTGAAGTCCGGCGATGGGCTATCTATGCGGTACTAGAGAAAGATAGCTATCACTTTCTGTACATTGTTTTAACTGGCGAACTTGTTGAGACCGGCACAAGAGTCACAAAGTCAGTATTATGAAATTATTGCAGAAAATGGATTTCAAGTTCAAGTAAGTGGGTCATAATTTACATATTTCGTGAAATCTATCACTGAGATGCATTTTGTTTTATTCTTATATCCTCGTGTGACTAAATTATATTGTAATATAATTTAGTTTTGTTTGCGTGTTTGTTTTATCGTACTTCAAAATGTACGGGTGCCGTATGGCACCTCTAGGCCGATATGTAGTCTATTCCAACAACGTGTGCAATGTTTATTTTTGGTTTCTGCGTAGGTTAACAGTGTTTTTTTGTCTTGATAGGGGTTGTACACTCCATGAGGCACTAGCCCTGCTAGAAGAACATGAGGAAATTGAGCCACGGTAGCTATAGGTACATTGAACCTCCAGAACCTGCAATCGACTCTGATCAACATTCGGGCGACGAAGAAGGGGGTAGTTTTGTAAATAACCTGACAAGTCGGCAACTCAATGCTGCGGATGTGAAGTGGTATTAGCGTCTACGTCTCTGTCACCACGTCAATCACGCTCCACTAGTCGCAGAAATGCACGGGTGGTACCAGATATACAACCTGAAGTCGGATCATCTCGTACTGTACTGTTATATAAATTCATAAAATAAATGCTGTTTTTATTTATTAATTCGTACATTACATAAAATCATCATCATTTTAGAAATAAACGGTAAAAATAGTTAGCTAATAAAAAGTTAATACATATCTAATAGAGAGATGGAAAGCTTACGTATTGGCCTAGCGGTGCCATATGGCACCCATTGTTTTTTCCAAAAGTAAAAAAAAATTAAAACTTTTAATTATTAAAAATAGCTCAGGGAGCCATAAGAAACAATATATATAAAAATTGTCAATATCTAAGCCTATAAAATAATTCAGGTCATAATGGGTTAACTATCCGAAATTCGAATGTATTCGACGATTATCTTCAAAAGGTCTTCCGCCTTCGGAAAGAATTCGAAAACGGGAATTTTTCGCGATTCATACCGTCGGAACGTGGTCCGATCGGAAAGATTTGACATATTATATATTCATTATTTATCGCATTTTGTCTCAAGCAAAACAAAGCATTCGAATTTCGGATAGCTGAATCAGCCTGCAGAACAACAAAATTAACATAAACAAGAACATTATTTTTACAAAACAAAAAACAAAAACCGACTTCAAAAGACCGACTATTGAGTTATTCATCTATTTGTCGCGCACGTACTTAATGCAAATTTAAGACTTATATGGTTTTCTCATGGATACCATTATCAGAACTGGACTTAATTGAAATGGGACCAAATGGGAAGCGCCAGCTTTCTAATAAAAAAAGAATCATCAAAATCGATTCACCCAGTCAAAAGTTATGAGGTAACAAAAAAAAGGTAAAAAAGTTATGAGGTAACATAAAAAAAAAAAAACATACAGTCGAATTGATAACCTCCTCCTTTTTTGAAGTCGCTTAAAAAGTAAAAGCAAATTAAAACAAATAAATATGTATGTCAAGTTTGAATATAAATTAATACTATACAAGAGTAGGTACTCGTAGATATCTAGACTCTAAGTATATTTCTATCTTAACCTATTTTCAATTACTCGGAACACAATAAGTCCGACCGCGAGATGATGGGATACCGAGAATTCTTTGACGATAATGGAATATTTATCGGGAAACGCTACGAGACGTCGGGAATGTCGGGAAAGTGAGGAATGTCGGGAAAGTAGGGACGTTGGAAAGGGGAATGTGGGCGAGATCGTGTCTCATCGACTGGAATTAAAACGCTTCGAGACTGAATTATTTGATAAACGAACTTTGAATTGTCTTCGCAGATCTTTGTAGATCTTCGCAGACATTCTTTTGAGGGTTAAACTACAATTAGGTAACAGTAGATTTTTTTTTTTGGTTTTAGGGTTGGTCTTATAGTGAAAGTGTGTTCTTAATGATGAATACTATGAGCCCCTTTCGGCTTAGCATACCCTATCCTTATAACCCGATTATATAGTATAGTATAGTTAAAGATAAAACTTCTGGAGTTTTCAGTTATACCATTATACTACGGACAATATGAGGACTTTAATCATTTATCATAAAAAATCAGACGTAGCTTTAAATAAAATCATTAAATGTGACTAAAACTATTAAATACAATCAGAATACTAAGCGATTCAGTAAAACGTAAATTGCTTCGTATTATAAAAACAAAAAACTATATCTATATAGTAAAATTTACTAAATGAAACAATCACCAAAAAAACCTTAAAAACAAAACAAATCAAAAATTTCTCTGGTTCGTTTTATCAAGCTTGTGACGCTGCTTGCAATCAACTTTGACCGGTTTCTTTTCTACGAACTCATTCCTTGTTATATGCAAAATCGGCTGCGCATAACCAAAGTCCATTTCACAGTAGTATTTATGCTTGTTTCTGTCTGCTGGGTTTGGGTAATACGCTGCATACAGAACATCATCAACTTCATACAGCCTTATGTCTATCGTATGCTGAAAAAGTACCCCTGACATCAGCATTCTCTCTATCACTCGACATGTTATATCCCCAATTTGATTCCCCCAGATGTTAAAAAACCTCATGAAATAACCTTTCTTCATCGAATTCAACAGGTCTAACAAACCTCTGTCTGATATTTTGTTATGTCCTATGTCTAAAGCGCGAATTTTTGAGAAAGGCATGCCGAAACTCAGTGCTCGTGCTCCGTTATTCTTAATCCCGTTCCCTGCTATGTTTAGTAGTATTATTGAAGGGTTTTCTGATAGATATGATCCGAGTAACTCTGCCCCATAGTCACCAATCTTATTGTAACCCAAATCTAAATAAAGTAGAGTGGAATTTCTACGCAAACCTCTTACGAAGTACTCCATATCGTCGTATCCGTGGAAGACAGCCACAGTTGCAAAACCCTAGGTTTCCAGGAGGCGGTTTTTTCTGATTATCTCGGAAATTTCTTAGACAACGTATGTTTTTTAGTATTCTAAACAATTCCTTGACACAACAGGCAGTGAATCATATTTTTTTTTAATTTTTGACGATAGTATTTGTACGTGTTTTGTCCCTTAATACCTTACTCCACGGAATTTTCTCAAGATCACGTCGGCTTAACCGCCATGAGGGCTTTTTTCCGAGTGAGAAATGAGAAACGCGGTGAATTTAAGAGACATTGCGCCTTTATTCCACGTAAAAAGCTGGGTGGTGGCCTTCTTACGACAAAAATATTAGAATTTGCGGTTTAATTTTTAGTGTTCGTGTACAAGAGATGAAAAACAATGTTGTTTTAACCGACTTCCAAAAAAAGGAGGAGGTTCTCAATTCGGATGTTTGTATTTTTTTTTTTGTTAATGGTTGGATGTTAGATATTATAACTGTGCGCGACTTTTTTTATTTTGACCTGACCGCGAGCGCGTCACGCTTGTAATCTCCTGATGAAGATCACCGAATATGATCAAAACTAGTCGTTATAAACGACTTAATTTGACGTTAGTAATCCCGTGTTAATTATATCAGAATATATTTTAATCTTTAAATATAAATAACAAGTCCTGACTGACTGACTGACAGACGACTTAAAGCCAAACCACAGGTCGTAGAAATTTAAATTTGGAGGGTGTATTTGTTTTGATGAGCAAAGGTGTGTACTAAGAAAGGATTTTTTGAAATTCAACCCCTGAAGGTGTGGAATAGGCTGTAAAAGTGTATATGGAGAAGCTTGTTTTGTTTTTTGATGCCACGAATTTAAAAATTTTACAATATGACTTAAGAAAATATTGATCACGTATTTCACCATTTTCTGGAAATCAACCCCTATGAGGGTGAAATGGCGTGATAAATATGGCAAGAAGAGAAAATTTGTTTTGATGCTATGTCAATGAAACTTTACACAGATGTACTAAATTTATAATAGAATCCCAAAATTTTCGAAAAGTCTCTCGAGCTGGAATTGTTAATTATCTCGAAAATTCAAAACGCTTTTACCAAAGCGCCAAGACTAAAAATACTCCAAAACCTTAAACTTTTTTGGGGAAATTGAAACAACAAACAACACAAAATAAAACAAACAAACTTTGAGGGTCTATATTCCCGAAACTATTGAAGGTAGTGTATTTGACCAAATGTTATAGGGGTTTGCGAGAGCTACTAAATGGTGGCGACGAAAATCCAAGATAACAAATTCAAAATGGTCCGAGGGGGCTGATTTATTGTATCTGGGGGTTTTAAAGGTCCCTAATTCCATTATGACGCTTTTGACATACTCTCAAAAAAGGAGGGTTAAGTAAATTTAACCCCAAAAAAATAAACGGTTTTTAAAGTGTAGTGTCCACGTGGTCGAAGCTAGTTTTCAATAAAGTAGCGTTGACTGACCGCGAGATGATTTATTTTTTACCCAACTGCAACGAAGCTAAAAAAGAGGGATATGTATGTATTTATGTGTGTATGTACGCATGTATATTGATTGTGGATGTATAAAGTAGCTCTTTGTTATGACCGAATAGTGGTACTAGACTCACACAAACAAATAAGACGCGCGACGGGTTCTAAATACTTCAATAAGAGATTTATGTCAGAATCTCCTGAAGAAGCAGGGGCTAGAAGTGCAACAATCGAAAGAAACACAAAACTACTACCAAAAAGAATAAATAAGACGCAAGACATACAGGTTCCTTAAGACCTTGACTGCTTAGCCCCCAAGCAACTGCTAGCCAAGAAAAAACCAAAAGGCTCTTCCAAAAGACTCTTTCAAATCGCTTAGTCACCGTAGAGGAGTAAGCCAGCACCCGCTAAACCAGACCGGAAGACTCAGGCTTTTCATAATGCAAACACTCTAATCGTAGACAGTAAGATCACCAAACTAAGTTTTTCTATAAAATCTATAAATTGGGACATCCTTTTTTTTTTTTTTTTTTTTTTTTTTTGTGACCCAGGGAAAATCCTTTATGGATACCACGCCCGCCCCGGGGAGGGCAGGGTGGTTATGTGGGAGTCTCCGCCTTAGTGGCGGCATACCCACTAAAAACCCTGGGAAGTTCCTCCAGGCAATGGACGGAGCCGCGGGCCCATTAAATCACCGCAGCCCCGCCCAGCCTATGTCCGCCGTGAGGCAGACCCACCTCGGGTAGGGGGTAGCCACCCCCTCCCACTTCGTGGCGACGCGTCGGAACATCAGACGCGTCGACCACCCTGGAGGGCCCAATGCGAAGCAGCGGGTGTCCCCGCACCCGCCACTCCAGGCCCTCCTAGCGGAGACGGAGTGCGAGCCTTACTGGCCCCTCTGGCCTGACTCGCCCCCGTGTCCGCTCTTCTTTCTGCGGAGCGGGTGAGAGAAAGGGTCCCTCTCTCTCTCCCGCTCTCTCCCTCTCGGGGACTCGACCGCCGCTACCCGGACTGTCCAGGACGCCGGCCGAGTCTACCCCTCTGGAGGGCACAATGTGCCCCCCGTCATCGTCCGCAGACGACCCCGAGCCCTACCACGTTCCCTCTCCACGGAGAGGTATACGGGAGGGCTCCTAGGCCCAGACCGCCGCTTCCCGGAATGTCCAGGGCGCCGGCCCGAGCCTCCACCTTTAGGGTTCCTCTTAGTTTCACCGGGCAAGGCGGCCCGGCTACTTATCCCCCCCGCCACGGAAAGGCGGGAACCCAATTCGGAGGGGAAAATTGGGACATCCTAGGGATATGCGAAACTAGAAGACCACAGACATAAAAAAAAACCATAGAAGAATATTATACTCGGACTTTATTCTATTCCGCACACCTGGAACAAAGTGAACAAACGGAAGAAACGAGGTTGGGTTCTTAAGGACAAAACCTCTGAAACACAATATTTTAAAATTTAAAATCGTGTTGGATAAATCTACAACTCTGGAAATAAAGACATCCAACGAAAATATTAGATAATTTGTACTGGGATATTAAAGCCTCCGAAGACAAAATAGTTAACGAAATTTTAAAATCATTATGAATGCTGTTGATAAAGCCACTACAACAACTATTTAACATAGTTATTGAAATAAAAACAACGTCAGCACAGTGGTCGAAGTCTATTATTATACTTGTACATAAAAAGGAGGCCAATGTGACATTAGAAACTATAAACCAATCAGCCTAATGACAAACTTGTATAAAATATTCTCAATGTTTTTACTCAACCGGTTGACAATAACTCTCGACGAAAACCAACCGAGAGAGCAGGCAGGTTTTCGAAATGTTTTCAACAATGAACCACATATAGGTAGTCTTTCAATTGATTAAAAATTCAATGAAAACGGGAAACCGCTATTTATGTGCTTTTTATAGACTACACAAAAGCATTCGATTCTGTAGACCACAACATGATCTGGACTGCACTAAAATAACAAAGCACTGACCAGCCAAAAGCCCTACATTAACGTGATCTGCAACATAATTATACTCTAAAGGCATAGCCAGAATGTGATTAGAGCGGGAAAGCATGGAGTTCCCAATGGAAAAATGAGATAGGCAAGGCGACCCTATTTCATCAAAAACCTTCTCGGCTGTGAGCGTGATAGAGCGTGTTTCCAGAAGTCTGAAATGGGAAAACAAAAAAGCGAAGATAGATGAATATTTCCTGAGCCACTTACGATTTGCTGAATGTGGTATTTGCTGAAAATGCATTAGACTTGGAATCCATGGTTAGCAAACTAGTAATAGAGAGCAAGAAGGTTGGTCTAGAAATAAATGCAACAAAAATAAAGGTTACCTTACTAATCGTGAGTCTCATGTCATTGAAGGTGTAAAAATTGAGTATGAGAACATCTATGTTATCTCGGACATTAAATTTGGTTTCTTTTAATGATTGTACAGAAAAAGAGGTACACATAAGAATTTCATCAAACTGGAAAAATCATGAAATAAAGACATAAAGAAATGCTTAACATATGGGTGTCAAACATAGTATTTGAGTTAAATGGATGAAGAAAAAGTTCTACAAGAGAAAAATGCAGAAAAGTTTATCAGATATAAAAAAAAACAGACAGATTAAATATAACTTGTAAGAAACAAAATCAAAGTACCTGATGTATGTTAAGATGTAAGACAACAACGATAACACTACTTAAATATGTGGTCTGTGATAATGGGCAGGCTACATACCTAATTATGTAGGATGGAAAGCAACAGATGGACAAAAATAGTTACGGAATGTATTTCAAGAGATAAAAAAAGAAACCAGGGAAAGCAAAAGAACAGATGGAGAGACATATATTATTTATGGAACAATACTGACCAGACGAGGAAGACGAGAGAGAGAGAGAGAAGAGTGGAGAGTTTTAGGGGAGGCCTACACCGCAGAGGCCACTTCTATGATACAAACTAATTAAAATTATATGTTATGTAGTATTTATAAGGTAGAAGAAATATAGACTTATTTATTTAATTTATTGTCTTTTTTTATATATAAATGTAGGTATACAAAGATGTTTATTTTTGTTTAGTCCTTTAGCGTTGATTCTGACTGGCGCGTGACTTGTAATGTAACATATTTTAAAAATTGTAGTTCATGTACACCCAGTTCCCAATAGCATTAGAAAACAAGTTTTTCTTCGATTTTATCTACTGTGAGTAGCATTGTTTTTAGCCATTAAGTTATTGCACAAATAAAGAATGAAGTTCAAAATATAGAATATTTGAATTTTATTCACCCTCCCGTGACATATTAACCAATTTCCTGGAACGTTTAATTACTCAAACGCGCCCGCACGCCCGGTAAATCCGTCAAGTAATGGCACAGATGCGCTTACGACCCTGTCGGCCGACTCCCCAAGCAACTTTTACCGTCGAACACGGCCGCGCAGGCGAGTGTGGCCGTAATTGCCGGATAAATTTGGACGCAGTGGTGTTAGTGGCTGTATTCTACGGAGTATTTTGGAGCGTGGCTTTTTGTCAAAATTTTAAATCGTGTTTTTTTATATCAAATACAGGATTTTCCGATTTTCTGAAAATGTGAGTAGATGCGTATGTATTTAAGGATTCCAAAAATGCAATAAAAGAAAAAAGCCACAACCGCCAGTGTGGCAGTCTTCCACGGATAGGGCGATATCGTGGCCGATGAACTCGTTCTTCTGCAAATGTAATTCGATGATATTCGAATTCCGTTCGAGTAGATATTCGATGTGATATGCTAGCCATTTAGATTCGTAGGAATATCGATTGAACAGCGGGATTATTCGACTGAAATCGAATACTCTTACTGTGGTGTTTGCTCCGTGCTCGAGTCTTAGAGCTGTGACGATATGAGCGACGCTTGTCAAAGTCTGGCCAGTCTCTCCAATATCAACAAATTCAACAGTACAATTATTTCTCAGAAACGCAGCGAAATATTCGCCCCCTTTCGTACCGAAGTCAATCCCGTTCAACCTTAGATACTTCAATCGAACAAACTTCGCGTATCTCGCCAGATTTAGTATCGATTTTTCAGTTAAGTTATTATTCATTATGTTGAGATTGATCACGCCAGATCTACCTTTGACGAGAAGCTTTTTTAGTAGCTTGAAAAAGCCAACGTCAGTGATATTGTTATAGCTTAAATCGATCATTGTGATACGCCTTGGCAAAGCTCGAGCATAAAGATAAATGGCTCTGATATCCGAGTTGAGGATTCTTCTAGAATATCGGCTGTAAATGTCGTTTCCTCGTAGAACGAGGAAGCCGCTGCCATCAGAGTTCCTTTCAGTAAACAGGTTCAGGCGTACAGAATTTAGCTCTGTGAGTTTCAAAGGTATTGGTTTGCCGGTGATCTTTTTTAGGATAGATTTGGTGTCGCAGATACATTTTCGAGGGCTCGTCCTTCTTGCATATTTGGTGACCATGGCTGAATGAACACTGTAAAAATAATGTAAATAGATTCTGTAAAAAAAATAAATTGATCGGAGACTGAGATTGGCTCGAGATTGGAGACGTCGGAGATCGGGGAGTTATTGACAATTGTTAATGTCATTTTTGACACTCATTTTTCGAAGTATTTATCAATGAGGTTTTAGCCCACAAATAATACATGCCTTTTTAAATGTTAGTTGATCTTAATATACTTAGACTAAAATAAAATAAATGGACGGGCCTAAAAGAAGCGCACTATTGAAGACTGTTTGTACAAGCGTATTACGCTGGAGACGTCTGTCTCGCTCTCACTCCTTCCCAGCACCTCGGAAGTGTAACACGACTGTGGAGCTACAATCACGACCTTCCATCGAACAAATAATGCCTTCGTGCTCATTCCCATTATGCAAAAACACTTCGAGAACCAAAAATAAAAGTTGTGGAGTCACATTTCATAAGTAAGTACATATTTGTTCATCGTATTTCATCTTAATTACGTGTAAAATTGTCAAAATACAATCGTTACTTAGTTTCCATTTCCATTTTGTTGTTGTTTTTTTACCGTTGAGGGACAGAAATATAGGCTTGTGCTTAGTGCAACAAGGATGACCTCTCTTTGTTCGGAAGTATTCGGCTTACGCCGCGCCGGCGACCGACCTACCCAAGCAGCGGGTACAAGGACCGTCAGCAAACTAATTATCTGATTACAAATTATTAATTTTTTTAAATTGTTTTTAATGAAACCATTCTATCAGTATTTTCTTATGACGTTGTCACGTTCAACTATTGTCAGTAAACCGACTTTACAGACAACCGATTTTTTTTCTTCTTCTTCTTAACAGAAAAAAATACGCTTAGTGGTATACAAAGTCTGAAATATTTTTTTTTCTCATAGTTATCTTTTATTTACTTACTGTAGATTTCCAAGTGATGTTGCCATCCATAAAATATGGCAAAATAAAATACGGGCTGCGAGACTGGAGCAAGACTGGATTGCAAAGAACTACAGATATGTGTGCTCCGATCACTTTTCGTCTGACGAAATATATAGGTACAACTAAAGCTAAATGCTAAACCTTTCCGGCTTAGCATACCCTTTATGAATAAACCTATATAGTAAGTGTGAGCTTCTAAAGGCGGGTGTATACACCTTTTAAAACTATTAATTCTGATACCCCAATCGATGGGCTTAGTGACATTTTTTTGGAAACCGTAATCCAATAATTTTACGTGAGTAATTGCCGTGTTAATTTAACTCATATTCCTTTGTTTGTCATGCAATAGTATCTTTTATTTTAAACTAGCTGCGCCCCGCGGTTTCACCCGCTGTCCTGCAAGAATAGCGGAAAGCCGTTCAATTTTCTGGGGTAAAAAGTAATCTACATATTACCTAGGGCTTAAGCTACCTTCATACCAAATTTCGTCAAAATCTGTTTAGCTGTTAAATTGTCATCCATACGTCCATTACATAGCTGTCATTTGCGCAAAGAGTATAATAAGTCGTTTTGTTATTCCAAGTCTGATTCTTTTTTGTTATACCTCGTTTTATAGTGACTGATGTTTTATGTCAATTCACACTTGAATGCTATCGAATTTATTTAACAGAAATAAATAGTATAATAGGCTGGGGCGGATCTTGAATTTGTGGGGCCCTGGGCTAATACTGTTTAGGGGCCCTACCTAATTACTCAACTAATTGCCATTTTGACAAGAAACTGTTTTCTGTAGTGATGTAGGTATATGTAATATATGTTACATATGTTGAAAGTCAACTTTGACTCGATCTAAAAAAAAAACTAAATTATCCATGAAATTCAAACACTTCTAAAAACATCTCTTGTTATCCCTTATTACAAAAGTATCCAACACGAGTACAAAACTTTATCGCTTTGTGAAAAAAAATTAATGTTTGGGAAAATGAAACAAAAACAATAATGCAAAAAAATAATCAGTTTTGTTCAAAAACAGCTCCTCTATTCGCAATGCATGCCCGTCATCTTCGTCGGATTTTTACAGTCGTAGTTTTTAATTTCATCTCTTCTTTCATCTTCGCAAAAGCGGCATTGATTCGCTCAATAAGTTGCTCTTTGGTGCTTATTTGAACTTCGTACACTAATTCTTTAGCACGTCCCCAGACAAAGAAATCAAGTGGTTTAAGGTCTGGGGAACGTGCGGGCTTTCGATGAGGCCACGTCTTCCGATCCACGTGTTGGGGAACACATTGTCCAGGTACTCGCGTACAGACGCCGAGTAGTGCGCCGATAATCTGGCAAATAATGGGATATTTTCGGTTAACGTTTAATAACCATTATTTGCTAGATTATCTTAACGGGGATAACTACATGGAGTTTGGAACTGGTTTGCGACTGGCCGATATACGAGTAAGAACGCCCCATGATTTTCCAGCAAGACGGCTGCCCAGCGCACTACTCGACGTCTGTACGCGAGTACCTGGACAATGTGTTCCCCAACACGTGGATCGGAAGACGTGGCCTCATCGAAAGCCCGCACGTTCCCCAGACCTTAAACCACTTGATTTCTTTGTCTGGGGACGTGCCAAAGAATTAGTGTACGAAGTTCAAATAAGCACCAAAGAGCAACTTATTGAGCGAATCAATGCCGCTTTTGCGAAGATGAAAGAAGAGATGAAATTAAAAACTACGACTGTAAAAATCCGACGAAGATGACGGGCATGCATTGCGAATAGAGGAGCTGTTTTTGAACAAAACTGATTATTTTTTGTAGTATTATTTTTGTTTCATTTTCCCAAACATCATTTTTTTTTCACAAAGCGATAGAGTTTTGTACTCATGTAGGATACTTTTGTAATAAGGGATAACAATATTGATAGATTGATAGTATTTGATAGATGCGCACACGGGTTGATTGATCGCAGTGTTGCCAACCTTATGATCGGATTTTTTTTAATTCTAGATAATTTTTATTATTGACAATATCGTCTATTGGTTTCAGTTCGGTTGGGGGCCCTCTGTATTCGCGGGGCCCTGGGCTGCAGCCCAAAAAGCCTTTAAGTAGATCCGCCCCTGATAATAGGAATAAATAGTATCCTATGTGCGTTTCCTGGCTCTAAGCTACCTCCTCACCAATTTTCAGCCATATCGGTAAAGCCGTTCTTGAGTTATAAGTAGTGTAACATTTTTTTTTTTTTTTAATTAATTTCTGTATTTGCGATCGGTCGTCAGACCATAAGCAAATTTGTGATGGGTTGATGATGACTTTTCTGGTGGGGTGGCCAGCGCCGCCCCTACCAATCAAATGAGGTGGTCCCTTCTAAGTCTCTTGACCACTGCAGACTGGTCCAACAAATCTGCTACAAGTGGATTTTGGTGTAGGGATAGCCGCTTGATGTATTGTTTCCTGTATAGCTCGATTTCAGATGTAACTGTAGGCACGTTAAGATATTCATGAATTTCATCATTTCTTGTGAACCAGGGAGCGTGGACTATTGCCCTCAAGATGTAATTTTGTACTCGTTGCAGACAGAGTATGTTACTTTTACTTGCAACACCCCTTAGCTGGATGCCGTAGGTCCAAACTGGTTTTAACACCGAGTTGTAGATAAGAAGCTTGTTGTCTACCGACAGTACCGAGTTTCTTCCCATGAGCCAGTACATGTTGCGGAACTGATGGTTGACTTGGTCTCTCTTTTGTTTTATATGATATTTCCATGTGAGGCGCCTATCAAGGTGGAAGCCAAGGTATTTCACACAGTCTGAGTGTGGTAAAATGTCGTCGCCAAGTCTAACAGGAGGACAGTTTTCTCTCCTCAGGGTGAATGTGATGTGGTGTGATTTTGTTGCACTAGCACGTATACGCCATTTGCGTAGCCATTTGTGGACTGCATCTTGTTGCACCTGGAGTTTACGGCTGGCCGTAGTTGGATTGTCATCGACGGACAGGTAGGCTATATCATCGGCATACGTTGCCACGGTGGTGTCACTGTGTACGGGTAGGTCATATGTAAATATATTATACAGCACCGGCCCAAGAACCGATCCTTGAGGTACGCCGGCTTCTATATGATGAAGGCTGGATCGGGTTTCTCCTTGTTTCACTTGGAAAGATCGATCAGAGAGGTATGATGCAACAATGGGAAACATGGAATGTGGTAGATTTTCTTTAATTTTCACTAGCAGCCCCCTGTGCCACACGCGATCAAAGGCTTGTTGCACATCGAGAAAGGCGGCTGAGCAGTAGTTTTTGCGTTCGAAGCTCTGCCTAATAGTGTGATATACTCGATGGACTTGTTCGACCGTTGAATGAGACTTGCGAAACCCAAACTGATGAGGTGGGATAACGGCACAGTTAACTAATGCTGTGTTAAGTCTGATGAGGAATATCCTTTCCCATAATTTCGAGAGTACAGGTGTTAGGCTTATTGGCCGATATGATGACGGCTCATGTTCTGGTTTTCCTGGCTTGTGAATCATCACTACTTGGGAAATTTTCCAGAGGCTCGGGAAGTGAGAGGTTCTGAAGATCGCGTTGAATAGGCATGTAAGCAGCACGATGCTCTTTCTGGTCAGATTTTTCAATACGGTCGGGGTAATCAAATCATATCCCGGTGCTTTTCCGGACTCGAGTGCCTTTATCTCTACGGCAATTTCTCTCGGTGACGTTGGAGCTATTGGAAGACTCATCTGTAGATCTTGGTTGAGGATTGCATCAATGTCAGACTCATCGGCAGAACTCTCATTTGGTGTAAAGACAGCTGCTAGATGCGTTGCGAAGACCTGTGCTTTTTCGGAATCAGTTCTGGCCCAAGAGTTCCACGATCTAATCGGAGGGTGAGATTGTTGTGGTTTGCTCAGGTTTTTTGTTGCTTTCCAAAGAGAATGCATGCCAGTTCCAGATGGGGATAGCGACTCAAGGTTTCTCTTCACCATATCATTGGCCGACTCTTTTAGGATAGTTTTTAATTCTTTTATCGCTTTATTCAGCCTTGTTCTATCCAGCGGATGTCGCGATTGGTGCCATATCCTTCTTAGACGACGCTTATCTAGGATCTTTTGTTTAATGTCGGGGGGATAAGTGGATGGGTTACTGACTTCATTTTGGACGGGTGTATTGGTCCACGCTGCAACTTGTATCAAATTTGTAATGTATCTGCAAGCTTCCTCAACCTCTTCTCGATTCTTGAGGGGGATGGAGAGATTAATATTTTCGTCGAGGTGGCTTCTAAACCCTTCCCAATCTGTTTTCCGGTTGGTGAGGGATTCGGGTATTTCTCGTACGAGTGGACTTGTGCCCAGTGTTAGAATAACTGGGGTGTGGTCTGAAGATCCATCAAGGCTAGATTCGATACCGGTGTGTAGGTAGGCTATGCCCTTCGTTATAAAGAGGTCTAAAAGGTCAGGCAACTTGTGTGGATCGGTAGGCCAGTAGGTCGGTTCACCTGTTGATAGTGGTTTTAGATGGTTATCATCGACACAGCGCTTCAATTCTCGGCCTCTAGAACTTGTACAGCGAGAACCCCAATAAGTGTGCTTACCATTCCAGTCGCCACCTGCAACAAATCTTGATCCCAATGTTTGGAAGAAATCGGAAAACATTTCAGAGGTTATCTTATGCCTGGGTGGGCAGTATACTGAGGAGAACGTGATAGATCCGGAGCGGTCTTCAACTTTTATAGACGTTGCTTGGAGGTGCGGTGTGGAAAAGGGCTCTAAGATAGAGTGTTTCAAATTAGCTCTGATGACGAAGGATGTCCCAGCGTGAGCTCTTCCGTGCGTGGTGAGGAGTTGTATAGACCTTGCAGTCTTTAACGCGGAAGTTACTTCCCGCGGTAGCATGTGATTCTGATATTAATACTATATCCAGCTTATTGGTCACTATGGTAGATTCTAGCTCATGGATGTTGGGGGCTAGACCATTGATGTTCCAGGTCGCCACTCGTAGAGTCGCCATTTAAGCTAGCTTATTAATGACTGTGGTCAACAGTCCCATCAGGGTACTGATTTGTTGAAGGAGTTGGTCTATTTTTTCATTTTGTTTCACTAAAAGTTGTTCCAGTGAGCTTTGTTGAGTTGTATTTGTGTATTCTGGCTTTGAGTTATGAGTGTTGCCTGCAGTTATGTTTGCATATGACTGTTGAGAGCGATGTTGCGGGTTCAATCGGGGTGGGTCTCTTGCTATTTTTACTGGTGCTTGTGTGGTCGTGGCTTTGGCATCACTAGGTTGTGTAACCGTTTTGCGGAGATTCAACTTTCTCAAGGCTATTTCTTTGTAAACCTGGCAACCTTTGTAGTTAGCAGGATGATCACAATAACAGAGAGCGCATTTTGCGGGCGTATTTCTGTCCTTCTTAGAACAGTCCGAGGTTTTGTGTCCTTCGCCACATTTAACGCACCTGTATGGTCTCATGCAATTGTTTTTAGAGTGTCCATATTGTTGGCATCTATGGCATTGAACTATTGTTTTACTCTTGCGTGGATCCTCAATTTTAACAACTTGGTGATGAATGAACTTAATGTCTTTGACCAGTTTATTGTTGATACCGGGTTCCAAATTGACAAAGAAAGTTGAGGTGGGTTTTTTATCTGGACCATAACGGCAGTTGATTATTTCACCTTGCACTTTATTGCCAGTATTTTCAATTTCTTGAGTAATGCTCTCATGTGGAGTGGTATGGTGAAGGTTCCTTATAACAATCCGGTAGGGTCTTGCATCTTTTCGAGTAAATGTGTGTCCAATTATCCCCTTTTCTCTTAAGAGATCGATAACTTCTTTATATCTATCTACCGTGTCTACCGTGACACGGAGGTTGTTCTTGTTTATTATTTTGTACTTGAAATTAGCGGGGCTAATCACGGTTACGAATAGTTTTGTAAGTTCATTTATATCTTCTATCCCAAAGAGCATGATTGGGGGAGGTCTGTAGGTTGGTGTAGGCTGACTATTAGTGTCTTCCGTAAGATCCACCGGAAGATCATTGAAACGATTTTGCGTGGAGATTGTGTCATGCGATGGCGATCGTTGAGATACTTTCCTTTTCTTAGCCGAGGGTACGCGCTGCCACGGCGGATGTTGTTGGTTTGTGTAAGACGCTTGCAGGTTTGTCGGATTTGAGGAGTTATCTAAAGGTTTCTCAGAGGTGGGTGAGTTCAGTGCAGGGGATGTATTTTGCGATGCAGACGACAGCTCACTAAGAGAATTGGATCTCTGTTTATTGAAGAGCCCAGGAAGGAGGGCTTGACGAGTCAATATATTTTTATTTGTTTTATTGTTTATATTGTTTGAATCCATTTTGGTTCCCACGAGTACGGGCCGAACTAAGGTAGTCACTTACAGGTAACGCCCATCCCTGTAAGAAGGCACAATACAACGATGTCAGCCTGGTCCATCGAGGTTGGTGTTCAAGACTGGAATCCCTCCAGCCACTCATCCTTTCGGCACAGTCCTCACCTTAGGATTAGGGTGATTTTTATTGAGGTTGTCTACCTCGTGGTTCGGGCAATTAAGCCGAAACCCCCAGCCTCGGGAATCGTGACCACAAGGTACCGGGTTGTTGAGGTCATTTCCTACCTTCAACTGCCAAGCTGGTTAGACTCGTTAGATCGGGTTATTTAACCGCCGCCCAGGACTCGGCGTTGCTACTCGTTTTGCACCACCCGGGGGACACGTGTAGGGTCGGCCTTAGATCAGGTGGTAATTCCTACGGACGCGAGTAACTGTCATCCCCCAAGTAGTGTAACATAACACGACTTTCTTTTATATATATAGATATACGTTCTCATTCGATCTGGATCTTACCTTGTTTACCTTTTGTTGTTTATATTTGCATTAAAATTTGTATCATAAAAAAATGTTTTTTTTATTATTTACGACTCATTTTTTCCGAAAGTGATGTAAGTATGCACCCACTTTTTAAACCATACAAATAATTATTTAGAATATAATTAATTGCTATCAGCGCTATCGGTTTTGCTAACGCTCCTCGTCCGGATTGGACGAAATGCTCAAGCGCAACCAAGCGCAACAGACAAACACAGGCTATTTCTTTCTTTCGCATGGTACTTTGTATTCGCGGTCTCTTTTTTTGTAAAAAATGTACACACATGCCTATGATTAGGTATAGATATATAGTCGAGCCGATTGTGACTTATTTCGACTGAACGCAATCAACGGTTTAGGCCCGTCCATTCATTTTATTTTAGTCTAAGTCTTAATATATATAAATCTCGTGTCACAATGTTTGTCCTCAATGGACTCCTAAACCACTTAACCGATTATAATAAAATTCGCACACCATGTGCAGTTCGATCCAACTTGAGAGATAGGATAGTTTAAATCTCAAATTATAGTCGCAATTTTAATTTATTGCAAATTATATATATACTGATAATTTTTACTATAAATTGACAAGTTAGCATCAACATACTACGGTTGCTATAGTTACACAATATGACATTTGACATAGAATTGACGCAATGGCTTTTGACAGGACAACGTCTGTCGAGTCAGCTAGTCTATCTATCTATATATATAAAAATGAAACCCGTTTTCCTTGGTCACGGCCTCACGCGTGAATGGCTGGACCGATTTCACTAATTCTTTTTTTGTTGTATTTGTTATTATTAGGAGAAGGTTCTTACGGAAAAAAATATTAAGAAAATCTCTCAGAAATATTGAAAAACCCTAAAAACAGCCCTTTTATTTTTCCCATACAAACGTTTTCTAACTAAAACGAGCTTTATTGCTATTGTATAAAGTTCATATTGAATTGCAAGCACTCACTGTTGTTTAAGCAATGTAGGTATGTTCCTAACGTCCAAGAGTCAATTTGCACTTTATTACCTCTGTACAAAGTTCAAATTCAATCATATCTATCAAAACAGTGTGCGTTTTATACTGATAATTTTTACTATAAATTGACAAGTTAGCATCAACAAACTACGGTTACTATAGTTACGCAATAGCATGAGAATAGAGGTTATAACAAAGAGTTCCTATAATTATTCTCAACACCTTTGGTCACGCCATCACGCGTGAACGACTGGACCGATTTCAATTTACTCTACGTTTATCCCAAAGTCTACCCGTGCGAAGCCGGGACGGGCCGCTAGTTGTTTTATAAAATAATTAGCAAACAAGCGACGAGGCGCCTGATAGTAAGTGGTCATTGCCTATCGCCGTATATATGGACTACAATAGGTAGACCCTGGACATCTTCAGTGCGTTGCTTGTATTATAAAATAAAGTCGACCAAAACATGTAAAACACCAGCCTCATAATTTACTTACGGCATTCGGAATAAAAAAAAGATTTTTCTTTTATCATTTTTTCTGGAAGAAATCGCTTCAGACGAAAAGACTACCCATGTAGGTAATACCGAATGTAGTTTAACTTAATCTTAGATTTACCTATACAAATATCTTTCCCATACATTGTTTTAGATCGACGACCTGTTTGGCACAGTGGTAGTATATCCGCCTTATACTAAGCAAGATGTCCCAGGCTCGATTCCCGGCCGGGCAGATGTTTGAAGGATGAATTAAAATGTCTGTTCTGGGTCTGGATGTTAGTTGTATTTGTCGTTGTGTGTTTTCCATGGCATCCCCGACATAGGGTATCCTATAGTGGGGACTGGGGAGCTTTACGAGTGTGACATGTTTAGTTAATAATTATATTTATTTATTAGTTTCTATAGCGTTTGCGACCAAAGATTGCAACTTGGCTGGGGTACAGCTCAGAGTTTAAAGTAGGTACTAAATTCTTATTTTATTTTCTTTAATTTTCAGGATCCCCCTCTGTAAAGCGCTAGGCGTGAAGGTGACAGCTACCGTGTTTACTGCAGGCGCTTCCCAGGCCGTCGCGAAGAAGGCAGGGTTTGAAGACCTGTTCGAGATATCCTACGAAGACCTGGCGAAGAAAGGATTCATGTTTCCAGGAGTTGAAGCGGACACCAAGTCGTCGAAGCTTATGGCTTTATTTATTGAATAAATAAAGATTAAACGGTCGTCTCTAAAACGCCGAAGATCGTCTACAGGCAGCACAGCTTGAGATATTTGAACCAAACTTCTGTTCTACGACCTATGAAAATTTACAAAAACAAATTTGCTGTGCCATACAAAAAGTTGATTTTGGACAAAGTGTATGGAATAGCTGATATTTTTTTCATGAATTTTTGAAAGCCGCAGAAAGTAAATTACTTGAATCAATGTATTAGTTAGTTACATATACCCATATAAAAAATTGGTTGCCTGTAAAGTCGGTATACGGGCGAAAGTTTTACGTGACAACGACTTTGAGTGGTAAAATAACTGTGCTCGAGTGGAAAGGACGCGTGCCTTTCACTTTTTATGTCTGTCTTTCTCGCTCTTAGGCGGGCTAACCATGCCCGAGTGGAAGGGACGCGTGCCTCTCACTCGCTCTCATTGTGAGCGCATAACGTGAGCGGAGCGTAACGCAGTTTCTTGAAGTGTCACCCGGCAAACCAATTTATAAGACGTTGTCACGTCAAAATGGTAAGCTAAACCGAAAAGGGCTCACAGTGATGAGAAATAACACTTTTATTATACCTTACACAATTAAAAACATTCCTTTTTTAGGCAGTCGGGTGAATATGATCTATTATTGCGTTTAAGTAGTCTGTGATATTGTTGTACTTGGTTTTTGTGATATTTTTGTGATGTCTTGTTAAGTTTATGTAATAGTTTTGTTAAGTGATAAGTCTTTACAGTACCTACCTATTGTAGTATAGGTTGTTAAGTTTAAAGAATTTTAATGAAATTAAAGTTAAATATTTTTACTACTTTGACCAGCTTGATCTCAGTTTAATGCATTTAGCCTAAAAAATTAATAGCTTTTATAAAAAAAATATTTATTTGGAAAATTGTGCCATTTAGGTAAATCTTAGATAAAATTAAAGCATTTTCCTAAATGCATGGGTAATTATATTTATGTACTCGTAGGTATGTATACTACATATTTGAATATTAACTATCTGACTTGAATGTACCTACCCAGATACCTACTATTGATATTAATGTATTATTAAATTGTGTTACGACAAAGGAAATGTGTTTCAATTATTTTCACTGTAATGAAACTTAATTAATAGTAAAAAAAAAATAAAAAAAGAGTTCCAAAGTAAAACTTTTCTCTGCTTAGGGTGGAGTTCACCAACGATATAATCAGCCGTTTATTAATTTTAACCGTGGGCGTGGTTCAAGTAGTTTTTAGTGTTCACCACGAAATAATGGGTTAGGCCACCAGGATCCCCTGACCTGATCCCCCAGGGGATCCCAGTGAACTCATTAACCCACGTTTAAATCCCATAACCGCCGGATCATGTTAACCGAGCTCGAGAAGGTCGTCTAACCCTCGTTTACATCCCTTTCGTTGACGTTTTGCTAGATGTGTCAAAATAAAACAGTTTTGAGAAAGGAAAAAAGAACTTTTTGTTGTTTTGTCTATGAAAAAGTATGGAGTCAGTGTTTAATGTAATGATAGATAATTATTACGAACATTATCTTGATCTTCTTGAGAATTTTGACGAAGTCGAAGTTATAACGAAAAGACCACGAGTTTATCAAGAGCGCCGTAATTATTACGAAGAATATGATGGAGAATCTTTCAAAACTAGATTTCGTTTAACTAAAACGTCTGCATTTGAAATACTTGAAATGATTGAACATAAATTGGAGTTTCCCAGTTGTAGTATATTAAACCATTTCAGCGTAAATTATGGCTTTATTCGTTAAAAATTCGACAAGCATAGAAATTATGAAAGACAGGTGATAATGACATTTTCATCTATGGTCATAATGAGGTTGCATATCACCACATTCTCCCGAGGTTATGAAGTAACGTAGTCTTGCAAATAAGATGGCGGGCGTCGCTCTCTTGCTGAGCGACGAGGGCCTGGGCTTTGCGTGCTAGTAGGATCTAGAGCACTACTGGCTGGCTCTATAGGAACTTGGGTATCTGATTCATTAGACTCTGCAGAAATCCAACTTGAATCCGATTCCGTTCCGCGATCTTCACTATCAGAGGAAGAGGAAGCATCTCCTGTAGGTGCTAAGTGGCGTATTGACACAACCACCTCTCGTCCATTCTGGAGCCTGACGTGAGAATGCAGAGGGTTGACTTCGACTAGCTCTACTTCTTCGACCATTGGATCATATTTGCTTTTTCTTACATTATTCTTCATTAAAGCTCTCTGCGCCTCTGTAAGCCAAGTCGGCATTGAGTGTCCGTTCGATGATCTGCGAGGGTGTGTAAACATACGCTCGTGAGGTGTACATCCTGTGGCAGTGCACAATAAAGATCTGATGGAGTGAAGCGATTGTTCTAAGACAGATTCCCAGCGGCTAATTGGCAAATTTAATGATTTTAATGAGAGTTGTACTGTTTTCCATATAATGCCATTGTACCGCTCAGTTTGGCCATTTCCTTGGGGATTATATGGCGTGGTGTAGCTAGTAGCTATGCCAATCCCATGGAGAAAATTCTTCAGGTCAGCTGATACAAATGCGGTTCCTCTGTCGGAGTGTACGTATGTTGGTATACCAAATACTGCGAATAAATCTGACAACTTCTTTTTAACAGTCTCTGAACTTAAGTCAGAGCATGGGAACGCAAAAGGAAATCTGGAAAATTCGTCTACTATAGTTAGCATGTAACGTTTGCTAGTATCGCATGGTAATGGACCCTTGAAGTCTATTGAGATTCTTTCAAATGGAGCAGTTGCCTTAATTAATGTTCCTTTGGTTCTAATAAATCGTGGTTTTATCTCGGCACAGACTGTGCATGATCCCGTGATTCGCCTGATGTCTTCAACTGAATATGGTAGATTTTTAGCTCTAACCCAGTGAACCATGCGTGTTATACCGGGATGACAAAGATTCTTATGAAGTTCAAAAAGATTTTCGCTTGCTGATTGTGTTGATGCTGTTATATTCGCACGTGAGAGTGCGTCTGCTACTATGTTGTCTTTACCTGGTCGATATATGATGTCGAAATCATAATTAGATAACTCCAGGCGCCATCGTTGTATCTTGTCATTTTTAATTTTGGAGTTGTGTTTTTGATCAAACATGAACGATACAGATTTCTGATCGGTAATCAGTCTGAATGTTTTACCCATAAGAAATTGTCTCCATTTCTTTATGCTTTCTACGATCGCTGCAGCTTCTTTTTCAATTGCAGGATGATTGCGTTCATGAATGCTTAATGTTCTTGAGAAAAATGCTACTGGTCTCCCTTCTTGGGTAAGAGCAGCGGCTATGGCGTGATCAGATGCGTCTGTTTCTACAGTTAACTGTATCTTGGGATTAATAACATTGATTGCAGACTTCGCAATTTCTGTTTTTAGTGATTGAAATGATTGTACAGCTTCAGACATTAGTGGGAATTTCTCGGATTTTGCTAGAAATTTTATTTTATCAGAGAATTTTGGGATCCATTTTGAATAATGAGCGAAAACACCCATAGTCCTTCGAAGTGAAGCCCGGTCATCAGGTACTGGCATATCTAAAAGAGGACGCAGACGCTCAGGATCCGGCTTGATTACATTGTTACAGATGTTATAGCCTAGAAAATTTATTTCTGTTCTTGAAAATTCGCTTTTTTGTAAGTTTAAAGTTAGATTGTAACGAGCAGCGACTTCTTGAAAGGTGCGTAGTTTTTGGTCATGATCAGCCTGATCATTTCCACATACCATGATGTCGTCTAAATAGGCATATACACCTTGTAATTGCTCTTTATTTATGATCGTATTGATTGCCCGCTGAAAGGCTGCTACTCCGTTGGTGACACCGAACGGTATGCGTCTAAATTGATATAGATTCCCGCATGCTTCAAAAGCTGTATACAGTTTTTCATCCTCTAAAATTGGGATTTGATGATACGCGCTACGTAAGTCGATTTTGCTGAATACCTTATGCTTAGCTACCTTAGAAATGAGTTCATCCATTGACGGCAGGGGGTAAGCGTCAAGTTCCGTGTACCTATTTATCGTCTGAGAGTAATCGACAACCATTCTCTTCTTATGATGTTCATTAGATGTCACGAGAACCTGCGCTCTCCATGGTGAACGACTTGGTTCAATAATTTTGTCTCGCAAAAGTTTTTGTATTTCCGTTTCGATAAACTGTGAATCTACATCAGAGTGTCTTCTTGACTTAATAGCAATTGGCTTCTCAAAAGGCAGCAAATTAGTAAAAAGGCTGACTGGTTGAATCTTTGCTTCGGAGAGAACGCATAGCTTGAGCGTTGGTTTAGAACCACCAAATCGCATTTCTAGGGCTTGGTGACTGTTTAAAATATCATGTCCAAGTATGATGTCTGAACAAAGCCCGTCCATAATCATAAGAGTAGCGTTGATATCTTGATTTAGCATCGTTATTTTCAGTGTGCATCTTCCGTTCACTTCTGTGCATAAGCTAGACGTTGCCATTGTAATCTTTTGTTTGCAGGGAGTTATTTTCAGATTACAGAGATTGACAAGGCTTCGATCAATAAAACTGGAAGTGCTGCCAGTATCGATAAGGGCTCTTGCGGTAGTTTTTCCGTTTATGAGGACTGGTACCATGGCTTTTTTTAGATCTGTTGCCGACAAGATGCAAGAAAAAGTGTGTGATGATGTAGACGCCGCATGGATGGCATGCTCATCTTCTAATGCCTCACTTGCTGCTACTCGACGACTTTTGCTAAGGCAAACTTTAGAAAAGTGACCTTTTTTCTCACAATTTGTGCAAACAGTGTTGTTAGCCGGGCATTTAGAGCGAGGGTGACGTTGATTACCGCAAAAATAGCATGTATCATATTTTGTTGCTCTCCTGGCAGCATCTGTAGTGTTATTGTTTGTAGTATAATTGACAACCGGCGTTGGTTCCTTTCGGTAATAATCATTTTGAACCTGAGCCATTTCTAGAGATCGCGCTTGTTCGTATGCCTTGTCTAGAGTGAGAGAGCTATTTTCTAAAAGTCGTTGTCGTATTGCTGATGACGATAGCCCTGCGATAAAGGCGTCTCGAACATATTCGCTCTCATTTTGTTCAGAGTTTACTGGTTTGAAATTGCAATTCTTTGATAATAGTTTGAGCGTTTGTATGTACTGATCAATCGACTCTCCAGGCTGTTGTTGTCGTTTGGTCAATTGATATCGTGAGTAAATTTCGTTTACTGGTTTGATGAATAGCGTATCTAGTTTTTGTACAGCTATGGCATATTCTTCGGAATCTTTGATGTGTTTATAAAGGAGCGGCGATAGATGATTGACCAGCAGCTGATACTTGCAGATGGAACTTACTGGTTTTCCGTTGGATTGAATAGCCTCTATGAAGTTGTCAAATGTTTTCTTCCAATGGATCCATAGTGATGATTGGTCTGAACTTGTTGTTGGATCCGCTTCGAATCTTTCGGGCTTTAAAAATTTTTCCATGATTTTTTAACGAATAAATTGTAGTATATTAAACCATTTCAGCGTAAATTATGGCTTTATTCGTTAAAAATTCGACAAGCATAGAAATTATGAAAGACAGGTGATAATGACATTTTCATCTATGGTCATAATGAGGTTGCATATCACCACACCAGTGATAGGTTAGTACCACAGTTATAAACTATAGGTAATTTCTAGATGTGTCTAAGAAGGTGAGTATGTACCTACTTACCTACAATTATATGCTTGCCATTGGTGCCTGATTGAAAGTTCAAAGTCAAATCTGATAATCTTACTTACTACTACTTACTAAAAACCAGATGATTATGTCATAGATATCAACTGTATTTTGTTAAGAAAACCTCTTGTTCTCCAGCATATAAACTTACAAATATTATTTTCTTTGCAGAAATAATTCTCTGGCACCTATAAACCAGTTACTGTTGGCTTTACGATTTTATGCAACGGGAAGTCATCAATTGACCATGGGAGATTTCTGTGGAGTGAGTCGGTCAACAGCAAATAGAGTTGTCCACCGTGTATCTGCTGCATTGGCTTCCCTAAGCCATACTTATATCAAGTTCCCACAAACTTCACCAGATATTAGAAAAACACAAATAGAGTTTTATAACATAGCCAAGTGCAAGAGCAACTGTTAAAAATAATATTATTAGAAGCAGCGCGGAGTTCGGGCAGTTCATTTAGTTGTTTGTTTCATTTTTCTAGCTTTTGACTGTCTATGATAATAGATAAATATTAAAGAAAAATTGATTTTACGAAAAACCCTTGGGTACTATGGGTACAAAACCCTAAAAAATAATTTACAAAGTGTGTGTTTTTGTAGTGTCATCTAGCGTCTAATAGTGGAACTATTTCATCTTAAAGTCGAATCAAAGGCCATCTACTGACTATTAGTTTAATAAGCTTTTAGTACTTTTAGTTAAGCTTGTAAGATGGCAGTATTTTTTTTTTCTAGTTTCAAATATACTCACGAGATGGCAGTATGAGCAAACCTTTTCGCGTATTTATTATTTTATTTTTCAGGAGTGTTACAAGTTAGATAAAGGGCTATTCTCAATAAAAAATCGACTAATCAAAACGAGAATATGAGCAATGGGTAGTAGGGTAATCATTAAAATTCGCCTGGCAACTGGCAAAGATGGCGTCATGAGTTGTAATGTCAAAAGAAAAAAATATAATCTGTCAAACGGTTGTTGACTCTTGCGTGCGGGAGTTGTTTTCGTGTGCAAGCAAATTTCGTGTGTCGCATTTTATTACAAAAAGAAAACATTTATGCAATAAAAATACGAGTAAACAATAAACAATGTCTAATAACACCAACAACTAGATTAAAAGTTCACTTTTCCTTCACCCATCATCAACATTAATTTTCAACGCATTGAACGTAGTGCAATTTTGTTTTCATTTCACATCCTGTTTTTAAAAAGATCAATTACTAAACACGCCGTTGGTTTCTTTTAACCATTTCCTGTGATTACTGTGAAAGAGTTTAAAGTATTCAATTGCTAAGTTACAATATAAACTGCAAAGTTTTGCTCAGTGGAAAAAGTGTCAATAAAGTATCAATGGATTTTGTGATTTGTGCTTCTAAAATGAAGGTTTAACCGTGGATATGGAATTTCTACTGTGGTCACTTCAGCCCGAGCATTAAAAGGTATGTTTAACCCATAAAACTATTTCGGGCGCTCCACTGCTATTTAATAAAACAATCTATTTTTGTAGGCACAGCCCCCCTGTAGTTCGTTATGAAAGACATTCTTGTGTAACAAATACTTTCAGCTTGGGTGTAATTTTTCGAAGACTTCGGCTAAAAATAATTCTAAAACTCTGACACAGCAGGTAGTAAAGACCATCCAAACATGATGGTCCACGGCTCTATGAGACACTATTAGTGTAAGGCATCTTCGCAAGAGCCAAAAGCAAAACTTAAAAGTTTGTGGCAAAATGTTGAAAAGTTGGCTCAGTGCTTACGTCATTGACCTATTTGTGGGATTTTTTGCTAGTTCTTATCCAACCTTAAATCCTCCCTCTGCTGGGATACAGGTCTACCCTCGAAGGGTGATTAGGCCGTTTTCCACCACGCTGCCAAGTGCGGGCTGGATTCACATATTCCATTGAGTTTCTTTGGACATATGCAGGTTTTCTCACAATGTTTTCCTTCACCGAAAAGCCAGTGGTATGTAAATTCATACATTAGTCCCAAAGAACTCATTGGTATGAGTCGGGGTTTGAACCCGCCACCTCAAGAATGCGAAGCTAGATAGTAGTAGTTCTGCTAGTTACGGCCTATTTAATACTTGTATTCTTTTTAGTTCAAAGGTCTAAGCTTGCGTTTGACCACCATCCCGCCTGGTGGCAAGTATTCAAGGGTCTATGATGGGACACACTGGCCTTGTTATAATGTTAAAAGGCAGCATATTCTAATCTGAATGAATCCCTACTAATATTATAAATGTGAATGTAAGTTTGTTTGTTATGCTTTCACACGAAAACTACTTAACCGATCATCATGAAACTTTGTACACATATTCTTGGAGGTATAAGAAGTAATATAGGATACTTTTTACTAAAAAAATTGACTGCAGGTAAACCGCGGGGTGCAGTTAGTATTAAATATTACCCATTTTCTAATCACCAACAAAATAATCAGACTGCATATTAAAATTATTTACATAAGTCTTTGCATCACATTAGAAAAAGATGACAGCTGTTAACGTTTTAACTGCTGAAAACATATTCCTTGTGTCTCTATTTACCGCACAGTTGTATTGAAAGCAGGCTTTACGTGCCTGGTGTGTGTAGCAATTTGCGTTGGTCAAGGAAAGCACTAGGAATGTGTTTTCAGCAGTTGAAGTGTAAAAAGTACAGTGTAATATAATTTATTCACTGGTAATACAGAATTAACATCAGTTAAGGTGCTTGATTGTCTTCAGTAAAAGTGTTTTAGTAAATCGGAACAAAGTGTTAATTACTTTTGTTAACATCGAAACTGGCTCAGTATCAGTAAAAAATTGCAGGTTTCTAAATTCGCATGTTCTGGTTTTTGTTCCTAATTAATTTGAAAATCTATGGAATAGGAGAAAGTTGTGCGCTAATTGTAGTCTATTTAATTGTTGTTTTCTAGATCAGAATATGCAAAGTTAGACTTTTCGAAATTCCTGGAAAGCCAAACGATGTCGCTTGCATTTAGGCTTCCAGTCTCCATTCCCTTCCTACTGCCTTTACAATATCATTCGACCGCGAACTTAGCGAGCCCGATGATTGCTTTCCCATCCGCGACTACCATTCTCTGACTGCTTTTTTTCACCATCTTCCCTTCTGGCCAATTTAGTATAAGAGCTGTAACTCACTGACTTTTTTAATTTTTAATTTATTTAATTGAGTGACGAGACGAGCATATCACTCGCCTGATGTTAAACGTCACGTTTGCCCATAACAGGTCTGCGCCACCCAGAATTTTGAACTCACAGAATTCAAGACCCTGCGTGGCACTGCACTGCGCTCATCACCCTGAGATATATAAGATGTTTAATCTCCCATTTGCCCTGAAATTTCACTAGAAACAATGCCCTTCCAACCGGAACACAGTAAATACTGTAACACAGTACTTACATTGTAAATACTGACGAGGCACAAAACGTACTGTCAGTCACGTCTGGAAGAGTCACGCCGAGAATGTTAACTGCGGTTATTGGGCTTAAATTGGATGTCTCTCTTATATAGCAGTTAAATCTAGAGACTAGTTACGCCCCGTGGTTTTATCCGGAACCCAAACAGTTCATTATAAAAGCTTTTATTTATTTGTATACGTAAATGATTGTTCAGGTGGAATCTTGCAACTCAATTTAGAATCACTTCCCAATGTCCGATTGAGCTAAAATTTGGTATACGTGTGTAACTTCGATGACAATGCAATAAAAGCTTGACTTATTTCCGGAATAAAATGTTGCTCTTTTGTAAACCCATGTTTATTAATATGTATAACAAACTGTGCCTTGAGGTTTCAATCGCGAAAATGATGAAGATGAAAAACAGTGATGATGATGATGATGATCAAAAGTAGCCTATGTGTTATTCCTAAACCTCGACTATTTACGTTTAAAATTTCATCAAAATTGGTTAAATAGTTACCTACCTAGATACATGGGTAACGATCAAACAGCAGCTGTTTCACAACTTTTCTCCTTCAGAAAATTTTTGAACAAATGATAAGCATAACCGCGGAGTTTAGCTAGCCAACGCACGAGTTCAAAAGTCAACTCAAAGGGATCACGCAGCCCGTTTAATGATCCAACTTTCCTTAATCTAGCCGTCCGGGTACAGTTACCGACTCATCCGTTGGTTGACCAAATGCTGGAACTAAAATATACTACGAAAAATTGGCAGGTTGTTTGGATAACACGACAGTGGCTCCGTCATCCAGCTTCACGGCTAAGTCGGTCGTTCTACGCCGCTCATTGCCCTCAATTGTTTTGTACTCAGATGGCGATTAAGGCCCTTTGTTGTAGATTAGGTAATAGTTATCGCTTTGTAGAGGTAGTTATTGTGAATGGACCGTTGTAAATTAACAACTTCTATATCTCAGGGTGACGAGCGCAGTGCTGGGCCGCGCAGGGTCTTGAATTCTGCGAGTTCAAAATTCTGGATGGCGCAGACCTGTTATGGGCAAACGTGACGTTTAACATCAGGCGAGCGATTTGCTCGTCTCGTCGCTCAAATAAATAAACAAACATAAACACTTTACTGACTTCAAGTTATCTTATTTTAATTCTGTGATAGGCTTGCGTTTGACCGCCATCTCGCCTGATGGTAAGTAACGATGCTGTCTACGATGGAACACTTATGCCCAGAAGAAATGTTCTTGGTTTCATCTAGTTTCTCTAGGTTTATCTGAGAGTTTTTCACCTTTTAGTCTACACTTGATGGCAAGATGAAGCAATAGGTACATACTCTCAAACTCACAAAAACCATAGTTACATTCGGTTCCTTCTAGACAAGCGTGCTCCATCGTAGACCGTCATAGCTTACCGTCAAGCGAAATGGCAGTCAAATCCAAGCCTAACACAATTTAAAAAAAAAGTATACCTCGGTGAAATCAATACAATAAATATCTATTCAATATTAATTGATTCAGTATTGTAAATCTTAGTGACACACAGCTGTCTAGGCCATGCCTTGCGGTTTCGAAGAAATACGAGTAGACATGCAGATCACATGATATGTAAGCGTCTGATGAAACGTCGAATCATCATTATCAATTTTGCGATCTACGCCACTGGAGCAGTTGTGCCAGAGGTCCAGAGCCTCGCTCCGGTATTGCAAGGAGCTAGGCTGGCTCGGGTGATCGCTGGCGGGGGCAACGCACAATGCAACCCTTGTGGGACCAATCGCCGCGCGTTAGTTTCGTTAAAATTAGAAAATTTGGTATAGGTAAGTCTAGTAGGTAGGTAATTCTGGGTGGTGCAGACCTGTTATGGGCAAACGTGACGTTTAACATCAGGCGAGCGATTTGCTCGTCTCGTCACTCAATTACATCAAAAAAAACGAGCGATACCGCGGGCTCAGCTAGTATTTAAAATAGGGAAAATATTTTTAGTTTATTGCCCCCTCAAAGTTAAAGCCATCCTGTCATCCCAGTCATCCCTTCCTAGAATGAAAGTCAAAGAAACTCAAAGTTAAAGACGTTCCCTGACTCACCTCTTGACTATATAAACTGGCGGGAACTCTTCCCAGAATAGGCGTGACGAAAGATTTTAAAATCCTCTTCCATAATGTGAGTACACATTTACTAATTACAAAAAAGCCTTTATTTCGGTAATAAACTTAAGTTTAACGAAGTTTGAAGCCATTTTTCACATATTTTTTCAACAGTGACCGAAAACAGCTTGCTTGTGTCATGGCGTCGATTTGACGTCACGGCATTGTGTCATGTCATTGTGTCTATGCGTGATGAGCAGCGGATGACCTGAGTTCACTGAGGCGTGACGTCATACGCTGTGATTGTTGTTTCTGACAAGATGGCCGATTGCTGTATTTTAATGTTTTAATTTATTGAAAATCTTAATAATCTGTTTTTTAAAAATAAAACTAAACATGTGTTTTAAATTTTTTTAATCTGGCTAGTCCCCTGAAAGCATTGAATCGGCGATTTTTTGATACTGTCGTCATGCCTATTCTGTCTAGTTATATCTATACTTAATTCTTCTCAAGCTTCCCCCTTGCCTGACTCACGTGTTTACGAGTAAATTCAGGTACTTGCGAGCTGTCTCGTATGAATTCTGTCGAAAAAGATAGCGAGTATTCAATTAGAGAAATGTATGCAAAATAGACTCGCCCCCCTATCGGGCGTAAATACGAGGAAGAACTGCATTTGTTCATAGATGGTTCATGCAAACAAAATGAAGACACTGTCTTCCAAGACACGGGTTTCCCACACCCAGGGCTCAGGACTCAGACACAAGACCTGTTTAGTACGCTTTTAACTTGCAATGTATAGGACCTATAATTATAAATAATAATAAATCATTTATTCAGGCAATTACAGCCACACACACTCTAAATATTACAATCAAATGAAATTAAAATTAAATTAAAAAAAAGAGTCAGATAATAATACGTACAAATATAAAAATGTACAAAAAATAAAAAACAGAATGTCAAAATAAATACACATAATTTTACAATTTTCTATCCGGCATCGGGACAGCGACATGCCTTTCGCAGCCATGCTGGCCTACCTATTTTTGTTCGGGTGGAATCTTGCAACTCAATTTTGAACTATTTCCCGAATGCCCGATGTCCGATTGAGCTGAAACGTGTGTAACATCGATGAAAATGATAAAAAGTTGTTTAATAAAATTATTTTTGTTGCAAGATTCAGGATTTTTGTCAGGAAAACATAGGTTTGAATCGGGTAACCCTTGTCCCGTCTCCGACGTCGCCGTACAGTCTTGGTACTTATTTTCGTCTACAAAACCCTTGTCGTTTTAGGTATCCACGTTTTTCTGAGAAAAGGGAATGTCCAAAACTGCCATAGTCTAGCGCCCGCGCCGGGGAGTCGCGCCAGCCAGCCTAGACGAATGACGTCACCGACTATCTGTAGGGGTTGCGGAGTAAGGGGGCGGCATTCGGAAAATTCGCCCCGTTTTATGAACGATGAGAATTTCGCAGAAAATCTGGGCAAATGTCGTCATATCCTATGTAGTATGTAGGCATTGTAGGTACATACTTTTGAATGAGATGCTTCTAAAAATGAAGCAAAGTTTACCAGTGTTTGGTAGAAATCTTAGCGGTGAGACAACCTTTTGTGCCTTTTCTTAAAACTATGTTTGTGATTTCGTTTTTGTGGTAACACAATAAAGAGTTATTGTGATGTATTGCTTACTGCAACAAGTCATTAACTGCATCAGCGCCAGGCTGGACGCAACTTCAAGCGCATCACGCTTTTAACAGTCCTTGAAAAAGATCACCGAATGTGATCGAAACTAATCGCAACATCAGACTCAATAAAGTTTGAGTATTCCCGTAGCCTGGAAGAGATCGCTCTTAGCGGTAAGGTCGCCAGTTGTTGCACTAGTATTAAGTTTTATTTTCCTTTTGTTTGTAATTTCCGGTGTGAACAATAAAGAGTTTATCTTTATAGTCAAAATGTGTCAATTCCACGTTCGTTTTCATAGTAAAACAATTAGTGACTTTTTGAAGTTAACACTTTGACTGCGGCTAATAATCACATGCGCTTGCCATAGGTGCGGCTAATAGTCAAATGCGTTGTTTTCTATGCGCCTGGCGTTAGCAGCCGCATTCGCGTCGCATAAAGGAAAACACAAGGTATGTGTTTTCCGCAGTCAAAGTGTTAAAGACTTCTTGCACTAAGCCGACGAAATTCTCTTAAAATGTTAACTCTGCCATCTCAGTAAGAATTGCCCTCGTACAGTCAGTTCATCATCCTATTGATACAAAATCAATATTATTTCTCATTCCCCAATACAGGTGAACTCGACTCGCCATAAAAACGTAAGGGTAGATGTTATCAGTGCTTCCCTTTATTGTTATCAATATCAACCCTCTTGGCGTGACGTCAGAGGGTAGAAATGTCGCGGGTGGGGGCGGGAAACGTCTAGCTTGGTGACTATTTGTATGTAGAGTTGGGAAGATAAAAATATAACGTTCACACTCGTAGCTCCCCACTAGGATACCCTGTGCCGGATGCCATGGAACACAAAGACAAGGACAACTATCACCCAGACCCAGAGCAGATATTCAAATTCATCATTCAAACAGCAGAGCTGCCCAGCCGGGAATCGAACCCGGGATCTCAAAAATCAGCTGTTCCATAGATAAATGCCAATGACACCTCGACACAATGTATGGGACAGCTGATTTTTTCGCGAATTCTGGGTTGATCCCATAGTAAAAGTTGGTCATAATGATGAGTACTAGGAGCCCTTTTCGGCTTAGCATACCCTTTATGAATAACCCTATAGATATATCTATCAAATCTATTCTCTCATAGCCTAAGATCCCGCTATACAACGACCTTTAGGCAACCCATATGCAATATATTTATTGACATAAAAAAAAAGAAAAAGAGCGGGCTCTTTTTCCGCAACTAGGCCGGTAATCGGCCCTTTTTGCGTGACATATGCGGGTTTTCCTCACGATGTTTTCCTTCACCGAAAAGCCAGTGGTATGTAAATTCGTACATAAGTCCTAAAGAACTCATTGGTACGAGTCGGGGTTTGAACCCGCCACCTCAAGAATGCGAAGCGTCGGTTCTCCCACTGAGCTACCACGGCTCCGATATTTATTTATTGACATATTATATTGAATATAAAATACGTTTCATCAAATAAACATCTCGGTGAAGGTCGTTGTATACCGGGATCTTAGGCTATCAGTAAGCATCATACATACGAAGCACCGAAGTATACGCGAATACTTGGCTACACACATCGGGATAACGCGAATCTTCGGGTTATCGCGATGTGTGCGGCCTAGGCATAACAGAAGCACCCAAAAGCATCGATTCGATCTGGCCAATACCCATAAAGTATCAATAATCGGCCAAGTTGAATGATTCACCATTCACCATGGCGCATGGCGGCGCGTTTCTCGACTGCTTTCCAATTTCTGGTTCGCAACGGCGCGGTGATGCAGTCTACGAGGTCTATGGAATAGAATGAAAGTAAATGGAGTGTACGCGTGGGGAAACATGCGTGTTGGCCATTTGGGAAGGTTAAATGAAATTGAGTGTTTACTGCTTTGTCTGAATTAATGACCATGAACAACCTTCATTCAAAAATTCATGTAATCCATACATGCTAACAAACTGTCGCGCTTATAATGTTAGTAGGATTATCCAAAAATGACGTTTTTCTCAGTGAGTTAATGACTTCTTGCAATACGCCGACGAAATACTATTTCCCCTAAAACTCCCTGCCTCGGTAGGTAATAGGTCACTAGGGAGGGAAGAGTTGGTAATGCTTGTACTAGTACCTAATCTGCACCGGTGTGGCTTCGAAGGTCACGCCGAGCCCTCTGACTCAGAGGAGGGTAGCGTCATGACGTCACTCACAATACGTTGCTGTCAGCGGCTAACTAACAATCAATCAAGAAAAAAACGATATTGTACAGCGGCCTATTCAGCTTTTACTCGTATCTAACATCCGAAGAGAGCGCCAAAATCCTAAAACTATTGGGTTGAATACACGTTCTTCCATTCTTCCTTGTTCCCGGAGAGATACAATCTTGGGCTTTTCAAGGTCAGAGTGAATAGGTATCTTCTAAGTCTGCGTGCTTTATCTTCGACCATATCGTCGCTTACCATCAGGCGAGTTGGCGGTCAAACGCGGACTTGATCTCGTTAAAAAAAAACGTAACGAGTACAGTGGCGAGACAGTGCCCTCGGCCGAGTACTCGGTTTGTATCAGTTTGATGAGGCGAGACAGTCACTCATAACCATTACGTTTCCTGTCCGAAATCAGGCTACAAAGCCAGCAGGGGCCGCCGACCGGCTAATTGATAATCTTATTAGGCAGGACATTATGCATACAAGTAGTTGCGTAAGTCACCGTTAGTGAACCAGAAATTATGCCGACACGCACCTGCTTAAGGCTAGGCCCTTCGTACACTACGCATCTACGCATCCGATACCCAACGATTTTGGTCTTTAATGGGTTCATATGCAACCTTTAATCATCCCACTGCTGGGATACAGGTCTACCCTCGAAGGGTGATTAGGCCGTATTCCACCGCGCTGGCCAAGTGCGGGTTGGTGGATTCACGTACGCCATTGATTTTTTTTTGTCGGACATAATTGCAGGTTTCCTCACGATGTTTTCCTTCACCGAAAAGCCAGTGGCATATAAATTCGTACATAAGTCCCAAAGAACTCATTGGTACGAGTCGGGGTTTGAACCCGCCACCTCAAGAATGCGAAGCGGCTGTTCTCCCACTGAGCTACGAGCGCAATGTGAGAGCAATCGAGTTTCCTCGCAGGAAGCACTTTGATTCCACTTTTATTGTGCGCACTGCCAGAGTATGGAATATTTTGCCCGAGTGGGTGTTTCCCGATAGATATAATTTGGGTGTCTTCAAGTCGCGAGTGAATCGGTTCCTTCTAGGTGCGCGTGCTCCATCGTAGACCGCATCATTGCTTACCATCAGGCAGGATGGTGGTCAAACGCAAGCCTATAATTGAATTTAAAGAGTACAGTGGCGAGACAGTAAATGGGCACACTTGGCGAGCAAACCAATCATGGTTCTAGTGACTGTCTCGTCAAACTGTTTGGGTACTCGGCCGAGGGCACTGTCTCGCCACTACTCGTTACGTGTAATCAACCCATTAGCGCGAGCCTGAACTGAGGCGCGTTGTCTTTTGTCTCGCTTGTTCTCTATCTGAGAAAACAAGACGAAAGCTAGTGCGATTCAGTCTCGCATTAAAGAGTTCACAGTACGGCTGCTGACTGATTGTCCTTCCACTTTGGAAAATTGGAAGTCAACGTGGTTTTGACACATTTGGTATAATGAACACGGGAATGCTCACGTAAAAGTTAAGTCGTTTACTACGATTCGTTGTAATCTCCCGATGAAGATCACTGAATGTGATCGAAAGTGATATTAACTAATAAACACGCTTTTAAACCGACTGTATGTTTTTTTTATGTTTGTTACCTCATAACTTTTGACTGGGTGAATCGATTTTGATGATTCTTTTTTTATTAGAAAGCTGACGCTTCCCATTTGGTCCCATTTCAATTTAGTCGTGTTCTGATAATGGTATCCATGAGAAAACCATATAAGTCTTAAATTTGCATTAAGTACGTGCGCGACAAATAGATGAATAACTCAATAGTCGGTCTTTTGAAGTCGGTTTTTGTTTTTTGTTTTGTAAAAATAATGTTCTTGTTAGTTTTTAACCGACTTCAAAAAAGGAGGAGGTTATCAATTCGTCTGTATGTTTTTTTTTTTTTTTCATGTTTGTTACCTCATAACTTTTGACTGGGTGAATCGATTTTGATAATTCTTTTTTTATTAGAAAGCCGACGCTTCCCATTTGGTCTCATTTCAATTTAGTCGTGTTCTGATAATGGTATCCATGAGAAAACCATATAACTCTTAAATTTGCATTAAGTACGTGCGCGACAAATAGATGAATAACTAAATAGTCGGTCTTTTGAAGTCGGTTTTTATTAAACGGTTTTATTTAGCTCACGTTTTCTTTTTTCTTTCTTGGGTCAAATTTAGTAATTCAAATTTCACCCTCTTCCTGTCAACCGATTAATCTGAAATTTTGTATACACTTTGGATTTTGGTGACAATACAATTATGTTTATTCATTATCATTACAAATTCAAGATGGCCGCCGCTACAAAATGGCGGATAACGTAGGTTTTATCAATCCCATCAATATGGGTATCAAATGAAAGGGCTCAACAAGCAGAATACAATATACTATAAAAAATTGAAATTCAAGATGGCGGCCGCTACAAAATGGCGGATAACGTAGGTTTTATCGATCCCATCAATATGGGTATCAAATGAAAGGGCTCAACAAGCAGAATACAATGTACTATAAAAAATTGAAATACAAGATGGCGGCCGCTACAAAATGGCGGATAACGTAGGTTTTATCGATCCCATCAATATGGGTATCAAATGAAAGTGCTCAACCAGTATAATACAATGTACTATATAAAATAAAAACTAAAAACTAGAAAATAAAAATAGGTAAAAAAAAATTTTAAGTTAAACGGTTTTATAAAACAATAAAAAAATAAAAAAAAATGTACTAAAAACCAAAAAATAATAAAATAGATACAGTCGTGGGAATTATACGACGTGGGACGTGCCCCACGGTTTTATTTTAGTCTAGTCTATGCATATGTTTATAATTCCCACGACTGTATCTATTTTATTATTTTTTGGTTTTTAGTACATTTTTTTTTATTTTTTTATTGTTTTATTGTTTTTTGTTTTGTAAAAATAATGTTCTTGTTTAAACTATAATTTTTTTTACAAAAAGGTTGTCCTTCCTTTTGGAGTCGGTTAAAAGGGCGATTGGAGGTTAGTCGAGAGGTCACGTAGGTTCGTATTCCCTTGGTTTATTTCTGTACATTACATAATGAATGAAGGTCCACCGGTCTGGCTCTACGAGCTATTTTGAACCTTCAGTTAGTCACTGGGGTTTAACTTGAAAATTCACTACAAATATAAATGATTAATTTATTCGGGTCGTCCGAGTAGTGTAATACAGGGCTATAAGGAAAGGGTATGCTAACTGCTAAGCCGAAAAGGACTCACAGTACTCATCATTTTAAACTACTTTTCAACCAACCCGGAAATCATGAACAAAAGTGAGCAGTTCCATACATTTTGTAGAGTGTCTTTGACATTTATCTTGTTTTTTTTTTCGCGCTTCAAGACTTGGTCCCATATAAAAGTTGTCCTGTCCTTACTATTAATATTGAATTCGAATTGTCTTAAATTTTCTAATGTTCCGCTGAACTCCCTTAATTTTTTTCTTTGATAAAAACCTTCTCCGGAAGATAATTAATTATAATAACACAACAAAAAAATAATTAGCGAAATTGTTTATCCGTTCACGCGTGCTGCGACGACCAAGGGAAATACATAGAGATTCATTTTACATTAACCTTATACTTACATATAGGTTAACAAATAAACTTACTTTTGTCAGATATGGACGCTCCGCAGAGAAGAATACAATAATTCAGCTAATTATATTACTTTTATTGCATCACAAATACTTTCTTATTCTTAAATTTTCAAAGGCGACCAAATACAATCAATGGTGGTCTCCCAATGCCGTCATCACGCCACCACCATGACCAACGCGATTACATTCATCTGTCAAAGACAGTTTACAACCGGCCAGTACGAAAATGCGAAATAATCGAATGATCACATTAAACAAACTTTGATAAATCGATACAAAATTACAAAAACCTAACACTTTTTTTGACGAATATAGTCTATAGTACCTACTACATCCTGCCAGCTACGATATTCCCTTCGATGCTTGCAATAGCTACGAATCGTTCACCTTGACCCATATACGGAGTGGCGCATTGCGTAACGCAAGGGGCTTTTATTAGCGTTCAGATCAGACTAGCTTTGGTCCACGACTTCACTCAAGCAATTAGAGTTTCCACCTCACACAACCGGTAGATCTAAGGGGGTTTTTTTCACTTGTCTCTTGGAAGAAATAAGTGAAAAAAAAACACTTAACACCATTTACTGGTAAACACAGCAAGCAAGGATACCTTGAAAGGAATGGGTGTACCAGGCAGAAAAGTACTAATCTTACTAATATTATAAATTTGAAAGTTTGTATGTTTGTTACTCAATCTCGAAAAAACGGCTAAAATAATTTGGATGAAATTCGGATCTCGGATTCGGATTTCGGATTTTTGATTTGGTATGGAAATAAAGTATTATCCGGGAATAACGTATAGGATACGTTTTGTCTTGACAAATTCGCGTGTAACAGCTCGGCGCAACTAGTTCGTACATACATTCGAAAGAACCTAGTACGAGTTGGGTTTTGAACCCTGGCACGTACCAAAAAACCTAGTTAAGTTAAACTCACACAGTCCGCTTACTCCCTGTTCCATGACAGATGGTCTCCGGTGGGAAAGACACGCTACACTGAGCTGCAGGTATTCCGGAGCCATGCTGCCATTTTATCAGACGGCTATCCCTCTTATTCTGATTTCTGATTACACAACTGCGGCGAAGCCTAAAAAAAAATTGAACTCACAAAACAATGTCTTTACTTAATGATGTTTTTTTTTGTTTTTATAAATGCTTTTCGTCAATTGACATTAACATTAACATGTCAATTAAGGTAAAGTGCTAAAAATAAAACTAGTTCTGAAGACTTGCCTGTCTAGAATTGTTTTATACATAACTGCGCCCCGCGGTTTCACCCTCGTCTTTCGCGATAAAAAGTAGCTGTATTAATCCAGACCATGAACAACCTTCATTCCAAATAAATCCGTTGTGCCGTTTTTGCGTGAAAGAGTAACAAATATATATACGTACTCGTATACATTCTTACAAATTTTTGCGTTCAAAATATTAAGTAGGATTATAAATGAACGTATCTTTCTAAAGAAATACCTCCAGTTTGAAGTATTATAGAAATACCTAGTATTCAGAAAATTAGGTCAATGTGATTCCAGCCCGGCTAGCTCAGTCGGTAGAGCATGAGACTCTTAATCTCAGGGTCGTGGGTTCGAGCCCCACGTTGGGCGACAATCTTTTTCCGCTCGTTTTGCTACATAAAAAGGTGAATAATGCAAAATTGTCATAGCGGATAAAATATTTTCAGAAACGCAAATTACTATTTATAGCTCCGAAGATAAAACCAAATAGTTTAAACAAAAAGTAAGCAATCATTCGCACAACTTTCATTACTGGTCGAAGATCCAGGGACAGACCTAAGACAAGGTGGGAAAATGTGCCAAAAGACATGAGCGAGTGCAATATTTCCATAGACGATTTCGAGGATGGAGCGAAGTGGAGAAGAAAAGTGAAGAGAAGGCAGAACTCCATCTTGATACGTGTCGTGTACTTAATAGGTTACACATAGCCAGGAAGAGAGATTCGTGCAACTATAAACATTCACCTATAACAACAACAATAACAAAAACATAACAAAATGACAAAATATAACCATTAATATAACAAAATATGTCAGAACCACGTGATTTTCCATAGTTATTCACCTCCTTAGGTAGTCGAGTAAACAAGAAAGTCTAGCCTAACTTGACCTACTATCGTAACCCAATCAAATGGCATTGAAGGTCGTCTCACTCGAGATGATTAGAATATATTACAGAGTGCTAATATATCGTGCAAACTCGTGATTTAGATCAAGGAGGTCTATTTTAAACGTGAAATGTGCGGGTATTTTAGAAACTTCAGTATGTTTTAAATAGAGTTGTTATATTATATAGGGTTATACAGAAAGGGTATGCCCTTTTCGGCTTAGCATACCTTTTCTGTATAACCCTGTATAAGTTTGACCGCTATGTATCTATATGTGGCACCGTAGCTCTTAAACGGGTGTACCGATTAGGATGCAGTTTTTTTTTTAATTTGAGAGCAGGGTTTCTAGCGGTGCTTTTATATTTTGTTAGTTGTTAACTTGTTACGTTGTTAGGCTTACGTTTTTGTCCTCAATAACTATATTATATTTTTTTAATTGATATTTTGGTTTTGTTTCAGGTACTTATTGCTTCTGGCTTTGACGTTTGACCTACTTGGTCTTTCCATTTAGTAAGTATAAAAAATTACCTGCCTTTTTAGAAGGAAAATAAAACATGGTTTTGGAAACTAAGTCAAGTAATAGTAACCTATTAAAAATTGCGTGAAAGTCTGCAGAAAGCTTTTTTGGCGATTAAAAAGATTTTAGTATTGGCATTAAATATCTTGAACTTCTCACATTGCTTGCTAGACTCGGTGATAGACGAATTGCGTCAAATTGGTGTTGCTAGCATCAGGATAAAAAATACTCCTAAATAAGAATGTAAAGTAAAGTAAAAATAATGCAGTTTACCTGGTATAATTGTTTTAATTCATTCTTTAATTTGGTTCAGTTAGAGATTTAGAAAATATTAATACGAGTAAAATAACCATTCAGCGGTATAGGTCATTTTCAACTTCATATTTCTTAAATGATTTGAAAATTGGTTCAATTTAGTGAAACCCACTCGAGCAATTTGAAGACACCAAGAAGTCTCAAAATGACCTCAAGCCAACTTTCAATATTTTAAATTAAGAATGACACCGCTTCCCGCCAAGTTCATTGCCGTTTCCGTTGGCTGTCACTTTGACACGTGACGGTAATGGCGGGCGATTAGTAATAAGTGTTGGGCGTACTCAGATCAAGTGTATAGCAGATATAGTGCTGCCTTAGATCCAAGTGAAGCCAAAAACTACCTAAAACTACTTCCCGTGTACATAAATGTCACGCACTTGGTGACGCATAAAAACTACCCGAATGTCAAAATGTCATTTTGACATTTGTATACGAAATCATAACCTAAAAATGATGATGTTTATGTGTTCCATGAGATGTTATTTACGATAATTATGTACACACGTGGAAAGTTATTACATCGGACGTCTGTCTTACTTTTGCGTAATTTTTGCTGTGTTTTATTTATTTTTCTTGTCCACGTTTTCTGATCAACTAACGCAAGAGCTGACGATTGATTCGGGTAGTTTTTATGCGTCAATATGTGCTTGAAGTATACGTACACGGGCAGTAGGGTAGTTTTTGGCTTCACTTGGATCTAAGGCAGCGCTATATCTGTATTCTACTTGATCTGAGTGGGTGTAGGTGTGTGAGACACGCCTTTTTATAATCGAACATATTGGATAGCTCTCTGCGTACCTACTGTGGTATTAGTACTGCGATTAGACTTTCTCTATGGTTTAAAATAGCCACGAATGCTTCTAATATCCTACTAATATTATAAACGCAAAAGTTTGTGAATATGTTTGTTGCTCACGCAAAAACAGCTGAACGGATTTACATGAAATTTGGAATGAAGGTTGTTCATGGTCTGGATTAACACATAGGCTTTTTATCACGGAAACCGCGGGACGCAGCTAGTCTCAAGTAAGTAGGCAACTAGGATATTCTGTTAGTAGGTCCGCAAAGGCCAAGTGCGAGTCATTGCTTTGCTGCGACTGCGCCGCGTTTATAGTTTTTCACAATAACGGCGCATTTGATAGATTGTAAGAATGTGAGAAACGATTATAGAGTTCCGTGCGGTTTTGAAACTTTGAACTTTTGATATTACTAGCAATAATAAAGATTACAAGAAAAGTATAGAGTTAAGAGAGCCAATAAGAATAGTAAAGGTCGATAAAGATATTCATGAATTATTATTCAATAGCCGCCTGCCCCGGCTTCACACGGGTGTGAAATATAGTCTATGTTACTCGCTAATGATGTAGCTTTATATTGGTAAAGAATTTTCAAAATCGATCCAGTAGTTTTTGAGTTTATTCATAACAAACATACAAAAATACAAATCCTTCCTCTTTATAATATTACTAGCGACCTGCCCCGGCTTTGCACGGGTATAAAATATAGCCTATGTTACTCAGAGATAATGTAGCAATCTAATGGTGAAAGAATTTTTGAAATCGGTCTAGTAGTTTTTGTGTTTATTCAACACAAACATACAAAAATACAAATCTTTCCTCTTTATAATACCTATTAGTATAGATTAGTGTAGATTAAATGTCGGATCTGAGCGGGATGAAAGTAGTTTTCAATGATAATTTATCAATTGTCTATGGTTATTAGTGTATTGCAGTATTTGCAGTAAGTCAGGAAATCCTCCACTATGCGTATAAAGTCGCAAAGCAAAGAGCTAGTTACTATAAGTGTATTACATTTCACCTGCCATCTAGAACACTACGGAACCCATACAACTCAAGGCACTGACTTGCACATTCTTTTTCTCCGCGAACAAAGCACGGTGTCAGTGGTCTCCATTGAACTTCGTATTGACATACGGACACACGGTGCTATTGTGTTTTGCCGTACCCATTGTATTTGCCGTAGATAGTGTTTTGCCGTAGCACCGATGCGGAGATAACTGTTTAGGTGATTATTTCTTTGTTAAATGACACGATGATGATTCGTGAGGTTTTTTTGAATAGATTAGCGGGTTGTGATCGCGGTCTGCGTTGGTAGGTCGCTCTTTGGTTGCATTTAGCGCATTCGATTGATAGAGACGATCGCATTGTCGCTTACGAAAGAAGTTCTGGGCAGTGCGGCGACAGGGGCGGTCCGCCGCGGTTTCCAAATTAAGTAGCAAGAGACGACAACAACTCACGTGCCATAGCCAGGGAAAAAGCGATTTGCGCTCTGTGTCAGTCTGTCAGTGAGTAAATCAGGACTTTGATATTATTATATTACAAATAATACAATACCAATAAAAAAACTGTAAGAGAGGAGAAACGTGCGATAGTGACAGTTTTCTTATCATGTAATCTAACCTGGCAACCCTACCGTATGACATTTTCAGAATCACGTTCTAAGTCACAGCGGGGCGCGGTGTTGCCGTTCCATCGACCGCTATTACCCCAGCAATGGGGTGGGGAGATAATTGTAGCTTTTACGAGTTCTAATGTATTGTTAAATGAGGATGGCGAACTTTTGGTGGAATGTTTTGGTACCGTGAATTTAACGTTTAACACAACGTTTTTAATCGGGTCATATTTTATGTCATATCAGTTTTTGCGCACGGTTTTGCTCACAGTCGCAGATCAGGTGACACTAGATAGTGGGGAAGCCTTATTGCAGGTCACTTGCAAATTGAGTTAGTTTCTGTGAAAAAATGTTTAGGATCGGATCTGTTGCCCAATGTAATTCTTTTTTAGTCATTTTCTTTGCTAAATTAATTTTAACGGGATAAAAGGTAGTCTTAAGAGTAAATCTAGAGTACAAGCTCCACCTGAATTCGTTTAGCCATTTTATGTGATTTGCTAAGAAAAAACAACTTTCTCCACATTTATGACATTGGAAGCATTGTGGGATTTGTTGGGAAAGTCCAAAAAATGGTCAGGAATTTTCTGTAGGAACAGGTAACTTGGAGTGCTTACTTGTTATCGCTGGCTCTTTGGTACCGTAACTTAAACCAAGACATTAAAAGTCATGCTGACTGGTTAAATTAAACTTTTTTTAAGAACTAACTGGCCAGGTGCGCCGTTAGATCGGCCATTACGACTGCGACCATACAGCCTACTGCTGACTACGGTAATGGTACACGAAATGATGAAGCATTTCTGGAAAATTAGCTTGGGAAACGTGTTATCAAGGAGAACGGAGAAACGGGGTCCAACTCTACACCATGTGCGAACATTACCATGTTCCGGTTGGAAGGGCATTGTTTCAGGGCAAATAGGAGATTAAACATGTTACGAGTATATCTCAGGGTGACGAGCGCAGTGCTGTGTCTCGAATTCTAAGAATTCAAAATTTTGGGTGGCGCAAATCTGTTATGGGCAAACGTGACGTTTAGCATCAGGGGAGCGATTTGCTCGTCTTGTTACTTAATTAATAGCATAAAAAAACCAGCCTAGCACGGGCCGTGGATGTTTGTCTTTTCTCCGTTTATATCGACGCGTCGATGCGACAAAGCTAGAATATGGATATGTTTGTCTCTTTTGCGCAGTATTTGTAAAGAGGGAAAAATATAATATAAAAGATTTTGTTTGATTAGTTTTTACGCTTTAGCTACTCAACCATCCCGAAATTTTGCATACACATTGTCCGGGGGTAGAGAAAAGGACAGGCTACTTTTCATCATCATTATCATCGTCGTTTTTCATTGAAACAGAATTACTTATTAGAATTACTTACCTAACTTAGTATTTAACTCGAATGATAAACCAATGGCGTATTATGCAGATTTTATGCGGCTTATGCGCGTGCGCTAGTGACCGACATGAAAATTGAATTTCTATAATAAAGCGTAAAGCGTAGCTTAAACTAGCGACATATGTAGCTTCGAAAGTAGTCAAAAATGAAACTGGAGTTGTAATGTCAATGTCATATTGTATAAGGAGAGGATGCTACCTGTAATATGCCGTAGTAGGAGGTTCAGAACCCTAAAAATACGTACTATGAAACGAACCGATAACTCATAAAAATTAAAAAGCTGTTGCATTTTGTCGAGTGTTATTGATATTTTTCTACATTGATAAATCGCGAACAGATTATAAACAGCTTTGTTTATTACCTTTCTTCTCTATCTTTGGTTCTATAGCAAAAATTATTCAGTACTCTGAGCTCTTTAAACCCTTTTCTTATAACCCTGCATCCTGCATATGTGTTAAAAGGGGGGGCTCCCAACAAGTCACACCAAAACGTGTCACAGTGTTACTTGTTGGATTTTTGACGTGACAACGTCTTATAATTCGATGGAGCCGGCTGCACGCACGAAAAAACATGACGCATGAGGCGTTACCTCGATGAGGCGTTACCTCGCTCTGAGTGAAATTGTGATTTCCTATACCTATTCTATTATATTTTCCTATTTGTCAATTACTTTTGTACCTTACTTAAATTGAATTGAATTGAATTAAATTGAATTAAATTAAATTATAAATTAAATTAAATTATAAATTATAAATTAAATTAAATTAAATTAAAAATTAAATTAAATTAAATTAAAAATTTCTTTTGAAAAATGAAACCATTCTATCAGTATTATCTTATGACGTTGTCACGTTAAACTATCGTCAGTAAACCGACTTTACAGACAACCGCAGGGCATTGTTCCCAGTGAAATTACAGGGCAAATAGGAGATTAAACAACTTGTATCTCAGGGTGACGAGCGCAGTGCTGTGCCACGCAGTGTTTTGAATTATGCGAGTTCAAAATTCTGGGTGGCGCAGACCTGTTATGGGCAAACGTGACGTTTAATATCAGGCGAGCGATTTGCTCGTCTCGTCACTCAATTACATAAAAAAAAAAAAAAAAAAAAAAACCGATTTTTTTCCTAAGTAGATGTAGAGCAAAGGTCGAAATCGTGAGAACGATGTCATCAACGAACCCTCATCGGCTCCATAGAAAGCTGGAGACCAGCAATCATCGCGTCAAGTGATCGCGGACGAGTAATTGATTCTTTTGATATATCGCGCCGGTAATAGCTTTCTCTAAGCTGGCATTTGAAGCGCGGATAAGTGGCTGGATCGTACGACAGTGTGCAATAAAATGGAGTGTTGTACTTGCCTTGCCAAAAAAACTCGGACCAGATTGTAGATTCTAGACTGAGACAGAAAAAAAGAAGAAGAAATTTTCGTTTTGATATCTTTTAATTTAAAAAGGAAAAATCTAAAAGCAAAATAAGGACGCTACGTTGTTAAATGTTATCAAAAGACATCTTAGTTTTTGTCTTTTTTTTCTCTACTCATTATAATATGTTTTTTTTTAAGTAAGTGTCTCTTTATTTCGGAGTCCAAGACACAATTTGGATCGTTGAGTCCAAAAGTTAGTTTTCATTTATTTGGGTATACTATCTTTTTTCTACCGCCTTATAATATTGACCAGATGAACCGAGGAGAAATCTCGCCGGGCCGGTTCGGGCCGAAACAGGTTCTATGTGATGCTACTATGTATTTTATTATGCCGATAGGGTTACCGTTGTTGAATTAACATAATGTGTGGCCTTTGATAGCGGCTATGAATGACCTTACTTTTTGGGGAATTTTAGGAATTTGAAACTGGTAACATTGTTTTGAGAAATCGTAGTAGGTTGGTGTAGAAATTGTGACTTGCATGTTACGATTAGGGACCCGCTGGTTTTTTACAAGCTTTTATTTAGCTTGCTCTGTTTGTTGTTTTTGTTTTTTGGGTCAAATCTTGCAACTGAATTTTGAACCAATTTCCGATGTTCGAGCTGACATTTGCTGTACCTATGTTACTCCGATAACAATGTAATAAAAGCTTGTTTTTAAAAATGGTTTTTTAATAACTTTTCACACACATCTCTTTTTGTTGCTAATGAAAAGAGGAGAGTAGATGTGAGGCCTTTGCTCAACAATAAGACAAGACAATATTATTTACAAGTGGAAATCGTACACTGTGCGTTTTACACGGTCTTTTTGCCACGCACCTGCAAAATGTGGAACAAGCTCCCTCCACCTGTATTCTCGAGTAACTACAACATTGGGTTCTTCAAAAGGGCTGTTAATAGTCTTAATAGGTCGGCAGCGTATCTGTGACGCTTCCAGTGTTACAGGTATCCAGGCGACGGAGATCGCTTATCATCAGGCAGCCAGTTTGTTTGTCTGCCACCTATAGCATAAAAAAAGACAGGCTAAAAAAAAGGTAATTGTTTTTCGGCCAAGCCTAGATATGACGTGATTATGATTCACAATTCGCCGATCTATGCTACCGGGTGCTCCAGTTGAGTAACGGCCGTACATAACCGATGCAACGTTTGCATAAGTCGTTTCTTAACCCGCCTCTTGTCCACCGGTTCTTGTATCTTGATCTTTGGGTTTTTGGAGCCAGCTCGCGTCTTAGAGCAGATACCCATCTTGATTAGTCTTTGAGGCGAACCTGGTGGTTGATTACTGAACAGTATTGTTTTGTCTTAATTTGTTGTTTTCTATTACGTTGTACACAAAAAAAAAACTTTACACAAATGGTTAAATCGAAATTAAAAATTGATCATCTAAAAAGATTTTCGTTGCGTAGATTCACAAACGTCATATGAGTAGCTTTTTCGCAATACAAGTGCACAGTAATAACTAACCTTATTAGTCTTTAAAGTTGCGTTGTGGTCGTAAGGACAATAGCATGCCCACTGACTGAGCAAAAAAATAAACAAGAAAAGTTTTCGAACGCATCCCAGTTGCCACATGCACCAGTAAAATTACCCCGTGTATCGGGCAGCGATGCGTGACGGCCGGACTTCCGCGCGTTCTTGCGTGGGCTGCATGCTAAAAAAATAAATTAGCAAAATTGGAGCCGCACCATAATGGACGCTACTGTGAGGTGTTAAAGCTGATTTCACTTTGAAGGACAATATTATTGATTTTGTAAACATGCGAATGTTTAGTAAACCAAATAGAAGTTTATGATTATGATGTTTACAGTTCATAATCGCGCGTCTTGTACTAAGATTTTGTTTGACTACAGTTAAGTAAAATTAGGTTTTGCTACAATACTTTAAAGTTTATTTTTCACTGTACCGTGTTGGTGTTGGTTTTATGGTGTGGCAAAGTATCGGTTTTGCGGTGTATTCGAACGACATTGCGTTTAAATTGAATTACATTGAAATTAATGGTGATTAACTTGCAAGCGCTTTATGTTTACTAGCTGAGCTTATGTGTTATCCAAACTATAAGCTACACGTATACCAAATTTTATCAAAATCAGTTCAGCTGGTTTTGCATGATTGGATAATAAACATATAAACTATTTCGTTCGCCTTTGTGCCTGGACGCCAAAACTTCAGCACTATAATCATAAAGGAGGATAAAAATCCTATCAAATAGTCAGCGAGGGATATAAAAAAATCTGCGTAAAAACCTAAGATGTTTTTTTTTCATCTTACTGGTTTACATAAAAGAACTAAACCGTTCGAGCTAGTGTTAGTTGTAAGTAGTGATTATTTTGTGTAAGTTTTTTCTTTTCTTTTTTTTATTGTCATAAATTAAAAAATCTGTAAAAAGAACACGTGAACATTGTGTCTTCGCCTTAATAGAAATAATAAGAAAAAAGTTATTGGATACCATCCTTACTAATCAATTAACTAGAAATTTAAATTATGTATATGTATTTAAACTAGCTGACCCGTGCCCACTTCGTTGGGCATAATGTTAATTAAACCCGAAGCCATCGCGCGCCGTCCGGACCGTTTTTTCTCCGATTCACTTTGCAAAACGGACTACCACGTAAAAGCCTTTTTATTTTTCGGTTTTTTTATATAACCTATGACACTCAGCAATAATGTGGCTTTCTATTGGTGAAAGAATTTTTAAAATTGGTTCAGTAGATCCCGAGATTACCCCTTACAATTTAACAAATATACAAACACACAAACTTTACTTCTTTATAATATTAGTATAGATTACTTATTAACCTGAAGCTACATTGTAATTAAACTAAGAAATGCTCTAAAGGCGTTTCGTAAAAAAAAAACTCACCACCTGGCGCTAGGATATCCGATCCGCCGTATAAGCCAGACGTCCTGGGTTCGATTCCCGACCGGGCAAACGTTTGAATGATGAATTGATATATCTGTTCTGGGTCTGGGTGTTAGGTTATCCTAGTGGGGAGCTAGGAGTACCATACAACATATATGCAACCTTTAATCCTCCCACTGCTGAGATACAGGACTACAGGTCTACCCTCAAAGGGGATATATGAGTGTGAAACTTTATTCAAACAATTAGTCTCCATCTCCACTCTCCGCAAAGATCAAAATCCGCAAGAATAAGATGATTTCGATAGTCACAATGAGTAATCGAGTAGCGTTTACAGCTAAGCAGCAATAGTGCATGACGGCGGCGAAAAAACCGATCACACTATTACAAGTTTTTATTTAATCAATACAGACACGAATGGGCCTTACATAAACGTATATACTAGTTTTTTAACGGTTCATTTTAACTGTTGTGGAGTTTTTTGTTGGATTGGCAAATTACGCGTTTGTTTAAAGTTGATGCAAAATGAGTGTGCGACTGTGCGTTTTAGAATTTACTCGCTTTGAAAATATTGCTTTTGACGACCTGTTTAGCTCAGTGGTAATATATCCGCTTTATAAGCCAGAGGTCTTGGGTTCAATTCCCGGTCGGGCAGATGTTTGAATGATGAATTTAAATATCTGTTCTGGGTCTGCGTGTTAGTTGTCCTTGTCTTTGAGTGTGTTCCATTCCATGGCATTCCTGCACGGGATTTATCCTAGCTATGAGTGTGAAACGTTTAGTTATTTATTTATCGGCACAAAGGCACAAACATGGCAAAAAGGAGAGGAAGCCTATACCCTATAGTGAGTCGATACAGGCTGACTATGATGATGATGAAAATAGTGATTTGTTTGACGTCTTTAGATATCTCAGATAAATCTAGAGAGGTTTATCTGACTTTGATCTTTTAATCTAACAAAATAATTTCACGATAACTTTTTTCTGATTCGTCAGTCTTAATGGATATTAAAACGAAGATTTGTTTAACATTTTAAATGAGTTTGAATAAATATCTTATCCTATCCTATCTGTTGATGTTTTAAATTTAGACTTTTATGTTAGAATAATGTAAGGATGTGCGAAAAAGATAGGCAACTCTTCATCTAAGCCTTGAAATGTTATTTTGAAGGATTTTGTCTGTTTTATCTTTTCTTATATCCTTTGTGATTTTCTACTTCAAAAATGCTAAAAATGCAATGATAGAGATAGCGGACGGCCGCTTATCTCCCCCTTAAATCGTGTAATCTCCGCCAAGTCACGGCCAAGGCCTCTAATAAATATCTCGTTTATCAGAGTACAGTTAGGTTTTTTGCTACTGCCTTTAATGGTATCCCAACGTTTAGCTCGTTGCAATGCAAGATTCGATATGGGCAATCAGAATCAGCATTAAATTGATTTGATTCATTATTCTGTATTTGGAGATTCGACAATCAATAAAGATTGATCGGTATATCGAAATTGTTAAAATCGATTTTGGATTGATTTTATACTGAGCCATGAGAGCGCTGTGGCCAAAAGATTTTTGTCAATGGCCAACGTCCCATTGATAAAAATCTCTTGGCCAGAACTCCTAGTTTTGGCAATTTTCATAGATCAAACAAGTAAATATACGATGCTTTATGAAGAGCACCATTGGGCTAGTAAATGTCACTCGCGGTCACCTATCTTGTGGCTGACCACTTCTGATACTACAATTTGAATAGCAAATAGAAACGGAAATCGTAACAAACCGATGATCAAGTTCCGCTTGTGCCCCGTTGAATTATTCAGAACAGTTATAATGATCTTGTGTGGCTGAGTGAGACGTATTGCGTGCGTGAGATTGTCATATTACTTAGCTAACTAGTGTGGGTTCTTACTTCTTAGTCTTAGGTATGAACGTTTCAGACTCACAACTACGCCTGTACTGTAGATGACACAATTGATGATAAGCACCTGCTGTTCATATAGTAGCTGTTCCAGAATGTTTACTACTTAAATTTGATGCATCAGCCGTGTGAGGACAGATCAGTAACCAATCACAATAAGGAGTTTATCTATCTATCTTTATTACCCAGCAATAGTAAATGGCGTAGCCAAAATCAGCATGGAATGCATTATCCATACAATCCCTGGAATAGTTACTCTGTTTTTATATTTTCTCTATTTCCCTTGCAAGACTCCTATCGCCTTTCCTATTAAATAAAAATAAGGTGCCAGTTTGCCATATATGAGGACGCCAAGGCCACTATGCTTTATTAATAAAGAGATTTTAAATTAGATTTTATCACTAAGCTTATACGAACTGACGCACTCACTGAAAGTTATAACTAAGTGACAAGTGACAGATGACAGCAACGAATCAAGCTTAAACGGCTGCGAACGTGTTAATAGCCCGGCGACAGGTTTGCATAGCGTTTATTGATAACGCAACGTGTTTTGACTGCATATTACATTTCATTAGCGAAAAACGACAAGTTTTGTGAAATATAGAGAGATTACGTCGTCTAATATGTTATTAGTTTTGCTTGTATAATTAAATTTTAATTAAATCAGCTGCGCAATTTGAACATGAGTCACATCTTAATTTAGCTCTACGTTGATGTTGGGAAATGAAATTTTGTAAACGTTTCACACTTATAGCTCCCCACTAGGATAAATCCTGTGTCGGGGATGCCATGGAACACAAAGACAAAGACAAGTAACACCCAGACCCAGAACAGATATTTAAATTCATCATTCAAACATCTGCCCGACCGGGAATCCGGGCGGGACCCTCTGGCTTATAAGGCGGATATATTACCACTGAGCCAAACAGGTCGTCAAATACAAATTTAGTCATCAAAAACAGCAGAGTATGTAGAAGACCAATTTATTGCTCTTATTGGAGGCGGTAGAGCATGCAATATGTAGGCCCAGTAATTTTCTGGCTGATATATATCATTATAATCTATTCTGTGACTAAGCTAGAGTTTATAGTATACCATACACAAAATTTTTAATTCTGTGCGTAATCGCAACTATTATTTGTTTTGTGGGTATACGAAATAAGATAGCCCTCAGCTATTAGTATTACCCATAAAAATGGATATCTGATTGTACATGGCTACACTGGATTTTAAGAAAATACTGTTGTTGTGTGAACAGTGTGTGTTGTAAACTTCATTTTCCTTAAAATTTGAATTAATAAGAATTCCCGACAATTGTTTTGGTATGAATAGTTATTCGAAATGAGGTCAATTACATGATGCATAAATGTAATACTTAAATATGAGTCATTAAAATCATTTAAGATTGTGATTGTGCCGTTTTGTGGGATGAATCACATTTTGTTGTGTTGCGGAATCCGTATTTGGATTGTTTGGTGAAAAAAAATATATTGACTGAAGCCGATGACCTGTGGAGTGGTTTTGGTGTGATGACGGCAGGTCTGTTCTGTTATAATTTCTTTAGGCTGCTTAGAGTAAAACATAAATTCTCGAAGACAAATCTATCTAAAGGAAAACGAAATAAGTAATATTGATCAAAAATTCAGTTTTTTTTAATTTAAATTTTTATTTTTAAAATTTACATCACATTTGATATTGTGATGAGGAATCGTAGCGAAAATAGTCACCTTTCAAACAAAATGGAAATTGGTTCAGCCTTTTGTTAGCTACGATGCCACAGACAGACAATACACACGTTTAACTTATAAAACTGCGTCAGGGGTTTTTTTTTTTTTTTTTTTTTTTTTTTTATTCTATATTTTTTTTTTGGGGCTTTTAGACTACAAGTCTATGCCAGCCCCATCGTAACCTAACACATAATACAATTTACTACTGCGTCAGGGGTTAAAATCTTATATATAAAATTCTCGTGTCACAATGTTCGTTCCCGTACTCCTCCGAAACGGCTTGACCGATTTTGATGAAATTTTATATGCATATTCAGTAAGTCTGAGAATCGGCTACTATCTATTTTTCATACCCCTAAGTGATAAGGGTTGTCCACCCCTAACATTAATTTTTAATTTTTTGACAAAATTTTTTATTTTTTTATTTTTTATAATGTGGCATTAAAAATACATACAACCCTAAATTTTCACCCTTCTATCACCAACCCCTATTAATTTATATGGCAAAACAACGTTTGCCGGGTCAGCTAGTAGTTTATATTTATCTATCACACACTAAGTGCCTTTTCACACGTACCGGTTGCCGGGTAGCCGGCGCCGGTTACCCGGCGGTGAAGTGTATGGGCATGGTACATAGCTTTCACATGTACCGGCGTTATTTATCCGGCAGGCGGGTACATTTGACACCGGGTATCCGGCGCCGGCTACCCGGCGACCGGTACGTGTGAAAAGGCACTTAAGGTCACTGACTCGAGCAGCCAGGGATGCATCAGATATTACATCACACTAATTTATATTATAGATTCGAAAGTAACGAAAGTTTTTGTTTCTGTTCTTACACAAGGAAATTGAGAGCATTTGCGCATTATGATCCAAATCACGTCAGTTTTCATTGTAGAATACTAAAGCTGTTTTAAAGTGTATAAATTTATGTAATTGTTTGTTTGTTGCTTACCCAAGTAGCCTAAATTACTGAACAAAATAGTTTAGTAATTTGGGCTATTATAAACGTGAAATTTTGTATGTTTAGATGTTTGTTACTTAATCATTCAAAAACGGCTGAATGAATTTGAATGAAATTTGATATGCAGCTAATAACCTGGATTAATATATGCTACTTCGTATCCAGGAAAATAGCGGTTTCTAAAAAACAGCGGACGAAATCAGAGCGCATCTAGTTATTATCATTAAATTATAAGGCGACAAAAATAGCTGTCATAGTCAACTATGACGTTTTAATATGAAGTCGATTTGCTACCAGAGTATTTTGAATTCAGACTATTTCAGGTCCAGACGTCTTGCTACTTCAGGCTTTCAAGTTCATGTTTATTTATAGTAACTATGGCGTTCTAATATCAAGACCATTCGACTGAAATGTCTTTCTAAAAAGTCATTCTGATAGAGACTCAACTAAAACACCAACCGAAGACTAAATAGGTATACGTACAATCGTACACTACAGTATACAGGGTTATTCTTAAAGGGTATGCTAAGCCAAAAGGGGCTCATAGTACATTATGAAAAATTTTTACTATAGGACCAACCCGAAATTCGCGTGAAAAAATCAGCTGTGCCATAGAAAAATGTCAATGACACTCGACAAAATGTATGGAACAACTGATTTTTTTCGCGAATTTTGGGTTGGTCTCGTAGCATAACCTTTCTGAATAGCCCTGTATATTAGCAATTGAAACAAAAAGTGAACAAGCCACATGTTAGTGTGACGGATGACGCAACTGAGTCCCAAGTGTTGGTGGGATGACCTCAGCCGGCGTTGTGGAGACACTTGTTGTAGGGCATTCATGGTCAGACTCATCTGGATTTGGTAGACGCTATTAATATTTATTTCACGAAGCACTTATCTAATAACTTGAGGAATTTAGGTTTTTTATGCTATTGAGTGACGAGACGAGTTAATCGTTCGGCTGATGTTTGACGTCACGTTTGCCCATAACAGGTCTGCGTCACCCAGAGTCTTGAACGCTAACAGTTAAAGATCCTGCGCAGTACAGCACTGCGCTCGTCGACCTAAGATTTAAGATGTTTAATCTCCTATTTGGTTCATCCTCTAAAGAAAATCCTACAGATGATGATGTTGGATTATTAGAGTGAATCTTTTTAGGCAGCGATTCGATAATAATCAACAATGAGACGAGTATTCAAGGACATTACATGTCATTTGATGTCTCATACTCATATAGGCACATTTCGTTGCTTGAGAAGAAAGATATAACATAAAGGGAGCTATAGTTTTCAACGATTTTTTTTCATTTCTATTATTAAGCGTACGAGTATTTTTTTTGTATCTACGTTTCTGATAAAATGTTTGGCTAGGAAATGAAGGAAAGTAGTTGCATTCTGCCAAATCTGTCTTCAGTTTTCTTTAATCGAGAAATGGCAATGCAAATTCAAAATAATTATGTTTTTTTACGATTCGTTTTATGATCTTTTAGTCCTTAAAAAGCGCAAGCCAATGTTGATTGCTTCCTTGGTTAACGAAGTAGGATCATTAAAATGTAGACGCTTACGTGCTTAAGATTTGCTTAAGACAAGAGGCCATTAAGTTAAAAAGAAATTGATAAATCATCGCAGTGAAACTCATATGCCACGCAAGAAACGACATTTGCACGGAACTCTCACTTCCGTAAAGAGGTGACAATTTATGTAAGAACACCGTAATGTGTACAATGTACATACACTTACGGCAACCGTATTAGTTTGGCGAAACTGCGGACTACATACTAATGTAATTTCTTTTAACATAGACTCGACGGTCTGTCTGTTCAGTCTTACTAGAGTTAAGTAACAATAGGTATTTTTGACCAAGCGCAGCAGAAGACTTGGAGTTTCGCTAGGAATCTTTTTGGAAAAGGAGTTGCTACTAGCAACAGTGTCGATTATGTCGATAGCTCTATTTTCTATGCTATACTCTCTATAATACTCGAGTCCTCCAAGAATAGTAATCTCCAGTCAGTAATAGTGTTCTTGTTTGGTTTGATCGATTGGGAGGCCACCATAATTAAGTTTAACTCAAGTTTACCTTCAATCTTCCCTTTGCTTGGATATCAGATCTACCCTCGAGGGATAATTAAGCCGTATCACAAAATACATAACAGTATAAGCTGTATGCCACCACGCAAGCCAATTAAACACCAAATTCTTTTTTTTTGTAACTTCTGTTCAAAGCAATTAAAGAATTGATCTATCTATCCAATTAGTTTATTATTGGTCCCTGTACAGCATTTTCTGCATATATTAATTAAAAAAACGTAGCTACATCGTGTGAAAACAGTTCCGACCTCATTAAGTTCTTCACCGTGCCGTCTGCTTCCAAATAAGTGGAATTCCTCCTCGTCAAGCCAAGTATTTCCCGAAACCGTCTCAGCATTCTCAGCTTGATAATTCAGTTTCACCTCATTTATAATTCAAGTCATAGTATCACGCCTACTGCCGTTTGAAGACGATTACCTTCCATCTTCCTATGTTAATATGTCTTTTGTGTTATAAAAATGACGTTTATTGGCCAGGTGGGCGATTTTACTGGGGGAAGTGGTTCAAAATTCAGTTGCAAGCTTACAAGATTCCATCCGAACAAACATACATTACAAGTTAAATAAAAGCTTGTGACTTGTAAAAAGATACCTTCGTAAATGTAGGACCAACACAGAACTAGACTGCCGTCTTTACGAAAAGTGCAAAAGTGCAACAACTCGATTTTCAGCCGAATTAAGCTAAGTACATATTCGGAATCAGCAGCTATATGTTTTTTACACAGTTTTTACGTAACTATGACGGTTTTGATACTAAACATTAATCTTGTTGGCGATACAAGCACAATGAAAATAAAATCTTTTGACGCGTTTTTCTCGAAATCAGCTTTAACCTAGTTATTGCACTTTTCGTAAGGACGGCAGAAACAACGAGACTATTTGCAATGTAGTTTCTCCATAACTCGAGTGAGTGTCGATGCCGTTGCAAAGTTCACGGACGGAGGCTAACCTTTGAATGACTAACAAAACCAAGCTTTACCGAGGCTTTTGCGATTTGAACTTTTCTATGTGACATTTCCGGGTCATACAGGTCGTGTTTATTTTGTAGTACTTGCGTAGTATGAGCCGTGGTGTTACCCGTTATGATACGAATTTCTTACAAAGCAGTTTTGAATGTAAAATTTCATCCCTGCGACATACCAGCGTATATCTTAGCGATAGAGTAAGAAGACGAACGATAATAATATTGTTTAGTTTATCGTTACGATACTCCCAGACATAGTATTTTGTTTCTCTCCGAACTATGTATTTTCTGCAGCATAGTTGTATTAATTTTTGGGTAATAAAAATACATAATGGCAACATTCACATCTGTCAAATATTCGCAAATCCTTACCCTTATTCCACGTGAATGCACAAGCACATAATATTATGCCGTATTAGCATTGTTAGCAACCGGCAAAGGCCTTGTCCCTGAACTTTGGTACGGTCTCATTGTCGCGACATCGCAACGGGTTTCGGAGTAAAAGCACTAACATAAATGAGTATAAATGTAAACTAAGGGAAAGACAGACAAATAACTTTGAAAAGACGACAAATACTTAATTGCAGATAAAAACAAATTAATACAGGTAAAGAAACAAATTAGAGTCGCTACATAAGATACCCGTTTTACTGCCCTAAACATTAAAATGCGGTGAAAACTAATATTAATTTTGCCAAATGCTAGGTACTTGCTATGATTTTTTTGTATTCCAAAATATTTCGCAATTTTTACCAGTACCGTTCGTAAAATCAAGAAAACAACAAGATGCTGTTGGTTACCTAGTTTGATGTGTTGGCAGGCACAGAACAGATTTACTAAACCTGCTAGGTATTCCTTAACGAATTAAACTATTTTTATTTGTATGAATTTTAAACCGACTTTAATATAGACTAGTCTTTTTTGTTTCTTTTGCCCACATTTATGCATCTGTTACTATCTCGTCTGTGTATAGGAAATATTACCGGTTCCCATCCCCGGCCCGGCCGGTGTCGTGGGAAACTGTCGTTAGAGATACTGTGGTGCTGCCAGTGATTCGGCGTACCGTGCTTCAAAGGATGTTTAAGCTGTCAGTGCAGTTCTGGCTTTCAATTTTAGGAATTGAGATTAATATAATATATTAGATAGGTGGATCAAAAAAAAAAACAAAAAAACATTTTATTCCTGGCGTCATTTCACCCATACCACCCCATACACAGCAACAAATTAATAAATAAAAGTACAAAAATTATGAAATCAAATCAAACTCGAAAACGTAGTAAAAATAACTAGTCGCTTACTTCTCATGAATATAGGATTAGCCGTCCTCAAGGTTTCGTCAGACAATACAGATTACAAACGCCGATTTGTTTCAGAGTTCCAGCAAACTCTGAGACTTCACTTCTCTCGATCGAAAACTACTAAATTTCCTTAGCTAGGTCTCAATAGAACAATTCCCGATTTTCACCACTGGGGACGTTGAAAGAAGGAATACCTACTGGGAATGACCCTTCTATTGAAGCTTTAAAATTGCCTTGTTTAGTGCATTTAAATATTGTTCTGCTAAACCCTATCATTCGTTCGTTGTTTCCTTTTTTTTTGTTTTCTTGTAATTTTTTTTCTGATAGGTCATGTTGTCAACTTTATTTATGATTTCCAGCCTGAACAATAAAGATTACTATTGTTCTAAATCCCTAAATCGGCTCTTGCTGTCAAAGGTCTAGGCTTCCTTGGTCTTAAGAACCTCGCTTTTTCCGTAATAAATTCAAATGTAATGAAAAAGGTAGAGTTCACATAAATTTCTATTACCCTATTGATGAGATCCTGGTACTGCCGCTTTGAAGGTTAACAGAGCAAGGCGGATGGCATTTTCGCTTTATTACTCTGAACTCTCGAATTGATTTTTCTCGCCGTGATGTTTCTTCCTTCAATGCAAGCTAAACCAAACAATCCAATCTATTAAGAACCTTTTTTAGGCTTATTTATATGTTTATGTTCTTGATTATGAGATATCTACATTCACTATTCAATCAAAACATTAATAACAATCCACAAGTATTTAAAAAGCTATAAAAATTGTGACTTGTATAATGCTATCATTATTATTGTCTCATCATCATTAACTCTTTGTTGGCTAAATGAGGGAACTAAATTTCTAAACGTATAGCCATCAGTTTTGCTTCAGAGAATGCGATTAGGGCTCCCCCATCAAACTCCGCAGATAAGTCGGTGGTGCTGTATAGTTGTCGTGCGTTTGGACGACGACTGTCATAATAATAAACACCCTCGCGTGCGCTAATACGACGTTGTAATGGGCCCGCGCCGACGGATTCATAAATTGCGTAGAAGATATTTTAGTGCTTTAACGATTAGTGGAAATGTTACTGGGTGACAAAAAGTCATTTAACTCGACAACGTGCAAAAAATACTTTAGTCAGTACTGAAATACCGCGACGTGCAAAAAAAAAAATGCCAAAATACCTCCTAAGTTGTTGAAACAATACGAATTGGTCGTAAGTATCCGGCTCAATGATTGAATTATCCATAATCTTTCACATTATCAAGATTTTGTTCATGCGTGATTTAGGCACAACCTAACTTTATATTTATTTTCTATCAGCACTGTGCACTAGTATTTGATTTTGTTTTCAAATGTTAGCTAAAATCTAAAAATCGCTTTTCATAAAATAGAAGGTAACTCCCAAACTCCCATTTTAACGGGAATATTTCCCCAGCTAGCAACACTGCGATCGACCGCAGTCCGCTGCGAAGCGGAGTGGGGGGAGCGCTGCTGTCAAATCGAATTACAACTCCTGAGTTATAATTTTCGCGATTATTTCATTAGAAAAAGCTTTTTACTGAATTAATTCATAGAATAACTACGCGTCGTGCTCACGGTAAAACGCCCTCTCGTCACGATAGGCGAGAAAAGCTAATAAAAAGTGAAACTATTTAGTTTTGCTTGGTCGCTCGACGCCGCTGGAGGCATTGGCTATTTTTGTTTTGTAGCCCAGTTTTATTGTAAATATTGTTTTTAGTGTCGAAATACAGTGTTTCAGTGCAGTTTTTTTAAACTATTTCCCATCTTCGTCTCGGTCAGTTGACCGTTGACGGAATGAGAACGTAAAAGCTGTGTTGCAGAACCTGCAGATTGCAGAAAAAAGCGCTTTCGAAATTCAATACGAAATGGTGCCAAATCATGTACAAAAACGGTTTTTGTGTCCCAAAATGCTGTGCCAAGTTAGTTCAGTGCTATAGGCGGAGAACAATCGCATTCCACCTGTGACTTCCATTTAGAGCTGTGTTAAATCGCCTATTTTACTTTATATAATATATACCTACTACCTAACATAAACAAAGCAATAAAAAATCAGCCAACTAAAAAAAAAAACTGCAAAGAGTTTATATGCAAAAATATTAAGTGAAGTATCAGAGCGGGAAATAATCGAAAATGGAACAGAATTTCGTAGTTCTGTGATTCAAGTGCAAAATACCTACCTATGTGAAAAAGTTGAAGAGAGCAGACTAAACGGCAATTTCTCAAATGAAATCAGCATATTTTAGTGCAAACGTACGATGAGGAGGGTGTTCGGCGTCTGCTCGGACGGCTGGCTCCTGTGCGGTCAGAATGTGAGCCATTCAAGAAGCTGTCAATAGATGTTGTCTGTATGTTGTTCAATTTTGTGTTTTTTCTTTTTATTTCGAGCTTTGATTGAAGACTGACAAAATATGACATGGGTTAGTGACTTATTGAAACCTCTTTAAAGATAGTTTATAGATTACTTTTAATTGTTTCACAATTTATGTATCAAATATAGATATAGCACTGAAAATAAAACTTATGCTCCACTTAGCTTGGTAAATTTAGACATCTGACCTTACATAAATTCCCACCCAGCTGAAAATTGGTAGGATTGTTCAGAACACCATCATAAATGAAACCTAAAAAGTCCTCATCGATTCGATACTTGCAAAAATTTTTACTCCGGGTAGAAGGTCACCAAAACGGGTTTTTCGCGATTTTCTCAGAAACGGTTCGAGCTACGAGGAAACTGTTCAAGACATGTGTATTCTCTATAACATTTTCTACAGTATTGCTTTAAAATGCATGTTGATAGGACTTATGGTTTTCGAGATATGCTAATATTCATTTCAGACCAGGCCAAAAATGTGACATTTTTATTTAAGAGGCCTTGGTGAGCAGTAGATCACATCACAAGTTTGTAAATGAGCTTTCCCGAAGTTGTAAACATTGCTATATCCGACAAACTCACGAAACACTGATCCTTGTGGCTCAAATCGGTGAAATGATGATGATGGCTGACGGAAAATGTAACCTCTCATACTCGTACTTTCCGAACAATCCTATCAATTTTCAGCTGGGTGGGAATTAATGTAAGGTTACTCCTATTTTTTGGTCTAATTTGTCCGGATTATTTTTGCTGAATATGGTTGATGATTATTAATAAAATTTGCCTAAGAATCAAAATTGAGATATTGTTAAACCTAGGGGATAAAATAATACATGGACTAACTACTCCAAGGTACGCATTTGTTAAGAGGTCTTATTCTTTTTTAAAAACACTTTTTTTTTTTAAAAAAGGGGAATAGGTCCAGCACTTAGTCCCGCATAGGGTGCGTTGTGCGTTTCCGCCTTTGAGCCAACCCAGCTAAGGGGCCTTGTGTTTTATATTGTGCACTGTCAAATCAGTCTTCAATCAAACCTATCTGAATCTTATTTATCTTTTTAAAACAGTTCTGTCTTGGCATGTGTTCTTGATTATTATCATTAACTCTTGTCATGAAATCATGATTACTAAAAGAAACATTAGACGTAAGGATTCCATTTTTGCTACGGAGTCAGAACCCAAAACCCAAACTAAATCAAGCATGCTCCATCTATTCTATAATCATAAATCTATAAGCATTTTGTCAATGTCAACTTGAAATTAATTATTTTCAGCGTCATTAAACGTGTTACTGACATTTAGAAGTGAGTCATCTTTGTTAAAAGCATTGCATGCAATTAATGGGTCTTATACAGGGCTATAAGGAAAGGAAATGTTAAGCCGGAAAAGCCTGATAAAAAGGTAAAGGTAAAGGTCGCGCTCCTTTTTCCGCAACTAGGCCGGTCATCGGCCCTTTTTGCGTGACTTCTTCTTCACGTACGCCATTGAATTTCTTCTCCGGACGTACGCAGGTTTCCTCACGATGTTTTCCTTCACCGAAAAGCCAGTGGTATGTAAATTCGTACATAAGTCTCAAAGAACTCATTGGTACGAGTCGGGGTTTGAACCCGCCACCTCAAGAATACGAAGCGGCTGTTCTCCCATTGAGCTACCACGGCTCACAAAAGCCTGATAGTACTCATCATTATGAAAAACTTTTACTATGGGACCAATCGGAGTTCGCGGAAAAAATATTAACTGTTCCATATTTTTGGTCGAGTGTCATTGACATTTTTCTATGGAACAGCAGAATTTTTTTTTGGAATGATTTATAATGAACTGTACTATAAGCCTTTTTCGGCTTATTATTTCCTTTTCTCATAACCCTGTATATATCTTGATTAAACTTAAACAATGTTTAAAATTCTCTGTCTTTTTTGCATATGACGTTCTGCTTTAGCAAGAAGTCAGAGCATTTAAGCAGTGAATAAGTTTAAGCACTCCTTATAAGACCTTGATATGTTTATTTGTTGTTTTATTTAGTCTAACAGTGGCATGATACCGGTTTCTAGATCCCTTCTTACTGTATTTACGGAGTAGGTAGGTAAAATTATTTCAATTTTATTTGTAATTTATCTATTTGTACAGTATGGTAAAGTAGAAAACAGGGATAGATATGCATACATACATAGGTACAGGTAAAACATGTTGTCCTCATATTTTGGATAATACTTGCTAATTTTTAACTGACTTCGCAAATGAGATGGTTCTCATCTCAATTCAACTGTTTGTTGTTTTTTTTTTATCTATCAGTTTTACAATTAAACCAGATATGTAGTTCCACCTTCGAACGTGTTTATTTTAAAGCGACAATAGGCCCAAGTTTGAAGGCTTTTAAGACAGATCTAAACAAACTAAAAATATATCTGTCTTTATCATTGCAAGCCATTAGACAAGGATGCCAATAGTTTTAGAAAATTTAGATCTGTCTTAAAAAGCCTTCAAACTTGGGCCTAATAAATATTTATTGACATAAAAGAAAGTACCAACGTTAGATAAAGGCACAATCTTATCGCTATCTCCAACTGGACCGCTGAATTTTTTGTGCAAATACATATTTTCTTTAAAAGCATCAAAATCTTCGAGTATCGCGTTACAAGCCAGCAGTAATTCGTTAACGGCGGACATGTTTATTGCCCAAACGTCGGGTAAGGCGGTGGTCACAGTGTCGGCGACTCGCGGTGCAGCAGAACGAGCGTGGAGCTTTGTCTACCGATAAAGTGATGGTTAGACTCGACAAAGTGATAAATATTGTCAAATGTAGTATTGTATTGTTTGTATAGGCGAAGTAGGTGAAGTCACGGAATGAAGTTATTTTTTTAACAACAAGACACAATTTACATGTCGCTGCATCAAAAAGGTTACTTAATGTAATCTTATCTTCTCGGTTCCTCAATCTCAATATGTATTGTTATTATATTAAGCCATTAGTGCCCCACTGCAGGCCAAAGGCCTCCCTAATCTCCCTCCATTTTACAGGATTTTGGGCTGCTGTCATCAAATCTTTCAGGTGTCAATGTTTAAATTGCTTTCCGCTCGCAGACACGCCGCCTGCCACTGAAATAGGAATTCGTAGAGACAGTTGTTAACCCACTTTTCAGATTCTTTATTACGTCCATAAAATACATTTCGTTAGTGCAGCGCGTCTAAAACGTACCGTATGTGCATTTCTTTTTATATTCTGTTTTAGTTTTTGGGCTTTAGTAACATTTTTATTGCTGCCTGTCTTTCGCGTCGGAGACTTACCCTAATTCTCGTGTGGTTCATAAAATAAGACAACCACAAAATCATTGCTCTCTATTGTTTTGTGGCTGAACTCACCACCATGTGATAGGGGTTCTCGCATATCCAATAAGAAACGATATACTGCTATGTGTAAAGACCTACCCCATAACTACACTAAGCCTTTTTTTTTGTAACGGGGGAAATCTTCAAAAGATACCCGGTTGTATTGGGGTTCATCCGGGGGTTGACCTACTAAAAAAGACTGCCCCTCGGTGGCCCGCCTCTGAGCCGTACGGAGGGCACCGAGATCTCTCAAAGAACTCGTACCGGTGCCCACGTAGCACGTTGCCTTAGACATCGCTCCCGGGAAATGCGAAATGCAGCTCTTCTTTGCAATGGCACGGGCCACACCGTGTCTTTGTCTTCACTGGGCTTGCTTGATTGGGAGGTTGGGGATCTAACCTCCCTCTAAATCTAATAATAATAAATCTAAACACCCGCAAGCCCCACGGTCCCCTTTTAATCGGCTCTTACGAGAGGCAGGTGATACCGAAGCCGTATTCTTAGACCCCCGGCTCCAGGGTCAGACCCCGGCTCCAGGGTCACCCACAATGCATTGCACCAATTAACCTGTGATGGTTCTCATATCGTTTCTTGCATCCATACCGCTTCTGGAACGTATCTCGAGCCAGGTAGCACGCCGGTATTTATGCCAAGAGATGTCTTGACACGCCGTTTTGCAACAATCAAGACAATGCCTGTGTCCATTCACATGGCATCACAACTACATCAAAATAAGACGAACTGTCACAGACTAAAATAAACACAGATGTATAGCTTTAACACTTTACCTTCTGAAAACACATATACACGGAAAAAAAGGATGTCTTATATCAAAACAATATTCACTTGGTCAAGACAAATAATGTTTCCCATATGGCGGAAACAATAAATTCTTAACGGAAGTAAAATATTGTCTCAGTTTTAATGTCTTCGTATAAGACACTCGTTTTTAATCAAGAATTTTGAGGTTTCGTTCGAAGAATGTACTTTTTCTTACACCGAGAACAACAATGACTTATTGTAAAACATCTATGGTCAAGACAAATAATGTCTTATATATGGGCAAAACAAGTTATTCTCAAATAAAGTAAACGTGAGTTTTGTTTGAAAAATTTACGTTTTTTAGCAATGGAATAAAATGGCATATACATTGTTTTATATTGAAATAACAATTTTTTGATGAAGTACCACTATTCTTAGCGGAAGATGTATTTGTTTTGAGCCGAGACTTTGAATGTTTCACTCTAAACAAATATGTCTTTAGTTAAGAATAATATAGCCTTAATAATGAATTATGTTGTTTTAGTATGAGACATACTAGTCTCGTTTAAAAACAAGTATGTCTTCAGCTAAGAATAATAGAGGCTCTACCTAAAATTATGTTGTCTTAGTATGAGACATACGAGTCTAGTCTTGAAACAAGTATGTATTCAGATAAGAATAATAGAGGCTCTACCTAAAATTATGTTGTCTTAGTATGAGACATATGAGTCTCGTCTTGAAACAAGTCTGTATTCAGATAAGAATAATAGAGGCTCTACCTAAAATTATGTTGTCTTAGTATGAGACATACTAGTCTCGTCTTGAAACAAGTCTGTATTCAGCTAAGAATGATATAGACTTCACCTAAAATTATGTTGTTTTAGTATAAGACATATGAGTCTCGCTTAAAAACAAGCAAGTCTTTGGCTAAGAATAATAGAGGCTCTACCTAAAATTATGTTGTCTTAGTATGAGACATACGAGTCTCGTCTTGAAACAAGTCTGTATTCAGATAAGAATAATAGAGGCTCTACCTAAAATTATGTTGTCTTAGTATGAGACATACTAGTCTCGTCTTGAAACAAGTCTGTATTCAGCTAAGAATGATATAGACTTCACCTAAAAATATGTTGTTTTAGTATGAGACATACGAGTCTCGCTTAAAAACAAGTATGTCTTCAGCTAAGAATAATTGAGGCTCTACCTAAAATTATGTTGTCTTAGTATGAGACATATGAGTCTTGTCTTGAAACAAGTATGTATTCAGCCAAGAATGATATAGACTTCACCTAAAACTATGTTGTTTTAGTATAAGACATACTAGTCTCGCTTAAAAACAAGTATGTCTTCAGCTAAGAATAATAGAGGCTCTACCTAAAATTATGTTGTTTTAGTATAAGACATATGAGTCTCGCTTAAAAACAAGTATGTCTTCAGCTAAGTATAATAGAAGCTCTACTTAAAATCACGTTGTCTTAGTATATAACACGCAAGTCTTACTGGACTCGGTTATGTTTTGTACATAGCATTGTACATGTATTTTGTACATAGCATTATTAGCTTGTACTATACTTAGCTGAAGAGATATTTGTTTAGCTGCGAGAACCGCATGTTTCTTGAGACTGGTCGGTAGGATAACGTAAATAGAATACGCAATATTTGCTTGAAATATTTAATCTGTAAAAAAATAAGAAATATAATAATAACATAATCAAATAACGGGGTACCGACCTTCGGCCTACGCTAGCAATTGCAGAAGATCACGCCGTTCATATCATTATAATATAACCGTACCGAGCTCTGCGTGGGAATGACGTGACCGTTTTGAGTTAGTAGTGAAGGCTGAAGGATGGTACCCTCCTCTTCCTCTACAGTCTGTTCATTACAATCACATTACATTAATTATATTATCGCTGACATATTATGTTAACAAGTAATTGAATAATTAAAATAAAAAAACCCCGACAAACGACTGAACAGATTTTATGACTGTGTTCTAAGGGTGTTCTTAGCTACAAGAAATCAAGTAACTATTCTAACAAAAATACTACATCAATCATCGGTTCAGTCGTAGTCGTATGTCGGGAGCTACAATACCACTGATAGACACACATATACACGATACAAACATAACAATTTGAATAACGGAAGAAATACACAATATAGTACAAGCTGAATTTTTAATAATTCGGAGAGATTCGGGCATTTTTCTTTCGGTCGGTTTGTGGAGATTTGTAAAAAAACATTATTTAGCGTGCAGACTCATAAGTCTGCACGCTAAATAATTTTATTTAAATAATTCCAATAAACATATTCCCATGAACTCCGCTAATAATAAATACGGAACCGTTTTATTTTTAGCTTTTCAACTCGACATATAAGGTTTGATTTATTTTTCTAATTAAAGTAGGTGTTGTGCTATCACAGTCTTCCAAACCAACTAATCTAGTTTGAGTCGTACTTTCAACAACAAACGCCATGAAATGCGAAGAGTAGCCTACCGTTTCTAATACTGTACACAAAAATGATACCAAATTCAGATCGCTTTCTTTTCTAAATATTTTATCTATTTTATAAAATAATGGATAATAAATGTCGTACTTGTATAAAATTACATTTTTGTCATTGTATTTTATGCCATTTATTTCAAAATACTCAACGCAGTCGTATTCAGCTTCATTTAATTCACTTGGGAAATCGTGTACATGAATAACTTTACCACAAGACATGCGGTCTGCAAAACCATTTTGTGCCATTAATTTGTAACTACTCTTTAACTGATGCCTTGTTGCAAGTGTCAAGGGAAGGTTTTTTCTACAAGATATTGACTGAGCTACAGCTTTTAATTCTTTGTGCTTTGATTCAAATTTAAACGCGCTAACTAATATAGGTGGACCTATTTGTTCAATTATTCTATGATAATGAAGAAGAAAATGGTGTTTGGGTTTTAAAGAGCAATGTAATAAACTTTGCAGATTTTCCAGATAATTTTCAATCAAATTTTTTAAATAATGAAGAAGTTCCTGAGTAAAAATTTGAGAAGTGAGTATTTCTGTTATCTCTAACAAACATAAGTAATGTTCCCATATTGGGTCATCCATTACGTGCACTAAGTCACCTACAATAAATCTGAAGTTCCGAACAAGACACAGCATTTCCGAAGCAGAAAAAATTAACTGCCCATTTTGTAAATGTTGCTTGGTAACCGATGGTGGACAATTTTTTTCAGTTTTCGTAAAAGTGAAAAATTTTATTCGAGCATTTAATGTTTTTAGTGTAAAATAATGACTGTCAATTAGTTTTTGAATAATTACACACATATCATATCTGTGCACGCCTTCACACAGATCATGCATTACGTCACAAGTCAGATTTTTATAGGTATGAAAATTTAACTGATGCCATACACATTCTTCCTTTATTCCTATTTTGTTTTGATAATGTTCATTGTAGTCAACAGCTTTGCGGATGTTTTCAAGGCGCTCTTTTGTATCAGTTTTCGTGAGGTTTTTGGATGTGATACAGAATCTACAAAAATGATTTGAAGCAAAACTTTCGTGAAACCCTAAAATTGAGTGCAGGCCCAAGTTGTCACCAGATATATTTGCCAAGCAAAATTTTACGACCGCAATATGTTCTTTGCAAACTATTGAAATTCCGTCTTGTTCTAAAAATTTCAATTCTGCAATTAATGGACCAAAAATTGATTCATTACCAAATGAAGTTTTATCTGATGTGTAAAATATGAGGGTTAACAAAATGTTTTCTAAACGGCTGCTTAATTTAGGAGGTATTGTAGAAATAGTTGCATACACAACACCGATCTTTTGACTGCCAGCATGACTTCCTAACGGATTTCCCGATTCAAAGTCATCATAATAAATTGTTAGTGGTAGAATTTTTTCTTCAATGTCAAAATCTTTACTTGTGTCTTGCCAACACTTCCCGTTTACTATGTTCCTTAAAGCGATATTGTCTTTACAAATCTTTTTTTCATAATTTAAAATGTCATCTAATACATTAGGTACTTCCAAAAATGATTTGAGACTTTTTCGCAATGGAATCATATAAGAACATCTATTTTTTAATGTCATTTCAATGCTACCCTGCACTGACTTAGTGTCTTCCGAAACTCCAACTGTTTTTGAAACGGGTTCAGTATATGCATCTAACTTCTTAAAACATTCTATTCTTTTGTAATCAGTTCCTAAATTTTCAAAAGAACTTTTAAAGAGCGACAACATTGACGAGCATTCTTTTGATATACTATCCAAGTTTTTCTTAAGTATTATAAATGGTTCCGATGTAAATAAATTAGTCACTAACTGTACTATGGTTTGAATCACTGTTCTAGGTAGGCTAGAAATACTGTATAGTTGAGACAAAAAAGATACAAGTAATTTATTTAGTTCAATTTTAAAATTTGATAACTGGGAACTTTCACTGACATGGCCATTATTGTGTACAGGTGATTCAAAAACATCGTGAGGTTGATGACCACCATCGAGGTTAACATTTGTGTCACTTTTGCAGTTTTCATCGTTAATGGCTAACTTACAAACATTATCTTCGATCTGAACACTATGATATGTACAAACATGTTTTTTCAAAGATGATTTTGCATGATAAACTCTTTCACAGTTTTGATAAGGACATTTAAAGTAATCAGTTATGTTGTGATGGTAATGTAAATGAATAAAATATGTTTTGAAATCATGGTATTCAGTTTTACATATCGAACATAGCATTTTTATTTAGATGGCAATGACAATAGACAGAAAATGATGTGCCTACAGTTACCTATTATGTACATTTAGCATTAGAAATCAAGTCCAAGATGTAGGGTGGGACCACATCATATTTAGTGGTAATACCATATATACATATCTGTATCAGTAAATACAGGTGGTAACCAGATTTCGGATACGAAACGTGGAGTGCATGAAAGCACTTAAAGAGTGTGTCAAAAGCCTTGTAGGCTGTTTGAAAAACGAACCTGACCCTATCTATAATTAGATAAAAGGTACCTCCAACTTCATCAGGGGTGCAATGTATAATGTAAGGTTGTACAGTTTTTCGCTTCCCTGATGCATCCGTAGCAATTTCATCAATTTTTTTTTGTATTTCTCCTGGTGTCTGAAAAGTAAAATTTCAATTTTAATTCCAAATAAGGAAATGGCCTCCACTTAATTGCCTCCTGAGGTTAATATAGGAACTCACTCGCAAACACACACCTGAAATACATGGCAGGCAATCAAGTATATCACAATAGGTTCATACATTGCACACGGCTGGTGTTTACCAAGTAACATATCACATTTTGTGTAGTGAAGATTGGTTAAATAAGTAGTCCAAGAAAAAAAGGGGGTGGTAATTCTGAACCTGATCTATACCGACTGATGAAAAATAATATGTACTTACTGATTTACTATACGTGTGAAAATACGTCTGCATATAATATCTGTGAGTGTATTTCTGTGTTTTTCTGTCAGCTGTTTATGAGATTGGTAGTAGGTCAGAATGCAGTTTCCAGATGGTGAAGTAGAGAGTAATGTTCTTAGATCAAACTCTGGAAAATCGGGCCTGCAATTTATCATTTCCAGCAATAAGTTGTCTTCTAAATTGGTTTCTAATGACCCAACCAAGCTTATTTCATCAGTATAGCTGTGTGTTGATACTATAGTAGATGTTTTACTCTGAAAAAAGATAATAATAGACTATTATAAAGAGATTATTATAAATACCTAGTCAATTTAAAAGCATAAATATAGGTTTGTAGGTATTAAAAGTAGACTTTTGTTGTTAAACTGTCATTTCGACTTTATAACCTTGGGTAGGTTATTTAACACGATTTAGTAAAACAAAAGTGGATTCATATTCGCGTTCTTTAACCTATATAATTACTGGCGACTATATTATCATAGATCAATCAATGTACCCCCCCACTCTCAGATCAATACTTTTTTTTGGACAGACATGTAAATGTTATAATACTTAAATTGTAATACAAACCTCGGCTGTTAGATGTTCGTTGACTTTGTTTTTTAAGTAGATGCGTGTAGATATTTTTGGGCACAGCTCCTTTAGCAACTCATCGGTAAGGTCTTTCAAGTGACTGGTTTCAATTCCATTAGCTGAAATTTTAGATATTAGAACCATTATAAGAACAAAAAGCACTAGGTATTTTACGAAACAAAAATTCAATCAACCAAAATCTACATTTGGCTCTGTGAAATAACTTTATAAGTATTTTTTAGTACTTTTACAGATGTAAAGACACTGGAGTTATACTTAAATGAACGTCTTCTTTGCACTTAACAACTTGTACGAACCATTCAGCGGTTTTGAGATGAAAGACTGTTCAAAATCGCCACTATCGCCGTGATGTGAAAGGGTTAGGTTGGGGGAAGCCCCAAGAATGCTTTTCTTGAATTGAAAAATATATTCTTGGATACTTAGGTAGGTATTTAGATGCAGCAGTCCTATAACTTAGACACGTGAAATAAGTAAAAACTATCACACATTAAGGGTATATGGGGGTATACTTACATGTAAAACTTTGAATAATTTTTTCTTCTTCTTATATCTGCCATGACAGCAACAGATCCCTGAGGGATGCTGAAGCTGACATCTCGACTCGTACAACACTCTAATACACTCAATTTGATACAACACACAGTTTTATACAATAAATTTACTAGATAAATGATCTAAATATAGTTTTTGTATGTTTTGTATCTCAATTTGTCATGCGCACGCGACTAGTAAACCAGCCGCCAGTAACTCCAGCAAGTAAAAGAAAAAGTTTTATAGTGTTGCCATTGCCATTGCCAAACGCCTTGCATGAGCGAACGTACAGCCACAGTGCAGGCCACTACGGGTAATTAAAAAGTCTCTTAAATAATATTATAGAGACCTTACACATAAAGCCTTCTCTTGGGTTAGGTTAATTTTTTTTTTAACCACAACAATGCACAAGAGTATTGTCTAGATAAAAACTAGATTTTTTAAAATAATAAATATGTTCCAGTCAATTTCGTACATAATTGACATAATTATGATGACAGCAAAATTGTAGCCACTTTAGTTCTATCTGATAAAAATAGCCTTTATTAATATGTATTGTAGATCTGGGTGAAACGGGTCAGGCTTCGTAATAGGCTAGATGATACCGAATGAGATGTTTCGTACTGTTTATCGACCAATGAGACGTGCAAAGCCAGCAAACACTTTTCAGGAGAAACAATATAAAATCTTTACTTGACCTTTAATATTACCTTATCCTATTTACCATTTCATTATTCATTTACCATAAAATAAAGCGAAGTCGTTAGGAGTAGCAACACTGATCTAGGCTATAGTAATGGCGGGCAAGCGCCGCATGCGCCAAATTCGGACGTTTTCGGATTTCTGCGCAAACTAGATCTTATTGCTCTACGTTAAAGTCCAAATCTATCGTCAACTATCATGACTTCATGAGCATTGATCGCGAGTATCGTGCGTAGTAAAAACTTTCCTTCCTTTTTCACTTTGCAATACGCTTCCCTAGTTAGAAAGAGATAAACCGATTTTTTAAGTACAGAATATGTAATAACGGATCTAAGCAGTTTCTGGTTTATGTTGATAGATTTGGAATTGATTTCTGTAGGCTACCTAGTGTTTTTACACGACTTTAAAAAAGGAGGAGGTTCTATGTTCGATTGTGTATTTTTTATTTTTGCTCACTGATTTTTCCATCAATTGTGGATTGATTTTATAGATAGCTATATATCGGGAGTGGTCCCAATTAAATTTGAAGAAAATATTCCACCTCTAAGGGTGTAGAAGTTAGTTATTATATTAATGAACAAATTTCTTATCTCTTTATGTTTGGATAGACATACATAAAACGATCGCGAGCTATGTAGCTTGCGTTCGTTTTCATTGAGTCGATTTTTATTGGTTTATGCCCTGTTATGTTAAATAAATGACGCTTCATAGCTCCCCACTAGGTTTCCCTGTGTCGGGGATGCTATTTAACACACACAATGACATGACAACACCCAGACCCAGAGCAGATGTTTGAATTCATCACATAAATATCTGCTCGGCCGGGAATCGACCCCGGGACCACCTTTTTAAAGGGCAGACATGCTACCACTGAGCTAAACCGGTCGTCATTATTTACGGTATGGTATGATTTGTCTAGTGAAATCACATGTTTTTATTTATACCTGTCAACCATCGTACATAAGCTGCCAATCACTCAAGTAAGCGTAGAAAGGTTGTTTTCTTTAGATGATGTAATTGAAAACCTACTTTTTATACGCATTAATTATCTTTTTAGAACGCTTTTATTAGCTTGGTATGTATCTATGTAACGGAATGTTCGAACGTGATTTCACCCTCTTCAAAAAGACGGCTTGATTTGAAAACTCTCACACTTATAAAGGACCGATAAAAATGCAATAATTTGTACAGTTTGTCCCATTATCCTTACCAGGATCCTCAGGATTAACAGTTTTGAATAGAAAAAACGACAGTGGCTCCCCGCTTTAGCTGTAGAGATAAGGTGGTCGTTGACGTGGTACCAAGCTCAGCATTGTAATCGAATTTGCTGTTTGATTTTGACCTTAGCACTTCGAGTTTAGGTACACTTTTGTTCTAAAAATATTTTTTACTCTCTCCTAAAAAACAAAGATAAATGACAATTAAAATAAAACAAGCTTTTGTAGATAACCAATCTAAAAGGTAGAAAATAAATAATAGTTTAAAAAAACTAAAAAAACACGCTTTTATAGAAAATAAAATTAAAAAGATAAAAATCATTTTCAATAAATTTAAATTAAGGTATGATAAGATTAACTTGACGTAAAAAAGCGAAATTTGTAAAAATAAATTTTAAGAAATAAAGTCTTGTTTCAAGTAAACAATCGTTGATCTGAGTTAAACAAATTCTTCAAAAAAGTATTAATGCATATCATTCCGACATCCCTGCATTGCGACACCTATAGGTATTAGATTTTTTCAATATTCTAATCATGCGTGTGACGTGACGAGCAAGGCGCCCGCTTAATGCTAAGTGCAACGTTTGCTCATAACAATACAATGCCACATAGGATTAGAATCTTCAACCCTTCAAAATCCAGTTCAAAACTCGGTACTCCACTGCGCTCGGCACCCATATAATTATGTCACATGTTAAATCTCATTATGTCCAGAAATTCCAGTGGAAACATTGCCCTTCAAACCGGATACTATTTTATCGCCCCGGCTTCGTACGGGTAGCCCCTACGCTACTCGTTTTTAATTAAGTTATAGGTAAAAGGATTTTGAAGATTTAGTTAGCATTTTTTAAGTTTATCTATTACAAACAAACATACAAACAAAAATCAAATCTTATCTCTTTATTTTTATATTATAGTGTAGACTACCTGTAGCCAGTGACTTCATACGCGTAGAAAATACTATTCTGCGGTTTTCTTGCTATTGACCTACATCTGTTCCGCTCCAAACCCATATCCCGCTGACACCCCGTTATATACCACTTCCATTGCAAAGTCCAAGTTGTAATATTTCTCTTCTTTCTTCCTATTCCCCAGTTACATACTCAAAAAAATACTTTCAAACCAAACTTAATCCAAATACGAAATTTCATGTCCAACATAAAAAAAACATTGGACTTATATAATAAAATTATGAGATAACTGCAATCTTGAAAAAATAAAATAAGCATATTCTTCACTAAACAATATGTTCTTCATCTATATTATTCTGTCAAGCATAACAAAGCAAGATTATGCGAATGCGAAATGAGAATGCTAATCTTAAATAAAGTTATTTTTTCTTAAACCAAGAATCACTCATTCTTATCATAAGTGCATCTAAATTCTCGAGTTTGAAAGTATGAATATTCTTGAAACAAGTAAACCATGATTCTTCTTTTTAAGCAAACGTTTCTTAAACAGAAAAAATATATATATCTTGTCTCAAAACTAGCCTCATTGTTTCAAATCAAGAATGTTTTTGTGAAAGAAGACAAAATTGTTTTATGTAAAGACTTTTTACTAAGTTTTCAGTCAAAACTACATAACTTCTTAAATTGAGCAAACAACTATCTTCAATTCATATTTTCTTCTTGAACCAAAGATACCAATTTTCGTACAAGGCGCACATTTGATATTGACTGAAGAAAACTGTGTATTCTTGTCCCAATAATGTTATGTTTTCGTATTAAGCAGAGTTTTCTTAAACAAATACAATGCAAGTCTTGGCTCAAAAGTTATGAAACTGTTTTATTGCAAGTAAATAGTATTTTTGAAAGAAGACAAAAAAAAATTGATTTAAGAAAAATTAAGAGTTTTGAGTTAAAACAATAGAACTTCTTTAAGTGAGAATGCAATAATATTGTGTCAAGTTTTTTATTCTTAAAATAAGAATCCAAATGAAGAATATTTTATTGTTCATCTAAGTAAACTGTTTTTCTTAGATTGACAATATTAATTTGTGTTGAGAAAATACATACTTGGAATGAAACAAATTTTCTGAGAACTTTGATATTCTTGGCGTAAGATATCCTTTTTTTCCGTGTACCTTGTGTTTTCTTCTGTGCAACGCGAATGCGGCTACACACGCCAGGCGCGTAAAACAACGCATTTGATTATTAATCGCAGTTAAAGCAAACGCATGTGATTATTAGCAACAGTTAAAGTGTTAACGAGAACAGGGAGAATAGGAAGTTGTAGTTCGGTATTATTATTCCGATGTATTTTGTTAGGTATTTAAATACCCGTAAATACTAAGGGTTTCCTTGACTTAGCCTCATAAGTCCGAACATCCCATACGAAGCCATATTCACTTCACACCTAATTCTAACGAATCATGTTAAATAATGCGACAGTGAGTTTTGCTACACTTTCACGCCTTAACTATTATTCAACCGATCATAATGAAATTTTGGCATACGCGATGCGAAGGGGTAAAGAAAAGAGCATCATTTACATTTACAGCATACTCATCATTTTGAATAACTTTTACTATGGGACCAACCCAGAATTCGCGATAAAAAAATCAGCTGCTTCATACATTTTGTCGAGTGTCATTGACATTTTTCTATGGAACAGCTGATTTTTTTTCGCGAATGTCGGGTTGGTCCCATAGTAAAAGTTGTTCATATTGATGAGTACTACGAGCCATTTTCGGCTCAGCATACCATTTATGAATAACCTTGTATAGGCTTCTTCTCATCACCAATATCACCGGTTTTCATCCCCGGTCGGGTAAAATCGTGAGACGCATTTTTATAAGTTGACCATCTATCTTTCTCTAATCTTTAAAGCAGTGCCTCGAAAGCAAAACAATGCTTATAATTCAACTGAACTTGGCTAGTATTGATAGACGGTTGGTGGTCTGCGCTTTTGTGGCACAATCGTGCTTCCTTCTTGGGATCCGAGATCGTATCTATAGGCCGGACTATTTATAAAAAACGCGTTCTATACAAACATTATATGTTTCTACTGAAATTAACTAGTAGTTCGCGTTTCGATTTCCATAAAACCTTCCAAACGAAAAAAAACAATGTTAATTGCCAAAACTCACTGATTGTGGAGTCTTCAGTGTTTAATAAATGTTAAAAAAATACTTTTAAGGGGGCGTCCATTAATTACGTGAGGCATTTTTGAGAATTTTTCGACCCCCCTAAGTGAGATTTGGAAAGATTTAGCTTGATCCCCTCCCCCCTAGAACACCTTACGTAATTAATGGACGCCCTCTAATCGATTTGGCTCATTTTCAAACTTAAAAATTGTATTGAAATAGACTGCCTGCAAATTTTCGTCAAGATCGCATCAATCGCATTCAAGCTATCGTCATACAAACATAAAAATCATCACACAAGATCAAGGTACTACAACCTTAACAATTTAATTTAAGGCCCTTGTACACTCGAGATAACTCAAGCCCGCTCGTTAGAAGATCGTAAACAATCCGTCCGCCACTCGACCTTATCTACCACTCTCTGTAATGGGTTGATTACACGTGACGAGTAAGTAAATGGGCAGACTCGGCGAGCAAAGAAATGATGGTTCTGGTGACTCTCGCCTCGTCAAACTAAACAAACCGAGTACTAGCCGAGGGCATGGTCTCGTCGCTATACTCGTTACAAAGTAACAACAACGTAAGTAACAAGTACAGTGGCGAGACAGTGCCCTCGGCCGAGTACTCCGTTTGTATATAAACACTAGCTGACCCTTGCCCACTTCGTTGGGCATAATGTTAATTAAACCCGAAGCCATCGCGCGCCGTTCGGACCGTTTTTTCTCCGATTCACTTTGCAAAACGGACTACCACGTAAAAGCCTTTTTATTTTTCGGTTTTTTATATAACCTATGACACTCAGCAATAATGTGGCTTTCTATTGGTGAAAGAATTTTTAAAATCGGTTCAGTAGATCCCGAGATTACCCCTTACAATTTAACAAATATACAAACACACAAACTTTACTTCTTTATAATATTAGTATAGAAGTATAGATTTAGACGAAGCGAGACAGTCACTAGAACCATGGTCCGTTTGCTCGGCCGAGTGTGCCCATTTAAGGATAGCGGGATGCACTGCACAGCGGCATTTTAATACAAATTCTTGCGCTGCGGCCCGCCTGTAGTGCGATAGTTCATATAAAATGTACGAAAGTGATGCAGGAGGATATTTAATTTTGTCATGCGTTGCGGTGCGTCTCGCTACTGTACTCGTTACGTGTAATCATAATCAACCCATAATGTGTATAGAAGGGTTTATGTGCTCGAATACTTGAGATAAATAGTTGTCGGTACAATTAGGTAATCTATTAACTTAAGTGTTTCTTTTTTGTGGTGGAACCCCGTTCGTAGACGCTCGAGATTATCTCCGTCACTCTCACTCGTATGACATTTCTAATGAGAGCGACGCGACGGTCGGGTGACCGAGATAATATCTCACTCGCGAGAATCTCCCTGACTAGAGAATGTGTCACTGTTGATATCCAGGCAAGCATGCTCTATCCTCAGATCAAGTAGAAACCAGATATAGTGCTGCCTTAGATCCAGGTGAAGCCAAAAAAAGTACCCTACTGCCCGTGAACGTATACTTCAAACACATTGATGCATAAAAACTACGTTGTTATTTGAAGGTGGAATACTAAAAAGCGTACGAGTAGGTCTCCGCTTGGATATATTTGGAACCATGATGTTATATTCAGCAATTGTTTTATTCCAGGGCTCCCCTCACGGGTCTGTGATGTCGTGCCAGTCGCTCGCGGCGCGAGCCTTTGCCGAGCCAGAGAAGGATAGCATGACGCACTGCACCAGCTTCCACAGGTAAAAGCGAGACAGCAAATCTTTAGGGAATAATAGAAAATACCATTAGAAATACCATTGAAACTAGGGAGATATGTCTAAGAGCTGGACAGTTTCCATAAATAAGAAACAGGAGTACCTAAGCCACGGTAGCTCAGTGGGAGAACAGCCGCTTCGCATTCCTGAGGTGGCGGGTTCAAACCCCAACTCGTACCAAGGAGTTCTTTGGGACCTGTACGAATTTACATACCACTGGCTTTTCGGTGAAGGAAAACATCGTGAGGAAACCTGCATAATTATGTCCGGAAAAGAAATTCAATCGCGTAAGTGAATCCACCAACCCACACTTGGCAGCGTGGTGGAATACGGCTTGATCACTCTTCGAGGGTAGACCTGTATCCCAGCAGTGGGAGGATTAAAGGTTGCATATGAGAGTACCTATATCGTCGGCTTAGTGCAAGAACTGGAAAAAAAACACTGTTTTGTTTTGACACATTTTGGCTATAATTAACACGAGAATATTCAAGTTTTATTGAGTGGGATTCTGCGACTAGTTTCGATCATATTCGGTGATCTTTTTCAAGCCGCGGTATCTTACTCTATGCCGACGATTTTCAGTTTTCAAGTTTTTTGTAAGCTAACTTGTCTTATTTTCTCGATACCAGATCAGTACGGTTCAGTTCGGATTCCAGGAGCTCTACCAGAGCCAGTGATACAGAATGCAAAAGGGAGAATTCAGGTAAATATGCGCTATTGAGTACCTACTTTTATCCGACAGAACTGAAAGAGGGTATTTTTTGGGTGTATCATGGGTGTAAAGAAGGAGCCGAAACGGACTCACAGTATTTATTAAAAAAATAATTTTTAACTTTGAGACCAACATTTTTAAAAACAGTGAAAATATAACAACTGTTCCATACATTTTATCGAGTGTCAATGACATTATTTCTATGCAATAGCTGATTTTTCTTTCTCGCTATTTCTGAGTTGGTCACATTCACATAGTAAAAGTTGTGAAAAATAGTGAGTACGACCAAAGAAAGTATGGATGAGCTGTGTGAAAGATGATATGAAAAGGAAGGGAGTGTAATTCAGATATGACGAGTGATAGAGACGAAATTGGAAGAAGTGTACATACTGGAGCGACGCCACGTAGGTGGGATAAGGGAAGTAGTCCACCTAGAGCACCCGTCCGAATAGCACCTGGGCGAAGAGCACCCAGCCTAGTCCACGAAGAGCACCTAAAGGGTAGGCAGATGATGACTATTAGCCCTTTGCGGATTAGCATACCTTTTCCTAATACTATTATTTCCTTGTATAAACTTCTACATTTTCAATTCCAGGTTCGATATCTCTAACGGCGCTGGCGGTGACCCCGGTGACATCACAGGGCTCCATGAGCCAATCGGCACCGCCGCCCTCCGCCATGTTCGACCTAGATGAATCGGTTAGTATTCTCATAAATAAAGAATTAAAATTAAAAAATCCCAGACGTAGAAACAGAAGAACCGATTTTTCCCGACGCAAAAACGATGAGGTGTTAGAAGTTTGACGTGTCTATGTTTGTATGTGGCATCGTAGCTCCCGAACGGATGAACCGATTTTGATTTCTTTTTAAAGGTGAATTAGTCGGGAGTGTTCTTAGCTATGTTTGACAAAAATTGATTCAGCCGTTTCAACATTGGAGGTTTTTAAATTTTTAAATTTATAGTCATAAACATTAAAAATATGTTTGAGAACCACCGCTTTAAAACCAGCTTAAAAATATAAAAAAATGTCTTTGATATCGGTTAACCCGTTCAAGAGCTACGGTGTCACAGACAGACACACACATAGCGGTCAAACTTTATGATTTTGTTTTTTTGACCGAGCGAGCAAAGCGTCTCTGAAAGAACTGGCAAAATGTTCTTTCATCTTCCCGGATGTTCGTTTGTTTGTAAGTTGGTACTCGCGTACAGGGGGTGTTTTTTAACGGATCTCGATGAAACTTATATGTTCTACATAACACCCTTCCTATTCCTTATTACACGCTTTTTATTAGCTTCATATGTATGTTTATTTGTTTGTATGTTTGCCTGTATGTTTGTAACCGACTCCTACAAAGCGTGTTTTTTTAGTTTTTGATGACAACGTCTAATAAATCGATGACCGCCGGCTGCACGCACGAAAAAGTGTCCCGTTACGCTCATTGTGACGTCACGATCGGAGCGAGAACAGTATGCAATCATTTCATCAATGATTTGTTATGACGTTGTCACGTTAAACTGTCGTCCGTAAACCGACTTTACAGACAACCATTTTTTTTACTATTATTATGTTTGTATTTTCTGGTGTGAACATTTATCTATTTATGTACCAGGCCGCGCCTCCGCCGTCGTGCCGCTTCCCGAAGCTGGAGGAATGCGCACACTTCCACTACGAGCGCGTGTGTCTCGGCGGACTCAGCATCGAGACTGTGCCCTGCGAGACCAAGCCGCCCGACGCGCCAGACGAAGGTATACAATTATACATAGTGTCATACGGAAAGGGATGCTAACCCGAAAACTCGTATCACTGATCCTTATGAACAACTTTTACTATACTTAACTTTACTATAATTAACATACTAAGTAAAGAATTAAGTAAGTAACTAAGACCGCAAAAGGCACAACACAAATACACGAAATTCACAAGTGACATCCTTGGCACATCTGATCTCATCCTTAAATATTCAGACCCATAACTTCATTTTCAAATTATCTTTTTAACGTCAGCCCGGCCGTGAACCAAACCTGGGAACCTCTGGAGCAAAGTCTTAAAGTTTCATTTTTTTAAACTTCTAATATATTATATAATTTATATAGAACTTGTCTTATATCTTCCAGGTTGGATATGCCTAAAGGTGCGTTCGCATGTGAACACTTCGCCCGACGAGGCGGCCGAGGCGAAACTTCAGAATAGCTGGAGCGAAGCGAGCGACGTCAGCGAGTGGACGCTCAGCAGGAACCGGGACCACCTGCTGCGGCTCGATGATATGCTGCACAGGTGAGCGAGAAAAGCAGACTGAGAGAAGTGAGTGGACGTTTAGCAGGAAACGGGACAACCTGCTGCGGCTCGACGATATGCTGCACAGGTGAGCAAGAAAAGCAGAATGTGCGAAGCGAGCGAAGTGAGTGGATGTTTAGCAGGAAACGGGACAACCTGCTGCGGCTCAATGATATATTATGCTGCACAGGTCAGCGAGAAAAGCAGAGTGAGCGAAGCGAGAGAAGTGAGTGGATGTTTAGCAGGAACCGAGACAACCTACTGCGACTCAGAAAAAGAAAATGAGCGAAATAATCGATAGGAGCGAAGCAAGTCGAGGAAATAGTGAGTTAGTAGACTTTCAGCTGAAACAGAAACTAGGTGCTGTGGACCGATGACATGTTAGTGTTACATAGGTGAGGGAAATTATCAGAGCGAACGATAAAAGCGAAGCGAGCAACGCTCAGCGGAATTGATATAATCTGTTGCGGCTCGCAAATCACGTTATATGGGAGCCCATCTAATTTATTTTATTCTGTTTATTAGTGTTTGTTGTCTGTGTCTGTCTGTGAAAATTTCAACTGTTTTAACTATCACAGTTCATGAGATACAGCCTGGTGACAGACGGACAGACACTGACAGACAGACGAAATGAGTAGTAAGCGAAAGGAGCGAAGCGCGCTACGTGAGCGATTTAATTGTGTTATACCTATTTTCTTTACTATAACTCTACCCTTGTCTATGGCCAGATGCATATACGACCGCAAAGTGTCGGGCCTGCCCAACCTAGCCGAGGAGCTGGCGGGCGCGCGCGCGCGGGACCCGGAGGCCTACCGCCGGCTGATCTCCGACTACGTGCACCACCTGTCCATCATAGCGGACGACTCCATCAACTGCGGGCCCGTGCTCAACTGGCTGCAGTGCGATAATAAAGGTACTAAAATAAAAGTAATATAAATCCATATATAAATTACGTGTCACGTTGTTTGTCCGCTATAGACTCCTAAACTACTTAACCGATTTCAATCAAATTTGCACACCGTGTGCAGTTCGATCTAACTTAAGAGATAGGATAGCTCACATCTCAATTTATAGTTTTTGAACATGGTTTATTAATTAATTGAGTTTAAAAAATCTTGAATATCAACAGCTTACGGTATGTCAGCCATTTGAGGTATAAATATTAAAAACTGCCATTTGTCAATTTTTGACAGTTTCTTTAGTGTTGCATTAAAAAAGTTTTTATCAGATATTTTTTGTCAGATAAATAAAGTAGTTGTTAAGTATCAATTTGAAGAAATCCTTATCTTAATATATTTATAGTGTCTACCCGTGCGAAGCCGGGACGGGCTGCTAGTATTATATAGAAACCTGCCCCGGCTTCGCATAGGTATAAAATACAGAGCTATTTATAATGGTATGCTAAGACGAAAAGGGCTGATGGTACTTATTTCGAGAATTGGACGTTTGGGCTTGAGCACTTCAAGCTGAAAGTAGAATTAAGATAAGCTCGAGTTTGTGGATGGTATACAGGGTTATTCATTAGGGTATGATATGCCCAAAAGAGCTCCTAATAGGTACCTACTCATCATTATCAACAACTTTTACTATGGGACTAACTCGAAATTCGCGAAAAAAAATCAGCTGTTCCATAGAAAAATGTCAATGACACTCAACAAAATGTATGGAACAGCTGATTTTTTTTTTTGCGAATTTCGGGTTGGTCCCATAGTAAAAGTTGTTCATAATGATGAGTACTATGAGCCCTTTTCGGCTTAGCATACCCTTTATGAATAACCCTGTAGTAATTCTGTTGAACGCTGAAAACAGCTTGAAATGCTACCAAATGAGGAAATACAATAGAAATAACAAAGAATTTTCCTGTAGATATACTTATCTAATGAAAATATACCGTCGTCGGTACATGTAAATATTTATCCTCAATATTGTAATGGGTAAATCACAGTTATTATACAAATTGTGTCCAGCACAGACTTAAACGAAATAAAATTAACCTCACAAGTTTTAATATTAGATTTTAATACATTAGAGTGCTTTTTCAATCCTGAAGTATTATGAAAGTGAAAAAATAACGAAAAATTGATATTTATTTGGCACGATAACAAGTACAGTAAGTGTACAAAAACAGAGAATAAGTTATAGAGGAAAAAGAACAAGGAATAAAACGGTGTGGTGCAGATCTGTTATGGGCAAACGTGATACTTAACATCAAGCGAGCGATTTGCTCGTCTCGTCACTCAATAGCTTAAAAAAACATAGATTGTGTCAAAAGTGTTGTTTAAAAGTGACTTAGCATGTAAAAAGCTTGATGGTAGGTAAGTGTCTAGGCCAACACATAGACAAAAATGTAAATGGATTTGAAATAGGTAACAATTGACGGCTTTAAATCCATATAACTTTTAAGTTTGAATATGTACAAAACTAATAATAAGGTTTTTTATACTATTGAGTGACGAGACGAGCAAATCGCTCGCCTGATAAACGTCACGTTTGCCCATAACAGGTCTGCGCCACCCGGAATCTTGAACTCTTAGAACTCAAGCCCCTGCGCGGCACAGCACTGCGCTCGTCACCTGAGATATAAGATGTTTAGTCTCCTATTTGCTCTGAAATTTCACTGGATAGGGTCTAGGTCACAGTACGGGGCGAGCTACTAATTACATTTCATCGCAGGTCACAGGCTCCTCGTGGCGAACGAAGACTCGAGTTCTATAAACACTCCGGCGGTCGCGGCGGCGTATTCAGTCAGGAAATATGTATCGCAGGTAATGTTCACTGCTTTTGGCGTGATTTGTTTTACTATTTTGAGGGTTCTGAACCCCTGAAGAAAGAAATTTAATGGTGAGACTCCGGTGTCTGTCTGTATGTCACAGCCAATTATCTCAGTAACTATGAAAGTTGGCGGCCTGAATGTGGCATGAGGCTAGAGAATGTTAACCAACACAATCCATTGAAAATAATGCTGAGAAATTGGTCTTTACCTGAAAATTAGGTCCTAGAAATAGGAACCTTTAATATGTAAAAGAGCGGCGAACAGGCAGTCAGCCTGATGGTAAGCTGAACCGCCGCGCCGCCTGGACTCCTACGACACTAGCGGCGGTGATGTTGCTTTGCCCGGAGAGGAGCTTGTAGACTCCCTTTTTAATGTCATACTTCGGTGAATAAACTGCAACAAGTCAAGTATAGGTATTTGACAAGCTATCTATTGATTGTAATTTACAATAGGTAAATATTGTATAATAAATTATTTATCATTTTATTTTAATTTCTGTTGTGACCTGTAATGAAAATTACCAATAAATTGATTATGATTGTGAAACCTTTGATGGTAGGGACTAAAATTCTAAAGCTAATGTAGTAAAATACAAGTAGATGTATGAATATTGATTCCGAACCGTTTGTTGCAGGCCCGAGATGAGATCAGCTTCGAAGTGGGCGATATGATATCGATCATTGATATGCCAGGTATGTCCCGTGCAGGTAAATTGGCTTCGCTTACCTCTTTTATTTGCTTAGTATAATATTACTCTTGTAAATATGTATTTTAATTAATGTACCGTAAAACGGGATGAATAAAATCTCAGGGGTAACAAAACTAAAAATGATTGTCTACAGAAAATAGCCAAAAATTTCGAAAAAGCACAAAGAAAGGTGTGAGGGGGTGAAGGTTTCGAAAATTTCGATACTTTTTTCTTTCGAAATATTTGGCTTTAGTCTGTAGAAAAACATTTTTAGTTTTGTATCTATTCATCCCTGCGATTTTATTCACCCCGTTTTACGGTATATAAAGTCTGACTTCTGCCTCTTTTTTTGTCCAAAAATATTTTCTTCTAAATTTCATTGAGATCTGATTCAGAAAGTTTAATTACGTTCGATTGTTAAAGAATCAAAATAATTGTTATTGTATTCACATACAAGTGATTGAATAAAAAAAGGCCCGTGGAAAGACCAGAGTGCCTGGTGCGAGTTTTTTTCGTGTAGTTTACGTTAACGATCCCGTTAGGGACTCTGATAATCTTCAAACGGCTATACCCATTATCTTAAATAGCTTAGAACACTGGATCGATTCACCTTGTGATCCACCTTGCAAACAAATTATTATTATTTATACAAAAAAAATACAAAAGACTTCAAGAGACCGACTATTGAGTTATTCATCTATTTGTCGCGCACGTACTTAATGCAAATTTAAGACTTATATGGTTTTCTCATGGATACCATTATCAGAACTGGACTAAATTGAAATGGGACCAAATGGGAAGCGTCAGCTTTCTAATAAAAAAAGAATCGTCAAAATCGATTCACCCAGTCAAAAGTTATGAGGTAACAAACATAAAAAAAAACATACAGTCGAATTGAGATTCTCCTCCTTTTTTGAAGTCGGTTAAAAACAAAACAAATCGGTTCAGTCACGTGGAGAACTACGATACTACAAATACCTCTTTGCTTCTGAGGTTAAAACATGGCAGTTTCTTCGGCACAGCCGTACCCCGATTTCTGTTTTTAATTTTTAAAAGCTTTTTTAAAATAAAATAAAAATAAAAATCATTTATTGACTAAAATACATTGTGATACCTTCAATTGACAAAATTATAATAAAAGATAATACAAATGGCAACCCTAACGAAGTAACACTGGGCCCCAAACTAGGCAAAGCCTGTATCTTGGGCACCCTGATAACCGGTTGGTAGAACCTGTTTCTCTCGCCGGGGTATGTACTGTACACATTAACAATATCATCACAATTATATTATATATATTATTATAACAATATTTAAATCCTACAGTTTGTTTTTTTTTTTTTTTTTATTTAGGTATGCTATTATATTATTTAAATATATTCATTGAATTACTTAAAATTATTTAAAAATTATTTCTATAAAAGCAACTTTATTTGAATTAAATTATTAAAAACATTAAAAGAAAAATTTATAAAACTATTTTTTTTCTATTTTTTAACTTGCTGTCTTTTAAATTAGAACCACATCCTGATGTCTAATTGAACTGAAATTTACCTACTCGTGTAACTCCGATGACAATGTAATAAAAAATTGTTACAAGCTTTTAAGAATATTTGAATTTATGTATGTACATTATTGTACATATGTATATTCCAGTCCAGAATTTGAACCTCTTCCCGATGTCCGATTGAGCTGAAATTTGGTTTACCTGTGTAACTCCAAAGACAATGCATAAAAGCTTGTTTTAAAAAAATAAATATTTCTTAATGTCTTCTTTTATTTTTTGCTTTCAGGACCTCAAGAGTCAGTGTGGTGGCGAGGCAAACGAGGTTTCCGAGTGGGTTTCTTCCCGCACCACTGCGTCGCCGTCATCGGGGACAAAGTGCCGAGACACATGACTACCCCGCCGCCTATTGTCGGGTAAATATATTATCTTTTTCTCACTTTCTCTGGCTATATTGTTCATAACTACTTCAATAACATTTATTAAAATGAACGTAGATAATTTAGTTTGGGAGCACTTTACCGTCTTACCGTCTTCCTTGTCTTCTTTTTCTTTTCGGGCTTGTCCACGGGCAGGGACGGCCAATTAATTGTTTGGGCCATTTTTCATCACCTTGCTACATAGAAATGCAATAAAGGGTAGAAATACATAATACGCATCTAAAGAATCTCACGAGGTAAGAACAGACTTTCAAGGCACTTTTTTCCCTCACCTTATTTTAACTAATCCCTTTTTATCATCGTATTGTTTTTCTTAAGCCGTGTCTTTTCCGCAGCTCGGTAGCCGTGGCCCCGATCAAGCCAGTTCTCCGCAAGCACGGCAAGCTGATCTCGCTGTTCCGCAGCTTCATACTGTCCCGACCCTCGCGGCGCAGTCTCAAGCAGCAGGGGATCCTCCGGGAAAGAGTCTTCGGGTGCGACCTGGGGGAACATCTGCTGAACTGTGGACATGAAGGTATGAGGGAACTGTTGAATTATGAATATGAAGGGACTGTTAAATTGTGAATATATGTGGGTGTGTAAGACACATCTCCGCATTACAACGAGTAATCGCTGGCAAGGGGCAAACGCACAATACACTCCAAGCAGGACGCCAGTGCGAGACCCATAAGAATAAGACGCATTCCCTCCTCCCGCAGTCCCGCTGGTGCTGGCGGAGTGCGCGCGCGCCATCGAGTCCCGCGGCGCGGTGGACGGCGTGTACCGGCTGTCGGGCGGCTCGGGGCTCACGCAGCGGCTCCGCGCGGCCTTCGACGGGGGCGCCGCGCCCGACCTGCGCGCGCCCGACCTGCAGCGGGACCCGCACGCCGTGCCCAGCCTGCTCAAGATGTACTTCCGGTCAGTAGCCGGCCACTTCCGGTCAGTAGCCGGCCACTTCCGGTCAGTAGCCGGGCACTTCCGGTCGGTATACGGGGTACTTGCGGTCGGCATGCGGGGTACTTCCGGTCAGTGTGCGGGGGGTACTTCCGGTCGGTATGCGGGGTACTTCCGGTCAGTATGCCGGTACTTCCGGTCAGTGTACTTCCGGGGAATAGAAATTTAGTTACGGCCGTGAGACATTTGCTAACGGCGATTAGACGTTTCTGTCATTAGACATTTACTTCTTTTAATGTACTAAATACGTCATAATAATGTCATGTCACGTTATGGTTATTGGTCATCAAACAGCCGTGGTAGCTCAGTGAGAGAACAGCCGCTTCGCATTTTTGAGGTGGCGGGTTCAAACCTCGACTCGTACCAATGAGTTCTTTACGCGAACAGAATGAGAGTCCAATGAGTTCTTTTTTTACGAATTTCCATACCACTAGCTTTTCGGTGAAGGAAAACATCGCGAGAAAATCTGCATACGTCCGGAGAAGAAATTCAATGGCGTATGTGAATCCAGCCCGCACTTGGCAGCGTGGTGGAATACGGCCTGATCACCCTTCGAGGGTAGACCTGTATCCCAGCAGTGGGAGGATGAAAGGTTGCATATGATATGAATTATGGTCATTAGACGTATCCTTCCGCTCAATCCACAAGCACTTCCGCTCATTGTGTGTTGTGTGTTCCAGCGAGCTCCCCAACCCGCTGTGCACGTACCAGCTGTACGAGAGCTTCGTGAGCGCCGTGCAGCTCGGCGGCGAGCAGGCGAGGCTGCGCGCCGTGAGGGACGCCGCGGTCAAACTGCCGCCGCCGCACTACAGGTGGGGGACACGTCTTATTGCATACATCGTTTGTATACAGGGTTATTCATAAAGGGGAAAAAAAAGACGTGTGGCACTCGGGGACTGCCGCGGTAAAGCTATTGCATACGGTGATACTTTTTAGTTTTGCCATCTATCGATGAATAGCAGAACTTTTAATGACTTTTTGAAATGTCACGCTTGTCTTTTTAGTTCAGCAACTCGCCTCTAGGTGTCGACGTGTAAGGTTTCGTTGACTTTTCAAACGTCATGACTCTCTCTTCCGAGTGTACCCCCGTAGTTCTATTTTTAAAAAAATGTTTAAGTTTTTATATCTTCCTTTTTTGTAAGATTATTTTCGTTACGGAATTTCTGGATTCGGTCTCCACGCTCAAGGCCCGCGATAGAAGCTATGCAATAGCTTAAAATCAATAAAAAATGTCAATGACACTCGACAAAATGTATGGAACGGCTGATTTTTTTTCGCGAATTCTGGGTTGGTCCTATAGTAAAAGTTGTTCATAATGATGAGTACTATGAGCCCTTTTCGGCTTAGCACACCCTTTCTGAATAACCCTGTACCACACCTCGACCATATCAAATTCTGCCGTTTACTGCAAGAAGTGATTATCTGAAAAATCGGTGCCAGGCTGGACGCGACGTCATTACTGCCATAGAAGTATCCCTTTAGGATTATTTTTTATTACTTTTATTTTATTTGGGTAACATACAGCCTTGCGGTTAAATAAAATATGATAAGTACATTTGGGCCAGCAAAAGTTTTCATTATTGAACTTTCAACAACTATTTATACTTTTTATTTTCCTGAATTTTGGTACTGAACAAGATTTTTTTGTTATAATTAAACACGGGAATACTCACGTAATAACGAAAGTCAAGAAGACTAATACGAGTAGGTACTATGTGCTACAACTAGCTTCTAGTCGCGGAAAAATATGTAACTACTACTAACTTTGATAGGAAATGTGGTACCCTGATATACTGAAACATTTTGCGTAACCCTTTCGAGTGTATCTACAGACGTGATGTTATTATGTGTGATTGCGTAAACAATGCATATTTATGCGAAAGCAGCGATTGCGTTTGATTTGCTGTCATTTTTTGGAGAGTTTCGTTGTCTGTCTCCGAAACCCATCATCAGATCTATATGAAATTTAAATGGGACCATTTCGGAATAAACCCCTTTCGAATAAAAAAATAATTTTGCAAAACCGTCTATATTTGACGGAGTTATGCCCGAACATACATAAAAAAAAATACAAACATCCGAATTGAGAACCTCCTCCTTTTTGGAAGTCGGTTAAAAATTAGTTTCGGTCACATTCGGTGACCGAAACTAATTTTCTAATTTTTTTCTGGTGAGTAAAACCACCATAGTTTCCATATTAAGATTTTTTTATGACTTTATTTTTGAGTCGTGATATTAAAGAACTGTCTCCCCCAGGACGCTGGCCTACCTCATGCGGCACCTGCGGCGCGTGTCGCTGCTGGGCGCGCTGACGGGCATGACGGCGCGCAACATGGCCATCGTGTGGGCGCCCAACCTGCTGCGCGCGCCCGCGCCGCAGCACGCGCTGCAGGGCGTCGCGGTGCAGGTAAAAAAAAAATACATTTTTGGAAAAAAAAAATTTAGAAAAAAAATTTTGGAAAAAAATTTTTGAGAAAAAAAATGTTTTTTTTTTAAATATAATGTAGGGTTATAGTCAGCATGTGCTGTTTGGGTAAGGTTGGGAAGAAAGAAAAGGGAGGGGGGATAATAGCCAGATCAAATACACGGTTATAATCAGCACGCGCTGCAGGACGTCGTCATGCAGGTAAAAAGAGAAATTAAAAATATATTATATATTTTTTTATATAAAATATAGGGTATAACACAAACGCTATAGAAAAGCAGAAAAATGTATGGCAATGACATTTCTAGATTCTATACAGAGTTACTCAACATTATGAACAACTTTTACTATGGGACCAACCCGAAATTCGCGAAAAGAAATCAGCTGTTGCTCCCATTTTGTCGAGTATATCTTAATATATATAAATCTCGTGTCACAATGTTTGTCCTCAATGGACTCCTAAACCACTTAACCGATTATAATAAAATTCGCACACCATGTGCAGTTCGATCCAACTTGAGAGATAGGATAGTTTAAATCTCAAATTATAGTCGCAATTTTAATTTATTGCAAATTATATATATAATGATAATTTTTACTATAAATTGACAAGTTAGCATCAACATACTACGGTTGCTATAGTTACGCAATATTTGACATAGAATTGACGCAATGGCTTTTGACAGGACAACGTCTGTCGAGTCAGCTAGTATTTATTATATTATTTGTTTCCAGGCGGTGGTGACGGAATTCCTGATTTGTTACGCGGAAGAACTGTTTGCTCAAGAACAGGGGGCCGATTCTGGACCGGAGTCTTTAGAACAGGTATGAGTGAAACAGCTGTTTCTTTGACGTGACAACGTCTAATAAATCGATGCACGCCGGGTGCACGCACGAAAAAGTGTCCCGTTACGCTCATTGTGACGTCACGATCGGAGAGAGAACAGTATGCAATCATTTCATCAATGTTTTGTTATGACGTTGTCACGTTAAACTATCGTCCGTAAACCGACTTTACAGACAACCAATTTTTTTTTCTTTTTACAATTGAATAACGAGACGAGCAAATCAGTCGCCTGAGTCTGTACCTAGTGCGAGTTTTTTTTACTTTTGATAGGTACTGATAAACTACAATTTGTATGGAATAAAAACCGCGCCACCTAGTATTCATAATATGAACAAGGTACAATACAACTAGTTCCACACAAATCGTCGTTTACGTTAACGCGATCGAATAGTGAAAAACACTCAGATGTTAAACGTCACGTGTCACGTGCCCATAACAACAGGTCTGCGTCACCCAGAATTTTGAACTAACAATTCAAGCCCCTGCGCGGCGCAGCACTGCGCTCGTCACCCTGAGATACAACATGTTTAATCACATATATGTATATAAGATGTGTTTGTAAGGTGTTTTTTTTAATTAAAATAACCGTGTTGTTAATTTCTAGGTGACCTGCGAGTCTCAAGTGGAATTGCGCGGTGCGGAAGCAGGACGTCGGCCTAAAAGTCTACCCGTCAACCCGCCCACCAAACTACTCAGGTGAGAACCTCCTCCATTCTTACTGTCGGCTCATTAATAGATAGAGAAGTAATAAATAAACGTTTCACTCTCATAGCTCCCCACTAGGATAAATCCTGTGTAGGGGATGCCATGGTACACAAAGACAAGGACAAGTAACACCCAGACCCAGAGCAGATATTTAAATTCATCATTCAAACATCTGCCCGGCTGGGAATCGAACCCGGGACCTCTGGCTTATAAGGCGGATATTATTACCGCTGAGCCAAACAGGCCGTTTGGGTGTTTGGTTTTGGTTTAGCCACTATAATCATCACAAAATAAGATGCCCGTTATGACGTTTGTCATTGCGACGTAACTAGTGATGTAACCATACGACTCGGTACTCGATACTCACGATAAATCAATTCAAGTTTGTATGAGTATTTGATCCATTTGATTTTGTATTGTAAAGTACCTACATTGGATTAAGGTTACGATTCGAAAATTTAACTTGAACTTGAATATTATAGGTACATATATTAAAATGATACGAAATTCGTCTTTTATTTAATATTTTTAGTTACAATAACATTCATTCAATCACAAATAAACAAGAAAAAACGAAAGTGATTGAATCTTCATTCAATAATTTTCTTCGGATGATGAGCCAAAATCGTCAGTTGAGCTATCGTCAATTCAATAATTAATTGGTTACAAGTTACAACACTAATATTTGAAAAAAGAAGACTGAGAACGTAACTGTTTTTGAGAGTTTGACATTACATGCTACCATAAAGTATGCGCGAAAAGCGTTCCAAGTTACATTCTACGGTCTTTCTCAAGTGTCATAACGGGCGTCTTATATTGTGGCAACTATAATGGGTTAAGCCGAGAACTTTTTAAACGGACTAGGTAACTACCAATTCACGCCATCTATCGTACGTTTTGGATCTAAAACTTTTTTGAAAACACCTCCTGAGTTAATTTTAACAGTTGCCACCGGGTGACGATAGATAGCGGCTCAAGTCGAGCGGACCAAATCCTGAATCGCGGTGACGAGATTATCCCAGACTAAAGCAATAAAAAAACTAAAAAAAACACGCTTTTTATAAAAAACCGAACTAAAAAAATAGAAAATAAAATTTTATAAATTTAAATTAAGAATAGGGTTGAAAATTTCAATAAATATAAATTAATAATAGTGTAAATAAATAAATATATGTATTTTATTTTTAAAAAGCGTGGGGTGCATGGGTCAATAGATATTATATATTTTGTAGATACATTTTGTATTGACAGACATGAGTAGAGTGATTAGCATTTTGATAATATCTTAGAAAGCACCCCACGCTTTTTTAAAAATAAAATACATATATTTATTTATTTACACTATTATTAATTTATATTTATTGAAATTTTCAACCCTATTCTTAATTTAAATTTATAAAATTTTATTTTCTATTTTTTTAGTTCGGTTTTTTATAAAAAGCGTGTTTTTTTTAGTTTTTTTTAACTATTATTTATTTTTCGCTTTTTAGTTCGATGTGCTAACTATTAACCATTATTAATATGTACAAATGTGTTGGTGTTATCCGATTTTGGCCGTCTGCTCAAGCAAATTAAAAATAAAATTGATGCCTAACAAAAAATATTGAGCAAAAAGATTTGTAGCCGCGTGGTTTCGATCCAGGGACCTCTGGGTTACGAGCCCAGCACGCTTCCACTGCGCTACTCTGTTCTCTGACACGAATGACGAAATTACCATTTGTAAGTTAAACGGTATTAAAAGTTAAAGAAACTTTATAGAAAAAGCGTGTTAAAAAAATTAATACCTAGTTAAAAAAACTAAAAAACACGATTTATTTAGTGTATTGTCATCGGTCCTCGATATATCTACAAAGTTTGAAAGAAATCTGACCGTTTAAAGTGGGTCAAAAACGCGCTCAAAGGAGTCGGTTACATACAAACATACAAACATACAGGTGAAGCTAATAAAAGCGTGTTAAAAAGCATTCGATACTTTAATTTGCAAACCTAATAACTCCATTTTTCTACGAAAGTTGTGTTTTACGTACGTTGTACGAGCCTCTCCATCGAATTCCTTTATACCCTTATGTTTCTTTATATATTTAGATTAATCCTTTTTATTGCCCGCTCAGTCTGGAGGAGGCCCGCCGGCGCGGCGGCACGCTGTCCGCGCCCGCGCCCCCCGCGCCGCCCGCCTCGGGCGCCATCGCGGCCGCGGCCGGAGTGCAGCTACGACCGCACACCACCGCGCCCAAGTATATAGAGGTGGGTACTATAATACTATTAGAATTGAATAAATCTATTGACCACTCATTGCCTTGAAATCTAAGAACTGTTAACACTTTAACTGCGACTAATAGACACATGCGTTGTTTTACGCGCCTGGCGTGTGTAGCCGCATTCGCGTTGCACAAAGGAAAACACAAGATGTGTTTTCAGCAGTTAAAGTGTCAAATTTGACAGGCCAGCGTAATTTTTTAAAGATATTTTTCATTTGCCTTTTTTTTTCGCAGGTCGGCAGCGGACCGAACAACCTACCACAGTACCACACGGTGTTGGATTTACCACTATCAGGTAAGAAAAAAGGCTAAACTTGTTTCGGTCCTTGTCTAATAGGTAGCGATGACAAAGAGGTATACAATGTGTCCGGTTTCGAGTGTCGATGCCTTTAGTGGTATGAAATACGGTAAATTTAATCGACAAATTTCCTCTATAAGTAGTTTTTCTCCCGCCATAATAAAATGGCAACCATTTTGTTTTTTCGGCACTGAAACACGCGCTAGTACTATTTTGACGATAACTACCCATGTAGAGGTTCTAAAATTACAAATGCGGTATCGTTTAATAGCTAAACGTGTAATCCATGCATGGTCTTTTTAAATAAAAGTACGAGAAAAATCGCCAAAAGTAAAAAAGAAATATCGTTTTTATGATTATTAAGTTAAAACACAAAACTGTTAAACTACATTTTTTTTTAATTCTGAAAGAAAGTACAGGATTTTAGCTTAAAAAAAAACTATTTCTATTTTTTTAGATAGATAAACTCTTTATTGTTCACACCATAAATTACAAGCAAACAAATTAAAACATCTAAATATTAATTCTATTGGTTCTCCCCCAGGGCGCGCGCGCGGCCTGAAGCGCTCCCCGTCGGGCTGGCGCGGCCTGTTCTCCCGCAACAAGCAGCACCGCCGCCCGCCCCGCCGCCCGCCCGCCGCCGCCCCGCCCGCGCCGCTCTCCGCTGAGGTATACCTACACTATCCCCACACCACAGATCAAGTAGAAAGGCAGAGTCCCGCCTTAGATCCAGGTTAAGCCAAATAACTACCCTACTGCCCGTGTACGTATACCTACTTCAAGCACATATTGACGCATAAAAACTACCCTCATTCCTACTTATTTTTCTTGTCCACGTTCTCTGAGCAACTGACGTAAGAATTGACGATTGATTCGGGTAGTTATGCGTCAATGTGTGCTTGAAGTATACGTACACGGGCGGGTAGTTTTTTGGCTTCACCTGTATCTAAGGCGGGACTCTATCTGCCTTTCTACTTGATCTGAGAATGAAGGTGATGTTCTTTTTAAGGTAAAATCTCACGACATCTCACCAAGGGGAAAGGGAGGGTTGGAAAATCGCCAAAACTGCCTCACGTAATGAATGGATGCCTCCATACCAGAGCCCATGAATTATAATATTTATAACATAAAATAATTAGAGTATTTGTCTCCAGCCGCCCCTGCTGGCCGGCGTGCGTCCCGTGAAGTCGTGCGAGTCCCTCACCTCCGACTGCGACACTCTCGCGCCCCTCACTGTTAGTCGCTCGGCGCCCCGCGCGCACCACGCCAGGTAACGTGCGAGTCCCTCACCTCCGACTGCGACACTCTCGCGCCCCTCACTGTTAAAGTACATATTTCATTATAGATTCGTTTTTGAAGTTTGTAATTTTAATTTTACGAAATGAGGGTAGATAAATCATATTGAATGAATAATATTTCAGGTCGTCGTCGTGCGATTCTTACTTCGAGCCGTGGCAGGCGGAACTAGCCGACATGAGGCTCCGCCTGTCGCCGCAGGAGCGAGACACCAACATGTTCAGCGAGGAGGACGACACGATACTGCACGCGCACGCGCAGGTGAGAGCGAGCGGGACAGAACTAGCCGACGTGAGCGAGACGGCGACGAGAAAGACGACACTATCACATTAAAATTCTTTGTTACTCATTTTAAGTAACAGTTGTTCAATGATGAGTACTACGAGCCAGTTTTGGCTTAGCATACCATTTCCTTATAACCCTATATTATCTACATATTCGATATTTATGACGTTTGCAGGGTGATTCTCTCTGCTCGACACCGCCCGAGTCCGGCCTGTGCAGCGCGGAACCGTCGCCGAGGAGGAACCTGCGAGTCGACATAGAGGCCGCCAATGAAATGGCTGAGAAGTTAGTGTTTTTTTTTTTTCATTTTTGGCTTCGAACTCTTTGTCTATTTAGCCAGTTTCAAGTGTAATTGAATTTTGAAGTGTTTAATAAGATATACTTAATGTTTTTTTTTTTTAAATATAAATGATGTAAAGAGAATTAAAAATTAATTTTCAAAGCTAAAGTAAAGTAGCGTTGATCGAAATAAGATCTAGAGTTACGTTTCCGTGTTATTGGCTTCGGGGTCCGGTCGGCGGTTATGAAGGACAGCTCCCCTAGCCAAGTTGCATTCTATGATAGCAAGCAAATGCTACAGAAATGAAATTTCTATATTCTACTAGCTGCTCCCAGCGGTTTCACTCGCAGTTATTTTTTTTACTTTAAAACCTTCCCTGAATTTCAACAAATACTTCAAGATCAAAATTAGCGGAATCGGTCCAACCATTCTCGAGTTTTAGCCAGACAATCGTACAGCGATTCATTTTCAAATATAACATTTATTTTAGTTACAGTTACAGTAGTCCATATTCCATGACAGAAATGTTATTCCCATACATTTTCCTACTTTTCTATATCAAATAATAGAATTGCATTTTGGCTAGAGGGGTGGGTACAAATAGAAGAAGTGTACATACTGTACCGACCCCACATAGGTGGGATAAGGGTAAGAGAATGATGATTTTGACTAGGAGGGTAGTTTCGTAAACATGTGTTGTGTTCAGACAGCGAGCGGCGTTAGAAGAGCAACTCGCGCAGATTGGATACATCGACGGGGAGTCCCCGCGGGCTCGCGCGCCGCCGGAGAAGCGGCACTCGAGGGGCGCGGGGGCGGCGCCGGGGGACCAGGCTAAAAGGTGAGACACTGTAAAAAATATTTCAAAAAATTGTGCAAAAAAATATTATAGAATTTTTAAATGTTCAAATTACGTCTTTATAATAATAATTTTTAACTTATTTTTACTTCCACCTTTACCTCTACAGGGTCATTCATAAAGGGTGTACTAAGCCGAAAAGGGCTCATAGTACTCATCATTATGAACAACTTTTACAATGGGACCGTCCTCTAATTCACGAAAAAAAAAATCAGCTGTTCCATACATTTTGTCATTGACATTTTTCTATGGCTTATTGGCTTAGCGTACTCATTATGAATAACCCTGTATAATAGTTTTCATTATTTTTTCATATCCCCAAAAATGATCACTTCTTTTTTTGTTTACTATCTGTAAGATATCCTAGCTTGCTACTATAAAAGAATATCTCATAACAGCCCGTTGCCTTCCAGATTGTGCAAAGACAAGGACAGGGAGAGTCCCAAAGCATCTCTCTCGGAGTTTCAGACGTCTCTGGGAAGCGTGAAACTGAGGTGAGTTACTCACTTGTTAGCATAGTCGGGGAGATGGCGAACAAAATTACCACACCTCCCCCCCCCCCCCCCTTTTATTGCTTACGAGGGGAAGTCTTGGCAAGGTGCCCGGCTGCAGTGGGGTGCAGACGGGTTTGTAACCACTAAAACCCCCAAAAAATAATCTAGCCCATAAGAGGGTCTAGTAGCAATTCCATAATCGCCAACGCTAAAGAAAACTAAGACAATGTAACTGTGGGTAACTTCTAATGGTACTTACTGAGTTTTAAAAATCTAATGATCCAAAAAAAATCAGTAGTTTGTCAGCTTTGTTCGCCAGCTCCTCAACTATGTTCGAGAATAATAACGTCAAACGTTCTAAAAAAAGTTCGAAAGTTTTTGTATCCATACAGGGTGTCCAGTAAAATGAAAAAACGCATCATACTAGGTGGCAGCACTGAGCCGTCAAATGCAATGAACTTTAAAAAAAAATTGGTTGTCTGTAAAGTCTGTAAACAAAACATTGATTAAATGATTGCATACTGTTCTCGCTCCAATCGTGACGTCACAATGAGCGTAACGTGACACTTTCGTGCGTGCAGCCGGCGGTCATCGATTTAATAGACGTTGTCACGTCAACAAAATAAAAAAAGATATGAAAAAATAACGATGGAAATGAAATAAAATAACTAAACAAGGCGTAACGGAAAGGTCTAGTAATAATACTTAAGAGTGTTCTTTTACATGTCAAAGTGAACAACTTTTGCGACTCAAGTTTGGTAAATTCGAGAAAAGAAATATAACCAAATATTTAGTCACGTGATAAATTTTCTATGGTTTTCTTGAATTAGCAAACTTTTGTTCTAGAAGTTGTTCACTTTGACGTGTAGAAGAACATCCTTAACACTTTGACTGCGGAAAACACATACCTTGTGTTTTCCTCTGTGTTGTGCGACGCGAGTGCAGCTACACACGCCAGGTGCATAAAACATAAAGCATATGATTATTAGCCGCAGTCAAAGTGTTAACATGCGATTATATTCTATTCTATCTGAATATAACTTGCTATGTAGCCTATAACAAGTTCGGTACACCTCAGACACCCTGTATGGAAACTTTAATATTTTCAATGAAATTCCCGTCAAATTGGCGTCAATTTTAATGTACCACTTACAAAACTAATTTGACTGAACTAAAATTATCTGTTTCTTTTAATTTTAATATGCGAGAAAGAGATGGTAATAATTTTAGAGCTGTCAAATTTACACATGGCTATAAGGAAGGAAATGCTAAGAAAAGGGCTCATAGTACTCATCATTATGAACAACTTTTACTACGGGACCAACCCGGAAATCGCGTCCAAAAAAAAGCTGCTCCATTGCTGGTATTTTTCTATGCAACAGGTTGTTTTTTAAAGAGTAAAACTATTACTAAGACTCCGCTGTCTGTCTGTCTGTCACCAGGCTGTATCTCATGAACCGTGTTGACATTTTCACAGATAGATTTCTGTTGCCGCTATAATAACAAATACTAAAAAACAGAATAAAATAAATATATATTTAAATACAACAGACATGATTTTTGTGCCGTTTCTATATACATCTTAATATATATAAATCTCGTGTCACAATGTTTGTCCTCAATGGACTCCTAAACCACTTAACCGATTATAATAAAATTCGCACACCGGGTGCAGTTCGATCCAACTTGAGAGATAGGATAGTTTAAATCTCAAATTATAGTCGCAATTTTAATTTATTGCAAATTATATATGTTTTGATAATTTTTACTATAAATTGACAAGTTAGCATCAACATACTACGGTTGCTATAGTTACGCAATGGCTTTTGACAGGACAACGTCTGTCGAGTCAGCTAGTATATATATAAATGGTACGGAACGGTCGTGCGCGAGTCCGACTCGCACTTGGCCTGTTTTTTTTTTCTTAATTTCAGGGTTGATCCCATACTAAACCAAAACAAACAGGTCAAGCTTAATCAAATGGTTTAAAAAATGTTGATACTCATGAGCACTGTAAGCCCTTTCGGCTTAACATACCCTTTCCTTACAACCCTGTAATTTAGAAAATGGTGCAAAGAAACGATGCCATTGTTTCACTTTTCTATTGGAATGAATTTCAAATTCTGTCTCTATACTTTTGCATTTTGCTGTTATCCTTCGGTCTCAGATCAAGTAGAAAGGCAGATAAAGTCCCGCCTTAGATCCAGGTGCAGCCAAAAAAACTACCCTGCTGCCCGTGTACGTATACTTCAAGCACATTGACGCATAAAACTACCCGAATCAATCGTCAATTCTTACGTCAGTTGCTCAGAGAACGTGGACAAGAAAAATAAGTAGTAATGAGGGTAGTTTTTATGCGTCAATATGTGCTTGTAGGATACGTACACGGGCGGTAGGGTAGTTTTTTTGGCTTTACCTGTATCTAAGGTGGAAGCCATTCTACTTGATCTGAACCTTCGGTATGTACTATTTTGTGTGACTTCTCATGTCTTGAATAGTGGGTAATATTGGTGGAAAGTAGAAAATATAACTTATTTAAAATAGTTGAAAGTAAAATATGTATTAAAAATTGGTTACGTATTTTGAAATGAAGTAAAGTTGTAGTTTACTATGTTATTTAGAAAAAAATAAACTTACAACGCCTTTTATAGAAAAATGTATTTTAATAAAGGTGGAGAAGGTTTGGAATAGTTGCTTGGTCTTTTGTCTTTTTCGGTCACGCTTAAATGTTAATGGGAGAAAAGGACAAAACATAAGTTTAACTACTCCAAGGCTACTACGCGTTTATTAATAAAAATAGTAGTGTTTAACAGTACCTTCTCTAACATTTAGTCACAAGTTAGCAAATGTAGTTCTTTTTTAAGTTAGAACCATTAACTGTAGTTCTACTAAATGGGTAATTATGTTGGCGGCGACACAAATCGTGTCTAGAACGAGAAAGAACAGAAGCGCCATCTTTTTTAACGTCAGTTTTATACCAGTTCCATTATGAAAATGTAATGACAAACCTTCCTTTCAAAACTATCAGGCCAATTAAAACGTTCACAATACTACGTCCATCCAACATTCCCCACTAGCATCCCGAGCTATAACAAGAATCAGTCGTGTAACCAACCCAACATCATCGCTTCACTAACGCTTGCAGAGAACGGAACTCGCCTCGAAAAACAAAAAATTCGACTCGATTCAGCGGCATGAACCACTCCGAAGACAAAAATATTGTCAGTAGACTCAGCTGGCATGGGAAAGACGGACATTCTACCTTGATAAAGATAGACTGGCCCATAGAAAACACTTCGATAAGCAACCTTACTACCAGCACTTTAAATTCTAGTCCGATTACACCAGTCACTCCCGTATATGACCCTTTGGAAACAGATTCCGAAGTCAGCGAGAGTAATAAGCACACAATCAAAATTGAGAGTAGCGATTGCCTCAATTGCGCTCAAGACAAGTGCCTCAAATGTGAACTGAAGGCGGCTGATTATGAGCATGTTAACGTGGAAGCTAGATCTGACCCCAGTCCGATACACTCGGACATAAGCTACCAAAACCTGAATCGTCTCTCGGCTGTGTCCACATCATCATCCGATCATAATTCCGACAAAAAACATGATATGAAAATCATGACTTCATCGCATGAAAGCTCGTCAAGTTATTCCAATGTTAGTTTAAAGCATGACGAATTATATGAATGCTATAACTTCACGAGGCCTAATTATATAAATCTGCAATCGTCTAGCAGTAAAAGCTCGCCGGGAAGTCCGTTAAAGAGCCCTCTAAAGTCTACTATAAGTATAACTTTCAGATCTCCCACGAAATCCAAAGACAGTGACCGGGATTCGGTTTACGAAGATATAGATTTGGAGAAAAACTTGTCTATAGTCGAAGAGGCTAGCGTTCCTCAGACCGATGCTTCTTTACCCACGCAACAGGCGTGCCAACCTGACGACTTTGACAAAGATCTAATCATACTAGAAACGCCAACACAAGAAACTAAATTAGACGACGATGATATCGATGTTTACAGTCAAGTCAAATTCTTTAAAAAGAGCATAGAGGAAGTAAATGCTTTGATACTCGAATCGCCTAACAAAGAGGATCCGAAAGATGCATTAATTCCACAGAAGTCCGAAGAGAGGCATTACGAGAACGTTTCCTTTGATCGACCTAATGACGTTTGCGATTACGAAAATATCAACGTAGATACATTAAAGATTTGCGATCAGTTAGACGCGAAAGACATTCCAAACAGTAAAGACATAGAAAAAGACAATGGTAATACAATAAAAGCGGTTGAAGCTAAGAATTTGAATGTGAGAGAGCTAGCGATACGTTTCGAGAGTCCAACGGAGCAAAAGGGACCGTTTACCTTCGAGAAATTCAAAGCGGAAATCAAATATCCGAGCCTCGATCGAAGCGAGACGCCAAACGATCGCGTCACACTAGAAATAAAGAAAGACGACGTCAAAGTTCCCAATTCGCCGAAAAGCTACAAATTATCAAAAAATTCCGCCAGATCGTTGGACGAGAACGCATTTATAAAAGAGTTTGGCAACGAGAAAGATAGGAGAAAAAGTCTCGAAGTCAGAGACGGAAAGCGACCGACCAAATACTTACCAGACCTGAATCTCAACCCGGTCGAAAAGGAGAACAAAGAAAGCATAACACCGACGACTGAAAACAAAATATCTTTAATACAGCGTTTCAACGAAAAACGACCGACAGACATTAAACAACTAATCAATTTCGATACGGAAAAGAAGTTGAGTAGAGAACGGATCGAGAAGTACAAAGAAGAACGTCGCAATTTCCTTAGAGAGAAGTACAGTTCTCAATCTTTCAGAAGCAATCCTGATCAGCTAACGCGGATAAAGATAAAAAAAGAAGATGATACGACTTCGAATTTAGAAACAGAAGAGGTGCCTAAATTCGAGAGGAGAAATACAGTTGATCTGGGCCAGCGAATGAGGTTCTCCCTTGCAAAGAGTGCCAGTCATCTCGACAGCATACAGTCGCCATCTAGTCCGGACGATGTCTGCCGAAGATTGGAGCTGAAAAAAGAAGATAGAGACAGTGTAAGGAGTCGAGACTTTGAAAGGTTAGTCTTTTTTTTAACTAGTAATTCGCCCCGTAATGTAATGTCACCCCAACCCCGTGACTGATTTCATTCGTATACGGACTGTTTGCATGAAACACTACTACTGTGTTTAAATTCGAACAAACATACTTCATACAAAAAAACTTGTTCCCGTAGACTGATACCGTTTGCTCGGTCAGTATTGAAGTCGATTCTCTTGTATTATTTTCGAAACTAAATCAAATCGGCAACAATTAGTATTGTCCTTGTCAAATCAATTAAAATTAGGATTTGGACTGTCGAGCTGCTGCCTTAAGTTTAACGAGCAGGGGAGGGGTATTGTGTGCTTTATCAGTTATTTTAACAATATTTTTGTTGTGACACCATGTTTTGTTTGCTATGTTAGGTACACTGTAAATTGCCTAGATTGGAATCGTTAACATACAAATTAAAACATTAACATATCCAGCTGTGTTTTTTAAATTAATGTTTGTGAAAATACTTTGTAGAAATTAATTATTAATCTTCAAACCTTTTTACGTGGAAGTGTGTTCGCGTAGTTTTAATGTATGGAATTGTATGAGAGACAATTTTCTGCGGGCGAGGTAAGAGCGTGGGGTTGGCGTAACGTTTCAATGTATTAACCACGCGACGCTCACGCCTCGCCCACGCTTTCCGTGTTTTTATACTATAAAGTACAGTCAACAAAAAAATTGAAATAAAACAGCGTTGTGGGGGAAAAGTTATCGCTGCAGAACAAAATCACCTCTCGCCCACACAAAGAGAGCAAAAAATGAATTAATTTTACATATTTCTAATTTTCTATGTATTTTTTTTTTCAGTAGAAAAGAAAAGATGTCACCTTCGTTCAACATACGCGATATGGCGGCTTTGTTCGAACAGAAAACGAGTACGTCGAACAACGGCTGAATTAGCTACAATGTGAGTTGTAGTTACCATTTGCTGATAAGAGATGGCGTGGCGGTCGCTTTTAAAAAAAAATCTTCCATGCGATAAGTTGTTTTGATCACGTTATGTGCTCTAAGGGTGCTTTTACACGGGCAATTTAACATGGGCATTGCCAACATGATATAACCATACTAATTCATACTATTGATACAACCACAGAGGCTTGAAACTCTCGGTTATGGCTCCTGGGAAGATGCTTTACAACTCCACCAATATCACTTAGAATAGAATTAAACGCAGATTATGTTTGTACGGTTTACAAGGTTTACAATTATTCTTTGATCGGTAAATATTGCAGGAGTTCTATCAGAAGTCGCTTGACATTGACATTTAATTCAGGATTGACATAAAGTAGTTTTCGGAAGAAGATCAACAGATGGCGCTCAAAAATGTTGTTACTGGCGTTCTCGGAGTTTTTTTTTCGGAATTTGTGATTATACAAATTAGGTATATATTTTGAGTCAATGTTGCGAGTTGTGCCAGGTTCCACTGCTTCTGGCAACTGTTGCCAAACAAAAATTTGCTCGAAAATTGCTCGTGTAAAATTACCCTTCTACCGATTTCTTTAGGGTCGCCATGTCTTCTCGACGCAATCTTGTTTGTTATTAATATTAGTGATATGAACTTATATTTGGATATTATAATTAAAGTCGCTAAACTAATGTAGTACTGCGGAGGATATGCAAAGAGGAGATGGCAATACTGAAATATCTAATCTATTATTTTTGTCACACATGGTCTGATAATAAGTCATATTAACAACAACACACGTAAGAACAATATCCGTCAAACTGACAGATTTGTAAGCTTTACCTGTCAAATTTGACAGGCATTGCACACAGATGGCCACGCCATCTATGTTAGTTGAAAGAAACTGAATGTAATAATGCTGTCAAAGGAAAACGGGTCATTGCATTATAAACTTACTAGCTGCACCCCTCGGTTTCACCCGCGGTTTTTTTTTATAAAAAGTATCCTATGTTACTTCTAATACCTCCAAGAATGTGTGTACAAAGTTTCATGATGATCGGTAAAGCAGTTTTCGCGTGAAAGCGTAACAAACAAACACATACACATTTATAATATTAAGTAGGGATTAAAAAAAGATGATCATGTTGCCCCACTAAATAGGGCAAATGCAGACGTTCCCAAATTCCCCAAATTCGGGGCCTTCTAAACCGGGCTTAAGCATCCATCGCTGTCTAAAATGTTCTGTCAACTTCTAGAAGCTTGTTTAAAGATAATCATAGCTTAAAGTTCTCCAACTTGTTTTCGCGCGTGACATTTCATGTCAGCGAAAAGCTGTGAGAGCATTTTAAGCAGGCTTTATAAGTAAAGCCCTAGGTTGCTAGTCAGCGTTTTCTGATATTATGGGTGTTCGTTAGATGACTGACTTATCCCTTTATAAATATTGTATGTCATCTCCTCTTTGTACTTTCTCGCCACTTATTACCCTCTATAGATTCCGGACTAAAGACAATCGAATAAAAGCGCGCCACGATCTGTCAAAACTTCTAGGAAAACGGTTTCTTGAGTTTACTGGGCGCAATGGGAACCACCAATCATACCATCTTTGCCACTGGAGCAGTTGTCCAGCGGCTCCCAGAGTCTCGCTCCGTTATTTTAAGGAGCTGGGTTGGCTCGGGTGATCGGTGGCGAGGGGGAAACGCACAATGCACCCTTGGCGGGACCAGTGCAGGACCTATCGCCCCTATTTCGAATAAGGATAGAAACTAAAACGAGCTTTGGGTTTGGTTGACTGCCCGTAGCTGGTTTCTTAAAACTGTAGCGCAAGAATGGAACGTCGATCAATAAAATTACTTTTAGACTCGATGAAATTGTTAAAATTTAGCGATTTTGTTCGGACCATAAACAAAATTATGGCATTTTTGTCGATTTAGTCCTGTTTAAACGTAATTTTTTCGATCGATGAAGTTCTATACTAGTACTGTTGGTTTCTCAGAAACGAAAACGGTATCTATAAAGGGTAATCTCTTGAATCGTTCATTCAAGGAAAATGAATTGTGCTACCTATTTTGTCACTGACTGTACACGTCATATAAACTTGTAATAAATAATTATAAGTTTTTTGTTACAATTATGTTAACTTATTTATTATTATTACTCGATTAAATAATAATTCTCGTTTCTTACCGGAATCATCACACAAAGTTTTTGAAGTATTATTATTTTTATTTTGTCGATTTACGGTGTTTCAATTTGTGATAGGAAAATGGAATAGAGATATTGATCTCGCTCATCTCACATATGAAAAAGAGAGAAAAGAGATAACGATAGTCAAAACAGTTTTGATTTATTAATATTGGCAGCGAGTTGCAGAGATGCAAACGACAATAGGCATGACGACAGTATCAAAAAATCGCCGATTCAATGCTTTCAGGGGACTAGCCAGATTAAAAAAATTTAAAACACATGTTTAGTTTTATTTTTAAAAAACAGATTATTAAGATTTTCAATAAATTAAAACATTAAAATACAGCAATCGGCCATCTTGTCAGAAACAACAATCACAGCGTATGACGTCACACCTCAGTGAACTCAGGTCATCCGCCGCTCATCACGCATAGACACAATGACATGTTTACTAGCCGTGACGTCAAATCGACGCCATGACACAAGCAAGCTGTTTTCGGGCACTGTTGAAAAAATATGTGAAAAATGGCTTCAAACTTCGTTAAACTTAAGTTTATTACCGAAATAAAGGCTTTTTTGTAAATAGTAAATGTGTACTCACATCATGGAAGAGGATTTTAAAATCTTTCGTCACGCCTATTGCATTGTTGCAGCGACAAAACACAGCTGATATTTAGTTGTATGTATGCGTATGCTGGCATGTTTATCCATCGGTGAGCTGCGGTCTAACACCTAACCTGTCACACATAAAGGAGCCGAGTTTCTCCACCTATGAGTTGTTAGTCTAAATATTTCAGATAAACACGGCCTAACAGTCTTATATAACAAAACAAAACAATATATTCACATTAAACATTTCCTTATCTCAAATTGAAATATCACCATACAGGGCTACACAAGAGAAAGTGCTAAGCCAAAAAAGGTCGCTGTACTCATTATAAATAACTTATACTATGGGATCTACTCTGAAATGGCAAAAAACACATGTTTTATACATTTTATTAACACTTCGGCTACGGCTAGTAATCACATGCGCTAGCTCCAGGCGCGGTTTATAGTCAAATGCCTTGTTTTTTACGCGCCTGGCGTGTGCAGCCGCACTAGCGTCGCGCAAAGGAAAACAAAGAATGTCTTTCCCGCAGCCAAAGTGTTAGTGATATTTTTTCCATAGAACAGCAGTTTTTACACAGATTGATCTCTTAGCAAAAGTAAAAATGACTAGTACAAGGAGATCCTTTCCACTTAGCACCTTTTTAACGTAACCTTGTAGTTTTGTAATGATTCGCTTAGTTAAGTTATGGCATTGGTTCGGTTGAATTGTGAAATTGTTGAAAGCTCCATCTCTTGACCGTTTGCGTGAACTACTCTTATTCAAAAACTGGCTCTCGTCCGCGGTGTCACTCGCCTACTAAACAAATACCTAAATATAACAGGAATGGTTAAGCTTTTGAAAAACATATTTAAGTATTTTCAGAATCCGTTAGTTCCAGAGAAATGTACGTAAAAGTAAAGATTCGAGGTGCCTGTTTAGTTTATAATCATCAATCAATATATTTTTTACTTATATTGAAATATCATATAAAGGCCTAAACAGAATAGAAAATTACAAATAAAAAACAGAGCTCAAGTCACTATCCGCGGGTAAAGTACCCAAAAGGTTGGCGACACAGGGAATCCTAGCGAGCTATGTGTGAAAAGCGCTATAATGGTCGACAGATGGAGCTGTTATACAATGAAGGGTTAAAAGGAAAGGGTATGCTAAGCCAAAGAGGATTCTTAGTACTCATTATTACAAAAAACTTTTACTATGAGACAACCCCTGAAATAAAATAAATAATCAGCTGTTTCAAACATTTTGTCGACTGTCGCTGACATTTTCGTATGGATCAGCTGGTTTTTTCTTGATTTCAGGATTGGCCTTATAGTAAAAGTTGCTCATAATATTGTGTACCTAGCCCGTTTCGGCTTAGCATACCCTTTCCTTAAAACCCTGTATACTCATCAATCATTGTAATACATGAATCTCTATTTCTACCAGACTGTCCAAATGGAGGATAATGTTTTTGTTAAAATACTTGGTTATATTTGTTAGTTACTTTGCAAAATGTAAAATATAGTATTAGTATGGAAAGGTTAAAAAAGGCGATTGGATATTAGCCGCGTCAATAAAGAAACGAATCGAAACGAAACAGCAGAAAACATGTTGTCTCACTTCCACTACCTGTTTTGTAGTATTGTGCGAATGAGACGACATGACGCCGCTTCGTTCGTTTTCGTTTCTCTAATGGAACGGGTCAAAACATTGATGTTTTTTGACTTCTGTGGTATTTTTGGAACTCATCCGGTTTATATAGTCATGTATAAAAGGACTTACCTAATAATTCAGTTCTGGTACTCTGAAAATTCTAAAATCATATTATATAACATAGTTTGGTATTTGGTTGTCCCTCAATTTGTAAACGAAAATTGTGAGTTTCTAAAGTTGCCATGTGAAAATGAATATTGTATTGTGTTGCCATATGAATAAAAATATGAATAGTACTCAAGCTGTGTTTTATTGTAATGTTTGTAATTGTTTCGTCTGTGCCTAGATTTTTTCATTTGTATTTTACGGGAATACTTGTTAAAAACACGTAATATTTTCCTTGATCATGACCCCTATGTTGAATTATTTGATTTTTTATAATAGCTCGATTTTTCTTTTATATCGAGCGGTGTATTAAATTTTGGATGTTGATAATGGATATATAAACGATCACTGGATTTTCATATTAGTTTTATGAATAACCTCCCCTAAAACTAAGAAAGCTAATTTAAAGACGTAGATAAATTTATTTATTTATTATTATATATTTATTTTATTTATTTATTTATTCTTCACACCAGAAATTACAAATAGAAGGATATTAAAACTAAAACTGGTAGGAATTCCCGTGTTAATCCTACTAATAATAAAATCGTGAAAGTTTGTGAGTATGTTTGTTGCTCTTTCACGCAAAAACGGCTGAACGGATTTACATGTAATTTGGAATGAAGGTTGTTCATGGTCTGTATTAACACATAGGCTACTTTTTGTCCCGGAAAACGCGGGTGAAACCGCGCGGCGCAGCTAGTAAACTATATATAACCCGGTCACAATATCTGTGTACCTGACCTCGTGCTAGCAACTCAGTTTTGAGCCACTTCCCGATGGCAAGCAATATGAATACTAGCTCCGCCCCGTGGTTTCACCCGCGTTTCCGGCATAAAACGTAGCCTATGTGTTAATCCAAATCATGAACAACCTTCATTCCTTTCATGTAAATCCGTTTAGCCGTTTTTGCGTGAAAGAGCAACAAACATTGACAAACTTTCGCGTTTATTAATATAAGTAGGATGAAATCGCTGTAGTCGGTTGTGGTCGGCTCTCCCCGGACAGCACGCGAGCAGCAGGCGACGAGCTCTCTCATTTACCTGCAATATGAGTACAAGCTTAGGTAAGTTACTATAGTCACCGCGTTACCAACTGAGTCGTAGGGCCTTCGTCGTAGTCCTTAGTCGTATGTTTCTATCTGATTTTATTCTTATCGATATGCGCCTATAACCATCTTACGCACATCACTATGCGGCTCCATAAGACCCACAAGTGCGAACGAGATAGACACAGAAAAAATGATTTATGGCCGCACGACTCAGTTGGTAACGCGGTGACTATAGTGGTTCACCCCGAACTGAGACCTCGGCTTGATCTATTTTTAGCCGACTGTCTAGAAGTAGGGAGTAGGTAGGTACCTAATAGTAGGTATAGTTTTTCGGGTGAATTAGGCCGAATTCCACCACGCTGCCAAGTGCGGGTTGGTGGATAGTCTAATACAAAAATAGTCTTATAAATCTGGCAAGTGGCTCGATGACTTGTTGTACGTACCTACTTGTTATTTCGTTTAATAACTCCCACACACACCGCCCGGAACGAGGCCGCCAGCAGCGCGCAGCACGGCTGCAGCGCGCCGCGCGACACGAGCCGCGCGCGCTGCGGGCCGGGCGCGCGGCGACACGTCTTGATTATTGCTATCACCGCTCGCATCTGAACCCTGGAGTAACATTTAATGCTGTAGCATGTTACAAAACGTATTTTTATCTACTCTCAAATCGTAAAATTTAAATTATGAACTTCAAAGCGAATCCATAATGACATGCTTTATAAGACACAATTTCATAATAATCGGGGCAAATTAGCCCTTTGACGACCACGGGGACAAATGCGTCCCAAGCCAAAAAATAAAAAAAAACTACATTTTAACTACGCCATTACAAACGATTTTGCTTTAAATTCATTTTTGAACGTATCTCTCGCATTATTATTGCTGAAAACACAGCGTAAGAGACGCCATTCTTGGTTTATGGGTTATTGAAAACTGACATATCATTTGGCGCGCTAATCTCAAACTTTGTCAAAGTAATTTTTGGTGTAAAAGTTTTTATTATTATTTTTGAGTGTAAAATAAACCTTGCCTGGTAAGTGAATTCTCATTCTATGTAATTAGCTAACCGATATTTATTTTTTGTACCTTGTTATTAGATCGTAAACACGAAGGGACAGCGGTGTCCCTATGGCCGTAAAGAGGTACTTTTTATATGAAAAAGTTTACTTACTGTAGTGATGTTTTTTTTTCAGATACCCTCATTTTTATTCATTTTGTTGTAGGATATGTCTCGTAAAAGACGTGGAGTATTCGAACTCAGGGAAGATGAAATTCTTCAAATTTTGATGGGTGATAATAGTGATAATGAAGATGACTTGCTGCTTGACGAAGAAGACCAAAGACTTTTATATGAAAAAGTTTACTTACTGTAGTGATGTTTTTTTTTCAGATACCCTCATTTTTTATTCATTTTGTTGTAGGATATGTCTCGTAAAAGACGTGGAGTATTCGAACTCAGGGAAGATGAAATTCTTCAAATTTTGATGGGTGATAATAGTGATAATGAAGATGACTTGCTGCTTGACGAAGAAGACCAAAGACTTCTGACAGAGGATGTACTGTACTGATCAGGAATCTACAAGACAGTCGCCTGAACCTTTACCGTCGACAGTAGAGCCCGTCACCAAATCTCATTGCAACAATCAACCGGTTTTCAAGTGGAGCCAAAGAACATTGTTTTCCGTGAGGTCGATTATGAGTTTGGAAAGGTGAGAGTATGTCAAGCCGATACATTGGCTCCTTTTGACTTCTTCTGTTCAACAACTAATTTTGATGTCTTGCAGTGCGATACGCTCATCAAAATGGACGGGAATTTACTACTGAAGTGGATGAAATGAAAGCATTTCTTGGGATGAATTTAGTTATGGGGTATCATATCTTGCCATCACTGAGAGACAAGTACAGTACGCAAATCCGTGAAACGACCATTGGCCTCTCACCCCATGGAAAGATCAAATAACAGAAAGAGATGTGTAAACTGTGCCAAAATCAAGATAGAAAACCGCACAAATAACACTTGCGTTATATGTAAAGTTCACCTTTGCTACACCAATGAAAGAAATTGTTTCGCTGAGTACCACTGAGTATAAATATTAATGTAATTTTTTAGAAAATAAACATAACTTCAATAATAACAAAGGAATTTTGCTGAAATAACTCCCAAAATCCTATGTAAACTTAGTAATTGTAAAGACTTAATTTTCAGGAGAAAAGTCTCTTAGCGACCATAGGGACACATTTGTCCCAAGAATTTCCAAATAAACCAAAATAGTATTTTTTTGTTTTGTTTTATAAATATGTTTTTTAACGTCCAAAGAATCGTTCTAAATAGCTTAACTGAATCTAGTGGCTCCCATAGTCTTATGGTCCTGAAAGGGTTAAACCAAAAAATAGGAGTAACCTTACATTAATTCCCACCCAGCTGAAAATTGGTAGGATTGTTCAGAACACCATCATAAATGAAACCTAAAAAGTCCGCATCGATCCGATACGTGCAAAATTTTTTACTCCGGGTAGAAGGTCTCCAAAACGGGTTTTTCGTGATTTTCTCAGAAATGGTTCGAGCTACGAGGAAACTGTTCAAGACATGTGTATTCTCTATAATATTTTCTACAGTATTGCTTTAAATGCATGTTGATAGGACTTATGGTTTTCGAGATATGCTAATATTCATTTAATTTTTAGGCCAGGCCAAAAATATGACATTTTTTCTTAAGAGGCCTCGGTGAGCAGTCGATCACATCACAAGTTTGTGAATGAGCTTTCCCGAAGTTTTAAACATCGCTAAATCCGACAAACTCACGAAACACTTTGTTTGTTGGTTGGTCCCATAGTAAAAGTTGTTCATAATGATGAGTACTATGAGCCCTTTTTGGCTAAGCATACCATTTATGAATAACCCTGTATACGGTGCCGTAGGTTGCCGCCGCGGTTCCTTATGTTGTCCTCACTTACTTATAATGGTTGTCGAGTATCCCCATCAGCGGGGTGAGTACTTGTTTATTGAGAGCGCGGTACAGGAGGGGGTGCCCCGCGCCGAGAGTCTCGGCCGCCGCCTCGGCCGCGCGCCGCAACAGGGCGGGCTCTCGGCACTCCAGGTACGAAATTAAGTGCTCCACGCAGCCGGCCTCGAGGCAGCGGTCCAGCTGATTGATTGATTTTTAAAATTCTTTATTAACAAACTTAAATAGAACATATGTATACCGCTTAACTCAGCGTTTCGTCTAAGTTACGTAAACATACAATCAACTGTTTTGTAGACTAGGAGCGCCTTTTAAAACTTTTAACTAATAAGATAAGATTTAATACATACAGCATTAAAACATAAATTGAGGGTAGTTATAAATAAAAACATTTACGTTACATGCTACTAGGCTATTTCGCGCAGTCCAGCTGAGATCAAGGGACTTATAGAGTCTGGCTAACGAAAGTTGATACTGACAAAGCGCGTCAAATTTAAAAAATATCAGCATGGCAGCCCTAAACTGAAAAGGAAAGTAAACAACTCACTTTGATACTTTAACATTTATTTTTGTTCTAGAATGAGTGAGAGTGATATTTTTTTAAATTTGCCGCGCTTTGTCAGTATCAACTTTCGTTAGCCAGACTCTAGTGTAAACCCTCGAAGGACTTATAGAGTGTAAAAAGTGTTCTCGAACACAAGATGGACAAAGTAGAAGAAACTAATTTATTCAGTTCATGCGGTGATTTTATAAGTGTCGTTAGCATGTATCACGTAGTGAGCTCTTTTAAGTTAAGAATTGGTATTATTATCAAAACATCTTGTACCTGAGTGTCAGTCCCAGAGAGCATCATCACCATAATCTTAATGACTATGCTCTTCACTTCCCCCGCCGCGTGCCCCAGCAGCGCCGCGAGCCGCGCCGTGAGCCCGGGCACGGCCTGCACCACCTCGCAGCCCTCAGGTGCTCTGACTAGGCAGAGAGTGGCCCAGCAAGCGTGCTCTGTAAATATTACAAGCATGTAGCACCATAAGCTGGAATATTCCCGACACTACACAGGAGGACTCCAGCGAAGAAGAATTCCAGCGTACTGTACACAAACCTCTACCCGCCTCCACCCTTCGCACCTGCACAGAAACAAGCGTTCCAGAAAAAAGCATTTTATGAAATCAATCCTTCTGTTCCACCTATTCCTTTATAAATATAGATAAGATAGAAGATGCACGATAGACTTATTATAACAAGCATAGAGGGAAATGTAGAAGGAAGGAGAGAACCAGGAAGATCAAATAAAACATGCTTAGACCAGAGAAAAGACAAGGCAGATGTCACGCAAGAAGGAAAAGCACTAGCAGAAGACCACCAAGCCTGGCATTACTCCACCGATATGAACGGTACTCTTTAATATAGAATGGAAGTTCTAGAACATTAATTCGCTCAGACCTGCTAAGACTGAGTATCCCTAGGCTTGAAATATAACACAATTCATTAAATGCAAGCAAACATCTTACCCAGGGTTGCTTTATCTCCAATATCCAGTAGCTTTAGTAAGTGGGGCAGCGCTGGTGCTATGAGCTCGAGCATTTCAATAAAACTATCATCAGAGACCCTAGAAAAATATTCAGTTTATTCCACACCTCCTTATCCCACCATTCCTGGCGTTCAACTTTATTGTTCAGCTGAGGATGTAGTCGCGCCAGTGATAGATAACATTGACCGCTCACTTCGCTTCCAGAATCATCCCAATCCGATTTAACCCAACCTACACTGAACGACTGAATGTATTACTACCTAATTATATTGATACATTCACTAGAAAAGCAAAAAGCCGTGGTAGCTCAGTGGAAGAACAGCCGCTTCGCATTCTTGAGGTGGCGGGCTCAAACCCCGGACTCGTAACAATGAGTTCTTAGGGACTTATGTACGAATTTACATACCACTGGCTTTTCGGTGAAGGAAAACATCGTGAGGAAACCTGCATATGACCGGAGAAAAAAATCAATTGCGTGTGTGAATCCACCAACCAACTTTGGCAGCGTGGTGTAATACGGCCTAATCACCCTTCGAGGGTAGACCTTGTATCCCAGCAGTGGGAGGATGCTGACATTCATTAACTTGTCGATTAGAGGTCACATTAGACAAATGTGTCGCCCGAAAATCAGTTGTTTTATTATTATTCATAAAAAATGTTGTCTTGTAAATTTTAACTCAATTTCAGAAATTATTTCTGATTTTCCTTAATGATTTTCCTATTAAATTATTCAAATATTCCAAAGAACATTCAAATTTGATGATCTCAAAAAGTAAATGTACAAACAGTAAAGACATTACTCGCAAACATTTCTGTAAGTCCACATACAGCTCGTCAGCAGGTCGCGCGGCGCGTCTGCCCGCATGTGCGGCAGCATGGCGCGCACCGCGCCGTGACGCAGCACCAGTTCTCTCGTCTCCGGTTCGCGATGAGTTAAGTTGCCGAGGCTGCCGGCTGCTACTTCTGCTATGTTGTCTCCGTGAGACAGGAACGATACTAAAACGGAGATTGCTTCACTCTGTGTTAAATAAGAAATCTTTTAGTTTTTGTGGCATGAAATTAATTATGGTGAATATTAAGAAACATTATAATTAATTATTGTTACCTAGTTTTTAAATGATTTTCAGTATGGAAGAAACCCTAAAATTACAAAAAAACTGCTGTTCTGCAGCCGATTTCACGTCTCAAAGTAAAAGTTGAAAACTATGAGTAGGTACCACACAAATTACTAGTTATATCTAATGATATATATTATTAAAGGTTTCATCTTACGTCTATGATATCCATTATATGTTGACGTGTGCCGGCTGCAGTAATAGTGGCGAGAGCGGCGCCTGCGTAGTGTTGAAGAGCCGAGCTGAAAATACCAGTATAAAGTTTTTTATTTTTATAAAATGAAAATCCTCTTTTATTGGTCAAGCATCGCCAAATCGGGCATATTTTATTTTGAGGAATGCAGACATCCAAACCGGTAAGAAGTGTGCAGGAGAAGAAGACGTAGATCCTACAGGAGAGACTAATTTCTGTGCAGCTCGAAACATTTGGGACAAGCTCGTCGGAACGTCAGCCGTACGGACAAGATTTACTGGTATCTTAAATCTAAGAGCCTTATCACACTAGCGGTTCGGAAGCGGATGCCGGGCGGAGCGGACGCGCCGCGAAGGCGTCGCGGACATGCCGCGGTTGCGCAGCGAATTCGTTGCGGACGCGTGGCGAATACGTTACGTTTTCGTCGCGTGTTTGTAGCAAATTATCGCTGTACAATACACTCAGTAACAAAATGGATTCCGACGAGGAAACACTGCTTTTGGCTTTATTATTTCGAAGACGCCGGAGACGAAAACGAAAGCATCGACGAATTTGGGAAGATCCATTAACAGTTAATCGAATGGAGGAGAGCGACTACTTTGTGTTGTTTTGCAAACGAATAAAAAATAATCCAAAACAATTTCGTTCCTACCTGCGAATGTCGAACCTACATTTTATGAGTTGTTGCATCTGATACAAACTGACATGCCGTGTTAGGAGACATACAAGGACCCCATTGTACCTACACCGGCTTGGCAGCAGGAGAGCGACCGTGTGGCACTGCGATTTAGGACTCGGTGATAGGCAGACATATTATTTGAATTACTTAATTGTTATTATTTGTGTTAAAATCATTTTCAAACTTAAAGCGTCTTTCTCTTACTTTTAATTTAAGGTCTTTCATAAGACATAAAAACACACATTTGAGATTATCAGTGATAATCAGTGTCACCTGAAGAAAGGCTCGTTATTACGTTTGTACGAGACAGTACAAAATGGCGTCCACTTTGCTGTTCGCGGCGATCCCGTTGCGCGTCAGCAACGAATTCGCTGCGCAACCGCGGCGTGTCCGCGACGCATTCGCGGCGCGTCCGCTCCGCCCGGCATCCGCTTCCGAACCGCTAGTGTGATAAGGCTCTTAAGTGAATCATGTAATAGATGTACATGATGACCCGAACAGCGCCACCTACCGGGTCCAATTGTGAATCTAAACCACTCTCGAATCCCCTTGAACACAAAAAAATCATCAACATCGGTCCAGCCGTTTAGGTGGAGTTCAGTGACATACACACGTACACAAGAAATTTATATATACCTAAAGATTTCAAATTATGTGAAAGTGGTGTCAAAAAATCGAGACAAAAATTAATTAATTATAATTATCAGGAACAAGAGCTTCCAAAGACTTTAAAGAGATTTTGGAAGGCTACTGGAAAGCTGCTTTCCATTATTTAATTTTAGACAAACATTTTTGAGACAAAAATTAATTAATTTATACGTAATAAAATTTTTGTCTCAATTTTTTGACACCAGTTTCACATAATTTTAAATCTCTAAATATATATATTTCTTCCAAAATCTCTTTTGTAAAATGAAATCTGATACCATCCACAAACTCGAGCTTATCTTAATTCTACTTTCAGCTTGAAGTGCTCAAGCCCAAACGTCCAATTCTCGAAATGTCTCTTCTATCAACTTACTTGGGTTCTGCTTGGGCGAGAATGTTGAATAGCGGAGCGAGTACACCAGCCTCCAGAGCCTGTTGTATCCAGCGCTCGTTGTAGAACACTCTGTGCAAACAAAAGACTACTCCCCTGACGACCTCGGGGTCACGGCACTGCATGAGGGACACCATATGATCGATGAAGCCAGCATTCAAGCAGCGGTCAATCTGAGAATAAACCAAACTTACTACTTACAATTATTTTATTTATGGATAACATTTGCAATGGGAATAACGCAAATCCTGGATAGGTAAGCACATTCCCTACTTTTTACAACGGTTCTAGTCCACGTTTCTAATCCGTACAGTCCGGGAATGGAACAGACTTCCGGCTTCCTTCCCTGAGAGATATAATCTTGGACTTTTCAAAGTCAGAGTGAATAGGTATCTTCTAAATCTGGGTGCTTCATCTTCGACCACATCGTCGCTTACCAACAGGCGAGTTGGTGGTTAAAATAGGATTTTTTCATTTAAAAAAATAGGTTGTCTGTAAAGTCGATTTACGGACGATAGTTCAACGTGACAACCTGACAACGTCATAACAAAACATTGATGAAATGATAACATACTTTTCTCGCTCCGACCCTGACGTCACAATGAACGTAACGGGACAATGAGCGTAACGGGACTTTTTCGTGCGTGCAGCCAGCGTTCATCGATTTATTAGACGTTGTCACGTCAAAAAATAAGAAACTAAAATCATCTTAATAATTCTATACCTGCGCACTGGTCCCATTGAACATACTTCCTACAGCGTTCAGAGCTTCTTTCTTCACGCTACTGTTCTCGTGCCCCAGCAGCGCCACGAGGCGCGCCGTGAGCCCGGGCACGGCGCCCACCGCCTCGATACACTCATCACCACGGCGCATTGTGAAGCTGAGCGCTGAGCATGCGGCCCCTGGAATATTTGAAAATTAAACAAATAGAAATAATGCTCTTTAGTGTTTTTTTGACGTGACAACTGACAACGTCTAATAAATCGATGAACGCCGGCTGCACGCACAAAAACGTGTCCCGTTACGCTCATTGTGACGTCGCGATCGGAGCGAAAAAAGTATGCAATCATTACATCAATGTTTTGTTATGACGTTGTCACGTTAAACTATCGGCCGTAAACCGACTTTACAGATAATAAATTGTTACGTTACGGCATGTGTATACCTACAGCCCGGGTATCCCGGGTATCTTACATTTAGAATTCGCAAGCGTAGCGAGCTCAAGTATTAAGGTTATTTGGTCAATTTGAAAACTAATTTTTACGTGACAGGTCGCTTAACACTAATATCAAATATTTACGTAATATTTAGAGACAGATATTTAATCAATTAATTTAAGAAATATCATTACGCGACAGGCTCTTCACAACTGTTTACTGTTTCATACATTAATAAAAATAATATCTGTACATTAACCCGAAAAACTTACCTAGAATGTCTTTATTTTCTATACACAGCATCTCAGAAATATAGGGCAGTGCCGGCGATACGAGCTCGAACGTCGCGGATGCATGAAGAGCATTATCCCTAAAACAAGTTTATATGTACCTAAACATAATCAAAGAACCTGGCAACATTTAAAACTATTGGAAGTCTTAAATTCCCTAAAATTATATAAACTTCGAAATATACACAAACAGCATAAAGATCCGTCCGGACTTGTAATATTGCATCGGCCTCCAGGCCGATGCAATCCATTGCGAGTCACCTCCTCTCCTTTTTAGGGTTCCGTACCCTTTTACTAAGATTACGTACGGGTCTGCTGTCCGTCCGTCTGTCTGCCACGAGGCTGTATCTCATGAACCGTGACAGTTAGACAGTCGAAATTTTCACAGATGATGCATTTTGTGGCCGCTATAACAACAAATACTAAAAAAACAGAATAAAATAGATATTTACAGGGGCTCCCATACAACAAACGTGTTTTTTTGTCGTTTTTATAGATAGGTAAAGGTACGAAACCCTTCGTGCGCGAGCCGACTGGCACCTGGCCGTGTTTTTAATATATTTTAGAGCGTGCATGTTTCATTACAGCTTTATTGATTTAACTTGCCATCATATCATTTTAAAACTTACTCCGACACTGGTTTATTGTAAACGGCGTAAGCTCCCATACAGTTTAACAGCAGGTCGCGCGGCGCGTCTGCCCGCAGGTGCGGCAGCATGGCGCGCACCGCGCCGTGACGCAGCACCAGGTCTCGCGCCTCCGGCCCGTCGTCAGCGATGTGCCCAAGGATACAAACTACTGGTTGTGCTATCTTGTGTCCGTGAGGTAGAATGGCTACTAGCTTGGGAATGATTCCAATCTGTAAAATAAACAATAATAACCCTTTTCGTTTTTCCCACAAACACATCGCCAACTTTTGTCATCAACACGTCTAAAGCGATTCAAACTGTAAGGCAACTGTGAAGTTAGGCACCAGTCGCTGCGCAATCCCTGATCCCTAAATATTATAAATAAATAAATAAAAATAACGTTTCACACTCATAGCTCCCCCCCACTAGGATAAATTCCTGTGTCGGGGTTGCCATGGAACATACACAAAGACAAGGACAACTGACACCCCGACCCAGAACAGATATTTAAATTCATCATTCAAACATCTGCCCGACCGGGAATCGAACCCGGGTCCTCTGGCTTATAAGGCGGATATTATTACCGCTGAGCCAAACAGGCCGTCAAATGTGAATGTAATTTTTTTTGTTACGCTTTCACGCGAAAACTACTCTGATCATCATAAAACTTTGTACACATATTCTTGGAGGTATTAGAAGTAACATAGGATATTTTATTATTTTTTAACGCGGGTGAAACCGCGTGTTTGCAGCTAGTGATAAATATTAATTAAACAAGGTGCACCCCACGGCTTCACACGCGTTGATGAAAAACGGTGATGAAAAGTATCCAGACTCCAGAGCTATCCCGAATCTTTTTCTTTAAATCGGTTGAGAAGTTCCGTAAGATTACGTAAGGTGGTAACAAATATTCACACAAAAAATTTCGCATTTATACCTAATATTCAATTGGTATCCTGTGGGCCTAGCACAACTTTGACGTAAAAATACGTAGCGAGTATTCGATAGAAAAGTCTACGCCATTTACACCCGTCAGGAGCACACTTGAGAGTCGTAAATGGCGTACACTTTTCTATCGAAAACTCGCTACGTATTTTTACGTCAAAGTTGTGCTAGCCCCACTGTTTCCTGTCGCCAATTTCGGTTCGTCATTTTCAGATCAGTCGTTTGAATATATTGTCAACTCTTTTCTTAGTCGGGCTGTTGTAAATTTTCAAACTAGTACTTACATTGCTTGATTAAAAGAAAAATACTATATTATTTAGATCTTTAGTAGGTAGGTATTTATTAGTAAAACATGTTAAACGGTTCGCAACAGACTGACTTTTATTTTTTATTTTTTTAGACTGTCTTCATCTATGATAGTTGGCAACACTAGGTTCTATTGATCTATACATAAATATTTTGATACATAATGTAGACTAAAAAACTAACAGTGCTATAGTCACCGCGTTACTAACTGAATCGTGCGGCCAAATTTCAATTTCAAATTCAAATTCAAAATAATTTTTTCAGATATGGATAGGTACATCAATGTACACATAAGAATGTCAAATACAATTTTTACGAATAAATTATTACACAATAAATTATATGTCAAAGAAAATAATATTATTAGAATGTCAAAAAATTATATAAAATAATTGCAATGTCAAAAAATCAATGTATAAAATAACTACAATAGTAGGTAAGTATAATCAGTCAAGTATTATTATTACAGTCAAAATACAATTTACGTAAAGAGACTTTATCACAGATGAAGTCTTAAATTTTGTAGTAAGCCTTTTCAATTAAAAAGTCTTTTAAAATTCTTTGACAATCTGTGTCTTTCTTATTTACTATAGTAACAGGCAACAAGTTATAAAATAGTACGCCGTTCATTACAAAAGAGTTGCCAGTTTTGGCTAATCTAATTTTAGGTAGAACATGTTTAAATTTGACTTGCCATAAATCATTTCTCTATGTCTATCTCGCTCGCACTTGTGGGTCTTATGGAGCCGCATAGTGATGTGCGTAAGATGGTTATAGGCGCATATCGATAAGAATAAAATCAGGATAGAAACATACGACTAACGACTACGACGAAGGCCCTACGACTCAGTTGGTAACGCTGTGACTATAGTTAATTAGGGTTTAAGAGGATTCTTACGTTGACGAGAGTCTTTCTGAGTTCCATTGTCCCGGAGATAGCCAGGTTCGCAAGCGCGCAGACCGTGTTGTGTTGATGAGAGGAGCTGACAAAATTAAGGAATTATTTATAAATGTAGTGAAGTGCATGAACTAGCTGCACTTCGCGGCTCCACACACTGAGAAAAATGGCCATCAAAATTCCGATGTATTCACCTAAAGTACGGAGCATAGTGATAATCACCAATTTTTACGGTGACAACTATCATAATTTATGGTTGTCATCGTAAAAACTAGTACTAGCACCAGCACATATTACGATAGTTGTCACCATAAAAATTGGTGCATACACGTTTAAATAAATTAGCACTGATTCTAGGGCTCTCTGCTTTCACCAAACCACGGAAACTAGCACAAGCGAGTTTTCGCGTCTTGGCAAACATATTTCTCTGTTCTGCTTTTTACAGCTATCTGCTCTGGTTTTTACAGCTTGAAGTATTATTATAATAATATTGTAACTTACTTGGTTTCTGAATTGTCTAGTATCTTTAGTAAAATAACAAGTATGCCCTTCCCCAGAATCTGCTGTTCGTAGAGGTGCGAGTAACACAGTACGACCTTCGTGCACACGACGGAATGTTGGACAAGGATGGGCTCGGTGCTCTGCAAGCAGGATATAAGGTGCTCGAGGCAGCCCGCATCCAGACAGCGGCTGACCTGCAAAGATTTATGTAGTGTCAGAAATGGAATCATATGCATCCTTTAATGCTCCTACTGTTGGGATAGAGGTCTACCCTCGAAGGGTGATTAGGCCGTATTCCACCACCCTGGGCAAGTGCGGGTTGTTGGATTCACATACGCCATTGAATTTCTTCTCCGGACGTCCCTACGCAGGTTTTTTCACGATGTTTTCCTTCACCGAAAAGCCAGTGGTATGTAAATTCGTACATAAGTCCCAAAGAACTCATTGGCACGAGTCGGGGTTTGAACCCGCCACCTCAAGAAGCGGCGTGCATTTTATAATCGCGCAAAAAGCGCGCACTGTACGAGCCTTCCGTGAGTTGCACAAATCAATCGCAGCAACTGCACGCGCACAGATCTCGCGTGGCGCATTCGAGGCACGTTCGCCAGATCTGGACACACTCCTTGAAAATAACAATAATAAGAATGTAAATTATCAGATAAAACTACAATACCTGCGTATAGGTCCCATTGAGCATACTTCCTACAGCTCGCAGAGCTCTAACCCGCACGGCGCTCGCCGCGTGCCCCAGCAGCGCCACGAGGCGCGCCGTGAGCCCAGGCATGGCTTGCACCGCTTCTATACACTCTTTCTCAAACATTAGCCCAGTGAGCGCCATGCAAGCGTAGACTGTAGGATTAAAAATTATATATTTAGCAACTATTGAGTCGAAGAAGTTCAATAAATAGTCATCTCGCATAACGTCTGTCAAAACTATGCTTTGAATAAATTTTTCATTTCATTTCAAAATATATATACCTATACAGCGTGAGCGTGAATAGAAACTGCAACTACGGTACGGAGTAATTTTATGTATGTGGAGATGTTTCACTTTTATTAACATAAGGTTATGCGTTATAACAAAAGCACCCTGTATTAAAAATGAACTTACTCAAAATAGCCTCATCTTCAAAATACAGGAGTTGTGATACAAGAGGCAGTGCCGGTGATAGAAGCTCGAACGCTGACTTTGAGGTGTCCGCGCTAAAATAAACAATCTATATTAAATTAACATCACTCATCGGGTTGTTGTAGTACTAATTGGGTTTGTAAAAGGAAGCCTTTATTACCCAGCAGGTAATGCAAAGGCTGCATACCGCCGCCGATTAGAAGACCCATCAGGCCTGTCTCAGCAGACATGTGCATTCTCTGTGAGACTATGTAATGTGACCTTAACAAGAGGCTCCAGGCGTACCTAGAAACTAAACACCTCCTGAGTGACTGACAAAACGGATAACGGCGAATTCGGTCTCCTGGTGATTTTTTAACGTAATCCTCGCACATGAGGCCATCGAAAAATATGGCATCTCCAAGGCTTTTGTCAGGGTTTAGGACGACGACCTTCTTAGCAAACTCTCTCCGTATGGCTAGTCCGCTGGTTTTGTTGCGTGGAAATCAGATGTCCTGCGGGATCAATCGATTCGAGAAGCCGTTGAAAGGTACAGCGTCTGATCTTAATGACTTATCCTTCGTCCTACGTAGTCTGTGTGTTAAAACACCAGACATCGTGCATCTCTCCCTCTCTCCCTAACCAGCCCAGTAGGCGTCAGATAGCGCCCGTGTTGAGGTCCATGGTCCCCATGCGATGGGTTAGATAAAGTGGCCCCGCCACCAGCCACTTCGGCCGCAGAGGATGGGGTGAGAGGCTCATCGCTAAACCGACACTCCTTCTCCCCTGCGGCCACCCCAAGTTAGCCATCAAACGGTAGCTCCACGCAACACGCGTCCTTTCCTGCCGCGGTCACTACCCTACAGTGCATCCCATACGACACTGCAGTGCAGCCCGCCTCAGGTGTGGTGCCGCCCGTGCAAGACTGCGACCTCTCCTCGAAGTGGCCTCTCCTCGATTCCTCTTGCTTCACAGCAAAGCCACGATTATTGGAGCCTTACCTTCGAGGAGAGGGGGGGGGGGGGGGGCGAGAGCCTAATTTCATCCGAATCCATTCCGCCGTTTTTTCGCGATTGAGTAACAAACGTACAAACTTTCAGATTTATAATATTAGTAGGATATGTAAGTACGTGCAGTAGTTGGGATAGTGTCGGGTTTGTGCTGAGCTGAGTCATTATTATGATTTTGATACATTACCAGAAGATATAATAGGCCTGCATACAGCTTCTCAACATGTCCAGTGGCGCGTCTACCCGCATGTGCGGCAGCATGGCTCGCACCGCCCCGTGAGACAGAACCAGGTCTCTCTCCTCCGGGCCCATCTCGCCGATGGCCCCGAGTGCCAGGACTGCTCTTTCTTTTGTCACCACTGCCACCGCTGGATGAGATAGAATGGCTACCAAATTGAGGATGCCTCCACTCTGTGTGAACAAAAAGTTATGCATGGTGAAAATATTATATATTATATAAAAAATTGTCTTAAAATGTACAAATTACGCTTGGTTTTAAAGTTTTAGGACCTTATCTCAGAACCCAATTTTCAGGTTATATTTTACCAATATCTCAGTTTTTTTTCGCAAATTGTAGTGGTTATCATTATCTTTATTAAAAGTCATGGTAGCTCAATGGGAGAACAGCCGCTTCGCATTCTTGAGGTGGCGGGTTCAAACCCCGACTCGTACCAATGAGTTCTTTGGAACTTATGTACGAATTTACATACCACTGGCTTTTCGGTGAAGGAAAACATCGTGAGGAAACCTGCATATGTCCGGAGAAGAAATTCAATGGCGTATGTGAATCCACCAACCCGCACTTGGCCAGCGTGGTGGAATACGGCCTAATCACCCTTCGAGGGTAGACCGGTATCCCAGCAGTGGGAGGATTAAAGGTTGCATATGATGATGATGATGATCTCAGAACCCAATTTTCAGGTTATATTTTACCAATATCTCAGTTTTTTTTTCGCAAATTGTAGTGGTTAACATTATCTAGCCTTATACCAAATTTATTCCAATAGAGGTCATTACGTGAACTACACAGGAAAAGTATAGATGGCGAAGTTTTCCAACTTTACTTTTGATCACTAAAGCATAAAAAGCCGTTTTAGTCCGTCTACACCGGGCATAAACAAGAACTTTACAAGCATGATATGTAGTGTGTGTTTTATGAATTACTGCACCCGGTGGTTTCACCCACTGTTTTTTTTTTTGTTTACTTTTAAACCTTCCCTGTACTACCACAAATATCAAAATTAGCGAAATCGGTCCAACCATTCTCGAGTTTTAGCCAGACAAACGAACAGCGATTGATTTTTGTCTATAAGAAGAAGAAGAAGATTATAGTTATAATAACAAAACAACATTTCGAGGTCCACTCCTGTGACTTGTGTTGTCTTAGATGTGATTTTAGGGTTCTGCGCTCGATTAAATGCGATTGTTCGACTTGCGAGTTTTCGATTTGGCAGATTTATTTTAATATCGCCCTTCATTATTCCGACTCTATAGGCAAACCATATAACTCGCGGGACGCCCGCGGGGTAAGAAGCAGGTGGGCGCGGAGGAACTTAGACGTTTCGGGGGTGAAGGACGCGCGCGCCTTACCCCGTCCCACAAGGTAGGTTAGGTTGGTTTTTTTTTATATTGTGTCAAATTCCTCTGTGTGATTTTCAAAGACTTTACGTTGCAATTCCGAATTTTTAGCTAAAATTTCGGAAGGAAAAATGGAGGTCGCCCTCTCCAAGACCGAGGCCCTGTTGTTCCATGGGCCTCGGGGGGGACCCCCTCCAGGTACGCGGGTAAACCTGGACGGGGTCTCGGTCCGGGTCGGGGCCCAGATGAAGTACCTGGGCCTCATCCTGGACGGGAGGTGGACTTGTCGGACGTCCAGCTTGCCCCAAAAGTCCTGGGAGCCGCCGCCGCTTTGGGGAGGCTGCTGCCCAACGTGGGTGCCCCTACCGCCATATGCCGTCGGCTGTACTCCGGGGTCATCCAGAGTATGGCCATGTACGGGGCACCGGTCTGGGCGGACGCCCTCGGTCGCGCGAATAAGGCCCTGCTGCGACGTCCGCAGCGGGTCATCGCGACGAGGGCGATACGCGGGTACCGGACGGTGTCCTGGAAGGCTGCATGCGTCCTAGCCGGGGATCCCCCCTGGGACCTTGTAACGTTACGCGTTACCATATACGGAATTGTTTTCTAATATGCAACATTTTAGGTGACCACGAGACCGGTTCCATTGTTCTCGCAGCGCGGCCGTCGCTCGCGCCGGCAAGCGCCTCACCTCAGAGCGATAACAAAACTTACGCGGAACGCACGCTACCTTAAACCGCGATCTCTGACTCGCAAATTTCTAAAAATTATCGCGTAATCGCGGGTCTCAAAGCGTCCCTATTGTTACTGTACCTTTTTAAGCCTGGTTGTGAAGCAATTGACCCCAGATTTGGGTAAGTGGTGCACCATTATGTAGGATGACTTGCATTGCAACCTAGTTCGTAGATTGTGCTCGAATTATTTTACCTACCTTTCTTTTTAGATATTAACTAATTTTGGGTTTTGCACGTTCCACGTCACGGGAACGCTAATTTAGGGTTCAATTCTAAACTAACTTCTTTATTTAAATTTTGTAAATTAATTAATTTTATTTTTCTAAATTTTCGAATCTATTGTAATCTCTGGATCTGATTGTGAATATCCACGACAATACAACCACGTAATTAGCGCTTTGCTGCTCCGTCGTTGTCGTGGGTGCTCACAGTCGGTGACCAGTGTGTAACCCTTTTGTGTCTGGCGCATTCCAGGGTCCAATTTTACTATTAAGCTTCACTTCAGTGTCTGAGGACTACCGTCGGACACTCCGGTCACCTCCAACACGAGAGCGCTCACCCTCGCCTTTGGCGTTGGAGCGGGGAGTGCAGGCCCAAATCGGAGAAGACAAGGAATCAGTCGTTATCAAGCCCTCATTTTGTTCCCGGCTCAGTTTAGCTCGGTGGCAATTAAATTTGTTCACGGCACCTACCCGTTTTATTTGATAACCTCGAGTAGGCCCTAAAAACCTAGTCGTGACAAGCTCCAGGCGGAAATCCTCGCCGAAGACCGGTCCTCCGGGGGTGGATGCGGCGGCGGTTCGGGTCGCTGACGTTCCGACTAGTGCAGGTGCTTTCCGGGAACGGTTGTTTCGGGAAGTACCTGCATCAGATTGCGAGACGCGAGGCGACCCCGGCCTGCCACGAATGTGGAGCGCCGGAAGACACGGCGCTCCACACGACGTATGCCGCATGGGGCCCGCAGCAGCACACGCTTTCAGCAATCGTGGGCGGAGATCTCTCGTTGCCGAGCGTTGTTAGGGCGATGCTCCGCAACGAGAGATCATGGCAGGCCGTGGCCTCCTTCTGCGAGGCGGTAATGTCGCAGAAGGAGGCCACGGAGCGGATCAGGAATGATGACCCCCGCTCTGATCCGCTCCGGCGCAGACGACGGGGAGGGAGGAGGGGGCGATTCGCTCGCCTCCTTCCCTCTCCGTAGTGGGGCCACTGGCGGAGGGTCGGGGGACTCTCCGCCGGCTTACACCGGCTCCACACGTCTGGGGGGCGGCCTTGGTGAGCAAGGCCGTCCCTCCCTTGGCGCACGGCGGCCCGGTTCTGATCCGGGCCTGCCGCCGGGGCGAGATGGAGACTGCTAAAGCGCCCCCATCTCGCTCCACAATGGCGGAGGACTGCTCACCGCGGGGGTTTTAGTCGGTATGGGCACCGGTACCCACCATCTTCACCGGTGTCGAGCCCGACATACCCCCACTCGTCTCCCCCGGCGGGTGGGGGATGCGTAAATGTATTGCCCCGCGTCAAAAAAAAAAAAAAAGGTTAGTTAGTTTCTTCATACCTCTATGACAGCCGTTCCATGTTCTCTTGTACTGGTTACAAAGTTTACCAGCGTACCGACAACGTAATATTGAAGAAAAGAGCTGAGAAAATAATTTAAACATTTTAATGAGCAGTTTGGAAAAATAATGCATTGTGTTCTAAAATTCTAAATTGTGAATACATAAAAAGCCAAATCTGGTCACATTGCGAACCTTTTTATTCTTCATACACCGCTTTTATGTACCTTGCCATTGATTCAAAATTACGGCATAAAAGATAGCAAGATGGCGAGATATCGTGAAGCGCATTGCGTCTGCTGCTGCTAATGATACTGCATGACGACCACGACCGCTCTGTCAAGAGCACTACGACCAAAAAGAAGAAGAAGAAAAGTGAATGAGAACGAACTATATTCCCTGAGAACTTTCTTACTATATTATATCAATATTTATCTATAAATAGATAAGTTACCTACTTAGGTTCTGCGTCGGCAAGTAATTTCAGAAGCAGATTGTGTATGTCGTTCTCTAGAGCCCATTCTCCGCAGCGATTGTGACGAAGCATGTTGCCTATTGCTGGGACTGCCTTCTCGACGAGGGCGGGCTCGCCGCTCTGCAGGATGCGCACGATGTAGTCCTGGCAGCCAGCCTCGACACAGTTGTCGATCTGAGTAAATTAGTGCAGAGTTATAAAATAAATCATACTAATATTATAAATTATGAATGAATAAAAAAATATATATTTCAAACCGAAAGTTTGAAATATTTTTTTTTTTTTTTTTTTATATTTTTACAATGTAGGTATAAATCCGCATTTGACCACGAACTCGCCTGTTGGTAGCGACAAAAACTCGAAGATGGAGCACGCAGATTTAGAAGATACCTATTCACTCTGACCTTGAAACGTCCAAGATTATATCTCAGGGAACAAGGAAGCCGGAAGTCTGTTCCATTCCCGTTTTGAACCGATTAGAAAGGAATTAGAAATAGATACACACAAACAAACACATCACTTCGCTTCTCTTTACTCGGTCAGTAAGACTTTATCGTTACTATATCTTGGAGTTTGATATCATGTACCTGCACTTCGGTCCCGGACAGCATGTTTCCTAAAGCAGTCATCGCTTTTTCCCTCACTTCGCTCGCCTCGTGCCTCAGCAGCGCCACGACGCGCGCCGCCAGCCCGGGCACGACTTGCGCCATATCTTTATGTTCATCGTTATGCAACAGGTTATTGATGGCACTGCAAGCATCACCTGCAAGATCACTCGTACCTCAAATTAAGACCAAATAGACAGAACAGTTCTGTTATATTTTAGGAGCAAGCCACACTTTCAATTTTATTCTATTAAAGATGAATTTTTATGTTTGATTTGAAAATAAGTAAAAAATGAAAGAGTATTCTAACTTCATTCGCTCTGAACGAAATAGTTAATTGGTTGATAAATTCTTACCAACCAACTAAAATAAGGAACTCACTTAAGATTTCTTGGTCTTTGATATCGAGTAGCTCGGGTATGCTGGACAGCGCTGGTAATACAAGCTTGAATATTGATCTTGTAATAATAGAGGAACTGAAAAAAAAGACATGATTACGCTTGTCTATACTTACCTACTAATAATAATATTATAAAGCGGAAAGATTTGTATTTTTGTATGTTTGTGTGGAATAAACTCAAAAACTACTGACCGATTTCAAAAATTCTTTCACCATTAGAATGCTATCTTATCCGAAAGTAACATAGGCTATATTTATTACCTGAAAAAATTAGGGATTCTTACTAAAACTTCAGTAGTGTAACCCAAGGTGTAAAAAAATTATCCATGAAATGTCTTTCATCGCATACGCAGCGGAAACTATTGATGATAGAACTAAACAATAATCTACAATATTAAAGGACGTATTGATATCTACAATAAACTTTGCGATACCTTATATCCAACTATTGTAGTAACGTTACTATAACTACTTTTTTACATTTTAAAAGTTGATAAAAATGCCGACCAAAATCAGGCCATGTTTTACATACCTTTGTATTAATCCTTATCTAAATAAACCATTTTGTATTCAAGACTGTTTTAATACCTGAAGATTTCTTTTTGAATTATTAAAATCGGACATTCTGTTCAAAAGATATTACGAATTGAGTTTAAAATTGAAGCAAAATAAATGCCGCGTGCACACATCTATGAAATTAATAAGTTACCGCGTGGCTGAGTCCTGCAGTGGCCACCCCGACGTGCCCCTGGCCCCAACGCAGCGGACGCAACCGACATTGAATATTTTGACATTTCTAATTGCATTTTTGTTCCAGTTAAAATAGTAGTTAATGCAACTGTCATATAATGAAGGGTATTAAAACACGAGTGTGTTTAAGAAACGAGCGCAGCGAGTTTCATAATAGTAACGAGTGTTTTAATACCTGTGTTATATGCAGTTGCATACACTACTTTATCTACACTAATGCTGTTACATTCTACTTATGTTTCCAATACTTTAATACCTGTGTTATATGCAGTGTTATATGCATACACTACTTTATCTTCACTAATAAAAACGTGTATTGTCACAGTGAACTTGGCGCGCAGGCGCGCAGGGCGGCCAATCAGGAGCGAGCGCGCGATGCTAAAATGAGATTTTACGATATCGATGTGGATATTATAACATCATGTGAAATTGCTTAAATGTTGTCTGTGCTATAACAGTAGTCATTATAATTCAAGTATTGGAAACTTATCTAGAATGTTATAACATTAGTGTAGATAAAGTTATTTTTAGAACTACTTATGAATTAATTAATTTGACTTTTACTGTTTAATTTTCATTGAATTCTCATACTTTTTATAGTAAGTAAGATTGTAGAGAAATATCACGTGTATTTATTTTTTCGTTTCTTTCTGAAAATTTTAAAGATAATTTGTACCAATAAAAATACACGTGATATTGGCCTGGGGGAGGGCGGTAATTTATAACCTCACCATATATCACCAAAAAAGAGGGGGGGGGGTGGCTAAAAACTGGCCAAGTGCGAACCGGGCACGCGCACGAGGGGTTCCGTACCATTACCTATAAAAACGGCAAAATATCACGTTTGTTGTATGGGAGCTACCTTAAATATTTATTTTATTCTGATTTTTAGTATTTGTTGTTATAGCGGCAACAGAAATACATCACCTGTGAAAATTTCAACTAACTTTTTTTTTTTTTTTTATGTAATTGAGTGACGAGACGAGCAAATCGCTCGCCTGATATTAAACGTCACGTTTTCCCATAACAGGTCTGCACCACCCAGTATTTTGAACTCGCAGAATTCAAGACCCTGCGCGGCACAGCACTGCGCTCGTCACCCTGAGATATAAATTGTTTAATCTCCCATTTGCCCCGTAATTTCACTGGAAACAATGCCCTTCCAACCGGAACACGGTAATGTTTGCAGTTGCACATTACTGCTTGGCGGTGGAATAACTGGCAAAGGTGTGGTACTTCCCCAGACGGGCTCTGCAAAAGAGCCCTACCACTACAAAAAAATAAATTATCACGGTTCATGAGATACAGCCTGGTGACAGACAGACAGCGAAGTCTTAGTGACAGGGTCCCGTTTTACCCTTTGGGTACGGAACTCTAAAAAGGTCACTTGATTAATGGACCACCCCAAAATCGCAAGCACGGGCAAGGGAATGTACCGCAGAACGTTCACTTCGTCTAGCAGAATAAAATGCAAGATCATCGCAGCTATTCGAACGACAGTCGAGTGCCGAACGCTAACAAAATAAGATCAAATAAAAAAATTGCAACCTAAAAAAATAAATAAAGTATATTATGTAAAATACAATATAAATAAAATGTGATAATAAATAAAAATAAACTTATGATAGATGAGAATAGAAATACGTTTATAGATAAAAATGTAAAAAAAATTAAGAGAAAATATAAATAGTAATTTAAAAAAAAATCTACTTATCACCCGCATAAAGACACATTTAATTTACGTTTATCCCAAAATGTTTAAAAAATGAACGTCCACCCGTGCGAAGCCGGGACGGGCCGCTAGTGTTCTATAAATAAGTTAGGACATAAAGCGCCTCGATCCAGGACACCCCTGAAGAACGCGAAACACGTTTAAGGGGGTCCGAGAGCTGAAAACGGGCCCTTTGTAAGACGAGTGTAGACTAAAGTATGCAAATGACGACCTTAAAAAAAATAATTGAATATCTTGATCATATATTTGATTATTATATAAAACTCAAAACGCGATTACGATAACTTTGTTCGATAGAAAAAAATCACAAAGTAAGGTCCAAGCTCAAATTGTAATTCAACAATGTGTGTTTTTAAACACATAAGTTGTTTAACAATTTTGGAAATAAATTTATAAAATTAATTGACGTAATAAAACATATTCTGATGTTTCATTTCTACAAAGGGATTTTAAAATGAATGTCTTGTTCAATTATAATAAATTAATTTAAAACATATCTCGCAAAAATCGCATGAATTCGTATCGCTGCGGTATCGCGTCATAGCGTTTCTCGCTCATTTCTATGCTGAGAGACAGTGACCGCTGATGCGGCTTGCCTGTCGGACGTGTGTCGCTCCGTCATTCAATAATTACAAAAATATAAAGTGACATTTCGTTGTGATTCTCATAATTTATGTGATTGTGTTTTTGCTAAGAGTGTACCTACCTCCCTCTCTGTCAATTCAGTGAAAAAGATTTGCTTCTACAAATAACTTTTATACGAGAAGTATTGTACGGGTTGTACAGATGTGAGAAACGAAAAATGGGCAATAAACAAGCATCAAAACGGCGGCTTGCCGCCAAGAAATGTAATCAGAAGAAACAAAGACAAATGATAGAAGTTATAAGGTAAGAACCTAGTATGCAGTAAGTACGTTATCTACCTACTCCTTTTTCTGTAAGTATTTTGTTTGTAATATACCTACCTAGGTACCTACCAATATTTGGATTTGGTAGTACCTACCTTACAGAGTTTGATTTCTTATATTTATTAACACGTAACTTTATAAATACTTTGCCGTATAGATCGGATCATACTAGAATAGTTTGAAAATAATGTAACACCCTATGACGGTAGAAATAGAGTCTATTTTTGAGAGCACTAAGTGCAAATAGAGTGTGGTAGTATATTATTATGGCAATCTGTGGTAGTATATGCAAAAAAATCAAACAATTCATTGTGTACTCATCTCATATCAATAATAAATTAATAGTTTTAAGTTTTTGATATCAAATAAGAAAATGAAATAACGAAAATGCGTTTTAAATAGAAAAATATTATACAGGGTTATTCATAAAGGGTATGCTAAGCCGAAAAAGGGTTCGTAGTACTCATCATTATGAACAACTTTTACTATGAGACCGACTCGAAATTCGCGAAAAGAAAAACAGCTGTTCCATACATTTTGTCGAGTGTCATTGACATTTTTTTTTTGAACAGCTGATTTTTTTTTCGCGAATTTCGGGTTGCTACCGTAGTAAAAGTTGTTCATAAAAATGAGTACTATGAGCCCTTTTCGGCTTAGCATACCCTTTATGAATAACCCTGTATAAACGGAGGAGTGCGTATAAAAACTTGTTTTTTTTTAGACAAACTTACTTACTACTTTTAACTTACTTATTTCAGGTCAAAGAAGCGCAAACTTGATATAGATGTTGCCCAACCTGGCACCTCTGCAGAGCCAGTAGATAGAGAGTAAGTATATCTCTTGGCAAACCTTATTAACAAATGATATGACTAAATATTCATATCATATAAATATATAATACATTATCTATCGACTCTCGAAACGTGCTCTGGGTGTGGCATAGTAAAAGAAAAGTCACCCAGCAATGGGATAAATAAGGCTGTCGATGATGATGATGACTTATTTTATTCAAAAACAAGTCAGATGCGCGATCGAGAAAAAACACTATGAGGGGCAATGATTACCTTTTTATGCCACGCACTAATTGTGTAATATATAATATGAGAAAAGCACCTTTATCAGTGCTATTAGCATTTACAATTTGTTACCAAAAAATATAACAGAAACAGACATACCATGTAATAAACAGTTCAAGATTAATCTGAAGAAGTGGCTATTAAATAACGTATTTTATGACATGAATGAATTTGTAAATAGAGATAGATCTACGGAAATTACATTATTAAATAGACAATTTAAAATTTGACATTTCTGGGATTGACATTATATTATCTTAATTGAATACTATTGACATTGAATTAAAATTATTTGACATATTATGCATAGAATTTAAAGTAGAATTGAAAATTGTTAATTATTATTATTTTTAATTACTACTAAAACTATTTGACTGTGTACGTATTGAATGCCCGATGTAGATAAACTGACAATTTCAACTAATGGACTAACATCCAGCTTATAAATTACAATGTATCAGTTATTCAATAAATATTTCTGAATCTGAGTCTGTGATATTTTGTATAATACAAATGTTTAACCGACTTCTAAAAAGGGGTTATCAATTCGACAGTTATATTGTTAAAATTGACTGATTTTTGTATACATATTATGTTTGTTAGTCTATACCAGCTTTTTTTTATGCCATAGGTGGCAGACAAGCAAACGGGCCGCCTGATGGTAAGCGATCACCGACGCCTATGGATACCTGTAACACTGGAGGCATCACAGATACGATGCCGACCTTCTAAACACGTACGTCAAAATTCATTGGGCGAAATTCACCAAATTCACGCTTTAGTGATTATTGCGTACAACAAAAACGAAGTCTGAAATTGTAATTAAATGTCCAACTAATAAATTGTAAAAAATGTACAAGATAATTAAATTTGATTGAAATGAGACGTACCTATTTGTTTTATTATGATTTATAATTTTCGCATAATATTGTAGGTTATTTTTTTATCTAACCTATGCTGTCCCACTGCTGGGCAAAGGTCTCCCCCATTTTTTTTCCATATGTTTTTAATGTTCTTATTTTTGTATTACTAAAATAAAGCAAGGCACTTGAGAAGCGGCCTTGGATGGATTCAAGAAATATTATCGAATATTTATTTTTATTTAGAACCGGTTGGTATGCCGGGATAAAAAGTAGCCTCCAGGACTTAATCTATTTATATACCAAACTCAAAATTAGGTCAGCCGTTTTAGCGGAAGAAGTTACAAACATACACACTAACATTCAACTTTATAATGATGGTAAGATAAGATTAAATCAATCTTCATTCTGTATTTCATCGAAAAAACTGTTTACTGCGCAAAAATTAAACAGATACACTTTGTATTCGAAACTTTGCTTAGTTAGGGGTCAGTTGACCGTGTATGCAGTAATATAATGTAAACACGTTCGTTTCTAATCGTAGAGTACGTGATTTATCTGAATGTAAAGCATATACTGTGCTTAGCGCCACGCATAATGACCTTCGGTGAGCGTGGTTCGTGCAGTTGCCGCGCCGCCGCCGGGAGCGTAAATAAATACGTCGCGCGCTCAAATGCGGGGGCTGAGGTAGCGCGAAATACCTAAACTTCTTGGATAAGCCCGCCTTAACCAACGACAAAGGCACATGCGTGAACTGTCGCTTGAGTCTGAGGTCTGAGATCTTCAGTGAATTAATTTATTTATTCCCACCGCAAACGCTGATCGTGAGCGACTCAACAATGCCTGAATTTTCGAAAATGAAGAGCTAGAGAAAACGTCGACCATACTTATGTCCTGGATTAACACATACTTTTCATTAACGTTCGGTAAGGTTCCTTTAAGTAGGGTATCAAAATAAAGGAAATAAAAAAAGCATTACAAAAATATACACAATTTTATGTATTTTGGAGCGCAGAGCCTTTTTAGAGTGTCAAGTAACATAGCTGACAGCGACAGCTGACGTTTCATTCACTGCTCTGACAGAACTACGGACGCTAGTGCGCGGGGGCACCGCATGCTAGGCGGGCTGCCATTAATATACTACATCTTGAGATTGAGATCACTGGTGACAGTTATTGTCATCCAACTGCATCCAATCCAATCGCGTATCCGCATTACGTGTGTTCGTTTGATTGATATGTATTTGGAATATCTCTATCTAATGGACATCATATTTGAACGGATCTTTGTAACATTATAATCTACGTGTGTTGAAAGTATTGGTTTTATTCCTCTCCCCCCATTAATTCACGCCTACCTACCCACAGAATAATAAAATGAAACCGCTCGATAATAATGATGATGATAATTGATTGATAATAACTATTACATGCATTCTATTTTGGATACATATACGCCATTATTGTTTTGATATGAAAATTAATGTAATTTGACACATTACCACAAGTTCAAGTAAATCTTCACACACCACCTCAACAGATCGAGTTGAGTGTCTCGGCGCAAGTGAGGCTGCAGGGCTCTCATCACCCCGTGGGACAGCAGCAATTCTTTTACCACCAGTGCTCGAATGGAAATGACGAAAAGTATCTCGGCTGCTAGCTTGGTTGCCTCGCTTGCATCCACTAAGACGGTTATCAGCTTGGGAATTATTCCACCCTGCACGAAAAAAACAATATGTTTCTTACCCTCAACCTGCTTTCAACACAAAATTAGTCTCAGTTACTGGATGCTCAGGACTTCGTGCGCGCAGAAATTCCGAAGCTTCGTTTTTTTACACTTGTTTTTTTATCAGTTTTGCTTTCATCTGTCTGCCATTCTACCTCCTCCAATTTTTAGATAGTGCTGCTTTTTGTATACCTACGTGCATGTTTTTGAGTAGGTACCTTTATCATGGCGTCCCCGACACAGGGAAGCCTAGCGGGGAGCTATGAGTGTGAATCGTCCTTTATTCGTATTTTTGCATGTCTTGAAACATCAATAAACACTGATTTATCGCGGGTACTTTTAGTGGTATTAGTATTTATGCACATTGGCTCAGGTCATTTATGTTATGGATTTTAGCTTCTTCAAAACCGAAAATCTGCTCAAACTGAAACACATTTCAGCTCAGCACATGGTCTAGCGTTCTTCCACCATGGCTCAGCCTTTTAGCCATTGATTGAATACCTATTTGTAGTAAAGAAACATTGCGCTTAATATTTCATTCAACGCCAATCGAAGTCATCTAAGACCTGCGAAAAATTCAGTCGTAAAAAAATATTTTAAAAAAATTGTTAGACTTCGTCTGAGACAACCATGGCTCAAAAGGCTCTAAATGATAATCTAACGTTTTCTTCCAGCTTCGCATTGAGCTGCCAATCACCCTGTATAATACCTATATACTAAGCTAATTTTACATACCATATTGTATCCAAATCCGTTATGACGTTTCTGCTTGATGGAGCAACAAACAGCCAAACTTTGACATTTATAGTCTAGAATAAGTAAGATAAGCACTTGGCCTGGCAGCCTTGCCCCAGAGTTCTTTAATGTGACAGTCAGCTCCATCTAGCGTTTTAACCGTCAGCGCTATTTAGATTAAACTTCGAACTAAAATATCTTACATTTATGAACGCCGCTCTGTGTTTGGGTGCCCCTCGAACAATTATGACGATTACCCTGGCTGCAGTGCATTGAAGGTAGGAGCTGCAACATGAAAGCATTATATATTTACGTTAATAAAAATAAACAGTTGATATCAGGTTAATTACTAGGTAATATTAATAGTCAGAGTCGCGGGTCGAACCTGGACCCGATTACCAGAGGACCGAAGAAGATGGCATAACGGGAGAGAGGCCTATACCCAGCAGTGGGATAGAGAGGGCTCTGGGTGATGATGCTGATGATCGGGTAAGTTCGGGTTAGGTTAAAAAATTGGTTGTCTGTAAAGTCGGTTTGCGGACGATAGTTTAACGTGACAACGTCATAACAAAACATTGATGAAATGATTGCATACTTTTCTCGCTCCGATCGTGACGTCACAATGAGCGTAACGGGACACTTTTTCGTGCGTGCAGCCGGCGTTTATCGATTTATTATACGTTGTCACGTCAAAAGAGAGTAAAACTATTGGTGTGAAGACGGCAGCCAACTCTAGAAGCCGTATCATTCGACCTATGACTACAATTACCTAAATTATGGCAAAATGTTCGATTTTTGAATTATTTAAAAAGGTGACAAGCTGCTGGTTATTCTCAAGCATTATAACGTTATATATTATGTTCACTTACCAGTCGTGGTTATCCAGAGCTGCGACGAGCGGCGCGACGACCCCGGCCCGCAGCATGGCGGTCCGCGGCGGCTCCTCATCCGCGAGGATGCAGAGGGCGGCAACCAAGGCTAGCGTCTGCGTCGCCAGGTCGCGGGACTTCAGTCCTGAAGTCGAATATGTTATTCAAATCTGGTTGTGTATATATCTGGTTATGGTTATGTACAGAGAATGTGTTTCATTGAAAGTCTTTATTATAAAAAACTAGCTGAGTCACTTAGGTACATGTAAGAAAAATGGTGATTATGATAACAATGAAAAGTAGCCTCTGTACTATTCTGGAACTTAACTACATATTTACATACCAAATTTCATAAAAATCGGTTAAGCAGTTATGGAGATACGTGATAAGAAACACTTACACATAATTATTATGCACACACTTTTACATTTATAATATTATTAGTAAGTTAAAATTAACTTTAATTATGTACTCGTATGTATTAATCGCCCTACGATATTCTGGACTTGACCAATCAGTGGAATATTCGTAGTGGAGAGCTCACTTTGCTCGCCATAATTATTACAATAATTGAACTAACCTTGCACTATATCCGCCGGAGTGAACACCTTTCCGTCTACGATGGCCAAATGCTCTCCCCGGGCCCGCTGGCGAAGAGTTGTGCTTACTACTATTGCGATTAAACGAAGATCCTAAAATTTGTAAAAGCTTATAATATTGTAGAGACCTAGACTTTTAACTGGCTGCACTCGCCCGCGAATAAGGGAGATGCCACAAGGGCGCAGCCGCAGCGTTGACGCTCCGTAGTTCTACATACAAATCTGCCAGGCATGCCACACGGTGCGCTGAAACAACGTGCGTCGAAACAACGCACGCGCAGCGCACAAGGAGTGAGGAAGACGAGGTGGGAAGGGATGCTACAGCGCGAAGACGCAGGACAACGCAGTATTGTTTAGAATATTCATCTACGAGTACGTTGACGCTGCGACGTCGGAAAAAGCTGCGTCGTCGTTGCGGCGTCGCAGCGCTCGTGTGGCACTCATTGCGTTGAAGTCACTGCGTTGTGTCGTCGCAGCGCAGCGACAGCGCCCGTGTGGTAGGTATCTCTCTACGTCGTCGAGCGACGGCCGGTGATCGGATTTCGAATGAATTATACTCGTTTTTCAACTATAATGGTGACGTGCTTTATGCGAAAAAATAAGGAAAGTAAATTAGTGCTTAGAGTCAGGTGAGCGTTTTGAGATTATATTGTATCCACTCAATCAGTCAAACGCGACAAATACCTATCATTATTTTATTCATTAAAAACGTCTACATTTTCTCGGATTTCGTTTTCATGCCATCGCCTATTGTTAAATAAAATTATCATTTTGATCAGTTCATTGTTATCATCATCTAAAATAATGTAGGATTGTTTTGGTTTTCCTTCCTTATCTTGTCCAAACATATCGTTCTTATCATGTAGACGTAAGTAATTTTTTTAAATGATTACTCACCTCTTCCATTTCTTGTTCTTGCAATTTTAATAACTTGTCGAGGACGCCCATCTCATCCAACTTTTTACAGAGAATCTTTAATTCCTCTTTTTTCTGAGGGGCCTGTTGGAAAACATAATATTTAACTGATGTGCTTGGGCACGGGACCGGAAGCGAAAGATTTGGGAAGTGTTTGATTTGATCCTAACCTGACGAAATAGTCACTGACACTCCATGACATGTATGGAACAGTTGATTAGTGCATGCCAAGCTACTATAACCGTAGACCGCATCGTTGCTTACCATCGAGCGAGATGGCGTTTAAACGCAAGCCTATTACTATTAAAAAAATAGAACTTTATACATCACAGTATCAGGGTCGTAAAATAAGTAAAAATCATCTAATCCTAAAATGAATGCCTCACTCAACGTGCTTACGTGTGTGCCGGAGACTGAACGACCAATAACGATAACCAATTTGTGTGTAGGTGTAGATGCATCTTTTTTGGTTTTTATTTGAAGAAAGGCTTGTGCTTGACCGCTGATCTTGCCTGATGGTGAACATGATGTGGCCACCAATGAAGCACGCTTGCCTCGAAACCGATACCCTTTCGACTCATATATATCGGAGTACATCCACTCAGGCAGAACATTCCACACTCTGGCGACATACCTTTTACATGAGAAGGTAAACCTATTCGAGTGGCATTTGATTCCACCTTTATTGTGCGTACCGCTAGAGTCTGCACCCGTGTGGGTGTTTCCCGATAGATATAATCTGGATGTCTTTAAGTCGCGAGTGAATCGGTTTCTTCTAGGCAAGCGTGCTCCATCGTAGACCGCATCATTGCTTACCATAAGGCGAGATGGCGGTCAAACGCAAGCCTTATTAATTTATTACTAATAAATAAAAAATATTTAGTTTTCAGTTTAATTACATGATCTTTACCTACTTGTCTATACAGGGTTATTCATAAAGGGTATGCTAAGCTGAAAAGAGCTCATAGTACTCATCATTATGAACAACCTTTACTATGGGACCAACTCGAAATTCGCGAAAAAAAATCAGCTGTTCCAAACATTTTGTTGAGTGTCATTGATATTTTTCTGTTATTCTTAGCATACCCTTTATTAATAACCCTGTATATTACGGACCTGAAGCGATTTAAGCAAGTTGTATAGTCCCGTCAACACCATCCTCCCAAGGTGTAGGTTGCTTAGGTTGGGCGCCGCGAGCTGCGCGCAGTACGGTCCCAGCACGTCGCGCGACATGACGCGCGCGCGGTGCGCGGCTGTGCCATTGATACAGATGTTGGTGAAAGCTGTAGTTGCTACTGCTTTAAAACTGTAGGAAGAGATGAATCTGTTTAGAGAGTTTGAATGAATAATATTATCTACTAGCTGCACCCGCCGGTTTCACCCGCTGTTTTTACGGTTAAACCTTCCCTGAACTATTAAAAATATTTCAAGATCAAAATAAGCGAAATCGGTCCAACCATTCTCGAGTAATAGCCAGACAAACGAACAGCGATTCATTTTATATTATGTATAAGAAGAAAATGAATAAATACTTGTTTTCTGAGGTTTAGGTTCAGAGCAAGCACTTCCCAAATTGTGGACTGGACAAAAACGAGTACTATCCAAAGCGTGCTTTTCTCACAACGAGCACTTCAAAGAACGGGCACTTCTCAGAATGAGCACTCGCTATAACGAGGCTATATCTGCTGTGACTTTTTGGAATATTCATAGAACAAATACTGAAGGTTTTGGCGAGGAGATCGCTACTCACTCTTCTCTGCCTTCACTCAACATGTTTCTCAGTGTGGAGAGTATGTCCATCGCCAGAACCTGTTGCACGTGAAATTGGGTGTGATTGAAGATGTTGTTCGCTACTGTGGCTGCATTCATAACTAGTCTGGGCTCGCTGCAGCGCAGGAGGGTCGCGACGTGTTCCAGGCAGCCTGCGTCGAGACAACGGTCCGCCTGGCGAATTTTGGATTTACAATTGGGGCGGAAAAAAAATAGCCTATCTATGGATCTAATAATGAAACTACATGGCAGAAAAGTACTTACCCAAGTACACTACAGGTGGAATTTGAACCAAAAAGAACTTTTTTGTAAAATCTTTTTTCAACTCATCATTTTCATTAATAATTCTTACACTTTAATCTTGGACTTTTTAACGTCAGAATGAATAGATATCTTCTAAATCTGCGTGCGTTATCTTCGATCACATCGTCGCTTACCAATAGGCGAGTTGGTCGTCAAATGTGGATTTAAGGAGATGCCACACGGACGTTGCCGCTGCGCTGCGTCGTCGCAGCGTTGACTCTCCGTAGTTTTATATCCATACAAATCTGCCAGGCATGCCACACGGTACGCTGACACAACGTGCGTCGAAACAACGCACGCGCAGCGCACAAGGAGTGAGGGAGCGGGGAAGGGGTCTGCAGTGCGACGACGCAGGACAGCACAGTGTTGTTTAGAATATTCATCTACGGCGACGCTACGACGACGTCGGAGAAAGCTGCGTCGTCGTTGCGTCGTTGCAGCGCCCGTGTGGCACTCACTGCATTGCGACGTCGCAGGACAGCGACAGCGCCCGTGTGGCATCTCTTTAATTAATTAGAAAAAAAATTGCACAAGCGCTACTCGTACCTTTTCTGGTAATTAATTACTACCATAGTAGCCTGTACACCATGTACAATTGTACACCATGTATGTACATGTACAGGGCTTTGTTGAAGTGTTTTTTTTTAGTTAACCTGTAATGTCCCACTGCTGGGCAAATGTTTTTAATATCAAAAAATTAAAATCGGTACCTGAGTGTTAGTTCCACCGAACATTGCTGCTACAGCACATATCGCCGACATCTTCACTTCGCTCGCCGCGTGCCCCATCAGCGCCACGAGGCGCTCCGTGAGCCCGGGCACGGCTTGCACGGCTGCTATACCGGGCTCATTTGTAAAACCTCTTTTAATATCGACTGTTAGATTTGGAATGGCCTTGCAAGCTTCCTCTGTAAAATTAAATCAGATTAGTAATTTATGTCGTGATTTTAAATCATATACAGGGTTATTCACAGGGAAATCGACACGATTTTATATAGTTTCGTTATTTTATATAGTTTCGTTATTTATAACAAAATGACTCACTACACACTGAGTCACTCTCACACGTTGTGGGTCCAACGAAATATTTTTATTAGGATATCCGTGTGTAGGTAGGTAATAATTTAATAAGATAGGCTTACCCAAAATTTCTTGATCTCCAATATCTAGTAGCAAAGATGCGAAGGGCAGCGCCAGTTCTGCAGGATTGTTGTTTTCCGACCAAATCTCTATTGTGCCACTAAAGTAAAATAATTTAAAAGTCAGCGTAGCTATACTTTGGGTCTCAACCGAAGACGATTTATAATTACTAGCAGCAGTACATGGGGGTGTGCTGTTTTCTTCACACTTTTGACGTGACAACGTCTAATAAATCGATGAACGTCGGCTGCACGCACGAAAAAGTGTCCCGTTACGCTCGTTGTAACGATGTCACTGTTGGTTAGTATGCAATAATTTCATCAATGTTTTGTTATACGTCACGTTAAACTATCGTTCGTAAACCGACTTTACAGACAACCAATTTTTTAGATATTCAACCACTATAAAAGACAAAACTTGACTTCCTGTTGAGACCCATAATTGGAATCAAATTTTAAGGTAACTTTCGTTTGGTTTACAATAATTTTGGATGGTTGTATGGATATTTAAATACACGTGCATACTGAACTAGTAATCAACAGAAGCAAAAATTTTAATTTGAAACATTACCTGCATAAAAAACCGTGGTAGCTCAGTGGGAAAACAGCCGCTTCGCATTCTTGTGGTGGCGGGTTCAACCCCGACTCGTACCAATGAGTTCTAAGAAGACTTATGTACGAATTTACATACAACTGGCTTTTTGGTGAAGGAAAACATCGTGAGGAAACCTGCATACGTCCGGAGAAGAAATTCAATGGCGTATGTGAATCCACCAACCCGCACTTGGCCAGCGTGGTGGAATACGGCCTAATCACCCTTCGAGGGTAGACCTGTGTCCCAGCAGTGGGAGGATTAAAGGATGCATATGACCTGCATAAATCTCGGTAGCTCCGCACGTAGCCCCTCAGCCCCGCCAGCGCTGCCTCGGACTGCACACACGCCAGCACGGCGCCTCTCGTCTCAGGTTCTTGCAACATGTTCCCGAGAGAGCACGCTGCTAGCTCTGCTGCCTTGTCTCCCTCCACTAGGAGGGCTAGTAACTTGGGAATGGCGCCACTCTGTACAAAAGTTACGATTATGGTTAAACAATAAACATCAGGGCCCGTACCATGACCTCTAAAAACCATGATGGTTACGTTTTGTTTCCGACGCTGCGCGACCATGAACCAGTGGGCCTAGCACAACTTTGACGTAAAAATACGTAGCGAGTATTCGATAGAAAAGTGTACGCCATTTACGCCCGTCAAGAGCACACTTGACAGTCTTAAATGGCGTACACTTTTCTATCGAAAACTCGCTACGTATTTTTACGTCACCGTTGTGCTAGCCCCACTGCGCGGCGATACGATTCGCGGTCGCGCAGCGTCGGAAACAAAACGTAACCATCATGGTTTTATGAGGTCACGGTAAGGGCCCAGGTCTGTATAATCATTCATAGATGCGAGTATCAGCCCTTATTCGCTCGGATCCCTATTCTTTTCCATTTTCAACCGCGTTAAAATTGTTGCCGTTGAATTTGTTTAAAATTTTGAAACATTAAAAGTTAAGGAATGCTTAGTGATCATTAAGAGAAGCTGCAAATACTCGTAGGTTTACGTGAATAAAAATAATGATTGTTTGATTACAATACGAATCCTCTCGACACGAAACTTTATGCAACCGGTTTCCCTATGAACAAAGTAGACAAGGGTGTATCAATCAATACTCGTATTCTTGATTATACCCGACGCGATTTGAAGGCGGAAATACACTAGAAATACATTTGAAATTAGTTATTTGAAGATGAACTTCCGCGAAATAACGCCTGATTCAATAAACTGATAAATCTTACATTAATGACAGCTATTCGTCGTCGACGTGTCCGGTAACGTCGTGCAGTAATTTCGGAGAGCACCCAGGCCGCCACGTACAGAAGATCGGAGCTAAACAATGAAGAAATAACTTCATTAATAGATGAATGTTAGTTACCGAGCACTTGACGAATAAATAATATACTTAGGGTTATTCATAAAGGGTATGCTAAGCCGAAAAGGGCTCATAGTACTCATCGTTATGAACAACTTTTATTATAGGACCAACACGAAATACGCGAAAAAAAAATCAGCTGTTCCATAGAAAAATGTCAATGACACTTGACAAAATGCATGGAACAGCTGATTTTTTTCGCGAATTCTGGGTTGGTCCCATAGTAAAAGTTGTTAATAATGATGAGTACTATGAGCCCTTTTCGGCTTAGCATACCCTTTATGAATAACCCTGTATAGTTTTCTCACCAGGAATTCCTATCAAGACCGGCAACAAGCGGTGCCAGGAAACCACCCTCCAGCAAGGCATTTGTAGGAGGGTGCTGCTCTTGGAGCATGCAGTGGAGTGCGCGAGTGGCTCGCATCCTCATCTCCTGGAACGAAGACTGCAGCCCTGGAGGAGGGAGGCAAACGTGACATTCAGTTAACACTGAGTCAAAGGCTGTACATATCGAGACATGACGTACGTCCTGCACAGCCCAAGCAGAGGACTGTACAGATGTTCGTGTGCATCTAAAATAAGTATATATATTCTTCAGCGAAGTGCAGACATTCTGTAGTGGTAGGGCTCTTTTGCAGAGCCCGCCTGGGGAAGTACCATACCTCTGCCAGTTATTCCACCGCCAAGCAGTAATGTGCAAACATTACTGTGTCCCGGTTGGAAGGGCATTGTTTTCAGTGAAATTACAGGGCAAATGGGAGATTAAACAACTTATATCTCAGGGTGACGAGTGCAGGGTCTTGAATTCTGCGAGTTCAAAATTCTGGGTGGCGCAGACCTGTTATGGGCAAACGTGACGTACATATAACATCAGGCGAGCGATTTGCTCGTCTCGTCACTCAATAACGTAAAAAAGATACATTAATATTGTAAAAGTAGGTATAGACTTACCCTGAACAATCGTCTCTGAAGTGAACACCGTTTCATCATGAACAATGGATCTTTCTTCTCGAGCATGTTTCCGGATTGTCTCACTAATATTTTCTATTTTGCAACGGTCAGTCTGTAATGTGTGAAGGTAATTTATGAATAGTTTATTCCTATGAAATGTTGACCAGTTCACTTAGAATAAGACCATCGCTTCGTTTCGTCAATGATTTCTCGTTTCGTGAATTCCGATTTTTACATTATTTTCCGTATAACGATTAGTAATTTGGACGTAGAAATAATAAATGCAACGAGTAGGTAGTAAATTACAATAGTTACAAATGTCTGTTCTACGGTATGACCTTGCCAAGTTACCTCATCAGTGATTTGCTCCTTCAGCTGCTGCATGTGCTCGAGGACGTCGAGTTCGTCCAGGATGTAACATAAAAGCTTCACGTTGCCGTCTCTCTCTGCAGCCTGAAGGCAACCACACTAATAAAATAAATAATACATACCTAATACCTATATTAAAAATGGGAAAGTTATGTGTGGAAGACAACATAACCATAACCGTGATAAAACACCATGACAGATTTAGATATTTAGTTTGGAAATAGATTATATCTAGGTCATCACGACGGCCTTAATCCAGATAGGTAGTTGACAATTTCTGTAGGATAGCGTTTGCATGAGTGAGTCGTGCCTGCAGCAGCGCCCGCAGGCCGCGCAGCAGCGCCCCCGCGGGCCGGCGCGGCGCCGCCAGCAGCGCGCAGTACGGCGGCAGCGCGCCCGACACGGCGCGCCCGCTCTGCGCCGCTGTTCCATTCACGCAGAGGTTGCTGATCGCATGAGCTGCTTCGATTTGACACCTGCGGAAACACAGTTCTTTACAATTTATAAGTTTCCTCATACAATTTCCTTTACATACAAAATAAAAATTCAGAAAAAGCAATCTCACAAAATTTCAAGTTCAACACGACGATTATCTGCACGTTCATCATTCTCTCGGTATACTTACTCGAAGTGTTTATCGGCCAGTATCCTTTCTAGTGCCGCGAGGACGCCCTTCTCTAAAGCACGTTGTATCTGGGCGTGAGTTCCAAAGAAGATGTTGCCCGCCGCCCGAGCTGCCTCCTTCACTAGGGAGGTGTTGCTGCTCTGGAGGAGCTCCATGATGTGGTGCAGGAAGTTAGCGTCGAGACAGCGATCGGTCTGGGAAGAAAATTTCCCACATTTCTTATAGTATGGAAATGTCTCAGCAATTTCCATAACTTCTTGTTTTGAATATCAAGAACTGACGTCTGATTTATAGATTTCCCGACTAGTAGTAGTATTTTCCATCGACGTTGAAATATAAATTTATATTTATGAGAATACCATTAATATAACCCATTTATGGGTTATATTAATGGTATTCTCACAGGTTCACTCGGTGTAGATATAAAATTTATTTGACAAAAAAATTACCAAATTACCAACTGAGTCACCGCGTTACCAACTGAGTCGTGCGGCCATAAATTATTTATTTATGTCTATCTCGCTCGCACTTGTGGGTCTTAAAGACCCGCATAGTGATGTGCGTAAGATGGTTATAGGCGCATATCGATAAGAATAAAATCAGATAGAAACAAAGTAGATAGTATTGTGGCCCTGAAAAGGGCTGTTTGTTTATGGCCCTACGACTCAGTTGGTAACGCGGTGACTATAGTAAAAGTTTACATTGCATATTTTGAAAGACACACCTGAGCATCGCTCCCGGCGAGCATGTTCCCTACAGCGTTCAGCGCCGCTCCCCGGACGCCGCTCGCCTCGTGCCCCAGCAGCGCCACGAGGCGCGCCGTGAGCCCGGGCACGGCGTCCACCGCCTCGATACACTCATCCGGACCTTGCATTACATTAGCCAGAATGGTGCAAGCGGCCTCTGTAAAATTTTAAAATAAAACAACCATCCAAACTGACTATAGAAAATTTACCAATTCTCAGACTTACCCATAATATCACGTACAATGACTGGAATTTCTTTATCATCAGGGTCTAGAGATTCCTCATTTTCAATATCGAGTATGTCATGTATGCAGAGCAGCACCTTCGATACCAGCTCGAGGTTTATCTTATCATCATCAGCGTGGCTAAAATTAATCATTTAAACGTAAATATAAATAGTAGGTGTAGATTAGGTAATGCTTTGATTGTGTACCTACATCTTTAGAAAGCACAGTGCATACATTTCAATTATACTTGGTGGTTCAAGGGCTTCTTCCAGATATCTCGATTTTTCACCTAGTCCAGTAATCTCGACAAAATGCATAGGTAGGTATACGAGTAAAATGTCACAGCGGCTTATGAATTTTCGTTACTTATGTACTTTTTCCGGCACCAACCTTGTAACGATGCTAGGTGAGGCCTAAGTAAAGCATTTGGAGTTCCAAGGACAACGGCAAGAGCTTTATCTCATAGCATCAGAAACAAATACGAAAATTGATTCAAGATGGGATTTGGAACATAATGTCGAATGAGGTCCACATTTTAAATAATTATTATTTTTAACATAATTATGTTTCGAATGTGGCTATAGCAATTGCTCGTATTTTTCTATTGATATTACCTGCACAGGTTGCTGAGTGCCCGCATGCAGGTCCTCAGCCTCCTGACCGGTGTATCTGTCCGCAAGTACGGCAGCATGGCAGCCACCGCCCCGTGCTCCAGCACGCCGCGCCGAGCCTCCGCGCCGTGCAGGACGAAGCTCCCGAGGATCAACATCGCACGCTCAGCCAGCTCGTCCTTGTCAGCTAGGAAGGTCATTATCTTGGGAATGGCTCCACTCTGTGAAAAATTATCGAGTGTCCATCCAAAATACTTTCTTACAAAATTCCAACGTTTGACGACAATTGTTTGTTTTACATGTTAAGCGAGGAGGAAAAATGTGATATCGTTGAAAAGGAAATTTAAAATCAGTTATTGAATGGAAGCAATACACTGAGCTCGTCACTCTGAGATATAATTACATTGTAAAACCTCTTTAAACTCAGTACTCACACCGAAAACATTTGAAACATTATGTCAAATAAAAATAAAAAAAGACGATGAACTTCAGTGTGAATGGCTGTAGAGGACGACCAAAGAAAGTATGGATGAACTGTGTGGAAGACGATATGAAAGAGAAGGGAATGAATTCAGATATGACGAGTGATAGAGATGAATGGAAGAAGTGTACACACTGTACCGACCCCACATTGGTGGTATAGGGGTAAGAAGATGATTTCTGTAATTTTTTAAATGAAAGGTTTTTCTTACGGTTACAACAGCCAACGTATGTTTGCGGGCTCCGAAAGCGATTTGGGAGAGCACGTCGAGCACTAGGTGGACATTGGGGCTGAAAAGTGTAACGGGATTATATTTAAATTAATGTAAAAGAGTCACATTATGATCATCATCACACCATTGGCCATGTTCCATCTACACAAGATGGTTTCGCTAATTTTGATTTTGAAATATTTACGGAAGTTCAAGGAAAGTTTAAAAGTAAAAAAACCGGCGGAAACCGCCAGTTGCAGCTAGTTTGTAAATAAAATGTTTTACACAACAAGAGCCTTTGTTGAAAAGTCGACTTTATTTTTAAAATCAGCAACGTGTTCGCCCGCGCATTAATTATGTGAGGCGTTTTTGAGAATTTTTCGACCCCTCCTTCCCCCGTCGGTGAGATATGGTAAGATCCTCAATTCCCTCCCTCCTCCCCTAATCTCACGCGAGATTCTTAAAAATTTATATTTTGGCTGTAAACGGCTGGATTATTGAAAAAAAAACACGATACAGCTAAACAATCGAGCGCTACTTCGCTGCTCTGCGAAGTTCGGATTTTCGGAAAAATACGACAAATACTATTTTGTCTCAGATTTGGCCATATTTTATTCTAGAAATATTTTTTCACGCAATTTTACACCGTTTTCTGCGAGAAGAATAATTACGTCATATTTGCCAAGACCTCCCCCCTAAGTGAGATTTGGAAAGATTTAGTTTGATCCCCTCCCCCCTAGAACACATTACGCAATTAATCGACGACCCTTACCAGTTCGTATCGAGAGCAGCAACGAGCGGCGCGAGAAGGCCGGCGCGCAGCATGGCGGCCGCGAGCGCTGGCTCCGCGCGGATCACGCGGCGTGCGGCGCGCAAGCCACTCGTCTGCGTCTGCGCCTCGACAGACTGTAGCTCTATAGTAATTAATTAAATGATCAAAAGGAAGACACTGACTTCCAAGACATGGGTTCTCCTCACCCAGTATGGAAGGCTGTGATTATAAAAAAATTACAGTTTTCTCTGTTTTCTTCTGTTTGAATTTTTTTCAGTAATGAAAGACAGGGATTCTTTTACAACAAAAGAAAAATTCATTATTTAATTACCTTGCACGATTTGTGTTATCTCAGAGGGAACACCGCTACCCCTGACTCCTGCAGCGGACTCCTCGCGCTTCATCTCGGGGAGCATGTACGGCCTGTCTCCGCGTCACTCACTGAAAATAGATACTCAAGTAGTTCCAGTACGAGCATATTATTAATTAAATAAATAACGTTTCACACTTTTAGCTTCCCACTAGGATAGATCCTGTGTCACACACAAAGACAAGGACGCACACATACTGGTGCACGTCGAGCAGGCTGAGTATGTACCGCAATTTTTTCGTCTATTTCTAAAGTAATTTCATCTGGCAAGCTTCCACGACCTTCGAACACATCACTGCATTTCTGAATAATCTTCAGTCTCAGATCGATCCAGTTGATTTGGGATAGTCTCTTTTTCACAGTATTTGATCCATAATCCATAATCAATATCATGCATGTCTTTTCTGATAAGAGAGGTTAGTGTTCAATGTCCACAATGTGGAATTTGATTTTAAAGTTATTTTTGTTTATCTTTCGGGTAGGTATACTTAACTGCTTGGCACAGAAAATAATAGGTACCTACCTAAATTTGGAATATCTGTTCAATTAATCTGTGCATTTAAGATTATGTTGTGACGGGATGAGTGAATTAAGGTCTTCTAGGCCTGGAATTAAAAAGCCGTGGTAGCTCAGTGGGAGAACAGCCACTTCGCATTCTTGAAGTGGCGGGCTCACACCCCGTCTCGTACCAATGAGTCCTTTGGGACATATGTACGAATTTACAAAACACTGGCTTTTCGGTGAAGGAAAACATCGTGAGGAAACCTGCATACGTGCAGAGAAGAAATTCAATGGCGTATATGAATCCACCAACCCGCACTTGGCAGCGTGGTGGAATACGGCCTGATCACCCTTCGAGGGTAAACCTGTATCCCAGCAGTGGGATTACAGGTTGCATATATGATGAGGCCTGAGTGTCCAGTGTACAGTATACCTACTCCCACTTGTCATTACCCTTGACTTGGGTTTCTTCATTTCCACACCAGATAATTGGAATCTCTGAATTATTCAAGTCATCATCCGACGAATAGTCTTCTTATGTTTCAATAGCTTTTACAGTCTTCTTCGGCATACTTTTTGACATCTTCTTGATTGACTACTTTACAGACATACGCCGAATTGTCTTAAAGGTTCTTCCCCGAAGGAGGTTCATAACCTTAAAAATCAATCGCCGCGCGTTATCTTCTCAAAACTCCAAAATGGTTCGACTGATTTGAAAACCTATAAAGATCAATTTGTTCTGTTTTCCTCCATGCAGAGGTGAATTGGATTAAGAAAAACGGGTGAAACCGCGGGGCGCAGCCAGTAAATTGAAATAAAATGTATGCATGTAATTAGTCCGGTTCATAATAGCTTCTAGAATAGTTCAAAATAATCACCCGTGAGGTCTAAAAATAGCAAGTTACGTAACAAAAGGCGAGACTTTTGGATATCTGCAGGAAAATTACCGATGACTAAAATTCGAATTAATATAACTTATTATTAAATTTTTCTTAGCCAATATTATTAATATTAATTTATTCAGTTTAGAAATACTGACGAAGTAATGTGAACTCTATATCGTGAGTCCAACGCGTAATTTGGCTTGCAGTACTTGTAGACTTAGTGCATACATTATTTAATAGTTTCTGCGGTTTATATTGGCTTTCCTTTGTTCGGATATATTGAATAACAAGTTGTTTGGGAATACAAGTTTGTAAACAAAAATTGGCAATCTACATTTGACGAGAAATCGTTGAGGATAAAATAACTGACAGTCGAAGATAGAAGCAACCTATTTTTTTAATCCTCTTCTCTTCTTTTTCTTATTTTTTATTTAAAAATGAATAGCCGTTCGTTTGGCTCGCTATAACTTGAGAACGGCTGGAACGATTTCGCTAATTTTGATCTTTTTTTTTTTTTTTTTATAAAGTTTATTGAACACCACAGACTCCACGGTCCGTGAGTTTTACTAGTACAATTTAATTTATTAACATTTACAAATTTTAACAACTTAATTTAATTTAGGCAGTGCGACAAGAAGAGTTATTTATATAATTAAATATTTACAACTACAAAAGAATTGTGTGTTTGCCTCGAGCAGACCAGCGACCCGCAAGCAGCACCCGGTCACGAGTGTGACGCATGTGCCAGCCATCGCCCTCCTCAACCATATTTGAGGGAAGAGAACGACCCGGCACATGACGCCGCCGCAAGAAGGAGCCTTCGATGGTGAGCATGAATGCTCGGGGCATACACACAATCCTCACATTTTAACGCTATGATTACAATTTTTTATTTTTACACATTTACTAAGTCCTATTAATCAGTTATCGCCTCCTCTCGGCCCAAGGCCTCCACCACCGCCGCGTTCCGATCTTTGATGGCCATCTGCAGATTGTAGTCTTTGATGGTCTTCGGAGACGCAGCCGATGCACGCCGGACAAATCGACTGATGGCGTCGTTCTCTGTGTCGTCAGCGTAGTAGATGAAGGTCCTGGTGTGCCGTGATACCGCTACGACCGCGTGTGGAACGCTTTCATGGAGCTTCATATTGGCTTTGGTCTTAATGGCGATTACCGACTCGTATGTTAGTCCCTGAGCTTCATGGATGGTAAGGGTGCGTGACCCCGTGCCTTTCCCATAGCCCTGGATAATGAGGGCCTCCTTTTCCTCTTGCGTGTGAACTAAGAAAAGGGTGTCGGGAAGGGCGCTGGGTATTTGCGCTCCCTTGTACCGTCTTTGCTCAAGAGACTTAATACGGGGAGCTGAGGAATAAATACCAGAGTATATTTCCCTCAGCGCATACGCGACGTCCATTGGGTTCCTATGTGTGCAAAGCAACTCCTGGCTGATGTTCGTAACCAGGTTTGGGCGATGGTACCTCATTTCGAAAAGATTTTCCCTATCGATATAAGGTAGTTGATTGACGTCCCCGACGAGGACAATTTCGCTAGCACCAGACAGCCGGGCAGCCATTACTATGGCTCCAAAATGGTTCATAAGAGCTTCGTCGACCAGAAGACGGCTGAAACTCTCTCTGCCGAAACCATTTACTAGGGAGGAAGCCATGGTTCGCACCCTGGTTTTGACCAGGTCTCCGATGCGGTGCGATAGCTTTTCCCTGAGATCTTTTGCTGCCTCTGTTGTTGTGGTGATGATAGCGTCCCTGTCCACGTCGAAGTGTCTAATCACCCATGTTGTCTTACCACATCCTGGAACTCCGTTAACCCATTGTATCTTCGGTACCGCCCAGTTTTCCCAACTTGCCCCGACGTCTGACTTCCCTTCGATGGTTTGAGCCATCTCGAGGATCTTCTCGTCCAGCATGATCTTGGTGCATTTGGCGGTTACTACAATCGGGTCGTTCGATGGTATCGCGTATGTCGGCCTACCTGTTCGCTCCGTCTCAGTCTTGTTCAGCGCCACAAAGCCACTTTCTGCGCTATAAGCTGCCATATATTCTCCTGCCATGGTTCCCCTGATGACTTGGGAAGTGACATTATTATATATGGCTGCTTCCGCCTCCTCGAGTCCCTCTTTGAGTAGACGTTCGCTTCCTAGCCTGAAGGACTGCAGGATGTTGTCGCAGTTTCTGAGATTGACTTGTCTTGTCGCTCTCACTGTGGCTAGAAATTCGAGGAAAGCGTTTCTCGCGTGGTCTTGTGGCCCCGTGGCCAAGATGTAACGGGGCGAATCGACCTGTCCCATGTCGGCTCTCGTCCGGACTGCCTTTGGTTGTGTAGCTGCTCTCGGGGTCACTGCTGTGGGGGGGCATGGTGATTTGGGAGTGGTTCGGAACAAGCTCCGCGCTGCGGCGCTAAACGCTGTTACGAAAGCCGCTATGTGGCCTTGCGTGGCGTCTCGGCTGCCACTTGGTTGGTCTGCAGCTCTTTCGGCAACTGCTTTTTGTTGTGCCCGTTCAGAGCCAGATTGGGTGGTCGAGCTTGGAACAGGATGTCCCCAGCTATCTGTTGCACTTGTGACGTCGTGTGTTGGAGCCTTGAGAAAGCTTAAGTTTTCTCCCCTGTCCTCATACACGACAACCTCATGGTGTTCAGAGGCCTTAGTGCAACCAAGCCGGTCTGCGACTTCCGCTTTCGAGTATTCGACCATCATTGCGTCTACGCTTATAACCCGGGGCGTGCTGTTTTCTTTTCTGCTCAGGTACTCCAGTAGCGAGCTAGCTTGTACGAAAGGTGACTGTGCCGCCCACTCGAACAGTGCGATCGTTTTGTTTTTCAATCGCACTGTTCGGAATCGGTGACCATCTACCTCACATACTGGCATAGCGTTGTAGGATTTCCGCTTCATTGTTACTTTGGCGGTGCTCCCGTTAAGCAGACATGCTAATCCAGGTGATAGACGTACGCGTTTCTGGTTCCGGACGATGCAGAAGCTTACTCCGAATCTTTCTCTGTTGCTGTCCATGAAGAGAGCCACACCGCGAATCCGGATCCCCGGCACTCCTCTTTCCGCGTTTTCCAAAAGGTGGTGAGTGGATACGCTTTTGGAGGAAGTTTCTCGGACGGGGATCTGTGTGGCAACAGCGGACTGTGTGTGTAGTGTGTGTGTGTTGTGTGTGTTGGATGCATTAAAGGGGGGAGTGGGTGTTTCGAGGGTGGAGTTTCTCTTTGCCGCAATTCGGAAGGATCTCTCTGCGAAGGACAGAAAGTGTGGTCTGCTATCTGGATCTGCTAGGATGTTATGGAGATCTGATACCACAAGCTTTCTATCTATCTGTGTTTCGAGGTCCTGTCGTGCGGCCATGAACCTAGGGCAATCGATGAGCACGTGCCAGACCGTCTCGGGCACGTCGGGGTCGCACTCGCAACCGGGGCTGGTTTTGAGCTTGAACCTGTACAGATATTCGGCTATTCCTCCGTGTCCTGTCAATGCTTGTACCTGGAAGGGAGTCAACTTCGTGGCGCGCGTCGTCCGATATGCATCTGCGATATCAGGGAGGAACGTCTGCGTGACTCTACCCGTGTCCAAGGTTTCATACCGGTCCTGCCACTTCCGGACAGATTCCTCACGGATTTTCCTTTTGACGTAGGACAAGGGGATCTCCTCGTAATCTCTGTCGGTGCCAGTGAGCGCCGCCAATTTTGCGAGTTCATCAGCTCTCTCATTACCGGCGGTGCCCACATGCGCCCTCAACCAGAAAAGACGAAGAGTTCTCCCTTCTGCATTTATCGTTCCAATGTTTTCTTTGATACTCTTTACCAGGGGGTGACTTGTTTTGGGATTTCGTAGCAGTTCGAGTGAGGATCTTGAGTCGCTCAAAACGTTGACCTCGGGGTCTTTGCTCGTTATCACCATTTGAGTCGCCCGGTAAAGAGCATAAAGCTCCGACTGGAAGACCGTGCATTCGGAGTGTAGCTTGAAGGTAGAATATTTCACTTCTCTGCCGTTTTCCCACCAGGTTAGGGCAGCACCAACTTGACCCTCTATCTTGCTGCCGTCTGTGTAGACTTGGGGTCCTACTAGCTCGTTGGAGGTGTTCTCTAGGTGCTCGAACTCAACGGACGTCTGGGTGGACGGGTGTGGCTGGTCCAGGTAACTAACGTTTCGTTCGAGCTCCGCTTCTGGTGGGAGGTATTCTTGGGAGAAGTTTTTCTTCATTCTGTACAGACTGGCTGCTTCCGTTATTCTCAGGTCGAGGGGGAGAAGACCTGAGAGGGCGAGTGCTGACTTGAGGGAAACAGTACGGTATGCCTTGCAGATTTTCTGGGCGAAACCTCTTTGGATTGCGTTCAAGTGCTTCTTGTTTTCTTCGAGGTCTGCCGCCTGCGCCCACACGCTTGAGGCATACATGATGATGGGTTCCACCACTGCGACGTAGATGGTTCTCGTGATCGCGCTGTTTAGACCCCAGGTCACTTTCGCCGCACGCGCGATCTGTTTGTAGATATCCGCCACCTTTTTACACTGGGCTTTCACGTGTGCTTTGAAATTGAGCCTACGGTCAATCAACAGGCCAAGCAGCTTGACTTCTTCGACGAGATTAAGCTGGATGCCAGACATGACCAGGTTTGGGGGTTCGTACTTCAACTTTTTGGTGAAGAGCATCGCATTAGTCTTCTGCGCTGCAAAGTTGAGCTTGTTACGTTTTCCCCATTCCACAATCATGTCCAACGTGTTGTTGGCCTGCTGCTCGATAATGCTTGACTGTGAACCTGTGAACACGAGAACGACGTCATCCGTGAAGGCTTGACAGTATACTCCCTCTGCTTCCAGCAGTCGCAGCAACGAGTCTAGGATTACGTTCCAGAAGGTGGGTCCGCCGATAGATCCTTGGACACACCCTTTGGTAGTTTCCCTCTCGTGTGCTGCTCCAGCATAGTTGACTTTGACTTTTCGGTCATTGAGGTATGAGCTTACCATCTCGTAGAGGTTTTTTGGACACCTCTTCTTCGCTAGATTGTCTTTTAGGGCGGGCCACCATGCATTGTCGAATGCACCCTCTATATCTAGGGAGACTAGGAGTACGATGTTTTTGCTGTTTACTCCTTTTTTAATGTGCTCTACCAGGTCATAGAGGGCGTCTTCGGTTCCTCGTTGGGGCATGAAACCGTACTGTTTCTGACTGATGGTCGGGAGGAGATGCCATTGGAGTCGGTTTACCAAAAGCTTTTCGACGATTTTTCCGGGGACGGACAGGAGACCTATAGGACGGTATGACTTCGGATGTGTGTAATCTGTTTTACCGGGTTTGCGTAGGATAATCACGTGCGCCGCTTTCCACTGCTTGGGGAAGTACCTCAGCGACAAACATTTGTTTGCTATCGCTAAGAAGATTTCCCGTTCGCTTCGGATGGCTGCAGCGCAGATGTCAGCGGTGAGCCCGTCGGTTCCGGGGGCTTTTTTCGGGTTCAGTGTTCGCAACACTGACTCTAGTTCAGCTGATGTGAATGGTGGATCATCTTCCGGTAAGTCCATCGGTGTTTCCTTCGTCCGTTCCCGCAGTTCTGTATGGCACGGCTGGTCTGTGCATTCAGAGTCGTCGGGATAGAAAGTTCTGGCTAGTAGTTCTGCAGAGTGCATTGGGGATAGAGTGTTGCCTTCAGTGTCCCGCAGAAGTAAGTCTTCTTGCCTTCCTGAGGTTTTCCTGATCACTCTGTAGATCTTGTCCCACATGCTCTCCTTCTCCTGATTCGTGCAGAACTCCTTCCAGCTTTCTGTTTTAGCTTTTTCGACTTTATCCTTGTAGTCTTGTCTGGCAATTCGATATTGTTCAACTACAAACTCGATTCTGTCGGGGGCGGCATTTCTTATCCTTCTCTTTCTTCTGAGAACTTCTTTCTTCAAATCATCGAGCGTTTTCGTGTACCACGGAGGGATCGGGTTCCCTTTGTGCGGACCTGCTGTTGGAATGGTATATTCGCAGGCATTGTGGATACTATCTGTATAGCTCGTGATCATCGACTCCAGTTCTTCCGGGCTTTCACATCCCTTCACTGACTCCAGTGTTATACTTCTCTCTTCAAGGGAGGTTTTCAGGCGTGACATGAAATCTGACCAATTTGCCTTCTTGGTGTTGTACTTACGCGTAGTGACAGGCCTCAGATGTTTTAGGGCATTTTCTAGGCGCAGAGTGAAGGTTATGGCGTTATGGTCTGATGTTGTGAGACTTCTGTCTACCTGCCAGTCCTCTATTTTCCCCAGAAGCGGCGTGCTGCACACAGTGACGTCTACTATACTTGTACAGAGCTTGCCTCCTCTGAAGACTTCGAAGGTTGGCGTATCACCGGTGTTGAGAATGTGAAAGTCCATCTCATTGTAGAAAGAGTGGATGGCTTCTCCTCTGTCGTTTTCTGACGTGCTTCCCCACCAGTGGGACCAGGCGTTAACATCACCGGCGACTATCAGGTCTTTGGTCGCTAGTTTTTCGCTAAATGCCTTGATCCTCTGGAGGTAAGGATCGATGTTTTGGTCCCCTTCTAAGTAGACGGAGATTACTCCCAGTTTCAGGCCTTCATTGGCCAGCAAGACTGCCGCTTCCGTCTCAGTTGCAAGCTGGGGGTCATGAATAACCTCCAATTTATCACTAAAGACGATTACGGCTGCCTTGACTGGTTTCTGCCTGTTCAAACTGCACTGGATTACGCGAGTTCCGGGGTGCTGTTTCATGACGCCCTTATTGCCTACGTAAGGCTCTTGGACAAGGGCGACCGAAACTCCTCTTTCCTTTGCGACCTTCAGGAGTTCTGCTGTTGCAATCTGGGAGCGATGTAGGTTTGCCTGGATGAAACGCAATCCTGCTTCTCCTACTCTTCGGGGGACTGAGCCTTGACCCTTTTGGGTGCCCTCAGCAATACGAAATTCGAGACCGCGCTATGCCATCCCATTTCACCTTTTCAGGACACTCACTACTGAAAGCGTTGTGGGTGAGTTCCCTACTCGAGCTGTTGGGATGAGCGGCTGCGCAATTCCTGCACTTCGGTGGCAGGTCTTCCTTTCTGGCTTTGCATTGAGCCCAGGAGTGGGGTTTCCCGCAATGGCTGCAGAGCTCGTCCCTCTCCCGGCAGATCGCTTTAGTGTGGCCGAAGCCTAGGCACTTGGTGCACTGCACCAGGGGGGAGTGGTCCAACACTGGCCTCCTTTGGAGTCCAATGTAGACCTTGCCTGCGTCTACAAGCGATCTGTGAATGCGAGGCGAGACCTCCAACACAGGGTGACATTCGTGTTGATTGCGCGCCTTTTTCCGGTATCTCACTCTGACTGTGCTTTCCTTCAAATCGACTTCCTTTAGCAGATGTTTATTCTGCGCTAGGAGGTTCTCCACTATCTCCGAGTCCTTGTGGTAGGACAGGACGTCTCTGATTATGACCAGTGGGTTCCCCGCTTTTGCGGTTTCCACTTTCAGGGATGCATCTTGCTGAACACGGTTTCGTACCAGGCTCAGGTCTTCCTCCGTACTGCAGCTCAGGATAACTTTCCTGTTTCTGGCTTTCCGTACTCGGTCTACCTTTGCACCGGTTGTCTTGGTGTCCAGCGCCACTCTTATCCTGTCGATAAGATTCTCGGCGGTTGTGGGCTCTGCTGTATTTGTGGTTGTCACAATCAGGGTGTGATTCGGTTTCGGCTCGGGTGGCTTCGCGACTACCTTGGCATAAGTGGGCTTGGGTGGTCTACCCTCTTTTGCTTGTGATAGTTCCTCTCCGATGCTGAAGACTGGTGGGGGCTGATTTAGTTTTTCCTGCCGCATCGTCCGGAGCTCCGACGACACGGCTTCGAGGCGCTCTGTAATTGGCAACACATGCTCCTCGATGTTAATTTGGACTGGGGCTGGGGGTGCTTTTTCTTTTTCAAGGTGTTTCTGAAGCGTTTTTTCTAGTTTACTAAGAGAGTCCGGGTACTGGGGAGGAGGAGGGGGAGGGATCGAGAGAAGGTTTTCTAGTGCAATAGCGTTCTGCTGGAGGATCTCTGTGATTTTCTGCCTGTTGGAGTTCGTCTCCCTTCTTAGCTCATCGAACTGCCTCTGAAGATTTTCTACTCCGGTTTTAAGGCTGAAGCAGTCTACCCTCAGAGGTCCCAAGTCGATTTCACGAGAAATAGGGGTGGCGTTCTTTATCTGGCCGCTGAGAGCCTTCACAGCGTCTGCGATGTTTTTTATGTGCTGGTGCGGTTCCCTCGTCTCGAAACTCTGCCAGTCTCTGATGGCCTTTACCTCTTTCTTCATCTCGGCCATCTCTTCTCTGGCTAGAGCTAGCTCCTTTAGCAGGTTCTGCTGTACTCTAGACGATTCTTTATTGTGGCTTCTCTCTGCCGTCAGCAGCTCTGAAGCGTGTCTAGTGCGTTCTCGTTCTTGCGCCGTTATGTGACGGTGCCTGGAGTCGGCTAAGGAAAGGACTATCTCGTATAGCGTCTGGAGACTCTCAATCGCGATCGATTTAATCTCCCGCTTGACATTCCATGACGCTTCGAGTGCATCCTTTCCCCGCTGCAGCGCGTCATTTGCTGTTTTCGTGGCTAAATCCATTTCAACCCCCGTCCGCTTTGGGCAGTGTGCGAAAAGCATACTGAGTCTTTTGTGGGCGGGGGGTGTCTGATTAGACAGTTCGGACACGCTATCTAACTCCTCTCCGTCGAGCCTAAGTTCTTTCGGTGGAGAAATCCCACACTGCTCCCAGTTCTTGACCCTGTCCACCGCCGCCACAAACGCCGAGCTTGACTCCGGGACCGAGGTCGACGGAGCCAAGCTTTCGCTGGCTGTCTGTGTTGACGGTGGCACGAGCACTTCGACCGACTGGGATAGGCGGGGCTCCACCTCAAGCTCATGGTTTGGCGCGCTCGGACCCTCACTACACGGCTGCTTCGGCTGAGTCACCGCCGACTTGCTAGACTTCACGTTTCTTTTTAGAATCTTTTTGTGAAGCGTGGACGCTACTGATCTGACTGAGAGCGTCTTTGCTTTCCGGGCGGTGGTGAGGGCAGAAGTGGAAGGGGCGACTTCGGACATTATGAGATACAAGTTACAATATTAAAACTAAATCTTAAATTAAACTTAACTTAATCGCTGGTGGTCTGCGATCCTCTTCTTGCACTGCCTTTGCGCGCCAGGAGCCGTCTCGATGGTGGTAGCGGTTCTGTGGTGTTCTGTGTTTTCGAAGTGAAGCGAAGGGGAAGTGTTTCTGCCGCGGCCAAGTTGTTTGCCTCGGCCTCCCGATTGCAGCGACACCAAACACGACTGGTCTATGGTGTTTGGTTCCAATACTACGATGCGGGGGGGATGGAGGGTTGGCGATTCAGCAAGTCCACTGGAGCCAAGTTACAGCGTTTGCCGTTCCGATTCCAGAGATACCAAACACGGGGGGTCTATCACTTCTGGAGCCGGAGATACGCTGCGGGGGCGAGGTCAGCTTTGCGGGGGAGGGAGGGTCTCGTCTCGTAACCACGGTGTGGCGTCAGTCGGTCGCCTCGTGTTCGTACTCGTACGTGATGAAACGGGGTCAGGTATCGACGACTGCGCAGACGCAGAGGCTGCGTGCGGTACGTGACTTTGACTGAATTCTGCGATGAGCACGTATTCGTAGATCGATCGAAATGGCACGGACGCACTAACCTCTGTGGCGGTATTCTTCCCGAAGTCTGGACCTTGTAGCTCCCTAAACCTTGGGAGTAGGCTGCTGCGAACACTTTTCCAGGTTTATTAAGCACTGTTCTATCTTCTTTCAACACTTTTATGCGCGTTACTAAAAAAAAAACCAATAAATTGGATTTTTTTTCCGCGGAGCAGTTGTTGTCTGTTGCGATGTCAGGCGAGTACTCCCGAGTGAAATTTTGATCTTGAAATATTTGTGCTAGCTCAGGAAAGGTATAAAAGTATAAAAAAATAAAAAAAACAGCGGGTCAAACCGTCGTTTGCAGCTAGTCTTATTTATAAAAATTGATCGCTGTTCGTTTGTCTGGCTAAAACTCAAAAACAGTTGAACTGATTTGAATATTATTTTGTTTGTTTTGTTTGCTCCAACACAGGGAAGGTTTAAAAGTAACAAAAAAAAAAAAACAGCGAGTGAAACCGCCGTTTGCAGCTAGTTGGATACAAAAATGAATACCTACTTACAACTTTGGCCCGAACAGGAGACAACTTGACACAGCTGCAGTTGCACAAGAAATACAATAACTGTCTGAGTATTCTAGAAATGTTCAGTAAGATAAAACAATGTTTGAATCATAATTATATTAAGTAGGTACTAACGTAACATACCTACTGGTAAAGAACAATGGCGACGTCCCATACATTGATTTACCCAGCCTTTTTAACATTTGCAAGCTACGTTCATTAGAGATACTTTTAGCAATGATAACTTATGCTACAAGAATACGTATACAAATAGTATTTAATGTACAGAAGTTGGGAGAAAATAATTGACAAAGGTTAAATTGTGTAGGTACTTAACCTATAATGTTATTATATTAATAACTACATACCTACTGTAAACCCAGCTGTATTGTGATTGCGTCAGGTATAAATACGAGTATTAGTCTAAAAAATGCGTTACACTAATAGCTTTACTTACATGAATAATGTTTTTGCAAATGCTATTACAGGCCAAATCACCATGCATATGTCCATCAGGAAGCCTGTGATAGTTATGCCTGGGCCACACATATCGCGATAAACTTCGTCTTCGGTCTATGGCGAAGCTCATTTTCAAATTCTCAGATTCATTGCGATAAAACGCTTTGATCTGCGAGAATTTAGCGACAGCGGAGCGAAGTCCTCGCAGCTACGTACGAAGCACCGAAGTATACGCGAATACGTGGCTACACACATCGGGATAACGCGAATCTTCGGGTTATCGCGATGTGTGCGGCCTAGGCATTAGAATAACACGATTTTCGGTATGTCGGTTGACTACCGAAAATGACGTGACATTAGTTGACATTACTGACAGATGACTGACAAAATGCAGCGTATTGCGTTTTATTTCACGAACCTGCGTTTTGTTGACTAACTTGTTAAAAAATTGAACTTTTGAGTCCCTACTTCTAAAAATATACGAGACCTATAAAATAATTAGATAAATACTAGCGGCCCATCCCGGCGTCGCACGGGTGGACATTGTTCTGAAAAAAGATTTTCCCGCTTTTATGTTGAAATTTTTTCTGAATTTTCTTTGCTATAAACCTCACGGAGCCCGAGACCTTTCCAACGAATGCAAAACCGTGGAAATCGGTTCGTGCGTTCTGGAGTTATAGCGTCAGGAAGGAAAACCCAACTTATTTTTATATAGTAGATTATCATTTAAAACAATCATAATAACATTAATGAACGGGGCCTGGTTTTTTTTTTATTCAAGTGGGTCACGCGTCGCCATCCTTCTTTAAAACCGCATCCAAAGCGTTTACTGTTTAACTTTCATCATATTATATACTCACTTTCACTCAACTGCATAAAATTACTGGTAGTTAGTACCTCTGTGCCGCGCAGGGACTTGAACTGTAAAAGTTCAACATTTTGGGGTAGCGCAGACCTGTCATGGGCAAACGTGGTGTTTAACATCAGGCGAGCGATTTGCTCGTCTCGTCACTCAATAACATAAAAAAAGAAGAAAAAAAGAGAAGCCCCTAAAGAGCCCTTTCATTTAATTTGCGTATCACACCAACCACATTGTATTAATCACAAAGTTTGTGTGTTAATTTAAAAATACACACTATCGTGTAGGTACTTTCCAAATTAGCAGCAGTGTTTAAAAAAACCAAAAGATGTTGTTTTCATTATTTATTTTTGTATCTATTACAAAACTAATTAACTGTCTAAATTATATTATAATAATACTTCTTATTCCTGTCTTAACTATGAATATTGAAATCGAATAGTCTTTTTTCCAGTTCCATTTTCTGTCGTCGGCCGGCCCAGATACCGCTGGATTGACGCCGTGCGATCCGACCTGCGAACTCCAAGCCGACGACTGGCAAGAGACAGTGGTTGATCAAGATCAATGGCGTTCTCTGGTGTCAGAGGCCAAGACCCACTTTGGGTCGCTGCGTCAGAAGATTAAGTGAGTTTTTCCAATGTTCCGCTCAACTTCCTTCAATTGTATGATTGCAACTTGGCTAATAGCCAGTCGGGTTAGTCTGAATAAGGGCCTGAACTGCAAAAATTCCCAGCAACAATTTTTTTGCTCGGATCTTTAGGAGGGTCACAGGCAGTCTAAATTCAAAATGGTGACCAAATTCCGCCGGTACGTTAGCCGCCATCTTGAGTTAAAGGAGGAATGGTGATTTGGTACGCTTACGCTTAGTGCTTATGTTACGCTTTGTAACAAATCAACACAAAGTCATTAAAAAAATTAAAATATTTAGAAACCATTCCTCCTTAAATTCTAGACTAACGCACCGGTGGAATTTGGTCGCCATTTTGAATTTAGACTATCTGTGACCTCTAAAGGTTTCAGCAAAAAAATTGCTGCCGGGAATATTAAATTTGCTAGGTCAAATGCTAACCCGACTGGGCTATAGGAGGGGGGGGGGGGGGGGAGCTGAGATTTGAACGCCGACTGTCGCCGGCGAGCTTATTTCAATGCGTGATAGTTCGAGAGAAGTCCGCCTTTAGTGGTCCGAAATAAGTCTGGGAAAAGGAAATAAGAAAATTACACAAACTTACAATTATATTATCTTACTAATATTGAGAGGTAAAGTTTGTACGTATGACTGTTTGTAGAGGACCGTCTCTGAAACTACTCGTCGCATCTAAAAGTTTTTTCACTAAGTTAAAGCTACGATTTCCCTGAGTACCTACTATTGGCTATGTTTATAGATCAAATCTGCGAAACCGAAGGTCGAGCATTACCAGGTACTTGGTTCCAAGGGATAAGAAAAGAGTACGCTAAGCCAAAACGGGCTCATAAGTAGTCGTGGATAAAATATCAGCTGTGAGTACCATCCATTTTATCAAGTGCTGTTGACATTTTTAACACGCTTTTATTAGCTTCACCTGTATGTTTGTATGTTTGTATGTTTGTATGTTTGTATGTTTGTATGTTTGTATGTTTGTATGTTTGTATGTAACCGACTCCTTTGAGCGCGTTTTTGACCCACTTTAAACGGTCAGATTTCTTTCAAACTTTGTAGATATATCGAGGACCGATGACAATACACTAAACAAATCGTGTTTTTTAGTTTTTTTAACTATTAATTTGTTTAACACGCTTTTTCTATAAAGTTTCTTTAACTTTTAATACCGTTTAACTTACAAATGGTAATTTCGTCATTCGTGTCAGAGAACAGAGTGGCGCAGTGGAAGCGTGCTGGGCTCATAACCCAGAGGTCCCTGGATCGAAACCACGCGCTAGAAATCTTTTTGCTCCATATTTTTTGTTACGCATCAATTTTATTTTTAATTTGCTTGAGCAGACGGCCAAAATCGGATAACACCAACACATTTGTACATATTAATAATGGTTAATAGTTAGCAAATCGAACTAAAAAGCGAAAAATAAAAAATAGTTAAAAAAAAACTAAAAAAACACGCTTTTTATAAAAAACCGAACTAAAAAAATAGAAAATAAAATTTTATAAATTTAAATTAAGAATAGGGTTGAAAATTTCAATAAATATAAATTAATAATAGTGTAAATAAATAAATATATGTATTTTATTTTTAAAAAAAGCGTGGGGTGCTTTCTAAGATATTATCAAAATGCTAATCACTCTACTCATGTCTGTCAATACAAAATGTATCTACAAAATATATAATATCTATTGACCCATACACCCCACGCTTTTTAAAAATAAAATACACATATTTATTTATTTACACTATTATTAATTTATATTTATTGAAATTTTCAACCCTATTCTTAATTTAAATTTATAAAATTTTATTTTCTATTTTTTTAGTTCGGTTTTTTATAAAAAGCGTGTTTTTTTAGTTTTTTTTTAACTATTTTTTCTTTGGAACAGTTAATATGGTTCTGTCGATATCAGTGTTGGTCTCATAGTAAAAGTTGTTTATAATGATGAGTCATATGAGATCTTGTCGTCTTTTCCTTTTCTTTAAAACCCAGTATGAATATGTAATAGTGAATGTTCGTAGAATAAATACGAGTAGTTTACCTGCGCTGCGCCTCAATGCGCCGGGAAACCGGGCCGGAATATCCTGAACTCATACGGCGTGGCATAGTGTAAGTATTTCGCATCTGTAATATAACAGAACACACTGAACACAACAGAATAAATACCTGAAAAAATGTATAAAGATCTCTCCCCGTCTGGTCGAAACCACACGTGACCTAAAGGCTGGCCCCCAAAGGGTGAGAACGGGGGCCAGCCCCAACAACAACGACAACGTGGTGATGGGGCCAGCGTTTTGGGAACAATTCCAACAGGCACATGGTATGGTATCTTGTGATTAACAGAACCAACCCTGAAACGCAAAAAACAGCTGTTCCGTAGAAAAACGTCAATGACTCTCGACAAAATGTATGGAACAACAATTTTTTTTCGCGATTTCCGTTTTGGTCCCATAGTAAAAGTTGTTCACAATGATGAGCACTATGAATCTTTTTCGGTTGAGCATGCTCTTTCCTTACAAACCTGTAGAGTCAGTTTTACGTTTAGTGAAATTCAATAGCATGATATTTACCTTCAGGATGTTCCGGCAGGGGGCAGACGTCTCTGTCAGAGATGTCGTGAGGTGCGACAGGAGCAGGTGCAACTTGAAACGTTCAAAAATATAATTAAAACGAGTATTATAAAATAAGTGTATTTTTAAATAAAACTTTTATTGCATTGTCATTATTTGTCATCCGAGTTACACAGGGTTTTTTTATGCTATTGATTGAGTGACGAGACGAGCAAATCGCTCGCCTGTTAAACGTCACGTTTGCCCATAACAGGTCGGCGCCACTGTGGCGCCACTGTGGCATTTTGAACTTATAGAATTCAAGATCCTGCGCGGCACAGCACTGCGCTCGTCACTGTGTTTAATCTCCTATTTGCCTCTAGTTAATTGCATATTACCATACATATTATTACCTAGATTGCCTATGGAGAAAGAAAAATTTGAAACTGCGGCGGGTCAGATCGCTTACCTGGCGCAGAGGTGGCATAAGGCACGTCATACACTGGATTGTCAATTGTCTCGTACTCGTGGTTCACCTCCGCCGGTGAGTCGCCGGGCGGGCTCGCGGGGCCCGGGCCGGGTCCCGGGCCGCCGCCACCGCCGCCGGGGCGCCCGCGGCAGCGCCGTACTGCAACACGTAGCATACAGGGTTATTCAGGGTATGCTAAGCCGAAAAGGGCTCATAGTATTCATCATTATGAACAACTTTTACTATGGGACCAACCATCGCGAAAAAAAATCAGCTGTTTCATAGATTTTGTCGAGTGTCATTCACATTTGACTCCACATTCATTCTGCGAACCGCACGAGTGTGGAATGATCTGCCTGAATGGGTGTTCCCCGATGAATATAATATGGGTGTCTTCAAGTCGAGAGTGAATCGGTTTCTTCTAGGCAAGCGTGGTCCATCGTAGGCCGCATCATTGCTTCCCATCAGGCAAGATGGCGTTCAAACGCAAGCCTATTCATGAGTAAAAAAAAATAATAACATTTTTCTATGGAACAGCTGTTTTTTATCGCGAATTTCGGGTTGGTCCCGTAGTAAAAGTTGTTCATAATGATGAGTACTATGAGCCGTTTTCAGCTTAGTATACCCTTTCCTTGTAACATTTCAAAAACTACAGTACGCATTGGGAATATCATTTACATTTTACATGTTTACCTACAGAGGTAGTTAAAGCATTTGTATTTGGTTTTATTTCTTGAAGTAAATAACTTGGTTTTCCTCAAGCGTGATCTTAAATGCGTCCTTTATTTGAAAAACATTGAATTTGACCTAGAAAGTTTTATTACAGTTAAATGAGACAAGTTAGTACTGCGTACTACGTTTTTGTATGGCACAAGATTAATGACATTAGCAAATGATTTGTTAATCGAAGCAATTACTAGGCAACGTTTATAAATGAGGGAGATGCCACACGGGCACTGCCGCTGCCGCTGCGCTGCGTCGTCGCTGCGACGACGCGCAGCGCAGTATTGTTTAGAATAATTCATCTACGGCGACGCTACGACGCGGCGACGCGCGACGTTGGAGAAAGCTGCGTCGTCGTTGCGTCGTCGCAGCGCTCGTATGGCACTCACTGCGTTGCGACGTCACAGCGCAGCGACAGCGACCGTGTGGCATCTCTCTAAGGCCCATTATTTTAGTAAAAAAAAGGCTTTTTAAGTACCTTTATAGCACATAACCGTAGGACTATTATCCTTTTCATCGTCATTATCATCGCTGTGTGGGTGAAACCACAGAGCACAGTTAGTTTATAGAACATTTGCATTCGCTTACCTATAATGACCGTGACCGTAATGACGTCGCCGAGACCCAGAACACCAGCCAGTATAGAGACCCACATGCTGCTCGCTGCAATAAACCAACAAATAATCGACTGGGTCTGAACGACCCCGGTCGCTCGGCCCCGGTACCGGGGCCGTCCTACAAAAGTGTTTAAACGGCCCCGCCGTCTGTATTCACCGGGGCCGATGTCACCTTCAAAATTGTAAATGTGTTTCAACGGCCCCGGTGATTTAAAATTAATCTGAATCTGCTTAATTATATAATAAAATAAACAATCTACTTATAGTAGAAACATACGTCCGGAGAAGAAATTCAATGGCGTACGTATGTGAATTCTAGCAATCCGCATTTGGCCAGCGTGGTGGAATATGGCCTAATCACACTTCGAGGGTAGACCTGTATCCCAGCTGTGGGAGAATTAAAGGTTGCATATTATGATGATGATGACTTATAGAAACAATTATAAATTGAAAGGTTTTAAAAAAAAATCGGTTGTCTGTAAAGTCGGTTTACTGACGATAGTTGAACGGACTTGAACGTGACAACGTCATAAGAAAATACTGATGGAATGGTTTCATTTTTCAAAAGAAAATTTTAATTTTATTTGTGTGATAGATATTTTGTATGAATATAGAGAAGGAGGTAAATGGAAATCACAATTGAATTGATCAAGTCACATTTATTTGTACGCATAAATACAAAAAACGACAATAATTATATCACTGAACATAATTATATTTAATATCGAAAGAATCATTACCTTTATCGCCGCAATTATCGTTGCTATAAACAATTGACACCACATTCACTTTCCACTGCACTTCATACTTGACGAAAACATGTAAATGTATCATTGTATAGCAGCTGTCCACGCGGACGCATTGCTCACTCAAGTAGGAGAGAGACAGATGTCGAACGCTGCCGAACGCGGAGGCCGATTGTGCCTCTTTGTCGCTCGTTGCGCGCTCTCGCTTACACTTCAAGCCTTAAATGGAACGCCTCAGAGCGAGGTACTCGTAACGCCGCATCGAGGTAACGCCGCATGCGTCATGTTTTTTCGTGCGTGCAGCCGGCTCCATCGAATTATAAGACGTTGTCACGTCAAAAGGGAATAGCCAGCTTTAACTTGTAATCAGACCCAGTGAAAATCAGTGCGGAGCGAAGTGCCGCCGTTCTTCTCAAGTGGAACGATTTCTTCTAGACGTGCGTGCTCTTTCGTAGACCGCATCATTGCTCACCATCGGAAGACGGTCACGTGTTAGTCTATCACCAGTCTAACGCTGATAGAAAATTAATCTGCTAAAGCGTAAACTCGCATGTCGAGGGATCTGAACATTTTTTTAAACGAGTTCAACTCTAAAATTGCATCAAAGAAAACAACAAAACACTTTTTTGTTGCCCTGAATATTTCTGCGGATTTCTATGGCTACTTTTTACTTGACTAAACTAGTCTTAAATGCAATTATAAGTACACTTTAAAACCAATAATATATGATGTATACTTGAATTATTTCTAATATTTTCGTCAGTAAACTATTTCATAAAGGCATTAACTAAATTATTAAAAAAATATTACCCCGCGTAGTTTTCTTTGTTTCAGAATCTGTGAAAAAAATATTTCAGAACCCTCGACATGCGAGTTTTCGCTTCGGCAGATTTATTTTGTTTGATAATAGTTGTTTCTATTTGTGAGACATGTCTAGGAGGTCGATTCTTTTTCTTTCTTCCAAATAGGTTGTACGTCTTGGGAATTTATTTTAAAAATAATTAATATCAGCAACTCGCCTTATGATAATTAATGTTGCAGCCGAAGATGAAGCACGTGGACTTACAAAGTAGAGACAAGAGACAGTAGAAGAGAGAGAGAGAGAAGGGGGGAGAGGGGGAGAGTGACAGAGTTGTAGTAGTAGTAGATACTTACTCTGGCCTTGAAGATACCAGCCCCCCTAGCCAAGTTGCAATTCTAAAATCGAAACGATATAGAAAAGTAGAAAAATGTTTGGGAATGACGTTTCTGTCATAGAATAAAGAATCTATGTAAAAAAGAATAAGAATAAGTAAAGAAAAATACTAAAATCGACAATTTAATTTTCCAATACAAACTGTTCCTACCTGTGAAACATTTGATGTTCGGTACGGTAAACTCGGGATGTCCGATCTCATTTGTCTTTTTAGAAATAAAAAATAGTGTCACTTGGTTATCAAATATTTATAGGTGTGTTCAGAAATTGGTCCGATCTTTTTGGTCTGTTTTGCTAGTTTTTTTGTTGTTTTGTTTGCTCTAATACAGGGAAGGCTTAAAAGTAAATTAAAAAAAAACAGCGGGTGAAACCGCCGGGGGTCAGCTAGTTTCCTAGTTTTCTATATCGTTTTGATTATAGAATTGCAACTTGGCGAGGGGCAGGTTATAGTTGTACCTTACCTGTTGCACTGTTGTCAACAGTTATCGCCAGTCTAATGATTTGTGTGGCATAATGGTGCTGATCATAGTTGACGCACTCCAGACTGTCTCCGTTATTGTCGGCTGTCAATTTCATGTACATGCTCACTGAGTCAGTTTGTCGATTAGTAATATTCAGTACGCCTGTTAAAAAAACAATTAAAAATATGTATATCCCACTTGAACATAAACTCAACGAACGGATCAATTAATGGATAGACAGACACATTATAGATACAGACAGATTCCGGACTCTCACCATATGAAATCTGCTTTACCATCTTCTGATGGAACCCTAAATTAGTTAATTAGATTTTTTTAAAACAAGCTTTTATTGCACTGTCATCGCAATAAAAGCTTGTTGCTTGGCACGTATACCAAATTTCAGCTCAAACGGACATCGGGAAATGGTTCAAAATTGAGTTGCAAGATTTCACCCGAACAAACATAGTTACATAACTTGCAAGTCAAATAAAAGCTTTTAAAAAGTGTTTTCCAATTCTTCTGTCCAACGAGTTGTAACTATGTCTCCCATATCATATCTATAACGTATTAACTCTGAGGCAGTAGAAACAGTCGTCAAACAAAATTATACACACACACATGAATTCTACGTTTATGCTATATCTCTTTAAGTTTACCTTTCGTATAATAATTTAGCTTGACTTGACCATAGTCTTCAGTGGTCCCGTGGCAAGTGAAGTTAGTTCCCTCTCCATCATAGAACCTGTAGTCCTGGTACTCCGGGCCTGGGTAGAAATGTTTATTGTTCGCTGTCAGACGACCGACCAGTGTTTGTGACCCTGAAATATAATTAGTTAAATATTTTACGATTTACTGATGAAATCGGATTGGCGAAAGAAAGGTAGGCATTTGAAGGCACTGAAGATAGCTTGAGTATTGCGTGTGTTTATAGGCGGCGGTGACCACTTAGCATCAGGTGGCTAGTTACTTTCTTGTCACTTATCTTAAAGTTATTGTTTGAATTCGAATTGTCTTAAATTTTCTAATGTTCCGCTCAACTACCTCAATTTAATTTTCATAAGAACCTTCTCCTGACAATAATTTATTAATAACACAACAAAAAAAATAGCGAAATTGTCCTACCCGTTCACGCGTGTTGCGATGACCAAGGGTAATTGAGATTCATTTTTATATGCATAGAAATATAAACAAAATATAATAAATACTTACGATTATTTTTGGGAATACGGATATCCATAAAACATGAAATTCCTCGGTCTGTTGCGTCGCTGCCAGAACTAGCCGTGACAACACATTTACTTCCATTATAATAATCACAAACTGCGTACTCAAAATAAAATATACATTCGTAAGTCCAACCGCCTAAGCGCGTAGATACATCTAATATATCCTGAAATAAAAGATTTTGCGTCAAGATTTTGTGGAATGTTATTATCTGTATGTATTAATTGCTATATATTTGAGCCTTTTAGGGTCGAAAACATGGGACAGTGGGGCCGGTTGCTAAAAAAATTTCTAAAGAGCTCTCTTCTCGTCTGGTCGAAGCAACTCGTGACCAAAATGCTGGTCTCTATCTCGCCCAAAGGGTGAGCATCGCCATACAACGTGGTAAAGGGGCCAGCATTTTGGGAACAATTCCCACAGACCAGCTTTTTAGATTAGTTTAGTTTAGTTTTCGTTTTTAATTTAAGTATATTTTAACTATTGTTGTTTAGATATATTCCTCACATAAAATTATCACCTTGTATTAAATTAAGTATTGAAATTGAACCGTAATACAAGATTACCTACAGTTAAGAGGCACGGTAGTGCACCAATATGTAGGTTATCTCTCCATAATAAAAGTCGAAATATTTCTTTATAATTAATTGGGCAAGATAATTATATTTAGGTATGTTGCTCGTCGGGATTTATGGCATCAAAAAATTTATAACAGAGGCAGACGATTTTTTTTTGTTTCGTTTCGGCTTGTACTTTTTTCTTGTCATCCTTTTTTTGCAATTTTGTTTTATACTTTTTTTCTTGTTCTTTTATTTGCTTGTTTATTTTCTATTGCATTCTCTTTTTATTTCGTTACTCTTAAATAAATATACTACATAGGTTCACAACTTTGCTTCCGCCGTTTTATCAAAATTCGAGGCTTTATTGTAAAAAAAACTGGTTACACATTTATGATTCAAATTATTGTCCATCGCTGGCCACTACTTTGAGTCTTGATCAAGTAATGCCTCCAATTCTGTATCTGCAAAAACCTTCTCTCTTCCACCGCCATGCTGGTCTTCGACGTCAAAATCACTTTTCTTGAAGCGTTGAAACCACTCTCGGCACGTTCTTTCACTAATAGCGGCCTCACATAGGTATTTGAGAGCATCCGATGAGCGTCAGCCGCAGATTTCTTCATAAATTAAAACCTCCCACAAATGACGAGAATTTGGCTCGTAAGCTGACATGTTTAATCGAGAATAGCTTTACGATGCAGACACAAATCGACTAATATTTCGATGGCGTTGTTTACAAATACCTAAGCTTATTGTATGACATCTACGATCTATTTATTTCGACTACCACTTACAACTACTACTTAATCTATTGCAAAACGGTGGAAGCAAAGTTGTAAAGATTCTTTTTACTTACAGATACAAGGCCATCCTTGTTATAATACTTAGTGAATACAACGCTGGTATACCCGAGACCATTGGGCCGGTTCAACATTGGCCACCAGCTCCACCAGTTACACCTGAAATAATGTAACAAAATTAACTTTCATACTTCACTAGCTGCCCCCGGTGGTTTCACCCGTTGTTTTTTTACTTTTAAACCTTCCCTGAACTTATAATATTTCAAGATCAAAATTAGCAAAATCGGTCCAGTCAGTCTCGAGTTTTAGCGATACGAACAGCGATTCAATTTTATATATAAGAAGACTAGCTGACCCCCGGCGGTTTTACCCGCTTTTTTTTTTTACTTTTAAACCTTGCCTGTATTAGAGCAAACAAAACAAAAAAAAAACCAACAAAGCAGACCAAAAAGATCGGACCAATTTCTGAACACACCTTATAAAAAATAGTGTCACTTGACAACCAAGTGACACTATTTTGTATTTCTAAAAAGACAAAAGAGACCCGAGTTTACCGTACCGATAGGACGAACTTCAAATGTTTCACAGGTAGGAACAGTTTGTATTGGAAAATAAATTGTCGATTTTAGTATTTTTCTTTACTTATTATTCATGTTTCTCACCGTTTAAACCTTCCCTGAACTTTTACAAATATTTGCAGAGCAAAATTAGCAAAATCGGTCCAGCCGTTCTCGAGTTTTAGCGAGACTAACGAACAGCGATTCATTTTTATATGTAAGAAGAAGAAGAAGATACTCGTAGAGGTATAAAAAGAAGAAAAGTACACGGGGTTATTTTCAGCTCAATGCAAAGCCGGAAAGGGCTCATTGTACATACTCATAATTAATATATGAACAACTTTTATTATGGGACCAACCCGGAATTCGCGAACCAGCGTAACGAATGTGGGTGACATCTTTTTACTTCGTTTAGTTTTGCTCATATGCCATAGGTAGATAATTTCATTTCACTTCTTCTTCTTCTTTTTATTTCTTCTTTTATGTGTGTGTGTTTATGTTTTTACGTGAGTATTCCCGTGTTTAATTATAACAAAAATGTTATTAGAATGACAATTTACCTTCCAATTCTATTAAATAATAATTCTTCGGTTTTATCAGGTAATACATGTTTGACGCGGATTCGAAACCGCCTGTCGATTTCTATCTTAGGTGGATCAATCAAGCATTTCCACTGTGTTGAATTAACACGGATTATATTTAGTGTTATCTCCTTGACATCTGCGAACAACAAAATATTAGGTGTACAACTTTGCTTCCGCCGTTTTGCAATAGATAACGGTAAGTGGTAGTCGAAATAAATAGATCGTAGATATCATACAATAACGCCGTCGAAATATTAGTCGATTTGTGTCTGCATCATAAAGTTATTCTCGATTAAACATGTCAACTTACGAGCCAAATTCTCGTCATTTGCGGGAGGTTTTAATTTATGAAGAAATCTGCGGCTGACGCTCATCGAATGCTCTCAAATACCTATGTGAGACCGCTATTAGTGAAAAAACGTGCCGAGAGTGGTTTCAACGCTTCAAAAACGGTGGTTTTGACGTCGAAGACCAGCATGGCGGTGGAAGAAAGAAGGTTTTGTTTTGAAGATGCAGAATTGCAGGCATTACTTGATCAAGACTCAAAGTAGTGGCCAGCCATGGACAATACTTTGAATCTTAAATGTATAACCAGTTTTTTCCATAAAGGCCTCGAATTTCCGTAAAAAACGGAGAAGGCAAAGTTGCGCACCTATTAACCTATTATTATTAAAAGCTTTTATTTCACTTGTAATGTATGTTATGTATGTATGTAAGTATGTTTGTTCGGGTGGAATCTTGCAACTCAATTTTGAACCACTTCCCGATGTCCGATTGAGCTGAAATTCGGTACCTATACGTGTGTAGCTCCGATGACAATGCAATAAAAGTTTGTTTTAAAATATAATATTAAAATTCACTTATTAAATATGTTATAATACGATGGAAAGTGTATGTATGACAAATTAAGCCTCACTCTACGCTTGACAGGTATTGACAATATATAGGGTGACTGGTTACACTTTAGATTTTCTAGGTCATCATATTACTCATCATTATGAACAACTCAAAATTAGACCAACTCAAAAATTAGTTGCTCCATACATTATCGAAAGTCATTGACATTTTTCGATGGAACAGCTGATTTTTATAATTATCGCGATTTCGATTTAGCATACCCTTTACTTGTAAGCCTTTATATTGTTATTTTTGTCATTATGTTGTCCTGAATAAAATATGTATATTTGAATTTGAAATAACATACCTTCTATATTCGAGAGTTCAGGCACACTGGCATTAATTTTCTGATTAGAACAGAAACTTAAACACAATAATATAAAAAAAGCTTGTAAAAATAAAGAACACCGCTCGTATTTGAGCTTCATTTTTAATTAATTTACATATGTAAATTATATATTATTGAGATATAAAAAAGTAAACTAAATAATGTGAATCTGCGTTCAATAAAAACAAATTGAAGACTGAAATAATGTCGACATAGTGCTAAAACACATAATACAAGTGGGAAATAACTAAAGTTTTCCTCAAGCCAGTTTACTCATTTGTTTGTGCAAATAATACAGGGTTATGAGGAAAGGGTATGCCACGCCGAGTAAGATTCATATTACTCATAATTATGATCCACTTTTAAAATGGGACCAACGCAAAATAAAATCCGCTGTTCCATAAAAAAATGTCAATGACACTCGACAAAATGTATGGAATCTTATGTTGAAGATGATTGATGATTAGGTACTGTAAGCTCTTTTTGTACCAACCGCAAAACACATTAAAACAATTATACAGGTCAAGTCAACACTGAAGACCTTTTGCAGGCGGCTTCTATGAATTGATCCAAGTTATTTTCGTTCTACGACTTTTGGAAATTCACAAAAGAATATCAGCTGTTCCATACAAAAAGCTTATTGAACATTGACAAAATCTATGGATCGGCTGTTTTGTTATTACATTTTCGAAAGTCGTAGAGATCAAAAGTTTGGTGCGAGAAACTCGGGCTACTTGTGGAGGGTCTCCAGTGTTTTAGAGTTGACCCTGTATAAGTATTCATATGCAATATTTAAATCCTCCCACTGCTGGGATATAGGTCTACCCTCGAAGGGTGATTAGGCCGTATTCTACCACGCTGGCCAAGTGCGGGTTGCTGGATTCACATACGCCATTGAATTTCTTCTCCGGACGTATGCAGGTTTCGTCACGATGTTTTCCTTCACCGAAAAGCCAGTGGTATGTAAATTCGTACATATGTCTCAAAGAACTCATTGGTACGAGTCGGTATAAGTATTTTATGGTATTATACAACCAGTTACAAATAGTAGTTTATGAAACTGTTGCATAATGAGGGGTATTAAAACACGAGCGTGAGTTTAAAAACCGAGCCGTAAGTAGGCGAGGTTTTTAATAGTATCACACGAGTGTTTTAATACCTAGTTATGTGCAGTTGCATACACTACTTTATCTACTCTCATAATATCATAAAATGCGAAATACAAACTTTAATACAAATTTATATTGACATAGGTACTTCATGAACACACCACCGAAATTAAAAAATGGAATCAATGGCGTCCTGAGATGCCGCGAAAACCAGGCGGTCACGCGCATGCGCTAACGCAGCTTAGGTAATAGTTACTACGTGCCAAAAGAGTCAAGTGTGAAACTAAATCGTAATGACAAAAAAGTTACATACGATTTAAATATAAAGTATGTCATTATCTCATTATACCTCTAGATTCGTTTTGAAGTTCGTAATTTGAATTTTACGATATGAGAGTAGATAAAAGCTTTTATAATAGTTAACAAGCGCATGCTCGGACATAAGTAATACTTATTTAGAATTCATCATGCAAAGACTAATAATGCTCAGCATTATACCTATATTATGTTAGATAAATAACGAGTAACCACAAGTCAATCAGAAATCAGAATATTTATTGTCCTTAGATAACAATAAATCTTACAAATATTACAGGTGAGTAAGTAAGTCACGTTTCCAGAAAATTTTATTATTGAACATTAAATTAAACAAAGTTAAAATAAAAAAAATATTTAATAATTGAACAAAATGGCCGTTAAACATTTATTGTGCTTGCTCTGTTTGTTATTGAATTGTTTTATTTGAACAAAAAATGAGGATTATTAGAGATAAAAAAAAATTGCATTAAAAAAATACTTTTATGGGACCACCCGGAAACTCTTAACGTAGTAGAAAAACAAGCAGGTACTTAGTTGGAACCGGTAGTTGATAAGATAAGGTTGAAAAGGAATTTGACTACTATTTTTTACCTTCTGTGTTGCCAGAGTTGAAACTGGAGCACAATATTATTATAAAAAATAATAACAAGCACCAATCTAACTTCACCATCTTGAATTTAAAAATGATCACTGTATTCCTCACAATTTGCATCCAATAACTACAAAATGAAATTTGAAACAAATTATTTTGTAATACCCTAACAAGACGGAAAATTCTGAATTATCCTTAAAATAAGTGTTAATCTATATATATAAAAATGAAACCCGTTTTCCTTGGTCACGGCCTCACGCGTGAATGGCTGGACCGATTTCACTAATTCTTTTTTTGTTGTATTTGTTATTATTAGGAGAAGGTTCTTACGGAAAAAAATATTAAGAAAATCTCTCAGAAATATTGAAAAACCCTAAAAACAGGCCTTTTATTTTTCCCATACGTTTTCTAACTAAAACGAGCTTTATTGCTATTGTATAAAGTTCATATTGAATTGCAAGCACTCACTGTTGTTTAAGCAATGTAGGTATGTTCCTAACGTCCAAGAGTCAATTTGCACTTTATTACCTCTGTACAAAGTTCAAATTCAATCATATCTATCAAAACAGTGTGCGATAATCTTAATATATATAAATCTCGTGTCACAATGTTTGTCCTCAATGGACTCCTAAACCACTTAACCGATTATAATAAAATTCGCACACCATGTGCAGTTCGATCCAACTTGAGAGATAGGATAGTTTAAATCTCAAATTATAGTCGGAATTTTAATTTATTGCAAATTATATATATACTGATAATTTTTACTATAAATTGACAAGTTAGCATCAACATACTACGGTTGCTATAGTTACGCAATGGCTTTTGACAGGACAACGTCTGTCGAGTCAGCTAGTTTTTACTATAAATTGACAAGTTAGCATCAACAAACTACGGTTGCTATAGTTACGCAATAGCATGAGAATAGAGGTTGGTGGTGTTGAGAATAATTATAGGAATAGAGTTCCTATAATTATTCTCAACACCTTTGGTCACGCCATCACGCGTGAACGACTGGACCGATTTCAATTTACGTTTATCCCAAAGTCTACCCGTGCGAAGCCGGGACGGGCCGCTAGTACGCAATAAAACCACATAATTTAGACATTCGAAGAATATTTAGGTGGGTTTTATCCTCATGCGCTGGCCTCGGGCTCGTCCGCCCCGGTGGCCCCACCCTAACAAGACAAGCTGGCAAGCTGGCTGGCTGGCTGGCTGGCTGGCTGGCTGGCTGGCTGGCTGGCTGGCTGGCTGTCATCTTCCCCGATAGCGTTGGTATCGGAGTTGACCGAGGTAAATAGAGGAGTTCTCCTCAGAAGAACAGCGCCACCGGAGCCACGGACGAATTGCGAGTGTTACCTTCGGCTCTGGAATACGGACAGTGAGAAAGAACTCCCCCAGGGTTTTTAGTGGGTACACTGAGAAAAATGTCCATCTAAATTCCGCTAAAAGAATGATGAATTTCACTTCACACAATTCATCAAAATTCCAATGAATTCACCTAAAGTACGGAGCATACTGATATCATCAAAAAGTACGATGATTAGCACGTATTTACGGTGACAACCATCATAATATGTGATCGTCACCCTAAAAACTGGTGCTGGTACTAGTTTTTACGGTGACAACCATATAATAATAGTTGTCTCCGTAAAAACTGGTGCTAATCATCGTACTTTTTGTTGATATCAGTATGCTCCATACTTTAGGTGAATTCATCGGAATTTTGATGAATTGTGTGAAGTGAAGTGAATTGTTCATTCTTTTAGCGGAATTTTGATGGCCATTTTTCTCAGTATAGGCCGCCACTGGCGGAGACACCCACATAACCACCGAGCCTCCCTCGTGGTGGTGGTATCCATAAAAAAAAGATAGATGACGCAGATCTAGTTGCCCTGGTAACCAATGACGTATTTAGGCTAAGCGTATTCTGAGAGGCAGGTGGCGCAGCACAGCACAGAACAGCGGGCCGTTCGCTGCGAGCGCGATAAGCTCCTTTCCACCGGGTGCAGCTAGGAGCTGTTAGCTAGCTAGCTGTTCTTTATATGTATAAGAATATTGTAATGGACTTATAATAACGTAAAATATCACTTCCAGTTAGATAGCAGGTGCAACCGCGGGGCGCCGTTGGTTGATTATTTTCCTTGTCAACATACAGTAGGTAAATGTATCTAAATATGTGTCAATATACACATGTTTTTAATTGTGGCCAAAGTTAGGGGGACAATGATTTGATCATCGAGGAGGAGCCCTTATGGCGAGACTTCGGTGTCTGTCTATTATTATGTCACAGCTCACAGTCAATTGTATTATCTCAGAAACTACAAAAGCTAGCGGTCTGAAAGGGTTGACGCTGGATAATGTTGACCAGAACAATTTCCAACCAATCCACAATTTGATCCTTTTGTTTGTAATTTATGGTGTGAACAATAAAGAGTATATCTATTTATAAATTTGTAGAAAAAAATGCTGAAAATTTGGTCCTAAAATGGGGAGCTAAAACTGTTTAGCCAAGCAATGTGGGTATCACATGAAACCGGATTAATTTGGACATCATCAAAACTATTTTTTTTATTTTACCACGCATAGTTTTTTTTTAATTTCATAATCTGTTTAAAAAATGTCCACACAAGCAAACAAACAAGTTTCAAAACCAAAACATGCATTTGTAAATGCATTTTTATGTGAGAATACTGGTTTGGATCAAAGTTATTTTTTTGTCGAAACTTTATGATATTATTCTGAGCAATTTGACCGAATGCGATGTTTCAAAATTTTTTAACTTCAAAAATGTTGTAATAAGCGAGCGAGATAGCGGCGCGACAGATTCTGCCCCTTATATTATAAAACTGTTGATTTTCCTCGTTTTAGGCTTCATAAACATACATTTGCAACCTTTAATCCTGCCACTGCTGGGATACAGGTCTACCCTCGAAGTCTCGAAGGGTGATTAGGCCGTATTCCACCACGCTGCCAAGTGCGGATTGCTGGAATTCACATACGCCATTGAATATCTTCTCCGAACGACTGCAGGTTTCCTCACGATGTTTTCCTTCACAGAAAAGCCAGTGGTATGTAAATTCGTACATAAGTCCCAAATAACTCATTGGTACGAGTGGGTTTGAATCCGCCACCTCAAGAATGCAAAGCGGCTGTTTTCCCACTGAGTCACCACGTTTTAGGCTTGCTATAGTATAATATTATTGCTGTTCCTCGTTAGACGATGTGGTTACCCTACTAACACCCACCTTGAGGACAATATGCATGAATTATTCAATAAAATATTGTTATAATTTGTGAACATTTTGTTAAATTAACTTAGTTTCCAGTTTGTAGTTACAGAGTTACTTTATGCGTGTCATGATAATTTCATTTTAAGATGTTGCTTCAATCAAAGTGCTATTTTTCGTTGTTTGGTATATTTTGCATGTGTTTTTGTGCTGGATTTTGTGGAGGTTCGTATATAGTTTTGTTTTATTTGATACTTTTTAGCATGGCAAACTGCAGTTTTAAGTTTGTTTTTAATCTGACAACTAGCTACAGTTTCACCCGCGATGGTGAAAAACATAATTATATACCTCTATATATTTTTTTATTAATAATAGGCTTGAGTTTGACCGCTACCTCGCCTGATGGTAAGCAATGATGCGGTCTACGATGGAGCACGCGTCTAGAAGGAACCGATTCACTCGCGACTTGAAGACACCCAGATTGTATCCATCGGGAAACACTCACTCGGGCATTCCACACTCTAGTTCGTAGTTACGGTGATACGTGGTAATAAACATTTTTACAAACAAAAATATCGCATTTGTACAGGGCTACAACGAAAGGGCTCATAGCATATATCATTTTGAACACCGATGAGATGAAATCGCGAAAAAGAATCAGCTGTTCCATACATTATGTCGAGTTTCATTGACATTTTTCTATGGAACAGCTGTTCGCTCGCAGCTTGAAGAGACTGCTCTTCAAGCTCTTCTGCTTCTCTTCGTCTTCTTTTCTTCTGCTCTTCTTCTGCTCTTCTTTCTTCAGTGTACGTCGTACGTGGTAAAGTCAGGTACTTTGCGGGCGTCGGTCTAATGTTGTGTGTTGTTCACAGATGTCAAGGAAATTAAAATGATTTTACAATATGAAAATCCGGGCAAATGGTATTGCTGGAGTGATCGAATTGATTTGAGGGTCGAGGAGCGTTTTAAAGTGTATGTCGAGAACTACGGAGACAATATTAGTCATGCCAGGTGGGTTCTTATTATACAGGGTTATTCATAAAGGGTATGCTAAGCCGAAAAGGGCTCATAGTACTCATCATTATGAACAACTTTTACTATGGGGCCAACCCGAAATTCGCGAAAAAAAAATCAGCTGTTCCATACATTTTGTCGAGTGTCATTGACATTTTTCTATGGAACAGCAGATTTTTTTTCGCGAATTTCGGGTTGGTCCCATAGTAAAAATTGTTCTTAATGATGAGTACTATGAGCCCTTTTCGGCTTAGCATACCCTTTATGAATAACCCTATATTGTTATTAGCTGCATTTAGTGGTGTCAGTCGTATTTTCCGGGATAATAATAGCTTATTATGATGATTAAATCCGTTCGAACGTTTTTGCGTGATTGAGTAATAAACATCCATACATCCCTCAGATTAATATAGAAAGAAAGATGGACCACTGCGTTAGATTTGGGTGAGCCGAAAAGTCCTCTACTTTCACGCGTACAAGCTCTACAGTGCCGCGATTAGGAGATTGATAATGTCAATGTGTGTGCGGTGTGCGTAAGCGCGAAAGAGGAGAGAGGAGTTCCGGGCTTCACCTGGCATTGCTGCATCTTTCTCTCTTAGTTTATCGGAGATATATCTAAACATACATACCTTTTTTTTTTGTGACCCAGGGAAAATCCTTTATGGATTCCACCGGCCCCGGGGGGAGCACGGTAGTTATGTGGGAGTCTCCGCCCTAGTGGCGGCCTACCCACTAAAAACCCTGGGGAGTTCCCCTTTTACGCTATCCACCGAGGCTATGGGCACGCTTTCGCACTCTTCCACGGCAAACATACATACCTACCTTGAGTTTTGACTTTGTAATGTTAGTAGGATCAGCAGTTTGTGTATTCACGTAATCTATACCTGAATAGCCTGGAACAAAAGAAACCCTACCATTATGTTTTTCTGAATAGTAATTTAAAGTGAATTCTTACATGCCGAGTGGGTAGCTCTGGTGTCAGAGTTTTAGGCCACCTAAAAAGGCCTCTGACCTAGGACCAACAACTTTGACCTACAGTGACCTAATAAATAATTATATTGAACTTTCATCTTAGTTCCCTATAAAATTTTCAGGTGTCAAACTTCCTTGGGATCCAATTATTATGAAACAATTCCGTTGCAGAAAGAAGGGCGTGGCTACGTGTTGGTGAGTGTATTATGATGTGTCTGCGTTTGCACCACTAATAGAGTTGCCAAGAGTTGGCATAAATATGACTGAAATATCTAGTATTAACACCCGATATACACGGTGGAAAGGAAAGCTTATGCTAAGCCGAAAAGGACTCGACTCATCATTATGAACAAATTTTAAAATAGGACCCTGAAATCGCGAAAAAAATCTGCTGTTCCGTACACTTTGGCCAGTTTTTTGACATTTATCTACGGAACAACTGTTTTTTATCGTAATTGCAGGGTTGGTGTAGCGGCTCACTAAATTAAGTTAAGTAAGAGAGATGCCACACGGGTGTTACCGCGTTGACGCTCGGTAGTTCTACATACAAATCTGCCAGACATGCCACACGGTGCGCTGAAACAACGTGCGTCGAAATAACGACGCGCAGCGCACAAGGAGTGAGGAAGACGAGGCGGGAAGGGATGCTGCGCTGCGACGACGCAGGACAGCGCAGTATTGTTAAGTCTATTCATCTACGTCGACGCTGCGACGTCGGAGAAAGCTGCGTCGTCGTTGCGTCGTCGCAGCGCTCGTGTGGCACTCACTGCGTTGAAGTCACTGCGTTGCGACGTTGCAGCGCAGCGACAGCGCCCCTGTGGAATCTCTCCTAGGCAACGCCACTGCAATAGTATGTAGTCGCCAAGTCTGCCGCTATATCTCTAATTACACAATGGTTGTAATTATCATAGATATTTAAGCCTGTTGTTGTAACCATCACCAAACGAATGATGGTAATGATGATTTCTGAAACCAAGACATGGCCTCATTGGCTAACTTTCAAAGTTCGAGCATCCAACTTCAGGTCTTCTCGGATTTTATGAAGCCAGAATCGAACCTCGAAGAAGTTAGCCAATGTGAGTTAATTACACGTAACGAGTACTCGTCACTGTACTCGTTACGTGTAATTAACCCAATAGGCCTGCAACCCGCAACCACTTTAATCATGTTTTTCAGGACCCACTATATACATCTCCTACGCAGCTGGGCGTTTGGAATTACGAATGTACATTTTACATTGAAGCTTGTTTTTCTTTTGAAGGAAAATTGTGTTGGCATTATTATGCTAAAACACATAGTAATATACTTATTAACGGGATACAATGCATTTCCGAAGTTCACGTTCACGAACCAAAAAAAAAGGGTGAGTACATCCACAATTACTTGTCTGAGTTTTTTTTAACTCGTATTTGAGCTTTTTGGGATCGAAACTTTTGAACTGTGGAGACCACACTGAGAAAAATGTCCATCTAAATTCCGCTAAAAGAATGATGAACTCACTTCACTTCACACAATTCATCAAAATTCCAATGAATTCACCTAAAGTACGGAGCATACTGATATCACCAAAAAGGTGACTTCATTGGAATTTTGATGAATTTTGTGAAGTGAAGTGAATTCATCATTCTTTTATCGGAATTTTGATGGCCATTTTTCTCTGTGCAGTTGCCAAGAAAATTTCAAAAGGAAATTTCATGTAAAATTAAGTCGTTTATTATCGTTGTCGTTTATTGTTCGTTGTTTGTGACTAGTTTCGATCACAATCGGTGACCTTCATCAGGAGACCGACAGCAGTAATAAACGACTTATTTTTACGTGAGTAGGTATTCCCGTGTTAATTGTAACAAAACTTTTATGTTTTTACGGAATTAGGAAAAATCTATTTTAATTGAAATTAATCAATTCAATTATCATGAATAGCTTCTGTCCACAGCTTCGCCTGTGTGGAGTATCTATCCCTCGGAAACCGTTTAATTTTCCAGGATAACATAAACTTAAACCTCTTTTTTTTGATCATGTAAAAAGTGTCATATAATGGAATCAGGGACCCCAAAACCCCTGGATGCAAAAAATCAGCCCCCTCGGACCATTTTGAAAAATGGAAGCCATTTTGAATCCGCGACCTTGGATTTTTGTGACTACCTAACTATAATTTTTTTAATTTTGATGTTTTTTTTTTACAGTTTCCATGTACTTGTCGGTGAACAATGAACGTTTCTTATCGGACACAGATAATGTCTACAATTTCTATGATGGGGAAGGCGCCAACTTCGCTTGCAAAAGGCACATTGAAGGCGTTGTCAACCTGACTCATATCACAAGAGGTACATTCTAAACACACTAACAAGTCACACCAAGCAGTAGTGCGCACCAACAACTCGGAACAACTACACAACCAGTCTCTGGTACTACAACACCTGACGCAATGAAAGTGGATGAAGTATGCCAGCGACCCAGGGCCGTGCCCCGTTATTTAGGGAGCCCGGCTGGTTTGGGGCTGGTATTTGGGGGACAATGCACAATACACCCCAAGCGGGAAATCTGTGTAGGTCGTATCACCCCGCTTTGAATTTGAATTAGAAGTGTGCAAACGCAACTACGTTTGTAGAAGTGGAAAGAAGTTTCCGGGAAGTGGCAAACGTGTGGACAGATTACAGATCTTTTTAGTAAAACAAGAACATTATTTTTACGAAACAAAAACCGACTTTAAAAGACCGACTATTGAGTTATTCATCTATTTGTCGCGCACGTACTTAATGCAAATTTAAGACTTATATGGTTTTCTCATGGATACCATTATCAGAACTGGACTAAATTGAAATGGGACCAAATGGGAAGCGTCAGCTTTCTAATAAAAAAAGAATCATCAAAATCGATTCACGGTGTCAAAAGTTATGAGGTAATAAAAAAAAATAAAAAAACATACAGTCGAATTGATAACCTCCTCCTTTTTTGAAGTCGGTTAATTAGACAAAACAAACTGAACATCTCGGGACTACGATCTTTTTATAAACGCATCTTAAACTTAATTGGCATTTAAAATTCTGTAATGTTTTTGCACGTGGCATTGCACGTCAGCAAGAAGTTGTCAGAGCATTTTATAATGTACTAGCTGACTCGACAGACGTTGTCCTGTCTTAACGATGACTATTTAATTCGAATTGGTAAAAAAAGCCATTGCGTCAATTCTATGTCAAATGTCAAAAGTTACATTAAAAAAGTTTACATTGTCCAAAGCGCTAAAGTTAAATTATGGTTTAAGTATTTTTAAATTTTCTAATTTTTCATGTTTTTTTTACTATAAATTGAGATGTGAGCTATCCTACGAGTATCTCCTAAGTTAGATCGAACTGCACACGGTGTGCAAATTTGATTGAAATCGGTTAAGTAGTTTAGGAGTCTATAGCGGACAAACAACGTGACACGTAATTTATATATACTAAGATTTATTGTGATCGCGTGCTTTCGTAAATGCCAACGTGGACATAGAACAACTTTAGGTATAATATACTTAATATGATTTTTTTATCGATGAAATTAAAACTACCAGCTATCTGAGACGTGAAACCCTATCTTTATGTCTACTGGAAAGCGCAGGAGAAAAAAAAATCAGTTGTACCATTAATTTTGTCCAGTGTCACTGTCATTTTTCTATGGAACAGCTGATTTTTTTTTCGCGAATTTCGGGTTGATCCCATAGTAAAAGTTGTTCATAAAATGATGAGTACTATGAGCCCTAGCATACCCTTGCAAAGCTGCGTCCACTAAGGCGGACAAAAGAGGACCGCATTATCCAATAGAATTGCATAAAACCCCCGCTCAGAAGGCGAAGCGATGTTTTTAAGCTACTGTATTGGTTAATATTTCCACACATGCACAGTCCTGCTCCGCTTCTTACTTCTTCAGACCAGTGGACAAGCAGCCAGAGGGTGACGAAGCCAATGCATTGCCGCGCAACATTTTAAACTATTCAAGTGCGAAACTAGATGGCGCTGAACTGTTATGATCAAGCGTGACCCTCACAAAAGTTCTGTCAATATTTTAAGAACAACTTTTGTTAGTTCAGTTTTTGATTAGACCACAGCGAGCAGGGCAGCGCCATGCTACTAACAACTGTTTAACAACTTCTATGGTCTACTTGACAACAGTATCGTATCTAAAAATAAACTTCCATGATTTGTAATGTTTTTTCGTTATTAGGTGGACTAACCCTGACGAGCTCCCAGCCGATTGTCTCACCGAGGATCTATACAAAGTTGAGGGGCTCCAATGATGGCGACATTCTGAAATGTACACACAACGACCTGTCCAACTCTGTTTTAATTTCACTGAGATTGATTTTGCTCAAGAAAAGACGAGGTAAGGATCTCCGGGATACCGGGTAGGTTTTTGGATCTACAGGGTTATTCATAAAGGGTATGCTAAGCCGAAATTCGCGAAAAAAAAATCAGCTGTTCCATAGAAAAATGTCAATGACACTCGACAAAATGTATGCCAGTGAAAATATTATTTCTTACTTGTTTCTAATTTTGGTGGTTTGCTTTCAAGTAGTCAGCTGCTAATATCTATTTTATGGTACTAATAACTGTTTCAAAGTATTATATAAATAAATAATTGGCTGTGACATACAGACAGACACACCGAAGTCTCACCATAAGGCTTACAATGCCTAACGAACCCTAACTAAGAGGTACGGTATCCTAAAAATTAATATTTTTTGTTACAGGAATAATAGCTTTTGCAGTGAATGATTTGATTCTTCCTCGCAGCTATCAGAACGGTGACATTATAAATTATCAGTACTATTATTACGATGGAGAGAATTTGACAGTCAAATTGATGAAAGACGATGAAATGTACGAAATTGTGAAATGTGATACGAGCGGAGCCAATATTCCAGAAACACTTAGACCTAGTAAGTACAAATAATTATATCTCACTTGGCAGCAAATTATAAGACTTGAGTAAGAAATGTCGAGACCCGAACAACACGTTCGAAGTTCGTAACATTTAGACGGCTGATTTTGAGCAGAGTATCAATTCAAACTGTTGAAAACACATACCTTGTGTTTTCCTTTGCGCAACGCGAATGCGGCTACACACGCCAGGCGCGCAAAACACAACGCATTTGATTATTAGCCGCAGTTAAAGCAAAGGAACGTTGATGATGCGTAACAGCTTTTTCAGCTGTCATTTAAATGTTGAGAGGTTGAGACGGACCAAAATTACTATTTCGCCAAACGACAAACGGCTCAGCTATGCTGTGTGACGTCACCGTCGCCTCGTGTGTTCGTTGACAGCGGAAAGAAGCGATTAGGCATCACTAACGTTATAGTTTATACATAACGGGAGAGAGGCCTATACCCAGCAGTGGGATAGAGAGGGCTGTGGATGATGATGATGATGAACGTTATAGTTTAGGAACGGCAACGGTTACGTGTTTCAGGACATTTATTTTATTTATTATATTCATTTTATTCGTTTTATTCGTTTTATTCGTTTTATTCGTTTTATTCGTTATATTCGTTTTATTCGTTTTATTAGTTTTAATCGTTTTATTCGTTTTATTCGTTTTATTCGTTGTATTCGTTTTATTCGTTTTATTCTTTTTATTCGTTTTATTCGTTTTATTCGTTTTATTCGTTTTATTCGTTTTATTCGTTTTATTCGTTTTATTCGTTTTATTCGTTTTATTCGTTTTATTCGTTTTATTCGTTTTATTCGTTTTATTCGTTTTATTCGTTTTATTCGTTTTATTCGTTTTATTCGTTTTATTCGTTTTATTCGTTTTATTCGTTTTATTCGTTTTATTCGTTTTATTCGTTTTATTCGTTTTATTCGTTTTATTCGTTTTATTCGTTTTATTCGTTTTATTCGTTTTATTCGTTTTATTCGTTTTATTCGTTTTATTCGTTTTATTCGTTTTATTCGTTTTATTCGTTTTATTCGTTTTATTCGTTTTATTCGTTTTATTCGTTTTATTCGTTTTATTCGTTTTATTCGTTTTATTCGTTTTATTCGTTTTATTCGTTTTATTCGTTTTATTCGTTTTATTCGTTTTATTCGTTTTATTCGTTTTATTCGTTTTATTCGTTTTATTCGTTTTATTCGTTTTATTCGTTTTATTCGTTTTATTCGTTTTATTCGTTTTATTCGTTTTATTCGTTTTATTCGTTTTATTCGTTTTATTCGTTTTATTCGTTTTATTCGTTTTATTCGTTTTATTCGTTTTATTCGTTTTATTCGTTTTATTCGTTTTATTCGTTTTATTCGTTTTATTCGTTTTATTCGTTTTATTCGTTTTATTCGTTTTATTCGTTTTATTCGTTTTATTCGTTTTATTCGTTTTATTCGTTTTATTCGTTTTATTCGTTTTATTCGTTTTATTCGTTTTATTCGTTTTATTCGTTTTATTCGTTTTATTCGTTTTATTCGTTTTATTCGTTTTATTCGTTTTATTCGTTTTATTCGTTTTATTCGTTTTATTCATTTTATTCATTTCATTCATTTTATTTATTTTATTTATTTCTTTCTTCAGACAAAACATGTTTTAATACGTTGCGCGTCTCAGTTGCGGTTTGACGTGCTCTATAACTTCAACTTCCCCAACCCCCGCACAAACCAATAATTGCCAAACGTCTCATTTCGATCCTGCCGGGAAACGAAACACCCTCGCTATTTCTCCACGATCTACTCTGGAATTCTTAAATACTCTATTCCTATTAGATCCTATTGGCACACCTATAAATAAAACTTACATTTCATTGTTTACTTTGATATTTGTTTATTTCAGATTACAAGAACGAATTCGGGGAAATCAGATTTGAAAATTTTCTGATAAATCAGTTTAATAATAACACGCAGCTGTCATGTACCGTGCGTCGGAAATCAGACTCAAAAGAAATGGTCATTTTCCTCACATTTTCACTTTATACTCCTGATTACAGTAAGTATGAACAAGTATTACTATTGTCATTTAAATATCCCCAAGCAAAGAAAAGCTAGTAATCTTCAAACGGTCAAACAAACTAAGATCATAGCTGACAACGCCCTGAAAATCCAAATTAAGGAATCTCACGCGCTCGGTAATTAATTTTTGCACACATTCATTCGCACACAAACACATACGCACACTAACACAATACACGTCGTCTCTGCAAGCCCTGGCGACAGAAACTGGCAACATACACCTAACACACACTTCATGCAAAGTACCTTTATTATTACTTACTTAATTTCTCAATTAGAATAGTAATAAAATAAACTTAAATAAATATACCTACGATGTAAAATTTATGTATTAGATTTAGATCTAAGTAATCATTTTTGGCCCTTTTTTTAGTTTTTAAATTCAATTTACATATATTATTATATGTGATATAAATGCTGTAGATTACTATAAAATAAAAAAATAGCTAAGAACAGTCTCGATCAAGTCACCTTCCAAAACAAACCAGAAATCGTTTTCGAGCTATCATATACACAAACGTCTCTCTGTTTGCGTCGGCTGTTAATAACTAAAGCAAAAACCCGATTTCAAAATATAGCTGATGACACCGACCGAATACCAAAACAAAACATATGAATACCTCAAAATCTGTTATTTATTTATTTATCAGGTCATTTATCAAAATCAGGTTATTTATTTATTTATTTACTTTCAAATGCTTGCTATGCTTACAGCAAAGCCAATGCGCACAGCAAGCCACAATAACAAATCTTAAACTAGGTGTTAACATTAAAATTACTTAAAAAACGAATACATGCTTCAATAAAACGATTGTAACGGGTACAAAACAAATCTAATTCTGGTTCCTGACCAATCAGATCGTTGAGCAAATTAATGGCCCGATTCGTGGGAGCATACTGAGCTGTGGCAGTACGTACGCGCGGAGTCCGGAAGAGTTTCCGCACGCAGCACGCGCGCGACTGACGCACCCGGTCCGGCACGGCCAGCGAGCAGCGAGCCAGAGAACAAGAATTATCAATCCGCCCATTGAGCAGCTGATGATAGTGCACTAATAACGCACACTTCCGCCTTAACTCAAGCGTATTAATGCCTACCATTCCAGCAACAAACAAAGACGGATATAGAAAAGGATAATATCCATATATTTTTTTGTACAAATATCGCAAAAATTTTCTTTGTACCCGCTCCGCGAAGCCCATAGTTTTTCTCATGTGGATCCCAGACTATGGAATTGTACTCGAGCTTGCTGCGTACAAATGAGTAGAATAAAGTTACAATAGCGTTCCTGTCTCGAAATCTAGCGGTCTGCCGCATGACGAAACCAAGAGATTTGAACGCTTTGCTACAAACATCCATAATATGCCGATTAAATGTTAATTCCATGTCTAAGGTTACTCCTAAGTCTCGGATTTCTGTGACACGCTCCAGGCTGACATCGGACATGTGGTAATCGTAACGGGCAGGGTTCAGCAATCGGGTAAATGAAATAACTTTACACTTGGAACTATTAAATTCCATGTGATTAGCTTCCCCCCACTTCACCACATTGTCGATGTCCCTCTGCAATGCCTCACAGTCGTCTACACTACTCACACCCAAGTATAGCTTCAGATCGTCGGCAAACATCAGACATTCAGCTGTTTCAACGACCTCCGGCAGGTCATTTATCATTATCACAAACTGGGTAGGACCCAGCGTGCTGCCTTGACTTACACCAGAAGAGGTCAGATAAGGAATTGATCGAAAACCACCCATCTCCACATACTGTGTACGGTTTTGCAAAAAATTGCAGCAGTTTAGGAGTGAATCCAGTGTCTGAAAACTTTTCTAACAAGACACATCATGGTTATCTACGCGGTCAAAGGCTTTTTTGAAGTCAAAGTATGCCGCATCCACTTGCTTCCACTGATCCATTTCTTTGACTGCGTAGTCAACAAAGTTTATCTGATTAGTGGCCGTAGACTTACCGGCTCGGAAACCATGCTGACTGTCACTCAACTGTGTGCGGACCTGCCTAGTTATATGGCGATTTAGGATGGATTCAAAGACTTTGCCGGGGGCCGAGAGAACAGCTATAGGTCTATAGTTCTCTACCTTAGATCTGGAGCCATCTTTGGGTATTGGCGTAACTCGAGAAGTTTTCCATATGTCCGGATACGTAGCCGTAGAAAGAGACAGATTGAAAATGTAAAGAAGAGGCACCATAATTAAGTGCTGATATACAGTCTTTTAAAATAAATGGTGGGATCCTATCCGGTCCAGCAGACGAATGAGTTTTCAGGCGGCGGACAGCTAATGAGACATCAACCGTATCGACTGCATCCAAAGCAACCCGTGAGGAACACATCGAATTCGCTGTCCTGCATTCGGTATTTTTTACAGATAAGGAAGATGTTTGCGGCAAAAATACAGAACTAAAATAAGTTGCAAACGCGTTAGCTGCATCTATTCCGGATACGATTTGTCCATTATATTCAAACTCACTACATACTTGTCTGGAACCTTGCTGATCTTTAACAAATGCCCAGAAACTTTTAGGATCTCTTTTTATATTGTCTTCCGTACGCCGAATGTAACTACTGTAAGCTAGGTCGATAAGCTCTTTTGCTTTTTGCCTACAGAATTTAAATAATTCCCGGTTAAAAACGAGATTGTACTGCTTATACTTCTTTAAGTGGAAATGCTTATTTTTTAAAGTACTTATAATTTCAGGCGTAAACCAAGTTGGATAGTTATATTTAGAATTTTGCTGACCGACATTTCTAAAAGGAACATTCCGGTCAAAGCATTCAGTCAATCTATCTATATATATAAAAATGAAACCCGTTTTCCTTGGTCACGGCATCACGCGTGAATGGCTGGACCGATTTCACTAATTCTTTTTTTGTTGTATTTGTTATTATTAGGAGAAGGTTCCTACGGAAAAAAATATTAAGAAAATCTCTAAGAAATATTGAAAAACCCTAAAAACAGCCCTTTTCTTTGTGCAGTGTTTATATTTAATTAGGCAGTACCATAGAGAAGTACTGTATGGCAGTACGAAGTCTGCCGGGTCAGCTAGTTTATTATAAAACAAGTCAACAGCTACATTTACGTCAGAGATTAAAATGATATCGTTCCATTTGAGAGATCCTAATTCATCGTATAAAGACATAAAGTCAGCCTTACGAAAATTCCACTCGCATGCCGACTCACTGCCGACCGCTCCCGACCCGCGCGCACGCACTTCAGGCTCACCTCCAGCGGGGGGTGATGCGGATCAATCTTGACCACCGGCACTACGTCGGCACTAATCTTAATCCACTCGTCTTTCCGATTGCTCAAGACCAGATCCAATAAATTACCAAACTCATTTCGTATCAATTTAAACCCCTTACCCCTTACTACAGTGAGTCTAAAATAACAATATCAATTTCAAATATCAACGTTTCACACTCATAGCTCCCCTCTAGGATCCCCTATCTCAGATGCCATGGAACACAAAGACAAGGACAACAGCTAACACCCAGACCCAGAGCAGATATTTATATGGCAAAAATTAAACAAGACAAAGATCATGATCTCCCAGGGGTATAAGGAAAGAGTATGCTTAGTCGAGAAGGACACATCGTCCTCATCATTGTGAACAACTTTTGCTATAATGTTTTAAAACAGTCAGCTGTTCCATACATTTTGTCGAGTGTCATTGACATTTTTATATGCAACTGATGTTTTTTTTCGCGAATTTCAGGTTGGTCTAATAGTAAAAGTTGATCATAATGATGAGTGCTATAAGCCCTTTTCGGCTTAGCACACCCTTTATGAATAACCCTGTATTAGAACTAGTCAAGTCAGACCTTGGGCTTCAACATATCAGAAGAAATTATATTTTTAATTGTTATAAAATATTTTGTTGTTAAAAATAAGTTTCAGGACTGACCATTGAACTTGGCCCTCAATTGGATCCGACTTCTTTTGTTGTTGAGGTCAACAACCATTTCAAGGCATATCATAATATTGAACTGGCTCTCATTTCATATTTATGTTTCTGATTGGACCGGTTTCAGATCCATACATATTTGGCCTCTCAATTGCTCATATTAAAATTCGGTACAAAGCTTACAGCTTCGCTGAAGTTATTGAGTATGAAGTCGGCAGCGAGACATTGTATTTGAGATGCACTACATCACTCAGCAATCTTTCTACTGAGTGGAGCTATTCACGTAAGTATCGATAACTTTTTTCATAGATGTAGAAAGACTAATAATGCAGTAAATCGAATGGCCCTAATAAGGTCAACCAATTTTTTTTAAATAACTGACAAAGATGTGGTTCTTTCCCAGGCGGGCTCTGCAAAAGAGACCTTACTATATGTTTATAAAGAAACTTCCATTCTCAACCTTTTTAATCCTCCCACTACTGGGTTATAGGTCTACTCACGAAGGGTGATTAAGCCGTATTCCACCACGCTGCCAAGTGCGGGCTGGATTCACATACGCCATTGAATTTCTTCTCCGGACGAAGGTTTCCTCACGAATCACGATGTTTTCCTTCACCGCAAAGCCAGTGGTATGTTTTGTAGGTTGTAAATAAGTTCGAAAGAATTCATTGGTACGAGTCGGGGTCTGAACCTGAACTCAAGAATGCGCTGCGGCTGTTCTCTCCCACTGAGCTATCACGGCTTATTTTATTATAATAAAAACCTAACTTGGTGTCACAGAAACGGCGGAAAAAGCCAATATTTTTATGATTTTATTTGTTATAGGCAATGAAGTTATTACATCCGAAGAAGAAGACACAAATATCTTCCGTCCATTCCAGCTTCAGGCTGGTCGTGACTTCGCCAACATTGAATGTAGAGAGATTGGAACCATGGCAGACGTGACATTCCTGAAACTCGTCCGAAGAAATGACGCTAAGGCCAGTAACCAGTCAGGTATGCTATAATTGACGACCTGTTTGGCTCAGCGGTAATATATCCGCCTTATTAGCCAGAGGCCCCGGGTTCGATTCCCGGCCGGGCCGATGTTTGAATGATGAAATTAAATATCGGTTCTGGGTCTGGGTCAGTTGTCCTTGTCTTTGTGTTCCATGGCATCCCCGACATATGATTATCCTAGTAGGGAGCTATGAGTGTGAAACTATGTTTATTAGTGTGGAGCTATGTTTATTTATTATTAATTATGTGAGTCTCCTTGCGGATAATAACGACGGAAAGACAATTCGTCCACCGGCCACGGCCACTATTAAGCCTACAGAATTTCTTTTTTATTCAACTATAGGCTTGCGTTTGACCGCCATCTCGCCTGACGGTAAGCAATGATGCGGTCTACGATGGAGCACGCGCTCCTTTATGAAACCGATTCACTCGCGACTGGAAGACGACCACATTATATCTATTGGAGAACACCTACCCAGGCAGAGCATTCCACACTCTAGCGGACTTCTTACTGTCTAGACTTCTCAACACTATTATTCATTCTGTGCTCACCTGATACTTTCTCACTCTCTTATGTATCGCACATGGTGGTGGGGTCAGCCTTCCTTACTTTTCTTTTCCACTTCGCTCTATCCTCGACATCGTCCTCGGACACATTGCACTCACTCATTGTACTGTAGTGCATCGGGGATGTTTGCGGAGGCGCATGTAGATGGTTTCGCCGCAATCATGCGTAAACAAACGTGTTGCGTCTCTGATGTGCCGCGTGCGGGGCAGCTCCAACAGTTACCTACAGCTGTTCGCGTGGCGGATGGACCTGGACTGCCCAATAAAGCAGCATTGGACCTAGGTGCATATTGAGCATTCTGGGTGCCAGTCTACTATAAATTTAGATTGAGATAATTTTGTATTAATTTGATGTTTATTTTATTTTTTGATTGATTTTAAATTTATTCCTTGACATTTTTATTTTATTTTTATTAGCTTCATTGATTGTTTTTATTATAATATGTATGTGTACCTAATTTCTAATATGATTTATTATAGCTATGGACATTGTAATCCAAAATAATTGAATTGAATTGAATTGAATTGAATTGAAATTGTGCCCAACCTGATACTATTTTGGTTTATTCCAGATTCTGATGTCACATGGATTGTGTTTGTAGTGCTGGCCAGCGTGCTGCTTCTCGCCTGCGTCGTTGCAACCACGACGTTTATAGGTATGTACATATTAGCAGCGACATGCGTCCAGTGGCGGCGTAGCGTGGGTTGGTTTGTTTGGGTACTTTTCTAAGTTCTTGTATAAAAACTCTTTCATAAAAACCCGTTTAGAGTGAACCAGTCTGCGAGGCTGCCATAGGACACTCAACGCCATTTTTGTAGGCTTCTCTGGCCGCCTGGACGCGAGAATGGGTAACGTGACGTGTCAGCTATAATGCTCACACTTTTTGTTAAACAATGAACTATCAGAACCACATCGAACACGAGTGCGGGCATTTGACTGAATTTATGCATTTATGGGTCGATTACACGTAACGAGTAGACACACGACGAGAAAACAAACGCTTTGTCAAACAATTTACACAAACCGAGTACTCGGCCACTGTCTAGCCAACTGTATTCGTTAGGTGTAATCAACCCATAACTCTCATATTTCGTGTGTAGTAATTCAACTCGTCCTAGGATCATACAGTTCTCCTTGTGTCCGCAACGCGCTGATCTATGAATCCTGCGACCAAGCTTTGCTGCTGTTGACAATAGTTCATGCTTTAACACTTTAACTGCGGCTAATAATCATATGCGCTTGCCTTAAGTGCGGTTAATAGTCAAATGCGTTGTGTTTTACGCGCCTGGCGCGTGTAGCCGCATTCGAACACAAAGGAAAACACAAGGTAGGTATGTGTTTTCCGCAGTCAAAGTGATAAAAAATGTACTTACGTTTTGTTTAGTATGGCGCTACCGCAAACGATCTGTAGCCAACCCAGCCCCACCAGCGGCCGCCGACGACGCGGATCTGATAGAAATGGACCACGTATACGAGACGATAGACAATCCAGTGTATGATGAGCCGTATGCCGTCTCCGCACCAGGTGAGTGATCAGACTCACAGCAAGCGAGCTGGGACAGGCGCGTTAGTGGTCAAACGCAGAATCAAAAGCTTTATTCACAAACAAAGTAGGTATTTAAGTATTTTGAGTATTTTAGACGAGACGAAATATATTGATTTCTACACTGAGAAAAATGTTCTAAATTCCGCCAAAAGTATAATGAATTCACCTAAAGTACGGAGCATACTGATATCACCAAAAAGTACAAAGATTAGCACCAGTTTTTAGCATCATTAATATGGTTGTCACCCTAAAAACTGATGCCAGTACTAGTTTTTACGGTGACAACTATATAATTACGATATAAGTACCTACGTAAAAACTGGTGCTAGTCATCGTATTTTTCGGTGATATCAGTATGCTTCGTACTATAGGTGAATTCATCGGAATTTTGATTGCCATTTTTCTCAGTGTAGTTTTTCAGCTCATTTATTTTCAACCTTGAATCCTCCTACTGCTGGGATACAGGTCTACCTCGAAAGGTGATCAGGCCGTATTCCACCAGCACGCTGCCAACTGCGGATAGGATTCACATACGCCATTGAATTTCTTCTCCGGACGTATGCAGGTTTCCTCACGATGTTTTCCTTCACCGAAAAGCCGAAAAGTTGTATATAAATTCGGACATAAGTTCAAAGGTACTCATTGGTACAAGTCGAGGTTTGAACCCGCCACCTCAAGAATGCGAATCGGCTGTTCTCCTACTGAGCTACCACGGCTTATTCAGCTCTATGATCCAATAAATGTTTGAATGTATGTTTCTAGTTCCTCCTCCCGAACCTCCTCGCGACGTCTCCGGACGAGCACCGCTCTCCCTGCCCGCGGAACCATCGGAAGGTAATTTTTTTTTTTTTTTTAATGTTTCTATTTTACTACGATCTGTCTCCTTCCTGGGACATTCAGCAGTATGTTGGTTGGTGCTAACGCTGGCGCGCTCAGTATGCGACCTGTGTCACATCCTTCATTGTTTAGACAGTTTTTATTACTGTGATTGGATTAGGTCTTGAGGTATTTTGCGCTTTAATCGTCGCGCACTGGTGTGATTTTCCATAAACGACAGAGCCAGACGGTTTAGATGTCGTTTGATGCGTTCTTTATAGGACTTAGTATGGCGTACAATTTCCTGCTTCACAGTGGGTATTCGTAGGTCACGGTGTATAGTTCGTTGGGTACGAACCAGGGAGCATTGGTTATCATACGTAGTGCTTTATTTTGGAACCTTTGGATTATCTCTATGTTAGAGTGAGATGCGGTGCCCCATAATTGGATCCCATACGTCCAGACAGGTTTCAAGATTGCCTTGTACAGAAGTATTTTATTCTCCAGAGATAGTTGAGACTTTCGCCCAATAAGCCAGTACAGTTTTCTTGTTTGGATACCAAGTTGCTTCCTTTTGGTGAAAATATGTTTTTGCCAGGTAAGTCTTTTGTCCAAATGCAATCCAAGATATCTCACATTATCTGCCTGTGGAACTTCGATGTTGTTTAATATGACTGGAGGACAAAATCCTCTTCTTAGAGTAAATGTTACATTGACTGATTTTGTTTCGTTTGCTTTTATCCGCCACTTTTTGAGCCAGTGGGATATATTATTTAGTCCTTTTTGTAGTATTTGTGAGGCTATTTTTGGGTCACTATGCGCAGCTAGTATGGCGGTGTCATCAGCAAAGGTTCCAGTAGTTAAGGATTCAGATGTCGGCAAATCAGCATTGAACATTATGTAGAGGATGGGGCCCAATACGCTACCCTGTGGAACACCCGCTTTTATAGGACAAAGGGGAGATAGTGCTTCTCCATTCTGTACCATGAAATGGCGCTGCTGTAGGAAGGATTTTAGTATTCCGTACAGGTCATCTGGTAGAACGTTTTTTAATTTATAAAGCAAACCCTCATGCCATACGCGGTCAAACGCCTGGGATATGTCCAAAAATGCACTGGCACAGTAATTTTTTGCCTCTAGTGATTCCATAATCTTTTTTGTTAATCTGTGCACTTGGTCGATAGTAGCATGTTTACTGCGGAACCCAAACTGATGGTCAGGAATTAAATCTTTTTCTTTGAGTATAGGTAGGATTCGTTGTAGCAGTAGAGATTCGTATATTTTGGACGGAATAGGTAGCAAGCTTATAGGCCTGTATGATTTTGCTTCTTCAGGTTGTTTATCCGGCTTCAATAGCATTATAATTTGTGTGACCTTCCACTCCAGGGGAAAGAACTGCAGTCTAGTCATGGCGTTAAATAGTGACGTAAGGAATGTTATGCCAGATGCAGGTAGTTCGTGTAATATACGGTTCGTTATAAGGTCGTATCCTGGTGATTTTTTTGGGTCCGATTTTTTTATAATTCGGGCAACTTCTTTTTTTGTGAATTTGAAAGTCGTTTCCACCGTATTTTGAGGAATATTTAGATAGTCAGTAATTTCAGTTGCATCTACTGGGGAGCCTTCATATGGATGAGGAATAAAGACGTTTGAGAGGTGTTCTGAGAAGGTTCCGGCTTTCTCTTGGTCTGTCTGTCTGTCTGGTCTGTCTTCTTATAGGAGGAGAAACAGTAACGGGCCGTTTTAATTTTCTGGTGGCTTTCCATAGAGAATAATCTGATGAAGCAGTAGCATCTAGGCCAGTGAGATAATTATGGAATCCGTCATTACGATCTTTGTCTAGAATGTGCTTCAGCTGTCTGCTGACGAAATTGAGTTGTTTTTTCGCAGCAGGGTCTCTGGTTTGTTGCCAGTGTTTTCGTATTCTCCTTTTTTTGCTACTTTGTCTAAAATATGTTCCGGTACATAGTTGTCCATGTTTCTATGTGGTAGTTGTGGGGTTGAAGACCAGGCTGCATGTTGCACACTGCTATTAAAGTATTGAACCGCTTCTGTTATTTCGTCATTCGATTTTAGACTAACTGGTTCCTGGAACGCTTTGTCTGTGAGCTCTCTAAATAGGGGCCAGTTAGTTTTTTGGTTGTGTAGAACGCATTTTTTGACGCATTCTTGGGTGGTAGTGTGTAGTTCAACTATGATCGGAGAGTGGTATGAGGATAGATCCCAGCAACTCCGGCACGATATATTGTTCTTTACAATTCCTTTGCTGACACAAAAATCGATAACGTCTGGGATTTTTCTTTTATCTGTTGGCCAATAAGTAGGTTGACCTGTCGATATCACATTCATATTTCTGGTTTGGATGCATTTATGGAGTTCTCGCCCTCTGGGTAGGACAAGCCTAGAACCCCAGAACGTGTGCTTGGCATTGTAATCACCTCCCGCAATAAATCTGTCTCCAAGGGATTGAAAATAGTCATTGAACTCGGTTTCTTTGATATTAAATCTCGGTGGACAGTAGAGAGCCGATATTGTAATGTCACTGATCCAGTCTGTTATTACGATGTTTGTTGCTTGGATGTAGTTTTTACAGTAATGTTGTATTACATGGTGCTTGATGTTTGACCTGATGAGAACAGCCGATCCTCCATGTGCTTTGTTGTCTGGGTGGTTAGTGTGGTACATATTGTAGCCTGGTATCCTGAAGTAGCTCTTTGATGTGAAGTGGGTTTCTGAGATTAGTATCACATCGATGCGGTGGATTTTAGCGAATATTTTTAACTCTTCCGAGTGATTTGACAAGCCATTGGCATTCCATACACCTAATTTTAGGGCTGTGAACGTGATGACATTTTTGAAATTAAAGCGGTTAGCGTTTGGGTCATAATTAACATTTGGTTCATCAGGGCAACAAGTGTATCTTGAATGGCTTTAAGTTCGCTGGGTTTTTGGTTTTCATCATCAGCATTAACTGTTTGCGTCATAGGTGGTTTGGGGAGTTCTTTTGTGGCTGAGGCATACGATTTTCCGTTATTTGTTGTTTTATTTGTAGGTTCTTGTTCATCTCTCGTGTATCCTGGTTTTCTTCTGTGTTGAGTGATTGGAGGAGGATATCGGACTTTCAATAGGTCCTTGTAGACTGTGCAGCCTTTGTAGTTAGCTGGGTGATTTCCCTCGCAAAGGACGCATTTAACCTGGTTTGATCTTTCTTTACGTGGGCAAGCTGAAGTGTGATGCGATCCTGCACATTTAACGCATCTGGGCTTTCTATTGCAGAACTTTTGTGTGTGATTATAATCTTGACAGTTAGTGCATTGTGGTATTCCTCTCTTGGGTCTGGGTGCTATAAAGGATATACGACAATGTAATAGAGATTTTATGCTATATATGTCTTTATTATTTTCACGAGGTTCAAGTTCGATGTTCCACATTGGTAAAGCTTGTTTTGTTTTTGAGTTTTGGATGTTCCAGACATTTGTTACTTTATGGTCAAACTCCTCAATAGCTATTTTTATTTCCTCTTTATCTGTAGATGGGTGTAGGTTTTTTAGCACCACTCTAAAGCTGCGGTCTTGTTTAGGCTGGTAACTGAAGAATTCTGTGTCCTTTGCTTTCAGTTCTTTATAAATGATGGAGTATGATTCGGCTGATATCGGTTGTATTTTAACTCTGTCATTTCGTAATACCTTAATTTCATACTCTTCTTTTAAATGAAGGTAAATATGAACACACACTTCAAACAGGGTTATAAAGAAAGGGTATGCTAGGCTTAAAAAGGCTCATAATCCCTACTAATATCATAAATGTGAATGTAAGTTTGTTTGTTACGCTTTCACGCGAAAACTACTTAACCGATCATCATGAAACTTTGTACATGAATTGACTTATTTTAAGTGAGTATTCTCGTGTTAATTATAACAAAATGTTTCAAAACCAATCACTCTAAATAAAACGGGGATACACAAAACGTTTCCAAACCCCGTTATAGGTTGATTGCACGTAACGAGTACAGTGGGGAGACAGTGCCCTCGGCCGAGTACTCGGTTTGTATAAAAAGTTTGACGAGGCGAGACAGTCACTAGAACCATGATTTGTTTGCTCGACCGAGTGTGCCATTTACTGTCGCGTCACTGTACTCGTTACGTGTAATCAACCCATTACTTTTCATAGGTACTTTTAAGCCATAAAAAATCGAGGTTTTCGTGTTCAAGTGAGGTTCAGATTTTGTAAAAATTAAATTAAAAATTAAAAAAAAAACCCACACAATAACCTGGATTCCCTTTAAAAAGTAAATAATAATGAAAGGAACTCGATTTTAAAGTACCTAAGTATGTACGAGTATTAATAATTCTAAAAATAATACATCGCGTTGGGCGCAATTTATTTTGAAGTCTTATCTTAATATATATAAATCTCGTGTCACAATGTTTGTCCTCAATGGACTCCTAAACCACTTAACCGATTATAATAAAATTCGCACACCATGTGCAGTTCGATCCAACTTGAGAGATAGGATAGTTTAAATCTCAAATTATAGTCGCAATTTTAATTTATTGCAAATTATATATATATACTGATAATTTTTACTATTAATTGACAAGTTAGCATCAACATACTACGGTTGCTATAGTTACGCAATGGCTTTTGACAGGACAACGTCTGTCGAGTCAGCTAGTAATTATATAAAATTCTCGTGTCACAATGTTAGTTAACTCCTCCGAAACGGCTTGACTGATTTTTAAGAAATGTTATAATTATGCATATTCAGTAGGTCTGAGAATCGGCTACTATCTATTTTTATACCCCTAAGTGATAAGGGTTGTCCACCCCAAACATTTATTTTTATTTTTGGTCAAAAATTTTTTTTTATATAAATTGGCACTAAAAATACACAGCGAGTGAAACCGCCGGGGGTCAGCTAGTAACTTTTTAAAAGTTTTCTTTTCTTAATTTTGTTTTTAAGTAGAATGATTTGATTACTTTACAAGGTACTTACCATTGTGTTACTTTCCAGTGAACTCGAGGTATATCCACTACGACACGCCGTATGAGTTCCGAATATTCCGGCTCGGGAGGCCGACGCCCACGGAGCGATGCGCGGGTAAGAAATACATTTGCCATCGATCAAGCTAAAAAAATCTTTAATTTTGCTCTAAAACCTTTGCAGGTTACTTTGTAGTTTATATTAAGTACCTATTTATGTAAGACTTCGGTGACAATTACATAAGTCTATAATAATACAGAGTTACAAGGAAAAGGTGAGCTAACCCGAAAAGGGCTCATAGTACCTATCATTATGAACAACTTTTACTGTGAGACCAACTCGGAATTCGTGGAAAAAAGATTAGCTGTTTCATACATTTTGTCGAGTGTCATTCACATTTTTCTATGGAACAGCTGATTTTTTTTCAAATTCCAGGTCGGTCCCCTAGTAAAAGTTAATGATGAGTACTATGAGCCTTTTTCGGCTAAGCATACTTTCCATAAAACCCTTTACAAGTATAAGCTTCCATTAAATAAATCTAACGTCCATATCCTTATATTAATGTAATTCGTCTTTTCTCTTCTCCAGACTTGTTTCTGACCAGTAGAGGCGGACTTCGTTCAAACTGTCATCCTCCGCGAGCGGCGCGCCGCTGACAGTCGGCGTTTAACTGCCTGTCCAATGGAGCCCAGCGGAGTAGTGCAAATATTAACCAATATATGCAACCTTTAATCCTCCCACTGCTGGGTCAGGTCTACCCTCGAAGGGTGATTAGGCCGTATTCCATCGCACCACGCTGCCAAACACGGGTTGGTGGCTCCACATACGCTATTGAAGTTCTTCTCCGGACGTATGCAGGTTTCCTCACGATGTTTTCCTTCACCGAAAAGCCAGTGGTATTTAAATTCGTACATAAGTCCCAAAGAACTCATTGGTACGTGTCGGGGTTTGAACCCGCCACCTCAAGAATGCGAAGCGGCTGTTCTCCCACTGTTCTGTTAACAGAGTTGCATAAAAACGCTGACTGGTCTGAAGTCCGTGCGGGAGCTGCCTTTCCACTGGAGCGGAGAAAAGAAGAGCGGGGAGCTGTGCAATATTAACCAATAGAATTGCATAAAATTGGTTGTCTAAAGTCGGTTTACGGACGATAGTTTAACGTGACAACGTCATAACAAAACATTGATGAAATGATTGCATACTGTTCTCGCTCCGATTGTGACGTCACAACGAGCGTAACGGGACACTTTTTCGTGCGTGCAGCCGGCGCGGCGTTCATCGATTTATTAGACGTTGTCACGTCAAATACACCGCTCTGACGTCAAAATAGGAGCTATCTGTCCACTGAAGCGAGTAGCAGAGAAAAGAAGAGCAGAGCGGAGTTGTGCAAATAACCAATTGAATTGAATTGATTGAATTGTTCAATTGAAGTGAACCTCGGAGCGTGGAGGGTTTTATGTGAAATGATAAAGCGTTATTTATTTTTGCGACTTTAGAATACATCGTAAAAAATAGAAATTGTAATGATTACAGGAATTGTAATTGTGATGATTATGTTGTTGTTTTATTTATTTATTTAAAACACTAATTAAAGTAAGGCTATATTTAAAGAGAAACTTAGCTCACAATATAGTAGTTACAAAAAACCTTAGATTAACACGAAGGAATATCCTTCCTCCTAATACGATTGTAAAAACCCCTACCCTATTAATAAAAAAACATCTACTTAACTATTTATATCTATCCTAACTACCTATATGCAAATTATGTATTACTAGCTATACCTAAATTTTCCGATTGCTAAGGTTAACCTACTGTTTTGGCCAAGTGATTGTCTAGTGGGAAAACCTTGCGTTGTGATCGTAGAACCTAAGTTACGAATAAGTATGAGCATCCGAGTTACCTGAATAGATTTCCTAACGAATTGATTTACTCTAAAGCTACAAGATTCCTACTACGTAAGTTATATAAGGTTATTCATAAAGGGTATACTAAGTTTTAACCCTTACTATTTTTCTTAGTATTCCTAATGTAAGATTGACTTAAATAATTACCAAATATGATATGGAATATATTCTAGATTATAGTTTTGGACTAGATTCAAGCCTAATAAGTTCAGAACAATATTTTACTAAGACTTTACTAAGATTTTTACATCAAATATTTTTTGTCATTTATTTTATGTGTTTTATGTATTATGTTTGTATGTATTTGTACACATAAATTACTGTGGCTATGGCCGCCGCGCCTCCCCGCGACAAAGCAGTACGATTCGTCAACCAAACTGGGCTCGTCCCTCCACACTATGTGTACAAATACACACCTCTGTGTGTTCCTAACATGCTCTAAGCCAATACACTTAGAGGCCTAGAGCGCCTTTTCTTTATTGGCCTAGAGCGCCTAACCTTAACGTCGTTATCATATTCAATTATCATATTTAACATATTTGAATATTATAACAACCCAAAAGCTAAGAGAAGAGGACATAATCTTTTGGCAAATGTCAGTCAGTCCGTCAGTCATTACATCCTTCATCTTTTACCTTTCACACATTTATCCTTCAAAGAGCTTACTCATCACCTCACCATAAGGTAATGAATCTGGTCCCGGAAGAACGAATGCAATCCCTTTTATCCATCATCTTTTTATGTGGGAGGTCCCCTTGATCTTTCGATCAAGGCTCCCTTGGGCACACTGCCCGATCCCTACCTAACCACCTAACTGCCTAACTCAACATAGTGACTGCAGTGAACAATCAACTAGAATATCATTTTATTCTGAAGTTAGCGCGTAAATACATACTCTGGAACCTTTATCTAAAAGCATCTAATTAGACAACCAAGTCTAACACATAGTGTGATAAAGATGAATGTAACTCTCCCGTTACCATCTCAAGTCGTCAGTCTCAGATAGAACTTTCTATCAGTAGATTTTATGAAGAAGACTAGCAATTAAGAAACCATCGGCATAATGAGGTGGCCTATCATCGGGTCTGATTCAAGGATAACCTCGGAGATAAACTCCATGCTTAAGTTAAATAATTACCAGTAAGGTACTTTCCGTGGAAGCCTTTAGTATCTTACGAAGACAACCAACAATTACTAAACCATAGACATAAGAGGTGCCTGTCATCCCGTTGGAGTCAAGGGTAACCTCGGAGATATCGCTCCATGTTACAGCTCAGATAATTATCAGCAAAAGGATCTTTCCATAGAAACCTTTGATAAAAGTAGTGTGTAAAGAAAGATCATCGTTGACCTTCGAATTGAAGAGGTAAATTGACTTAAACGTCAGCGTGTCGATTCAGAACCTATGTTCCATTAAACGTAAGACTTGGTGAGTCAAAATATAATATGTAAGACTTGGTGAGTCAAAATATTATAATATGTAAGACTTGGTGAGTCAAACATCACGTGAATTTACGTTGTGTAAATATTATCAAAATAGTAAAGAGACTTCCGATCTACTTTACATTTATTTGTATATTAAATAGTTACTCGTCAAACTATAGTTGGCCGCTCATCTGACAGCAACTATTGTCAACCATTCGAGATAGTTCGTATAACTTCGAATGGCTAACATGGCAAACTGGTCGGCTGTCCGATTTACTTTATTTGTAGGCATGTGAATCTTATAATAGATTCGGCAAACTGATCGGCTGTCCGATTTACTTTAATCGTAAGCATGTATATCCTATAATAGATTCAGCAATCTGATCGGCTGTCCGATTTACTTTAATTGTAGACATGTGAATCGTATAATAGATTCGGCAAACTGATCGGCTGTCCGATTTACTTTAACCGTTAGCTTATATATTTTATAGTAGATTTGGCAATCTGATCGGCTGTCCGATTTACTTTAATTGTAGGCTTGTGAATCGTATAATAGATTCGGCAAACTGATCGGCTGTCCGATTTACTTGATTTGACCAAGACTTAAATTAAGACTTGACTAAGCTTAACCTTAACTAAGACTCTGCTAATAACATATCGACCGGGAATCGAACCCGGGACCTAACATAAACGTAATCGTGTATACGCTATAGTAGATCCTACTAACGCCCAGACTCTAATAACATGTCGGTCGGGAATCGAACCCACGATCTAGCATAAACGTAATAGTGTATACGCTATAAATAGTAGATCCTACTAACGCCCAGACTCTAATAACATATCAGTCGGGAATCGAACCCACGTCCTAGCATAAACGTAATAGTGTATACGCTATAAATAGTAGATCCTACTAACGCCCAGACTCTAATAACATATCAGTCGGGAATCGAACCCACGTCCTAGCATAAACGTAATCGTGTATACGTTATAGTAGATTCTAACTAACGCATAGACTCAGAACAGGTACTCAAATTCATTACTTAATAACCGTCGGACCAGGAATCGAACCCGGGACCTCCGGCCCAAAAGATGAACATAATACCACCGGTCCTGATAACCTTATTTTATTGTACTTTTATTTATTTTATTATTTAACTGAACCGAATTGAGCTAGATTGAACTATTCTATTTTATTTTATTTTATTCTGATTTTACTTTATTTGTTCTAATTCTATTTAATTTTATTTAGTTTAATTTCATTTGATTTAATTTAATTTTAATATAATCTAATTTTACTTTATTTGATTTAATTTGATTTAGGTAATTTGATTTTATTTAATCTAATTTTACTTCATTTGATTTATTAAGCATTACACTAGATCTTTTACACAATTAACAACGCGTTACGTCCTGAAAACAAACACACATCATTAGGAGTAAATCATATGAAACAGATAGAAGTAAAATAAAGTCAGTAAAGTGAGCTCCCCGTTGAACAGGACCTATAAGAAAAACAAATCCTATAAACACAAAAGGTCACAAGTATCTTCAGTCAGTGACTAAGACTATGTCCTAATCGCTCCTTCTTTTGTATTTACATAATAGCAGACGGGTACCATCAACCCGAATTTGCAGTGTAAAATTCACACAATTTGAAACCTCCATATAAAATTTGTTGTCAGACCGAAAGGAAGTCCAAAATCAACCATCAACGATGTTTATGATCTTTGCTTTTTGCAAATACACGATCCTAAATCAAAACTATTGCTCAATAAGTATGTATAAATACCAGACCTCTTTCTTTAGTGGCCCACATCATTACGTTATGAATTTAACTTTTAAACTATTTTAAAATGATCCCTGAATTCTAAAACAATGTAATCACTGATATGGAAGTACACATAGTTAAAATGAACACAAGAACAGACTCCTCAAGATATTCTAAGGTCACTCACCCCGTGCGGCGATCTCTTAGGTCTCTTAGATTACCTAGGTTTTTGGACTCGACGCCATACCTATCTGGCAACTCCCAATGGCTGGAATATCGCTTACCTATCTTCTTTCTACCTGTACCTATTGAATCACACCCAATTCCTAAACCTTGAAACAAAACCATCTAAAACACATGACCCGTCGTTGTCTCCGGCCGGCATTTCCAACTCTAACTCCTGAAGATTCGATCGCTCCTTTTCTCAGGGTTTCGGCACCATTTTATGGATAAAATTCCATAAAACTATTTACTTAATCCTGTTTTAATTCGTTTTTTCGTTGCCTTTCCTTGTAAAACCCAAAATGTCTTCCTCCTTGTCCAAAGCAAAGTTGCCATCCCTCGATTTTAAAAACCCCAGAAAATTAGAATGTTGCCATTGCATTATTTTACGAGTCTACGTTCTAACCTGAGCAACCTTTGCAGAACACTAGAGCATTGCTATGATTTATCAACAAACCAACTTATTATAAATATTTTTATTTGTTATTTTTGTGAGAGATACGAAGGCTGTTTCGTTACATTCGACCCCTTAAATTTATAAAGATGAATCAATCGGAGTAAATTTAACCAACACTAACGATATCACAAATATAACCGACCAAATAAAAATATTACCACTCAAATATTACAAACCCCTTATAAGTTCAAAAGTGCGAATTCTTTATTGTCAATATTCAAGTTTCAACAATAAAATTTAAACGTGGGAGAATTTTTATAGCATAAACTCACACTACGTGTTTATGCCATAATATGTATATGTTTATGCCCTAGCACTATATGTGTAGTGTATTTAAACCGATCATGAAATAATCATCTTAATAGGTCCGACTCAACAACAGATCCGTGCTCCGTAAAAGGAATCTTTCGTACTACAAGATATCCGACCTCGGCAAGAACTTGGTTGTGAGTCAAGCAGTTAGAAGAACAAGAGAAAGTGCTTTCCCCCCTAACCTTTCGTATCGGCTACTTGAGATTTCACTTTCCCTCCTTACTTCGATCTTCAACCCTTTTGTGCCTCCTAGAAATTCCCCTTCCGGCACCTCAGGACCCTTAAGCTCTTGAAATCGTACATAAAATTCTGACTACCTCCGATCGGAACATGTAAGTGTGGGGAAATTGTGGTAACCATCATGTGGCACTGCGTGTGAGTATGAATTCAATATAAACCGATATCTATATCGACGGGGTGAATGTCATTTAGACTTAACCTAGCTCCAAACCCCTTTTTATACTGAACTGTTTGTGTAGTAATTGCTAAACCCTGACACTGACAACTCATCTCTAGTTCCGATGTTACTGTGCCCCAGATCCACTTCAAACTATAAACTATCTTACTTACATCTCTTATCAGAAATTCTTTTCATTCGTCAACATTTTCGCTATTAAATATCACTCAGAGCATTTGTTTCATTGCCTTGCATTCTGTTCTATGGAAACAGCAACATCTACGGACACTATAGACAAACAGATTGCACTTCCCCATTTAACTAATCATATGAATGTACTGACAGCACTCCGTTTCTATATTTTCACTAGCTGACCCGGCAGACTTCGTACTGCCATACAGTACTTCTCTATGGTACTGCCTAATTAAATATAAACACTGCACAAAACACTATTTACAATTTTATACTTATAATATATTACAATTATAGGTACGAATTTGTTTCGTGTATCAGTTGACAAAAGCAAACTCATCCATGAAAAAAAAAAACACTGACATTGACAGTTTGTTGTTGTTTCAACTTTTTTTTAATTTGATATGACTTGTTGAGTCAAATCCTTCGAAATTTTAAAATTCCTTGGTTTTGATAGATATGATTGAATTTGAACTTTGTACAGAGGTAATAAAGTGCAAATTGACTCTTGGACGTTAGGAACATACCTACATTGCTTAAACAACAGTGAGTGCTTGCAATTCAATATGAACTTTATACAATAGCAATAAAGCTCGTTTTAGTTAGAAAACGTTTGTATGGGAAAAAGAAAAAGGGCTGTTTTTAGGGTTTTTCAATATTTCTGAGAGATTTTCTTAATATTTTTTTCCGTAAGAACCTTCTCCTAATAATAACAAATACAACAAAAAAAGAATTAGTGAAATCGGTCCAGCCATTCACGCGTGAGGCCGTGACCAAGGGAAACGGGTTTCATTTTTATATATATAGATGTATTAATGATATTATTATTTTAAATTTATTTTAATTTTACTAACTTATTTATTACTAGTTGCGACCCGCGGTGTCACTCAAGCAATTACGAATAACGGCGACAAAGATGCCGATGATAAAATAAGTAACTGTATTACTTGAACTGAACTACATATTTGAATTTAAATTGAAATATTGTTTTCAACACTTGATCATTTTACTATGACTAACTAGTTCCACAGTTGCTCCTTAGTCACCAAATATTTACGACTCGACCCCAAAGTCTTAGAATATTATTGCTATAGCTGGCCTACCTAATTTATCCTTTTAAAAGGAAACCCATTTGTATTACCTAATAATATGGTACTTCATTTTTTCGAAGAACTACCGGGTATTATTATTTTGCCTAAATGCCTTTCTGACGCCTCAATTCTGACACTAAGTCTAACCACTCGTTTTCTGAGAACTATTGAAACTTATACGATCAATAACCGTTTTAAAGATTATTTATAATCCTACTTACTTATTTTATTATACTTATTTACGAGACTTAAAAATAAACGTTTCACTCACAGCTCCCACCAAGACAAATCCTGTGTCGGGGATGCCGCGGAACACACACAAAGACAAGGACAACCAGCACACAAACCAAGAACAGATATTTAAATTAATCTGCTCGGCCGGGAATCGAACCCGAGACCTCTGGCTTATAAGGTTATGTTACCACTGAGCCAAACAGGTCGTCTATATACCATTATTACTACTTTTAAAAGATCTTATGTCATTGTTTTAGTAAAACGAGCTATAATTAAGTTCTAAGAACTTCTGATTGAATCTAACACTGAACCTATCTTGCTTAACCAAACATAAATATGCCTACTTAAGTCAACATTGCAGACCTTTCCGTTATGATATCTGGCAAATTGTGTAATGTTTTATTTCATTAGCCTACCTACAGACAACTTCGCCTATATGATCTAGCATAAAATATTCTATTTAGTGTTCACAACTGAGTTTTAGTCTTCTTACGTTCCGTTTTTTTTTATCTTGCTATCTCATTTAGCCTACCTAATGTTGAAACTCGTTTCTTGAACTGTGAACTATCGTGAGTTTACCTTTTTTGTATATGAAACATAAACATATGTATCTATACATTTATCAAACATATCCTGTTTACTTATTATTCGCGATCTTGTCCTAAACTTAACTAGAATATCTGTCAATAGTCGGTCTATAACCAATTCTATTTCTAAATATCAACCTTTTGCTATTTTTACTTATCTGCAACGTTCGACCCCAACTCCAACTTATTTCCATAAAATCTAAATGTGTGTCATATCAGATGTTTTACTAGATTTCCTAATTAATATTGTACAACCTATTCTAAACAGGTTCCTAACAACAAACGTACAATTATATTTATACAAGCAGCTAGTAGTTCCTATCACAGGTTTTACTTATTTCAAATAATCAATTACGTTCCTAAATATGAATAACCCTAAATTATTACTATTTACCCTAGCTTAATATTGGCTCATACTTATTCTCGTCTCCTTTGCACGAACAACAAATTGTGTTCAAGACGACTTGAACACTTCTTAAATAACTAGCCTTTCCGTACGACCCCATTTCCTTAAATTCTACGCATCAAACATACATTAAAATAACAAATACAACGCGAAATCCTACTCGGAGCAATAAAATAACGTACAAATCTACATTTAACACTATGTATTTTTGATATTTTTGCATTCTAGCTGAAATAATCTATCCACGTAATAACCGAAGTACACATCCTGGTCACGGCACCAAATTGTAAAAACCCCTACCCTATTAATAAAAAAACATCTACTTAACTATTTATATCTATCCTAACTACCTATATGCAAATTATGTATTACTAGCTATACCTAAATTTTCCGATTGCTAACGTTAACCTACTGTTTTGGCCAAGTGATTGTCTAGTGGGAAAACCTTGCGTTGTGATCGTAGAACCTAAGTTACGAATAAGTATGAGCATCCGAGTTACCTGAATAGATTTCCTAACGAATTGATTTACTCTAAAGCTACAAGATTCCTACTACGTAAGTTATATAAGGTTATTCATAAAGGGTATACTAAGTTTTAACCCTTACTATTTTTCTTAGTATTCCTAATGTAAGATTGACTTAAATAATTACCAAATATGATATGGAATATATTCTAGATTATAGTTTTGGACTAGATTCAAGCCTAATAAGTTCAGAACAATATTTTACTAAGACTTTACTAAGATTTTTACATCAAATATTTTTTGTCATTTATTTTATGTGTTTTATGTATTATGTTTGTATGTATTTGTACACATAAATTACTGTGGCTATGGCCGCCGCGCCTCCCCGCGACAAAGCAGTACGATTCGTCAACCAAACTGGGCTCGTCCCTCCACACTATGTGTACAAATACACACCTCTGTGTGTTCCTAACATGCTCTAAGCCAATACACTTAGAGGCCTAGAGCGCCTTTTCTTTATTGGCCTAGAGCGCCTAACCTTAACGTCGTTATCATATTCAATTATCATATTTAACATATTTGAATATTATAACAACCCAAAAGCTAAGAGAAGAGGACATAATCTTTTGGCAAATGTCAGTCAGTCCGTCAGTCATTACATCCTTCATCTTTTACCTTTCACACATTTATCCTTCAAAGAGCTTACTCATCACCTCACCATAAGGTAATGAATCTGGTCCCGGAAGAACGAATGCAATCCCTTTTATCCATCATCTTTTTATGTGGGAGGTCCCCTTGATCTTTCGATCAAGGCTCCCTTGGGCACACTGCCCGATCCCTACCTAACCACCTAACTGCCTAACTCAACATAGTGACTGCAGTGAACAATCAACTAGAATATCATTTTATTCTGAAGTTAGCGCGTAAATACATACTCTGGAACCTTTATCTAAAAGCATCTAATTAGACAACCAAGTCTAACACATAGTGTGATAAAGATGAATGTAACTCTCCCGTTACCATCTCAAGTCGTCAGTCTCAGATAGAACTTTCTATCAGTAGATTTTATGAAGAAGACTAGCAATTAAGAAACCATCGGCATAATGAGGTGGCCTATCATCGGGTCTGATTCAAGGATAACCTCGGAGATAAACTCCATGCTTAAGTTAAATAATTACCAGTAAGGTACTTTCCGTGGAAGCCTTTAGTATCTTACGAAGACAACCAACAATTACTAAACCATAGACATAAGAGGTGCCTGTCATCCCGTTGGAGTCAAGGGTAACCTCGGAGATATCGCTCCATGTTACAGCTCAGATAATTATCAGCAAAAGGATCTTTCCATAGAAACCTTTGATAAAAGTAGTGTGTAAAGAAAGATCATCGTTGACCTTCGAATTGAAGAGGTAAATTGACTTAAACGTCAGCGTGTCGATTCAGAACCTATGTTCCATTAAACGTAAGACTTGGTGAGTCAAAATATAATATGTAAGACTTGGTGAGTCAAAATATTATAATATGTAAGACTTGGTGAGTCAAACATCACGTGAATTTACGTTGTGTAAATATTATCAAAATAGTAAAGAGACTTCCGATCTACTTTACATTTATTTGTATATTAAATAGTTACTCGTCAAACTATAGTTGGCCGCTCATCTGACAGCAACTATTGTCAACCATTCGAGATAGTTCGTATAACTTCGAATGGCTAACATGGCAAACTGGTCGGCTGTCCGATTTACTTTATTTGTAGGCATGTGAATCTTATAATAGATTCGGCAAACTGATCGGCTGTCCGATTTACTTTAATCGTAAGCATGTATATCCTATAATAGATTCAGCAATCTGATCGGCTGTCCGATTTACTTTAATTGTAGACATGTGAATCGTATAATAGATTCGGCAAACTGATCGGCTGTCCGATTTACTTTAACCGTTAGCTTATATATTTTATAGTAGATTTGGCAATCTGATCGGCTGTCCGATTTACTTTAATTGTAGGCTTGTGAATCGTATAATAGATTCGGCAAACTGATCGGCTGTCCGATTTACTTGATTTGACCAAGACTTAAATTAAGACTTGACTAAGCTTAACCTTAACTAAGACTCTGCTAATAACATATCGACCGGGAATCGAACCCGGGACCTAACATAAACGTAATCGTGTATACGCTATAGTAGATCCTACTAACGCCCAGACTCTAATAACATGTCGGTCGGGAATCGAACCCACGATCTAGCATAAACGTAATAGTGTATACGCTATAAATAGTAGATCCTACTAACGCCCAGACTCTAATAACATATCAGTCGGGAATCGAACCCACGTCCTAGCATAAACGTAATAGTGTATACGCTATAAATAGTAGATCCTACTAACGCCCAGACTCTAATAACATATCAGTCGGGAATCGAACCCACGTCCTAGCATAAACGTAATCGTGTATACGTTATAGTAGATTCTAACTAACGCATAGACTCAGAACAGGTACTCAAATTCATTACTTAATAACCGTCGGACCAGGAATCGAACCCGGGACCTCCGGCCCAAAAGATGAACATAATACCACCGGTCCTGATAACCTTATTTTATTGTACTTTTATTTATTTTATTATTTAACTGAACCGAATTGAGCTAGATTGAACTATTCTATTTTATTTTATTTTATTCTGATTTTACTTTATTTGTTCTAATTCTATTTAATTTTATTTAGTTTAATTTCATTTGATTTAATTTAATTTTAATATAATCTAATTTTACTTTATTTGATTTAATTTGATTTAGGTAATTTGATTTTATTTAATCTAATTTTACTTCATTTGATTTATTAAGCATTACACTAGATCTTTTACACAATTAACAACGCGTTACGTCCTGAAAACAAACACACATCATTAGGAGTAAATCATATGAAACAGATAGAAGTAAAATAAAGTCAGTAAAGTGAGCTCCCCGTTGAACAGGACCTATAAGAAAAACAAATCCTATAAACACAAAAGGTCACAAGTATCTTCAGTCAGTGACTAAGACTATGTCCTAATCGCTCCTTCTTTTGTATTTACATAATAGCAGACGGGTACCATCAACCCGAATTTGCAGTGTAAAATTCACACAATTTGAAACCTCCATATAAAATTTGTTGTCAGACCGAAAGGAAGTCCAAAATCAACCATCAACGATGTTTATGATCTTTGCTTTTTGCAAATACACGATCCTAAATCAAAACTATTGCTCAATAAGTATGTATAAATACCAGACCTCTTTCTTTAGTGGCCCACATCATTACGTTATGAATTTAACTTTTAAACTATTTTAAAATGATCCCTGAATTCTAAAACAATGTAATCACTGATATGGAAGTACACATAGTTAAAATGAACACAAGAACAGACTCCTCAAGATATTCTAAGGTCACTCACCCCGTGCGGCGATCTCTTAGGTCTCTTAGATTACCTAGGTTTTTGGACTCGACGCCATACCTATCTGGCAACTCCCAATGGCTGGAATATCGCTTACCTATCTTCTTTCTACCTGTACCTATTGAATCACACCCAATTCCTAAACCTTGAAACAAAACCATCTAAAACACATGACCCGTCGTTGTCTCCGGCCGGCATTTCCAACTCTAACTCCTGAAGATTCGATCGCTCCTTTTCTCAGGGTTTCGGCACCATTTTATGGATAAAATTCCATAAAACTATTTACTTAATCCTGTTTTAATTCGTTTTTTCGTTGCCTTTCCTTGTAAAACCCAAAATGTCTTCCTCCTTGTCCAAAGCAAAGTTGCCATCCCTCGATTTTAAAAACCCCAGAAAATTAGAATGTTGCCATTGCATTATTTTACGAGTCTACGTTCTAACCTGAGCAACCTTTGCAGAACACTAGAGCATTGCTATGATTTATCAACAAACCAACTTATTATAAATATTTTTATTTGTTATTTTTGTGAGAGATACGAAGGCTGTTTCGTTACACGATTAATGCGAAAGTTTGTGTGTGTGTTATTGGTTGTTATTGTTACCACATATCGTCGTAACTACTACATCGATTTCAATATTTTTTTTAATAGAGGTAGCTTTTGCTCTGGATCAACACTTAGTTCTGCGAATAGAGATAGACTTCGTGAGAACTTTTTGCGCCAATCGCAGTGGTTTATCTCGACAACCTCTTGACTGATTTTACTTATATTCGAAATTCTTGTTTAGAATTATATTATGTTAGGTACCATAAATATACTTCTGCCAAATTACATTAAAATCAGCAAGCAGGTAAATGGCGATGCAGAAAAAAAATTTCTACTTTTTTTGTAGTTGTATGGGATGGATAAAGTTAAGGGCCCCTTCATTTCATTGGCTTATTCCCGGTGTACTCCAAAAAAAGGTTTCAAATGACTCCACGAATAAAATCGTCAAATTAATTAATTATAATTTTGGTTTTAAACTGCTCCATGGTATTCTCAAAGTACTCCACGCTACTGGTTTCGTGAAATTAAATAAGCCATACATCTATTCTCAATCAACTCCACGCAATTTTTATTCAATTTAAAATTATTATTTTTATGTTTCATTCTACTCCAAAAAGCTGCGGTACACACCAACCACATGGTTTCAATCACAAAGTTTGTGTGTTGATTTGGAATATATAATACGCACTAACGTGTACTTGTCAATTTAATTCAAATAATATTTCATTTCGGAATTTTCAAAATCCATATTTCTAAACATTAAAAATAATAAGAGAATACAAATAAAAACACACGAATACAAAATTAAAACCATCATCGAATAAATCAAACTAAATGAAATAAAATTAAAATAAACTATCTAGATTAGAATTAAACATAAAAACAGCCAAGAATTAAACAATTAGGGACAATGCAAATACAAATTATTTAAGGCAGTGACGCCAAGGCAAGGCAATTTAGCACTACATCATCATCATCATCAATCCCATCTAATGTTATGCCTATCTAATGTTTGTCTAATCTTAAAGAACGCCACAAGGTACGACCTTCTGCCTCACGCATCCACTTGCTGCCGCCTCACGGCACTCGTCGCCCCCCCTGGCCGCAGGGCGCCCTACTCTACGTTTGCCGATCCGTGGTCACCACTCTAGAACCCGTCTACCCCAACGGTTACTACGCAATAAGCACTAAGCAGTGATAAAAAAAACAACAGTTGTAGGTATTCTTATTTATTTTTATATCTAATATAAAACTAGTTATCAGTTTAAATTATAATAATGTAAAAAAAAATGTTGTCTGTGAAGTCGGTTTACGGACGACAGTTTAACGTGACAACGTCATAACAAAACTATGATGAAATGATTGCATACTGTACTCGTTCCGATCGTAAAGTTACAACGAGCGTAACGGGACACTTTTTCGTGCGTGCAGCCGGCGTGCATCGATTTATTAGACGTTGTCACGTTTATGACCCTGTAGAAATGTCATTTCCTTACATCATCTTAGTTATCTATAGCGTTTGCAATCAAAGGGCCTGGCCACGGGACATTCGCCGATGCGAATATTCGCGCGGTGCGAACGGCGAAGCGTCTAGCGACTGAAATAAACTCTATAAACTCGATTGAGTTTATTTCGTAATAATAAAACATCAAAAAATCAGTATATAATAAACTCATAGCAATGTAGGTACTTAGTACATTGCTATGAGTTTATTTCTGACATATCTCTGATCTCTGATCATATCTGACTGAAATAAACAGTACTTAGTACATTGCTATGAGTTGCTATGAGTTTGCTATTTCAGTCGCTAGACGCTTCGCCGTTCGCACCGCGCGAATATTCGCATCGGCGAATGTCCCGTGGCCAGGCGGATAGGCTGGGAGGCAGATGTTTGAACACCGACTGTCACCGGCAAGCACATTTCAAAGCGTGACAGTTCGAGCGAAGTCCACCTCTGTTGATCCGAAATAAGTCTGGGAAAAAAATAAAAAAATAACGCACACATACGGGGGCGTCCATTAATTACGTAAGGTGTTCTAGGGGGGGAGGGGATCAAGATATATCTTTCCAAATCTCACTTTGGGGGGGAGGGGGGTCTTGGCAAATACATATCACGTAGTTATTTTTCTCGCAGAAAATGGTGTATAATTGCGTGAAAAATTATTTCTAGAATAAAATATGGCCAAATCTGAACAAGTTGTCTTTGTTGTTTTTTTTTCAATAATCCAACACGTTTACAGTCAAAATATAAATTTTGAAGAATCTCGCGTGAGATTAGGGGAGGGGGGAGGGGGTTAGAAAAATTCTTAAACATGCCTCACGTAATTACTAGACGCCCCTAAGATCTTACTTATATCATAAAAAGGTTATGTTTGTGCGTATGTTTGTTTGTAGGACATTCTCTGAAACTAATCGTCGCATTTAAGTAAAAGTTTTTTCACTAATTTATAGCTACTCCCTGAGTACTATTTATTGGCTACTAGCTGCGCCCCGCGGTTTCACCCGCGTTTTCCGGGATAAAAAGTAGCCTATGTGTTAATCCAGACCATAAACAACCTTCATTCCAAATTTCATGTAAATCGGTTGAGCCGTTTTTGTGTGAAAGAGCAACAAACACACTTACAAACTTTCGCGTTTTTAATATTAGTAGGATAATATAGCTCAGATCTGCGAAACCGAAGGTCGAGCATTACCAGGAACTAGGTTCCAAGGGTTATAAGAAAAGAGTATGCAAAGCCGAAAAGGGAAAAAATATGATAATGAATAAACATAATTGTATTGTCACCAAAATCCAAAGTGTATACAAAATTTCAGATTAATCGGTTGACAGGAAGAGGGTGAAATTTGAATTACTAAATTTGACCCAAGAATAAATAAAACAAACGGGGTGAGCTAAATAAAACCGTTTAAAAACAAATTGAAGACTGAAATAATGTCGACATAATGCTCATACACATAATACAAGTGGGAAATAACTAAAGTTTTCCTCAAGCCAGTTTACTCATTTGTTTGTGCAAATAATACAGGGTTATGAGGAAAGGGTATGCCACGCCGAGTAAGATTCATATTACTCATAATTATGATCCACTTTTAAAATGGGACCAACGCAAAATAAAATCCGCTGTTCCATAAAAAAATGTCAATGACACTCGACAAAATGTATGGAATCTTATGTTGAAGATGATTGATGATTAGGTACTGTAAGCTCTTTTTGTACCAACCGCAAAACACATTAAAACAATTATACAGGTCAAGTCAACACTGAAGACCTTTTGCAGGCGGCTTCTATGAATTGACCCAAGTCATTTTCGTTCTACGACTTTTGAAAATTCACAAAAGAATATTAGCTGTTCCATACAAAAAGCTTATTGAACATGGACAAAATCTATGGATCAGCTGTTTTATTATTACATTTTCAAAAGTCGTAGATCAGAAGTTTGGTGCGAGAAACTCGGGCTACTTGTGGAGGGTCTCCAGTGTTTTAGAGTTGACCCTGTATAAGTATTCATATGCAATATTTAAATCCTCCCACTGCTGGGATATAGGTCTACCCTCGAAGGGTGATTAGGCCGTATTCCACCACGCTGCCAAGTGCGGGTTGCTGGATTCACATACGCCATTGAATTTCTTCTCCGGACGTATGCAGGTTTCCTCACGATGTTTTCCTTCACCGAAAAGCCAGTGGTATGTAAATACGTACATGTCTCAAAGAACTCATTGGTACGAGTCGATATAAGTATTTTATGGTATTATACAACCAGTTACAAATAGTAGTTTATGAAACTGTTGCATAATGAGGGGTATTAAAACACGAGCGTGAGTTTAAAAACCGAGCCGTAAGTAGGCGAGGTTTTTAATAGTATCACACGAGTGTTTTAATACCTAGTTATGTGCAGTTGCATACACTACTTTATCTACTCTCATATCATAAAATGCGAAATACAAACTATAATACAAATTTAAATTGACATACTTTATGAACACACCACCGAAAATAAAAAATGGAATCAATGGCGTCCTGAGATGCCGCGAAAACCAGGCGGTCACGCGCATGCGCTAACGCAGCTTAGGTAATAGTTACTACGTGCCAAAAGAGTCAAGTGTGAAACTGAGTCGTAATGACAAAAAGTTACATACGATTTAAATATAAAGTATGTCATTATCTCATTATACCTCTAGATTCGTTTTGAAGTTCGTAATTTGAATTTTACGATATGAGAGTAGATAAAAGCTTTTATAATAGTTAACAAGCGCATGCTCGGACATAAGTAATATACTTATTTAGAATTCATCATGCAAAGACTAATAATGCTCAGCATTATACCTATACTAGCTGACCCGGCAGACTTCGTACTGCCATACAGTACTTCTCTATGGTACTGCCTAATTAAATGTAAACACTGCACAAAACACTATTTACAATTTTATACTTATAATATATTACAATTATAGGTACGAATTTGTTTCGTGTATCAGTTGACAAAAGCAAACTCATCCATGAAAAAAAAAAACACTGACATTGACAGTTTGTTGTTCTTTCAACTTTTTTTAAATTTGATATAACTTGGAGTCAAATCCTTCGAAATTTTAAAACAAATGAATGAACTATTCGATTTCGTTTTCTTGTTTTATCTGTGCTCGAAACAATAAAAAAAAACGCACACTGTTTTGATAGATATGATTGAATTTGAACTTTGTACAGAGGTAACAAAGTGCAAATTGACTCTTGGACGTTAGGAACATACCTACATTGCTTAAACAACAGTGAGTGCTTGCAATTCAATATGAACTTTATACAATAGCAATAAAGCTCGTTTTAGTTAGAAAACGTTTGTATGGGAAAAAGAAAAGAGCTGTTTTTAGGGTTTTTCAATATTTCTGAGAGATTTAATAATTGAACAAAATGGACGTTAAACATTTATTGTGGTTGCTCTGTTTGTTATTGAATTGTTATATTTGAACAAAAAAAGAGGATTATTAGAGATAAAAAAAAATTGCATTAAAAAAATACTTTTATGGGACCACCCGGAAACTCTTAACGTAGTAGAAAAACAAGCAGGTAGTTGGAACCGGTAGTTGATAAGATAAGGTTGAAAAGGAATTTGACTACTATTTTTTACCTTCTGTGTTGCCAGAGTTGAAACTGGAGTACAATATTATAAAAAAATAATAACAAGCACCAATCTAACTTCACCATCTTGAATTTTAAAAATGATCACTGTATTCCTCACAATTTGCATCCAATAACTACAAAATGAAATTTGAAACAAATTATTTTGTAATTATAATACCCTAACAAGACGGAAAATTCTGAATTATCCTTAAAATAAGTGTTAATACGCAATAAAACCACATGATTTAGACATTCGAAGAATATTTAGGAGGGTTTTATCCTCATGCGCTGGCCTCGGGCTCGTCCGCCCCGGTGGCCCCACCCTAACAAGACAAGCTGGCAAGCTGGCTGGCTGGCTGGCTGGCTGGCTGGCTGGCTGGCTGGCTGGCTGGCTGGCTGGCTGGCTGGCTGGCTGGCTGGCTGGCTGGCTGGCTGGCTGGCTGGCTGGCTGGCTGGCTGGCTGGCTGGCTGGCTGGCTGGCTGGCTGGCTGGCTGGCTGGCTGGCTGGCTGGCTGGCTGGCTGGCTGGCTGGCTGGCTGGCTGGCTGGCTGGCTGGCTGGCTGGCTGGCTGGCTGGCTGTCATCTTCCCCGATAGCGTTGGTATCGGAGTTGACCGAGGTAAATAGAGGAGTTCTCCTCAGAAGAACAGCGCCACCGGAGCCACGGACGAATTGCGAGTGTTACCTTCGGCTCTGGAACACGGGCAGTGAGAAAGAACTCCCCCAGGGTTTTTAGTGGGTACACTGAGAAAAATGTCCATCTAAATTCCGCTAAAAGAATGATGAATTTCACTTCACACAATTCATCAAAATTCCAATGAATTCACCTAAAGTACGGAGCATACTGAATTACTGATATCACCAAAAAGTACGATGATTATCACGTATTTACGGTGACAACCATCATAATATGTGATTGTCACCCTAAAAACTGGTGCTGGTACTAGTTTTTACGGTGACAACCATATAATAATAGTTGACTCCGTAAAAACTGGTGCTAATCATCGTACTTTTTGTTGATATCAGTATGCTCCATACTTTAGGTGAATTCATCGGAATTTTGATGAATTGTGTGAAGTGAAGTGAATTCATCATTCTTTTAGCGGAATTTTGATGGCCATTTCTCTCAGTATAGGCCGCCACTGGCGGAGACACCCACATAACCACCGAGCCTCCCTCGTGGTGGTGGTATCCATAAAAAAAAGATAGATGACGCAGATCTAGTTTCCCTGGTAACCAATGACGTATTTAGGCTAAGCGTCTGCTGAGAGGCAGGTGGCGCAGCACAGCACAGAACAGCGTGCCGTTCGCTGCGAGCGCGATAAGCTCCTTTCCACCGGGTGCAGCTAGGGGCCAGTTGATTAGAATTGAAAATAAATTGCTTATCATTTTCAAGTTAAATTATTTATTGATTTGATTTTATTTTTAGAATTTTTTTGGGGGGTTGATTAGGGTTTTTATTTGTATTAATTTTTATTTTTATTATTTTTTGGATGTAATAATACTGTTCTTTATATGTATAAGAATATTGTAATGGACTTATAATAACGTAAAATATCACTTCCAGTTAGATATCAGGTGCAACCGCGGGGCGCCGTTGGTTGATTATTTTCCTTGTCAACATACAGTAGGTAAATGTATATAAATATGTGTCATATAGACATGTTTATAATTGTGGCCAAAGTTAGGGGGACAATGATTTGATCATCGAGGAGGAGCCCTTATGGCGAGACTTCGGTGTCTGTCTATTATTATGTCACAGCTCACAGTCAATTGTATTATCTCAGAAACTACAAAAGCTAGCGGTCTGAAAGGTTGACGCTGGATAATGTTGACCAGAACAATTTCCAACCAATCCACAATTTGATCCTTTTGTTTGTAATTTATGGTGTGAACAATAAAGAGTATATCTATTTATAAATTTGTGGAAAAAAATGCTGAAAATTTGGTCCTAAAATGGGGAGCTAAAACTGTTTAGCCAAGCAATGTGGGTATCACATGAAACCGGATTAATTTGGACATCATCAAAACTATTTTTTTTATTTTACCACGCATAGTTTTCTTTTAATTTCATAATCTGTTTAAAAAATGTCCACACAAGCAAACAAACAAGTTTCAAAACCAAAACATGCATTTGTAAATGCATTTTTATGTGAGAATACTGGTTTGGATCAAAGTTATTTTTTTGTCGAAACTTTATGATATTATTCTGAGCAATTTGACCGAATGCGATGTTTCAAAATTTTTTAACTTCAAAAATGTTGTAATAAGCGAGCGAGATAGCGGCGCGACAGATTCTGCCCCTTATATTATAAAACTGTTGATTTTCCTCGTTTTAGGCTTCATAAACATACATTTGCAACCTTTAATCCTGCCACTGCTGGGATACAGGTCTACCCTCGAAGTCTCGAAGGGTGATTAGGCCGTATTCCACCACGCTGCCAAGTGCGGATTGCTGGAATTCACATACGCCATTGAATATCTTCTCCGAACGACTGCAGGTTTCCTCACGATGTTTTCCTTCACAGAAAAGCCAGTGGTATGTAAATTCGTACATAAGTCCCAAATAACTCATTGGTACGAGTGGGTTTGAATCCGCCACCTCAAGAATGCAAAGCGGCTGTTTTCCCACTGAGTCACCACGTTTTAGGCTTGCTATAGTATAATATTATTGCTGTTCCTCGTTAGACGATGTGGTTACCCTACTAACACCCACCTTGAGGACAATATGCATGAATTATTCAATAAAATATTGTGATAATTTGTGAACATTTTGTTAAATTAACTTAGTTTCCAGTTTGTAGTTACCGAGTTACTTTATGCGTGTCATGATAATTTCATTTTAAGATGTTGCTTCAATCAAAGTGCTATTTTTCGTTGTTTGGTATATTTTGCATGTGTTTTTGTGCTGGATTTTGTGGAGGTTCGTATATAGCTTTGTTTTATTTGATACTTTTTAGCATGGCAAACTGCAGTTTTAAGTTTGTTTTTAATCTGACAACTAGCTACAGTTTCACCCGCGATGGTGAAAAACATAATTATATACCTCTATATATTTTTTTATTAATAATAGGCTTAAGTTTGACCGCTACCTCGCCTGATGGTAAGCAATGATGCGGTCTACGATGGAGCACGCATCTAGAAGGAACCGATTCACTCGCGACTTGAAGACACCCAGATTGTATCCATCGGGAAACACTCACTCGGGCATTCCACACTCTAGTTCGTAGTTAAGGTGATACGTGGTAATAAACATTTTCACAAACAAAAATATCGCAGTTGTACAGGGCTACAACGAAAGGGCTCATAGCATATATCATTTTGAACACCGATGAGATGAAATCGCGAAAAAGAATCAGCTGTTCCATACATTATGTCGAGTTTCATTGACATTTTTCTATGGAACAGCTGTTCGCTCGCAGCTTGAAGAGACTGCTCTTCAAGCTCTTCTGCTTCTCTTCTTCTTCTTTTCTTCTGCTCTTCTTCTGCTCTTCTTTCTTCAGTGTACGTCGTACGTGGTAAAGTCAGGTACTTTGCGGGCGTCGGTCTAATGTTGTGTGTTGTTCACAGATGTCAAGGAAATTAAAATGATTTTACTATATGAAAATCCGGGCAAATGGTATTGCTTGAGTGATCAAATTGATTTGAGGGTCGGGGAGCGTTTTAAAGTGTATGTCGAGAACTACGGAGACCATATTAGTCATGCCAGGTGGGTTCTTATTATACAGGGTTATTCATAAAGGGTATGCTAAGCCGAAAAGGGCATTACTCATTATTATGAACAACTTTTACCATGGGGCCAACCCGAAATTCGCAAAAAAAAAATCAGCTGTTCCATACATTTTGTCGAGTGTCATTGTCATTTTTCTATGGAACAGCTGATTTTTTTTCGCGAATTTCGGGTTGGTCCCATAGTAAAAATTGTTCGTAATGATGAGTACTATGAGCCCTTTTCGGCTTAGCATACCCTTTATGAATAACCCTATATTGTTATTAGCTGCATGTAGTGTTTTCAGTCTTATTTTCCGGGATAATAATAGCTTATTATGATGATTAAATCCGTTCGAACGTTCTTGCGTGATTGAGTAATAAACATCCGTACATCCCTCAGATTAATATAGAAAGAAAGATGGAGCAGTGCGTTAGATTTGGGTAAGCCAAAAAGTCCTCTACTTTTACGCGTACAAGCACTACAGTGCCGCGATTAGGAGATTGATAATGTCAATGTGTGTGCGGTGTGCGTAAGCGCGAAAGTAGAGAAGTTCCGGGCTTCACCTGGCATTGCTGCATCTTTCTCTCTTAGTTTATCGGAGATATAAAATATCTAAACATACATACCTACCTGAGTTTTGACTTTGTAATGTTAGTAGGATTTCAGTTTGTGTATTCAGGTATTCTATACCTGAATAGCCTGGAACAAAAGAAACCCTACCATTATGTTTTTCTGAATAGTAATTTAAAGTGAATTCTTACATGCCGAGTGGGTAGCTCTGGTGTCAGAGTTTTAGGCTACCTAAAAAGGCCTCTGACCTAGGACCAACAACTGTGACCTACAGTGACCTAATAAATAATTATATTGAACTTTCATCTTAGTTTCCTATAAAAATTTCAGATGTCAAACTTCCTTGGGATCCAATTATTATGAAACAATTCAGTTGCAGAAAAAAGGGCGTGGCTACGTGTTGGTGAGTTCAGAGTATTATGATGTGTCTGCGTTTGCACCACTAATAGAGTTGCCAAGAGTTGGCATAAATATGACAGAAATATCCAGTATTATAATACGGCCGTTCAGAGAATGCGTTCCTGACACGTCGCGATTGAACTGACGACGTAACTTTGTAATGGCGTTACAGTAACGATAAAAATATTTTTGCTGGTTGTTTACCGTTTTAACAATTGATGAGCATTAAAACAACATTATTATATCAATAATCAATTAATGTTATAATTTTGTGCCAAACTGAGTGTCAAGTAACTTGGTAAACAATATTTTTCTAAATCTATACTGCGCTATTACAAGGTTATGTCAGCGCTTTATATTTGTAGTGCTGTGCTAACAATAACAGGCAATAATAGTATCGTAATCTGTTCTTATACTTTATAAAATAATACGTTTTGTTTTTCTTTTTAAGAATTTGAAAATAATCTATCTATATATATAAAAGTGAAGGTCGTGACTGACTGACACATGTACGCACAGCCTAAACCGCTTAAGCTACAAACGTGAAATTTGGACAAAAGTTTTATATCAAAAAGCGGACGCACACTAAGAAAGGAATTTGCCCAATTCAACCCTTAAGAGGGTGAAAAGGGGTGTTTAAGTTTGTATGAAAATTTTTTTTTTCTTTATGCTACGATTATCAAACTTTGCGAATATACTAAAGTTAAAAAAATAATTGACACCTATTTCAACATTTTTTAAAAATCAACCCCTAAAGGGGTGAAACGGAGCAATAAAGTTTGTATGAAGATTTTTTTTTTAATGCTGTGGTTATGAAACTTTGCAAGTATACGAAGCTTAAGAAAATAATTGACACTTATTTTTTTGTTTTTTGAAAATCAACCCCTAAAGGGGTGAAACTGAGTATTGAAGTTTGTATGGAGATTTTTTTTTTGATACTGTGGCTACGAAACTTTGCAGATATACTAAGCTAAAAAAAACAATTGACACTTATTTTTTTGTTTTCTGAAAATCAACCCCTAAAGGGGTTAAACAGAGTGTTGAAGTTTGTATAAAAATATTTTTTTCCTAATACTACGATTATTTGACTTTGCAATTGTACTGAGCTGAAAAAAATATTAGATACCTGTTTCATTATTTTTTGAAAATCAACCCCTGAAAGGGTTAAACAGAGTGTTGAATCGACGCATCAACATCAACAGATCAACGCACAGCCTAAACTGCTTAAGCTACAAACGTTAAATTTGGACAAAAGTTTAATACCAAAAAGCGGACGCACACTAAGAAAGGAATTTGCCCAATTCAACCCCTAAAGGGGTGAAAAGGGGTGTTTAAGTTTGTATGAAAAAAATATTTTTCTTAATGCTACGATTATCAAACTTTGCGAATATACTAACGTTAAAAAAATAATCGACACCTATTTCATCATTTTTGAAAAATCAACCCCTAAAGGGGTGAAACGGAGCAATGAAGTTTGTATGAAGATTTTTTTTTAAATGCTGTGGTTATGGAACTTTGCAAATATACTAAGCTAAAGAAAATAATTGACACTTATTTTTTTATTTTTTGAAAATCAACCCCTAAAGGGGTGAAACGGAGTATTGAAGTTTGTATGAAGAATTTTTTTTTATGCTGTGGTTACAAAACTTTGCAAATATACTAAGCCTAAAAAAATAATTGACACTTATTTTTTTGTTTTTTGAAAATCAACCCCTAAAGGGGTTAAACAGAGTGTTGAATCGACGCATGAACATCAACAGATCAACGCACAGCCTAAACTGCTTAAGCTACAAACGTCAAATTTGGACAAAAGTTTAATACCAAAAAGCGGACGCACACTAAGAAAGGAATTTTCACAATTCAACCCCTAAGGGGGTGAAAAGGGGTGTTTAAGTTTGTATGAAAAAAATATTTTTCTTAATGCTACGATTATCAAACTTTGCGAATATACTAACGTTAAAAAAATAATCGACACCTATTTCATCATTTTTGAAAAATCAACCCCTAAAAGGGTGAAACGGAGCAATGAAGTTTGTATGAAGATTTTTTTTAAGCTGTGGTACAGCTGGTCGTAGAAATTTGAAATATGGAGGGTGTGTTTGTCTTGAGGTCTTGACGAGTAAACGTGTACCAAGAAAGGATTTTTTGAAATTCAACCTCTAAAGGGGTGAAATAGGGTGTTAAAGTTAGTATGGAGAAGCATTGTTTTTTGACGCCACGGTATTGAAATGTTACAAATGTAAGGAGCTTAAAAAAATAACGAACACCTATTTCACCATTTTTGGAAAATCAGCCCCTGTGGAATGGCGTGGTAAAGATAGTACGGAGAAAGAATTTGTTTTGATGATAACTCAATGAAACTTTACAGATGTACTAAACTTAAGGCGGGTAAACAACATTCGGAAAAAATCCAAAAACTTCGAACAGTCACATCCTCAAGATGGAAGTGCTAATTATCTCGAAAACTAAAAACATTTTTGCCAAAGCGCTGAGACTAAAAAGTCATTAAAACCTAGGACCTTTTTGGAGCCATTAAAAATTACATAGTCGCCTCAAAAACATGGTCGCCTTACAAACTTTGAGGGTCTATATCTCCGAAACGGTTGAAGATGGGTGGGTGTTTGACTAAATGTCATAGGAGTTAGCGAGGGCTACTTGATGGTGGTGGCGAAAATCGAAATGATTCAAAATGGCCGCCATTTTTTAAAATGATTAGAGGGGGCTGACTTATTGCATCCGGGGGTTTTTGGGGTCTCTGCTTCCATTGTATGACACTTTTTACATGCTCTCAAAAAAGAGTGTTAAATTAATTTCATCCCAGAAAAATTATCGGTTCCCGAGGTATAGTCCACGCGGGCGAAGCCGTGGGCGGAAGCTAGTGAAATATAAAAATAAAACTACGACCAAACCGAACGCGCGAAAGAAAGTAGCATTTTTATACTTAGACTAGCTTCCGCCCACGGCTTCGCCCGCGTGGACTATACCTCGGGAACCAAAATTTTTTCCGGGATGAAATTAATTTATCCCTCTTTTTTGAGAGCATGTAAAAAGCGTCATACAACGGAAGCAGGGACCCCAAAAACGCCCGGATGCAATAAGCCAGCCCCCTCGAATCATTTTTAAAATGGCAGCCATTTTGAATCATTTGGATTTTCGCCACCACCATCAAGTAGCCCTTGCTAACTCCTATGATGACATTTAGTAAAACACCCATCCATCTTCAACCGTTTCGGAGATATAGACCCTCAAAGTTTGTATGGCGGCCATGTTTTTGAGGCGACTATGTTATTTTTAATGGCTCCAAAAAGGTCCGAGGTTTTGGTGACTTTTTAGTTTCAGCGCTTTGGTAAAAATGTTTTTAGTTTTCGAGATACTTTTAGCAGTTCCACCTCGAGGATGTGACTTTTCGAAGGTTTTGGATTTTTTCCGGATGCTGTTTACACGCCTTAAGTTTGGTACATCTGTAAAGTTTCATTGAGTTAGCATCAAAACAAATTCTTTCTCCGTACAATCATTACCACGCCATTTCACCCCCACAGGGGTTGATTTTCCAAAAGTGGTGAAAATGGTGAAAAATGGTGTTCGTTATTTTTTTAAGCTTATTATATTTGTAAAGTTTCAATACCGTGGCGTCAAAAACAATGCTTCCCCATACAAACTTTAACACCCTATTTCACCCCTTTAGAGGTTGAATTTAAAAAAAATATTTCTTGGTACACGTTTACTCGTCAAGACAAACACCCTCCATATTTTAAATTTCTACGACCAGCGGTGTAGGATGTGCCTTGTCTGTCAGTGAGTCATTACAATTCTCTCTCCGTACTATATTTACCAAGCCATTTCACCCCCACAGGGGTTGATTTTCCAAAAATAATGAAACAGGTATCTATTATTTTTTTAGCTTAGTACATTTACAAAGTTAAATAATCGTAGCATTAGGAAAATAATATTTTTATACAAACTTCAATACTCCGTTTCAGCCCTTTAGGGGTTGATTTTCAAAAACGAAAATATAGGTGTCTATTATTTTCTTTAGCTTAGTAAATTTGCAAAGTTAAATAATAATCGTACCATTAAGAAAAAAAATATTTCTATACAAACTTTAATACCCCGTTTCACCCCTTTGGGGGTTGATTTTGAAAAACCAAAATAATAAGTGTCTATTATTTCTTTAAGATTAGTATATTGGCAAAGTTTCGTAATCAAAGCATCAAAAAAAATCTTCATGCAAACTTCAATACTCCGTTTCACCCCTTTAGGGGTTGATTTTTCAAAAATGATGAAATAGGTGTCAATTATTTTTTTAATTCTAGTATATTCGCAAAGTTTGATAATCGTAGCATTCAGAAAAATATTTTTTTCATACAAACTTAAACACCCCTTTTCACCCCTATAGGGGTTGAATTGGGCAAATCCTTTTCTTAGTGTGCGTCCGCTTTTTAGTGTAAAACTTCTGTCCAAATTTGACGTTTGTAGCTTAAGCGGTTTAGGCTGTGCGTTGATCTGTCAGTCAGTCTCGACATTCACTTTTATCTGTTTAACCCTTTTAGGGGTTGATTTTCAAAAAATAATGAAACAGGTATCTTATATTTTTTTTAGCTTAGTACAATTGCAAAGTCAAAAAATCGTAGTATTAGGAAAAAAATATTTTTATACAAACTTCAACACTCCGTTTAACCCTTATATGGGTTGATTTTCAAAAAACAAAAAAATAACTGTCTATTATTTTTTTAGGCTTAGTATATTTGCAAAGTTTCGTAACCACAGCATCAAAAAAAAATTCTTCATACAAACTTCAATACTCCGTTTCACCCCTTTAGGGGTTGATTTTCAAAAAATAAAAAAATAAGTGTCAATTATTTTCTTTAGCTTAGTATATTTGCAAAGTTTCATAACCACAGCATTAAAAAAAAAATCTTCATACAAACTTCATTGCTCCGTTTCACCCCTTTAGGGGTTGATTTTTTAAAAATGATGAAATAGGTGTCAATTATTTTTTTAACTTTAGTACATTCGCAAATTTTGATAATCGTAGCATTAAGAAAAATATTTTTTTCATACAAACTTAAACATCCCTTTTCACCCCCTTAGGGGTTGAATTGGGCAAATTCCTTTCTTAGTGTGCGTCCGCTTTTTGGTATAAAACTTTTGTCCAAATTTGACGTTTGTAGCTTAAGCGGTTTAGGCTGTGCGTTGATCTGTCAGTCAGTCACGACCTTCACTTTTATATAAATAGATTAAAAATTGTAACCCCAAATGGCGTTATGGGTTAGTTTCCACTTAAATAACTAAAATATAAATTTTAAATGATTCCGCCAATTTAAAACGAAAATAATCTTAAAAATAATGCGGCGGTTCATTTTGGAGGAACGGTAACGAACTCAGTGTTATATTGTGCCCATCACTAGTCGTGACTAACTGATAGGTGTCAGGAACGCATTCTCTGAACGGCCGAACTATAACACCCGATATACACGGTGGAAAGGAAAGGCTATGCTAAGCCGAAAAGGACTCGACTCATCATTATGAACAAATTTTACAATAGGCCCCTGAAATCGCGAAAAAAATCTGCTGTTCCGTACAATTTGTCCAGTTTTTTGACATTTATCTACAGAACAACTGTTTTTTTCCGTAATTGCAGGGTTGGTGTAGCGGCTCACTAAATGAAGTTAAGTAAGAGAGATGCCACACGGATGTTACCGCGTTGACGCTCGGTAGTTCTACATACAAATCTGCCAGACATGCCACACGGTGCGCTGAAACAACGTGCGTCGAAACAAGGAGCACAGCGCACAAGGAGTGAGGAAGACGAGGCGGGATGGGGTGCTGCAGTGCGACGACGCAGGACAGCGCAGTATTATTTAGTATATTCATCTACGTCAACGCTGCAACGTCGGAAAAAGCTGCGTCGTCGTTGCGTCGTCGCAGCGCTTGTGTGGCACTCACTGCGTTGAAGTCACTGCGTTGCGACGTCGTCGCAGTGCAGCGACAGCGCCCGTGTGGCATCTCTCCTAGGCAACGCCCACTGCAATAGTATTTTGTCGCCAAGTCTGCCGCTATATCTCTAATTACACAATGGTTGTAATTATCATCGATATTTAAGCCTATTGTTGTAACCTCAGATCAGACAGAGGTTGTAACCATCACCAAACGAATGATGGTAATGATGATTTCTGAAACCAAGACATGCTATTGGCTAACTTTCAAAGTTCGAGCATCCAACTTCAGGAGCATCCAACTTCTCGGATTTTATGAAGCCAGAATCGAACCTCGAAGAAGTTAGCCAATATGAGTTAATTACCTACACGTAACGAGTAGAGTGGCGAGACAGTGCCATCGGCCGAGTACAAGGTTGGTACCTTGGTACAAACAGTCTGACGGGGCAAGACAGTCACTAGAACCATGATTTGTTTACTTGAGCGAGTGTGCCAATTTACATGCAGTCTCGCCACTGTACTTGTTACGTGTAATTATAACCCAATAGGCCTGCAACCCGCAACCACTTTTAATCATGTTTTTCAGGACCCGCTATATACATCTCCTACGCAGCTGGGCGTTTGGAATTACGAATGTACATTTCACATTGAAGCTTGTTTTTCTTTTGAAGGAAAATTGTGTTGGCATTATTATGCTAAAACACATAGTAATATACTTATTGGCGGGATAAATTGCATTTCCAATGTTCACGTTCACGAACCAAAAAAAAAGGGTGAGTAAATCCACAATTATTTGTCTGAGTTTTTTTAAACTCGTATATTTGAGCTTTTTGGGATCGAAACTTTTGAACTGTGAAGACCACACTGAGAAAAATGTCCATCAAAATTCCGATAAAAGAATGATGAATTCACTTCACTTCACACAATTCATCAAAATTCCAATGAATTCACCTAAAAATTTTGATGAATTGTGTGAAGTGACGTGAATTCATCATTCTTTTATCGGAATTTTGATGGCCATTTTTCTCTGTGCAGTTGCCAAGAAAATTTAAAAAGAAAAAAGGACATATCCTGTAAAATTAAGTCGTTTATTGTTCGTTGTTTGCGACTAGTTTCAGTAGTTTCGATCACAACTGGTGACCTTCATCAGGAGACCGACAGCAGTAATAAACGACTTATTTTTACGTGAGTAGGTATTCCCGTGTTAATTGTAACAAAACTTTTATGTTTTTACGGAATTAGGAAAAATCTATTTTTCCTTTTTAATTGAAATTAATCAATTCAATTATCATTAATAGCTTCTGTCCACAGCTTCGCCTGTGTGGAGTATCTATCCCTCGGAAACCGTTTATTTGTCCAGGATAACATAAACTTGAACCTCTTTTTTTTATCATGTAAAAAGTATCATAATTATATTGGAATCAGGGACCCCAAAACCCCTGGATGCAATAAATCAGCCCCCTCGGACCATTTTGAAAAATGGAAGACATTTTGAATCCACGACCTTGGATTTTTGTGACTACCTAATTATTATTTTTTTTAATTTTGATGTTTTTTTTTACAGTTTCCTTGTACTTGTCGGTGAACAATGAACGTTTCTTATCAGACCCAGATAATGTCTACAATTTCTATGACGGGGAAGGCGCCAACTTCGCTTGCAAAAGGCACATTGAAGGCGTTGTCAACCTGACTCATATCACAAGAGGTACATTCTAAACACACTAACAAGTCATTTAAACATCAAGCAGTAGTGTGCAACAACAACTACACAACCAAATGAAAGTGGATGAAGTATGCCAGCGACCCAGGGCCGTGCCCCGTTATTTAGGGAGCCCGGCTGGTTTGGGGCTGGCATTTGGGGGACAATGCACAATACACCCCAAGCGGGACATCGGTGTATGTAGGTCGTATCACCCCACTTTGAATTTGAATTAGAAGTATGCAAATGCAACTACGTTTGTAGAGGTGAAAAAGAAGTTTCAGGGAAGTGGCAAACGTGTGGACAGATTACAGATCTTGGAGATTTTTAAGTAAAATTAGACATAACAAACTGAACATCTCGGGACTACGACCTTTTTATAAACGCATCTTAAACTTAATTGGCATTTAAAATTCTGTAATGTTTTTGCACGTGACATTGCACGTCATGACGTCAGCAAGTTATTTATTGTATTTAATTTGATCGCGCGCTTTCGTGAATGCCAACGTGGACATAGAACAACTTTAAGTATAATACTTTTATTATGATTTTTTTTATCGATGAAATCAAAACAACCAGCTATCTGAGACGAGAAAACCCCTATCTTTATGTTAACTGGAAAGCGCAGGAGAAAAAAAAACAGTTGTTCCATTCATTTTGTCGAGTGTCATTGACATTTTTCTATGGAACAGTTGATTTTTTTTCCGAGAATTTCGGGTTGGTCCCATAGTAAAAGTTGTTTAAAATGATGAGTACTATGAGCCTTTTTCGGCTTAGCATACCCTTTATAAATATCAGCCTTAAAGCTGCGTCCACCAAGGCGGAGAAAAGAGGACCAACAGGCATTAACCAATAGAATTGCATAAAGCCCCCGCTCAGAAGGCGAAGCGAAGTTCTTATGCTACTGTATTGGTTAATATTTCCACACTTGCACAGTTCTGCTCCGCTTCTTACTTCTTCAGACCAGTGGACAGGCAGCCAGAGGGTGACGAAGCCAATGCATTGCCGCACAACATTTAAAACTATTCAAGTGCGAAACTAGATGGCGCTGAACTGTTATGATCAAGCGTGACGCTCACAAAACTTCGGTCAATGTTTGAAGAACAACTTCTGTTGGTTCAGTTTTTGATTAGACCACGGCGCGCAGGGCAGCGTCATGCTACTAACAACTGTTTAACAACTTCTATGGTCTACTTGACAACAGTATCGTACCTAAATTACCTAACAATAAACTTCCATGATTTGTAATGTTTTTTCGTTATTAGGTGGACTAACCCTGACGAGCTCCCAGCCGATTGTCTCACCGAGGATCTATACAAAGTTGAGGGGCTCCAATGATGGCGACATTCTGCAATGTACACACACCGACCTGTCCAACTCTGTTTTAATTTCACTGAGATTGAATTTGCTCAAGAAAAGACGAGGTAAGGATCTCCGGGATGCCGGGTAGGTTTTTGTTCTATAACACCACTTGCCCGTCATGCAGTCCTGGGGCCGCGAATTCTTCATTTCCTGAATTTTTATTTTCCACAATAAGTCTAAAATGTTATTAGTAAACTTTGGACACTTTTTTTTGTAATTTTTGCTCTAAAGTCTTTATTTTTATGAATTCTTATTTACTTATATTTACTAGTAATCAATTTTGAATCATCTTATGGCTGCTATTCTAGGTTTACCTTCCTAGGGTTATAAGGCCGTATTGCACCACGCTGGTAAACTGCGGGTTGGTGGATTCCATTGAATTTATTTTCTGAATATATGCCGTTTTTCTCACCGATTGCCAATGAAAATATTATTTCTTACTTGGTTCTAATTTTGGTGGTTTGCTTTCAAGTAGTCAGCTGCTAATATCTATTTTATGGTACTACTAACTGTTTCAAAGTATTATATAAATAAATAATTGGCTATGACATACAGACAGATACACCGGAGTCTCGCCATAAGGCTTACAATACCTAAAGAGCCCTAACTAACAGGTACGGTATCCGAAAAATTAATATTTTTTGTTACAGGAATAATAGCTTTTGCAGTGAATGATTTGATTCTTCCTCGCAGCTATCAGAACGGTGACATTATAAATTATCAGTACTATTATTACGATGGAGAGAATTTGACAGTCAAATTGATGAAAGACGATGAAATGTACGAAATTGTGAAATGTGATATGAGCGGAGCCAATATTCCAGAAACACTTAGACCTAGTAAGTACAAATAATTATATCTCACTTGGCAGCAAATTATAAGACTTGAGTAAGAAATGTCGAGACCCGAACAACACGTTCGAAGTTCGTAACATTTAGACGGCTGATTTTGAGCAGAGTATCAATTCAAACTGTTGAAAACACATACATACCTTGTGTTTTCCTTTGCGCAACGCGAATGCGGCTACACACGCCAGGCGCGCAAAACACAACGCATTTGATTATTAGCCGCAGTTAAAGCAAAGGAACGTTGATGATGCGTAACAGCTTTTTCAGTAGGGCTAGCACAACTTTGACGTAAAAATACGTAGCGAGTTTTCTATAGAAAAGTGTACGCCATTTACGACTGTCAAGTGTGCTCCTGACGGGTGTAAATGGCGTACACTTTTCTATCGAATACTCGCTACGTATTTTTACGTCAAAATTGTGCTAGGCCCACAGCTGTCATTTAAATGTTGAGAGGTTGAGACGGACCAAAATTACTATTTCGCCAAACGACAAACGGCTCAGCTATGCTGTGTGACGTCACCGTCGCTTCGTGTGTTCGTTGACAGCGGAAAGAAGCGATTAGGCATCACTAACGTTATAGTTTATACATAACGGGAGAGAGGCCTATACCCAGCAGTGGGATAGAGAGGGCTGTGGATGATGATGATGATGAACGTTATAGTTTAGGAACAGCAACGGTTACGTGTTTCAGGACATTTATTTTATTTATTATATTCATTTTATTTATTATATTCATTTTATTCGTTTTATACGTTTTATTCGTTTTATTCGTTTTACTCGTTTTACTCGTTTTACTCGTTTTATTCGTTTTATTCGTTTTATTCGTTTTATTCGTTTTATTCGTTTTATTCGTTTTATTCGTTGTATTCGTTTTATTCGTTTTATTCGTTTTATTCGTTTTATTCGTTTTATTCGTTTTATTCGTTTTATTCGTTTTATTCGTTTTATTCGTTTTATTCGTTTTATTCGTTTTATTCGTTTTATTCGCTTTATTCGTTTCATTCGTTTCATTCGTTTTATTCGTTTTATTCGTTTTATTCGTTTTATTCGTTTTATTCGTTTTATTCGTTTTATTCGTTTTATTCGTTTTATTCGTTTTATTCGTTTTATTCGTTTTATTCATTTCATTCATTTTATTCGTTTTATTTATTTCTTTCTTCAGACAAAACATGTTTTAATACGTTGCGCGTGTCAGTTGCGGTTTGACGTGCTCTATAACTTCAACTTCCCCAACCCCCGCACAAACCAATAATTGCCAAACGTCTCATTTCGATCCTGCCGGGAAACGAAACACCCTCGCTATTTCTCCACGATCTACTCTGGGATTCTTAAATACTCTATTCCTATTAGATCCTATTGGCACACCTATAAATAAAACTTACATTTCATTGTTTACTTTGATATTTGTTTATTTCAGATTACAAGAACGAATTCGGGGAAATCAGATTTGAAAATTTTCTGATAAATCAGTTTAATAATAACACGCAGCTGTCATGTACCGTGCGTCGGAAATCAGACTCAAAAAAAATAGTCATTTTCCTCACATTTTTATTTTATACTCCTGATTACAGTAAGTATAAACAAGTATTACTATTGTCATTTAAATATCCCCAAGCAAAGAAAAGCTAGTAATCTTCAAACGGTTAAACAAACTTAGATCATAGCTGACAACGCCCTGAAAATCCAAATTAAGGAATCTCACAAGCTCGGTAATTAAGTTTTGCACACATTCAATCGCACACACACACACACACACGCACACTAACACAATACACGTCGTCTCTGCAAGCCCTGGCGACAGAAACAGACACATACACTTAACACACACTTCATGCAAAGTACCTTTATTATTACATACTTAATTTCTCAATTAGAGTAGTAATAAAATAAACTTAAATATATATACCTACGATGTAAAATTTATAGATAGATAGATAGATAGATAAACTCTTTATTGTTCACACCATAAATTACAAACAAAAGAATTATAACACATAAAACTAGTGCGACAACTGGCGGCCTTATCGCTAAGAGCGATCTCTTCCAGGCAACCTTAGGATGGAGAGGATAGACAAAAAACAGAAAAACGGGGTGTGCAATATTGAGAAGAAAAAAAAAACTGTCATATAAACCTACATAAAAAAAAAAAAAAGTAAAAAATACTTAAAATACATTCAAATACTAAAACTACCTACATTAGCGAAAATAAACTAATATATATATAAGTATATATATATATATATATATATTACTAATAGGGCAGAAAAAAAAAATACATAATAATTAAAAACAAAATAACAATTACTAGGTAAATTATAAATAAATAATCACTACAGAGATGGCAAATACGACAAGTGATGTTTTTTTAACTGGTCTTTAAAAGATGCAAGCGATGTAGCAGTTCTTATTAACACTGGCAAATCGTTCCACAGCTGAACCGCCTGGAAAGCAAAGGATTTGCCGTAAAAAGTTGAACAGCGAGCAGAGGGTGTTTTAAGGGAGAGGGTATCTTGAGATCGAAGGGTATGGGAATGAGAGGCATGCCAGAAAGCGAAGAGAATATGAAATGAATATGATATGAATATGTATTAGATTTAGATATAAGTAATCATTTTTGGCCCTTTTTTTAGTTTTTAAATTCAATTTACATATATATTATGTGATATAAATGCTGTAGATTACTAGAAATAAATAAAATAAAAAAAAAGCAAAGAACAGTCTCAATTAACTCACCATCCAAACCAAACAAAGAAATCGTTTTCGAGCTACACTTCACGAACAGACACCACACCGCAGGTACACAAGTGTCTCGTCTCTCTGTTTGCGTCGACTGTTAACAAAAGCAAACCCGATTTCAAAATATAGCTGATGACCATCCGAATATAAAAACAAATCTTATGATACCTCAAAATCTGAAATCAGTTAAACCGTTTGGGCGAATTACATAGGAGCTAATAAACTGACATAAATACCTAAGTCACGTTTGCCTATAACGGGTCTGCGAGCGCAGTGCTGTGCCACGCAGGGCTTTGAATTCTGCGAGTTCAAAATTCTGGGTGGCGCAGACCTGTTATGGGCAAACGTGACGTTTAACAACAGGCGAGCGATTTGCTCGTCTCGTCACTCAATTTTCAATAAAAAAAAAACGCAGAATTTTGAATTTTAAGAATTCAAGATCCTGCGTGTATGTATGATACAACTACAAAACAAACAACAAACAACAATAAATAAACAACAAACAACAAACAAACAAACTAACCTAACCTAACTACATATGTATCAAATTGAAGGCCATAATAGGTAAAGGCCACAATTAGGTGAGTTAGTTTATGGGACGCAGAGAATAAAATGTTCGCTTCATGTTAATGAATGTTCGGTTTAATTTCAGGTCCATATTATGTAGATGGTCTGGCAATGTCCGATATTCAGCTGCGATACTCCACTGTATTACAGCAGAACATCACAAATGTGACCGTGTATGATATCGGAACCCAGAAATATAATTATACATGTTATACAAAATGTATTAAATGTTATACTTATATCGGTAAGTGACATTTAGTTTTTGTTGATTTTTTTTATTGGTAGATTTGTGTTTGACCGCCATCTCGCCTGATGATAAGCAATGATGCGGTCTACGATGGTCCGATGCGCCTAGAAGAAACCGAGTCACACGTGACTTGAAGACACCCAAATTATATTTATCATGAACACACCCACTCGGGAAAAGCATTAATTTACTGTAACACTTTGATAATAACGATGGAATCACGCAGTCTTGGTCGTTTCGAGCTTGATTTGAAAAATGTCAATCATAAAATTTCTAAAACGTAAAAGATCCCATTTCACAAGCTTTTACTTGCATTGTTAACATCCTTGCTCTTTCCGATATCTGCCGATTGAGCTTGAATTTGACTTATCTATTTAACTCTAATGATAAAAGTTTCTTTTTAAATATTTTTATTTTTTCAAGTGCCTGGCAGCGTATTACAGGTCCTTTTTATGAAGAATAAATCCGTATTTGACCACCAACTCGCCTGTTGGTTAGCGACGATGTGATCGAAGATGGAGCACGCAGATTTAGAAGATACCTATTCACTCTGACCTTGAAAAGTCCAAGATTATTGTCCTATATTTTAGTTTCACCTGTTTTTGTTGCATGTACTGAAGCTTTACCCGAAATTTATCCTCGTCTATTACCCCTACATCCTGATCATCACATCGCCACTGCAGCATGTCAACAGCTCCTCAATTCTAAGGGATATCAAACAACATATTTGATACTTATTCGAAAAAATGGTACAGCAATAAATACTATTTCTACAACTAGTGCTACCCCAATACTTGGAACTTCTCCTGGCTTCGGTGATACTAATCAGAATTCTACTCCTGAAACTGCAACTGAAGCTACGAGTTCAGCACCTCCTGGTATCTCTCAAGGTAATATTTTCATTTACTATTTTTTCCTTTTTTTCATTTGTTCTTTTTTTTGTTATTTTTGTTACATTGTTTTGTTTTCTTTCTTGACAGCCTAAACTAAAAAATAAAGCCAATAATGGTTACTGATATCTAAATCTAACACATAAATTTTACATCGTAGGTAAATAGATTTAAGATTATTTTATTACTATTCTAATTGAGAAATTAAGTAAGTACTCGTAATAATAAAGGTACTTTGCATGAAGTGTGTGTTAAGTGTATGTGTCTGTTTCTGTCGCCAGGGCTTGCAGAGACGACGTGTATTGTTTTAGTGTGCGTGTGTATGTGTGTGCGAATGAATGTGTGCAAAAATTAATCACCGAGCTTGTGAGATTCGTTAATTTGGATTTTCAGGGCGTTTTTAGATAATAGCCATGTTTCTATGTTTCAGGTGTTATCTGGTGCATTGTCATTGGAGTGCTGTTACTACTTCTCATGACGATTGGCCTTTGGACAGCATTCAACTATACGAAGAAACGACGGCTTAAAAATGTGCGTACCTTACTTAGCTTTTATTATTTAATTCTTAACTAGCTGCACCCCGCGGTTTCACCGGTCAATTTTTTCAATAAGAAATATCCGTTACTTCTGATACCTTCAAGAATATGTGTAGGTACAAAGTTTCATTATGTTCGGTTAAGTAGTTTTCGCGTGAAAGCGTAACAAACAAACTTACATTTACATTTATAATATTAGTAATGATGAACAAAATTGACTTCGACAATAATTAAATTAGAGATCAGAGAACGAAAGTTGATCTTTCTTTAACTAAAGCAAGTTCGTCAATTCCTAGTTCCCTGAAGTCTTTTGCTTTTTCTTCATATACATTTACAATTGGGCCTACCCTCTTTGGCAATCATCTCTAATTAGGTATACAATTCTTATTAACGCAATTTTAAGGCAGTAATGTTCTAGAAAGTCTTTGAAACTTTTGTCTTTTGTTTTTTCAAGATGAACTTCCCAAAAAATACACCCGATTCAAAAATACTACCTCTAAGATTAATGTTACGAGTATTAACACTAGCACTGGTGATAAATCATTTTATCAAATTATTTATTATCTTTTTTAGAACTCATCTAAAGAAGACCGTCGAAACCTAGCAGAAGACTGCCATAGTCAGATGGCCGCATCTTCTCATTGGGAACAACCGGATGACAACGTATACGCCGACCCTGATGCAATCAACAATATATATGCAAAAACTACGCGAAAAAACAAAGTACCAAGAGTTAAGCCCATTAACAATCCTAAGGGCTCAACAGATAATCCAACAACTAATCAAATATATTCTGAACCAACCTATGCATCCATACAAAACGAACCAACCTATGCAAATCAAAACTCAACAGAATATCAGAATATTGAAGCTTTAAAGATTAAGAACAACGATAACAATTCAAAAAACCCTAATAGCCATCAGAACAAAGAAGAAAATAAATCAAATGACGTCGCATATGCGGTAATCTACCACAAAAAAGATAAAGTTGACTATAATCCGTCTAAAATGCCGGTTTACAGTGAAATTGTACATCGAAAACAAAATGGCGATAATGAATACGTGAATGGTGACGCTGAACATAATTATGTAGAACCAGCGTATTGTGAAGTGATAAAACCGAAGAAATAGACATCATTATCATAGTAAGAATCACTGATGACGGACCATTACAAAAACAGATAGAGAACAAACAGAACGAGAGAGTAAACCTATTCGATAGTGAATGAAACCACTAAAACTTAAATCCTTTTGCATTGGATCCTCGTCTTCTTGTCAATGAAGAAGTAAATGAAGAATAAAGAAGAAGAATAAAATAAAGAATAACCAATAGGAACAAGAATAAGTTAGATTCGGATCATCTATAGGACCAGTTGATTATTTTCCAACTGGAACACTTCCCAATTCGTGTATTTCTTGCAAAGAGCACTTCTGAAAACGGACACTTTTCAAAATGAGCATTTCCCAAAGTGATCATGGTGCAAAATGTACACAATTCTTACTTTATATGTGACATACAAACTCTTTTTAATACTAGTATTGATTAAGTAATAGTTTTAAATAAAAAATAATAATAAACATACTAGCGTGCCCCGCGGTTTCACCTACTCTTTTATTTTAAACTACCCCTGTGTTCATCATCATCATCAGCCCATCTATGTTTGTCCAGACTGGACTTGGACTTGGGATATTAAAAGGAACAAAAAAAACAAATCGATTAAGCCGATTTTGAGTTTTAGTGAGAACCAACGCTTGGCTAGGGAAAACCTATTCACTCTATTTTTGAGTCTTTCTAAGTCTATGTTGATGCAGTAAATCGTATGGCCCCAAAAAGGTCAACCAATTTTACCTACCCTCAAGTCACCCAATTCTGAGCGATCAGTCAATGTCATCGCGTCGCGACAACATCTCCGTAAAATTTTGAACAAATTATTTTATGCCCCATTTGAGAGTCGTGTTAGCTTGTAGCTCAGATCAAGTAGAAAGGCAGATGTAGTCCCGCCTTAGATACAGATGAAGCCAAAAAACTACCCTACTGCCCGTGTACGTATACAACAAGCACATATTGACGCATAAAAACTACCCTTATTACTACTTTATTTTTCTTGTGCACGTCTACGTTCTCTGAGCAACTGACGTAAGAATTGACGATTGATTCGGGTAGTTTTTATGCGTCAATGTGTGCTTGAAGTATACGTACATGGGAAAGAGGGTAGTTATTTTGGATTAACCTGTCTCTAAGGTTTAAGAAAAAAAAAACAGAATTTTGAACTTTTAGGGCGCGTTCCCTCCCACTATGTAGTAACGATTAAATTTATGGTTGGACGACCGTCGCGTCGTCTCTAGCTGTTCCCATTAACATGATTGTTTGTCGTCAATTTATTTTATCGTTTAGTGACTATCGTATCTAGCTGTTCCCATTGGATCGCGACGACATTTTATCGTTTCACGGCAGTCGCTTTGTCGAAACTGACCTAGTTCTGAGACGTACAAAGCAAACCGAATGCAGGCGCGAGGGGCGCGCGGGTGTGAGGGGGAAGGGACAACACGTGTAAACGACGAGACGATATTTTTATCGTGGCTACGATAGATTTGCCGTCACGATTTAGTCGTAGCGATTTTTTATCGTTTTACGACTGTCGTCACTGCAAAAAATGTCGTAGACGACAGTAAATCGTGTCGTTCTATATGTGAACACCTCCATTTAAACAGCTACACGATTATCTGTCGTCACGACAAAGTGGAAACGCGCCCTTATAATTCAAGACCCTGCGCGGCACAGCACTGCGCTCGTCACCCTGAGTTATAACATGTTTAATCTCCTATTTGCCCCGTTTCACTGGAAACAATGCTCTTCCAACCGGAACACAGAATTTCCAGGCTTGGTCCTCTGTTAGCGCTTTTACCTTCCTGTTCGATATGACATCATGACATTCATGACAGCTGGATGATTGGCGCTTTCCTAGGGGAATCTGGAGTAAAACGCCTGTTTCTTGAAATGAGTTTAAATGTAATTTTGATTCTACAAGTTTTGGATTTGATGACGAGATGAGTTTATACCTATACCTAATGTATTTAGCAAATGATTTAGGTCGGTGGGTCATCTCGATGAAGTGAAGTCCAATTTCGGAGCGTCAAGGTGTAAATCCCGCGGCGGTCGAGCTGTCAACGTCAATGTCAAAGATGCGAGTGCGCAGCGTTCGTCGGGGGCTGACTAAGGCCGATGACATTATTCAGCCGTGGAGCGTAGGTATAATAGCGTCTGTCACATACGCTGCGGCGTTGACAACAGCTTTAGGTACATTATTAATTTAATTTACATTCGTCTTAAAATACAGTTTTGTAAGACAGCTGTTATCGATGCGCTCCTATTGGAGGATGACAGTTTGAACGAAGTCCGCCTCTACTGGTCAGAAGTAGATCTGAAATGATGAAAAAAGAAATTAAATTAATATAATCCAGCACTGAGAAAAATGGCCCTCAAAATACACATGGATTCACCTAAAGTACGGAGCATCCTGGTAATCACCAAAAAGTACGACGATTAGCACCAGTTTATACGGTGACAACTATCAACATGGTTGTCACCGTCAAAACTGGTAGCACCAGTTTTTTTTATCGTACGTTTTGGTGATTAAATATTATCAGTATGCTGATATGCTCCGCACTTTAGGTGAATGCATCGGAATTTTGACGGACATTTTTCTCAGTGAGCTTTTATTGGTTTGTCATCGAAGTTACACAAGTAGGGATAAATGTACTGATGTATGAATCTTGAAGAATAATTAAAAATGTATCGAAATATGTTTTAATGGAATTTACTAATAAACCGTGATTAAAATTCTCAGTTTTACTTTCGCACGTGACATTTGACGAGCAAGAATATTTCAGGGCATTTTAAGCAGTGACTAAGTTTAAGTAGTCTTTATAAGTAAAGCCAGTCTTTATAAGTAAAACAAATACAAAAAATATGCGTTTGTGTGTGACATAATTATGTGTATGTTTCTTACCCGCGCATCGCTCTGTGGGCGTCGGGATCCCGAGACGGAAAATACGAAATTCGTACGGCGTATCATAGTGGATATACCTCGAGTTCACTGGAAAATAACATTACATACATAATTATAACACGGTCACAATATCTGTGCACCTCGCTGGAATGCGGCGCCTCTCCCGCTTCCCCTGTCACCTCTCCGCGCACTCCCCGGTGCGACAGTAGGTACGGTTAGCATCTTCGTTGCCGATACACGTCCCGATAATTTTGAGATATTTTCGCTTTGTTGTTGTTTTGTTTTTTAACACGCTTTTATTAGCTTCACCTGTATGTTTGTATGTTTGTATGTTTGTATGTTTGTATGTTTGTATGTTTGTATGTTTGTATGTTTGTATGTTTGTATGTAACCGACTCCTTTGAGCGCGTTTTTGACCCACTTTAAACGGTCAGATTTCTTTCAAACTTTGTAGATATATCGAGGACCGATGACAATACACTAAACAAATCGTGTTTTTTAGTTTTTTTAACTATTAATTTTTTTAACACGCTTTTTCTATAAAGTTTCTTTAACTTTTATTACCGTTTAACTTACAAATGGTAATTTCGTCATTCGTGTCAGAGAACAGAGTGGCGCAGTGGAAGCGTGCTGGGCTCATAACCCAGAGGTCCCTGGATCGAAACCACGCGCTAGATATCTTTTTGCTCAAATATTTTTTGTTACGAATCAATTTTATTTTATGAGGTCTGAGGATCGAAACCACGCAGCTACAAATCTTTTTTGTTACGCATCAATTTTATTTTTAATTTGCTTGAGCAGACGGCCAAAATCGGATAACACCAACACATTTGTACATATTAAGGATGGTTAATAGTTAGCAAATCGAACTAAAAAGCGAAAAATAAATAATAGTTAAAAAAAAACTAAAAAAACACGCTTTTTATAAAAAACCGAACTAAAAAAATAGAAAATAAAATTTTATAAATTTAAATTAAGAATAGGGTTGAAAATTTCAATAAATATAAATTAATAATAGTGTAAATAAATAAATATATGTATTTTATTTTTAAAAAAGCGTGGGGTGCTTTCTAAGATATTATCAAAATGCTAATCACTCTACTCATGTCTGTCAATACAAAATGTATCTACAAAATATATAATATCTATTGACCCATGCACCCCACGCTTTTTAAAAATAAAATACATATATTTATTTATTTACACTATTATTAATTTATATTTATTGAAATTTTCAACCCTATTCTTAATTTAAATTTATAAAATTTTATTTTCTATTTTTTTAGTTCGGTTTTTTATAAAAAGCGTGTTTTTTTAGTTTTTTTTTAACTATTATTTATTAATATTTATTGTTAAGTTTAGACATATGACGTCACGAGGTCAGGTGCACAGATATTGTGACCGGGTTGTACATGCAACCTTTAATCTTCCCACTATTGGGATACACAGGTCTACCCTCGAAGGGTGATCAGGCCGTATTCCACCACGCTGGCCAAGTGCGGGCTGGTGGATTCACACACGCCATTGAATTTCTTCTCCGGACGTATGCAGGTTTCCTCACGATGTTTTCCTTCACCGAAAAGCCAGTGGTATTTAAATTCGTACATAAGTCCCGAAGAACTCATTGGTACGAATGCTCAGCGGCTGTTCTCCTACTGAGCTACCACGGTCACGGAAAATAACCTATCATTGCAGAAATAACTAATTTCAAATGTATTTCTAATGTATCTTCACCTTCAAAGTCGAGCTCGAAGAGTCAACACGTCTCGTCTGAGGATGGCTCGTTGAGAAGTGACACATGTGTCGACAAGGTGTATCAAGAATTAAGGATTTACTATGTATTCTTGACTATTATATACCCGATGCGGTTTGAAGGCGGAAATACACTAGAAATACATTTGAAACACCGAAGTCGGCTAGATCGATGATTTGAAATTAGTAATTTGAAGATAAACTTCCGCGAAGTAACGCCTGATTCAAACTATAACATTGCTAAATTAAAATGCAATATGCTATATCCTCCTTACGGATTAAAGGATGCTGATGATGCTATATCCTCAGACCAATGAGGGTACCTCACGGCAGGCGAGGCAAGGGAATAAGAAAGATCACTAAACTTGTCAAATCAGTACAAAAAAATAATGACCATAAAATGTGTCGTAATTTTCGAAAAATGCACATAATTTTGGAAACAAAATGTAGGTACATGATATATTTTAGTCTCCCATTTTGATTTTGAACTGGGATTTTATACACTTTTTAAATTGGTAGAAAATCTAAAAGAAAGAAATATCTGAAAGATTTAAGAGGAAGAAATGTCTAGAAAGAAGATAAAAAGCTTAATGACATTTACCATAGAGTAGTACTGTAATAAACATTTACCTTCCGATGCTTCCGCGGGCAGCGGGAGAGGGGCTCTTTGAGGGATGTCGCGAGGAGGTTCAATCCGAGGAGGTGTAACTTGAAACATTAAAAAAGTATTTAGTACATTAATACGTTATACAAGGTTATAAGGAAATGCTAAGCAGAAAAAGGATCATAATTCGCATCATTGTGAACCATTTTTTCTATGGGGCCAACCCGCAAATCGAGAAAAAAGAACAACTGCTCCATATATCTTCTTAATATATTATTATATAAATCTCGTGTCACAATGTTTGTCCTCAATGGACTCCTAAACCACTTAACCGATTATAATAAAATTCGCACACCATGTGCAGTTCGATCCAACTTGAGAGATAGGATAGTTTAAATCTCAAATTATAGTCGCAATTTTAATTTATTGCAAATTATAAAATATACTTATATACTGATAATTTTTACTATAAATTGACAAGTTAGCATCAACATACTACGGTTGCTATAGTTACGCAATGGCTTTTGACAGGACAACGTCTGTCGAGTCAGCTAGTCCTACATTATATTTTGTCGAGTGACGAGTGCATTGACATTTTTCTATGGAACAGCTTTTCGCGATTTCAGGGTTGGTAGTAAAAGTTGTTCATAATGATGAGTACTAAAACCTCTTTTCGGCTTAGCATTCCCTTTCGTTATACCTAAACTTTAAAAATAAATGTTTGGAACTTTCTTGTGAGATAAAGACGGTGAATAGAGTATTTTGTCCACGTCTCATGCTAGATGGACTGAGCATTCGCTAAAAATGCTAAATAGTTCAAAAGACGGCTTGTCTTCAGCTGATCGCTTATTCAGATTGAGTTTTAGATTAAAATTATAAATAATAAAAAAATTAAAAAATCATTTTTGAGACATAATTTTTTTTTTCTTAGTGTTTCTTTGAGAGTAGATCAAAGGGTTAAAAAATTAATTCAAAAGCGTTCGCTTAGTCTGATTTTCATAAAGTACCTAATTAATTAAACCAAAGCTCACCTAGAGTAGAAACAGCATACGGCTCATCATAAACTGGATTGTCTACTGTCTCGTATACGTGGTCCATCTTTATTAGAGCTTTGTTGTCAGCGGTCTGGTGGTAGATGACTGCATCTTCAGGACGAGGGTTAGAAGAGTTTCTTCTTCGACAGCAGCACCATACTACAGGAATTAGGGCTTTAAAGGGTATTCTAAGCCGAAAAGGGCTCATAGTACTCATCATTATGAACAACTTTTACTATGGGACCAACCCGAAATTCGCGAAAAAAATCGGCAGTTCCATACATTTTGTCGAGTGTCATTGACATTTTTCTATGGAACAGCTGTTTTTTTTTCTCGAATTTCGGGTTGGTCCCATAGTAAAAGTTGTTCATAATGATGAATACTATGTGCCCTATTCGGCTTAGCATATCCTTTATGAATAACCCTGTAAAGTATGTACCTGTCAACGTCGTGACAATAATGATGATTGCTACAGAACAAGTCAATACCACTGTCAAGATGCCGCTTTCTGGAAGGAATAAAAATAGTACTCAATAACTAAAAAGTACTTAATTACTCAATAGTACTAATTTACTAAATAGTTAATTACTAACTATATAAAGAAAGTTATAAAAAAACATAGTACTGTTACGCCGGCCTGGAACCACCTCGAATAAAACAGAAAAGTCGCAGAATCAATCATAGTCGCGTGGCGCCGGAACTTGGTAGAAAAATGCCACAGAATAAGCGAAAGTAGTCGCGCGCGTCGCGCGATACAAACAAGTTCGGGCGCCGCGCGGAATAGAAGGATCTTTATTTTCTAAGCAATACGTGTCTTTCTGGATGCAATAATGTTTTGTCAGGAATACAATAGATGTTTACTCGAACTACTGATCTTTCTAGGCAACCAGTTTTTTTGTGTATTACGCGGATATAAATCTAGAAGATTCGCTGAGATTTGATTTAAATAGGCGGACATCCGTCCGACGGGGCAGTATTTCTTTAACCGCGGTAGTGTTCACAACTAAGTTATCGAAGTGCAAGTATTCAGTGCAAGTGTTCTGTGTATTCAGTGTGGGCGTGTTCTAGTACAAGTGTTTTGTGTACTGTAATTGTTCGTGTTTGAATAAAGTGTGTGAATCGTAAAATTGGCGTCTGATTTCTTTTATCCCGAACCGATCTCGTAATAGTACTTAAGTTCCAATGAACCGGGGTTTATTTTTAAATGTTTCTGTACACCACATACTCGACGTTCCGTGATTTTTACCGTTGCAGAAATTTATTAACTGCTACAAATTTTTACAACTCAGCGCAAGAAAAACCGAGCCGGGGTTTGAACCCGCCACCTCAAGAATGCAAAGCGACTATTTTCCCACCAAGCTACTACTACATACTACTCTCCCTGTGTATTGTAGTTGACCAATTGTATACCTTCAATTACCGCCAGCCGAGGAGTGGATGACATTCGAATTGTGGCAAGGGTCGTTGTTGGAAGTGTAGGAGTTGTTGTTGCCGGTCGAGTTGTTTCTGGTTGAGTTGTTGCTGTAGCTATAATTGTTGCTGGTCGAGTTGTTGCTGTATGTCGAATTGTTGCTGGTCGAGTTGTTGCTGTCGGTTGAGTTGTTGCCATATGTCGCTTTATTGCTGCATTTCGCGCTGTAGTTGTCCCATTGTTGCGTCGAATTAGAATCAGGGTTGTTTTTTTGTTGGAAGATTTTTCACTACATTGGATAGTAGCGTTGTTATGACCAGGCCGAAGTTGGAATGAGCGAAGAAAACCGTTTTTGTATGATGTAATCTCGTTCTCTGCAATAAATACTGTACTATGTAAACTAAGTATTCACGTAACAATTATTTGAAACACATTAATATCTATTATTACAAAGAAGGCGTGACATTAAGTGCTCGAGGTTCATACATATATTTTGTAGGGTTCCGTACCCAAATGGTAAAACAGGACCCTATTACTAAGACGCCGGCGCCGTTGTTCGTCTGTCCGTCTGTCACCAGGCTGTATCTCATGAACCATGATAGTTAGACAGTTGTAATTTTCACAGATGATGTATTCCTGTTGTCGCTATAATAACAATTACTTACTAAAAACAGAATAAAATAAATATTTGAGGGGGCTTCCATTTAGCAAACGTGATTTTTTTATCGTTTTGTCGGAACCCTTCGTGCGCGAGTCTGACTCGCACTTGGCCGGGTTTTTTAATTAAATCATGTTCCTTAGTCTCAAATTGGAAATCTATATTTTTTCCATCAAAAAAAGTTATTTTTCTTTTTAGACAACCCTATATAACAAGTGGAAACTAATTTGCTCTTATGTTTTATTCGTTTCAAACCTATTCATAAGCTAATTTAGGGTTGAACTTGATCCAGTTTTCGTTGATGTTTGACTCCAGATCTATAATGCTGAGGATTATAAGACCTTAAGACCGGATTCCTTTTATTTATTTTTTTATAATGAATAAATCCGCATTTGACCACTCGTTGTTGGTAAGCGACGATGTGGTCGAAGATGAAGTACGCAGATTTAGAAGATACCTATTCACTCTGACCTTGAAAAGTCCAAGATTATATCTCAGGGAACAAGGAAGCCGGAATATTCTATTACCTTCAAGCGAAAGAGATAGCTAATAACTAGCAGAACAAAATGCGATATCATCATAGCTATAAAATAAAAATTGCAACCTAAAACCTAAAAAAGTAAATGAAATACTTAAACTAAAACACAATATAGGTAAATAAAAAATAAACTTTTAAAACAAAAAAGGTTTGTAGATAAAAATATAAAAAATTATAGGAATTAAATAATAAAAATAAATAAATAAAGTAAATAGTAATTTTAAAAAATCTACCTATTTCCCGTATAAAGACACATTTACTCTACGTTTATCCCAAAATGTATAAAAAATGAATGTCTACCCGTGCGAAGCCGGGACGGGCCGCTAGTAGTTAATAACTGTTTCTTAGCCTTATCAGCCTTATCTTAAATGATACTTACTGCTATAACGCCAATTATTTGTATACAAGTCCTTAAAAGAACAAGACAAGTTCAATATTTCGTTACCAATTTCATATTCAATTAAGTTGTTCGTTGAATTCGAATATTGTAGCAAAACATTAGACATTGGCAAGTTATAAATGAATGAACCTGAAAAAAAAATACAAAATTAAAATACAAGATTTTATTGCATTGCATACCAAATTTTAGCAAAATTGGACGCCAGGAAGCGGTTCAAAATTCAGTTGTGAGATTAAAGTATTAAACATACTATTACAACAGATTACAAAAGACGGCAAGTTAACTAAAAGCTTGTATAATTTCAAGAACAAACTTAAAAAAATCCTCTGGAAAAAAGAACTCGTCAAGACATATTCACGACGGTATCTGGCTTCGTTGAAGAGTCGGAATCACCATCATCATCACAATCTTGACACTATCTAAGTATGTATCAGCAACCTTTAATCCTCCCACTGCTGGGATACAGGTCTACCCTCGAAGGGTGATTAGGCCATATTCCACCACGCTGCCAAGTGCGGATTGCTGGAATTCACATACGCCATTGAATTGCTTCTCCGAACGTATGCAGGTTTCCTCGTGATGTTTTCCTTCGCCGAAGCCAGTGGTATGTAAATTCGTACATAAGTCCTAAAGAACTCATTGGTACGAGTCGGGGTTTGAACCTGCCACCTCAAGAATGCGAAGCGGCTGTTCTCCCCTGTACCTATATTAGTATTCGTCAAAACAAAACCAAAGATCCCAAACAGAAGAGTCCCGTTGGACTCTTTCGCCATGCCAAGGACAAGACTAAATCTGCAGAGCTGACTGGTAGAAGTAGAAGAAGAGTACTTACTATATCTAGAAGTGTGATACGTAAATTTGAGTATGATTTTAATATTTCTGAAGTCATCATTCCGGAGCACATTGCAGTGCAAAGATGATCCAGGCTCCACACCGTTTAGGGTAATAGAAACTAACTTGGTAGGCCTTGATTCTATTAGCGAAACTAAAAATAAAACAAAAAATAATTTCATAGATCTGTTGGCACTTTGGCACAACACCCAAACCGTAGCGACTCGCTACAATGTGCAATTACTATGGTAACTCAGATCATGTAGATAACATAGAAAGGCAAGAAAGAAAAGAAGAAAGGCAAGAAAGGCAGATAGAGTCCCGCCTCAGATCCAGGTGAAGCCAAAAAAACTACTCTACTGCCCGTGTACCGTACTTCAAGCACATATTGACGCATAAAACTACCCTCATTACTACTTATTTTTCTTGTCCACATTTCTTGTAGTAAGGCAGGTGAAATTCAGTAACTTGATAAAATGCATAGAAATCAATGATTATTCTTACAATTAAAAAAATACAGTAACAATTTATAGCAACTTACTTTTTTTTATTTTCTTTGTAATGTTGCCTCCGTGAACGTTGCACGATGAGACATTGTACACTACGTCTGCAACCACGATAACTACCACATTCTCCGGACTATAATACAGTTTGTATTCATAATAATAGTCTAGAAAATTATTTCCTACGCGAGGAAGAATTATACTATCTATCTTGAAAGATAATATTTCTGGAAAAAAAGACGTTATTACATAAAAAATTAATAATAAACGTTTCACACTCATAGCTCCTCACTAGGATACCCTGTGCCATGCCATGGAACACAAAGACAAGGACAACTAACACCCAGACCCAGAGCAGATATTCAAATTCATCATTCAAGCATCTGCCCGGCCGGGAATCGAACCCTACCTCTGGTTTATAAGGCGGAAATACTACCGCTGAGCAAAACAGGTCGTTCAAAAAAGAAGGAAAACAGGTGAAATCAGGGCCAGAGCACAGATTATATACAGTACCAGGCGTAAATATTGCACATCGACCTTTGGAAAGAGACAATCGGCTAATTTCGGCTTGGTAGAGCATTATCTCTGTCGCACACTACCTCCTAATGCTGGGGCTACATTAGCGGGCTACAGCGGCGAATATTCGTGTTATCGCGATGAATGTGGCCGGGTACATCGTGTCATCGCGTAGTGTTCGGGCGAAGACGATGTAGTATCGGGGAGCTGTCGGTAAACTGGCACGGATCAAAGGGATTTGTCGCGACAATATTCGCTTGGGTGGCTACACCTAATTCAGTGTCGTCCAGACTTTGAAACAAGACGGACGTGCCTGTATTTTTTGTACACTATGGAGTGGAGTAACATATAAGTGTTATTGAGGTCTCTTTTTCATATCATTTCATAAATGATACTCGTACAATTGTAATAAATAATAATTTACTTCATTTTTAAATTACTCGGCCGCATAACAAACTGAACAACACAATCCGTCACGATGCATCGCGTCAACTCGAGACGAATCTTCGCCCGCCTAATGTAGACAAGAACATCGCCTACGCCCGAACACGATGTTTTTGTCGAGCCAACACGATACGAATCTTCGCCCGCTAATGTAGCCCCAGCATAATAGATACTGAACTGTTTGTATTTCGTGCGACAGAGATAACGCTCTACGAAGTCCCTTGTCTCTTCCAAAGGTCGACGTGCAATATTTATCGCCGGGTACTGTATTAGTTACTTACCAGGGATTGGTATGGGGCTTTATTATTTGTACTTTACCTCGTGTATTATTGTAAGCAAGTAATCTCAGCCTGAAGGTTTGCAAACGTTTGTGCTGTTCATAACAGACACATTCCACTACACTTTCGTTGTCGTCCTTCCTCAACTGCATGTACATGGTCGCTGAACCAGTTCGTCGACCCGTCGAGCTTTGTTTACCGTCTGAAATAAAAGAAATATATAGTTTAAAAAACTAAAAAACACGCGTCTTTGACAGGCGTGCAAAGTTTGAATTAAATCTGATCGTTCAAAGTAGGGTAAAATCGAGCTCAAAGGAGTCGGTTACATACATACATGCTTAAAGATGAAACTAATAAAAGCGTGTTAAAAAGGAAGCAATAACAAACAACAACGATGAAAAAACTGATACAAAAGGCGGTGATTCTTGACACGGCCCGCATTGTCCGGAGGTTCCTCACTCTGCAGCCTTAACCACCGGTAGCTTGGGCCCTGCCCCGCTGCCGGCGGCACCCTAGGTTTAAGTTTTTATGTTTTTAGGTTTTTATATAAAAAAAATTGTAAAAAATTAAATCTAAGAATATGAATAAATAAGATAATAATAAACTGTCAAGTGTGACGTCATGGTGAGGTGTAGGTACGCTCATGGTAAGATTTCCGTAGCTTTATAGAAAACTAGCGACCTGCCCCGGCTTCGCACGGGTATGAAATATAGTTTATGTTACTCGCTAATGATGTAGCTTTATATTGGTTGAAGAATTTTTTAAATCGGTCCAGTAGTTTTTGAGTTTATTTGTTACAAACACCCAAAAATACAAATCTCTCCTCTTTATAACATTGGGGTAGAAGTGTAAAACGAACATTGTCATAAATCCTACTAATAATATCATAAACGCGAAAGTTTGTGAGTATGTTTGTTGCTCTTTCACGCAAAAACGGCTGAACGGATTTAAATGAAATTTGGAATGAAGGTTGTTCATGGTCTGGATTAACACATAGGCTACTTTTTATCCCGGAAAACGCAGGAGAAACCGCGTTGCGCAGCTAGTACTTTATACATTTCACAAGCTTATGCACGTACCTACGTGTGAAAGAAATGGAGTTCTTGGCTTCACCTAAATCTAACGCAGTGCTCTCTTTCTCTCTAGGCTTCTCCGGTGTTACCAACGACACCCTTTCGACATGTATTGAAGAATTTATAATTTACCTTTTAAATTTTTCTTGTAATAACTAATTTCAAATGTATTTCTAGTGTATTTCCGCCTTCAAATCGCGTCTAAATTAAACAAGTACATACGAAAATTATTGTTACTAGCTGCCACCCAACGGTTTCAAGCGCATTTTTTCTTTATACCCTTTATAACCTTCCCTGATCTTTCACAAATATTTCAAGATCAAAATTAGCGAAATCGGTCGAGCCGTTCTCGAGTTATAGCCAGACAAACGAACAGCAATTCATTTTTATATATAAGATTAGTTATTTAAATATGAACTTCCGAAGTAACGCCCGATTCAATAAATTACCTAATTACTTAAATTACCTAATTAATTAGTATTCAATTATAATTTTTATATTTTAAAGGCTACTACACACAGTGCCGGCGGCCATGCCGCCGGCATATGCAAGCCGCCGGCACAAGCCGTATAGCACCATTTAGCACCATTACACCCCGGCGGCCATGCCGGCGGGTCGTGTGTGCAGCAAGTCCGGCGGCTCGAATACCCGGCGGCAGTGCCGGCGTCCCGGCCGCCGGCATTGCCGCCGGCACTGTGTGTAGTAGCCTTAATATTCATATTATGTATTTTCATTATTTAAGTCTCTGTAAATAAATCCCTATACTCATAAAAAAAAATTACCTCTTGTAGTAAACGTCAGCATGGTACTGGCGTCAGTGGAGTGACAAGTAAAGTTGGCTCCTTCACCATCAAAGAACCTGTGGCTCTGGTATTTATCAACCGTTGTAGTATACACGATTCTGTTCACTGATAGATAGGTGGTTTGTTTTGATGTTACTGAAAATAACAGGATAAATTATTACAATCAGGTATTTATAAAGTTGGATATTGGTAACTGAATAATTTTATTGACGTGACAACGTCTAATAAATCGATGAACGCCGGCTGCAGGCACGAAAAAGTGTCCCGTTACGCTCATTGTGACGTCACGATCGGAGCGAGAACAGTATGCAATCATTTCATCAATGTTTTGTTATGACGTTGTCACGTTAAACTATCGTCCGTGAACCGACTTTACAGACAACCATAGATTGATGTAGACCACCGATTTCTTTTTTTTTTGACCCCGGACGCAAAAAGGTGGGCGTTATAGGTTTGACCGCTGTGTCTGCCTGTGGCACCGTAGCTCAACGGATGAACTTTGGATGTTTTTTTTAAATTTGAAAGCAGGTTTTCTAGCGGTGGTTCTATAGGGTTATTCATAAAGGGTATGCTTAGCCGAAAAGGGCTCGTAATACTCATCATTATGAACAACTTTTTCTATGGGACCAACCCGAAATTAGCGAAAAAAAAATCAGCTGTTCCATAGAAAAATGTCAATGATACTCGACAAAATGTATGGAACAGCTGATTTTTTTTTTCGCGAATTTTGAGTTTGTCCCATAGTAAAAGTTGTTCATAATGATGAGTACTATGAGCCCTTTTCGGCTTAGCATACCCTTTATGAATAACCCTGTATAGCATGTCTAACCAAAATCAGTTTAGCTATTTTACTATTAGGTTTTTTAATTTTTGATCGAATAGTTATTTCTCTTAGGTCTTAAGAATTGTGACAAAACTTTGTTGTTGTTGTAAGTTGTTTTAACAACATGAGAAAAGAAATGCGTGAAGCATTTTTTTGTAAAAATGTGTTTTAAGTGCGAGGACGAACGCAATTTTTTTTTGTTGATACTTGTTATTACATCCGTGACATTTAATTGTCTTCGTGATAGTAAAGTTCTTAAACCTTAACTTTTCAATATCGAATATCTAAAGATTAAAACGAGTTTTTATTTATTTAATCATTTCTAGATGTAATTACAAACAATGTGACGTCATACGAAGGAAACTCCCCAGACTCCTCAATCATAAAAAGGGACCAAATTGTAATAAAAAAAAATGAAATTTGTGTCACGTAATTTACAGACTTAATTTAAGACACCGATTGACAAGAAGATAATTAAAAACACTGGTTAAATTTAAGCAGCATTTATAAGCAGGATCCTAAATGACACGTTAAAACAAAATCATACCTTTCGCAGAACTATCACAGATATTTAAACAAAATATAATCAAATACAACAACCAGCAAATTTTAAGCACCATTTTGAGAAAAACAATTAAAGATTTTTTTTTTATTCAATTATAGGCTTGCGTTTGTTTGACTGCCATCTCGCCTGATGGTAAGCAACTAAGCAATGATGCGGTCTACGATGCAGCACGCGTCTCGAAGAAACCGATTCACTCGCGACTTGAAGACACCTAGATTTTTAACTTTTTTTATATCTATTGGGAAACACCCACTCGTATAGATGTATTCTAGAGGTACACAATTTGAAAACTGAAATAATATGACGAATTTTGTACAAATTTTCCTTAGTGTTAAATATATTAGTTTAGCGGAAATATGCATTATTATGAGGCATGTCTACGTAGGTTGACCATAACTGGTTATAGGGCTGCCACGCGCCAGCTATTTAAGAAAAAAAATGAAATATAAATAATAGTATTTAGTTAAATTTTATAAGAGATAATATGTGTGTTGGTCTATAAGGTCTTTTATTAATATGGGCTTAGTCGCCTGATGATAAAAACGAATATTATTATTTTGAAGTATAATAATATTATTATGAAAGTCAAAAATATTTTTAGATTTTTAGAGAAATGATTTTAGATGAACCAATGTATTTTGTATATTATAATTTATTTTTGGTGGATAGTCTTCAGTATGGTTTGCCAATGGCAACCCTAGGTCTTCAGTACACACACATAAAGTCATATGTAAGTATACCTTTTACGGAAAAAAGGAATAATGAATAATTATGATACACAGGATGTTCGTAAATTAAAATATATCCCTATACCAATAACGGATAGTTAACATTATGTTTCACCCGCGTTTCCGCGATAAAAAGTAAGCCTATGAGTTAATCCAGACCATGAACAACCTTCATTCCGAATTTCATGTAAATCCGTTCAGCCGTTTTTGCGTGAAAATAATAAATAAATATTAATAAACTTTTCACACTCATAGCTCCCCACTAGGAAAATCCTGTGTCGGATGCCATGGAACATAAAGACAAGGACAACTAACACCCAGACCCAGAGCAGATATTTAAATTTATCATTCAAACATCTGCCCGGCCGGGAATCGAACCCGGGACCTCTGCAACAAACATACAACAAACAACAACAAAGAGTAACAAACATACATACATCCATACATTCTTACAAACTTTCGCGTTTATAATATTAGTATAAATTACTGGAAAAGAAGAAAAGCATTGCATTAATTAAAGATGTATGGAACGAAAGTTTTCTAATTTTTTGTGTGCATAATATTAATTATAATTAATTATACCTCTATAGGACGCACATCTGCCAAGCTCAAATGGGAGTGGGCGGGTCACACGAGCCGTATGCACCCGGACAGATGGGCAAAGGTCTCCACAGAGTGGGTGCCCCTGGACAGTCGACCCCCAGGTCGCCCCCCCGACGCGATGGCGCGACGAACTCGGGCGGTTTGAAAAAGACTGGACGGTGCTGGCCCAAGACCGCAGTAACTGGAAAAAATTGGGGGAGACCTTTGCCCAGCAGTGGGACAGCATAGGTTAATTTAAAAAAAAACCCTCTATATTAGGACTATAATCTTCACATCTTTAATGAATGCAATGCTTTTCTTCTTTTCCAGTAATTTTTAAGTTCAAATGACAGTAGATTTCCATGGCTAATTAAAATTATTACTGATGACATAATAATATGACCATAATATTATAAGAAATTGTTATTACCATACAAACCTAAAATTACCCGAGTACTTTCCCGCTGCAACTACCTAGTTATTACTGCGTCATAATTTAGGCGTCGAGTCATTATTATAGTAACCACAAGGTTAAAAGGAAAGGGTATGCTAAACAAAAAAGTACTGTGGTATTTATACAGACACCCACCGGCTACTACCAGATGGGTACGTAACTAAAAAATATGACTGTCATAAGACATAAGAGCTTTTTTCTTTGTTAAGTGGCGCTCTGAGGGCCAGCCAGTTTCCGAAAGTTTCAGCATGCCTTGACTTTAAGAATTGACAAAAACCGATTGTTCGACTCAAAATGTATTTTTTAATCTACAGGGTTAGTGAACTCATCTTACTCATAATTCTTTCAAATAGTCTAGGTCTTAAGGTTAAATACTATTATTTATTTATCTCTTACCTATATAAAAATGAATCTCCATTTCCCTTGGTCATCGCATCACGCGTGAAGGAATGGAACAATAATTTCGCTAATTCTTTTTTAACACGCTTTTATTAGCTTCACCTGTATGTTTGTATGTTTGTATGTTTGTATGTTTGTATGTTTGTATGTTTGTATGTTTGTATGTTTGTATGTAACCGACTCCTTTGAGCGCGTTTTTGACCCACTTTAAACGGTCAGATTTCTTTCAAACTTTGTAGATATATCGAGGACCGATGACAATACACTAAACAAATCGTGTTTTTTAGTTATTTTAACTATTAATTTTTTTAACACGCTTTTTCTATAAAGTTTCTTTAACTTTTAATACCGTTTAACTTACAAATGGTAATTTCGTCATTCGTGTCAGAGAACAGAGTGGCGCAGTGGAAGCGTGCTGGGCTCATAACCCAGAGGTCCCTGGATCGAAACCACGCGCTAGAAATCTTTTTGCTCAATATTTTTTGTTACGCATCAATTTTATTTTATGAGGTCTGAGGATCGAAACCACGCGGCTACAAATCTTTTTGCTCAATATTTTTTGTTACGCATCAATTTTACTTTTAATTTGCTTGAGCAGACGGCCAAAATCGGATAACACCAACACATTTGTACATATTAAGGATGGTTAATAGTTAGCAAATCGAACTAAAAAGCGAAAAATAAATAATAGTTAAAAAAAACTAAAAAAACACGCTTTTTATAAAAAACCGAACTAAAAAAATAGAAAATAAAATTTTATAAATTTAAATTAAGAATAGGGTTGAAAATTTCAATAAATATAAATTAATAATAGTGTAAATAAATAAATATATGTATTTTATTTTTAAAAAAGCGTGGGGTGCTTTCTAAGATGTTATCAAAATGCTAATCACTCTACTCATGTCTGTCAATACAAAATGTATCTACAAAATATATAATATCTATTGACCCATGCACCCCACGCTTTTTAAAAATAAAATACATATATTTATTTATTTACACTATTATTAATTTATATTTATTGAAATTTTCAACCCTATTCTTAATTTAAATTTATAAAATTTTATTTTCTATTTTTTTAGTTCGGTTTTTTATAAAAAGCGTGTTTTTTTAGTTTTTTTTAACTATTATTTATTTGTTGTGTTAATAATTATTGTCAGGAGAAGGTTCTTACGAAAGAAAAAGTTAAGGAAGTTGAGCGGAACATTTTATTTGAAAATTTAAGACAATTCGAATTCAATATTCATAGATAAGACAGGACAACGTCTGTCGGGTCAGCTAGTGGTACATAAAAATATTTATTATCATATCGTAAAATTCAAATTATGAACTTCAAAAAGAATCTAAATACTTTATAGGACAATACAGTAATGGAAAAAAAGTTTCATTATAACTCTTACTAAATATAGAATGTTTTTTTTTTTTCCATTCTGGTACAGTGTCTTATAAAGTATGTCATAGATTCGTTTCGAAGTTCGTAATTTGAATTTTACGATATGAAAGTAGATAAACTACTATTTTTAATTTCCTTGTACAGAATAAAAAATCGAACGAATCGTTCATTTTGTTCACTTCGACCACACGGGAAGCGTCAGCTTTCTAATAAAAAAAGAATCATCAAAATCAATTCACCCAGTCAAAAGTTATGAGGTAACAAACATAAAAAATAAAACAGTCGAATTGAGAACCTCCTCCTTTTTTGAAGTCGGTTATAAATAACTTTTCCCGAAATGACTGATTTTCTAACTACGTCATTTCCCCTGATAGACCTTCTGTACGAAGCAAATTTACAGAGTATCGTCATAGTTGTGGATCTATCTGATTTATTTATGTCCCAAATAAATCAGAAAGAAATTAGTCAATCGATTCTGGTGGGCCGATCCCGGCGGCACTGCAATGCCGGGCCGACCCGTGACGGGAGTGGAGCGAGCCCCGAACATCCCGTCGAGTTAAAAAAATCAGTTTAATATACTGGTCCCTCGGTGAGGGAACTTTCAGATATTAAGCTGAAAAGAACAGATACTACACTTTGATCTTAGCCAAAAGGCCGAGAAGCGATACCGTACATGCCGACACCGAAAACGATCACTCGTTCGCGGATAATCTCGTCACCGCGATTCAGGAAACCGTGGCTCGCATGTGGTGGACATCTAGCGGTGTCGATCGGAACTTAATCTAGATAACTGTGTCTAACTTTTGGTTGACATCTAGCGGTGTCGATCGGAACTAATTCTGGTAAAGCTTGTCTCGCTTGTGGTTGACATCTAGCGGATTTTGTTGGAACTAATTCATAACTTACTCACCAGTATTAATTATTCTATGCCTAATAAATGCTCTAATTATTCCATACATTTTGTTTCGTTTTTTTGTTGTTTTTTTTGTTTGTTGTTGTTTTGTCATTGATATTTTTCTATGAAATAGCTGTTTTTTTTTTCGTAAATTCCGGGATGGTCTCCCAATAAAAGTTGTTCTTAATGATGAATACTATGAGCCCTTCTCGGCTTAGCATACCCTTTATGATTAACCATGTAAGTACACATTTGCAACATATAGACCAACTTTATGGCATAATATAAAGCTTAATATAAAATGATTATAATCTATATATATAAAAGAAAGTCGTGTTAGTTACACTACTTATAACTCAAGAACGGCTTTACCAATATGGCTGAAAATTGGTGAGGAGGTAGCTTAGAGCCAGGAAACGCACATAGGATACTATTTATTCCTATTATACTATTTATTTCTATTAAATAAATTCGATAGCATTCAAGTGTGAATTGACATAAAACATCAGTCACTATCAAACGAGGTATAACAAAAAAGAATCAGACTTGGAATAACAAAACGACTTATTATACTCTTTGCGCAAATGACAGCTATGTAATGAACGTATGGATGACAATTTGATTTAACAATTTAACAGCTAAACAGATTTTGACGAAATTTGGTATGAAGGTAGCTTAAGCCCTAGGTAATATGTAGATTACTTTTTACCCCAGAAAATTGAACGGCTTTCCGCTATTCTTGCAGGACAGCGGGTGAAACCGCGGGGCGCAGCTAGTATATAATATTACTAGCTGACTCGACAGACGTTGTCCTGTCAAAAGCCATTGCGTCAATTCTATGTCAAATGTCAAAAGTTATGCTATTGCGTAACTATAGCAACCGTATTACGTTGATGCTAACTTGTCAATTTATAGTAAAAATTATCAGTATATATATAATTTGCAATAAATTAAAATTGCGACTATAATTTGAGATTTAAACTATCCTATCTCTCAAGTTGGATCGAACTGCACATGGTGTGCGAATTTTATTATAATCGGTTAAGTGGTTTATGAGTCCATTGAGGACAAACATTGTGACACGAGATTTATATATATTAAGATTATTATTCACTCATTTATTTATTTTCTTAAATTTAAATTTTTACAATATTTTTATATAAAAACCTAAAAACATTATAAAAACTTAAACCTAGAGTTCCACCGGCAGCGGGGCAGGGCCCAAGCATACTGGTGGTTAAGGCTGCAGAGTGATGAACCTCACTCTGCAGCCTCATAATGGGTGTGCACTTTCACTTTCACATATTGCATGAATTTATTGCATGCGACGCACTACACCACCGGTAGCGGGGGCCGGGCGCGGAGCAGGTTGCCCCGCAGGCCCCAAGCGTGCCGGCAGCGGTGGACGTCTTCGTCGCGCTGGTGTTGGCGGCGGCGGCGCGGCGGCGTCAGCGGCACGTCCTCGTCGCTCGACGCGCTCGTGTCGGGGGGAGTGACAAACTCATCCTCCGACGAGGAGCTCGGAGACTCATTATTATTATTATTATTTGTTATTAATTTAAATAAGTAAGTACATGTTTAATTTTGTTATTAGGTTATTTACAAGATAAGTTTCTCAGTTCCTATTAGTTCTATTATGTTAAGTTCTATTTTAAGTTAGTTCTATTAAGTGCATGTTATTTCGTTCATAGGTTTTTGGTGACCACAATACCAAATGTTGCACGCCCGGTATGGGTCTACTGTTGGGACTACTTTATTTTAAGATCTTTATGTACACAGTGTCGCAATAAAAATATTTTGATTTTGATTTTGACACACAAATTGGCATAGAATAAAATATAATACTGGTGAGTAGGTTATAAATTAGTTCCAACAAAATCCGCTAGATGTCAACCACAAGCGAGACACGGTTCTCTAGAATAAGTTCCGATCGACACCGCTAGATGTCCACCACATGCGAGCCACGGTTTCCTGAATCGCGGTGACGAGATTATCCGCGAACGAGTGATGGTTTTCGGTGTCGGCATGTACGGTATCGCTTCTCGGCCTTTTGGCTAAGATCAAAGTGTAGTATCTGTTCTTTTCAGCTTAATATCTGAAAGTTCCCTCACCGAGGGACCAGTATATTAAACTGATTTTTTTAACTCGACGGGATGTTCGGGGCTCGCTCCACTCCCGTCACGGGTCGGCCCGGCATTGCAGTGCCGCCGGGATCGGCCCACCAGAATCGATTGACTAATTTCTTTCTGATTTATTTGGGACTTATATAAATCAGATAGATCCACAACTATGACGATACTCTGTAAATTTGCTTCGTGCAGAAGGTCTATCAGGGGAAATGACGTAGTTAGAAAATCAGTCATTTCGGGAAAAGTTATTTCTAACCGACTTCAAAAAAGGAGGAGGTTCTCAATTCGACTGTTTTATTTTTTATGTTTGTTACCTCATAACTTTTGACTGGGTGAATTGATTTTGATGCTTCTTTTTTTTATTAGAAAGCTGACGCTTTAGGCCGGGGTAGAAGCCTTTAAAAATAACGAAAAGTGAAAAAGAATAATAGTAGGATGAAACCCATTAGAAATGGAGGAGAATATTATAAAAATGAAAGGAAAAATAATTTACGGGCGATCTGAGGTCGGGATGGGGATGGGGGTGAGTTTTTAAGGGTAAAAAACGTTTTTTATCGATTTCCGGCAAAACTAAAAGTCCCATGGAAAAACGTCAAATGGTAAAGTTGTAGGTAATAAGAAGATCTAAAACTTTTGTTTTGACACTTTTTTCACATAACCTCAAAATTTATGTGAAAAATTCAAAAAACATAGTTTTTGGTTTTTTATTAATATCTTTTACAAAAAATATTTTTTTTTCACGAAATTTGGTGAAAACTTACCTTTTTATGGCCCAAATACGCTGTAATTTATTTGATTAAAAATATTTATTTTTTCACCTTAGTTTGAATTAATATCGAAAAAGCACCCTAATTTTCAATCGAAAATTCACCTGTCAAAATATCAGCTTTTTTCAAAAAGTTGGTATGTTTTCTGTTCGTTGAAATCTCTACTTTCCGATGGTGAAAAAATATAAATATATGTTACCATAGTAAATCTTCTCGAATTCTCGAATGCAAAAATCGAAAACTCGAATTCGAATTTAATTTTCAATTAATATCAATTTTGAGCTATTTATTAAAATTTACACTTTAATTACTCGAAAAACGTAAGATTGCATGTTACATTGATAAAAAAAATGTAAATCAAAATATATACTACTTCATTTCGGTTATTCATTAAGGGTATGATAAGCCGAAAAGGGCTCATAGTACTCATCATTATGAACTACTTCTATGGGACCAACCCGAAATTCACAAAGGGATTCGAGAGTTCTGGCACGAGTTAGCGAAACGTAAATCAAAATGCGAGCATATCTTCCCACGTCTCCGTTAACGTCAATAATATAGGATTGTAATTCGCTTAACTAGTTTTATTTTTATTATTTACTATCCTTAAAATATACCTACAATATTATGTAAATTTAACATGTGTTGGTAAATCCTTGTCTGTATCTATTTATCCAAAACCGGAAACAGCTACTTTTTTTCCTTTTTTTTCTTATGGCTTGGCACGCTGACCGTTCGCCGACATCCTACAGTAAACAAAGGAGAGGATGTCTCTTCATGAATGTTGCTTGAAGTTGTAAAACTGGGTTTACGTCTCTTCTATACAGGCTGTGTTTTAGAGCAGTCTTTTTTTTATGTAATTGAGTGATGAGACGAGCAAATCGCTCGCCTGATGTTAAACGTCACGTTTGCCCATAACAGGTCTGCGCCACCCAGAATTTTGAACTCGCAGAAGTCAAGACCCTGCGCGGCACAGCACTGCGCTCGTCACCCTGAGATATAAGTTGTTTAATCTCCCATTTGCCCTGTAATTTGACTGGAAACAATGCCCTTCCAACCGGAACACAGTAATGTTTGCCAGTCTTACTTACTAGTAGCTCTGCGAACAGTAGACCTCGTGAGAACTTTTTGGGATAACCACAGTGTTTCATCTCGACAGCTCCTTGACTGATTTTACTAATATTCAAAATTCTTGTTTAGAATTAGGTACCATACACTTCTCGACTAAACCGAACTGATAAGACCGATTGACCGATTTGATAAGATTTGGAACATAGATAGTTTAGCTTCCATTATAACTAACGGTCTATTTTTAATCATTATCATCGTATTTCATCATAGCGCGAGTGAAACCACGGGATGCAACTAGTCAGCACATAAAATATATGTCAATGATACAAAAGGTCACATTATAGAACCATCCTGTATACAATTACCATTATGTAACCGATAACAAAAGAAACCAGCTACAATCGACTTCCGGTCGAGCCGAAATAATTGTAACTTCCGGTGGCGGAAGGACGGACCGGCCTATTATGTACGTATAAAGATGCTCCGGCGACGGTGCGTCTATTGACTACTGACTATGGTAAAAGTTGGCAGTTTCCGGATTACAAATTTTAGGGTTCGTTTTTTTACAAAAAAAAGCGGCATACGTTGCTTTTGAGATGTTTGTTGTCTGGAACAAGTCGCTTTTAGCGATGAGGCTGCCAATTGTTGCATTATTTTTTTCCCGACTATGGCGAAGCCAAACAAGGAGACCCGTATGTGTTGGATCCATATGTATGTATCGATTTACTTAAATCTATGAATGTATGTCCATCCTAATGTTTCATCGTAACTGCTAAACGGCTAAGCTGATTTCGATGAGTGATAATATGTCGCTATTGGTGCTTCTTGCACATGTGCAATATTAAATTGAAGGAGTTTCTAATAATTGAAGGATTTTTGGCGCCAAAATGTATCTTTTGCCGTAGTCTCTCAGGGTGACAAGGGCAGTGCTATGACGCGCAGGGTTTACAGTGTTAAGAAATCAAAATTCTTATTTTAATAACTTTGACGTGTTTAAAGCAAGCAAACGTGGCGTTTAACATCAGGCGAGCGATTTGTTCGTCTCGTCTTTCAATTGTATAAAAATAAAAGTCAGGTTACAGTTTGTTTAACCCATTAGTGTACCATTAACCTTGCAAAATAAACAAACAGCTAGCTATCGGTTTTTTGTGCGTTCATAAATTTTTAAAGTTTACTTTAGTGTTAAATCTTATTTAAATTCTTGTTGTCCTAATTAAAAAAACCAGGACAAAAAAACTAACTAACTACTACTAACTCAACTACTTTTAACGGACTAACTTACCAAGACTAAACAGATCCCGTTTTGCTATGGAACCCAAAAAAACTACGGCGGAATGTCTGTCCACGGCGGAAATGTGGGCTAGCCACCAGGTGTGACACTGTGAGAGCACCTTGACAGTTTGTTATTTCAGAATACAGGTAGGTACATGAGATTTTTATTTTGGCTTTGTACCGTCATATTATTTTGAGTCACGTTCTTCAGAAAAAAATTGTCGAAAAGGTTGTCTTGTTATTTTAGGTCACGTACTTTAAAAAAAACGCTTTTGTCTGAAAAGTCATCCCTTTATTACCGCGGAGGTTTGACACAATGAGATGGTGGTGAAATTTAAAAAAAAATGACATTTGTATATGATTTGTTACTCCGACATATAGCAATGAGTTCTTTCGAACTTATGTACGAATTTACATACCACTGGCTTTTCGGTCAAGGAAAACCTCGTGAAGGAGCCTGCATATATCCGGAGGAGAAATTCAATGGCGTATGTGAATCTACTAATCCGCACTTGGCAAGTGTGGTGGAATACGGCCTAATCACCCTTCGAGGGTAGACCTGTATCCCAGTAGTGGGAGGATTGAGGGTTGAGAATGATGAATGATGACGAGATTATTTGTTGATCAATGTTGCATCTCGCTAGGATAAATAATTGTCTGGAAAAAAAAACTACCTTTATGTACACAGTTCCAAGACGACCAATGTTATCCAATTGTATGAAAAATTATATAAATTAGCAAAAAAAGATGGCTAGTAAAAGAAATGACAGTGGATTTGAATGAAAAAGCCGCCGCAATTTCACTAAAAATAGTCATTTTGTGCGGGAAACCGAAATAGCGACCGGAAACACGTCTACCTAATTATGACTTTAAAGACGTTCTATTCAAATTGCAAAAAACATTACTACAAAAATGAACCTTAGGCCTGTTAACATGCAACACATTATCTAAGGTCCCCTGAACGATCATAAGACGTTGCGTATATTAATATAAGTGCGGAAACGATTTGTCTCGACCACATGCTGACAGGATGCGGAGAATCCATTATCGGTTTTTAAAAACCTACGCTCCTCATCTCTTTTCTATTGTATAACATTAGAAAGAGAGGCAAACACCCGCATGATCGCTGCAAAACGATTCTTGATACGACTTTTAGTTCAACAAAAATCGACTCTATTTCATCAAGCAAATAAATTTAAAACAATTTCAAACGTTTACCAATGGCATAGAGTTGGTTTTTGTAATGAGCTTTAATGTTATAAGACCTTTTATCAGTCTGGAATTCATTCATGTTTGGCTGGTTGGTTTGTGTAGAAATAAAAACATTAACCGTTCGACCGCCGGCGCCGTCTGTCGTGTTTCATATTTGGTGCTAGCAATTTTTGGTTTACGGACGCGTCGATCTCTTAACGAATTAAATTAGAAAACAAAATATCATACTGAATTTTGATTGTGAACACTTCACAAAGACAATTATAGTGCTGTGACATCATTGTGATTTCGTGAAGTTTTTTGTGAAAAGGGAACACATTTCTTCTCGACTATTTAATTTTTTGAATGGTAAGTTGACGAACTGTTAATTTTTTCAGAGCTTGTCATAATTTTTTTCTGCAAAAAAATTTCATCGCACTTTAAAAAAACCACCCAAGCACAAAAGTTAAATAAATAAAATTTCATCAGCACTTTCAAAAACATTATTTTTAAGTACCTTCTAGTTTATTATTATTTATATAATTTATAAAAAAAAGGATTTCAAAGTAAGATTGTTGGTTTGTTTCGCTTCCACGCCTTACCTACTCAACTTATCATCAAAAAACATTACATTTGCGTTTTCAAGGATCTAGAAAAGAATATAGGTACACCAATTTTTATGAACATTCATCATCATTCATCATCACCATGGTATAACTGTAAAAGTAGAACACAATATGTATTGAAATAAAAAAATAAAGTTAAAATCTGACGTTTTTGCAGAATACAAGATGTAACTAAAAGGTGTAGTGATACATAAAGTGTTCTTCTACACGTAAACGTGAATAACTTCTGAAACAAAACAAAAAAAACACACAAAACACACACATTGTATAAATTGCAAATAAAATCGACACGCCAGGCGTGTTAGCGGCATGAAATTTATGAGAACACGCTACGCGTGTCGTCGGCATCGAATGAGTTAATCGTCATCGTTATACATGAATTGGCGCATTGTTTCTCGGCTGCAGCTGTTTCCGCGCTTTTTCTGCTTCCGTTTCTACCAGGAGATGATTCAACAATACAGGGATATGATTCAACAATACACGGATATAGAGAAAGGATATGCTAAGCCAAAAAGAGCTCGTAGTACTCATTAATTATGAACAACTTTTACTATGAGACCAACCCGGGATTCACGAAAAAAATCAGCTGTTCCATACAAATTAAAAATGTGAATGATACTCGACAAGTTGTTCATATTATAATGATGAGTAGGTACTGTAAGCCCTTCTCTTTGAGCATAATATTCGATATAACTTTGCATTTGTGTTCTGTGTAGTTAAGTAAATATTTGAACATCGGTGTTGGTTTTGTTGACTAAACTACTTTTTAACCGACTTCAAAAAAGGAGGAGGTTATCAATTCGACTGTATGTTTTTTTTAATTTTTTTTTAATGTTTGTAACCTCATAACTTCTGACTGGGTGAATCGATTTTGATGATTCTTTTTTTATTAGAAAGCTGACGCTTCCCATTTGGTCCCATTTCAATTTAGTCCAGTTCTGAGAATGGTATCCATGAGAAAACTATATATGGCATTAAGTTCGTGCGCGACAAATAGATGAATAACTCAATAGTCGGTCTTTTGAAGTCGGTTTTTGTTTCTCGTTGAAGTCGGTTCGGTTTTTGTAAAATAATGTTCTTGTTCGGACTCAGAATGCTATACAAGTTAATGGAAGTGTCAAATCGAATCGAATGTTTAACAAGAATGCCATACTTGTGCCCGAAAAGAGTTTTAATTTCATTTTTAAAATTACCAGGATAAAAATTGTCTGCGTTTCTTATAATTTGTGTGAAACGATTGAATTATTTTAGTTTGATATTTTGATGATTTGAGTCTAAGAATTAGAATAATACTGGTAGTTTTGCGTACAGTATACCTCGCGAAAACTTTATTGCGACAATCGCAATATTTTATCTCGACAACCTCTTGACTGATTTAACTCACATTCAAAATTCTTGTTTAGAATTAGGTATCATAATTATATACATACTTCTGCCAAATTTTATCAAAATCGGCCGGTAAATGGCAACATTGGCAATGCAGCAAATTTCCTCCCTTTTTGGTGGAAATACTCCCCTAATCATAAAATCCCGACGACTAAAATTCTATGAAACTTCTATTCTATGAATCTGTATACCTTGTTTCGACAAGATTTGTTGAGAAATGCGACCATACGCGAGGTTTTTTTATGTAATTGAGTGACGAGACGAGCAAATCGCTCGCTTGATGTTAAACGTCACGTTTGCCCATAACAGGTCTGCGCCACCCAGAATTTTGAACTCGCAGAATTCAAGACCCTGCGCGGCACAGTACTGCGCTCGTCACCCTGAGATATAAGTTGTTTAATCTCCCATTTGCCCTGTAATTTCACTGGAAACAATGCCCTTCCAACCGGAACACAGTAATGTTTGCACATTACTGCTTGGCGGTGGAATAACTGGCAAGGTGCGGTACTTCTCCAGGCGGGCTCTGCAAAAGAGCCCTACCACGACAACCAACAAACAAACAAACATCCGGACAGATGAAAGCAAATTCGGCCAGTCGTTGCATAGACGCTTCGCTCGGTCGGCGAATTATGTAACAATTAAATGTGAAAAAATGATCAAGATGATGAAAATCTTATCTTTTTGTAAGCCCAGACTAAAACCGCAAATCTTCAGACGTATGCACTAGTACATAAATCATCTCTTATAGGGCATCGATGATGACGTTAAAGCACGGACAATGCCGTTCCTTTTTCAAAACCAGCGGAAGTGTCGATTTCGATTATGGCGCGTCCGTTCGTTTGGCGGGAAGACGGCGCGCGCGTTTCCGGTCATACGATTGACTTTTTAATTTTTAAATGTTATGATGTGCGTTTTGTAAACATCCGTGTAATTAATTTATCTGCTTCTGATCTTGGTTTCCGTTTTTCTCAATTTATAAAACATTATTGTTATTTTTAGCCTGTGTTCTCACAGAACACATGTCTTATACTATTTTCATATATGTATCTCTATCTAGTGCTAATGTTTGCCAGTCAAAATGGTATAAATCAAGTTCCAGCTGCCTAGTAGCTGCAGCTGCTTAGTAGTCATTTTTTCCCCAAAGATCATTAGAGATGCAAGAAACATGTCCAGTCGTATTCATAAATATATTCATGACAATTTAAAGCCTTATACTTGAGGGTTTTCAGAAAAAAGTGTACCATGCCAAAATTTTGAACAATTTTTGAAACATCAAAATTTCGAAGTTTTCTGGATCTATATATGTCTAGGATTTATTTTAGTATATGAAATTATATATAGTATTTTGTACAATTGTATATTTTACGAGAAATCTTCAAATTAAACTGGCACTGCGGAAAAACTGGTCAGTTTTGCGACTGTCTAAGTTAACTTATTTTAGAAAAGCCGCAGATTATTTTAGTTGTCTTATCAAATTACAAAGTAAATTATCATAATGATGATTTATAAAATTAAGACATGTCTTAACCAAATTAATAAATAACGGGCTATAAGATAGTTTTAAACTCGGTTTTGCCACAGCTGATGCCAAAGTAACCGTTACTTTTACAATTTAACATTATATTGTAGTTTTATCCGCAAAGTAATTATTGAATTCTAGAACATTAAAACCATTTAATTTAGTTCAATCAAAATACTTAAGCCCTTCAATATTAAAAAATGAAAAAAACTAAGATTTTTGTTGTCGCAAAACGGGGGACAATCGCAAAATAGACATGCAAATTTTTCTAAAGCTGGGCTTACACTTAAGGGAAAACATAATACAAAGTGAAATATTAATGTATGATATGTTAAAAAAATTAGTATAGTATTGGTATACATATATTTATTGAATCAAAAAGTTTCAAATACAGTTTTATTAATTGAACGAACAAGATCCTTATGAATCCTTTCCTATTATAAAAAACATTACCTTAAGAACAAAAAAACACTAATTGGACAGAGATCAATTACATAAACACTAACCACAAATCGTGTTTTAAAGATATTATCACAGCCTGTCTTTGAGGCATTTCTTTTTTCGTAATTAACAAAATTAACCAGTCTGAGACTTATGTAGTACTTACTTAGTAATTATGTAGCATTATTGTATATATTAGGACCATAGTCTCTACAGAGCACTTGTTAATTTAAACTATTATTGGTCTGAATTACGTTTACTAATTATTACTACTACCTTAAAAATAAAAAGTCACTAATTGAATAGAGATCAGTCACTTGTACTTACTACAAATCACAAAGATATTTTCACAGCCTTTGTTTTAGGCAATTCGTATTTCGTAAATAACAAAATTAAGCAGTCTGGGATTTATGTACTAATTTAAAAAAAAATCTATTGAGTTACAAAGTCAAAACGATAAGATCTTATTATGAATATAAATATATATATACTTAGAATGATAATAAATCAACTTTTCCAAAATATATAATTTACACGCTATACTCACTATCATAATAAAACTTTAGAAAAAATTATATAAAAAGCACATATTCTAGCAAAAAAAGTAATATAAAATGGCACTTAAAGCGTCGTCGCTCACAAATCTCGCTCGCTTATGAATCTTATGATCCCTAAAAATCGACACCTTTCTTCCCATCAATTTCTTGATTAAAAAACAAGTTAACTATTCCAACATATTTCACATTCGTCTGCCGGAAAATGATCATAAACAGATAGTTTGCACTCCCTGCACCAGAAAAATGAAGCATGTAATAAATGAAAAATTTCAATTTTACTCATGGCCGATATGAAATGCTTCGGTCTTTGTGCATCATTCGTATCCAGCTCTTGTCGACATCCGGTGCATTTTTCAATAATGACATAGTGAGTTACAGGCCAGGGCCACTTAGCGTCACTGTGATAATACTGTTCAAAATCATATGTTGATAGTATTTTATCAATATCATTAAAAATAACCATTCTGCGTCGTGTTGATTTATTGGCTTGGTACTTGTGCTTCGAGTGTAGTTTAATCTGAAAAAAAAGTATAGGTATAAAAATAATAAGCTATCAACATTTTTAAGCAAATCGATTAACAATGTAAAAATAATGAAGGTCTATGTATCTGCTCAAAACAGTAACTAAATTATTTCAGTGAGAAGAATCCAGGATAATATAAATGTAAATCAAATATTCCCAACCTGCACAAGAAATATATATACCTTTATATTATACCTTTTAGCTTTCCAGACACGGATCACATATGTAATCTGGTATCTGCTGACCAACGCATTCACTGCAATACCATTTTTTGCAAATCATACATCTCGATTTTTGTCCCAAGATGGAATTAGAGCATTTCAGACATTCAAGACCTTTTTTTGTCTGAATTTTAGATTTACAAAGTTCAGTGCCTGGAACGTTTTTGGCAACACGATTACGAGAGTTCACAGGTGCGAGCTTTTTTTGTTTCGGACGGAATGTCTTCACTTCTAATATTTGTATTTTATTTTTGCATCTTTTGACTGTGTCGGTTTCAGGACTGCAATTTTTAACTGAGACATTGTTCCTAGCGTAATTATTTCCAGCCAAGAGTTTAATTTTTGCGGGCGTAACTGGATTATTGTTACCATCTTGGTTAGATAGGTAATTTATGCCCCTGTTCTTAATTGTAGGTACATGTTCTTCCCGCTGTTGTAAGGTAATCATAGGAAACTCATTCATATCAATTATCTCGTCAGCTTGTTCATCCAAAATTGGTTGCACCGCACAATCTTTTAAATCCAAGGGTAAGAAACAGCTAGACCCAATTTCTCTGCGTGTATCTCTTTCTGATGTCTCAATATTATGAATTGGCTCAATTTTTAAATGGTTCTTGAATGATGGCTCAACTAAGGGTTGCTGGCTTTCTTCTTGTTGTATGGCAATTATTGGAAGCTGGCTCATATCGATCATCTCAATGTCTTGCTCGCAGAAATTTGGTTCAGCCATATATTCATTTAAATCCGTGGAAAAATTAAACTTTATTTCTCCAAGTGTAGCTCTTTCAGATATCTCAGTATTAGGAGTGGTCTCAATTTTTGAGTGATAGTTATTTTGTATGTCAATTACAGATTGGTGGATATTAATAGGTGTCTCAATTTTGTATTGTTCAGCAACATTAATTCCAACTCTCATTTCGCAGTTGTCTAAATCCAGTGATACAAACTCAGTTCCTTTCGGTCCGTCTGTATTAGGTGTATTTTTAGCTAAACTCATATCATCTTGCGCAGTTGACGTTGATGGGCAGGAATCAGGAGGTCTCATACCATCACGAGTTGGTCTTTGTTCTACCACAGAGTGAGATTTCGGAGAAAAACAGTCACACTGTCCTCTCAAATCTCCACAAAAGCAGCTCACATCTCTATATGCTATTTTTGTTTTGTCAATTTCGTCAGTTATTATCTGATGGAGTTGCATCGATCCTTTGAGAATTGGTGGCTTAGCCGGCAATATTTTTGATATGTTGGCAATATCACTTTTGAGGATGAGAAACACTTTAGTTTTTTTTAAACACTCTTTGGATATGTCGTAAGCATCTTTTGCATCTACTACATCAATTCCGAGGCATACTTTTTTGTCGAGGTTTCTTTTCACGCTACCACCGATCCCGTCAGCGACACTTTTCCCGTGATGCGCTTCATAAAAGGACCAAGTTGAGTACTTGAATCCGTACGTCTTTGTAAAATGGGCCAGAAGGTAAAAATTATTCTTCTGCCGGTACTGCGAAGATGGGCCGTCAGTGTAAAAATGGAGTATCTCTACATTTGGACTTCTTTCCTTAATCATTTCTATTACAGGGGACAAATGTGCCCAGATTGCCGGTGGCTGATGGGAACTCTCATCCGATATCGTGCAAAAAGACTGCACTTCATCTTTCCAATAAACCATACCTGTGTGCAAAGATATTTGGCGTTTGGATGCACCAAAGTGCATGCTTTGAACTTCATTTGCCAGTTTCGCTTCGTAAGATTCCGAAAAGTCGCACACAATCAGGCATTCGTTGTCTTGTAGCTCGGAAACAGCTTTTTGATATTCCTTCTGCTGATGTACATTATTGAAGTGGTGTTTTTTAAATAAAATTAAATCATTTTCATATTTTTTTTTCAAATCATTTATACTTCCCTTGTTCGTCACTTTTTCGGTTCTCATAGTCTTCACTTCTTTTTTTGTTCCTTCGTCTTTCTTTTCGTATATATGTTCTTTTCTTTCCCATTGCAACCATTGTACTTCCTGATTTAATTGTTCCTCTGTAGCCAGATTGAACTGTACCTTATTGTCTTTGCACTGTCGACATGTATTGTACATGCAATTGTAGTTATTTGTGTCACAACATATATTTTCTAAAGCTTCTCTTCTGGTGCCACTGATGATTCCACGTTTTAGCAGTGCAGTGTGTAGAAAGTCTATGTTACTGTGCTTAGGGCACAAGCAAGTACTTCTTGAATTCATTTTTGGTGAAAGAATGAAAAATGGTTTATTTTTATAAAACGTTGTAAATCCCACGCGGCCTCCTTCGTTTCTGTATTTTTTGAATGTGTTGACTAGTGTGTCACATAGGTATCGTATCTGTTTTTTATTTTTGTTTTTAGTTCTTGTTTCAGTCTTCCCTGCAGTATTACGACTAATGTCATCTCGCATATAAAATGCTGTTATTTCTACGTTTTGGTTGGGCCTCGTTTTTCGTGTGTTTTCTCTTATTTTACCTTTTATTCCCAACATTTTTGTAACAATCCCTTTATTTTCTGAATTTTTAACCAATCTTTTCAAAGATTGCTTTTCGGGTCGTTTCGAGCAACTTTGGTATGTTTTTTTCATGGTATTTTCCAATATTTCTTCCCTTGCTTTGGCTTTCATTAACTTCGTTTTTAAATTATTAATTTCTTTTTCCTTCTTGTTTTGAAGTCGTTGGTAACGTTTTTTATATTTATCTCTATGATTTATTAATTTTTTGTTATAAGTCATGAAGCGTCTGCATTTATTCATCAGATATGTTATTTTATTTTTCATATTTCGAACAGATTTTTTGTACTGAGTCAGAGATTTTTGTACTGAACTATCTGTATTATCGGTATTGTCATTATGGGCCACAATACTGTCACTATGACTCATACCTTGACAACTTTTTTTTTGTTTTTGTCTGCTAACTCGCTTTTCTTCTCGCCAAACTTTCCTCTTTTTTTCAGCTTCTTCTTGTGTCATTTGTGAAACCTTTTTCTTCTTAGATTTTATTCTTTGTAAATTTTTTAGTCTCTGCGCTTCTAATTTGTCAGGATTCTTTCTTTGTAACCTTTCTCTATACCTCTTAGATCTTTCTGCGCTGGTAAGCGGCATCGTGAAACCTGAACAAGAATAAACGTAATTTCTTTTTATCGTTTTTTTTAATCTTTTAAAACGTTTTCACCCTTTTTTACCCCCTTAGGGGATGAATTAAAAAATATTTCTTAGTACACCCTTACGGATCAAGACAAACACTCTCCAAATTTGAAATCTCTACGACCAACCATTTAATCTGTACGTGTTGTCTGTCAGTCAGTCATTCATTCAGTGAGTGTGTTGGTCAGGCAGGACTTTGACTCTTATATATATATATATATATATATACATATATATATACATATACATATATATATACATATATATATATATATATATAATTATATATATATATATAGATTTACATATTACACTACATCTGATTCCAATGCCTAAAACTTGTAAAAATGAAAAACTCTAATGTAGTCTGAGCCTTATGGTGTCGGTTTTGCGACTTTGCTGGTCAGCCTGTAGGTCACGAGGCAAAATGTCGCAAAACTGACGTGACGTTCTCTTTCCACTTCATAATCAAAATTATTTTGTGACGAAAACACTTACCTACACTGGTTAAAAAATATATAAAACGTTACGTTACACTATTATTCATCGTCTAGAAACAGTTAAATAATGTAAGACTTACCTGAATCAGTTTAAAGAGCGTCTCAAAATTGACAGTCGAAATGTTGACGGCCGTGACCCAAATAAAAAACACGTCTGATTCTCAAAAAATTTGTTTGACAACTAACGTTCTAAAATGGCGGTTGATGAGTAAAAGATAATGTTGCCATTCTAAAATTAAAATAATCTGCTACACTTTTATTAAAATAGTAGTTTTAGCCGTGACAAACTCGACATGTCCGGTCCATACCACTTTTTACGATTATTTTTGAAATCAAATTGTATTTATATGCGCATAAAGATGAAACTATAAAGTGCCGCCGACGAAAGGCGATTTAAAAAAGTTTAAAATGATACCAAAATATATGTTACTCTAGTAGAATAAAGTGTCAGAATAGCTTTGTAACATCGAAAAACTTGAGCAGGGACAAGCCAAAAAGTAGACTTTGGTATTTGAAAGTGGTTATTATTTAAATATCACATAGTATTAGTTACATTTTGTCTTTGGATTTTACTAGCAAAGAGTGTGTTTTGTACTTTTCAATCATTATAAGATTTAGCTAGATAATAATTTTACTTGTTATTTCACCTCAATCATGGGGGACAGCTCAAAAGCGGAGGGTACACTTTATTCTGAAAACCCTCACTTACATGGGTTTTTGTTTTTAATTTATATTTCGACAACAAAAATATGTTGTATTTTATTTCATCCGACCACCTGCCTGACGGATCGACCTTCGGATCTTCGGTCCCGTGTAATTATCAAGGCAGTGAATAAACACTGACACAGGAGTGAAAAACACGGCGCGTTTAAAAGGAGACTTTGAAATCAGCTGTAGATGAAAAATATACATGACATTTTATGATAAAATATGCAGTTTAGTTGGCTTAATTTTGGCTATCCGTCTAAAACAATGACAATAACCGTACATAAACTAATAATTACATGTTTCTATGAAATGATTGGATTTATCGCTACAAAGTCAATCGTACGAGCATTGCAGTTTTACTACGAAAATTAACATTAAGTGAATACTTCCGAGTCAATTATAACAAAAAGCGTGGCAGTAACTGCCAACTGTTGGCAGCTAGAAAGTGCAATGTGAAGGAACACAGACGGCGGCAGATGCATCGCGTGCCGGGCACCTGCCTCCGCATCCTTTTCAATGTCGGGATATCCTATTCATACCGGTTAAAAAACGTTCTTGTGGCACGGTCATATCTCTTTATTGAAACCTGGAAGAAGTAGCTGCTTTTTTTATTTAATTGCTGACAAAATTATTTTTGAAAAACAATTCCACAATCTAATTAAGAACAAAGTATATTTAAGTTTAAATTAGTTACAATAATGTTTTTGTGGTTTTTTTATGTAGTTCTTTAGAGAACCTAAAAAAATTATAGTTAGGTATAATTGAAATCATGGGCAATCCAACCGATGTTCAATATACTGTGACTCCACATTTATTGGGCAAACCGCCAGAGTGTAAAATGCTATTGATTGACTGTTCTCCGATAGATATAATATGGCGCCTCCAAGTCGTGAATGCGAATGAATCAGTTTATTCTAAGAGAGTGTCTCTTACCATCAGCCGAGATGGCGGACAAAATGCAAGCCTATTATTGAATTTAAAAAAATAATAGAATCGTTAATTCAACATCTACAACAGAGAATTAGTACAACTGCTTTGACGCGATAAAATGACTCGTGGAAACCGCCACTATACAACATTATGCTACAGCCCTAGAGTCCATCCATTCGAATACATTATACAACCATTATTGAATAATTTATATAATACATCAATTTCCTAAAACGTGAAAAAGACGGATATCCTTCCAACTGGCGGGAAACGGCGACAATGCGCCCGCCATCTTGCCGGAAACCGATCGTTTACAACACTCCCGCCATTTTGCACCACCGGAAACCGGAAGTGGGCCACGCGACCGTACTCATGACGGATTAATACTATCAGTGTAATTGAAGGATGTTGAATGGGTATTGAATAGAAAATTAGACATTCAGGTGCACCGACATAATGGAGTAATGGAGCATTATCGTTGCATTTATAATCCTCAACCTTGGATTATCTTCTACTAGCTGCCACCCGCGGTTTCACCCGTGTCATGACGAATATACTTAATAAAAAAAATAGTTGTGGTCTTTTTTGTACCCCTGACAACGCGAAAGAGTAACTAACAAACAAACTCACTTTCACATAATAAAAATATTTATAGAAAAATAAAATATTTTTTCGAATAGGGTTTTGGCTCAAGGGGGCACGGAAGCATCTCCATTGTATTTTGTTAGTATTGATTTGTTAATTTTCTGTTTTTATGTGGCTACTGGCTATTTGTGTTTTGCACCCAAAAATATTTTTCTGTATTTCTATACAAATAAAAAAACCATATCAAAAAGATTATCTCCAAATAGCTGTACAGATTTCTTTAATCATACCTAAGAACTAAGAACACTCGAACAAATCACCTTTTAAACAATAAATACAGTAGAAGCCAGTCATTCTACCGTCAAGCAGTAATGTGCAATCATCTCTGGGTGACGAGCGCAGTGCCGTGCCGCGCAGGGTCATAAATTGCAAGAGTTCAAACTTCCCCGATGGTTATAATATGGGTGTCTTCAAGTCGAGAGTGAATCGGTATCTCTCAGTCGGGCGCGCGTGCTCCATCGTAGGCCGCATCACTGCTTCCCATCAGGCAAGATGGCGGTCAAACGCAAGCCTATTTTAGAACAAAAAATTAAACAAAAAAAACTTCTGGGTGGCGAAGTCCTGTTATGGCCAAACGTGACGTTATAATTATATACCTACATCAGACGAGCGGTATGCTCGTCGCGTCACTTAACAGCATAAAAAAGATACCCTTTTCTTCTCTCCCCAGCTTCCCGTCTAATATTATTTTCATAACATAAACGTTTTTTTTTAGACTTTTGTGTTCGAGATGCCGAGCCAGGCGCGCTGCGAGCGCGTGCCGCCGCCGCACGCCGCCACCTGGGACCTGGACATGAGGCTGCTGCAGGAGGATACCCTGCCTCTAGGTAACTACCCGACCACCAAGGACACAAAAAGCGACATCGTTTTATGGTTGCTAGTTTATCAGCTTTTTATCGGATACATTTCGGAGAGTGTGCTTCTGATCTGCATGATCTTATACCCTCTGGCCCGGTCTTCTATCGGACCACCAAGGGCACAAAAAAGCCGGTTCTTTCCCGTGGTACACCTATTTTGTCCACCTGGTGGACCACGGGTAAACATATTCTTCCGTGGTCCACCTTAAACTCTCGTAAATTATTTTTATTGAAATATATTGCCTATTGTCCACCTCTTTTCATTGGCTAGATTAAATCTATGCAACATTGATCCCGACAAATTAAGAAGTATACCGAATGAAATTTTTTTTTTAAATTCATTTATTGAAATAATTTACTTCAATTAAAATGATGATTACTTAAAACTAAAATTGCTCTCAACGTAGTTTCTCCAATGCGAAATTGATTGGAATTTCACCATTATTATATTATTAGGTTATTAATCAAAACCTATTGGTCGGTAGTGCCACGGGTAACTAAGTAGATCACGGGAAACGATCAATAGGTTAGGTTATGTTAGAACATGAAAAACAACGCACGAGCCGAGCGAGCGTAGCGAGCGTGCCGCGGCAGCGGCCGGCGAAGTGCTAGAATGCCAAGAAGCGAAAAAAGTTAGGTTATTAATCAAAACTCAAGGGTGGACCACGGTTAAATAATAATTTCCTATGGTTCACCTTAGTTCACCTGGTGGACCACGGAAGAATATGTTTACCCGTGGTCCACCAGGTGGACAAAATAGGTGTACCACGGGTTGTCACCGAAAAAAGCGTCATCGACATACCTAAAACCCGAACGAAATGCTTTGACTCCACATTCATTTTGCGAACCGCACGAGTGTGGAATGTTCTGCCTGAATGGGTATTCCCCGATGGTTATAATTTGGGTGTCTTCAAGTCGAGAGTGAATCGGTATCTTCTAGGAAAGCGTGCTCCATCGTAGGCCGCATCGTTGCTTACCATCAGATGAGATGGCGGTCAAACGCAAGCCCATAGTGGAATAAAAAAAAAGTAGGGGTCTCTAATTCGGGTTCATCCATTAAAGCTTCGTCAGTAAGAAATTCATTTTTTGATTTATTTTAGAGCTTTATTGAATTTAAAGTTGTCTGCCATGTCCTATAACTGTCTTAGACGTTTACTTTTTTTATGTAATTGAGTGACGAGACGAGCAAATCGCTCGCCTGATGTTAAACGTCACGTGTGCCCATAACAGGTCTGCGTCACCCAGAATTTTGAACTCGCAGAATTCAAGCTCCTGCGTGGCACAACTGCGCTCGTCACCCTGAGATATAAGTTGTTTAATATTTATAGGTAATTTATGTATTAATTCCTATCGTATTCCTCCAGATCCTCGCACCTGGTGTCGCGCCGACGTCGCCCGCTGGGTGTCTCTGCACGGGGGGCTGCCCGAGCGGTTTCCTATGAACGGGAAGGCGCTATGTCTTATGACACGGGAAATGTTTACTGCAAGAGTGCCGCAGAAGGGGCAGAAACTGCATTATGTAAGTTTTGTCCTTGTCTACCACCTACATACACTGAGAACAATGGCCATCTGAATTCCGCTAACAGAATGATGAATTCACTAAAAGTACGGAGCATACTGATATCACCAATAAGTACGATGATTAGCACCAGTTTTTACGGTGACAACTATCATAAACTGGTGCTAATCATCGTACTTTTTGGTGATATCAGTATCAGTATACTTTAAGTGAATTCATCATTCTTTAAATGGCCATTTTTCTTAGTGTACAGTAGCTACCTACAGAGTTATAAGGAAACGCTTTGATTCCACTTTTATTGTGCGCACTGCCAGAGTGTAGAATTTTGGCCGAGTGGGTGTTTCCCAAATTTCCCAATAGATATAATTTGCTGGGTGTCTTCAAGTCGCGAGCGAATCGTTTCCTTCTAGGCAAGCGTCATCGTAGACCGCATCATTGCTGGTAGACTCCCAACGGCCACCACTAAAACAGGCCCCAGTGGTGGCCGTTAGATCAGTGCATGGTACTCATCATTATGAATAACTTTTACGATTAGGCCAACCCGGAATTCGCTAAAAAAAGTTGCTTTTTATTGCATCAATATCTTCAATTTTGTCGACTGTCATTGACATTTTTCTAGCGAACAACAATTTTTTTTCGCGAATTCTGGGTTGGTCCTGTAGTAAAAGTTGTTCATAATAATGACTACTCTGAGGTTTTTTCGGCTTAGCGTACCCTTTTCTTAGAACCCTGTCTAACTTCTAGCCAAAATGTTCAATGTATCTATAAAATATCTAGGTAAAAACTTCAATGTTTTTTTTCTTTTTACAGGACTTCAGAAGACGCCTAGCCAAAGCATTAGCACTTCAAGAATTGATTGAAAAAATGAACACCAACGCGCTGAACAATAACTGAAGGTGAAGCTATCTTTTAACCGACTTAAAATAAGAGGTTCATGTTCCACTGTTTAAACTTTAAATGGTTATTTTACGACTGATCAGTGTTCCTAGCACAACTTTGACGTAGAAAATCCGTAACGTCAGAACGTCAGAATCGTCTAACTGGCGTAAATTAACGCGTAACGTATTTTACACGCTTTTTATTAGCTTCACTTGTATGTTTGTTTGTATGTTTGTAACCGACTCCTTTGGGCGCGATTTTGACCCACTTTAAACGGCCAGATTTCGTTCAAACTTTGTAGATATATCGAGGACCGATGACAATACACTAAACAAAGCGTGTATTTTAATTTTTAACCGACTTCAAAAAAGGAGGAGGTTATCAATTCGACAGTAAGTATGTTTTTTTATTTTTTTTTATGTTTGTTACCTCATAACTTTTGACTGGGTGAATCGATTTTGATGATTCTTTTTTTATTAAAAAGCTGACGCGTCTCATTTGGTCCCATTTCAATTTAGTCCAGTTCTGATAATGGTATCCATGAGAAAACTATATAAGTCTTAAATTTGCATTAAGTACGTGCGCGACAAATAGATGAATAACTCAATAACTATTTTGAATAATAATGAATAACTCTTTTGAAGTCGGTTTTTGTTTTTTGTTTTGTAAAAATAATGTTCTTGTTTGAACTAAGTATTATTATTTACGTCAAAGTTTTGCTAGGCACAGATCACAGACCGTTAATACAGGTATCCATTGGCGATGGTATAAATATATTTGCCACCTATAAGAAGGAATATAAATTATAATGCTGATTGTGTTGCTGATTGATTGCGAAAAAGAGGTCCATGTAACCGTACTAAGCGTTTTCATTCGTCTTTTTAAATCCGAACGGCAGAGGTACGGAACTCACTGCCCGCGTCTGTTTTTCCTAGAAAGTTCCCGGGGATGTTCAAAAAAAAGTGTCTAAGTTTTTCCTAGGCAAGCGTGCTACATCTTCGGCCACATCGTCGCTTCCTATCAGGTGAGACTGCGGTCAAAAGACAGCCTAGTCCGATGTAAAAAAAAAAATAATTGTGTACTCTCGAAGAAACGCCTCTCGGTTGAAAACGCACAAAGCAATCGCAAATAAAGCTACAAAAGCGTCGAATTCACTCTAGTTTCAGGGCGTATTTATTTGATAGTTATTGGACTAATGCGCTCGCAGCGTGTCGGCCGCGCGGTTACACGATCCCGGGGAATTTCAGCGTTGTTGTGTTGCTTAGGAGATAGAGTTCACATTTGGCATTAACATACGTGAGGGAGCCGTGGTAGCTCAGTGGGAGAACAGCTGCTTCGCATTCTTGAGGTGGCGGGTTCAAACCCCGACTCGTACCAATGAGTTCTTTGGGACTTATGTACGAATTTACATACCACTGGCTTTTCGGTAAAGGAAAACATCGTGAGGAAACCTGCATATACTTATGTCCGGAGAAGAAATTCAATGGCGTATGTGAATCCAGCAACCCGCACTTGGCCAGCGTGGTGGAATACGGCCTAATCACCCTTCGAGGGTAGACCTGTATCCCAGCAGTGGCAGGATTATAGGTTGCAAATGATATGATATGATACGTGAGGGAGCGGTAGCTGAACGGAGTGAAATACTAGTTGCTCCAAGACAGTTTTCTCGTCGTCTAACTGCAGCCTCAAGCATAACTCGGTATGTCTCAGCGAGAGTATACAGCCGGAATACATTTAAGCCCCTTAGGCGTAGAATGCAATGAATCGACTGTACCTACATCATTCTTGACTCGCAAAAATTTGCGAGAAACCCAAATTAAAATCGCGCGAACGTCACACAAGATTGCGATTTCACTCAAATTGAATTGTATCGACGAAAGTGTACAGTCCGCATTATATTTCAACTGCCTAGGATTCAACACAAAAGTTGTCTTTTTTCGTGCGAACGAGACAGACATATACAAATGGCATAGCTTTGTCTCATTCACACAGTCGACGAAATTGTAAAGAGCGTTCATCTACTAGCAGAGCTTTCAGTATTAATAGGTACAAATTAGGTTACTCGGAAAGGATGTACTAAGCCGAAAGGAGCTTTAGGTACTCATAGTTATCAATAACTTGTACAACCCAACAATCCTACCAATATTATAAACGCGAAAGTTTGTGAGTATGTTTGTTGCTCTTTTACGCAAAAACGGCTGAACGGATTTACATGAAATTTGAAATGAAGGTTCATGGTCTGGATTAACACATAGGCTACTTTTTATACCGAAAAACGTGGGTGAAACCGCGGGGCGCAGCTATTTTAGTTACAAATAAAAGAAATTTCATATTATTATACAAAGTTATCAGCCGCACAATTTCACCTGTCTACAAGAAAAATGCAAGGAAAACTTAAAATTTTATGAATCAAAAATGGTGTAGAGTTCCTTTCGGCTTAGTACACCCCCGTGTAACCCTTAGTTTATACATACATCTAGTAATTATGTTCCTACGTTACATTTATTTTAATTATAGTAACTATTAGCATTAATATTTTTATTTTAACTAGTATAGTAAATTTGTTTGTAAAGACGAGCACTAATAGCCCTTTCGGCTGAGGATACCCTTTCTTTATAACCTCGTGTTATGTTAATTAGTATTAATAGTAGTCTTTAAGTTAGTTTTTTTGTATATTTGTTAACTTTTTTGTTTTGTAATTATCTTCTAAAAGCTATCCAAATGGAAAGGTTTTATTTTAAACTGATTAAGTGAGTTCCTAGTGCTAATCTTGATTTTGAATACAGGGTTATTCATAAAGGGAATGCTAAGCCGAAAAGGGCTCATAGTACTCATCATTATGAACAACTTTTACTTTGGGACCAAACCGAAATTATAACCGACTTCAAAAAAGGGGGAGGTTATCAATTCGTCTGTATGTTTTTTTTTTATTTTTTTTTATGTTTGTTACCTCATTACTTTTGACTGGGTGAATCGATTTTGATGATTCTTCTTTTATTAGAAAGCTAACGCTTTCCATTTGGTCCCATTTAGTCCAGTTCTGATAATGGTATCCATGAGAAAACCATATAAGTCTTAAATTTGCATTAAGTGCGTGCGCGACAAATAGATGAATAACTCAATAGTCGGTCTTTTGAAGTCGGTTTTTGTTTTTTGTTTTGTAAAAATAATGTTCTTGTGTTCATAATGATGAGTACTATGAGCCCTTTGCGGCTTAGCATACCTTTTATGAATAAACCTGTATTAAATTTTTAATGCCTAAGATTATGCATAGGTAGGTAATTATGCATATTCTTTAGTTTTTGTAAAAAATAAGCGAGTTTTTGTTATGTTTAGGATTTTGCATGTCTAGTCAAGAATGTATGTAAATAAATAATCGTGTAAACTAAATTGTTTTTTTTTTATTACACTTTCCTACTTTATAATTATTATTATTGAAGAACGAAGTGAGGTCTCAGAGTGTAAGGGAACAAATCGGCGCTTGTATGTATGTATGTATGTTTGTTTGTTTGTTTGTTTGTTTGTTTGTTTGTTTGTCCGACGATAACTTGAGTATGGTTGATCCCGATCTAAATAAAAAAATTCAAGCAAATACTTACTTCATTTTAACACTTTAACTGCTGCTAATAATCAAATGCGTTGTTTTACGCGCCTGGCGTGTGTAGCCGCATTCGCGTTGCACAAAGGAAAACACAAGCTATATGTTTTCAGCAGTTAAAGTGTTAATTCAATTTTTAAGTTTAAATATGAGCGAAATCGGTCGTGGGGTTGGGGAGATTTAGGCGCTATGAGGTTTCAGTTTGCCACGAACTACTATAGTCACCGCGTTACCAACTGAGTCGTAGGGCCTTCGTCGTAGTCGTTAGTCGTGTTTCTATCTGATTTTATTCTTATCGATATGCGCCTATAACCATCTTACGCACATTACTATGCGGCTCCATAAGACCCACAAGTGCGAGCGAGATAGACATAGAGCAATGATTTATGGCCGCACGACTCACTTGGTAACGCGGTGACTATAGTTATGAAAAGGAAAGATGGTGATTTTAGGCCTTACTTAAAAAGCCTGCTTAAAGTTAGTCACTGCTTATAGTTAGTTCACTGCTCGTGCTCATAGTGCTATGAGTGCTATTACTACTTTCCGAAGATTGGAAGACGCTGGCCGCCGCCTCCCACGCCCCCTGCAGCTGCGCCGACGTGTCGGCCAACATTTTGGTAAACTGGTCGACCGACTTGTGCTGATCCGCTGCCACCTTCTCGATCACTTCCTTGAATTTGGCCAGGTCAATGTTGCCCTTGTCTTTTGCATCATCAAATAGTTTTCTTAATTTCGCTTCTGATTCCGCCGTATCTTGGACTATCTTTGCTGAAACGTTCAAGAAATCACACTAATGTTATAAAAGTGAATCAGCATCTGTTACTCCTTCACGCTAAAATGGCTGGACGGAGTTGAATGAAATTTGGAATAAGTAGACATAACTTACACTCTCATATGACCAGTGTCGGATTGTAGGCTGGAGCCAAGGGCGGAAGATTTAGGGGCGGCAAAATCCAGGGGCAAATTTATTGTTTTCAAACATTATTTCCTAAAAAAGGATTGCTGTGAGCGAGGATAGAGAGGGGGAGTTATATTCAAACTTAAAAATCGTATTGAAATGAGCGATTTGCCTGCAAAATGTCATGAAGATCGGATAAACGACGTCGGACATCCAAACGCCGTTTTGTTCCCCTAGACTCTGCGACCTCACTTCGCTCGGTCAATTATTCAAGAATAGACCCAGAAGCTGTGGGGGGAGGAGAGGGGGGGCTTGAACCCCTTAGATACCACTTTCCTGGATTCGCTACTGGTCAAATTCAAATTCATGATGATGTTGATGATATGATTGCGACGTTGTGATATTATGTTATGATGTTATTACACTTTTTCATCCACTGAACGAGATTGTCGACACCGTTAAGACCTTCTTTCTTTAGTTTCTCAAATGCTCCGTCCATTTTGATGGCGTTCAAACATTGTTACTAACGAGACAATAAAATTGTGAAGTTCTTCTAAACTTCTACCACTTTTATGAAAATTTAAGCTTTATACAAAAAGTACTGATGAAATGTTGCATAATTTGCAAAGAGTGTCTGAGACAATTTGACTGAGAACTATAATTATAAAGCCTGGCTGAGTGATTATTTTGTTCAAGGCTCTATCAATGGTCCAAGGCCTGGTTGATTTTTAGCCTGGTTAATTTGCTCTGACAACTTCTCGCTGAATGTCACAATTATATGTCACAATCGAAAACGAGGCGGCAATAAATAACTTTAATAAAAGCAGTCTTTATAACCAAAGCCCAATAAATACGTGTATTAAAAAAAATATTCCACGATTCCTTCTTCCAATCTCAGGTCAAGTAGAAATATTATATGCATACACGAAATATTTTTTTGAGGTCAGTACTTACGAAAAGTACCTATCGATTACCAACCTCAAACAAAATCGTGTATGTAATCTATACTTCTATACTAATATACTAATATTATAAAGAAGTAAAGTTTGTGTGTTTGTATATTTGTTAAATTGTAAGGGGGTAATCTCGGGATCTACTGAACCGATTTTAAAAATTCTTTCACCAATAGAAAGCCACATTATTGCTGAGTGTCATAGGTTATATAAAAACCGAAAAATAAAAAGGCTTTTACGTGGTAGTCCGTTTTGCAAAGTGAATCGGAGAAAAAACGGTCCGGACGGCGCGCGATGGCTTCGGGTTTAATTAACATTATGCCCAACGAAGTGGGCAAGGGTCAGCTAGTTATGTATAAAAAAGATTTTGCATAATTTTTTAACCTCTTTTGGTAAGTCGATTTAATTATTTTAATTACTATTTAAAATCAGTAACTCCCATAACCTAGGCAAGTATTTTTCATAGGGCAACCCTTTTACAGCACACATGTTTAAAGCAGTGGCTTCAGGTTTTTTGATCTGAGCCTCCAATGCATTGATATTTTAATCTGAAGTCCAATGCGTTTTAAAGAATAACACGTAAGTATTCTAAAAGTAAATATCTATTTATTTGCTCGACATGGCAGCTTGGAAAGCATTTGCTGCCGCCGTCAACGCCCCCTGCAACTGCGCCGACGCGTCGGCCAACATTTTGTGGAACTGGTCGACCGACTTGTTCTGTTCCGCTGCCACCTTCCCAATCACCTCCTTGAATTTCGCCAGCTCAATATTTTCCTTGTCTTTTGCACCGTCAAATAATTTTCTTAGTTTGGCTTCTGATTCAGCCGAGTCTTCGACTATTTTTGCTGGAAAGTTTACCTCTTGGTTACTAAAATTCAGACTTTTAGCTTTATCCTTATGAAGTTACAGGGGTTAAAATGGCCTGAATGGCTTCGAGAAAAGATGAAACGGCTGTGCCTTAAAAGCTCAACTTTGGAGGGGGCACTGCCGTGCTCCCAGAAAATAAGATTTTGAAGTGTAACGACAAAACAAATAACGTTTCACACTCATAGCTCTCCTCTAGAATACCCTGTGTCGGGGATGCCATGGAACACACAAATGACTACGACTAACCCCCAGACCAAGAACTGATATTTAAATTCATCATTCAAACATCTGTCTGACCGGGAATCGAAACCGGGACCTCTGGCTTTATCGTGGCTTATTGCGGGCACACAAGCCGAATGCACCCGGACATATGGGCAAAGGTCTCCACAGAGTGGGCGCGGGACAGTCGACCCCCGGGCCGCCCTCCGACGCGATGGCGCGACGAACTAGGTAAGTTTGAAAACGACTGGTCGGTGCTGGTCCAAGACCGGCAGGTATGGAAGAAATTGGGGGAGACCTTTGTCCAGCAGTGGGACATTACAAGATAACTAAAAATAAATAATATTATGACTTTAATTACAATTTTTCATCCACTGAACGAGATTGTCGACACCGTTAAGACCGTCTTTCTTTAGTTTCTCAAATTCTCCGTCCATTTTGATAGCGTTTCAAACATCATTAACACCGAAATAATAAAATTGTGAATTTCTAGTAAACTTCCTTTGATGTCAGTGGTAAACTTCTACTTACCACTTTTACCACCGCGTTCGTTTTGAAATCGGTGGCAAAAATAACAGTTAAAAATGTAAAAGTAGTTTGCATTCGTATGTCACACATGCAAACTATTGTAAGCAAATTAGCGTTTTTAACTGGTTCGTTTCCAAAACGAACGCAGCCATAAAAACGTTGTTTTTTTAACACGCTTTTTATTAGTGTCACCTGTATGTATGTAACCGACTCCTTTGAGCTCGATTTTGCCCTACTTTGAACGATCAGATTTAATTCAAACTTTGCACACCTGTCAAACACCGATGACAATGCGTGTTGTTTAGTATTTAAACTTTTTTTTTTTATTTACATACGTCATTTAATGTCTCCGCAATAGAAAAATGATATGAGCAGTAGAACAGTCCCTACTAATAGCCTGGTCAAATTAGACCAACAAAGTAAGCTTACATTAATTCCCACCCAGCTGAAAATTTGTAGGATTGTTCAAAACACCATCATAAATGAAACCTAAAAAGTCCTCATCGATCCGATACGTGCAATTTTTTTTACTCCAGATAAGAAGATCTCTAAAATAGGTTTTTCGCAATTATCTCAAAAATGGTTCAAGCTACTAGGAAACTGTTCAAGACAAGTATGTTCTCTATAATATTCTCTACAGTATTGTTTTGAGATGCATGTTGATAGGACTTATGGTTTTCGAGATTTATGCTAATATTAATTTCAGATCAGGCCAAAAATATGACAATTTTTCTTAAGAGGCCTCGATGAGCAGTAGATCATATCACAAGTTTGTAAATAAGTTTTCCCGAAGTTTTCAATATCGCTAAATCCGACAAAGTCAAGAAACATTTTGAAAAATGACTCCTTGCGGCTCAAATCGGAAAAATGATGATGATGGCTGACGGATAATTTAATCGAAAACGGTAAGAGATAGAGGGATACATCTGACTTTTGAAATGTAGATAAGTGTGGATCTTTTGGAGAAACGACAAAAAAGATAGCCGCCATACAAAAAAGTTTGACAGTCATACAAATAAAAAAAACTTTTTAAGTTAAACGGTTTTATGTTAAAAAACATACATTGCAATGTTTAAGATAAATGTACTAAAAACCAAAAAAATAATAAAATAGATACAGTCGTGGGAATTATAAACATATGCATAGACTAGACTAAAATAAAACCGTGGGGCACGTCACAACGTCTCTAACTTAACTAACTTAACTCTCCCCACGGTTTTATTTTAGTCTAGAGACGTTGTGACGTGCCCCACGGTTTTATTTTAGTCTAGTCTATGCATATGTTTATAATTCCCACGACTGTATCTATTTTATTATTTTTTTGGTTTTTAGTACATTTATCTTAAACATTGCAATGTATGTTTTTTAACATAAAACCGTTCAACTTAAAAAGTTTTTTTACCTATTTTTATTTTCTAGTTTTTAGTTTTTATTTCGCATTCTGTTTAATTCATATTGATAAAACCTAAGTTATCCGCCATTTTGTAGAGGCCGCCATCTTGGATTTTAATTTTATATAGTACATTGTATTATACTGGTTGAGCACTTTCATTTGATACCCATATTGATGGGATCGATAAAACCTACGTTATCGGCCATTTTGCAGCGGCCGCCATTTTGTATTTCAATTTTTTATAGTATATTGTATTTTGTTTGTTGAGCCCTTTCATTTGATACCCATATTGATGGGATTGATAAAACCTACGTTATCCGCCATTTTGTAGCGGCGGCCATCTTGAATTTATAATGATAATGAATAAACATAATTGTATTGTCACCAAAATCCAAAGTGTATACAAAATTTCAGATTAATCGGTTGACAGGAAGAGGGTGAAATTTGAATTACTAAATTTGACCCAAGAATAATAAATAAAACAAACGGGGTGAGCTAAATAAAACCGTTTAAAAAATAAAGAAAATGCTGTGGAACCGCTGGCGCTGTAGGTGGATGAAGTGTGCTTGAAAAAATATTATAGAGGTTCACAAGGACGATCAAGATTCAGCAACGAAAATCAAAAATGGCGGATATCATATTTCCGTAAAATTTCAATGAATCTTTTTTTATCATTTTGCCAAAAAGATTTATACTTGATCTACATTTCAAAAGTCAGGTGTATCACTCTATCTCTTACCGTTTCTGAGATACGAGAGGTTAAATTTTCCGTCAGCCATCATCATCATTTATCCGATTTGAGCCACAAGGAGTAATTTTTCAAAGTGTTTCTTGAGATTGTCGGATTTAACGATGTTTAATACTTTGGTAAAACTCAATTACAAACTTGTGATGTGATCTACTGCTCACCGAGGCCTTTTAAGAAAAATTGTCATATTTTTGGCCTGGTCTGAAATTAATATTAACATAATCTCGAAAACCATAAGTTCTATCAACATGCATCTGAAAGCAATACTGTAGAGTAGATAATATTATAGAGAATACACATGTCTTGAACAGTTTCCTCGTAGCTCGAACCATTTTTGAGAAAATCGCGTTAAACCCGTTTTGGTGACCTTCTACACGGAGTAAAAATTTTTGCACGTATCGGATCGATGAGGACTTTTTAGGTTTCATTTATGATGGTGTTTTAAACAATCCTTATCCAATCCTACCAATTTTCAGCTGGGTGGGAGTTACTGTACCCTCGAATGTCTAAATTGTCCCGGCTATAAAATCACTTCACTTCTCCAGCGTCAATGTTTCTTTTTTTGTTTTTTTTTTTTTTTTTACCTTTACCTTACCTAACTACTACTTTGGGAACTAAAACAGTCAAACCACCACTTTTGTCCACAATCGTTTGCATATGAGCCATACAAACACATGCAAACGGCTATGACATTTTGAACTGTTATTTTGACGTGACAACGTCTAATAAATCGATGACCGCCGGCTGCACGCACGAAAAAGTGTCCCGTTACGCTCATTGTGACGTCACGATCGGAGCGAGAACAGTATGCAATCATTTTATCAATGTTTTGTTATGACGTTGTCACGTTAAACTATCGTCCGTAAACCGACTTTACAGACAACCAATTTTTTTACCACCGTTTCCAAAACGAACGTGATGTGTACGAGTTTGAAACAGCCCTAAAAACTTTGATGACAAAAAAGGTTTGAATGAAATTATAGTAAACCTTTTTGGATTAAACTTAAGAAAATGCAGTAGGTACCGGATTTTGTTATAATCTCATGGCCATACAGATCAAAACAGAATTTGCTTTAACAAAATAAAATATGAGTTGTCTTTGTAACAATTTTCATAATATTTTTGTGTTTTTCTTTAGAATTCTCTAATAATAGAGTAAAATGGACAAGTTCGAGGAAGCGTTCAAACAACTGGCTAAGGAAGGAAAAACGAGTGTAGATGACATTATCGCGTGGATGAAACAAAGTAATTCAATTCCTTAGATAAACCTAGAGAAAGATGAGGCACTCCAAACGCGTACTTTCACGTACCTACTTACACAAACTATACAGTGCCGCGATTCGGGGAGTAATGGATACGTCAATGTGTCGCGCAAAAATAGAGTTCCTTGGCTCCACCCATATCTTCATCTTTCTCTACTTATCCGATTTTGATGAAAGATCAATCGATTCGATTAAGAGTTCGAGTGATAGACTACATTTTATTTCTATTAAGGAAAGGGTGTGCTAAGACGGAATTCGCGAAAAAATATTTTGAACTATGGGACTTTTTCAGCCTTTCTTTTTTACCATGTCTTTACATTACAGCAAAACTTGTTGAAGAAACGAAAGAAGCAGAAGAAAAAGCCAGAAAGCTGTTCGAAGATGTAGCTCACACGCAGACAGTCGAGCTGGAGAAGTTCATGCAAGCTGTCGACAAGCTCGCGAAGGATCAGCAGAAGTCTATAGAAGACTTCACCAAGCTACTGGCGGAGCAGGGGCCGAGGCTAGCCAATGCCTTAGCTGCAGGAGCCAGCGCTTTCAAAGAGGCGCTCCAAAGGAAATAAATGGTTTTCTGAGTATCGGTTTGGAGTTTTCTATCCAGCCCCCCTAGCCAAGCTGCCAAGTTGCAATTCTATAATCGGAACGATATAGAAAAGTAGGAAAATGTATGGGAATGACATTTATGTCATAGAATATTTAAAAATAGCGATCATTCATTTATTCATTTTGCGAACCGCACGAGTGTCCTGACTGTTCGCCGGTGGTATAGAGGTAATATGGGTGTCTTCAAGTCGAGAGTGAGTCGATATCTTCTAGACAGGCGTGCTCCATCGTAGACCGCGTCATTGCTTCCCAAACGGTCAAAAAAACCCCTCTGAACACGTGGTCCGACTGCTTTGTCCGACTAATCGGACCACGTGAACTTTTTTTTCATGTTGGTTCGATTAAGGAGTCGGACTAAGAAGTCTTACCGTTCTTAAGAAAACATGGTCCGACCGACCTCCACTCACGGCACATTTAACTGCCCACCCTATTTCATTAACTCAACACTTTCTAATAGACGTGACGAAAGATTTTAAAATCCTCTTCCATAATGTGAGTACACATTTATTATTTACAAAAAAGCCTTTATTTCGGTAATAAACTTAAGTTTAACGAAGTTTGAAGCCATTTTTCACATATTTTTTCAACAGTGCCCGAAAACAGCTTGCTTGTGTCATGGCGTCGATTTGACGTCACGGCTAGTAAACATGTCATTGTGTCTATGCGTGATGAGCGGCGGATGACCTGAGTTCACTGAGGCGTGACGTCATACGCTGTGATTGTTGTTTCTGACAAGATGGCCGATTGCTGTATTTTAATGTTTTAATCTAATGAAACTCTTAATAATCTGTTTTTTAAAAATAAAACTAAACATATGTTTTAAATTTTTTTAATCTGGCTAGTCCCCTGAAAGCATTGAATCGGCGATTTTTTGAAACTGTCGTCATGCCTAGAAATGTCAAGGTAGAGCAGTTAGGGGGCAGTTTCCAGGTAAAATTATTTATTCTTCAAATATGAGTGGTAGGCACATTAGTTCTTACTTTTCAATGTTAGTTTTAGAAGATAACTATTTATAAAGGGGGAATGTGAAAGTTATATCACTAAATACTCTATTTCGACAAATGGCAATTTGCAATCGATAAAAATAGATAAAAAGAGACCTGTGGTGTATCCAGGATTTTGGTTAGGGGCTTGAGCCAGGCTGAAAGTAAAAATATGTTTAAAAACAAGCTTTTATTGCATTGTCATCAGAGTTACACACGTGTACCAAATTTCAGCTCAATCGGACATCGGGAAGTGGTTCAAAATTGAGTTGCAAGATTCCACCCGAACAAACAGAGAACTATAAATACTCGTATAGTTAGAGGAAAACTAATTTTAAATTAAAAAAATCAAACCTAACATATATTAATTGAGACCGTATCCTCCTTGTCCTTGTATTTTTTTCAGAATATTTTTTCTTATCCAGTCTAGACTTTAAAAACCTATCAGTCACAATGTCACAAACTTTATTTTGTCATAATTCATTTTGAGTGAATTACAGAATGAAAACATACCAATTAACGTCAAAAGAAACGCTTATTGAGAAAACTTAATTTTTTTATATCTACTGTTTATTTAATACATTTAACATTCATGTAAATGGTATAAATCTTCGCAACTTTTCAGAAAATGGATGAAAAGTTCAAACAGTTACAAGAAGCTGGTCACAACTGCGTTGACCGTCTCATGGAGTGGATCAAAGAATGTAATTAAAATAAATTAATAAAATAAATAAACACTCATAGCTCCCCACTAGGATAAATCCTGTGTCGGGGATGCCACGGAACACACACAAAGACAAAGGACAACCAACACCCAGACCCAGAACAGATATTTAAATTCATCATTCAAACATCTGCCCGGCCGGGAATCGAACCCGGGACCTCTGGCTTATATGTCGGATACTACAGCTTAGCCAAGCAGGTCGTGAAATTATCAGACTTTTGTAAATTCTTCCAGCAAAAATAATAGATGAGACGAAAGAAACAGAAGCGAAAGCCCGCAAACTCTTCGACGACATCGCAGACCAGCACAACGTGGAGCTGGAGAAGTTCAAGCAGGTGCTGGGGCAGCTGGCGGAGGAGCAGCACAAGTCGGTGGAACAGGTCACCAGGATGATGGAGGAGGGGATTCCGAAGCTGCAGGAGGCGCTGGCGAACGCGGCGGCTGCTTTTCAGGAAACCATGTCTAAGAAATAAACTTGACTGGAAACTTGAAATAAACAAGTTTTTTTTTAATTTCTTTTTTATTTCCCTCAAAATGGGGGGAAACCCTCTGCAGCGCCATTTACCGACCGATTTTGACAAAATTTGGCAAAAATATATGGTACTTACCCAATTCTAAACAAGAATTTAAAATATGAGTAAAATCAGTCAAGAGGCTGTTGAGATAAAACACTATGAACACTCACACACTCTTTGAGAGGAGGGGGGGGGGGGGGGGGGGTGTTATCCCAATCAAAAAATCCTGAACACAAAAAAAAATATTATATATTAAATCGTTGAACCTGTATAACAAGTTTCGTCGAGATTTGTTGAGAATTGCGACCTGTACGCGAGTACCAATATACAAACAAACAAACATCCAGACATCCATTTGTCCTAGACTGCGACCTCGCTGCGCTCAGTCAATCTATACTAATATTATAAAGAAGTAAAGTTTGTGTGTTTGTATATTTGTTAAATTGTAAGGGGTAATCTCGGGATCTACTGAACCGATTTTAAAAATTCTTTCACCAATAGAAAGCCACATTATTGCTGAGTGTCATAGGCTATATTTATTACCTGAAAAAATTACGGATCCTTAACAAAATAAGATCAAGTAAAAAAATTGCAACCAAAAACCTAAAAAATAAATAAAAAAATGTTTAAAAAATGAATATCCACCCGAGCGAAGCCGGGACGGGCCGCTAGTCAGAGATAAATATGATAGAAGCAATCAACTATAGACTTTAGTTGAATCGTTCAATTCGAGCAACCAATAAGAAATAAAACCTGCATTGAGCTTCTATAGGGTTATAAGGAAAGGGTATGCTAAGCCGAAAAACGCTCATAGTTAAACATCTTATCATTGTGAATAACTTTTAGTATGAGACCAACCAGGAAATTGCGAAAAAAGTGAAAGTGTACATTTTGTCGAGTGTCATTGATTTTTTTTTATATGGAACAGCTGGTATTTTATTTACGACTTCCAGGTAGGTCTCATTGTAAAAGTTGTTCATAATTAAGAGTACTATCAGCCCTTTCGGCTTAGCATACCCTTTCTGTATAACCCTGCAGTAAAATAGCATTTCTATTACCCTTCATGTCACACTTCCATTGATTTCTAGGTAAGTTAGCCTACAGACGGTATGATCTGGACTGTGAACTCTTAGCGCGAGCCTAAACTGGATCGCGCTGGATTTCGTCTCGCTCTGTCAAATAGATGATAAGCGAGATAGAAGCCAATGCAATTTAATTCAGACGTTTGGTAGCTACGATGCCACAGACTGACATACAGATACGCAAACATACATACACAAACAGAGTCACACATTAAACTGTATAACACCTCTCTTTTTGCATCGGAGGTTAAAAATCAGACAAAAAACATCCGGCCGTGTGTAGAGGTTTTTTAAACTTACTGCTACAAAGTTCTACGGCGTAGAGCCACGTAGCTGTGTCTACGCCAACTAGATCTTACCATGTTTTATTTTTAACATTGTAACTATTTTACACAAATAATTATTTAATAATTTACTTATAATGTATTATAATAATATAGAAGAAGTGTATATTTTATTATATGGTGCTAGTAACGGCCCTGGTGTTAAATATGAGGTAGTGCAGAGATGGTTCGTCGCATGTGAAATTATAGATGACAGGTAACTGTAGCAATAATGGTTCGATTCCCGGCCGGGCAGATGTTTGAATGATGAGTTTAAATATCTTTTCTGGGTCTGGGTGTTAGTTGTCCTTGTCTTTGTGTTCCATGGCATCCGACACAGGGTGTCCTAGTGGGGAGGTATGAGTGTGAAACGTTTATCATCATCATCATCATTCTCAAACTTTAATCCTCGAAGGGTGATTAGGCCGTATTCCACCACGCTGCCAAGTGCGGGTTGGTGAAAAGGCAGTTACGTAAATTCGTACATAAGTTCGAAAGAACTCATTGGTACGAGGGTGCTGAACCCGCCACCTCAAGAATGCAAAGCGACTGTTCTGCCACTGAGCTAACACGACTTTTAGTAGTACTTAGTATTAGCTAGCATTTTATCCAAAATATAATACTTTCTCGTAGGACCATTTCAGAGGAATTTTTCACGAAATCCTACAAAAGGCTGTGCCCCAACCGTGAGGACATTTCCCTGGTGCAGCTCGCACAACTCCTCGGCATCCTGGCTCGGGAGACCAGGCAGGACGTGGAAGAGCTGGAGGCCAGGTTCCAGAGCGTCAAGCAAGCGGTGCTGGACGAGATACAGGAGAGGATCAGGAGTCAGAGCTGAAGGTCTGATCAAAAAGTGACTTGAAGTCGAGAGTGAATCGGTTTCTTCTAGACGAGCATGCTCCATCATAGACCGCATCATTGCTTCCCATCGCGCAAGCTTATATTTTAATTTTAAAAAAATAAATAAGTAAGTTAAAAAAATATTTTATCTACACTAATGTTATAACATTCTACTTATGTTTCCAATACTTGTGTTATAATGACTACTGTTATAGCACAGACAACATTTAAGCAATTTCACATGATGTTATAATATCTACATCGATGTCGTAATGAGTCATTATAACATCGCGCGCTCGCTCCTGATTGGCCGCCCTGCGCGCGCATGCGCGCTCGCTCCGCCGCCCTGCGCGCGCATGCGCGCTCGCTCCTGATTGCGCGCCAAGTTCACTGTGACAATACACGTTTTTATTAGTGAAGATAAACGTATTTTATCAAGTATTGGAAACATAAGTAGAATGTAACAGCATTAGTGTAGATATAGTAGTGTATGCAACTGCATATAACACAGGTATTAAAACACTCGTTACTATTATGAAACTCGCTGCGCTCGTTTCATAAACACACTCGTGTTTTAATACCCTTCATTATATGACAGTTGCATAAACTACTATTAAAAAACAACCGATGCTGGTCTCCCATTGCTTACCATTTTACCATCAAACGAAAAGGCGATCAAACGCAAGTCTATAACAGAAAAGAATAAGTTTGCTTTGTCATCAGAGTTACACAGGTATACCAAGTTTCAGCTCAATCGGACATCGGGAAGTGGGTCAAAATTCAGTTGCAAGATTGGACCCGAACATCGATACATACAAACAAACATTGCGAGCTAAATAAAGGCTTGTAAAACATACAAAAATTGCAAACTAAAAAAAAGCTAGTAAAAATACTTTGTCACGAAATCCAGTTTGTCCGGGGAAATGCGGGTAAAACCGCGGAGCGCTGCTAGTTACCTATTAAAATAGCAGGATTTAGTCAATAAAATTATCCACACTTATGATAACTTTAATTAAGTAAGTAAGTACTTATTTTCATATCAATCAATTAACTAGGTAATTATAGTTTGAGATAAAATTTAAATTGCGCATTAAATTTTATTTCCTTTAATTTCTTTCATAAAACAATGTCTTATTGAAAAGAGCTATATTTATTTGAAAATGAATTTGGTGTTATTGGTAAGTATGTTATTGGTAGTAAGATGCTTTACTTTTAAGGTTGCCTGGAAGAGATTGAGACTGTAATACGATTAGCTGTCACAGTGAATTTTGAATTGGTTCGGTTGTGCTGGCCAATTGTATGACAGAAACAGATTTGACAAGGGTAGGTATGTGTAGAGATTTTCTAAGATTTGGTTTAATCTGTGACACTGCTGAGCAGTGCTCCCTTAATTTATTCTAGTTTTATAACGAAATTTTACATTTTATTCTTCATCGTCATTGTTTTCCTCCACTGCTGAATAGGCGCCATTTTTTCTGTCCTGTACCAGTCTCATCCACTGTCTTCTTACCTTTACATTTATTTAGTTTTACTGCCACCTTCAAAATCTTGTTGTAACCCCAAAAATGAGATCAATTTGTCCAAGCGGCAGGTCTTCGACAATCAAATTGATCAATGTTGCAGCACTTGGTGAGTGTCTCGTGGTGCGCGTGCGCAGCTCTGGGTAGCGTGTCTGTGCGGCGAGCAGGATGGATAGATCGCGCCGTCTCTTTCTACCGCGGGAAGTTCCTCAATGACGTGCAGGAGATCGCGCCTGTGCGGATACGAGGTACTCACTGACTCACTTACCCACTATATCTTACGAGTACCTACTTACTTGTACGTATACTTTCTCTTTTCCTCACACTACCTACTCACTCTCTGTACCCCTCTACTATAATTTTACTTATTTGGCCAGTCTTTGCGGTACAGATATACCTACGTTTAAATTTTTATTCAAACGGTAGAACTCACTCACACGCTCCTCCGCCGGCCGAAGAGCCGTGCAGCACCTGCTAGCGCTGGGCGCCGACGACGAGGTGCTGCTCCGCTCTGCCGCTCGTACTATATCCTACTATGCATCCGCCTTCCCACTAAACCAGATTTGGCCAGGCATGGCGATTGGCGACAGCGTAGCAATTCGTTTCGGTTGAATCTGGGAAGTCGCTTATTTTAGACTTAAGAATCTAGCTAGCTTATGTGCAGCGTCGCTGGTGCGTGCGTCTCCGCTGGCCGAAGAGGCAGCTGTATGGGACTATCCAGCTGTGGAGCGCCTGCTAGCGCTGCTCGGCGCCGACGAGGGCGCCGCCCCGCTGCGCCTCTCGCTGCGCCGGGCGCTTCGCCCCTCAGCGCCTACCCGCCGGTTCATTTCCAAGAAGGAGAGCTGGAAAATGTTCCCAAGCATTGGCAAGGTAGCTTACAATCTTTTCTTTAACTTTCTGTGTCAGTATGTGTGAGTTAAATGCAACTGAATTTTGAGGCATTTCCCGATGTCCGATTGAGCTGTTTGGTAGGTATACCTGTGTACCAGACTCTGGTAACAATACAATAATATGCTTATAGCTCTTCTGTTTATGGACCCTATGAACTCTTCGTCATAACAAGATAGCCCAGTCGTGCTAAGGCTGTTTCAATTTGACGAGTACTTTTTTTCTTATCAGACCAGGTTTTTCCCTTTTTTTTTTTGTAAAAGCCTAGCCAAATCTCTGTTTTCCAGATCCACGCAAACAACATCTATTACGACTTCGCGTCCGACGAAGCCGAGTCGGAGGAGCGGCCCCCGGCCAAGTTCGACGCCGGTGACGACGTGGTGCTGGTGGTGGAGAACCCGGTGGAGGCGCGGCTGCCCTCGTCGAGGATCAGTATCAAACTGCTCAGGTAGTCTGGCTAATGAAAGTTGAAACTTAAAAAATTTAAAATTTTAAAATTTGAACTTTAAAAAATATAATATACTTTGATACTTCAACATTTATTTTTGTTCTAGAGCGAGTGAGTAAAAGTGAGTTGTTCCAACTTTCCTTTTCAGTTTAGGGCTGCTGATATTATTTTAATTTGCCGCGCTTTGTTAGTATCAACTTTCGCTAGCCAGACTCTTATTATGATTTCCCACGGTAAACTCTGTCAAGCAGAGAGACTGGACACCGAAGAGGTTAAGGATTTTAGTGGGTGAATCTTTACGCGGCCCTGAAGACATCCTGATGTCCTCTAAGCAGAGGCTGGCCAGTGGCCACCGAAGAGGTTTAAGGATTTCAGTGGGTGAATCTTTGCGTGATCATACGGAGACCCTGGTGTCCTCTTAGCACAGATGCTGACCATCGAAGAGGTTTTAGTGGGTGTATCCCCACATAAATGCACAAAATCTCAAAAATTGTTTTTTTGAGATTTAATTTTTGAAACGGGATGAAATAGGAAACAAGCAGAGTAACGTTCAGCTTGTTTGTTCACGAACGAACGAGGTACAAAATGGCATGGCAATCGTTTTTATACACTTTCCCCCTCCTTGGCTTTGCTGGCTTGGCTGGCATGGCATGGCGGTTCGGTTGGCGTGCTTGGCATCGCGTGAGGGGGCGTTTTTGGCTTGGCTCGGTTTTTGTCGGTTCTAGGCGGATATCGTCACGTCCGTTACATTTTAGAGATTTGAGTTCCATGGCATTCCCGCCACAGGTTATCCTAGTCGAGCTATGAGTGTCAAATGTTATTTTTATTTATCTTTTTAGAGAAATTCTGGAGAACCGAGCGCTGGCTGCGCGTGCGATGCCAAGCACTGAGAAGTCCACCATGTAAGTACTAAATTGACTCAGGACATGACAGGATTTATCCTAGGGGGAGCTATGAGTGTGAAACGTTTATTATTTTGATTATTATTTTATAAATGAGTTATTCTTTTTTAACCGACTTCAAAAAAGGAGGAGGTTATCAATTCGTCTGTATGTTTTTTTTTTTTTATGTTTGTTACCTCATAACTTTTGACTGGGTGAATCGATTTTGATGATTCTTTTTTTATTAGAAAGCTGATGCTTCCCATTTGGTCCCAGTTCAATTTAGTCCAGTTCTGATAATGGTATCCATGAGAAAACGATATAAGTCTTAAATTTGCATTAAGTACGTGCGCGACAAATAGATGAATAATCAATAGTCGGTCTTTTGAAGTCGGTTTTTGTTTTTTGTTTTGTAAAAATAATGTTCTTGTTATAGCCCATGGATTCCGATGAAAAATACTACTTTAGATGCAGGTAAGTACCAAAAATTACTGATATATAGCTTTTTTTTTTTTTATGTAATTGAGTGACGAGACGAGCAAATCGCTCGCCTGATGTTAAACGTCACGTTTGCCCATAACAGGTCTGCGCCACCCAGAATTTTGAACTTGCATAATTCAAGCCCCTGCGCGGCACAGCACTGCGCTCGTCACCCTGAGATATAAGTTGTTTAATCTCCCATTTGCCCTGTAATTTCACTGGAAACAATGCCCTTCCAACCGGAACACAGTAATGTTTGCACATTACTGCTTGGCGGTGGAATAACTGGCAAAGGTGTGGTACTTCCCCAGGCGGGCTCTGCAAAAGAGCCCTACCACTACAAGCTACACAAGTACAAGCTAGTTGAGGCCAACGGTTTCCCCTGCTATCTTATGAAAAAATATTTTTTCGGGATAAAAAGATATACTATGCGTTGTCATCATACTAATTGACCGAGCGAGCGAAGTGTCTCTCCAACAACCTGGCAAAATGTAATTTCATATGTCCAGATGTGTGTTTACTTAATACAGGGTTATTCATAAAGGGTATGCTAAGCCGAAAAGGGCTTATAGTACTCATCATTATGAACAATGTTTACTATGGCACTAACCCGAAATTCAGAAATAAACATCAGCTGTTCCATAGTAAAATGTCAATGACACTCGACAAAGTGTATTTAACAGTTGTTTTTTTTTCGTGAATTCTGGGTTGGTCCCATAGTAAAAGTTGTTCATAATGATTAGTACTATGAGCCCTTTTCGGCTTAGCATACCCTTTATGATTAACCCTGTATTATGTAAAACCCAGCTTTTATACTATGACGAAAGTTTAATTGTAATTCCTGAAGGGCGTCTGGCAGGGGGTTGCAACCACACAAGTGTCCGGCAATGGATAACGTGATTTAGAATGTTATTCCAAAGAAAATATAAAAAAGTAAAGCTTTACCTATACAGCCTATATTCTAACGCCAAGCAGTAATGTGCAAACATTACTGTGTTCCGGTTGGAAGGGCATTGTTTCCAGCGAAATAGGGCAAATGGGAGATTAGACAACTTATAATTATCTCAAGGTGACGAGCGTAGTGCTGTGCCGCGCAGGGTCTTGAATTCTGCGAGTTCAAAATTCTTGGTGGCGCAGACCTGTTACTTATTAATGTGACGTTTAACATCAGGCGAGTGATTTGCTCTTCTCGTCACTCAATTAATAGGTACTTAAACAAAAAAAAAACGGATGTCCTCAAGCTCTCTGAGTATTCAGCTTTTATAAAATAAGGTCTGGTTGTCGTGGGCTCTCGTTCTTAGTAGGTAGTCATTTATTATGACAATAACTAGTTCAAACGAATTCACGCCATCTATTGCAATTTTTGGAACTAACGGTTAACAGTTGACACCAAGTAACCGATAGATGGCGCCTCAATGGAGTGGAAAATACTCCTGAATCGCGGTGACGAGATTCGCCGAGAAATTAGGCACATTTTTTGACCATACCAATGAAACAACCAACCAAACCAAACAAACATCCGCTATAACTATAGCAATTTCAAAGTTTTTGAGAAGGGAGTCGCGTGGTATACCACGGAACCCTTGTTAATTATTACATTGAACTGTACTATGTTTCTCTCCATCAGTAGCCTCAGTGCCCATAGTAACAGTGAAGTTGTTCACAATGATGAGTACGTAGTGTACCTACCATGAGCCATTTTCGGATTAGCATACCCTTTCTTTTTATTAGCTTCACCTTGTATGTTTGTAACCGACTTTGGGCGCGATTTTGACCCACTTTAAACGGCCAGATTTCGTTCAAACTTTGTAGATTTATCGAAGACTGATGACAATACAAAAGCGTGGGGTACTTTTTATGATATTATCAAAATGATAATCACTCTACTCATGTCTGTCAATAAAATATTTATATCTATTGACTTGACCCATGCACCCCACGCTTTTTTTTAAATAAAATACATTTATTCATTTATATTTATTGAAATTTTCAACACTACCTACACTTAATTTAAAATAAAAAACTTATTTTCTATTTTTGTAATTCGTTTTCTATAGAAGCGAATACTTTCACGAAAAAATAAATACACCTGATATTTTTCTACACCCCCCTCGTGATATTTTCCGGTTTACGCCCCCCCCCCCCCCGCTAACATCCAGTCTAAAGTCAACTAGTCAACAAACAAACAGACTGTATTATTAAATTAATGCATTGAATTTGATTGAATACAGATCCTGCAGTAGTCGGGAACGCTACAGAAGCCGGCGACAGCCAGCAGCCCTCGGCCTTGGAAGCCGGGACTACCGCCGCTGCTTAGGACAAGCCCACCACCGCGCACCGCCGCGCCCGCTGGCGACGACGCACACGCTGTTGTGGCTCGGAACTCTGATTAAAATTATTTAAATTATAAAACCTCAGGCGTAGTCCAACCGAACTAAACTTTGGACAGTAATTCATGACCTGTATTAAATATTTCCTAACCTTCGATACCTACCTCAGATTCCCTTAGCACAAATACTATTGAAAATACGGGGTACATTATCTATCGCACGACACTTTATGTGTCAGCTTTCTACACTCGAAAGCTTAATGTTTATTTGGTTTTTCTCTATCTGGATTTCAGAAATAATTTAAGTTAAACGTACCCAATTAATCGTTATTTCAATTATTATGTATCTACTCTGAAATTAATAATTAAAATGGATAACTCTTTCTATGAATACGAGCCGAGCTAAATTTAACGAGCATTATAATTAAGAATAGGTGGAAATATTAACTAAACAAACATCTTGAGGCTAAATTCGCTGAATAAATGTTTCAATATGTAGTTTAAACTGTGTAAAGCCTTAAATTTAAATCCGTCTATGCGTTGTCAAAGTCAACTTGCCAAGATTGGTGTTTATAGTAATACCAGGTTTGGTCAAATATCGCTAATTAGGCAAATTTAAGTAGGCACTCATAATATCATATTGTCATAAATAATTAACACGAGTTAGTGGTTTGCATAAAATATTATATACCATACTATACTAAGCTAGAGTCATTGTCATCAGTCTGCCAAAGCTTTTTAAGACCATAATTATGAAATGAATTTGAAAAGGACTGGACGGTGCTGGCCCAAGACTGGCAGGTATGGAAAAAATTGGGGGAGACCTTTAACCAGCTGTGGGACATTACAGGTTAACTAAATATATTATAATATATATTTATAACGGGTAATATATATTTATAACGGGTTTCCGTTTCCGGTGCTGGTCTCGTAAACATCGTATTACGGTTGCTCCGAAAATAACCACAAAATTAAATATAAAGAACCTAATTTTTCACAATCACATCGTTTCTAAGTGTTAAAATAAGTGACACAGAGTGTTGGAAGTCATCTTCGCGGTCTAAATACTGGAATTCACAACATTTTGAGAAGAAAACCGAAGTAATTTTGAGGTAGGAATTTGATCTCAAGAAATTCATTCGATTACAATGTTGACACTATTGATCTGTCATACAAAGTGAAGTGACAACTGACGTTGACGGCTACCAGTAAAGTTTAGTGTTGCCATCGTGAATATCCTAATCCCTACCAATTACTACTAAATTACGTTCTATCATACGCAGAAAAAAATGGATGAACAATTTCAACTTCTTTTTGAAAAAATGAAAATCGAAATGCAGAACCAAGCCGTTTCTATATCCAATACAATAATGGATAGAATAGACGAAAAACTAAAACCCGTCTTAGAGGAAAACAAAAAGTTAATATTTAAAGTTGAAAACTTGGAAAAGAAGATAGAGTTTTTAGAAAGAGACAAGAAATGCAACAACATTATAATATATGGTTTGAAAGAAGGGGAAAAATCTACAAGAGAACTTATAGAAAATGCGAAAAATAAATTCCATAAGGAATTAAATTTAGTCTTAGAGGATTACGATATAAATAAAATCTATCGCATTGGAAAACCAAACAAAGACGACAAACCGAGACCTGTACTTTTGTCCTTCACTTGCGGATGGAAAAAGAACGAAGTTTTGAAAAATAGAAAAAAATCTAAGGAAATATTTGTCGCGGAGGACTTCTCTAAAGAAATTCTAGAAAAGAGGAAGGCAATATTACCACAACTGATAGAAGAACGAAACAAAGGGAATATAGCCTACTTAAAATTCGATAAACTCATAGTCAAGGAAGGTACAAAAGCCAAGGAAAATAGAAAAAGGGAACTTTCAGTTTCTCCGCTAACTAATGTACAGCCAAAGAAACAACAAACTGCCTCCTTTTCGAGGAACAACCGAACGAATGCATTTGACTTGATGAGGAATCGGTCCAACTCCCTTACAACCTACCTAACAGATAAAAAATAGCAATCAGTTATCGGCGAACGGAAACTAAAACAAACACTGAACCAAAAAAACAAATTAACTACTATAAAACACTCTCCCCCAAGCCGACTGATCCTCGTGGGGGAAAATGACCAAGACCCTCTAAAGATGGATAAAAATACCTCAAACCACTCAGATATGAATATCATAGATACGGAAAATAGAAGAGAAATAAAGGCAAAACATATTCACATAGCAACCATCAACTGTCGATCACTAAGAACATCAGAAAAACTTAAAGAATTTGAACTGGCAGTAAAAGAAATAAAATGGGATATTATTGGGATTAGTGAAATGAGACGGTTTGGTGAGGGCATACAAGATCGAGGAAACTACATATTGCACTATATAGGCGAGACGCCTGGACTCTATGGAGTTGGATTCATGGTCAGGAAAAATCTTGCAGACAATATAGAAGAGCTCAGAGGAATCTCAGAACGTATTGCAATCCTTAATATCAAACTATCTATAAAAGGAAAAGATGAAGAATGGTCGATTATTCAGGCATATTCTCCAACTGAATCGGACAAAAAGGAAGATGTAATAAAAATAGAAAACTTCTATAAAGATCTTCAAAATACTATGGAAAGCGCTCACAAAAATAAAATTGTCATGGGCGACTTCAATGGTCAGATAGGAACACAGAAAAATGGAGAAGAATACATCATTGGAAGATATGGATTTGGCTTCAGAAGTAAAAACGGCACAAGATTGGTAAACTTTGCAACTGAAAACAAATTAAGCATTCTGAATAGCTTTTATATAAAAAAACCGCAGAAAAAATGGACGTGGATCTCGCCTAGTGGGCTTTATAAAAACGAAATCGACTACATTTTATCTAACAATCAAAAACTTTTCCAAAACATAACTATAATAAACAATCTGAATTTCAACACAGACCATAGAATGGTTCGGGTAACACTGACAGGAGGACGTCCCAAGAAACTAAGAAAATTTCACAAAAAGTGTACCACTATTGAATATACAGGCAATACAGATTTACTTCTTGAAAACCTCCAAACATCACTAAAGAAAGACAGACATGGGAAAAAAGACCTTACATCAACTGAAGAAAAATACAACGGACTAATCAACCAACTAAAAACTGTAACAAGAAAAACCAACACAAACAATAAGAAAGAAATATCACTCATAACTAAACATTTGCTGCAAGAACGTAAAGAACTTATACAACAGAAGAAAAGTAAAGAAATCCGCCAAAAAATTACAGAAATAAGCAAAAAGATAAGTGAACAACTTAGAAAAGAAAGGAAAACAAAAAGACTATCTACAATAGAAAAATTTATAGAAAGAACAGGAGGAATAAAAAAGGCAAGGAAGGAACTAAACCACAAGAAAGAGTGGATACCAAGGATGAAGAAGAAGGATGGTATAACGACAGGTAACAGACTCGATATACTAAAGATTGCTACGGATTATTACCGCCATTTGTACACAAGCCAAAGATTTGAACAAACTCAAAAAGAATACAACATACCAACAGATGCAGAGCAGACACCGAAAATACTAACTATTGAAACAATGCAAGCAATTAAAACACAAAAACTTGATAAAGCACCTGGAGCAGATCTCATCACAAACGAGCTTCTAAAAACTACATTACCAGTGATTGCTCCAAAGCTTACGGATATATTTAATGAAATACTTAACACGGAAAACATCCCCGATGATTGGACTAAATCAACAATTATATTGCTCCATAAAAAAGGCGACAAAGGAGACATAGGAAATTATAGGCCCATTAGCCTGATGTCGAATATTTACAAGGTTTTCTCAAAAATTATACTTTCTAGAATTACAAATACCCTTGAAGAAAATCAGCCCAAAGAACAAGCTGGATTCCGTAGACATTTTTCAACTATAGATCACATTCACGCTCTGAGACAGATACTACAAAAATTTAAAGAATATAACAAAACTTACTACCTGGGGTTCATTGACTTTAACAAAGCATTCGACACATTAGAACACGGTTTTATTTGGAACGCACTTGAAGCACAAGGCGTCGAAACAAAATACATTAGAATACTTAAAAATATCTACACAAAAAGCACTGCTCGAGTGAAGCTAGAATCGACAGGAGACGAATTCCCTATTAAAAGAGGTGTACGCCAAGGAGACCCTATATCACCAAAATTATTTTCAGCCGTTCTTGAAATGATATTTAGGAACCTAAAATGGACAAAGGGACTAAATATAAATGGTGAAAATCTAAGTCATCTTCGCTTTGCAGACGACATTATTTTGTTTTCGGATTGCCCAAAAACTCTGGAAAGCATGTTGCAACAGCTATCGAATGAAAGTATTAAAGCAGGCCTGTCAATGAACTTAACAAAAACTAAAATAATGTCAAATTCTACAAATATAGAAATAAAAATAAATGACGAGGTAATAGAATATGTACAAGAATATATATATCTTGGACAACTTATATCTCAAGAAGACTGCATGCAAAAGGAAATAGAAAGAAGAATTGCTAATACCTGGAAACGGTTCTGGTCGCTAAGCGAAGTGATGAAAAATAAAGACATGCCTATAAAACAAAAGAGAAAAGTATTTAATATGTGTATTCTTCCATGCTTACTGTACGGGTGTCAAACTTGGGCGTTGACAGAAGAACTATCAAACAAATTAAAAATTTGTCAAAACGGAATAGAGAGAAGTACAATAGGCGTAAAAAGAAAAGACCGAATAAAACTAAAAGACATAAAGAGCAAGACAAACTTTAAGAACGCATACACAACTTACAAACAACTAAAATGGCGATGGTCTGGACATATGATCAGAGAAAAAAAGGAGAAATGGACCAGTTTAATAACTGAATGGTATCCACGAGATGGTAAAAGGAATAGAGGTAGACAGACTAAAAGATGGGAGGACGACATTATAAAAATAGCTGGTACTACATGGACGCGTACCGCAAAGGACAGGACACAGTGGAAATCTTTAGAGGAGGCCTTTGTCGAAGGACAAGCTGCGATACCACAACCATCGTTTGCCGATATTTAATTTAATTCCATAAGGAACTCAGTATTTAAGTTTTGGCATGTTTAAGTAATTTGATATAGTTTGTAAAACTAAGATCAGCAATAAAGGCTTTTTTTATTTTTATTTTTTATTTTTATTTTTATTTATTTTATATATTTATAAAACAAGATTAACTTAAAACATCTGCTCAGGTTGACAAAGTCTTTGTAGGTATAATATTTGCCACACTTGACAGATCATAATGTGCCTAAAATATTCTAAAAGTCATTAATAAAATAATTCACGTCAGCTCCAAAGAGTGATCAGAAACTGGCAGCACTGAGCACTGAAATGTCAAATATTTGTTCCAATGTCACGTATCGGCTACAGGCAATATTTTAGCATGAATACAAACTTCACTTCGTTTTTACTTAGAAAAATAGGGGTATAGATTTGGTCATGCTTAGAACATTGCTTTTGAAAAAAAATAGTGGAACAGCACAGCACTGCTGTTGAATTTTTGTTTTGTCAAAATTTGCAATCGTGCTTAAGTAGGTACGTGTCATTTTTTGCCACAATAATTGTTTCAATGAAATTAGTATTTAGTAATTTTAACTGAAAATACCAAAAACACTAGGAAGCTTTCCTGAATTTACGCTTCACTACAGTTAGCGTAACTTAGTCTTATTGTCCGTCGATAAACATAAACTTGTGAATAACAAAAAAAACTAATGTATCGTAAACGAATATAAACAAAGAATTATAATCGGTGTTTCTTCTATGCGTGTGGCCTTAGAGCTTCGTGGATGAAGTCATTATGTATGGTGTAGTGTAGCGAGGAGTACCTAGAAGAGACTGTTTATGTGGAGTTTGGCCCGAGGCTTCAGGAAGGCCTGGAATCGAAGACGCGCGATGAGCCGCGACGCGCCGTGCGGCGTGCAGCTGCTGCAGAGAGTCAGCGGAGCGCTTTGCCCGCGCTTAAGGATCAACAGGCTACGATGGTATGTCATCTCAATCAATAAAAACCTTGGCGGCTAGTGCCCTCCAATCCGAACCCAAAGCAACCGCAGTTGGTCCGTTTTCAGTCATATTTTCATTCGTTTTCGGTCCAAAAAACGTTGGAAAACTGTGAAATTTCAGGCCAAACTGATAATTGCATGTATAATAGTAAACCTACGTGTTTTTATGAAAGTTACGGCACACAGAATAAAAATCCTTTGTGTTTTAGTTAAAACCTTGGCCCACACCTTTCTAGGCGATAGCAGACGAACCATAGTTGGTAGTAATTCAATAGCATGACTAATGCACATCTGTGTCAATGATAATTCGAGACAGGGCCGCACTGAAGGCGCTATGCACAGGGGGACATCCTGGACAAACTTATCTATTAAACAATGCTTTGTTACTGGAGATTAGGGCTTAGATTAGGTTTTACTGCTCCATGAATATTGTAACAAAATTGTCTTAATACACTTACTTAATTATAAATGTAAAACAAGCTTTTATTGCATTGTCATCTGAGTTACACAGGTATACCGAATTCCAGCTTTAATCGGACATCGGGAAGTGGTTCAAAATTCAGTTGCAAGATTTGTCCTGAAAAACAAACAAAAACTAACGAAAACAGGCCAAGCTAAATAAAAGCTGGTAATAATGAAAAACAGTTACTTGTATAGATTTAGTGTGAGATACTTATGCTATGTTAAAGTCTCTGAAATCTTCTAAATAAAAATATTATAAGATTTTTTTTAAATTATTTTTTTATTTATTACAGTATTGCAGTATATTTTTAAACAATAATTGCCTTAAAACCCAGTTGGGTTTGTCTAGGCAATAGGTTCTCATAATAATGTACCTAAAGTTACTACAAATTTAATTAATACTAATACAAGCAAATACAATAATAATTGAGTTGTTTTAAATAATATTCTCGCTTCTATGTTATTTTTTTGTGCCCTATAAATAGTTGCCTTTAAACAGCCCTGTTACCAGTTCTAAGAGTTTGTGATAATTCTATTTATGCAATAGACATTATGACAGGATATTTCAACTGCAAAATACAAACACAACAGCAAACAGACAACAAACAGCAACAGAAACAACAACAACAACAGCAACGAAAACAACAGCAAACAAACAAACAGGCAAAATCAGGATTTTTCTCATTGTACCAATTATACAAATATTTAATATGCTTTTAGGAAAACAAATAATTAAAAAGGTTGACTTTTTAAGTCTTATAAGGTCGGCAGCGTTTCTGTGTCCGTTTATCTATCGTCGTTTATTACTTGCTTTATTATTTTACAAATACAAATTTAGTTCTACTTGAAATATACCAAGTACTTTTTTATCGGACCTGTGCTGTCCCACTGCTGGGCAAAAGTCTCCCCCAATTTGTAAAGTAATTATTTACAATTATTAACAATTAGTAATTAGGAAATTAATTAGTTTTTAGTTTAAATTAGTTGGAAAGATAAACATAGTCTGTTTCCTGTTGCTATTTTTGATAATGTTAACAGCATTTTATAATTGCTTTAGGCTTATCTCTTTGATAATGTTTTGATAAAGAACGAAGTATGAGAAATAAAAATGGACCTAGTATGTTACCCTGAGGCACTCCACTTGTTTTTATAGAAAACAAGCTGACCCGGCAAACATTGTTTTGCCATATAAATTATTTCTAGTGACTATTAAAAAATAGGGGTTGGTGATAGACGGGTGAAAATTTCGGGTTGTATGTATTTTTTAATGCCACATAAGCCACATTATAAAAAAATAAAAATGTCCAAAAAATTAAAATAAATGTTAGGGGTGGACAACCCTTATCACTTAGGGGTATGAAAAATAGATAGTAGCCGATTCTCAGACCTACTGAATATGCATATAAAATTTCATAAAAATCGGTCAAGCCGTTTCGGAGGAGTATGGTAACTAACATTGTGACACGAGAATTTTATAAATAAGATATTTATATGATTTAGTTCGAAACCTTGCTTTTATTGGCTGTATGGAAAAGAATAGTCGATATAATAATTTTAAATACTATAAATACTTCCTACTAATGTTATAAACGCGAAATTTTGTAGGAATGTATGTATGTTTGTCCCTCTTTTACGCAAAAACGGCTGGACGGATTTACATGAAATTTGGAAGGAAGGTTGTTCATGGTCTGGATTGACACATAGGCTACTTTTTATCCCGGAAAACGCGGGGGGAACCGCAGAGCGCAGCTAGTACTAGACATTTTGATTTGAAAAAAGATGAAGTAGCGCCATCTAGTTTTATTTTTCTGAACCAAATTTCTTACCAATCAGCAAATCGCACGTCTAATGAAAAACACAAAAATAGGTTTATACGTTCCGGTACATTACTTGCATTATCCGTAGCAACGGAGGTATTAATGCCTTTTGTGATAGCGATTTTACATTTAAGTTACCTGTTTATTTGATAGAAAATGACGATGTGTGCGCTGTCGTTAATTACCTTTTTAACAGACTTTTAACAAATTGAGAGATTGAGAGACAAAATTTTTTTGGAATCTAACAACTTTTTGCACCTGTCAAAAATAGAGTTAGGTATAAGAAAAGGGGTATGCTAAATCGGAAAAGGCTCATAGGCCCATTATGAACAAGTTACACTATGGAACAGCTGATTTTTTTTTCGCGAATTCTGTGTTGGTCCCATAGTAAAACTTGTTTTTTTATAATGATGAGTACTATGAGCCCTTTTCGGCTTAGGATACCCTTTCTGAATAACCCTGTATTGCCAAGCTAGCTGTGCCCTCCAGTTTCCTACAGGAACTGGTAAATTTTGCGGGAGAAAAAATTTCGTAACATCGTAGACCGCATCGTCTCTCACCATCAGGGGAGATGGCGGTAACGAAAGCTTATCATCACTCATCAGAAACATTTTGAAAACAAACCAATCTGTTACCCCCAGGTACCAGGGCAGCGTCCTCGTTCTAACCTACTTCACATACATGACATACCACCTGACCAGGAAACCTATCTCCGTGGTGAAGAGTGTGCTGCACCAGAACTGCAGCGCGCTGACTCCACCACCCGACGTGTTGCCTGGAGACGACCAGTGGTGCAACTGGGCGCCGTTCAGTGAGTATTGGATTATTGACAGAGCGAGCGAAGCGACCAATTTCCATATCATTTAATGTTTCGTACTTAAGAAGAATTTCGAATTTGAGCAAAGTAGTCATTTTGGGCAGGTGGTTAAATGATGAATTTAAATATCTGCTCTGGGTCTGGGTGTTAGTTGTCCTTGTCTTTGTGTTCCATGACATCCGGCACAGGGTATCCTAGTGAGGAGCTGTGAGTGTGAAACGTTTAAATATTTATTTTCGCAAAAATGTGTGCTCGCGAAATCTGTTCTCAGAACTAGTAACTTTATATTGTTTTCAGATACGACTGATGCAAACACGCTGCTGGGTACCCTGGACTCTGCGTTTCTCTTCTCTTACGCCGCCGCCATGTTTGTATCAGGTATGATATCTACACAATCGACACTTATAACCCAGTCACATTATCTTGAGACCTGGCGGGTCACATTATCTCGAGACCTGGCGTCGATGACGTCACGTCGCGTCGGCGCGGCGCTCTGACGTCGGCGTATCGGCAACGAAAGTGCTAACCGTACTGACGCGCCGTGGCGAGCGCGGGGAGGTGAAAGGAGAACGGGGCGGGAGGTTCGCATTCCAGCGAGGTCTCGAGATAATGTGACCGGGTTGTATACAGGGTTCTTCATAAAGAGTATGCTAAGCCGAAAAGGGCTCATAGTACTCATCATTATGAACAACTTTTACTATTAGCACCAGTTGTCACGGTGACAACTATTATGATATATGGTTGTCACCGTAAAAACGTGCTAATCCTCGTATTTTTTGGTGATATCACTATGCTCCGTACTTTAGGTGAATTCATCGGAATTTTGATGGCCATTTTTCTCAGTGTATCTATCTATCTAGTACTATGAGCCTATGACCCTTTTCGGCTTAGCTTTCCTTATACAATTTTGATTTTTAAAAGGTCCTTATTGAACATAACATATTTAACTTATATAATTATTTTTACAAAATAAAAAAACAAAATCCGACTTCAAAAGACCGACTATTGAGTTATTCATCTATTTGTCGCGCACGTACTTAATGCAAATTTAAGACTTATATGGTTTTCTCATGGATACCATTATCAGAACTGGACTAAATTGAAATGGGACCAAATGGGAAGCGTCAGCTTTCTAATAAAAAAGAATCATCAAAATCGATTCACTCAGTCAAAAGTTATGAGGTAACAAACATAAAAAAAACATACAGTCGAATTGAGAACCTCCTCCTTTTTTAAAGTCGGTTAAAAACTAGACACAGTCAGATAATATAGTTAGCTTAACAACTTTGACAAGGAAGCTTTTATAAGTCTAAACACAAATGTTGGGTTTTGATAAGATAACAATTAAAAAAAAATTAGTATAGGTATAGATAAATTGTGTTACACTATCATGAGTCCTTTTTTTTATTCATGAATAGGCTTGCGTTTGACCGCCATCTTGCCTGATGGGAAGCAATGATGCGGCCTACGATGGACCACGCTTGCCTAGAAGAAACCGATTCACTCTCGACTTGAAGACACCCATATTATATCCATCAGGGAACACCCATTCAGGCAGAACATTCCACACTCGTGCGGTTCGCAAAATGAATGTGGAGTCATTTGTTCCAGGCTGATTTTTATACCCCTTTATAGTAAGGCCCTCGATGTTTCAGGCATGGTGGCGGAGCGGGTGGACCTCCGCTACTTCCTGTCGCTCGGGATGCTGCTCTCTGCCGTCTTCTGTTACCTGTTCGGGATAGCGAAGACCTACTCAATACATAATATCACTTACTATCTACTTATTCAGGTAAAACCCTGTTTTATCCACGACAACGGTGCCTTCGTTTTCGTCGATTTCCGGGTTTTTTTTTTTTTTTTATTCAGTAATAGGCTTGCATTTGACCGTCATCTTGCCTGATGGTAAGCAACGATACGGTCTACGATGGAGCATGCTTGCCTAGAAGAAACCGATTCACTCGCGACTTAAAGACACCTAGATTATATCTATCGTGAAACACCCACTCAGGCAAAGCGTTCCACACCCTAGCGGTTCGCACAATAAAGGTGGAATCAAAGCGTTTCGTACGAGTTTTTGGTATATCAACCATAAAACGGTGACGCTTTTTAGTGCCCTTGGGTTGTTCCCATTGTAAAAGTTGGTCATAATGATGAGTACTATGAGCCTTCAACGGCTTAGCATACCCTTTCCTTATAACCCGGTATGCATTTAGGGAGAAAGATTGTTTATATGTTGTGTGTACTAGTATTTTACCATTACCATAGAAGAGCTAAGATAGTACTTACCATTATGAAAAATTTTACTATGGGACCAACCATGACATCGCGAAAAAACAGCTGTTTGTTGCTTAATCACGTAAAACGGCTAAACAGATTTGGATGAAATTTGGTACGGAGGTGGCTTATATCCTGTATCTATCTATATATATAAAAATGAAACCCGTTTTCCTTGGTCACGGCCTCACGCGTGAATGGCTGGACCGATTTCACTAATTCTTTTTTGTTGTATTTGTTATTATTAGGAGAAGGTTCTTAGGGAAAAAAATATTAAGAAAATCTCTCAGAAATATTGAAAAACCCTAAAAACAGCCCTTTTATTTTTCCCATACAAACGTTTTCTAACTAAAACGAGCTTTATTGCTATTGTATAAAGTTCATATTGAATTGCAAGCACTCACTGTTGTTTAAGCAATGTAGGTATGTTCCTAACGTCCAAGAGTCAATTTGCACTTTATTACCTCTGTACAAAGTTCAAATTCAATCATATCTATCAAAACAGTGTGCGTTTTATACTGATAATTTTTACTATAAATTGACAAGTTAGCATCAACAAACTACGGTTGCTATAGTTACGCAATAGCATGAGAATAGAGGTTATAACAAAGAGTTCCTATAATTATTCTCAACACCTTTGGTCACGCCATCACGCGTGAACGACTGGACCGATTTCAATTTACTCTACGTTTATCCCAAAGTCTACCCGTGCGAAGCCGGGACGGGCCGCTAGTTATCATATATACGCTACTTTTTATTCCGAGAAAACTAACGATTCCTGTAGAATTCCGGAAAAAAAAATCGAAAAATTAAATTTTTTTTTTTTGAAGTGAAAACTTCTTTAGCGGCGTTGTACACTTTTTTGGAATGGGTAAAAAATGTTAAACTCGCGACAGGGTCACGTGACCTGATCGAAAATTCGTAAGACGGATGGAGAGTAGACAGCTAGTATCCCCCTCTCTTTCTACAGCGCGGCGAAAATGTATGCCTGCGCCGGCTGTTTCGTTTAGGCGGCGCAGGGCGCTTGCGCGAATGTTCTAATTTGACAGTTATAGTGTTGTGACCTAGTGATTATAGTGGACACGATATCGATTCATTTTTCTATTAAAATAATTAAAGCAATTCGTGCAAAATTATTCCCTAACCATTCCAAAATATCCAAAACGCACAACGTTAATACTTAAGTTTTCACTTCTGCCGGCACTCCCGGAGTGCAACCCGCCGTTTTTTATTTATTCGAAAAAACTGCGAGCAAGTAATGTTCCTATCCCATATGTATTACCTATATAAATGTGAAAGTTTGGATGGATGGATGTTTGTTGCTCTTTCACGCAAAAACGGCTGAACGGATTTACATAAAATTTGGAATGAAGGTTGTTCATAGTCTGGATTAACACATAGGCTACTTTTTATCCCGGAAAACGCGGGTGAAACAGCGGGGCGCAGCTAGTGATCTATATTCTACAGTAATATTATAAAAAGGCATTTGTTTGTATAGGATAATCTCCGAAACTACCAGTCCGATTTCAAAAATTCTTCCACTACCAAAAACCTACGCTATCCCTTCGTCTCCGTGTAACAACCTCCTCCTTTCTCAAGTCGGTTAACCAATAAAAGTTGTCGCCAGGCGGGCGCGGGCGTGGCGCAGACCAGCGGTTGGCCCGGCACCGTGGCCACAGTGGGGAACTGGTTCGGAGACTCCAAGAAAGGGCTGATCTTCGGGATCTGGAACTCGCATACCAGCCTAGGGAACATACTCGGTGAGTCGGGACGATATCGCTTTTAGAATGTGACAATAAAATACACAATAAGTGTATTAAATAAACAATTTAAAATTTGACATTTCATAAGGAATTGACATGATATTAGGCCCAAGTTTGAAGGCTTTTTGACAGATCTAAATTTTCTAAAACTATTGGCATCCTTGTCTAATGGCTTCTAATTCTAATACAGATATATATTTTTAGTTAGTTTAGATCTGTCTTAAAATGCCTTCAAACTTGGGCCTATTATCTTTATTGAATGCTATTGTTATTTAATTAAAATTATTTGACATGTTATGCAGAATTTGAAATAGAATTGGAAATTGTTTTTTTTTTAAACTACTAAAACTATTTGACTGTGTACATATTGAATGCCCGATGTGGGTAAACTGACAATTTCAAATAATGCACTAACATCTAGGTTATAAATTACCTACAATGCAAATATATTATATGCAATAATTATGTTCAATAAATATTTCTGAATCTGAATCTGAATAAACTTTGGCAATTTTTAGAGACCTTCCCCACTTCTTCTTTTTTATTGACCGAGCGAGCGAAGCGTCTGCAACAACTGGCAAAATTTTCTTTCATCTGTCCGGATGTTTGTTTGTATGTTGGTACTCGTGTACAGGTCGTATTTTACAACTAATCTTGATGTAACTTGGTATATATAGGTTCTACGATTTTATAGAATTTTTAGTGGGGATTTTTTGATTGGGGGGGGGGGAGAGGGGGAATTTTCTGCAGCGCCACGATTTTGAGAAAATTTTGCAGATATATTCGGAATCCAATTCTAAACAAGAATCTCAAAAATGAGTAAAATCGGTCATGAGGCTGTCAAAACAAAAGACTGATTGTCGCAAATAAGTTCTCGCGAGGTCTACTGTTCGCAGAACTTCTATTTCTTTACTCTTTACTCTTCTTTACTCAGGCACTCTAATGGCGGCTGCTTTCGTGGAAGGCGACTGGTCTCTCTCCTTCATATACCCGGCGGTGGTGATGGCGGGAGTGGCGGTTGTAGTTTGGCTGTTTCTCGTGCCTGAGCCGGGGGCGGTGGGGCTCGCGCCGGGGGATAGAACGGTGAGTGGTCGACCGAGCGAGCGAAGCGTGCCGCAACAGCCAAAATCTGCTTTCATCTGTCCGGATATTTATATGAACTCGCATACAGGGAGTGTTTTTAATGAATCTCGATGAAACTTGGTGTACGAGTTCTACGGTTTTTTGTTTTTTTTTTCATGTCGGGAGGTTTAGATTTTTTTGTTTCCCGAAAAAAGAGAAAATTTGCTGCAGCGCCATTTAGCGGCCGATTTTGATAAAATTTGGCAGAAGTATATGGTACCTAATTTTAAACAAGAATTTCGAAAATGAGTAAATTCAGTCGCGGAGTCTATCTGTTCGCAGAACTACTAGTGTAAAATTCTAATTCATATGGGTACTTACATCAATGTACACTAATGAAGTCTTATGAACACTTGGTCACTTATGAATGTCAAATACAATTTTTTACGAATAAATTAATACACAATAAATTAAACGTCAAAGAGAAAAAAAAAATTAGAATATCAAAAAATTATATAAAGGAATTGCAGAGTCAAAAAATCAATGTATAAAATACCTACAATGGTAGATATGTATAATCAGTCAATTATTATTATTACAGTCTAAATACAATTTATGTATAGAGACATTATCACAGATAAAGTCGTCAATTTTGTTGTGTTGTTTGTGTTTTGTTGCCTTTTCAATAAAAATAAAAAATAAAAAGTCTTATAATTCTTTGAAATTCTGTGTCTGTCTCCGTAATACACAGTACATATATTTGTCGTCAGGTGTCGTCGTCGCACCAGTCGCGTCAGTCTGACGACGACGAGTCGAGCGACAGAGAGCACGACGAGACTGCGCAGGTCATTGTGGGCGATCAGGTATGACACACACCGCCCACCACACACACCTCACTCACACACATAACACATGTAAGTACACCGCCCACCACACACACCTCACTCACACACATAACACATGTAAGTACACCGCCCACCACACACACCTCACTCACACACATAACACATGTAAGTACACCGCCCACCACACACACCTCACTCACACACATAACACATGTAAGTACACCGCCCACCACACACACCTACCGCTCACTCACACACACACACATAAGACATGTAATGGATCGTCCATTAATCACGTGAGGCTCGAAAGGGGAAGGGATTCGGAAAATATCACGAGGGGGGGTTTAGAGAAATATCACGTGTATATACAAGGTGTCACGGAAAGGTGCAGTAATACTTAAGGGTGTTCTTCTACACGTCAAAGTGAACAACTTCTAGAACACAAGTTTGCTAAATTCGAGAAAGTAAATAATGAATCTCCATGGAAAATTGATCACGTGACTAAATATTTTGTATGGTGACTCGATATTTTTTTTCTCGAATTTTATCAAACTTGTTTCACAAAAGTTGTTCACTTTGACGTGTAGAAGAACACCCTTAAGTATTACTGCACCTTTCCGTGACACCTTGTATATATTTCTTCATTAAATTCTAAAATTTTTAAAGACAATTTGTCTCTTTCTCGCAAAAACGGCTGAACGGATTTACATGAAATTTGGAATGAAGGTTCATGTTCATGGTCTAAATTATCGCATAGACTACTTTTTATCCCGGAAAACGCGGGTGAAATTAGGGGCAGCTAGTGATAATATAATTTTCTTATTTCAGGCAGCTAATCTACGGCCCAATCGGCACTCGGCTAACGTCTCATCGGTGAGTATAGCAACTTTTCTTTAAAACCTTATCATTTTTAGGATTCCATACCCAAAAAGATATCGGAACCCTAAGTCTGCTAGTCTACCTAATGTTTAGACTCTACACAACAACCTGACGCAAAAACGTGTGATACGTTTGACGTGTCTTTGTGTGTTTGTCTGTGGCATCGTAGCTCCACGGATAAACCAATTTTGATTTCCTTTTTTTATTTGAAAGGTGAATTAGTCGGGAGTGTTCTTACTTCTTAGCTATGTTTTGTCGGGTGTTTATTAAATTCTAAATATCGTCACACCGATTTTTTTTAAATATTGTTACTAATCCCTTTTCCAGCGTGACGTGGAAGCCAACTTTTTTTGTATTGTTTTTAATTTATATTTTTTTTGTAATTTTTTTTTCTTTTTATTTTTTTTAGTTTTTTTTTCTTTTATATTTTTTGTTAATATCTATATAAATCCCTGTTCCAGCGCGACGTGGAAGCCACCGAAGCGACCTCCCTGCTGGGCGGGCGCCGCCCCAGCCCCGCCCCCGCCCCGGGCGCCGTGTCCCTGTCCCGCGCACTCCGCATCCCCGGAGTGCTGCAGTTCTCTCTGTCCCTGTTCTTCGCTAAGCTGGTCAGCTACACGTTCCTGTATTGGCTGCCGCTGTATATTAATACTTCGAGTCAGTATATTCATAGTTTTTATTTATAACAAAAAATGATTCGTCATGATGAATAAACTGATACACAAGAACATTATTTTTACAAAACAAAAAACAAAAACCGACTTCAATAGACCGACTATTGAGTTATTCATCTATTTGTCGCGCACGTACTTATTGCAAATTTAAGACTTATATGGTTTTCTCATGGATACCATTATCAGAACTGGACTAAATTGAAATGGGACCAAATGGGAAGCGTCAGCTTTCTAAAAAAAAAAAATATCATCAAAATCGATTCATCCAGTCAAAAGTTATGAAAAAAACATAAAAAATAATAATAAAAAAAACATACAGACGAATTGATAACCTCCTCCTTTTTTGAAGTCGGTAAAAAAGGCGGTGATTCTTGACACGGCCCGCATTGTCAGGAGGTTCCTCACTCTGCAGCCTTAACCACCGGTAGCTTGGGTCCTGCCCCGCTGCCGGCGGCATCCTAGGTTTAAGTTTTTATAATGTCTTTAGGTTTTTATATGAAAATATTGTAAAAATTTAAATTCAAGAAAATGAATAAATAAGTAAAAAATAAAAAATGAAATTGTATAAAATTATTATAGTCCAATTTCCTTTAGTAATTGTCATATTGAATAAATTATTAAATAAAATTAAATGATCATACATTGAAAATTATAAATTAAATAAAATAAAATCATACTTAATTCGATCGCTAAATTACTTTCAGTTTGGTCATGTCATCGAACTTATAGAATGCCTGCTCGAGAAGCCATCTTTTTGCTCTCTGTTTGAACGATCCCCTAGAGGAAGAGACCCTAATGTCTATTGGCAATCGGTTGTAAACCTCCTATATTCATAGCCATTGTCATTTTGACGACCTTTTTGGCTCAGTGGTAGCATTATTCCACCTTATTATAATATTCTTTATGTTAATTTCTGAATTAACATAAAGAATATTATTATGTTCATTATGTTATGTCCCATATGTTCATACAGTTTAGTTCACATATTTTACATAATGTATAAGTTAAGTTTTAGAAGGCAAAAGTAAAACTAAAAAAAACAGCGGTTGAAACCGCCGGGTGGCAGCTAGTATACTCGGGGATGCCATGGAACACACACAGAGACAAGTACAACTAACACCCAGACCCAGAACAGATATTTAAATTCATCATTCAAACATCTGCCCGGCCGAGAATCGAACCCGGGACCTCTGGCTTATACGGCGGATACACTACCGCTGCGCCAAACAGGCCGATCATTGATTGATCATTTTATTGTCAACGAATTTCTTGACCCAAAACATTCTTGTCTATATTCTTCTGTAACATGTGTATTCGTGTATGTTTGCAGCGTCGTTAAACCCGCGTCAGTCGGGCGAACTGTCGACAGTGTTCGACGCGGGCGGCGCGGCGGGCGCCGTGCTGGCGGGGCTGGTGGCCGACCGCAGCGGAGCGCCCGCCGCCGTCTGCGTGCTGTTCTATGCGGCCTGCGCGCCTGCCGTATGTACACACACACACACACACACACATCACTCATACACGCACAACACACATAGATACACTAGCTACACAAATCACTTATACATACATCACTCATACGTGCATACACACTAGCTATACAACTGACAGCCCGTGAGTCGGGTGAACTGCCGACGGTGTTCTATGCGGCCTACGCGCCTTCTGTACGTATACACTAGCCACACACAACGCACACATACACTAGCCACACACACATCCACGCACACACAACATACATACACGCATACACATGCCGTACGTATGCACACTAGCTACACACCGACATTCAATCATTACTGGTAAAAAACTGGTCAGTTATTGACTATTGGTTTTGTTCCCATTACTAGGAAACGTTTATTTATTAATTTATAATCGTTCTGGTGTTTTCAGCTCCTAGCATACCAAGCGTGGGGAGCGAGCTCTTATTTAGTGAACTGTGTGTTACTGATCATAACGGGGGCGCTAGTAAACGGGCCGTACGCGCTGATTACTACGGCTGTCAGCGCGGACCTTGGTAAGGAAACCTCCATCTTTACTTTTCAGAGAGCACTTTGTGTAGCTTTAATTTTCTACAAAGTGTAACGGAAAGTTGTAGTACATAATACTTCTGTTTTTTACACGTTCAAGTGAGCAACTTCTAGAACATAATTTTGCTTAATTCTAGAAAGAAAATATTGAATCTCCATAGCAAATTGATTGACTAAATATTTTGTATGGAGATTCAATATTTTCTAATATTATAAAAGTGAAAGTATGTTTATTAGTAAAGACCGCTGAAACGGCTGACCGGATTTACACGGAATGAAGGTCTTTCATGGTCTGGAAGGTAATGCGGGTGAAACCACACGGCACAGCTAGTCTTCTTCTTCTTATACATATATCTTTCTTCTTTTTCTTATATATAAAAATGAATCGCTGTTCGTTAGTCTCGCTAAAACTCGAGAACGGCTGGACCGATATCGCTAATTTTGATCTTGAAATATTTGTGGAAGTTCAGGGAAGGTTTAAAAGTAAAAAAGGTGAAAACGCCGGGTACACCTTCAATGTATCATATTATGTAGGTATGTATAATATTATAATGTGTATGTGTTTTGAATGCATCTGCAGGTACTCACAGCAGCCTAGCCGGCAACTCCCGCGCCCTAGCCACCGTCACAGCCATCATTGACGGCACCGGGTCAGTGGGCGCCGCCCTCGGGCCCATGCTGGCTGGGGTGGTGTCGGGCGGCGCGGGCTGGGGGCGGGTGTTTCTGATGCTGATCGTGTGTGATGGACTGGCGCTGTTGCTGCTGCTCAGGTATACTACCCACACACACACATACACATACACACAATGTAAGAAGAAGAGTTTATGTATAAAAGGTTCAGTAAACGATATAATTATTTCAATTTCAGGATAGCATACTCCGAGATACAAAAAATCCGAGCAGAGCGGCGGCTCTCCTCCCCGCCGCGCGTGCGCATCGAATGACGCACACATGGCGTCACACACACATGCAGGGATCACACACATATGCAGGGAAAACACACATATGCAGGGCTCACACACAAATACAGAGCTATACTGTTGGCTTCCGATTTGTGACCCTGGTCGGGCTGTTGAGTTATTGTGTACCTTATTATAGGTGAAGCGAAGGAAATTGCGGTGTTCTATTGAAGGGTGGCAACTTTACAGTAGTTTACTCAGTCGTTAGAAACCGCCAGTGTTGCCAGATTGGGGTTTTTCTCGATTTTGGGGAAAAATTTGGCGATTGGGGATTATTAGGGAGAAAAATCAGCTTCTATTCTTTGCTTTTAAGTCACTTTTTATCCAAAACTATTTTACGATTTTTTGTTATAGAAAGTATCATTTTAGAGAATAATATAATGGGGGAAAATGAAAAATCAGACCCTGGCGACCATGGAGTTTCTGTGGATCACTTGCTGTGTTTACCTCAAACATAATGATGTGATTTTTAGAGTTACGAACCCAGAACCCTTATGTTGAGACTCCGATGTCTGTCAGTCTGTAATTCCGTATGTCACAGGCGTCACAGCCAATTGTTTTTCAAGTGATTGAAACTGTGGCATAGTAGCCACAATAGGCGTGAAAAAGATTTTAAAATCCTCTTCCATAATGTGAATACTCATTTACTATTTACAAAAAAGCCTTTATTTCGGTAATAAACTTAAGTTTAACGAAGTTTGAAGCCATTTTTCTCATATTTTTTCAATAGTGCCCTAAAACAGCTCGCATGTGTCATGGCGCCGGTTTGACGTCACGGTTAAGTAAACATGTCACTGTGTCTATGCGTGATGAGCGGCGGATGACCTATGGTCGGCGGAGTTTACTTAAGCGTGACGTCATACGCTGTGATTGTTGTTTCAGTCAAAATGGCCGATTGCAGTATTTTAATGTTTTATTTTATTGAAAATCTTAATAATCTGTTTTTTATAAATAAAACTAAACCTGTTTTATTTTTTTTAATCTGACTTCTCCCCTAAATTCATTGAATTGGCGATTTTTTGATACTGTCGTCATGCTATTGGACGGAACATTGCAATTAACTTCGCTGTCCCTTTATTTCGTAATAATTCAATGGGCCTGTCTTAGATTAAGGAAAGGCAAAAAAGTACTTGCCCTAGCGGCAAATTAAGAAGCCACTAAATCAAAACGTTGATTCTTTCGTACCATTTTCTAAAGTTACCTAGTTTGACTGATTTAAATTGTTGCTATCCCTTTCTCGCATATTGGTATAAAAAGAATTAGTATAAAATATCCCCCGCGTTTTCCGGAATAAAAGTAGCCTATGTTTTAATCCAGACCATGAACTACCCTCATTCCAAATTTTATGTAAATCCGTTTCTGCGTTCATTAGTAACAATTACATACTTTCCTTTATAATATTAGTAAGATATCAGGCCCAAGTTTGAAGGCTTTTAAGACATCTAAATTTTCTAAAACTATTGGCATCCTTGTCTAATGGCTTGCAATGATAAAGACAGATATATTTTTAGTTAGTTTAGATCTGTCTTAAAATGCCTTCAAACTTGGGGCTATTGTTAACACAATTTGTCAGATTTAAAAATGATGTTGTCCTTTTCTCACATATGAATGTGAAAAGAGATGCAAATAGTTTTAGTTCTGTCAAATTAATTAAGTTTAGATTTTGGTGCAAAAGAATTGCCAATTATCTAATTTTAATATATATCTGAATATAGTTGATTTGAATTATGTTAGGTAAGAGAAGGATAGAAGACAAATTCTACGTGTGCGAAAGAGAGCGCCGACTTTAAGTTTGCGTCTGGTGGCTATTAGGGTATCGTATTTTAGTAAACGCGTGATCGTTCCGAGGTCAATGGGTTCAGTAGGAATATTTATGTACGTATTTTTTTATTGTACCAATCATGTAATCCAGAGGTTCTCAAACTTAGTTCGTATACTGCCCATTTTGAGAAACTTAAAATTATAAATAAAGAATGTAAATAAAACGATTACCTCTTAAATTTACCACCCACCCCCAGCCCCCTTTGGGACTTTCACCGCCCCCTATAGCCATCTAACCTACAAGGGGGCTTTGTCGTCTACTTAGAGAACCTCTAATGTAAATCAAAATGGCGGCCGTGCAACCAATCACCAGCGAGGAAATTCTAAAGCCATCATTGGTTGGAAGACGCCATATTTGTTTACTTAGTATGATATAAGAAAAAACGTACGTATATCGTATATTCAATACGTATTTGCGTATTGAATTTGCGTATTTATTATTACTTTACCCACGTCGCTAGTTACACAACAGTAATCATAGTTCCTAATTTCTTTTGTATTTTTATTATTTGACTTATGTTAAAAAACTATAACTAACTGCGCCCCGCGGTTTCACCCGCTACCCTACAGAACCGTTTAATAAAGAGAAGCCTGTATGTTAATCTAAGGTTTTTAACACTTTGACGGCGGCTAATAGTCAAATGCGTTGTGTTTTACGCGCCTGGCGTGTGTAGCCGCACACGCGTCGCACGAAGGAAAACACAAGGTACCTATGTGTTTTCAGCAGTCAAAGTGTTAAGGAATAAGCTATCTCCATTCCGAATTTCACTCAAATTCGTTTGATCACTTTCTGGGTGTAGGAGAAAAAGTCTTTTCCGCGTATTTTGTTCTAAACACAAAAATCACTACAACGCTTGCATACAAAAGATACTAAAACTGTCCATGGACAGATCAATTCTGGGTGACGCTAACCTGTTATGAGCAAACGTGACGTTTAACATCAGGCGAGCGATGTGCTCGTCTCGTCACTCAATAGTAAAAAAAACATTTCAGGACCGCATCATTGCTTACCATCAGGCAAGATGGCGGTCAAACGCAAACCTTAACAGGATTTTAAAACAAATTAGACGCCTTTTTTTGGATATTGTAGTATCCCAAGACGTGCAAGTGGCCAAGCTAATTGAGCGGGGTATCTGTCAAGTTAACACTTTGACTGCGGGAAACACATAATATATTACCATGTGTTTTCCTTTGTGACGCGAGTGCGGCTGCACACGCCAGGTGCGTAAAACACAACGCATTTGACTATTCGCCGCAGTCAAAGTGTTAACATATGTTTTATTGTAATATTTGTAATGTACCAGTAAACAGTAGTAATTTATTGTTAGTATCATTCCGAACTGCATTTTAGTATGTCTCGATTTGTTGGAGGGAGATGAAGTCACAGCTGTCTCTTTCACGCATTTTAACATTTGGGAAATAATATTACTGAAATACTTAAACATAAAAATGCTAATACAATTACTTTTAAATTACATTTTTGAGTAATATACAAAATTTGGTTTAGTAAATTGACAGAGAATTATAAAATTCATAGTTTTCTTCAAATTTTTCAGTCAAATACATACTTTATCTCAAGAGAAAATTGTATGAAATATTTTTTGTTTTTCACCCAAATGATTTTATATCTTAAATGCATGACAGAGATGTTTGTTCTTGGTCTAATTTGATTGTGGGCTCGAATTCTGTCTGAAGTATTGTTTTAGTCGCTTTTTTTAAATGTACTTATTATTAATATCTGCCAAAGGTTGATAAAACTATAGATTCAAGATCGTCGCGCCAAAAACGGCACGAAAATACAGTGAGAAGCACTTTTATTGCTTGAGGTAGCTTTGAATGTCTAGAAAAAAATAAAAAACCAGCCAAGTGCGAGTCGGACTCGCGCACGAAGGGTTCCGTACCAACTATAAAATGGCAAAAAAATAACGTTTGTTGTATGAGCCTCCTTTATTCTATTTTTAGTACCTATTTGTTGTTAAAGCGGCAACAGAAATACATCATCTGTGAAAATTTCGACTGTCTAACTATCACGGTTCATGAGATACAGCCTGGTGACAGACGGACAGCGGAGTCTTAGTAATAGGGTCCCGTTTTACCCTTTGGGTACGGAACCCTAACAATATGGCGGACAATAGGTTTAAAAAAAAATCCCTTCGAATCTATAGTTCTGAAAATCTTTGGTAACTTTTTAAATTACATCCATAAATTTATTTCACATTGACGTTAAGTCTAGTCTAAATTCAAGGTTTTTTACCTCATCATTGATCTAGAAACTTCTACTAGAGTTGATATGCAACGTCCTTAGTTACCATGTATAGAATTGAAAAGCTAATTTGAATCCTATTTCTTAGAAGACACGGCCTAATTTAGTTTGTAAAAAATTTCGTCTAGTTTTGCGCCGCTGTTTAAAGTTTACCCCAATGGGAAAGAGGCGTGATAATATGTATGTATGTTTAAAGTTTAGATCTAGTCTATGGTTTTAGGTTACCTTTGTTTATGGCATTTGAAATCCACGTGTTTGTAATCTACAGGGTTATTCATAAAGGGTATGCTAAGCCGAAAAGGGCTCATAGTACTCATCATTATGAACAACTTTTACTATGAGACCAACCCGAAATTCGCGAAAAAAATCAGCTGTTGAACTCGACAAAATGTATGGAACAGCTGATTTTTTTTTCGCGAATTTCGGGTTGGTCCCATAGTAAAAGTTGTTCATAATGAGGAGTACTATGAGCCCTTCTCGGCTTAGCATACCCTTTATGAATAACCCCGTATAGGTCAAAAGCTACTTCATTTCTGGTTATACAAGTATTATATATTTGTGTATTAATTTGTTCTTAACTTGACGTGTAAGCATTTATACAAAAATTTGTTATATTTACCTAATGTATATAATGTACAAAAGATGTTTTAAATAAATGAAAGATCTTAATTATATAAAATGATTTGTTTAATTTTTAATAACGACCTTATTCTACATTATTTACAAGTTATATAAACTAATGTCAATATTATAAATAGGTTAAATTAGCAATTTTAGATTTTAACACTTTGACTGCGGCTAATAATGCCATGCGCTCGCCTTAAGTGCGGCTAATAGTCAAATGCGTTGTTTTACGCGTCTGGCGTGTGCAGCCGCACTCACGTCGCACAGAAAAACACAAGGTATGTGTTTTCCGCAGTCAAAGTGTTAAGTGATAGTTTTTGAAAGTTTCGGAATGTTCTCACAAAGCTAGACTTTGGCTCTACCATTACTTAACTAGCTGAGCTGATCAACCGCCTGTCAATACTCGAAACAGCTTGTTTAATCTTCAACAAACATATTATACACACTTTCCTACCTACCTAGTGTATACAGTGTTATTCATAAAGGGTATACTAAGCCGAAAAGGGCTCATAGTACTTCTCATTATTACAACTTATACTAAGGGACAACCTGAAATTCGCGAAAAAAAATTAGCTGTTCCATAGAAAAATGTCAATGACACTCGACAAAATGTAAGGAACAGTTGATTTTTTTTCGCGAATTCCGAGTTGGTCCCATAGTAAAAGTTGTTCAAAATGAGTATAAGCCCTTTTCGGCTTAGGATACCCTTATGAATAACTGTATAGAGCAGCTTTACCCCTCAACCCCTTCCCCACTAGGCCCGTCCAAGCGGCACTAGGAAAGCGAGAGCATCCCCGGTGGGTCCCCACGAGACTCGCTGGGTCTGGTACACAGTTACCCACGCCGCCAAAATAGCTGCCCACACCACGGCACCGGTCCCACTTAGCACAACCACTGGAAATGAAAAGAAACGAGATATTTCAATAATTAACACTTTGGCTGCGGCTAGTAATAACATGCACTTGCCTTAAGTGCGGCTAATAGTCAAACGCGTTGCTTTACGCGCTTGTCGTGTGCAGCCGCACTCGCGTCGCGCAAAGGAAAACAAGGTATGTGTTTCCCGCAGCCAAAGTGTTAGTGGGTCAAAATCGCGCCAAAGAAGTCGGTTACAAACATACATACAAAGCTAATAAAAAGCGTGTAAAAACCGGTCGAATGCGAGTCGGACTCACGCACGAAGGGCAAAAATAAAAACGGCAAAAAAATCACGTTTGTATAAAAGTCCCTTAAATATTTATTTAATTCTGTTTTTCAGTATTTGTTGTTATAGCGGCAACAGAAATACATAATCTGTGAAAATCTTGACTGTCTAACAATCGGTTCATGAGATACAGCCTGGTGACAGACGGACAGCAAAGTCTTAGTAATAGGGTCGGTACATATCTGACGGAAAATGCGTCGCGTATTATCGGTCGCGTAACGCCAGAATAGAGAAATGTATAATAAAACATCCAACCTTTCACACTCGACGCACTAGCGCATCATCGGTTGAGTGTGAAAGGTTGGATGTTTTATTATAATATATATTTCTCTGTTCTGGCGTTACGCGACCGATAATACGCGACGCATTTTTCGTCAGATATGTACCGACCCATAGGGTTAAAAGATAAGATAAAGGAGCGGGCTCTTTTTCCGCAAATAGGCCGGTAATCGGCCCTTTTTGCGTGACATATGCGGGTTTCCTCACGATGTTTTCCTTCACGGAAAAGCCAGTGGTATGTAAATTCGTACATAAGTCCTAAAAAACTCATTGGTACGAGTCGGGGTTTAACCCGCCACCTCAAGAATGCGAAGCGTCGGTTCTCCCACTGAGCTACCACGGCTCTACGACCCATAGGGTTCCGTTTTACCGTTTGGGTACAGGAACACTAAGTTTAGGCACAAGCGGTCATCAAGAAGTGGTTGTAATCTCACTAAATTATTACAAAGGTGAAAGTATTTGTTTGTTACCACTAAACGCTAAAACGACTCAATGGATTTACATGAAATTTGGAAAATATTTCTTGGTCTGGATTAACACATAGGCTACTTTTTGTTCTAGAAAACTCTTTTGAGCGCGGGTGTATCCGCTGGGCACAGCTTGTATAAGTATGGATTTATATTTCAACTAGCCGACCCGGCAAACATTGTTTTGCCATATAAATTATTTCAAGTGACTATTAAAAAATAGGGGTTGGTGATAGAAGGCTGAAAATTTAGGGTTGTGTGTATTTTTAATGCCACATAAGCCACATTATAAAAAAATAAAAATTTTGTCATAAAAATAGATGTTAGGGGAGGACAACCCTTATCACTTAGGGACATGAAAAGTAGATAGTAGCCGATTCTCAGACCTACTGAATATGCATATAAAATTTCATAAAAATCGGTCAAGCCGTTTCGGAGGAGTATGGTAACTAATATTGTGACACGAGAATTTTATATATAAGATTAGTATGCCATAGTCCTAGTCCTAGGCCAATGTAATAGTGAAAACTCTGTAGTAACTAGTAAGCTCACATTTCCTGATTTGCTTCTGCTCGTCATATGGAGGCTTCTGGAATGCTTCCTTGTAGAACCACACTGCATTCACGGCCCACACAAACGGCAGGAATAGGCACCCTACTGAAATAAATCATTTATACCTACCATTGTACACCAGAGATGGTTATCCGGAATAAATGAACGACAATTGCTATAAATTGGTCAATTTTGTTATTTAACCATGCTACAAGCTGATTGATAACGGTTGTGATGATTAGTTAACTGTTTTGAAGGCTAACACAGCTTGAAAATTGGAATTAGCTAAAGAATTCGAAATTTTTAAAAGTGATTCAGAGGATCAGAGGTGATCTGTTGAAATGTTGAGATTATATTACCTTTAAAGTACCATTTGCATAGTTCAAGTTTCTTATCGTTCGTGAGCCTGTTTAGATCCATTTTTGTCAAAAATAGAGAAAGAAACGGTAAATTCTTCGGGTTTTAAGCCTTTTTGTTTTTTAGCCTTTAATTTGCGTTTGTTGACGTTCAATGAAGTTTGTCTGTTAGTTGTTCCAAAACCTGATGTGTCAAAAAATAATTATCGGCATGTCGTTTTTGTTTCTTTTAAAATGCAAATGCTGCAAATGCCAATAAAAAATGGTCGAAATGGAACATAACTATGACCTTGACATTTTCTGCGTAAATTGAAACGAAAATGACATTTACATTGATATTTTTTATAATTTTTTTTAACAATTACTTGTATTTTTAATTTCAAATTAAAATTAAATAAACTTAAATTATTTTTTAATTATGACGTCAAATTTGATTGATAATTGAATTTAATATTTTTTTACTTTTGATTCTGAGACGCCACGAAACGAAACGAAAATTGCTGCCAGGTTCTTTGGTGAAAAAATTTTTACTTTTAACAGGTTCCCTGTCCCCATACATACGATTTTTGGATTTTTGGAGCATTACCCATGTCCCGCGTTTTTTTTCGGTTTTTGACCTCATTTTGAACTTAAATGAAAATGTATGTGTATTTTGTAGAATATTATACATAAAATTGCCCCAAAAAATAAAAAAAATAAAATATATCAATTATGATACATGAGCGTATAGAGTGAGTTTTTATTGTCACACGCTACGCTACGTCCAATGCATCAAATATAATGCAAATCATATCTGATGCATTGGACGTAGCGCCACAGATATCTTGATTGATTTCACTTTGACACACAATTGATTTTCACCCTTTCTTTCACAAAATTGAGGTTTTCGGCAGGTTGTAGGTTATTACTTTATTTTTACAATGTCGAGGCATCTTACGGACGAGGAATTGCAGAATTTTGCAAGAAAGTGATGAGGATGATGGCGATTTTAGCGGCGGAAGTGATGATGATGATGATGATGATTTCGACGTGTCACGGGACGGAAATGACTAACGTCTCATCGTGGAGAGGAGTAACACCAAAGCCAAACGTAGTCATTGATTACAATGACGCAAAAAAAGGTATTGACGTCGCTGACCAACTAGGTAGCTATTACTCTCCACTAAGAAAGAGTCTAACATGGTACAAAAAAATTGCTGTCGACTTACTGTTCCAAGCGGCCATTGTAAATACCCGCGTCATTTACAATGAGCACAGGAGATCTGCTATAACTGTCTTGGACGTGCAAGAAGCAATGATTCGTCATTGGCTTGGAGAAGCGGCGAAAAAGAAAAATTACAGACAACAGACGAGATCCACAAGTTCTGCAGTAGCTGCTACACACCGGTTCTTTCACAAATACCTCGGAAAGATGGAAAGCTTATTCGAAAGCGATGTGTCAATTGTTACGCTAAAAAGAGAGCAGAAGGAGGAAATCCATTGCAAGCAAAACAGGTGAATACAGAATGCACGGATTGTGGAAAATGTTATTGCCTACCTTGTTTCAACGAGAAACACTCGCAACAATGAGGGTAGTTTGTAAATCTGGTTTAGTTTGTAAGTAAAAAGTGTTCCTGCAAATTACAAATTGTTCTGTAAAACTTATGTTCCTAAATAAATCTATTCATTACATTCCTAAATACTTACTTTTATTTTGTACCCGTAAAATCATCCCGGAAAAAAAAAATTACACGGCAAGCAATAAAACAATCAACTTTTTTTACCTTTTATTGTTTATTTACACGATATCCCCCATACGTCCCAGTACTCAAAATTACGATCACAACGCCACGTCCCAAAGTAAAATGGGTCTGAAATTGGCACTACTTTTGCTCATATATGAGTCACGGACGTGTGAAACATGGTACATACGGTTGAAAAATGAATCATATATAATGCATGGGACAGGGAACCTGTTAACCCCTCATTGTTACTTTTCGTAAAATGTAGATCAAAATCATAATTTCAATTACGTCCATTCTCGTAGTTTTGATTTTCATCAAAGAAAGCGTGTGTGTGTGTGTTTCTGACCACATGATATGGATGTCACAAGGTATCTTTTGCAACAATAGTAAAATTATTTCAATGATTAGTTCTATTTATTAGTATAAAGTTTATTATTTTATTATTGTTCTTAGTTTATAAATGTTTTTCGAAAGTGTCTTCCTTTGGTTCACTGTCTAGCATTGGTTATTTTACCTGTATTTATTAATTCTAAGAATACAAATAATAGGAAAACTGACTTGGAAAACGTTACTTTTAGGTTTAGGTTATTTTGGAAAACGCTCTGGCAGCACTTAAAACGAAACAAACATGGCGGAATTGTATTAAATGTCAGATACAGAAAATGTACAAAAAGTAAATAAAAATGTTTTCGCATTTAAAATACATGTTTCCATGTGTAATTATATTGATTATTACCTCACAACAATGTAAGTACAAACTTTAAAACCCCTACATACTTGTATGACCTAGAGCTATACGAAAATTGGGGTAGCGACAATTTGGCTATATTTATGGCTATTTTTCGACCAAAAAGACCTTGATTCGGCGTTTGCAGGTGAATATTAGCATTAGTTATCAGCTAAGCCCAAGGTACTCCGTGAATTATGGGCTTATCGACAGTAATTCAAGAGAAAACCTTGCTCAATTTTTGGTCAATTCCTACAAATTTTACATTAATAACGGTTTATTTATGGTCCTTTCACTCGAAGGCTGTCCTCGCGACGTTTGTTTAGAAATGTGTCTAATCGTTACATAAGTTATAGTTTTCACTAGAGCTTGTGATTTTTTTTATTGGTCAACTTAACTTTGGCCTACAATTTGCCTACTTTCTATCGGAATATTTTTTTATGAACATACGGGGCAAAAGTTTTCTGCCTTAAAGCTTTTTTTTTTTTTTTTTTTTTATATAGCTATAGCACGCTGAAGTTTTACCAACTATCATACAAGAAACATTCATATAGTTTTTATTTAAGTCCACCTAATATTGAGTAAGCTTTGACTGTATTGAGTGATCATTTAAGCTACAGCTTACTTAAGTCAAAATAAGTAGAAAAAAAATATTCAAGTTTTTGGCGATGGTGGGACAACCTCGGGAGGATAATAACACAGCACAGAATAGAGAATAGAGGCTTATTGAAGAAGGGGAGGCCTTTGCCTAACATTGGGACACAACAGGCTCCTAAACAAACAAAACAAGTTGTTGCAAGATTGGTACACAGTAATTGATTTCGATATTCATTAATAAATACATACATAATTACCATATCAAATATTCCAGGTACATCGGAACTCGTCCTCACCCACTCCCTGGCGCTATACAGCCCTGGTGAACCGGAGTACATGGATGTCCTCGTCAGACGAGTCAACGATAACCTCACACTGGTTTGCGAGTTGCGAGGCGATACAACTCACCGGCACTTTGTCTGGAACTATGTTCCGGATAATCAAACGCTTGCAAACCCTGGTGTTAGTGGAGAGAGGTATGATCTATGAATAATCAAATTATGAAGAAATGTAAGTCAATACCTAACTCTTCTAAACCAAAAAGAAATTGAATAGAATGATTAGTTTCTTCTAGGCAAGTGTGCTTCATCAATGACCGTATCATTGCTTGCCATCAGGCAAAATGGCGGTCAAATCTAAGTCTATCAATGAATAAAAAAATTAAACTGCAAAATTGGTAGCCAATGTAACTACGACGCTTGTAGAAAGTAATGTATGGAACTACAGATCTAATTTAACACTTTAACTGCTGAAAACACATACCTTGTGTTTTCCTTTGTGCGACGCGAATGCGGCTACACACGCCAACAGCACAACGCGTTTGACTATTAGCCGCGCCTGGGGCAAGGGTATGTGATAATTAGACGCAGTCAAAGTGTTAAAAAATTATCCATCTCTTTGAAAGCTAAATTGTAAGCTGTTATTAAAAGCTTAAATCTGTAGGCCCAAAAACCAAGCACTATATCATCAGCTAATTTCTTCTACCCACCAATAAATAGGAAAGCCACCAAGAAACTACTCAAGTTGACAAGGCCGGATCTCTACAATAGTAGGTACCATCACTAGCCATGAGCTGAATAATCGTTTATACAAAATTTGAGCTACCAACAGTCCGCAGTCCCAGGCCATGCTCCGTTATTTTAGAGAGCTTGGCTGGTTTGGCTGCGGGAAACACATACCTTGTGTTTTCCTTTGCGCTACGCGAGTGCGGCTGCACACGCCAGACGCTTAAATAACAAGGCGTTTGACTATTAGCCGCGTCTGGAGCTAGCGCATGTGATTACGCGCCGCGACCAAAGTGTTAAAAAAGGCAGTCGATTTCATCTTATATATCGTCGTCGTATATATCGGCTGGCTATAACTCGAGAACGGCTGGACTGATTTCGCTAATTTTGATTTTGAAGTATTTGTATAAGTTCAGGGAAGGTTTAAAAGTGAAAATAAATAAAAAAAAACAGCGGGTGAAAGCGCCAGGTGGCAGCAACTCGTAGTTCTTAATTTTATTTCTCTCCACAGGCCGTTTCAAGTCATCCCTCTCGGGCCGTTTTCAAGCAGCACGCTGCAGCGCTCCGGGCTCCAGATCACGGACTCGGGGCACTACATGTGCTCCGTGCCACCGTTCAGTGTTACCAAGTACATTGCGGTGCAGACGAGGGGTGAGTATGGAGTGGCTAGTTAATCTTGTACCCTTACTACGTATAAGTTTTGATAGTTTTCGAAACGATTAAACGTTTCTTAGGGCTCCATACATTACAGTAAAGCGCTGGCAGAAACGTGAAGGAACTATTATAATGTATGGAGCTTTACGAAACGTTTGATCGTTTTCGAAAACTATCAAACTTTATGGCCAGGCTGGAGTTGGGTAATTTAGACCTTCACAGATCCAATCACACACAGATCAAAGAATCTGGTCCATTCCCGAGTAATCTACAGCGTTATAAGGAAAAGGTTCATACTACTCATCATTATAAACAACTAGCTGCGCCCCGCGGTTTCACCCGCTGTCCTGCAAGAATAGCGGAAAGCCGTTCAATTTTCTGGGGTAAAAAGTAATCTACATATTACCTAGGGCTTAAGCTACCTTCATACCAAATTTCGTCAAAATCTGTTTAGCTGTTAAATTGTTAAATCAAATTGTCATCCATACGTCCATTACATAGCTGTCATTTGCGCAAAGAGTATAATAAGTCGTTTTGTTATTCCAAGTCTCATTCTTTTTTGTTATACCTCGTTTTATAGTGACTGATGTTTTATGTCTATTCACACTTGAATGCTATCGAATTTATTTAATAGAAATAAATAGTATAATAGGAATAAATAGTATAATAGGAATAAATAGTATCCTATGTGCGTTTCCTGGCTCTAAGCTACCTCCTCACCAATTTTCAGCCATATCGGTAAAGCCGTTCTTGAGTTATAAGTAGTGTAACTAACACGACTTTCTTTTATATATATAGATTTTTACTATGAGACCAACAGTGAAGTTGCGCCTTAACCACTTTACCAATCATCAACAAACTTCGCACACACACTCCCACTGAAACAGAGAACCCCTCCTCATCATGATCCCCTCCCCAGGGCCGGTCCCGTGCGCGCGCGGCGCGTTCACTTGCGGCGCCCGCTGCGTGCTGGCGGCCTACGTGTGCGACGGGCGCGGGGACTGCGCGCGCGGGGAGGACGAGGCGCCGCACATGTGCACGCCGAGGGTCTGCTCGCGTACGTACTAACTAGAAATAAAGCGGAGAAGCCATATACCCCAGTGCCCTGCGAAACAAGTTCCCCAGGGGTCATAGTCTCTGGCGCCCAGTCTTGGCAAAGGGGAGTCGCTCCAAGGGCAAATCTTACCGTCCCGAAAAGGTGATAACCTAGAATGATTTACTAGAGAAATTCCAAGGCAAATAAGAGATTAAACATCTTACATCTCTGGGTGACGAACGCAGTGCTGTGCCGCGCAGTTCTGTATAACACGCATTATGTGTTAAACAAGGCTGATCCTCTATCAGACTCAGTCAGAATGCTGCTAAATTAGATCGTCACTAACATTTGCTAAAATCTAATTGTTAATCTAATAAAAGTCATACTTGAGCAAAAGAAAACTCTGAATTCTAATTAAAAAACTTAGAAACCGGTTCTCTCCCGCAGGCCCCGACAAGTTGAACTGCTCGTCGGGGCGCTGCATCTCGGGCGCCGCGTGCTGCCACGGCGCCGCGCCGCTGTGCCAGCAGCCCGCCTGCTGCGACGAGTACCGCGCGCCGCCCATGGACGGTCAGTCACGATAGAATATCACTTAGCCAGACTACATACAGTTCAGACACTTTAATATTACTCACGCTATGTACAGTTCGGAAAGTTTACCATCACTTAGTGACACTACATGCATGCTACTGTCGCGTCGCTGTGACAGCAGCCCGCGTGTTGTGACGAGTCCCGTGCGCCGCCTATGGACGGTTAGTGAGGCTAGGATACACACTGCATATGGTTTAGACGTTTGCAAACACTACCCGCAGTAGATACAGTTTGGACACTTAGTCATTCTACATACGGTTCTGACACTTTCAAAACATTACTCACGCCACGCTACATACAGTTCGTCCATTTTACCATCACTTAGCCACATACAGTTTAGATACTTTACCATCACTACATTACTTACGTACGCTAAATTCAGTTCAGACGCTTTACCATCACTTACCCACGGTACAATTCTGACACTTTCACACACTACCCTGTCCCCACGGAAAGTACATACGGTTCTGAGACGAACTTTACTTACGCTATAGACAGTTCTGACACCTTCAAACGTTACTCTCGTTACATACAGTTCTGACACTTTATCAACACTTAGCCACATTACATACAGTTCGGACACTTAACCATCACTTAGCTACAATACACACAGTTCCATACGAAAATAGCAACAGCACTCACCAAAATGTTTATATATAATACTAGTGCTGCGCACAGCGGTTTTACCGGCGCGCGGCGTTTTCCGAGATATCTTCATCCGATAATAAGCTACCGTCATACCAAATTTCATCCAAATCCATTCAGCTGTTTCTGCTTGACTGAGCAACAAACATCCAAAATTTTACATTTATAATATTAGTAGAATATTTTTTCAGGCGGAGGACTGATAGAAGCCGAGTTTCCTCCTCTATTCGAGGACAGGCGAGCGCCCGACGACTACGGCTTCATACAGTCTACCATCTACACTGTGACCGGTCAGTATGCAATCAGTGACACCTGTCACTTTGACAGCTGTCACTTTGACATGTGTCACTTTGTGTGATGTCAAGGCGAGAGCAGCAAAATAAAAATAAAACCGTTTAATAAGCGGTTCAGTACCCCTAGTACACGAGCTTTGGTAGTTTATGAAACGTTTTGTAAACCTCCAAACGTTTTAATAGTTCTTTCACGTTTCCGAAGTTCAGAATTAGCATTATCTTCTGCTAATTAGCGCTATTTTGTGCTAATTAGCATTGTTTTCTGCTAATTAACATTGTTTTGTCCACAGCGTGCGCGCTAATTTTCATGATAGCAGTGGTGTTGCTAGTATCAGCTATTTGCAAGATGCAGATGAAGCGGGCCGCCTTGCGAGGCTACACGCACGCGGACCGAGCCGCGAGGCATCACTATAGCGTGCAGTACCATCAGGTAACTATACAACGGAATACAACAATAGACAATAGAAACAGCTTGTTTATTCTTCAACAAACATATACACTCTTTCCTACCTACCTGTGCATACAGGGTTATTCATAAAGGGTATGCTAAGCCGAAAAAGGCTCATAGTACTCATCATTATGAACAACTTTACTATGGGACCAAACTGGAATTCGCAAAAAAAATCAGCTGTTCCGTAGAAAAATGTTAATGACACTCGATAAAATTAATGATTTTTTTTTGTATTTGTCTGAGAATGACTTGAGTGTCGTTATTCCGATCTTCATTAAATTTTGTGGGCAATTGTTTTCAATCAATACAATTTTCGAGTTTGAATCTGAGCTAAATGGGTCGAAAAGAATCAGAAAAAATATTATACAATGTAGTAATTTATTAACAGATTGACACCTTAGAAAGGAAGGCACAATGGCGGTCTTATCGCTAACGATTTCTTCCAGGCACTGCGGATTACAGAGATATGGGGGTCGCGAGGTTCAGTGCGTCGCAAACAACCAGTTATAAAATACATTTTTGATTTTTTTAACACGCTTTTATTAGTTTCACCTGTATGTCTGTACTTATGTATGTATGTATGTAACCGACCCTTTTGGACTCGATTTTGCCCTACTTTGAACGATCAGATTTAATTCAAACTTTGCACACCTGTCAAAGACCGATGACAATGCGTGTTTTTTTAGTTTTTAAACTATTTTTTTTATGTAATTGCAGGCACACACTTTCCCGCCGTGCTACGAGGCCTCTCGTCTGCTAGAGCAGGACGGCATCACTGTATCGCCGTCTCGCTCGCCCACACACTTGCCAATCGATCCGGACATACAGGTCATTGTCATTTTTCATTTTGCATCATTTAAACTTTCAGAAAATAAATATTTTTGTATTTGTTTGTACTTATTGTAATATTTTGTTTCAGCATATTCCAGCCCCAGAGCCGGCAGTAGTAGCTCCGCCCCGCGGCCTGGCTCGCCTCTCTGCTATATTCTCGTCTAGATATCGACAGGTATGCACAAACTTGTATGTATTACTAGCGACCTGCCCCGGCTTCGCACGGGTATGAAATATAGTCTATGTTACTCGGTAATGATTATAGCTTTATATTGGTGAAAGAATTTTTAAAATCGGTCCAGTATGTAGTTTTTGAGTTTATTTATTACAAACATACAAATCTATTCTTTACTAGCTGACTCGACAGACGTTGTCCTGTCTTAACGATGACTATTTAATTCGAATTGGTAAAAAAAGCCATTGCGTCAATTCTATGTCAAATATCAAAAGTTACATTAAAAAAGTTTACATTGTCCAAAGCGCTAAAATTAAATTATGGTTTAAGTATTTTTAAATTTTCTAATTTTTCATGTTTTTTTACTATAAATTGAGATAGGAGCTATCCTATCTCATAAGTTAGATCGAACTGCACACGGTGTGCAAATTTGATTGAAATCGGTTAAGTAGTTTAGGAGTCTATAGCGGACAAACAACGTGACACGTAATTTATATATATTAAGATAATATTAGTGTAGAAAGACTAAAATTTAACTATTTATTTTTTAACACTCGACGCAAAAACGACGGGGTGTTACAAGTTTGACGTATCTGTGTGTATTTGTGTGCGCGCGTCTGTGGCACCGTAGCTCCCGAACGGATGAACTGATTTTGGTTTTGTTTTTTTTTTGTTTGAAAGGTGAATTAGTCGGGAGTGGTCTTAGCTATGTTTGTTGGAAATCGGTTCAGCCGTTTCAACGTTGGGGGTTGTTTTTCATATAAATTTTATTTATCTTAATATATATAAATCTCGTGTCACAATGTTTGTCCTCAATGGACTCCTAAACCACTTAACCGATTATAATAAAATTCGCACACCATGTGCAGTTCGATCCAACTTGAGAGATAGGATAGTTTAAATCTCAAATTATAGTCGCAATTTTAATTTATTGCAAATTATATATATACTGATAATTTTTACTATAAATTGACAAGTTAGCATCAACATACTACGGTTGCTATAGTTACGCAATGGCTTTCGACAGGACAACGTCTGTCGAGTCAGCTAGTTTATTTATAAAACTTTTTTTACTTTTAACTTACTCATTTCAGGTCCCAACCCACCCCGACGTGGAAATGACTTCCGTCCCGACCTCCCCCACCCACTCCCTCGCCCACTCCCCCCTCCCCCTCGACTACCGCTCCCCCACTCTCGACCTCAACACCGAGCTGATCTTCACTCCCGAGGAAATGGGGAGGGAGCTCAATTATATGGCAACACCGGTCGAGTTCTTCAGACGAAGGACCATGAGGAGGAATACTTTGGAAAGGGTGATGGATCAGATAGATAGGCAGCGGATGACTTTACAGTTAGGTTAGTGAATACATTTACTGAGGTAATTCGAATAAAATATGCAATTTATTTGAAAATAAGTATATTAAAATATATAATTTTAATTTGTCCATTGTATTGAAAAAAAAAATTGACAAGTTTCTATCGAATTGCTCGTGAATAGTGAATTATAGAATTCATCGGTTTTCGCAATATTTTAATTTTATCGGATTTTATTTAACAAATGGAACCATTGAAATTATTCGATTGTTTTAAAAGTAAAAGTCGGGAATAATTCGACCAAAGAGTCAACAAGAGTGTTAACAAATCTAACTAATATATCTATCCACAGGTCGTTTTCAGTTGTCAATCCCACGGCTGGGCCGAACGGAGCCCAGGCCCGACACGCCCGTGGCTGAACCGCGCGCGACGCTACATTCGCTTCGGATAGATTCCAGGTACGTCAACAATTGACCGAGCTAAGATCTTTTAAGTGTCTAAGGGAAGAAGGTTGGCGTTTGTATGTATGTCTGTCTAAAAATAACTTGAGCATGGTTAACACTTTGACTGCTGTAAACACATACCTTGTGTTTTCCTTTGTGCAATGCGAATGCGGCTACACATGCCAGGCGCCTAAACGCAACGCATGTTATTAGCAGCAGTTAAAGTGTTAATTCGATTAAAATTTGTAGGCAAGTAGTTTATCCAATCCGTTACTAAACCATTACTAATAGAATCAATGATACGAACCCTAGTAAACAGAAGTAGTCAAGTAGGTCTAGAAATTAACTCAAAACAAGACAAAAAACAAAAACAAAAAAAAAAAAAAACAACAAAAAAGACAAAAAAAGCCGAGGTCGCAAAGCAAGAAGTAGGGAAGATGAACTGGAAACGACCTCAGGACCTCTTTGCATGAGAGTGGCAGCAGACAGGAAGCAGCGGAAAGAGTTTGCCGTAAGGTACATTGAAATAAGAGACATTTCGTAACAGGCAAAATGCAAACTACACCACTTTAGTAAAATTTCTAAATGTTTAATAAACTATTTCATTTGAAAAAAAATTAAAACTGTTTGGGAAATGAAGACTATATTATATTCTTGTAGTTCATGCATATTTTTTAGTTCGAATATGAGTTGAGTTCGGTGTACCGATTTGGATATGGTTTTTTTATTTCTTTTTTTTGTCACGTAATAAATGTTTTTTTTTATAGGGATACCTACACACTGAACGGTCGTACTATCCACCTGCTGGGAGCCGATATCCAGCACTCCGTGGGCAACCCGCCTTCTTATACGGAAGCTGTGAGGTGAGTTGCAACGTTTCAAAACTAGATGGCGCGGCGCTGCTAGTTGGTTAAAACTAGAAAACGGTATAACATAAATAATTGACTATGGTTTGATTGAATAAATATATAATTAGGAAAGTATATAGCTTATTTAGCAAGCGCAGATGTAATTAAAAATAATTGGCTGTGACATACAGACAGACACACCGAAGTCTCGCCTTAATGGTTCTTAACCCTAACAAAGTCTATATATTATTATTGAAGAAGAACAAAAGTTGAGCGATATTTTTGCAAAACCACGTTTTCAAATATCGAAAGGCTTTCACGTTAAAAAGACTAAAAAATAAAAGCTAGCAAAAAAACCACGATAAAACTAGATGGCGCTAGTAGTCACTTAAACACGTTACAATTTAAAGATGAAGAATAAGTAGGTTTTTCAATTCCAGGTATAAACTGTACGGACCGCCGCCCGAGTACTTAAGCCGGGAAGGTCTAAACCGACAGAGTTCCGACGTGGATCAAGAAGCGGCTAATAATGTCGAAATGCCACCGCAATACGATGACCTGGGCAACGGTGACGTGAACGGAAACAGTGGCGGCGGGAGCGGGAACAATGGTGACGGGAGCGGAAGCAATGATGACGCCAGCGGGAATAATGTTGACGCTAGCGGAAGCAATAATAATGTGAGAGCGAACACCGACAGCGTTAATGGAAACAATATCAACGCTAGCGATAATATTGAAGCTAGAGAAATTAATGATAGATCTAACTCCAATAGTGAAAGCGGTGGTGGTGTTACTGGTCAAAACAGTGGCGGGGTAAATGGAAACAGTGACAGAGCAAGCGGAAATGAGCATTCGTTATTGGATACGGCCCGCGCTGCAGCGGAAAGCGACAACGCAAACGGAAACGTGACCACAGCGGAAATCGTCCCAGTACACAATGCGGCCTTCCAAAAGTGCGGCGCTCGCTTAGAAACGTCAAATTCAAACATGGCAACGTCAGATTCGAATGTAGAAACGCTGAGCTCTATCATAGACAATCTGCCGGCGATCGATAGTGATGTGAATGCTAACGACGCAGAAACGGGTGTTAATAACGACCACGTGATACGCGATAACGGTGTAAATGTTGTTGCTAATTAGCATGCTATTTAGCATGTGCTAATTTAGCATGGATTCACACGTGAAGCGATGACGCTAATTGTTCTTATTAGGTTGTGGTTTTTCACACGTGATTTGCGAATAGCGTTTCCGCTGATTTCTGCTTGTGATAGTAATTTTGTGATATGCTATTACGTTATAATTAACGTTTTAAGATAGATTATTGAATCAGGCGTTATTTTTGGGAATTCATCTTAAAAAAGGTTTTTCGAAGTAATTTCTTGGCAAATTTGAATTATTTTTATTTTACATTTGTTTTTTTTAAGCCGGAAATACAGTAGAAATCAATTTAAAACAGTTTCTTTAAAGTTTTTGCTAATTCGTGTTTGCAAGTGATTTCTATACGTACACAAAGCAATCAAATTAGGTATTTAAAACGTTTGCAAAACGTGTGCTATTTCACAACCGATTAGCATTAGCACAATTAGCGTTATTGCTAAATAGCATGCGATTTTTCGCAGATCTCGTATTAGTAAGCCACTTTGCACTAAGCCTTGCCTAAATCACTGTACAGATGAACATATAGTTTTAGGTGTGAATGTTGGTGTTTTTGTAAAAGAAATATACAGTTTTTGTCATAAAACAAAATAAACTTAAATAAACATTAAAAAGTAAAACATCGTGAGGAAACCTGCATACGTCCGGAGAAGAAATTCAATGGCGTATGTGAATCCAGCCCGCACTTGGCAGCGTGGTGGAATACGGCCTAATCACCCTTCGAGGGTAGACCTGTGTCCCAGCAGTGGGAGGATTATAGGTTGCATATGATGATGATGAAACATTGATCTATCTTGAATAGATCCTTTTTATGGATTTTTTTTTATTTCATGTCCAAAAGAAAGGTAACGTTTTTTTATTTATTGTTATGTATGTAATTACCTTAAAACCTAGATCAGGGAATTGGTTTTCGTTAAGCATTTTTTTTAGTCAAAAAGTAAAAAAAAAATTCTTGCCCTGAATATTTCTGAGGATTTATTTTCAAGTATAATTTGCAAATGAAATCGTGAACGTACTAAATTACCTTAGTATTTTTTAATGCTTTTTTCTCATACTTTTTTTAAGTCAATGCAGAATGCAATGAAAATTAAGATTAAGAACCACAACCATTCATAATTTCGTAATTGTTGGCCTAAAATTATTCGAAATTACTCTTAACACTTTAACTGCTGAAAAACCTTGTGTTTTCCTTTGTGCAATGCGAATGCGGCTACACACGCCAGGCGCGTAAAACAAACGCATGTGATTATTAGCCGCAGTTAAAGTGTTAAATCAAGGGCACCGAAACTGTTCACCAGTAAATATATTTTATTAAAAAAAAATCAAATAGAAATATATTTTTTGTCTATTTCTTTTACAAAAACTACCTAAATATAGTGTTAGAAATAATAGTGCCTTAGATACAAAATTAAGTGATTGTATTTTAAAATCGTACCTTTCTCGAAATCAATTGCAGCTATATTTATTTAAAATTAATTATTAATTGTGTTCCGGGGTTTTTCCTGAATATACAGGGTGAGGCGTAAAGAGTGGATAATCCTTTACACGGCTGGGAGACATCACGACTGTTCGGAAAATGACAGTATTCAGTAAAAGAGTCACGGGTTTCGAGTTAAAATTTGACATTTTTGAAAATTAGACTTTAATATGTCCACTTCAATAACTCGAAACCGGTGACACTTTTACTGAATACAAATTGTCATTTTCCGAACAGTCGTGATGTCCCCCAGCTGTAAGTAAACGATTATCCACTCTTTACGCCACATCCTGTATTTTTTTTGTCTCCGTTTTCTATCTACAGCTGTCTCGCTCGCACTCAATATTTAGATAAACTCTTTATTGTTCACACCAGAAATTACAAACGGACAGAATCATAACTTAAAACTAGTGCAACAACTGGCGGCCCTATCGCTAAGAGCGATCTTTTCCAAGCTCGTATAGATAACATTAATATTTGTTCTTTTTTTTCACAGTTTTTTTGTTATTTGATCATCTATATATCATTGATCAAGAAAAGTAAAGTATACTTAATGTTTTTTTAGGTCGTTGTGATCTTGGCAACGTTATGTGTGCCTCGGCATCGCCCTAGCCCAATCGCATTCTCTAGAAAAAAAAAATATAAATCGCCAAATGCAAGTTATACTCTCTGACAGACACACAGACATAAACACTGTCTTGTCTTACCATGACGGTTCCATTTTACCATTTTGGTACGAAACCCTAGAAAACATACTGAGAAATGTTTAAGTAAACGAGCGATACAGCAGTAAATATAAAACGGGCAAAAAAAACAACTGAAAAAAAAAAATCTCGGCTGCAAAAAGCATCTCTTACCACAATAAATGATTTTCGAAACGTAATTTCACTTATGAATTCATCAAAAATGATTCAGTAGTTAGTTAAATGTTAAATGTTGCCATATACACGTGTTTAGTTAGTTTTATTTGTAAAGCTACTGTAAGTGATACTCACTCTATCGTTTAAATAATATTTATTTATGTACAGTTGTGTCGATTCGGTTGAATTCTGGACTAAACTAATTTGATTGGACTAAAATTGTCTGTCTCTTTTCATTTCTTTATCTGAGAAAAGTATGGCAACACTTTTAAGAGCTCTTTTTAGTTTAGAATAGTTCAGAATCGACGTCAATATTTGTAGAAAAATATTCAGTTTCTTAACATATCTGGTATTTGAAATAATGTCAAATATACAGGGCTATGCAGAAAAGGTATGCAAAGAAAAAAACCGCTCATAGTATTTATCATTATGAACAACTTTTACAATGAATCGAACACCGATTTTTTTTTGTTATATATGCCATGGAAAACTTGAAAAAACACATTTATAGAAAAAATTAGAAATTACCAAGATACTCGACAAAATATATGAAACAGCTGATTTTTTTCGTGAATTCCGATGATGATTAATAATGAGTACTATGAGTCCTTTTCTGTTTAGCACACCCTTTATGAATAACCCTGTAGATTGATATAGTTTATTTAAATTAAATATATTATTGTATTTTTTGTAAAAATGTAATATTTTGCTTTAAAAGCTATGACAATACAGTACCAAGTAAGTTTTCATATCACAAGTAAATTTAAATTTCCCAGTTATTTTAACTAATAACGCCACGCGGTTTCACTCGCTATCCTACGGGAACAGTAAAAATATTCGAGATAAAAAGTAGCCAATAGGCCCAAGTTTGAAGGCATTTTAAGACAGATCTAAACTAACTAAAAATAAATCTGTCTTTATCATTGCAAGCCATTAGACAAGGATGCCAATAGTTTTAGAAAATTTAGATCTGTCTTAAAAAGCCTTCAAACTTGGGCCTTATATGTTAATATAGGGTATGAGCTAGCTTCGTACAGTACCCGGCAATAAATATTGCACATCGACCTTTGGAAAGAGACAATGGGCTAATTTCGGCTTCGTAGAGCGTTATCTCTGTCGCACACTACCTCCTAATAGATACTGGACTGTTAGTATTTCGTGCGACAGAGATAACGCTCTACAAAGTCTCTTGTCTCTTCCAAACGTCGATGTGCAATATTTATCGCCGGGTACTGTACCAAATTTCATCCAAAACCGTTGAGCCGTTTTTTAACCGACTTCAAAAAAGGAGGAGGTTATCAATTCGACTGTATGTTTTTTTTTGTTTTTTTTTTCGATTTTTTTTTGGGGTTTTTTTTTTTTTATTTTTTTTTGTTTTATTTTTTTTCTTTTTCATTTTTTTTTTCATTTGGTCCCATTTCAATTTAGTCCAGTTCTGATAATGGTATCCATGAGAAAACCATATAAGTCTTAAATTTGCATTAAGTACGTGCGCGACAAATAGATGAATAACTCAATAGTCGGTCTTTTGAAGTCGGTTTTTGTTTTGTAAAAATAATGTTCTTGTTGTGATTGAGTAAGTAATCGACTGCCCCTACATTTACAAAGTATTGTTTACAAAAGAAATCAGCTGTTCCATAGAAAAATGTCAATGACACTCGACAAAATATATGGAACAGCTGACTTTTTTTCCCTAATTCCGGATTGGTCCCATAGTGAAAGTTGTTCACAATGATAAGTAATATGGGCCTTATCGGCTTAGCAGAGACTTTCTGTATGACCCGGTACGCTGCTTTTATCAACAGTTTTTCACCACAACACGGGTGAAACCGCTCGACGTAACTAGTTCGTTATAAAAAATGGGATATTTTTCGACCTTAAATACATGCGATAGTATTTCTATGTTACTGTTATTTTTCCCTGTTATATACATAATTATGTATGTCTTTTATGCTCAGATCAAGTAGAAAGGCAGATAGAGTCCCGCCTTAGATCCAGGTGAAGCCAAAAAAGCTACCCTACTGCCCGTGTACGTATTCAAGCACATTGATGCATAAAAACTACCCTTATTACTACTTATTTTCTTGTCCACGTTCTCTGAGCAACTGACGTAAGAATTGACGATTGATTCGGGTAGTTTTTATGCGTCAATATGTGCTTTAAGTATACGTACACAGGCAGTAGGGTAGTTTTTTTGGCTTCACCTGGATCTGAGGCGGGACTCTATCTGCCTTTCTACTTGATCTGAGCTTTTATGTAAGTCTGTTATTTTTCACATCTCTTAGGATGCGGTTGTACCAAGACTATATCGTATTTTGTAGCATGCTACAATAATACAATAATTTTCATATAGAAAAAGTGTTTATTGTTCATATCAGAAATAATAAGCAAAAAGATGATAATGCTTAAAACTAGAGCAATAACTGGCGGCCTTATCGCTAAAAGCAATCTCTATCGTAGGTTTGTTTATAGCTTTTCAAGCAAGTATCAAGTCTAGGAATAAGAAATTTATTGACTTTGAAAAAAATCTTATTTTGCAGGAGTATAGTTAGTTTTTATAATTATTGAATTTACAAAATTTTGCCCATTTACGAAATTGTATTAATTAGAATTATCAATTAAGCAAATAAATTTTGGTTTCACTGCTCTTATCCGTAAGCTGTCTGGAAGAGCGTTAAGATCGCCTTCCGTGCTTGTCTAATGTTTTTGAAATTTATATTTACCTTTTGTGGTATTCATAAAGTGTTATGGCGTTTTAATACTAAAACTAACGTGGTTTTGACACGTTTGAATACACACAAACATACACACATTAATTTTCATTTCATATTCATTTTTTATTGTATGTGACTTTTAATTGAAATAAATTACTTATAAAAACTACAAAATGTGTAATTAAGAATTAAGTTAAAATTTGCCTAATAATTTGAATTATAATCATAGTTGATTTCATTTTAATATTACGTAAGTAGTCCCGTGTTAATTAAAACAAAATGCTATAGTTTTGTGTTGTACTATATAGCATGCTACAAAACGATCTTCTCTTGGTATCACAGCTCCTTTAGTTTATAAGAAACACAAATTAATGTTTATAAATGTACACACAAATTAGATATTTAACTCTCTTAGTACCAGCTCGTAGCGTGAGACTGAATTGGATCGCGTTAGCTTTTGTCTCACTTTTTCTTTAGACAGCGAGATGACAGACAGTCAGGGCGATCCAGCCTCTCGAGCCAAGTTGCAATTAGGTATATAATCGAAACGCTATAGAAAAGTAGGAAAATGTATGCGAATAACATTTCTGTCATAGAATATCTACAAAGTGTTACAGAAAGGGTATCCTAAGCCGAAAAGAGCTATAGTACTCATCATTATGAACAACTTTTACTATGGGATCAACTCGGAATTCACGAAAAAGAAAACAGCTGTTCCTTAGAGAAATGTCAATGATACTCGACAAAATATAATATTTTGTAATAGCTCATATTTTTTTGCTAATTCCGGATTGGTCAAATAGTAAAAGTTGTCCATAAATGATGAGTACTATTATAGTCATCACAAAATAAGAAGCCCGTTTTGACGTTTGTCATTGCAACGTCATTGTCATTGTGATGTAACCATACGACTCGGTACTCGATACTCACGATAAATCAATTCAAGTTTGTATGAGTATTTATTTGATCGATTTGATTTTGTATTGTAAAGTACTTTGGATAAAGGTTACGATTCGAAAATTTAACTTAAACTTGAATATTATATGTATATTGAAATGATACGAAATGGTGCGAGAGGTCTATTTGTCTTTAATTTAATAGTTTTAGTTATAATAACATTCATTCAATCACAAAAAAAACAAGAAAAAAACGAAAGTGATTGAATCTTCATTCAATAATTTTCTTCGGATGATGAGCCAAAATCGTCAGTTGAGCTATCGTCAATTCAATAATTAATTGGTTACAAGTTACAACACTAATATTTGAAAAAATAGGACTGAGAACGTAACTGTTTTTGAGAGTTTCGTTATAATTTGACATTACATGCTACCATAAAGTATGCGCGAAAAGCGTTCCAAGTTACATTCTACGGTCTTTCTCAAGTGTCCAAACGGGCCTCTTATTTTGTGACGACCATAGTCCTTTTCGGCTTAGCATACCCTTCATGAATAACCCTGTAGACATGTCATTCCCACACATTTTCCTAGTTTTCTATAGCGTTTCGATTATAGAATTGCATCTTGGCTAAGGGGCAGTTTAGGCTCGCGCTAAGGGCACATGGTACAGAATTTAGTCTAAAATGTTCTACAAACCGTTGGCTGGAGTGTTTTGTCTCAACTTTGCAGGCGATGTTGAATGAGACAAAACAACGGTATAGGATTTATCGGATAAAAAAAGATTTTTAAATTGAGAGGATTTTTGGCCTATTTTCACAAAATGCAACAATAGTTAGGAAAGGTGCCGATTCTGAGCATGATTTTTTACTAAATTTGATATAATAAAAATGTTTTTTTGGACTATATTTTACATAGCTCTTCTTTGTTAATCTTTTTCGACCAATGGTAGCTGGCATTACCTCGATAGTGACTATAATTTACCCATACAACACACACGCAACAACACACAACTATGTGTTGCATTACACAACGCATAGATGTGTGTTGTGTGTGTTATTATTTACTACAATATTTATTCACACAAATCATTTAAAAAGAAACACTAATTTAGTCCCGTCAAAAAGTTTAGTTTTAAGTTATTCTCAAAATCGACACTTTAATCTCTGTAAATGTAAAAGAATACTATTTTCTTATTGTACTTAATGTTGTAGATCTTTGTAAGTTATACCAATATAAGTTAAAAACATAATTGTTAAGTTAAAAAAAAGTTAAAAATAACTCTGATAAAACTTTAGTTACATTGAGTTAATTTACAAGTCACTACAGACACACACCCACATGTTTACCCTCATACACACTCATCCCCACACACTCACTCCCAGATTCACACACATCCCCACACACACGCTTTCACACCCTTCTGATTATGTTTCACAGTAGTAGTTTTTCTATTGTTTTTATCACAAAATTGTGATTTTGAATTTTAATGTGTGAATAAAAAATATTAAAATACATTATAATGTAAATCAACTCAATGTAATTAAAATTCGTTTTTAAATGTAAGAAACTCACACAAGCGTAATAAATAGATGTACAGACGCCATTTTGAGTGTCTGTGTGGGATGTATGCTCTACCTCTTAATTAATTCTTAGTCGATGACGTCGATATTCAAGAAAGAAACGAATCGAATAGAAACGATGCTAATCATGTTGTCTCGCTCGCGCTAGCAATATGTGTGGTTGTGCGAGCGAGATGACGTGATTGGCGCAGCTTCGTTCGATTCGTTTCTTTGATGAACGGATGTATGCCAGGGTTTCACTGTAAAACGTTTTACATCTAATCTAATGAGTGCGAGAGAGACAGAGCGATCGCTTGCACCTTTTCGCACGCGTGCGTGTGTTTAATAAATGGACTCTGACTACGTCGCAACAAAGTTCATTTTACAAGCAGAAGATAAAGAATCCGGAACTGGAACTAGCGACAATAGATACCTACAAACGTGCGTGCGAGCGGGCGAGAGTTATTACTTTTGCACTCGTTTTGCAAAAGCGGCCTTTTGTAAAGGCTTGTCGTTTATCACAACCCTGGCTAACGCAATGTTGTCCTTGTCTAATGTACTAAAACAAAAAGAGATACCTATTTCCATCACACAATATTTAATTTGGTACAGAGATAGTGCAACAAATCGACGTCGTTTACTTTAGGTTAACTCTGATCCGACCAAATATGCTTTACTTACTACAATAAATATAGTTCTAAACTAAAATTGGTTGTTTCACTATTATTAGTTTTATGAATACTCGAAATTCGCGAAAAAAAATCAGCTGTTCCATACATTTTGTCGAGTGCCATTGACATTTTTCTATGGAACAGCTAATTTTTTTCGTACTATAAACCCTTTTCGGCTTATCATATACTTTCTGAGTAACCTTGAGATGTAGGAAAAATCTGTGGGACTTAGTTCGGCCACACCGACAACCGGTGCGTCCTTATTACTCGTAACGAGTACAGTGGCGAGACAGTAAATGGGCACACTCGGCCGAGCAAACAAATCATGTTTCTAGTGGCTGTCTCGACTCGTACTGTGGGCAGTGTCTCATCACAGTGCTCGTTACGTGTAAGGAACCCATTACTTGTTCGGCATGTTTTCCTGAATATTGACTGAATACGAAAGACTGCACCAAGCTATTCAGCTATCCGAACATCGAATGTATTCGACGAGTATCTTCGAAAAGTCTTCCGCCTTCGGAAAGAATAATAAGTCAAATCTCGGAAAGATTTGACATGATTTGACATTGAAGGCGTAAGACTTTTCGAAGATAATTGTCGAATACATTCGATAGATTCGGATAGCTGAATCAGCCTGCTGTAGTCACCTCCTAAGTGTGTGGAGGGGACATATGACGTCACAAAGATGGCGGCTAGGCCTTTTCTATTTAGCGAAATATCTAGGTAACTACTAAGCCCTACGTCGATTACTAAACCGATTTAATCTAGCATTAGACCATGGGTCGAGCTAGAATCCACAAAAATCATTATTAAAAGACTTTCACAATTTGATCTTCTATTGATCCAATATTTTTATAGGTTCTTATCACACAAAACTCTTTCGCACATCTTAAAGAAAAAAGATTTTAGAACTATAAAAAACATAGCTGTCATTTGAAAACAATTCTTTTGTTTCGTAAATTTGCTCAATTCGTTTGGTCGAAAAGTGCAAGATTGTAGCAATTTTTTCATTAATTATTGTGGTTTAAGTGAAACTAAATTATGGCAGAACATACAGAACCTATTTACGCGCCGTTCTTCGGTGTTATGGGCGTGTCATCGGCCATTGTGTTTAGTGGTAAGTCCTCATGAGCTCTTAGTGCGAGATTGAACCGAATCGCGTTGGCTTTATGTCTCGCTTTTTTCTCTAGCTGACAGCGAGACAAGCCAGGGCGATCCGGTTTAGTCTCGCGCTAAGAGTTTTCGGTAAAGCCCTCTGATGTATTTTTTGTGTTTATTATATTTAGGTACTTTACTGAGCCCGATGAGGCGGTAACTGGTGTTATTGAACGAGCGAAGCACTGTCTCCAGAGTCTATGGTAACAAATCGGCGCTTGTACCTATGTTTGTATATTCGATCGACTAAGTATGAATACGGCGATGGTACGGCTCATCTAATCTTGATGATGCATCCAGGCAGTTCTTTCCAATACAATTTTAAAGTTGAAATATACCTAAGCAATATCACTTGAGGAGTTCTGGAGGTATACCTAAGGGTCGCGACGTTCAGTTCGAACTTTATTAAAAGCTTTTATTTAGCTTGCCTCGTCAGTGCATTGGCGGGTCAGATCTTGAAACAGAGTTTGAACCACTTTCTGAGGCCCAATTGAGCTGAAATTTCGTATAAGTACCTACCTGTGTAACACCAATAAAAGCTTGTATTTGCGCGACTGCATAAGAATGATTCTTCAAAACATTTTTACTTACTAGATATTGTTAACTTTAAGCATTTATATTAAAACTTGATAAGTTTATAGATTGGTACAGAACCGGGATGAGTGGCGTACAAAAATAGAAACCTATGCTCACCTCTTACCTCTATGTCATAACAGGCTGCTGGTGATGATGATGATTACTATTATTTTTAGCCCTCGGCGCAGCATACGGCACCGCCAAGTCTGGCACAGGCATCGCCTCCATGGCGGTGATGAGACCCGAGCTGATTATGAAGTCCATCATCCCGGTGGTGATGGCGGGCATCATAGCCATCTACGGGCTGGTGGTGGCGGTACTGCTTGCTGGGACGCTGGAGGCGGCGGGGGATAAATACACGCTTTTTAAGTAAGATAAATGAGGACAAAGACAATTTTTAAGTGAGCTATAGATGAGGACAAAGACAATTTTAAGTGAGCTAGATCAGGACAAAGACACTTTTTAAGTTAGCCCTTTTTAGATTAGAATAATAATTATCATCCCGGTGGTGATGGCGGGCATCATAGCTATCTACGGGCTGGTGGTGGCGGTACTGCTTGCTGGGACGCTGGAGGCGGCGGGGGATAAATACACACTTTTTAAGTAAGATAAATGAGGACAAAGACACTTTTAAGTAAAATAAATGAGGACAAAACCTCTTTTTAAGTGAGATAGATGAGGGCACAGACATTTTTTAAGTAAACTAAATTATTTAAAAATACCTACCTACCTACCTTTTTTATGTTAGCTCTCCTAAGAATAAAATCATCATCCCGGTGATGATGGCGGGTATCATAGCCATCTACGGGTCGGTGGTGGCGATGCTGCTTGCGGGGACGCTGTAGGCGCCAAGAGATAAATATACGCTCTAAGATAAATGAGGACAAAGACTCTTTTTAAGTACCTAAGCTAAACAAGGTACAAATACCTACACACTTTTTATGTTAGCTCTCTTAGAATATGATAAATCTCTTTCTCTATCTGTTTTTCTTAACCTTTTATTCGTCCCACTGCGAGGATATCCGGTCTACCCTCGAAGGCTGATCAGGCCGCATTCCACCACGCTGGCCAAGTGCGAGTTCACGTACGCCATTGAATTTCTTCTCCGGACGTATGCAGGTTTACTCACGATTCATTGATTAATTATTACCAATTAATTTATTATAATTAAATTGCTCTTTTCAGGGGGTTTATCCAGCTCGGCGCTGGATTGTCGGTGGGATTTTCTGGTCTCGCCGCTGGATTCGCTATAGGTAGGTTAATAGTGGTTAGTTGTAGTGGTAGGGCTCTTTTGCAGAGCCCGCCTGGGGAAGTACCACACCTTTGCCAGTTATTCAATCGCCAAGCAGTAATGTGCAAACATTACTGTGTTCCGGTTGGAACGGCATTGTTTCCAGTGAAACAGGCCAAATAGGAGATTAAACATCTTATATCTCAGCATGACGAGCGCAGTGCTGTGCCGCGCAGGGTTTTGCAGTCTAAAAATTCAAAATTCTGGGTGGCGCAGACCTGTTATGGACAAACGTGACTTTGTACATCAGGCGAGCGATTTGTTCGTCTCGTCACTCAATTGTATAAAAAGAACATTGGGACTCAGTGTTAGCCTTGACCCCTCAACTCAACCTTTAATCCTCTCACTGCTGAAATACCGGTCTACCCTCGAAGGGTGATCAGGCCGCCACCACGCAGCCAAGTGCGGGTTGCTAGATTCACATACGCCATTGAATTTCTTCTGCACGTATGCAGGTTTTCTCACGATGTTTTCTTTCACCAGCCAGCCAGTGGTATGTAAATTCGTCCATAAGGTCCAAAGAACCCATGACCGATATGTTTTCTTATCGCAGGTATAGTAGGCGACGCAGGTGTCCGCGGCACAGCTCAGCAACCCAGGCTCTTCGTCGGCATGATCTTGATCCTCATCTTCGCTGAAGTGCTGGGCCTCTACGGCCTGATCGTGGCCATCTACCTTTATACTAAGGCTTAATTGTTTTACTGTAGTGTGGATAACTCGAGCGCTACCGTCCTTAGGTGGCAAATGGGTCCTTAATTTCGGAAAATCGAATTTCCCAAATTGTTGTATTCTTTTGTTGAATATGTACAACAAAATGTGGAATCCTTTAATTTCACGCGAGTCTGGAAGTAGTTAAGGAAAGGGTTTGCTAAGCTAAAAGGGCTCATAGTACTTATCGTTATTAACAATTTTACTATGCGACCAATCCGGAAATCGCGGAAAAAATCAGCTATTGCATAAAAACATGTCGATGACACCTCGACAAATTGTAACTCGTAGTTTTTTTTTAAGTTGTTTGGTGTCAAAAAAACGATATTCTACTCTATTCTATAATATCCTGTAATGCAGTTTGCTGCAAATCAAGAACCAACAAAACAAAACCCCCTGAAAGGTCGATTCACATATTTCAGTGAAGCCACAGTTCCGACACAGTACCGGCACAGTGCGAAATATTCTTTCATACATTCTCTATGAACGCATTGCACTGTGTCGTCACTGATACTGATGCACTGATGCTGATGAAGTGGAAATGCGAATATTTCGCACTGTGCCGGTACTGTGTCGGAACTGTGGCTTCACTTATATGTGTGAATCGACCTTAAAATTGCTCTTATGGCCGGTTGCGCTCGAGGAGATTTGGTACCTATTGATTTTGAATAGGTATATGTACAACTTTTGAACTAAGTAGGTAACTGTTTTAGTAAGAATTAAAATATGATTGTAATTGTTAATATAAATGATTAATTAAAAGTATTAAAATGTTTTTAACACGCTTTTATTAGCTTCACCTGTATGTTTGTATGTTTGTATGTTTGTATGTTTGTATGTTTGTATGTAACCGACTCCTTTGAGCGCGTTTTTGACCCACTTTAAACGGTCAGATTTCTTTCAAACTTTGTAGATATATCGAGGACCGATGACAATACACTAAACAAATCGTGTTTTTTAGTTTTTTTAACTATTAATTTGTTTAACACGCTTTTTCTATAAAGTTTCTTTAACTTTTAATACCGTTTAACTTACAAATGGTAATTTCGTCATTCGTGTCAGAGAACAGAGTGGCGCAGTGGAAGCGTGCTGGGCTCATAACCCAGAGGTCCCTGGATCGAAACCACGCGCTAGAAATCTTTTTGCTCAATATTTTTTGTTACGCATCAATTTTATTTTATGAGGTCTGAGGATCGAAACCACGCGGCTACAAATCTTTTTGCTCAATATTTTTTGTTACGCATCAATTTTATTTTTAATTTGCTTGAGCAGACGGCCAAAGTCGGATAACACCAACACATTTGTACATATTAATAATGGTTAATAGTTAGCAAATCGAACTAAAAAGCGAAAAATAAATAATAGTTAAAAAAAACCTAAAAAAACACGCTTTTTATAAAAAACCGAACTAAAAAAATAGAAAATAAAATTTTATAAATTTAAATTAAGAATAGGGTTGAAAATTTCAATAAATATAAATTAATAATAGTGTAAATAAATAAATATATGTATTTTATTTTTAAAAAAGCGTGGGGTGCTTTCTAAGATATTATCAAAATGCTAATCACTCTACTCATGTCTGTCAATACAAAATGTATCTACAAAATATATAATATCTATTGACCCATGCACCCCACGCTTTTTAAAAATAAAATACATTTATTTATTTATTTACACTATTATTAATTTATATTTATTGAAATTTTCAACCCTATTCTTAATTTAAATTTATAAAATTTTATTTTCTATTTTTTTAGTTCGGTTTTTTATAAAAAGCGTGTTTTTTTAGTTTTTTTTTAACTATTATTTTTTTAACCTATTGTAGGTAGGTAGGTATTCTTGTCGTTCTCCGTGGCAGAACCACAAAAATTACTTGGCAAATATTAAGAACCACCTGCTTATATTTATGTAATATATAGTGGAATCAAATTTAGATTAAATTATATGTATACATTTGAAGCTAAATAAAAAAAATGTAAATAAGTAGGTACTTCTATTGCAGTCAAAAACTTCGCTATTTATTCTCTACAAGTGTTTGCAATAAATTGCGGTGAAATCTTGCTGATGGTAAAAAAAATAGTTAAAAAAACGGTGCATTTCCCTTGACACTACTGCGTGACACAACTAGTAGTGTCATGGGAGATTTCTATTTCCCGTGACACTACCAGTAGTGCCATGGGTAAAACTGCATTTCCCGTGACACTACTCGTTCGCAAGTAGTGCCACTGGAAATTTTATATCCCTTGGCACTACTAGGTTATCTATCCTAATTCAATTTGAAATTTAGAAGACAAGGTTAATTTTCTACGGAAGCAAACGATCAATAGGTTAGGTTATGTTAGAACATGAAAAACAACGCACGAGCCGAGCGAGCGTAGCGAGCGTGCCGCGGCAGCGGCCGGCGAAGTGCTAGAAAGCCAAGAAGCGAACTACGGAAGCAAACGATCAATAGGTTAGGTTATGTTAGAACATGAAAAACAACGCACGAGCCGAGCGAGCGTAGCGAGCGTGCCGCGGCAGCGGCCGGCGAAGTGCTAGAAAGCCAAGAAGCGAAAAAAGTTAGGTTATTAATCAAAACCTATTGGTCGGTAGTGCCACGGGTAACTAAGTAGATCACGGGTAATTTTGTTGTATGCTTTCAATGAGCCAATCAGAGAAGTAGTGCCATGGGAAAGTAAAATTACCTATGACACTACTGGTAGTGCCAAGCAGTAGTGCCACGGGTAATGGACGAAAAAAACTATAAAACACGCATTGTCATCGGTCTTTGACAGGTGTGTAAAGTTTGAATTAAATCTGATCGTTCAAAGTAAGGCGAAATCGAGCTCAAAGGAGTCGGTTACAAATATTCAGGTGAAACTAATAAAAGCGGGTAAAAAAGAAACGAAATGTGATCACAAAATATGTTTATTTCATCACATAGATTACTTGCGCTACCGTTACATTTATTAGCCTAAAGTCCCTAAAGGTAGAGACAAACGATCGTCAGCTATCTCCTTCACGCATAGATACAAAAATTAGGTACTAATAAAACTTGGAATACCGAAAATGTTTCAAAGAAATCGTTTGATATTCATTAATTTGAAGAACACTTAACTACCCATTTCATATCAAACCAAACTAAAAATGTAATTTTTAATAGATTTTCTCTATTATTACTATACATATATAAATACTATGTATAAAAAAATAATAATTTCTATACATTGATTTTTTCCATTTCATATCAAACCAAACTAAAAATGTAATTTTTAATAGATTTTCTCTATTAATACTATACATAGAAATACTATGAAAAAAAAAAAAAATCTATACATTGATTTTTTGTGACAAATAACTTTTATTAGTGAAATATAACATAAATAGGAATATAAAATCACAAATAAAAAACAGAGCTTAGGGCACTATCCGCATCCGTATACCCAAAAGTTTAAACACAATATTTTTTTGTGTATTATTTTTTAATTATTAATTTAGCCCAGCTGTGGACAGCCTAGGTTATTTATAAAAAAAATATGCGTAAAGTTATATAGCTTACTACCATTTATCTATTTAAGGACTTTATACACAGATACTGTTTTATACATAAATGCAATGTACAAAACTAAAATGCGCGAACGCATGCTAGCTGCCGTGATTTATTGAAATACTATACTAGTCTTATAGATCACCTAATCTTGAATTAACCCATTCCACTTATCTAAGCGGTGACTGATGCTTCGGCTACATTAGCGGGCGAAGATTCGTATCGTGTTGGCGCGACAAAAACATCGTGTTCGGACATAGGCGATGTTCTTGTCTACATTAAGGCGGGCGAAGATTCGTGTCGAGTTGACGCGATGCATCGTGCCGGATTGTGTTGTGCATTGACACTGAATTGACGTAGGTGTAGCCACCCAAGCGAATATTGTTGCGACAAATCCCTTTGATCCGTGCCAGTTTACCGACAGCTCCCCGAACTACATCGTCTTCGCCCGAACACTACGCGATGACACGATGTACCCGGCCACATTCATCGCGTTAACACGAATATTCGCTGTAGCCTGCTAATGTAGCCCCAGCATGAGCGACAAATGACGACGAATATGTGTGTTTCGGGTTGTAAGAAAAGGGTATGGTAAGCCGAAAAGGGTTCATAGTACTCATTATTATAATTAACTTTTACTATGGGATTTACCTGGAATTCGCGAAAAAAAATCAGTTGTTCCATAGAAATATGTCAATGTCACAAAATGTATGGAACAGCTGATTTTTTCGCAATTTCAGGATTGGTTTCATAAACTTACAGTCGAATTGAGAAGCTCCTCCTTTTTAACACGCTTTTATTAGCTTCACCTGTATGTTTGTATGTTTGTATGTTTGTATGTTTGTATGTTTGTATGTTTGTATGTAACCGACTCCTTTGAGCGCGTTTTTGACCCACTTTTAACGGTCAGATTTCTTTCAAACTTTGTAGATATATCGAGGACCGATGACAATACACTAAACAAATCGTGTTTTTTAGTTTTTTTAACTATTAATTTTTTAACACGTTTTTTCTATAAAGTTTCTTTAACTTTTAATACCGTTTAACTTACAAATGGTAATTTCGTCATTCGTGTCAGAGAACAGAGTGGCGCAGTGGAAGCGTGCTGGGCTCATAACCCAGAGGTCCCTGGATCGAAACCACGCGCTAGAAATCTTTTTGCTCAATATTTTTTGTTACGCATCAATTTTATTTTAATTATGAGGTCTGGATAGAAACCACGCGGCTACAAATCTTTTTGCTCAATATTTTTAATTACGCATCAATTTTATTTTTAATTTGCTTGAGCAGACGGCCAAAATCGGATAACACCAACACATTTGTACATATTAAGGATGGTTAATAGTTAGCAAATCGAACTAAAAAGCGAAAAATAAATAATAGTTAAAAAAAACTAAAAAAACACGCTTTTTATAAAAAACCGAACTAAAAAAATAGAAAATAAAATTTTATAAAATTAAGAATAGGGTTGAAAATTTCAATAAATATAAATTAATAATAGTGTAAATAAATAAATATATGTATTTTATTTTTTTAAAAGCGTGGGGTGCTTTCTATGATATTATCAAAATGCTAATCACTCTACTCATGTCTGTCAATACAAAATGTATCTACAAAATATAAGTATAATATCTATTGACCCATGCACCCCACGCTTTTTAAAAATAAAATACATATATTTATTTATTTACACTATTATTAATTTATATTTATTGAAATTTTCAACCCTATTCTTAATTTTATAAAATTTTATTTTCTATTTTTTTAGTTCGGTTTTTTATAAAAAGCGTGTTTTTTTAGTTTTTTTTAACTATTATTGTAAAGTAAAGTTGTTCATAATGATGAGTACTATGAGCCCTGTTCGGCATAGTATACCCTTTCTGTATAGCCCTGCATACACCTACTTTGAATGTGACCGTAAACATATTGAAGGGGATTCAGTTTCAGACTAGATTTCTACCAACATTTTTATGTCTTGCAACATTTGAGCTTGCAACGCAACATTTTGTTAATACTGACTTCTAAAAAATTGTGTAAGTAATTATGCATACAAAGTGTAACAGAAAGTTGTGGTAATACTTAAGGGTGTTCTTCTGCACGTCAAAGTAAACAATGACAAGTTTGCTAAATTCGAGAAAAAAAAATCGAGTTTCATACAAAATAATTAGTACGTGATCAATTTTCTATGGAGATTCAATATTCTTTCTCGAATTTAGCAAACTTGTCTTCTAGAAGTTCACTTTGACATGTAGAACACCCTTAAGTATTACTACACCTTTCTGTTACACCTTGTCATTCAAAATAACATGTAATAAACCTTTTCTTTTTGACAGCGTACGTCACTTTCAGTTTCTGTCATCAAAACTAGATGGCGTGGCAATCGGAAAACTATCAGAGTGCTTAGTGCGAGTTTCTTTCGTGTAGTTTACGTTAATAATCGCGTTGTATGGAACTATTGTAGTTCATCTTATAAACACTAGGTGGCGCGGTTTTTATTCCATAAAAATTGTAGTTTAAATTAGGACGCGATTAAAAAAACTCGCACTAGGCACTCTATTCCGCCACACAGTTTATAGTTTTGCAAAGTTGACAGATGTCGTTCACAGATGGCACCACTATATAGTTAACATAAACTGTCAAAAATGAAAAGCGCTCATTCATCCGACAAATATAATAACTATTTACAAACAAAGCTGCCGTTAGAGCTGCCAAGAAAATAATTAACAAAAATGCCTTATATTTTAACACCTATGTCTTAAAATTGAATATTATCATATGTAACCTTGCATTAACATCTTGTTTTCACATTTATTTCCAACTAACTTATTATGTACTCACAAAAAGGCTAAACCCAGATAAATCCAGAGAAAGAAAAAGAGCACCGCGGTTATCTTACTAAAACAAATTTTTATACATGTGTTTTTATACATTGTTTTATGTAGGTTATCTACAGAATATCCAGAAACAACTTATACGAGTATTGATGTCAACGTGTGCGATTTGTGTATGTACGCGAAAGTAGATTTTGGCGCTATCTTTCTCTCTAGGATCCCTGTACATAGGTTTTAAATAATGTGTACTAGCTTTTAGGCTAAGCATTTGCCGAGTCACAGGTCACACAGAACCATAGAAGCATATTTAGTAATGCATGAACGTACTGAGAGCTGCGTACTGCGGTGTAGGCACGTCGACAGCCCCTACGAACAGAATCGAAACTGCTAATGACATTTTTTACAGATGATTTTTACACGCTTTTTATTAGCTTCACTTGTATGTATGTATGTATGTATGGAAAAGACTCCTTTGGGCGCGATTTTGACCCACTTTAAACGGCCAGATTTCGCTCAAACTTTGTAAATATATCGAGGACCGATGACAAAACACTAAACAAAGCGTGTTTTTTAGTTTTTTTGAACTATTAATTATTTTTAATAAGTAAATTTGTGTAATATCAATTTTATTCGATAAAACAAAATGTATACAGTATAATCTCACTAATCCGGCACTTCGATAGATCGGCACGTCCAATAATCCGTCACCCTCCGCCCACGCCTCCCGCGCCCCTCTATACCTGTGCGCTTCGGTCGCTGCGTCGTCGACTAGCAGTCTAACCTCAAAAGACTACAAGTTGCACAAAAGCAGACCTCAATTAAGGATTATTTTAAAACTAGTTAATTACATATGTACCTACATGTTAATTTAATACATTACATACATTTATTCCCTCTATGAAATGCTTTAATCCCGTAATCCGAACATTCCAATAATCCGGCACCCTCCGGTTTCTAATAGTGCCGGATTAGTGAGATTAGACTGTATATTTTTTTTAATTATTCGTTTTCCTAAACGTAACATATTATATTAAATTTTCGTATAATTGGTACGATGAAAAAATCGTGTTTTTGCACTTTCGATAGTATTCGTGTTTGTCCTGCTCTACGCAATATGTCTATCTCGCTTGCTCTGCCTGCAATATCTGTTCTGTGCTGCGTCACCTGCGTCTCAGCCCCTCTAGCGAAATTGAAATCTAAATTCGAAAGGCTATAGAAAACTATGACAATATATGGGAATGACATTTCTGTCATAGAATATAGAGTCTATGAATAGCTTATACAATATACAGGGTTATACGTAAAGGGTATGCTAAGCCAAAAAGGGCTCATAGTACTCATCATTATGAACAACTTTTACCATGGGACCAACACGGATCGCGAATAAAATCAGCTGTTCCATCGAATTCTAGGTTGGTCCCATAGTAATAGTTGTTCATAATGATGAGTACTATCAGCCCTTTTCGGCTTAGCATACCCTTTCAGCATAACCCTGTAGAAGTGTCATTTTCACACATTTTCCTAGTTTTTATAGCGTTTTGATTAAATATTTGCAACTTGGCTAGGGGGGCCTAAATACCTAATGCTTTGTGGTTACTATTTCAATTAACTCTAAATTACAAGCCTAACAATTCATATTGTTATGTTGTTCTACAATATATTAAGCAACATAACAAAATAACAGAATAAAAAATACTTTTGTTCTATTTTAAAATATGCGGCTAAGAATGACGGGTTATTCTGAAAAGGTATGCAAGCCGAAAGGGGTTTGTGCTTTTCATTAATATGAATAAGTTTTACGATGGGACCCACACTAAAAAAATAATATAAATTGTTGCATGGCTATTTCAGACGTGATATTTTTCGTCTGGTGCGATGTGAATAATATTTATGTTTATGTAACAACTTATTGCAATTTCATTGTTGATCTCATAGTTAACAAATAAATTATATTTAAAAAATTAAATGCTAAACAATATTTTGTTGTAAAACTTGAACGTAATTGTAAGCTAATAACAAAAATAAGCCGAGGTAGCTCAGTGGGAGAACAGCCGCTTCGCATTCTCGTTCTTGAGGGGGGCGGGTTCAAACCCCGAATCGTACCAATGGGACTTATGTACGAATTTACATACCACTGGCTTTTCGGTGAAGGAAAACATCGTGAGGAAACCTGCATACGTCCGGAGAAGAAATTCAATGGCGTATGTGAATCCACCAACCCGCACTTGGCAGCGTGGTGGAATACGGCCTAATCACCCTTCGAGGGTAGACCTGTATCCCAGCAGTGGGAGGATTAAAAGGTTGCTGCTGAACAAAAATAAGTCTGAGTTGAAATAACTCAACAGATGTATATTTTTATATCTGAAACTGGCTTATCCTATGCTCGTAATTCGACTGTGTCAATAGCGTCAATTAAGCTAATTTATTTACAACCATGAGCCCCTTTCATTAGCATACCCTTTCAAAATAACCCAATTAAAATTTCTTGTAGACACCTAGTTATTTACACTACATATAAAATACACATTTGCACATTGAGCTAACAATGTACTACGAACTAGAGACGGCAGCTTTGCGATATCTCATATAATAAAGACATTAATTTGTGCCACATTACATTCCAGTTTGTTCGAATTTTATTATTTTGCAAAAAAAAAAATATTTCATAGGACACCCTTGAATATTTATACGGATAATAAAACGAAACACGTGACCAGCACAGTAAGCGTCTAACAAATGACTAAGTTGAGAAAAGTAACTCAATAGAAATAAAACACTGGGCCGAAGTTTCGCGTCATCTCCAGTAAGTAAGTAGTACATAGTTACTCAATGAATTTGCATACATAAGGGTGACGAATCAACATCGAGCTGTGCTGCGCTGTACTGAGCTGTGCTGTGCTGTGTTTCTTAAGCTACGTTTTTTTAAGAATCAACATCAAGCTGTGCTGCGCTTTGCTTAGGCAGCTCGTGTAGTCGTTTATCTCGTAAAAAATGACTTTATTTTCAAAAATACGTAAACATTATGACATAGTGAGTGAGTGAGAGAGACGTCTGAGGGCGATGGGGGGGCACGCAGCGTGCTCCATGTTTGAAAAACTTAGCACAGCTCGACACAGCGCGGCTCAGCACGGCGGGTAGCGCGCCTCGCTCGAGACTGCTGCGTTTTTAAACAGAGCGTAGCTTCACACAGCGCAGCACAGCATGGTTTGTTTCTATCCTCATTGAAATATTAGACGAGCGAGTTGACCAAACATAGCACAGCTCAGTACAGCGCAGCACAGCTCGATGTTGATCCGTCACCCTTATTTTCTACAAAAGTAATACTTATTTAGCTAAGTGGGTACGTAATCATCGTTTATTTTTAGTTCTAAAATGAGATTCTAATCTAAAACTACTAATTTACATCGAATTCTCATTAATACACTTATGCTTCAAAATGTATTTTTTTTGAAATCTCTGTGAAAAAATAAACATAATTTTATATATATATAAATATGGCAACATGAATCATAATGAACAACAGCAAAAAACATGTCTTTCTGTTTTGTTGTCTCTTTTATGAATCCTGTCTATCCTAGGGTTGCCTGGAGGAGATCACTTTTAACTCTAAGGCCGTGGTTGTACAAACAAAATAGTTTTATTTTGTTTCTGATTTCTAGAATGAAAAATAGTTTTATCTATATTCGAACCAAATGGAGGCTAAAACCATAGTAACTATTTTAATTTTCTGTGCATTAGGCTGATAGTTTTGTGACCTAAATTAGGCTTTGTAGCGACTATATAGGGTTATTCATAAAGGGTATGCTAAGCCGAAAAGGGCTCATAGTACTCATCATTATGAACAACTTTTACTACGGGACCAACCCGAAATTCACGAAAAAAAAATCAGCTGTTCCATAGAAAAATGTCAATGACACTTGACAAAATGTATGAAACAGCTGATTTTTTTTTCGCGAATTCTGAGTTGGTCCCATAGTAAAAGTTGTTCATAATGATGGGTACTATGAGCCCTTTTCGGTTTAGCATACCCTTTATGAATAACCCTGTATAAGATTTAAATCAGTTAGTGCCAAAATTTTTTTCTAGACTCAATTTCGAATGTTTTGATTTGTTTCCTCTTTAGCGGAAGAGGGAGGCAACCGTAGTCTATCTCATTATTCATTGTGATTCATGTCACACTGTAGAGGTAGTAATTATTACTATTTCAAAATATATTTTCCAGTATTTGTTTAAAAAAAATAAAAGTGGGTAGTTTTATTTTTATTTATGAAGGTTCTTGCGGTAGGCACTTTCGGAGTCCGGAGACGAGCAACAAAATGTCGACGAGCAAATTGTTCGGCAATGCTCGGCAAATGTACAAAGTATTGTAACCTTTTGTTACTAATTTTAATATTCAAAAATGCATTTTTTACAAATATATATTTGCATATACGAATTGTTATATTATATTTTAATTAATAAATAGGTATTAAATGTAACATATCGGCGTCAACGCTGTTAAGTTACTTTTATACACATAGAGTATACAATGTATACATACAGAAAATATGATCTAAGTTTATATGAATACTTAAATTAAATAAATAAAGACTCGGTCATTTTAAAAATAATAACAGATCCTAGTACTGGGCCTGTAACATGAGCTCTTAGCGCGAGCCCAAACTGGATCGCCGTGGGTTTTTGCACACACTTATGTCCTTACTTTATTGTGACAAGCTCTTACTGGCAAGATTAGCTGTTTGATAAAATAAAATAAAACGAGCAAAACGGTTTTGCCCCATTTTCATGAGTGCTGTTTTTCGGATGTACCTACTTTATGTTAAATAGGTATGTTAGTTCGGTATGTCTATCAGTATATTCATGCGTGACCTACCGCCTGAACGACTAGACTGAAAAAAGTGAAAAAGGAAAAAAACATGTGGCAGTCAAATCAAAAATAGTAAACTATTGTAATATTCGGTTTTTATCCACATTCTTTTAACTTCAAAATGTCCGGTTTTTATCGACACTTCACACCAAACTGCTAAAGTCTAGCACTAGCCATTAATACAAATCCATCTCTCTCGCTCTCCCTATTTCCTATATCTGTCCCTCTCTAGCCCGTCTCCGGTTGCTCGTCGTCCTCCGCTGTGAGGGCGACCATGTTCGGCAACTTGTAGTGTTGCATGTGGAATGGTGGCTCGGGACTGGCTGAAGTACGGGATGGCATCTTAAAAACAAAATATATTTTTAAATTTTGTTAAATGAAAAAAATTATATATATTATTTATTAAGTTATATGTATATTATTAGTTTTCGTTAATTGTTAGTTACCTTAATCGCTTGACAAATTGTTTTTTTTTTTAATATATTTATTACCTATGTATTGGTTTAGGAGACGAGTGAAAGGATTCAGTTTTAGTTTTCAGATTTAAAATTTATTTATTTATTTTTAGGAAAATGACTTATAGTACGTACTCATCATTATGAACAACTTTTACTATGGGACCAAGCCTGAAACCTCGAAAAAAATCAGCTGTTTCACACATTTTGTCGAGTGCCATTGACATTTTTCTATGGAACAGTTTTTTTCCCATAGTCCCATAGTAAAAGTTGTTCATAATGATGAGTACTATGAGCCCTTTTCGGCTTAGCATATCCTTTGGTTTTAGCTCTGTGTACTGAACAGGGCGTAGGTTTTAGCTTACCAGAGTACTTCGTCCTCTTCGCCGCCTCGGCAAGATTCCTTTCCGCGCCATGAAAAACCTGGGAAAAAAATTCATTGATAGGCTTGCGTTCGACCACCATCTAAGACAAAGCCAGAGGTCTTGGGTTCGATTCCCGGCCGGGCAGATGTTTGATCATGCATTTAAATATCTGCTCTGGGTTTGGGTGTTAGTTGTCCATGTCTTTGTGTTCCATGGCATCCGACACAGGGTATCCTAGGGGAGCTGTGAGTGTGAAACGTTTTATTTCATCTTGCCTGCATGCTGGTATGCAATGATGCGGTATACTTTATAGGAGCTTTATTCTGGCGAGTGGAATGTATGTATTAATATTTTTTAAAACAACCAACGTTGGTTGATCTTATTTTATAAAACAATCAACACAAAACGCGCTCAACACTCCTTTACTGATGATGCGCTTGTTTATCTTTTAATAAATATATTGCTTGTGTACGTCATGTACGTGGTCACTGAACTCCTCCTAAACGGCTGGACCGATTGATGAAATTTTTTGTGTGTGTTCAAGGGAATTGGAGAATGGTTTAGATGCTCAATTCGACCCGGAAGGTGGCGCTGTTCGGGACAATAACTTGAGAACGACTTCACCGATTTAGTCCATCTTTTTTAACCGACTTCAAAAAAGGAGGAGGTTATCAATTCGTCTGTTTTTTTTTTTTTTTTTTTATGTTTGTTATCTCATAACTTTTGACTGGGTGAATCGATTTTGATGATTCTTTTTTTATTAGAAAGCTGGCGCTTCCCATTTGGTCCCATTTCAATTTAGTCCAGTTCTGATAATGGTATCCATGAGAAAACCATATAAGTCTTAAATTTGCAATAAGTACGTGCGCGACAAATAGATGAATAACTCAATAGTCGGTCTTTTGAAGTCGGTTTTTGTTTTTTGTTTTGTAAAAAGAATGTTCTTGTTTTTAAGACGCGTGTACAGGACGTCTGTCGGGTCAGCTAGTGTTTCTGTATTTCTGTATGTTTGTTCCTCACCGTATGGTCGAGATGGGTATGTTGAACTGTTCCGACACAGTCTGGAAGGTGAGGCCGCGAGACACGCACTCGGCGGCGGCGCGCAACACCCCTTCACTGCGCCGGATGCGCTTGCTTATGTTGAACTCTGGTTGGGATTGGTTTGTCTGTAACAACTTATTAATAATTAAAAATAAGTAAATTATTATTTATTTGCTACTATCTTAAGCTACTATTCTATTCTACGTGCGAATAAAAGACCGAGAATTGTGGAGGCTTTAAAAGTAAGTAAAAAATCTAAAGGTCTCATTGTCTTATGTTGGTCTACTGGTCTACCTCCTACTAGTCTACTACAAGTTAAGTAATGGTCTACTGGTCTACTCGTGGTCTATTCACACAGACAGGTTGCCTACTGATCTACTACTAGTTCAGCAAAGGTCTTCTGGTCTATCTCCTACTAGTCTACTACAAGTTAAGTAATGGTCTACTGGTCTACTCCTGGTCTATTCACACAGACTGGTTGACTACTGATCTACTACTAGTTCAGTAAAGGTCTCCTGGTCTACCTACTTCTGTTCTACTACTACTTTAGCAATGGTCTACTAGGTCTACTAATGGTCTACTCACACTGGTAGGCATGACGTTCGCCTGGTCCGTTTGTTTGACGACCTGTATGAGGTTGAGCGATGGGTACCCCGGTGCTATCGTCATGATTTTCGGCGCGATAGGGACGAGGTTTGCGATGTGTGCGTTGCCCTCTGTCGGCAACATCTTCGTCTGAAATAATGGAAACGGATGCCTTAGGATCTTGTACTGTTTTTATAATGGATGTGGTGCTGTGGTACATTAAAAACAAAAAACTTTTTCTATTTTTGTTCTTCGTTTTATTTAGAAGATAAAAGAAAAAAAAACAAGATAAAAGGAAAAAAAGTTTTTCGATTTTTTTCTTTTTTTTATTTATTGAAGATGGCGCCCTTTTTGGAGAAAGCCTAATACATGTTCTTGACAGCGTACCACCTCACCTAGTGTATGATACAGACTCGTGGCTCAAGTTCACCAGCGTTACGCATAATCTCACGTTCCATACAATTTGTATGAAATAAAAACCGCACCACCTAGTGTTCATAATATGAACTACAACTAGTTCCATACAAATTGTACGATCGAATAGTGCAAAAGCATTAGGCACTCTCGACTCTTTAATGTTTTGTTACCCTAGTCTCTTTCTCCTGTCTGCCACAGATCTCACCTGCTGCAACAGAAAACGCTTTGATTCCACTTTTATTGAGCGCACTGCCAGAGTGACGAATACTTTGCCCGAGTGGATGTTTCTCGATAGATATAATTTGGGTGTCTTCAAGTCGCAAGTGAATCGGTTCCTTCTAGGCAAGCGTGCTCCATCGTAGATCGTATCAGCTTACCATCAGGCGAGATGGCGATCAAACGCAAGCCTATAACAGAATAAAAAAAAGCGGACGGCTCGTCGGTAGACTCGAGGTGTCCGTACGTGCGGCCTCCACCGCCATCCACAGCGATGAGTGTGAAACGTTTATTTTAATTTTATTTAATATAATAAAACTCTCTGTACCTGCTGTATGACGAAAGCAGGTGGCTCGTCGGTAGACTCGAGGCGTCCGTACGTGTGGTCTCCGCCGCCGTCCACAGCTCGCTCCTCGGCGTCCGTGTCGCTTGGACTGTCGTACTGACACTGAACATTGGCTATCGGGTACTCTGGAAATCAAATGGACACAGAAGTAAAATCTAGCCCCTACAGAAGTGTTGGCGAGTTTTGCTGATGATCGGATTTGTCTAGTCTAGACTTTTTGAAACTAGTCTGGCTTATAAGAAACTGTGTCTTGTTTTTAAGAAACCTGTCTGGCTTGTAAAAAACCGAGTCTTGTTTTTAAGAAATCCTGTCTGGCTTGTAAAAACCGAGTCTTGTTTTAAAGAAATCCTGTCTGGCTTGTAAAAAATCGAGTCTTGTTTTAAGAAATCCTGTCTGGCTTGTAAAAAACCGAGTCTTGTTTTAAAGAAATCCTGTCTGGCTTGTAAAAAACGAGTCTTGTTTTAAAGAAATCCTGTCTGGCTTGTAAAAAACCGAGTCTTGGTTTTAAGAAACCTGTCTAGCTTAATATAAGAAACCAAGTCTTGTTTTCAAAAAATCCAGTTTAATGTATTCTGACTTTCAATAAATTTAGATTGAAATTATTCCATTGCACATACACTACAGATGTATAAGTGTCGGGAATGCTTTAGTTAAGTGTAAAGGTAGTTTACTGCATAAGAGCGTGTAAGTAACATTATTAGTGAAAAAAATGTTGATACAAATTTACAAAGTAGGTACCTACATAAACAATCATACCAAGGTACATAAATGAATTTAAAAAAAACAATTGGCACGACACAAATTTTATTTATTTATTATCCATTGATTCGATACAATCACCCGTACATATGTTAAAACTAGAATTTTTATTTATGTAAATTATTAAATACTGGCATTTTCGTTTTAATATAGTAGTAGTATAACATCTTTGCCACAGAAAAGATTTTTGGTAAGTATGTTAATACAATTTTAATAATCTTCTTCTTCTTAGATATAAAAATGAATCGCTGTTCGTTTGTCTGGCTAAAACTCGAGAACGGCTGGACTGATTCAAATATTTTTTTGTTTAGTTTGCTCTAAAACAGGGAAGGTTTAAAAGTAAAAAAATATATTAAAAAACGGCGTGTGCAGCTAGTAATGTATAAAATAATAGTAATGATATATTTCATGATTCAGTTGATGTATATTATTCAATAATTTTACATTTTGACAGAATTAATAATTCAACTATTAAAATGCAATACGATATTTGTATTTATGACTTAAAATATTAGTAATTTGAAGTCTTATACATGGCAAACATATTATTTTATAAATACTAATAATTAATTTAAGTACATAATATATTATAATATAATTTCTAATACGTTTTTATTGTAAATTATTTCTATTTGGCTTAATATATTGGTAGGTTCCGTTAATTTAGTTATCCTACAAAAATGGTACAATACGTGTATTTCACCTAAGTATAAATTATATTCTTATTTTAAACTACACTATCAAATACATGCCAAAATACAGGGCTGTAAAGAAAGGGTATGCTAAGCATGAAGGGGTTAATAATACTCATCATTATTGACAACTTTTACTATGGGACGAACCCTGAAATCGTGAAACATTTTGACGAGTGTTATTGACATTTTTCAATGGAACAGCTTTTTTTGGCGATTTCAGGGTTGGCCCCATAGTAAAAGTTATTCATAACGATGAGTATTATGACGCCTTTTCGATTTAGCATACCCTTTCTTTATAGCCTCGTATAACTTTGAAAATCTACTCATAAATATAAATGGTTTAGCTACTTTGGCTTTTTAGGAACATAAAGAAAAAAAGCAACAATAAGAAAAAAATAGCTGACTTAAGTTTTACTAAGAGCTTGCTGTCAATATCATTTGCAGTCTCACCCACGTGCTCACATCATCACATGTCACCCTTCAGCTAAATCCCCGCGTATGTGTGGCAAAATGACATTTGACAGCAATGACAGCTCAAAGTCCCTTTTTCAAAAAAATAACATTAGAGTTACCTCCATTTACAGTTCTGTGCCTCCAGCAGCAGATTCAGCTATCCGAACATCGAATGTATTCGACGATTATCTTCGAAAAGTCTTCCGCCTTCGAAAAGAATATGTCAACCCTTCCAAGACTTGACATATAAATACGAAAAAAATCCGACCACGTTCCAACGATATGAATCGCGAAAAATTCCCGTCTTCGAATTCTTTCCGAAGGCGGAAGACTTTTCGAAGATGATTATCTTCTATGATTATTTCGAAGATGATCGAATACATTCGATATTCAGATAGCTAAATCAGCCTGTTGTGCAAAATGATGCAACTCCGAAGAAGTGTTCTTCGAGTTGTATCATTGCAACGAAGCACAGAGTTAATACACCTTAAATCAATAACAGCAAATACTGCTGCAATTAAGGTAATAATAATAATAATTAATAGTTTGCAAATAATAATAAATCACATAAAATCTTAGTCCTATAATTTATATTGCCCAGTCCCAGTTACTTTTATCTGTTTAATTGATTTAATTTAAGTTTTGTGGACTAAATTAGTTGCAAGATAAACCCCTTCCCCCAAAAACTACTTGACCTAGGCCCTTTATTTTCATAAGCACCGAAACATTTATAGATTTCAGAAAAAAAAACAATCAAATATTAAAAATATAAAACTGCCTTTTTATAAAAAAAATCCAATAATAATTGTTTAAACAAACATGGCGGACACATGATAGTGATTTGTGAGAAAATCTAGAGTCATTGGTAGAAAAACAACGTTTTAGTTTGATTAAAAAAACATATTTCCACACTTAGACTAAAATAAAATAAATGGACGGGCCTAAGCCGTTGATCGCGTTCAGTCGATACCTAACTTTGTTTTTTGAAGTATTTTTACATAGAGGAAATGAGCACGAAGGCTTTATTTTGTTCGATGGAAGGTCGTGATACGTTTGGCTCCACAGACGTGTTGCACTTCCGAGGTGCTGGGAAGTATCAGATCAGACGTAAAGAGCGTCCGGCGCTCGTCTTAATAGTTTTCAATAATGCGCTTCTTTTAGGTCCGTCCATTTATTTTATTTTAGTCTAAATTTCCACATATATAAGTAAAATTCTAAACTAGATTATGATTATAAATAGACTAGACATATATTTAAGTACAATATTTGACTAATTATTGATTATTTCGTTAAATTTTTATTTATGCATAGTTATCAATTAATAATAATTATATATATTATGACTATTTTATTATCTTATTTCATTTGAAAAAAATCTTGTTTTCTGTATCTCTAAAAGTCAAAAGTCTGATGAAAAAATCAAAACATTTAAAAATCATATTTATTATTTTCTTTATCATTCATTATTTAATAACTGATTTATAACAACATAACTCAATATTTTCAAATAGCTGCTCTCAAATGAGTGTTTGATTGAATAAATCTAATGATTTGTAAAAAAATATCAATAAAACATTTGTTATGGTATAATTTATCTTTGGAGCTTAATATTTACTTTATAATTTATACATCCCTGTAAATATAATTCATTTTTATTAGTTTTTTATAGTTGGTTCTTAATAATGATTTTAAATAAATCCAATAATGATTATTGCGTAATAATACAAAATATTGTTTAATAATATAAAAGCTGTTTTCTTGAATACTATTGAAGTTGCATAGTATATTTATATTTTTAGAATTATTATAATATTTGTTACAAATTACACATTTTTGCTTTCTATTTCTTTATTTCATAAATATTTAATAAATTAATAGTAAAATGTATTATTTTATTAGTACTTTCCCGAAAGTTCCCGTTTACTAATTTTACGATATTTGGCAAATAATCTTACATTTTATCTAGTTAAGTACAAGTTAAGTATATCACTTACAAAATATTGTTTCAGATTATTTTAAACGATTTTTGAAGGCCTATTTATGATTTTACTATGGAAACGAACGTGGTTTTGACACATTTTTCTTTTTTTACACGTCATGCTTATAACTCACCTGATGAAGGTCACCGAATGTGATCGAAACTAGTTGTATAAACGACTAAATTTTTAAGTATTCCCATGTTAATCATAACAAAATGGCCTATTTATGCACAAAACCAAAATTTTAACTAGGTATTTTACCTTTTTCAACGCTTTTTACACGCTTTTTTATTATCTTCACTTGCATGTTTGTAACCGACTCCTTTGGGCGCGATTCTGACCCACTTTAAACGGCTAGATTTCGTTCAAACTTTGTGGATATATCGAGGACCGATGACAATACACTAAACAAAGCGTGTTTTTTAGTTTTTTGAACTATTAATTTTCAAGCAAAGTAGACGTTGAGTGGAGTTGGATTAAAAAGAATAAAATATGTTACTTTAATGCATAGAAACAAAAGTTGCGTTGATATCAAATTTTTCGAAACTCTTTTTTACAAAGCCTCATCAAACCTTTCCGACCTGGCCTCTGCCATCAAATCCAGCGGATCTAGAATCTGCGTAGACGTCCGTGCCCCGCGACGGCCTTTCGAGAACTGACTCTTTATATCGTATTTCTCCATCCAATTCCTCAAAGTTTTCCTAGGGACGCCATATTTGTTTGACGCCGCGTAGACACTGTAACCTTTTTTGACAGCGATTAAGGCGTCCCTGAGGTGTTGCGAAGAGTACTGCTTGTATGATTTTTCTTGGAAGACGTCGGTTTCTATGTTGACTATGGCGTTGGGGCGTCTGCCGACGATCCGCGGCCGAGCATGAATGTTCAACGGTATCCCATGGTCCATGTCGATGAAATGTCTCGTCACGATCTCCGTCGACGTCCTGACGCCTGTAACAAGTAGGAAAGATGACGCCCGTGAGTATTATATACACGTATTGTGTATATGTTGTATACAACGTGAGTGAGCGAGAGGGCACACCTTTCCTGGCTTGTTACAGGTGGGACGGGGTAAAAAGCAAGGAAAAGTCGCCTAATGTTTAGCACAGCATTCTATCGGTTTAGAACTATGTATACAACAATGGCGGATCGATAAACTTATAAGAGCTAATGAGGAACGTAACACACACTACAGGGTTATACAGAAAGGGTATGCTAAGTCGAAAAGGGCTCATAGTACTCATCATTTTGAACAACTTTTACTACAGGACCAACCTTAAATTCGCGAAAAAAGAAATCAGCTGTTCCGTATAAAAATGACGACACTACAAAATGTATGGGACAGCTGATTATTTTTTCGTGAATTTCGGATTGGCCCCTTAGTAAAAGTTGTTCATAATGATGAGTACTATGAGCCCTTTTCGGCTTAACATACCCTTTATGTATAACCCTGTATACTAACGGGACTAGCCTAATATAACATTAATACGAGTAAGGCTAAAAAAAAATGACTGGCTGGTGATAAATTACCAACCAATTAATTAAATGTTTTAGTTGGTCGCGACAGAAACTACGTATTACAATTTTCATAAGACTCTTATTATTTTTATTTTTTCCGAGCAAACATAGCTCCGTGAGCCGCATGCGGGCCGCACTCCCAAGCGAATTACTAGTTTACAATAAATGCACTATAAACAAACGAAAGGTAGTCTAAATCTCAATTAATTATAACGAATATTTTTGACACTACACTACACTTTTACTACTCCTATTTAGGGTATCTACAATAATAAATTATTTATCTACTCTCATATCGTAAAATTCAAATTACGAACTTCAAAACGAATCTATAATGACATACTTTAGACACAATATCATAATGGAAAAAAAAGTTTCATTATAACACTATTTCCCTTACAAAATTATGTTATAATGTTACTTTTTTTGTCATTACGATACAGTTTCACACTTGACTCTTTTGGCACGTAGTAACTATTATCTAAACTGCGTTAGCGCATGCGCGTGACCGCCTGGTTTTCGCGCCATCTCAGGACGCCATTGATTCCATTTTCGGTGGTGTGTTTATAAAGTATGTCAATTTAAATTTGTACTAAAGTTTGTATTTCGCATTTTATGATATGAGAGTAGATAAAGTAGTGTATGAAACTGCACATAACTAGGTATTAAAACACTCGTGTGATACTCGCGTTTTAATACCCCTCATCAAGCAACAACTTCATAAACTACTATATTTCATGGCTATTGTTTTTAGAGCAATTAAGGAAACAAATAAATTTTAATTTCTCATTTATTAACTCTCATAATAATAGCAAAAACTGGTACAATCAGTATCTTCTATAATATTAATTATATTATTTAATAGTTATTATTATATAGTATCGGGCGGTTGCGTGAACGAACAAAATGTGGAAGAATTGGTTCCAAAGGTATTATTTAATAATATATTTTAATAATATATTTTAATAATAACCAATAATAATATATATTAATAATCTTTGGTTTTTTTTTAATATAATTGCAAGCCTCTGCAAGCAATTACATTCTTTATGCCGCTTCTTTGTGATATAATAATATATTTGGATTTATTTACATGCCAAAACAAATAAACTTATCAACAATTGTCTATGCATTTACAGTGTGTGGCGCAAATGATGGATAATCTTTTACTTACAGCTGGGGGACATCACGACTGTTCGGAAAATGACAATTTGTATTCAGTAAAAGTGTCACGGGTTTCGAGTTATTGGACATATTTAAAGTCTAATTTTCCTCAAATTTTCAAAAATGTCCAATATTAAATCGAAAACCGTGACCCTTTCTCAATACAAGTTGTCATTTTCCGAACAGTCGTGCTGTCTCCCAGCCGTAGATAAAGGATTATCCACTATTTACGCCACACCCTGTATAACGACGTTGATAAGTATATTTATACGTAAAACACGTATATATTATATTTGGCCAATTATATAATCTGTTATACTTAGTGACTTTGGAACCAAGTGTATATTGCTAATTTATAATATATATTTTATTATAATTAAGTACAACCAAATAAAACGAAGATTTAACACGACAAATATTTAAACATAATACTGTAATAACATGTAATAGTAATAAAATGTATAAATTATAATATATTGATTTTTATATTACAAAAAGATTCTCAAAATCTCTAGAATATTTCGAGTTGTAGATATATGTATCCAGCATTTTGAGAATCAGAAATATAGCAGTTTACATATACGTTAAGTTATATAATTATATTATAATATATGTATAAAATTTTAAGTTATATACTAGTAGGCACTTGACAGAGAAGGCGTATTAAATAAATCTGACTAGCTGTATTATGTGACTATAGATACACTTTATAATTTGTTATATATTCAAGTAGATACAATAATATAATCGTTATGCTCGTACTATACAAACAAATACATTATACAAATATATACCTATATGCTAACTGTTAATATAAATATAATAGATCTAAAACAAATTATTTAATACAAAATTTGCTAAAGATTAACTCATGTAGTATTTTTTTTTTTATCTAACCTATGCTGTCCCACTGCTGGGCAAAGGTCTCAGTATAAGGTATAATATTTTACAACAAAGTAAAGTCACACAAAACCTATAGTCAGATAAAACGTATACACCCCATATACAAACAAACAATATGACGCCGACTGTTTAACTGTAAAAGTATAATATAACAATTATGAAGTAGGAACGCAAGCGTACTGTTATGTGGCGTAAAATACAATAAAATGCCTAAATATAACATTTTTCATTTTAAACCTTTAATCCTCCCACTGCCGGGATACAGGTCTACCCTCGAAGGGTGATTAGGCCATATACCACCACCCTGCCCAAGTGCGGGTTGGATTCACATACGCCATTGAATTTCTTCTCCGGACATATGCAGGTTTCCTCACGATGTTTTCCTTCACCGAAAAGCCAGTGGTAAGTAAATTCGTACATAAGTTCGAAAGAGCTCATTGTTACGAGACGGGGTTTGAACCAGCCAACTCAAGAATGCGAAGCGGCTGTTCTCCCACTGAGCTACCACGGCTTGCATAAATACACATATTATACGAGTACCTATATACATCTGAAACTCTGGATTTCGTGACCGGTGAGGTCCTTCTGCCTCGCACGTTTGAGGCTGGTAAACATAGCCTACAGAATTCATTGTAGCAATAACCTGACACATTATGTGTGCCTCTGCTTCGTCTAGGCCAAATCGTTCACTAAATCTATCCTCATTCACTAAATCGGGTAAACCCGCGGAGCACAACTAGTTAACACTTTGACTGCGGCTAATAATCACATGCGCTTGCCTGAAGTGCGGCTAATAGTCAAATGCGTTGTGGTTTACGCGCCTGGCGTGTGCAGCCGCACTCGCGTCGCACGAAGGAAAACACAAGGTATGTGTTTTCCGCAGTCAAAGTGTGTATTAAAAACATTATTTATTTAAACGCCACATAAAAGTATAACATCATTTGTTGCATACTGAATAGGTTTAGGGTGGGTTTCATTTCATTTAGGAACAATTATTATTTAGGGGCCGGCTGTGATCTTTGGAAATTATATGTATAATTATTATATTATGTTATGAATAAAACTTAATATACAGTTCGAAAAAAGCTGAAAACATCACTTGTGATTGTGTATTCTTAAATAGCAAAAGCAAATCAGTGAAACGTCATAATTATTTCATAAATTGTCATATTTCGTTTAATAAATGAAATTAATAATTCTTTGTCTCGCTCAAGCTTAGGCATTTTAATTTGTGAGACAGAGATGACAAATATATTGTATTAATCAATATTTTATATGATTAAATTTAAAAAAAAAATTGTCTCTCAAGTGTAGATACCTATATTACCTATACCTATATTCCCTATTACTGAGTGCGACAGAGATTTTATATACCAAGATTTTAAATTCTTAGATACAAAATTAACAAAATTTTCTGTCTCTCTCAAGCGTAAGCATCTGAATGTGTGTGATAGAGAGATTAGATTTATTTAAAGTAATGTCTTCAGCTTATTAATCAACTGCATAATATATTGTTAACACTCCACAAATAAGATTTAACACTTTAACTCCTGCTAATAATCACATGCGTTTGCTTAAAACTGCGGCTAATAATCAAATGCGTTGTTTTACGCGCCTGTCGTGTGTAGCCGCATTCGCGTTGCACAAAGAAAAAACATGTGTTTTCAGCAGTTAAAGTGTTAACTGTACAAATACACAATAACGATATTCGAAGCCGCGAAACGAATTTACCTAATTAAGTACTTTAAAATACATTTAATAAGTTAAATCATACGATTTTCTAGTTTAAAAGCTGTTTAACTTAGTAATTATAGTTATTTTTTAAATTGCTACTAGGCACTCATGAGACCTTTCATTTCATTTTACATCGATTTTTTTTAAATACAGTAATATATTATACATGTATTTAATATTTAATACTAGGCCAAAATATGTACTTTAATTTTTACGCAAAAAATAACAATAAAATTTAGGGCGGTAGCACACAGTTGTTAAATTTTATTCAAATGTTTTTGTGATTTGAAAAAATACCGATTTTTGTTAATGGTTTTACAAATATAAGTACATAAGTATATTATTTTCTCTTGTAATTTAGTTACTTTTGTGTATATTTATTATATTAGCTATTGATAGATGCCGGTTGCAGCCACTAGTTAATATTTTACAGAAGTGTGCCAACGTATTTTTTTTGATTTCCACAAAAATATTTTTAATAATTAAACATTAAGCCAAATCCTCGTACCAACAATGACGGACATTTAAGTTTTGGTATTAAAACCTTCGTGTTAGAAAATAACTACAATTACGTCCTATAACGCTAGAAATTTTATAAACATTTTAACGCTAAAAAATTTCATTATCAAGTCTTTTCTTTATATATTTTTGGACGAAGTCCTACAAGCACACATTTTTTTATAAAGGCCAATCAGTTTTTCATAAATCCTTAACAATAATTACACAATAATACAACGAAAACTTATTGTAATAAATAATAATCGATCTTAGTCTATAACAAAGATGTCCCGATTTTTGGTTCAATATTTAATTTCCCCGAATTTGGGGAGTTTTTTTTTACTGGCAACTTTATTGCACAAAATCCAACACAATTCTTGTTTGTTTTGTTACAGAATTATAGAACGGGAAGGGACACTTCAATACCTCTTTGGAAAATAATCAGAACAACAAAAAACTTACACCGACTACTGACAACAGTGACAACAATCACGTTTAAAATTAAAAGAAAAACAGAAACACCTTTTTTAAATATTGAATTAATGTAAATAACATTTAATTTTCAAATCTCGTAATTGTAAAATCAACTTTTCATCGCGATTTTTGTAGTCGACCAAAAATAAACAATTTCAAAATAAAAATTTGCGGTAAATAATTTTTACTAAAACTTCCGATCTTTGATTACTCTTTGGCAGTATTTTTAATCGTATACGACCAAAAGGCCAAAAACGGCTCCAATTTTAAGGCATTTTCCATTATTTATAATTTTCACACTTTTTATAATTAGGTACAATAAAATATTTTAATAAATTTATTTTATAAGTGCATTATAGACTTCAGTTTATTATTTTTCATATGCCTTTGTTTTATTACCTATGTTATAATAATAATTTAGACTTTAAGAAAAAGATAAAATTAGTTTACATATTTTTGGGCAACTTAGTAATTTTAAGACAAAATGGCGTAGGAATTATCTATTTGCATTTTGTTATAGTGGCTATAAAAAACCAAGAAAGTATGACAAGGCAAAGATATCGATTATTTTGCACCATTTTTAAATTTCAAGTAAATCAAAAAAAAAAATTATCTTTTAATTTTTTTTAATTTTAAAATTACAGTATTTTTTGTCGTCCTTCTTACTTACACTGAAATGAAAAGAGACGCAAATCTTAAGTGCTGCCAGATTAAAATTATATTAGCTTAACATTGTACCTCCTTACCATCGACTAAAAATAAAGTACTATAAAAAAACGCCAGCCTCATTTCATTTCAGTTTGTAAGGACAAAATGACAACTTCAAAACTGTAACCAATATTATTTTTCCAAAATGGTACAAAACAATCGACGCCTTCAAATGTACCAAAAAACCTACTCATGCTTCGACATATTCAGCGCAGTGTTGCCCTCCCCAGCGCCATTTTCCCCGACCTTCTCCTCAATTTTCCCACTTTCATCGCTGGACACGTTTGAATTGAACAAAAAATGTTTGCCAAATTCGATTTCCCCGTCGTAGGTTAAGTCAGTTTCTGCGCCGCTCTTTTCGTATGTTTGCTCCATATTTGGATATTCAAACGTCATTTCCTTCTGCTTCTTGCTGTTTTCTACGAACTGCTTGAGTTGCTGCGGCATGGGGAATGACGACTTTATATGGCAACGCTTCATCCAGTTGCGAAGGGACTTGCGTGGTACTTTATGAGTTTGAGCCGCTCTGAAAGATTATAAATTATTAATGAAGTTACAAAGAAACTATTTAATAGTTATTTATTTATTATTTACATTTATATTGTTTTATTAATTATATTATTATTTCTATAAGTTATGATAAACAAGAACTAATTAAAATTAAATCTAATACAACATTCTTGAAAAAAGTATCCGAAATGTCACCTGTACAAATTTAGGTCCGTTTTATAAATAGCGACAAACTAATGTAAACTCTGTGCCGTCCAACCAAGGCTTGATCTAGCTTGTAGCAGCCTAAATGTACAGGTTTCTAAAATAGTGACTGTTTTAGCTTTCTGTTTGCATTTGGTTCTGTTATTTTAAGCGCTGACCCGACCTTTTCAATTTTATAGTTTTAGTTAGTTTTTAAATATTTACTTCTTTGCTTGTAAATACCGAATGTTGATAGTTTATAATGTTAAACCTAAGTATATTGGCAATATTTTTTTTGTCTGCAATAAATGATTTGTGTAATTTAATTTGTTGATTTATTATCTTTTTTTTTTATATGTACAAACATTTTTGGTAACTGGTCGTGTCTAAATAATTACTATTTTAGCATACATATATTACAAGAACTTAACAAACAAACAAAAACTTAAGGCCTCACCTGTAAATACTCCCGCCTTTCTTAACATCCATCAGGGCTGCCCACATGGCCTCGTTTGAATATCTCCTGTTAGGGTTGAACTTCCCCATCATTACTCTCTCCAGATCTTTACGCGACAACCCTGAGGAACTGATCTCTTTCCCCTCCAAAAACTGGTCCAAATCCGACTTCAAAACAGACTCCCCTATATCAACATTTTTGTCCTTAAAAATCGGCGGTCTCCCACGCCGGCGGATCTGTTTCTCCAGCAATTTCGGGATAATTTCCTTTCTGGCAACTTCTTTCATCTTTGGTATGAGTTCCACTTCGGATTTTTGGTTTTTTAAGTCGACTTTTGGTTTTTTTATTTGGCTGGCTTTTAGTAGGGACACCTCGAGCTCTCCATTTTGCTCTAGCCACGATTTGTAGTAATCGTTTTCTGCTTTTTCCGCGTTTTTTTGGGTAAAATCCTCGCTAACGTTTGTGTTAAGGCCGTATTTGGAGAATTCGTTCCTTATTTCGATGGCGTTCATTTTAGACAGCTTGTTAAGATAGTCAGTGTTTGCTTTGGCAAGGTTTTGAAGCTTCGTTTGGAAGAATAACTCGCTTTCTGGCTTCACTCTGAGGAAATTTCGACCTGCAAATTTATAGAATTGATAAAAAACTGTACAAAGTTGTATTTAATTTGTTCAAATTATGGCAACATTGACAGATAAAACATCTTTTTTTATTATTAAAAATCTGAGATCATTTTGCAAATATTTTTTGTAATAGACCTGCGAATAAAATTTAATTCAGGATACGATAAAAATTTATAACAGTAAAATTTTAAAAATATTTTTGTGAGTCTCAGATTTTATATTTAAAATATTTGCAGTTGAACCATGAATGCTTTTGTATACAATAAATTAAGACTAAATGTCTGTAAGATAGTTCTACCAAATAAATATTTACCAAAGTGATTATGTATATATTTTTTATATTAATAATTAATTGCTGAGACCAATTCACAACATTCATGGTTCAAAATTTAGTTCTACAAAAAACTACTTTAAAAAATATATATTACTATAAAAAAATTGGCCTACCTTACAGACATTTTCTCTCTTTTCAACATCCATTCACAATGATCTTCACTCTTTTTAATAGTTTTTGGTACACACGTTTGTCTATGGACCGACTTGGAACACGTAATTAATAATTCATAATAATTATTCAAACGAAAATTAATAAAATAAAAAGCAAGTGACAAGAGAGAAGTCACATTGCAAATAAACATTGAACATAGTTTTTGGAAAATAAATAAATAATATTAAAAATAACAATAATTTTGTTAAAAACTTACCGGAACTTTGACCGATGCTGCTGCCGGGTTTGCCTGTTTCTTCGTCCTGAGAATATAAAAAAATGATGACTATTATTAAAAAAAAAACAAAACATAAAAAAGGATCAAAAATTATGATTTAATTCAAACTTTTATTGAACCGACATTTTGGTTTTATACTTTTCAACGGGCAATTTAAAATTAAATTAAATTAAAATTTAATTTTTAAATAATATTTTTAATTTGATCTCAAAAAGTATTTAAAATTGAATGCTACCATGCTTAAAAGTCACGGTGAAGTAGGTCTAGCTTGTAGTTGAAATTCTAAAAATAATAATGAAATTATTATTTTGAAATGTTTTATTTTTTTCTGTTGTTGACAGTATGTAAAAAAGTGAGTAACTGTTCGTATGTGCCGAATGAACAGACCTGGTGTGTGCAATACAATAACTCTTTATTGACACCACAAAAATGAAATCACAAACATAGTGAAATACGTAAGAAAAAGGCACAAAAGGGGGTAAAAGGGGTACTGAATGACACAAAAGGGGGCAAAAAGGGTACTGAAAGGTACAAAAAGGGGCAAAAACGGGCAAAAGGGGTACTAACCTCGTTAAACTCCATATGGTCGTTGTCCAGTTCCCCGTAGTAAAGCCCATCTTCTTCCACCGTCTCCTCTTTTACGTCGGGGCTGCTTTCCTTCTTCTTGGTGCCGTTGGGGGTGGGCGAGGGGGTTTTTTGGGGGGTCGGGCCTGGGAGCAACACGTATTGTGATAAGTGAGTGTGTATTACTTTATAAAATATAAAATAATATAAATTTAATAAAATAAATAAATCAAGTAATAAAATTTAATACACACAATTTTTTTACAAATTTAATAGTAAGTAGGTATCTATCTTGTTCTGTCGAAAAAAAAGGAAAACAGTGTGTTAATATTTTATTATCTGTCTCACTTGCTCTGCTCTGATAAATCTGTTCTGTGCTGCGTCACCTGCGTCTCAGCATACGCTTACGCGGCTCTGTCTTGCTCTGCGCTCTACGTCTGTCTCGCTTGCTCTACTAAGAGCTGCGTACCGCGGGGAACACGCGCGGGCGGACGTGTGTCTGTCCTGCTCTGCACGCTACGCCTGTCTCGCTTGCTCTACCCTGCTAAGTCTGTTCCGTGCCGCGTCCCCAACTCACCGTTCCCCTGGTCGCCGGGTCGCTGCACGTTGGCGAGTAGCGCGTCGCTGGCGACCGCGAAGTCCTTGGTCTGCGCCGCCTCCGGGCTCGCGGACGAACTCTCGCTCGAGCACAAACCTGAGAGGAAATCATGTTAGAATACATTCACTGCTAAGGATTAAGGGGTCGTCTATTAATCACGTGATGTTTTTTAGCAACTTTTTTTATCTCTCCTCCCCCCTGGTTATACGCGATGAGGTTTGTTATGAATTACACCCCCTCCCCGCCATTATCGCGTGTATTTTTTTGTGTCAAATTATCTTTAAAATGTTCAGGATAAAACGAAAAATAAAATACACGTGATATTTTTCTATAGGTACCGATAGTTATTTTTTTCACAGTAGACACCATTCTCGGTAGCTCAGTTTACGAAACACTTTATACTGCAGACAGGAACAATTGATGCAAATTCTTAAAAGAGATACTACTCCAAGAAGTATCGTAGTGGTAATCACAATTTTTTTTTTATATTGGCTATTGCCTCTGAGTTTAACAGCAACTCTACCAGAAACAGTGGAGGAAGAGTGTAAAAGAAAAAGGCCATATATGAAAATAATACTGATAATAAGTGATAATATAAAACGACGGATGAACAACTGCCGGCTGATTCAGCTATCGAAGTCTTCCGCCTTCGGAAAGAATATGTCAAAGAGACATTTTTGACATATTCTTTCCGAGATTTGACACATTCTTTCCGAAGGCGGAACTTTTCAAAATAATCGTCGAATACATTCGATGTTCGGATGCTGAACCAGCCCGCTGGTCTGGATCCTCCCCCGCCTGCAAGCCCCACCCCGCTAGAGAAGCCCTACCCCTGATCTGCAGCGCCTCCGCCGACTTGAGCAGACTCGGCAGCTCCTCCTGCGTCACGTTCACCTCGCCCTTGTACATGAAGTCGACCAGCGCTTGCATCTCACTGAACCTGCAATACAACGTGATCTTAAACTATTTGACATGTACCTCAATGGTCAAACTGTTAATTTTGAGGGTAGATATTACGCAAACTGTTATTTTGAGGGTATGAAAAGAAGTTACGCCTGAGTTCCGCCGAAAGTCTCTGGCATGAAAAAAATGTCAAACCTAAAGAATAAGAATCTATCAAACTTGTCTTCTCGCGTCAAATCTTTCACCTTATGTCGAACCTCTGGAGTCTTGTCAAATCTCTGGTCAAACTGGCCTGTCTTCAAATGTCGGGCCTAACGTCGAATCTCTCCAAAAGGAATGATCAACTAGTTTCCAAACCTCTTCTATATCTACACTCACGATGAGGTAGACAGAGCAGGCTCACAGGACTATCTTATGGCACTAGTTTATATCTTACCTCATATCTCGCATGAGCACAATGGGATGCTTGCAGGGGTTCTGTGACAACAGGCGCTCCAGAAAGACAGAGCAGGCTCACAGGACTATCTTATGGCACTAGTTTATATCTTACCTCATATGTCTCACGAACACAATAGGATGTTTGCAGGGGTTCTGTGACAACAGGCGCTCCAGTAGGCGGAGAGCACTATCTTGTGGCACTAGTTTATATCTTACCTCATATCTCGCATGAGCACAATGGGATGTTTGCAGGGGTTCTGTGACAACAGGCGCTCCAGTAGGCGGAGAGCACTATCTTGTGGCACTAGTTTATATCTTACCTCATATCTCGCATGAGCACAATGGGATGCTTGCAGGGGTTCTGTGACAACAGGCGCTCCAGGTAGGCGGAGCAGGCGGAGAGCACTATCTTGTGGCATCGTAGCTGGCGAGACTCGCATGCCAGAGTTACGTCGGCGAACTGCTCGCTCATCAGCAGACGGGGAAACCATGACTGGGGAGAAAGTTACTCTAAATTAGCTGATGCTCGGGACTTTGTCCACGCTTTAAGATACAGGGTTGCACAGAAAGGGAATTCTAAGCCACTCATCATTATGAAGAACTTTTACTATGGGACCAGCCGGAATTCGCGACAAAAATCAGCTGTATCATAGAAAAATGTCAATGACACTCGAGAAAATGTATGGAACAGCTGATTTCAACTATAAAAAGACAAACATTCATTCACATATAAAAAGATATAGATTATGGCTATTTTTGTTACATATCATTTTGGCTTGTCTTAAAAAAATAAGGTAATATTTGATTAATTAAATCACACTTTCATTTTTTGTGGAAAATATTTTACCAAATAATGAAAACTTCAAACTAGCTGCACCTGGCGGTTTCACCCGCAGTTTTTTTACATTTATACCTTCCCTGTATTAGTGCGAACAAAACAAAAAAAAATTAAATCGGTCCGCCGTTCTCGAGTTTTTTTTTCTCAATTTTCTCAATTATAGCGAGACAAACGAACAGCGATTCATTTTTATATAGCTACTAGCTGACTCGACAGACGTCCTGTCTTAACGATGACTATTTAATTCGAATTGGTAAAAAAAGCCATTGCGTCAATTCTATGTCAAATGTCAAAAGTTACATTAAAAAAGTTTACATTGTCCAAAGCGCTCAAGTTAAATTATGGTTTAAGTATTTTTAAAATTTCTAATTTTTCATGTTTTTTACTATAAATTGAGATGTGAGCTATCCTATCTCCTAAGTTAGATCGAACTGCACCCGGTGTGCAAATTTGATTGAAATCGGTTAAGTAGTTTAGGAGTCTATAGCGGACAAACAACGTTACACGTAATTTATATATATTAAGAAGATGAGAGAGAAGATGGAACGTAGTTTGAGGACTTACCTGTAAATTGGTGTGGTAAGAATTCCACCGAACGCAGAACTGCTGCGGGGGTAGCGCCATCTCTTACAGAATGTCGGAACTAACACCAAACTAACATAAACATACTTATTTCATAATCTTTGGCAGATTTGTAAAAAAAATTGCACAATTTTATATAATAGTCCGAATACTATCACAGGCTTATATTACACTAATTTAAGTATATAAAAATATTTTAAGTACATCGAATACTTTTTAAGTAGAAACTTTTTGGACTAGACTGTATAATATTTAGGTTTCAAATACTGAAATATAGGTCCTTCATAAAATGTACCTGAAACAAAAGAAATTCAATTTTAAAATACGCAATGGGAAAAAAGGGCGCCATTTAGTTTTGAACGAATCTCAAGCGCGCGCTTCGTGAACTTTAAAGAAATATAAACTTAAACATATAAAAAGGTATCACTGTTAATACCACTGTTACAAATAGACGTCGTCAGTAATTTAAAAACTTTAAAACCAATATAATTCACCATTTTCATTTCAGAGTTAACATTATTAAAATTAAAAATTAAATTAAATTATGTTTTAAAATATAATTAATAATACTAAAATTATGTTAATTATTTAGTATTATGTTTCACGGCTTCATTCGACGCGATTTTGTTTTTGTTTACATATTGTAGTTATGTCTCACGTACTGGCCCTCAACACGGATTGTTTAGAGATTTTATTCCCCGCTTTCAAAGTTTTTTATTCTGGTAACACTAGAGATCGTCCATAGTCGTTAAGTTCGTTACTATCGTACCCCCACCTCACTTCAGAGCCCAGAGGGGAGCCATCGGCCGGTCGAACTTCATTCCGTGTTTCCGTGCCGAGGCCTTCGCACGCAAACTAAAACAAGTTGCAATGGAGAAACCGAAAGCGGGTAGCGGAAAAAAGCGACGAAGAAATAAAGGATTGGCGCGTCGAGAAATCATCGAAGTCTCATCTGACAGCGAGCCCTTTCTACATTGGATCGCAGCCTCAATCTGCACCGTACTGTTCCCGTTTTACATGGGTCTTGCGGATACTGTCCACCGTACTGTTCCCATTTTACATGGGTCTTGCGGATACTGTCGCATAAAAATGACAACCTCTGTACTACACCCTTTCTACATTGGGTCTTTACACAATGGCTTAAGTGTACCCTTTGGGTCGCAGCCTCACTCTGCACTGTACCCCCTTTTACATGGGTCTTGCGGATACCGTCGCATCGGACCTGATCCCGTCGCATCAAAATGACGAAGAAGTGACGCGTGTGTGTTTACACAGTGTGACTATGCCTGCTTTAAGAAAAGAAGGGCTGGTCCGCGTCTTCTTGCTTGTGAGAAAATGCGTCGCTGCAACATCGGAGCAGAGCATCGGAGCAGATATCGTCGCATCGGAGCAGATACCGTCGCATTGGAGCAGATACCATCTCATCGGAGCTGATACTGTCGCATCGGAGCATCGGAGCAGATACTGTCACACATGTTAACATGCATCATACGCAAAACCTCTGACTAAACGAAACTTTCTGAAAAGTAGGGTAGTTCGCATTTTCTTGCCTTGGGTAAAGAAATGCGTCACCGTTACGTCTGTGCTGATACTTTCACATCAAGAACCCTGAGTTTTTTACTAAGCTACAGCTTAGCTTAGCCTTGGTTAGTTGCAAAGTGTTACAAGTTGCATATCCAAACGGAAAACTGACTAGTTATATTTTGTGCAGTGTATGCTAATTATTACAGGAAGTGTATATTATGTGCTCAAACCACCTTAAATATACTTATTACACTTACTTACTTTATTTTTATTTACTGTTGTGGCTGTACTTCTGTAATTTTGACTTCAAGTTGGGCTATTTAAACCTTTATGAAATATTAACGTTATTTTTGCTTAATCATAGCTTACGCTACACTCGGGCTAATATATTGTCTAAAAATTATGTTATAAACAGCTAGTAGATGCAGGGACATGACAAGAGTATAAATATAATTATTATGTGCTTATACAACACATTCTACTATGCTAAGCCTTGCAAAGCTTTTGCTTTGCTCTTGTTTTTTAAAGTATTTTTCACATTACGAACATGTTCTTACATTATAATTCTAGAATAACATTCTAGTTTATGCTATACATATACCTAGTAGGTATTATTACTGTGTAATACACTTCTTTAATTTGAGGCAATACAGTATTCTACGAGATACGACGTGTTTACTGTGCATTATAATTCTAGAACGAACATTCTAGTTTATGCTATACAGTATTACTGTGCAATATACTTCTTTAAGTTGCTGCAGAACAGTATCCTACGAGACGCGCCGTGTTTATGTTGTTTTATACTATGCATAACCTCACTAGTTGATGCAGTACAGTGTTCTACGGGATGCGACACACAATTATTAAATAAAAATTCATATCAATAAGTATACGTTTATTTAGGATTATCACATCCATAGGACTTAAAAGTAACAAAAATCAATAAATAAATAAGTCTGAATTACACTACGTTTTATGTAACTTTTGTAGGATGCAGTATTCTACGATGTGTGTCGCTATGAAGATTAACGAAGTTTTGACACGTTTTTTTCTGCTAAATACGATATGGGTGTCTTACACCGCATTATAGGTACTATGCAAAAGTTAAGCAAACAGTTTACATTGTGCTATACTTCTCCAAGTCGGCAATTGTTATTTTTACTCCTTAATTTATTTTATTTTTAGGTACATTTATACCTCTAGTTATTAGTTATTATATGAACAAACAGTTTCTACAAAACCATAACTGTGTGCGTTTGCCACATAAATTGATATACCTATTGATCATTATTTTAACACATTATTTTTGATAATTTCGTTATCAATATCTTTAGGAGGATTGTCCGTATGATTCAAAATACCACCGAGCACCGAGCTATATGTTACTATTATTTTCAAGTTAGGAAACTGCTGGATACAAATTTTTCAAAAGTAAAGTAATGTGTCACTGACACTTCAGTCTTATACCATACTTTATTAAGTTAAAGAAGGGTAACACAAGAAAAAATATATTATGTATATTATATAAAAAATTTATTCCTGAGTTCAGATCATACAAGGACACATATTTTGTCACATGGTTAGTTTTTTACGCTGTATGCTACTCTATGTATTCTTATACGACGAGAAACGTCTATCACGATGGGTTTCTTAAGTAAATGGTAAATGTCACATTTTCAATTATTCATTGCTGATACACATTAAGTAAAACAGAGATAAGCAGAGTTACAAAAATGCAAATACACTTGGTCCGATTAATCGATTCACTTCATAATTTGGTATGACAGCCGCTCTCACTAGGCGACGGCTTTATATTAGGAGAGTTAACTTTGAACATTGGTAGACGCCCGCGCCACCAGGTTGGAGGAGCACAGTTTGTTAGCAGTAGAAAATAGAACCATCACTGCCACCGCCGTGTGACAGTTGCGGCTACTGAGAGGAATTCAAAAAATTCAAAATTCAAAATAATTTATTCAAATATGGGTACATCAATGCACACTTATGAATGTCAAATACAGTTTTTACGAATAAATTAATACACAATAAATTAAATGTCAAAGAAAACAATATTATTAGAATGTCAAAAGGAGTAGAATTTGCGCAAATTCTTGTAGACCGGGTGCCTCATCCTAATTGCAAAAATGTTTTTTGTTTTTATTTTTATCGTAGCTGAAATTTAATTTACTTAAATAGATATACCAAGAAGATATGTAAGTTATGATAAAGTATCGCCATGATGACGACCAGAAATCGATATTAATAATGCGAGCTAGTAATATAATTAAGACTTAAGAATTCAAGAAAAATAAATGTTGGATTTTGTTTGAAAAAATCAAAGTACCTACACAATGTTTACTTAACTTAAAACTCATTGATGGATCATTAGTGTCACTGTCAAATGCTGATATCGTCATTTATTCAGTCAAATAAAATCAAGTTAACTTCAATAATTAAACAATTATATGTACAAAAACTTGGCTTAAACATTAAGCAATTCATTATTTTTAGATTAAAGATCCCTTGAGTTTTTTTGCAGTAATGTGATATACTCGCAAAATATTATGAATAATGCTAAAAGACAATAAGAATTTATCCTAGTGCATGTAAGCATTATATTTCTTTTTTTTTTTTTTTTTGTGATTTATTTATTTTTTTTTTTGACATTGTAAGTTTTAACTTCAATTTCTACCAGCTTGAATGTCCTTGCTGATGTCTTATCACACGAACTCTGCACACCCATACATTGGTTTATATGACTCAAACAACGTAGTTGGTTAGCCAAGGACCCATTTCGCTGATTTTTCAGAAATAATGTCACTAATACAATACAATAACTGATTATTATGTACTAAATCTTGGATTACATTTTCTGATATGACACATAGTCACAGTTATCAGCCAGAATTACAATTATTTTTTAATGCTATTAGTGGGAGAGGCTTTTGATTATTAATTTTATTAAGTTTTTCAATATTAGTATTAATAACTTTTTTAAATAGACTGTAAACCTAACCGTATCTAACGATAGACGGACTCCACCACTAAATCCAATAAAATAATATTTATCTTATTAGTTCTTCATTAGTTGGAGTTTTCTCGTGCTGGCGACATGTCGCAGTATCGTCCAGCACCTACACTGGGAATGTCTTCTGGGAATATTGTATCATCATACATTATGATTTTATGTACCTATATAGGTAGAAGAAGCAGCATAGATACAGATCCAGCTCTCAAATAAGTTATCATATTTTGTTAGCGTAGTATAAAAAATCTAACGGTTCGAAATTTATTTCAAAACTGACATGCTGGGATGGATGCTCAGAACATTTTAAGCTAAATGTTCACAACATGCCAACAGTCTGTGGCGGGATCGATTCGGTTATAAACATCATATAAAAGGATATACATAATGATGTATTTGTATTTTGTGAAAAATTTGTTTCACATTTCACTAATTTTCTCTGAACATCCTACAATATGTAAACAAAAACAAAATCGCGTCGAATGAAGCCGTGAAACATAATTAATGATCAAACGAACTTACCAAGTGAAGTTCGATCACAATTATGTGAACGGCTTCATTCGACGCGATTAATATATACACCCTCCCATAAATAGCTTAGCTAAGTAACCTACTTAGTACTTATATACAATGTATATAAATGCCCTAACCCTAATAATGAAATGTGAAATTGATAATTGGTAATCATAATCAATTTATGGGTAATTTTTTTTCCATTACCGGTCACAAAATAAGTAGTTAGTAAAACTATTGCTCTAAACAGAATGAAGTTCGACCGGCCGATGGCTCCCCTCTGGGCTCTGAAGTGAGGTGGGGGTACGATAGTAACGAACTTAACGACTATGGACGATCTCTAGTGTTACCAGAATAAAAAACTTTGAAAGCGGGGAATAAAATCTCTAAACAATCCGTGTTGAGGGCCAGTACGTGAGACATAACTACAATATGTAAACAAAAACAAAATCGCGTCGAATGAAGCCGTTCACATAATTGTGATCGAACTTCACTTGGTAAGTTCGTTTGATCATTAATTTATTAGAAGGTAAACTGATTTCCAATTTCTACTTCCGGTCCGGTGTTTACTCGAATTTCAAACAATGCTGCCATAACAAAAAAACATTTTGACCAATCGATTACTGAAACAAATAGTATCTATTTAACTTGTAGCAAAAGTGCTGTTGATCGATTCGAATTCATTTATTAAATAATTGCGTGCGTCAATGCATTCAAAGATTTTGCAAAGCTCGCTTTAGTAACATCTCAATAATTGTATTTATTAGTGATTGACGAATTGATTTGCACTCAATTTGTGAGACAAAAAGCGCTTTTTTTTGAAGAAAAATCACTGTTGAAACAAGTTCGATAAAACGCGTCTCAGAACAGCGTGAACCCTTATAATATGAGGATAATCAAAAAAGGTCACAAAACGACTTCACACATACATTTTTTTAAATTGTCTATTGCGGTTTAGGGGGCGAGGTATATTAATTCAGCAGACACCAAATCCCTAACAAGTGCGAGTGAGACAACAAGAGACAAAGGAGATTAAAAAACGACAGTCAAACAGAGACGCCAAATCAATAATACCGCGACGATGCTAACATTCATGAAAAAGTGTTTTAGCGCGTGCCTTTAAAAATCAAGGCGGAAAGAAACTGTTGACAGCCTTAGAATAAAATAAAATGAATTTATTAAATAATTTATTTTATTTTAGTTTAAGTTGACAGCTATCTTTTTCGCGCATTTAAGATATGAAATCACATAAAGGAGTTTTAAATAAGCCGGTAAAGCGATTTCATCTTTTTTCATATTACGATAAAAATATTACACAAGTTAAGAAACTGTTTTTCTAGATTTTTTGTTTCTCCGTCACATTACTTAATATGAAAACGTAACTGTTTGAAATAAATAAAATGTTAATGATTTCACAAGCTTTAAAAAATCATTAAGTGATTTTATATCTTCATAAATATAAAAATGCGCGAAAGAAATAGCTGCCAAATGCTTATCTGTGCCTTAAAGCATTATTTTGAACATTCGTTTATACTTTTTAATTTTAATTTTTTCGACCTTTGTATAGGTGAATATTCAAAATAGAAACACGTTGCCGTTCTACAATGTTACTAAAGTGCAAAATGCCTAGAATGAGCACGTTTCAAACGAAGACTTTCTCACAAAGTGCATTTTTTCAAAAAAGAACTCTAAATGAGCACACTTACAAACGTTTTATAATTTTAGGGAAAAGTCAATATTATGACCTATCAAAATGGTCTTTATTTTTTAACCGACTTCCAAAAAGGAGATTCTCAATTGAACTGTTTGTTTTTTTTTTGTTTGAATCGTACATACGTCCAGCGTCCGAGTTTTAAAACCTTATCTCGATTGTAGTTCCAAGACTTTATCTTGTGATAAGATACTGGCCACTCCATTTGGACAAATACTTTGCGTCGTGGGACGAATATTTTGACCCTATTTGAATAAAAACATTTTCTAAGTCTTTTTCACCAAAAACCTATTAAAAAAACGTGTGAAAAACCATAGACAATACCGTAGGTCTATAAAGATTCTGGGTCTTACCAAACACGTTAAAGTAAACAAATCTTTATTAATATTTATTCACAGAAACTTAAATTATGAGGGGCCGGGCGCTAAAAAAATTTATAAAGAGCTTTCTTCTCGTCTGGTCGAAGCAACACGTGACCAAAATGCTGGCCTCTATCTCGCCCAAAGTGGTAATGGGGCCAGCATTTTGGGAACAATTCCCGCAGGCAGCGGCCTTTTAGATTAGTTTAGTTTAGTTTTTAATTTAATTACATTTTAATTTTCATATGTATTTTCGTTAAAGTTAATGACTGTTTAAAATGCTCTAGCTTCTTCTCTCTGACTGAAATGTCACGTGTGAATACTAGACGGATAATTTTATGCAGTGGTTAAGTTTAAGAATGGGTTATAAGAACGACCCTGTCTGGACAATTAGAAAGCTTTAGTTGACAGAACTAATTTTTCTAAAAGTATTGGTGTCCTTGTCTCATAGGTTGCAATGACAAAGACATTTATAGTTAGTATAGATATTTTTAGTTAGTTTAGATCTGTCACATAAAGCTTTCAAATTTGGGCCCTGTATCCTGAACTTAAACTTCCAACCAATAAAGAATTTCGCGAATTCCGGGTTGGTTCAATAGTTCAATAATAAAGTTGTCAAGCGAATACACATAGTCAGTCTTACTACAATGTAAGCAACAAAATCGAAAAGGCATTGACGCGACTGAATTATTGATTTACCCTTGGCCAAATATCAGTCTAGCTTTTAGGATTTACCGATTCGTATTGTCTCTATTGTGCGTTGAACACAGGCTCAATTACGTTTGTTTTTAAAAGTAAAGAATAACAAAGAAAAAAAAAAGGTGTGTTCTGGAAGAAACTGCAAAATTTTAGCTACTGACATTTCGGATAAGAAGACAATTCTAATGACTCACTTCAGCACGATTCAAAAGCTATAAAGACAAAACATTGCCCTCCTGCAGTCGGATAATAAACTAGACGTTCACCAGTCAGACATTAAAAATAAAACGAAAATATCATAACAAAAAATAAGTCGCCGAGCCCCAAAAAGGGGAGCGTCCCAAGTGGCAACAGAATACGTGGCAGTAGCTTCGCACACATACCACCAAACTTATACGTACAGTTGGATGGTGGAACCACATTCTCACACTGTTACCAAATCGAACAGTCTCCCGTCCGAAATTTGAGTTCCCTTATTTGGCCACCGGCAGACAAAAGTTTGTCGCGGCGAGTGGGTCCGAGGCAGGCCGTCGACCCTAGTAGAGCCAGGAATAGCTCGCGCGGGGGTCTCGACTAAATCGGTACGGATTTGAGGCCGTCTCGCAGACGCGTGGTTCCAAGAAGCTTGTTAACCGGGACTTGGGGATGGGGACGTCTTGCGTCAATAAACTGAGTTGAATCTTAAGCTAAAAAAAATATTAAAAATACAATTAATTCAATAATAGTCTTTTGTTCCAGATTTTCCATTTCGTTTTGTTTCTAGCTCTCAATTTGTTGGGAGACTGCATGTTACAGATTTTAAATCAGGCCGTAGTTTTAGCAACATATTTGTTGTGGCTTCAATTGAATTGCTGCAGTCGCTGACGTCTTAGAGGTCAGTGGCTGCAATATCCATACTTTCTTGCGATTGAGCACCTTTATTCCTTTAGCGATGAAAACGTAACAAAACCGTGGTAACTGTAAACCGTAAGTGATAAAAAGACAGCCACGTAATTTCTTCAAGTCGACAATAATAATTTGTCGTCGTCAACCAAATATATTGCAACAATTTGCGAGCCAGTTCAGTTTTTAACCGACTTCAAAAAAGGAGGAGGTTATCAATTCGTCTGTATTTTTTTTTTTATGTTTGTTACCTCATAACTTTTGACTGGGTGAATCGATTTTGATGATTATTTTTTCATTAGAAAGCTGACGTTTCCCATTTGGCCCCATTTCAATTTAGTCCAGTTCTGATAATGGTATCCGTGAGAAAACCATCTTATTTGCATTAAGTACGTGCGCGACAAATAGATGAATAACTCAATAGTCGGTCTTTTGAAGTCGGTTTTTGTTTTGTAAAAATAATGTTCTTGTGTTATTTGCTGATCAGTTATGTGGTCATCTAACAAAACGCCAGTTAATAAGCATAGGTAGCCAAATAAACAAACAAACAATGACAATATCACTGTTGCTTTGGGATACTTATAACACTAGACATCTCATAAGATAGCAGATTGACTGGATATATGATATCTACTAGATAAATAAATAAACTTTTTACTGTTCACACCGAAATTACAAACAAAAATATTTACATAATACTTCTAGATACGCACGGCTCATATATCGTCCAGCCGTCGTAGCCACACTACTATAATTTCAGAAAAAAAAAATCCCTAAGGACATGCCACCATGCACTATATAGCTGTTACTATAATATCAATGAAAAATAAGTTAAGCTACGTAAAATGTACACTAAAATAAAAAAACTAAATATGAAAAAAGTAACTCAATGACATGCTAACGCCAAATTTTTTACCTTAAATATAGCATCCCAGCTTTCTGTTACTATTGTTTCAAAATTGGCAGTCATTTTTGTCAATGACCCTTAATTTACGCCCCTACAGCCTTATAACTGTTAGCTTATAGCCACTTATAGGAGTACCTCAAGGCACTGCATTTGGTGAGGCTTCCGTCACTATCGATCTATTTCCGACGCCCTTAGGGTCGATGGCCTGAGCCCCTAGACCCGCCCGTGTTTTTATCTGAACTCTGAACTGATTCGGCGCTCCCCTCTGTTGTTTTTGGAACGTTTCTGCTAGTTTTTGAGGATGGGTTTTTGATGTGGCTACATTACTGTTTTAGTTAGTTTTAAGGATGGGTTTTTGGTGGAGCCACGTTTTCGCCAGATTTAGGGATGAGCTCTAATGTGTTTTAATGTTAAAGAGTCGTAAATAGTGAAATCAGCCTGAGGAACTTTCGACATTGCTACAACGTTGATGTGGTTTGCCAAGTTGTCATTGCAACCATTCTGACCTAAGAGTCATTATATTGCAGTCTGATCTCTTTTTTTGGCTTCTTCATTGAAGTAAATTTAAAAAATTATAATTTCATTTATGCTATGAAAATAAAACGAATAAATGATTAAGATTAAACAATCTAATAAAGTACCGAAACAATTGAAAGCTAATAAGGAAAATGATATTAATTTACAGAAATTCAGACCTCTGTAGTACAATTTGGGTCACTCATGCTTCCAGGAACACGCGATAGCAAATGATAAGATAGAGATAGAGAGATAGACGCTAGAACAGATTGTGGTGCTAGTGAATCATTTCCATGAGAATTCAGACTTACAGAGACGCTATGAAATAAGTATAAGGACAATAAGCAATATTTTGGGCTAATAGCCAACTCATTTTAAAACGCATCAATATCAATAAAGTGAACAGTCAAAATTTTCACATTTCCTCTTTTTTTAATTTTGATTATTTTTTGCTTGTGTTGCGCTTCACGTGGAAAAAATGTTCCAATCCTTTTCTACCTATTTTTCTTTTCTTCTTTTCCAGCATATTACTCTAGCGCTTCTTTCTTTGTATCTTCGAGTTTTCTGTTTTGTAATGTAGCCCAAAAAATTATGCCATAAGCTATAGAACCATTCAAAGTTCAAACCGAATGCAACTGGTTTTTTTTTTCAATTTTTTGTATAAAATTCAGCATTTGACGTTTATACTCAAGCATTGGCGTTAAGTTTAAGTAACGAATCGCAAAAAATTGAGGTCAAAAAACCATTATACAAGGTTGAAAAAATGCGCTGATTTTGAAATTTTATAGCATTATAGTTTTAAAACATTTGGCTTACGCAACAGAGCTCGTTTAAGACTTTGTCACTTGAAAACAGTTAAATATTGGTTAAATTATTTGACGTCCAGCTGTTATATATCTACTTTTAGGCACAAGGCAAAGGCAGTAGGCAGGTTTTTTTTTAAATGCTTGCGTTTGACCGCCATCTCGCTTGATGGTAAGCAACGATGCGGACTACGAAGGAGCACGCGCGTCTAGAAGAATCCGATTTACTCGCGACTTGAAGACACCCAGATTATAGTAGCACAAAGGCAGTAGATGTAGCAGTAGTACAAAGGGTTTCCCAACGAAAGTAGGATCTTTTACGAAGACGAAATTCGAAAAGAAGATCGATAAAGTCGTCTGGTCACACGAGTGCTATTATTGTTAGAGACTCAGAGAGTTTTGAAGAATTTCAGTAAACATCAGCATTGAAATCTAATTCCTGTGCACTTTTTGTCAGCGTTTGTTTGGTGTTATGATGTCATTGGTATGATATAGATTCTGAATCGTGCTCAAATATTTCGTCAAGAACTCTTTAGTTAGATATGATCCTTAATCTCAGACGCAAATGGACGATTTTGGCTGTTGTTTTTTATGCTGAGTGGCAAACAAGCTAACAGGCTGCTGATGGTAAGCGATCACTGACGCCTATAGACAACTGTAACACTGGAGGCGTCACGTATAAGTTACTGACCCTTTAACAGCAGCATTCAGTTCGAAGGATTGTTTTACACGAATAAACAGTTACGTTAAATAAGGTATAGAATGATTAATAAATTGATTGAGAATTTTATTTGCGAAATGTCTTTTGATGGCAATAAATAATGTTCCGGAATAAAAATTGGCATGAAAAGCTGATATTCTTCTGCAATACACTGATAAATATAAGTAGCAAAAATGAGTAAAACTCATTTTTGCCTGTTGTTTAGGATTGTTGAAAGATGACTCCGGAATTAAAACCATTGTTTCAGGAAACTCAACTCAGCATGTTTATCCGAAAGTTTTAATTATTGATCATTAATCATTTTTGAATCTGCTTCAACGTAACATATTATTACGGAAGAAAATACCTCAGTCTTATTTTACGGAATATAACATCATAATCATGGTCCAAAAAGATAATAAAAGCGTTATTGTACCGTGATTAAAAGAATCTGGCGACTTCTCGCCGACGTAAAATGTTACATGCGAAAACAAGACAAACAATTTAAAGCCGTGATTAAGTTTAGGCAGGGTTTATATGTAAGAGTCCCACAGCTTAAAAGAGTCGATATTGCAGAGAGTAACAATAATCAAATAACTATGGATGTAGCAATGTTTTCTGATTCAAAATTATGTTTTCTATACTAATATTATAAAGAAGTAAAGTTTGTTTGTTTGTATATTTGTTAAATTGTAAGGGGTAATCTCGGGATCTACTGAACCGATTTTAAAAATTCTTTCACCAATAGAAAGCCACATTATTGCTGAGTGTCATAGGTTATATAAAAAACCGAAAAATAAAAAGGCTTTTACGTGGTAGTCCGTTTTGCAAAGTGAATCGGAGAAAAAACGGTCCGGACGGCGCGCGATGGCTTCGGGTTTTATTAACATTATGCCCAACGAAGTGGGCAAGGGTCAGCTAGTTATATATAAAGATCGGCAAACAGGCAGACGGCCAGCCTAATGGTAAGCAGAATCGTCACCTGAACACCTGCAACACTGGCTTTGATGACGCTTTGCCAGCCCGGAGAGGTGCTTGTAGACTTACAAGCACCTTCTTAGTGATCCTAATTTGTGGTCTTGAGGACACCATTAAGAGAGGTCTCACCTCTTTAAAGTGCTGAAGTGTTGTCTGGAGATTTTAATAGACCCCCTATTAAAATTTCCAGACCTATATCTACAGTGTTGGATGTGAAAATCATTTCTATGTTCAGCATTACGAGACTTTTCAACTGAATATACTCGTATTGTATGACATTGTAAGCGTGACTTACCTGTAACATTCAATGATAAAAGGACAATAAATATTTCTCATTTTTTAATATTTCAATCCAATGAAGTTTTCATCCTCGTTTTTGTATCAAATGCAGCACAATGACTAGCAAATCGTAGTATTGTTAACTTGTTCAAAACATTAATTAGTCTGTTTAATCTGATTGAAATCTACAATTTTTGTGAGAGTAACAAAGACAAGTAAGAAGAACAACAAAAATAAGTGAAGACAAAACAACAGACAGACAGACTGAAGTGATTTACTTGTAACATTCAATGTTATTATACTTAGTCGTCACAAAATAAGAGGCCCGTTTGGACACTAGAGAAAGACCGTAGAATGTAACTTGGGACGCTTTTCGCGCATACTTTATGTATATTTTTAAGTTAGTTAGTTAGTTAGATCTTTTAAATAATGTCTTCAAACTTGGCCCCATTTAACTCGTAATAATAGGTAATTAATTGATTATGTGCAGTTTCTTCTACAGCGAGTTTAAGATCTTTTTTCAAGTCAAATCTGTATAGATTAGTAAAAAAGGCTTTTTAGTCTAACAAAGGGTTTTTCAATTTTGAACATTTGGTGACCTTGACCAGTCTTTTGGACATCTTGGACCTTAATAAGCAATAATGGCAAACCTTTCACGAATTATTATAGAAACAAAAATCAGATAGCTAAATGTAGCTATTTCATCAACTTTTTAACCGACTTCAAAAAGGAGGAGGTTATCAATTCGTCTGTATGTTTTTTTTTTTTTTTTTTATGTTTGTTACCTCATAACTTTTGACTGGGTGAATCGATTTTGATGATTCTTTTTGTATTAGAAAGCTGACGCTTCCCATTGGGCCCATTTCAATTTAGTCCAGTTCTGATAATGGTATCCATGAGAAAACCATATAAGTCTTAAATTTTCATCAAGTACGTGCGCGACAAATAGATGAATAACTCAATAGTCGGTCTTTTGAAGTCGGTTTTTGTTTTTTGTTTTGTAAAAATAATGTTCTTGTTAGGATTCAACGTTTTGAAGTAGGTATTCAATATTATAAGAATACAACATTTTGGCAAATTCAAGTGCCTGAGGGTTCATTACGAATTTAGAGACGAATACGATGCAAGCACGATTTCGAAATTGGTAAAGCCGTTTCGGCGTCTTATAGAAACAAACAAATATACCTATTTCATACCGGCATAGCATACACTCGGAAAAATTACCCCTCTTTTGGATAAACGGAAAAATAATAAAAGATGCAGATTGGTTTGTAGGGAGGTAAATATTTAGGAGACCGGAAGTCCGACCTTCCTTAATAAGCTGTAGACATAAACTGATCTGTAATATCTAATGCATCATACACCAATGATAAGCATTTTATTATTTTTGTTTCGTACTGATAAGATAGATAGATATAATTTATTTTATTCTTCAAAAATCCTTGCTCTACATTGAGACCAAGAGACCATTGTTGGTAACTATCTTCAAATCGAATAACAACAGAAGACAAAAGAAAGAAGGACAAAAAGTTTTCTCTAAAAGAGTGAGGCATGGAAAACTGGAGTTGTGAAAACATTGATTTGCCATCAAGAGTTGAAGAAATATTCTAAAAACTTCGGAATGCACTGCACACTTGCACAGTGGGCTATGCTCAGTAGGCACCTATAAAAATCAATTTAAATGGTCTTATCAAGAACCATGCAGTATTAGTTTTGGCCGTATACACTGATAAAAAATAATAACTAGAATCGCAGAAAACTTACCACAGTTAAGTAAATATTTTATGAGAAAATATGCAGGTTACACTAAGACAATTTTTGAGCACCGAATCACGGCAAAATGTTGTCCGTACCTAACACAGCAGTGAACGCCGCTCGATGGTTAAAACATGAGCAAAGAGCCAAGCCAACATTTGGCTGTTCCCAAAATAGTTCAGGCCCCACTAATGTTATAAACATGCACCGCACACATGCAAGCCCCATAACATTTAGAAAAAATAATCAATATTTATACAATTACTCAAGTCTATACTTAGACGCGAAAACGGGACAAGAAAATGGTCGTCTTTTCTATTGAGAGCTGAAAAATGTGACTTTTCGCGACCTCACGCCTCGAAAAAGGAGAAAATGTACCAAAATAGACGCAAAACACTCACCGCTTGAGGTCCGGGAGACGAAGCATCACGTATGCAATTATCACTTCGTGATGTCTTTTTTGCTATGAAAAATCAATAACTTTTAAGCACAAATTTTTGTTCATATTTTTCCATGGGGCCTCGTCGCGGTCTCGCTCGGACACTTAAAAATGAAAAACCTATTGAAGAAAACTACGTCGTAGAAAGAGACGGCGATACAGACGATTGTAAATAATGACAGCAACGAATCACAACAACCGAGCGAGATGGTTGATGGATTTTTAATAATAACAAATTAATTGCGTAATTTTACATGTTAATTTGAAGTCTAACACTTACCTATCGGTCCAAAAACATAATCTTGAGGAGTAATAAGCACTTTTCACGTAGATTGTGGTTGTTTGGACATTTTAACTGCGGCAGTCATCCGTCATACGAGCGCCATTTGCAATGGCGTGGGAGAAACTAAAGTATTAAAGTAATTTTCTTGTTGCAATTATGTACCTTAGCGACTCTTATTGGAAAATGTCTCGTAAGAATTATAAAATCATTTACTTACTTAATATAAAAGTATGTAGATTCGACATATTATATATGAAATCGTTTTGCATTTTTAATTCCTATTACTCAAGTACATTTGTTTCGAAAGTATCGATTTTGTGTAATCGACTTGTTTTAAAACCTGGCAGCATTGTGTAGCTGTCAATATCAAATGAAAGATGGCGGCTGTACCGCGCGAATTTTGAATTTTATTCGAAAATAATGGTTGCTAAATTCTTTAACCTATTTTCTGTAATGTTATTTGGGGGTTCAATTGTTATTTTTACTGCGGAAAATGTTTATTTTAAGATTGTAAGAGATGTGACTAATGAGCAAACAAAGACGTAACAAATACTTCGTATTTTTTTATAGTAATACAAATGGTTTCTTGTATTTAACGTACTAACAGATTGGATAAAAGATATTGGCCGAACCTTTTTTTAGTAAAGTGGCTTCTTATACGCACCATAACTCGGACTTCGGCCTCTACTATAATAATGTACTATAATAATGGATATTAAGGTATATTAATTAGCAATCAATCAAATTTAGACAACTAGCCTATTCGCGATGAATAAAAGTATAGTAACTTTCATAGTTCCCAATACTTTCAGGACTTAAAAATAACCTTTCGTTTGTTTTTGAAGTAGTTAAGAATCCTAATCAGAATAATTAAATGTAGATATATAAACTCTTTATTCCTTCTTATTCATATAGTTTTTTAACATCGTTGCCTGTCCGTCTGCAAGTCATATTATCTGTACTAATACTATTGGACTTAATTTGCTTCAATCGAATTTGATCCATGATTAGAAAAATACTAACGAAATGAAAGATACATATAAGATACAGGGCTATAAAAAAGGGTATTCTAAGCCAAAAAGGGCTCATGGTATACTCATCATTATGAACAACTTTTACTATGGGACCAATCGCAGCTGCCATGTTGAAAATCTGTTGCCTAGTACAATTTCTGTACAAAAATACGCAGGCAATATATTTGATGGGTAAAAGTTTGAAATATGGGACCACGCCCCATCGCGCGTTAACGAAAAAATTTCATGTGTTCAACTCTATATATAAAAATGAATCTCTATTTCCCTTGGTCATCGCATCACGCGTGAAGGGATGGAACAATTTCGCTAATTCTTTTTTATTGTGTTAGTTATTGTCAGGAGAAAGTTCGAAAGAAAAAATTAAGGAAGTTGAGCGGAACATTAGAAAATTGAAGACAATTCGAATTCAATATTCATAGTTAAGACAGGACGTCTGTCAGGTCATTTTACGTATCGAATATGCACAATTAATTTTTAAGTCATTCTCAAGTAGGTACCCTTGATATCTCGTTGATCAGAGACCTATCAAGTTACATTTCATCATCATCATCAGCCTGTGATTGGCTGCCAGGGCTACCACTGAGCATAGTATTTCTTGTACGCCTTGTTTTGTTTATATCTACTATCCTTTTACTATGGGATCAATCCTAAAATTGGGAAAAAAACAGCTATTTCATAGCAAAATGTCAGTGACTCCACAAAATGTATGGAACAGCTGACATTTCTTTTGCTCTTTTTCTTTCAGTGCTCAGTACTTATTTATGAACCAACTTTTATGTCCCTATACAGGGTTATTCATAAAGGGTATGCTAAGCCGAAAAGGGCTTATTGTACTAATCTTTATGAACAACTTTCACCATGGAACCAACCCAGAATTCGCGAAAAAAATATCAGCTGTTCCACACATTTTGTCGAGTGTCATTGACATTTTTCTATGGAACAGCTGATTTTTTTTCGCGAATTTCGGGTTGGTCCGATAGTAAAAGAAATTCATAATGATGAGTAGTATGAGCTCTTTTCGGCTTAGCATACCCTGTATTACAGAACCCTTGAAGGCTTAGCACACCCTTTCATTATGACATTGTAGTTTCGATCATATTCGGTGATCTTTTTCAAGGAGTCCTTACAACCACACGTCAAAAGCACGTTACTTTTCATACTATCAAAAAGTATTCACAAAGAAAAATAAACACAGAGGAGTTAACACACTTTTATTTACTTTACAATATAATGAATAATTGTTTGTTTGTAGATGATAGATGATGAACCACGGAAAACAGCTCCAATATTACCTGAAACAAGATTTTAACATTAATTATTCTGTTATAACTAACACGGGAATACTCAAGTCAAAGTTGAGTCATCTACCACGACTAGTTTCGGTCGATTCGGTGACCTTCATCAGGTGAGTTAACAAGCGAGGCGCGCTACAAAATACTCACGTCAAAGTTGAGTCATCTACCACGACTAGTTTCGGTCGATTCGGTGACCTTCATCAGGTGAGTTAACAAGCGAGGCGCGCTACAAAATACTCACGTCAAAGTTGAGTCATCTACCACGACTAGTTTCGGTCGATTCGGTGACCTTCATCAGGTGAGTTAACAAGCGAGGCGCGCTACAAAATGTGTCAAAGCACGTTAGTTTCCATCATTAATTATTAGAAAAAAAACTCAATTTTAAAAGTGACGGCAAAGAAAATAGTTTCTAAAAAACTGCGTTCAAAGGTGTTATTCCAGGAATATCCATTAACTTTCCAAATCAATGGCGATTTGTTGGGAGTTGCTACCAAATATAGTAAAGAAATGTTTTGAAACATAAATAAAACAAGAACATTATTTTTACAAAACAAAAAACAAAAACCGACTTCAAAAAACCGACTATTGAGTTATTCATCTATTTGTCGCGCACGTACTTAATGCAAATTTAAGACTTATATGGTTTTCTCATGGATACCATTATCAGAACTGGACTAAATTGGAAGCGTCAGCTTTCTAATAAAACAAGAATCATCAAAATCGATTCACCCAGTCAAAAGTTATGAGGTAACAAACATATATAATAAAAAAAAAAAAAAAAAAAAAAAAACATACAGACGAATTGATAACCTCCTCCTTTTTTGAAGTCGGTTAAAAAATGAGTAGTCTACTTAAATAATAAAGTTGTGAATTAACGTTTCACACTCACAGCTCCCCACTAGGATACCCTGTGTCAGATGCCATGGAACACAAAGACATGGACAACTAACAGGTCAACCTTTAGGTCCTATTCCATTTGACCAAATCAAAAAGAAGTTAAGTGGACTATTTATTACTATAAGTAATATTATACTAGTAACATTGAAGCCTTCATACATCTTTTCTTCTTCAGATAGCTCTTAGCGATAAGCCCAGATTTTCTACTTTTCTCTTAAGTGTTTAACACTTCTGCTGAAAACACATACCTTGTGTTTTCCTTCGTACGACGCGAGTGCGGCTGCACACGCCAGGCGCGTAAAACAACGCTTTGATTATTAGCCGCACCTAAGGCAAGCGCATGGGATTATTAGCCGCAGTCAAAGTGTTAATTATGTTAGTGATTTCCTTTATCCTAGCTGTGCCCCGCGGTTTCACCCGCGTTTTTCGGGACAAAAAGTAGCCTATGTGTTAATCCAGACAATGAACAAGCTTCGTTCCACATGTTAATCCGTTCAGCCGTTTTTGCGTGAAAGAGAAACAAACATACATCCATACATTCTTACAAACATTTATAATATTAGTTAGGAAGTTAGAATTCATTTGCATCTGGCAACCAGGCCCATATTAATAAAGAATCATAAAATTATTGTATTGAATTACGTGTTAAAAAAGCCATGGTACTCGCACCAATGAGTTCTTCGGGACTTATGTACGAATTTACATACCACTGGCTTTTCGGTGAAGGAAAACATCGTGAGGAAACCTGCATACGTCCGGAGAAGAAATTCAATGGCGTATGTGAATCCAGCAACCCGCACTTGGCAGCGTGGTGGAATACGGCCTAATCACCCTTCGAGGGTAGACCTGTATCCAGCAGTGGGAGGATTAAAGGTTGCATATGATGATGATTAGGCTACTTACGCGGTGAGTAGGTCAGGCGCGGAATCATGCAACAAGTCTGCCGCCTGTTTGACGGCGCGACACCAGCCGTCCAGCCGCGCCGCGAGCGCGTTCGCGCCCACGCGGTCCAAGGCCCGCGGACGAACCCACGATATGTAGGCTATTGACGACACCTGGGGAATAAACGTACACTCGATAAGACAAAAGGGAAACGAGGAGAAAAATACAGGAAGTGATGGTAACGCTATCCACGATATGTACGCTATTGAAGTTTTTTTTATGTAATTGAGTGACGAGACGAGCAAATCGTTCGCCTGATGTTAAACGTCACGTTTGCCCATAACAGGTCTGCGCCACCCAGAATTTTGAACTCTAAGAATTCAAGCCCCTGCGCGGCACAGCACTGCCCTCGTCACTCTTGAGATATAAGTTGTTTAATCTCCCATTTGCCCTGTAATTTCACTGGAAACAATGCCCTTCCAACCGGAACACAGTAATGTTTGCACATTACTGCTTGGCGGTGGAATAACTGGCAAGGGTGTGGTACTTCCCCAGGCGGGCTCTGCAAAAGAGCCCTACCACTACAAAAGATACCTAGAGAATGTTAAAATCACTTAAAAAAAAGAGGGGTTCCTTTCACGCAGGGAGAATGTTAGCGCCATTATTGGCGTACCCCAGGGCACTACGCTAGGACCGCTTTTATTCTCACCTGGTCGATATGTCCCTTGACGAGTCCCTCCGCTAGTGCTTTCATGACGAGTAGCTCCACTTCCCCGAGGGGCACGCGTGCTCCGCTCGCGATGGCCGCGAATGGAAGCTTGCGTTGTGCACTGGTCCGGTTGAATGCCATCTGAAAAATAATAGACAATTTTTAATCTCTCTTTTCTTTCAGAAAAGTTGAGAGATATGATTTAGATATTTATTCGACACGATAACAAGTCCAGTAGACAAATTGAAGTGAGGAAGTAATATTTCTATTTTTTTATAATGTGGCATTAAAAATATATACAACCCTAAATTTTCACTCTTCTATCACCAACCCCAACTTGAGCGATGCCAATTAACCATTACCGGATTAAGCGAGACACACTGGAAAGGCAGCGGCCACTTTGACGCAGAAAAACATACCATCTATTTTTCCGGAAATGATAAGAGTAGCTTCTCTGGCGTGGCAATCGCTATTCCAAAACCATGGAGTGGTTCTGTATTAGGCTACGATCCAATCAGTGATAGAATCATGTCAATAAAACTCAGCGCATCACCAACCCCACTCAACATCATTCAGGTATATGCACCTACAGGAGCGGCCAGCGATGAGTCAGTTGAAGATTTCTACAATCAACTTGAATCTTCTATAGCTCGAATACCTAAAAGAGAGCTATTACTCATTATAGGCGATTTTAACGCGAAAGTGGGGTCAACTACTATGGATGATGGCATCCGAAACATCGTCGGAAATTATGGTCTTGGCATTAGGAACAAAAGAGGAGAACGCCTAATAGAATTTTCAGCTAATAATAATTTGACCATTATGAATACCACATTCAAGCATCACCCGAGACGCTTATATACGTGGACATCCCCTGGTGATAGATGTCGTAATCAAATTGACTACATCTTAGTCAGATCAAGATGGAGAAGTTCGGTCACCAACACACATACCTTACCTGGGGCTGATTGCGAATCTGATCATGAACTTTTGATTGGCAGTTTGAGAGTAAAACTACAAAAAGCAAGGGTGACAAAAACACCTAGACGAATGCAAATTATTGATCAAAATTCTCTCACCACATCAATCGAGAGTAAGCATTCTGTCTGGCGGGCAGAAATAGAGAACAAAGATTCCAACTCTTTGTGGATTTCTGCAAAGAAATGCGTAGTGGATGCAGTAGCGGAATCGCAGCCAAGAAAGATCACGGCTAAGCGACAGCACTGGATGACACCAGACACGTGGCAATTAGTTGAAGAACGAAGGAGACTAAAAGCTAGTGGGGTCAGTAATGCTGAGCTAAATGCCCGAAGTTCCGCTATACAAGCCGCATGCAGACGAGACCGTAACAATGCACTGGCTAAGGTATGTGAGGAATTAGAGCGGCATTCTGAAAAACTGCAAACCAAAGACCTCCACGATAAAGTACGACTCTTAACGCGCCAATTTAAACCCAGGACATGGGCTATAGAAAACACCGCTGGTGCGACGGTCACCGAGATTAAGGACATAGTGAATGTTTGGAAGGAATATTGCAAATCACTCTTCACATGTAACTCCACATCAAGCATCACATGTAACTTGGATCGGATCGGTGATCAAGAACCAGGTATCTTGCGAGACGAAGTGCGTGCGGCCGTTCGACACCTAAAATGCAATAAGGCCACTGGAGTGGATGAGATTCCAATTGAGGCTTTTAAAGCTATGGGGGAGACTGGGGTAGACTTTTTATACAACATCTGCTGCAAGATATGGGAGTCTGGAATATGGCCTGATGACTGGTCAAAATCAATATTCATACCTTTGCATAAGAAAGGTTCCACAAAAAAGTGTAATAACTACAGACTCATCTCCCTCATATCGCATGCCAGTAAAGTTTTAGTTCACATCCTTAACACAAGACTGCAAGCCTACCTCACTCGGCAAATTGCGCCAGAACAAGCCGGTTTTGTGAAAGGCAGAGGAACACGTGAACAAATATTCATACTGCGGCAGATCATTGAAAAGGCCAGGGAATACAACTCGCCCGTTTTCATTTGCTTCGTTGACTTCCGCAAAGCCTTTGATACGGTTATCTGGGAACGCCTCTGGGAAGTCTTATTAAAGATGGGAGTACCACAACATCTAGTGTTCCTTCTCAAACGGCTTTACGAGGATGGCACAGCAGCAGTACGAGTAGATGATGTTCTCTCAGGCACATTCAAGTCACAGTCTGGTGTTCGACAGGGATGTATAGCATCTCCGCAGCTCTTCAACGCTTACACTGAGTATATAATGCGATTTGTCTTGGACAATTGGAATAAAGGTGTTTCAGTGGGTGGACAAGTGATAAGTAACTTACGGTACGCTGATGATACCACTCTTTTCGCTCAAACAAAAAAAGATTTGGAAGAGCTACTGACTCGTCTGGAAACTACTAGTCTCCAATTCGGCCTTGCCATTAATAGAGACAAGACGAAAGTAATGGTAGTCGATCGAGCAGGACAGAATTCAGCAGGAATAACGAATATAGCAAATTGTGAAGTAGTACAAAGCTATATCTACCTCGGTTCTACTATCTCGAACTCTGGAGGATGCGAAGACGAGATCAGACGACGATGTGCTATCACGAGGTCGGCAGTTGAACGACTGGGGAAGATTTGGAAGGACAGGCGAATAACCAAAAAAACAAAGGTTCGTCTCATGAAATGCCTTGTCTTTCCAATCTTTTTGTATGGGGCTGAAACTTGGTCTCTGCGGCTGCAGGATCGCCGAAAAATCGATGCACTGGAGATGTGGTGTTGGCGGCGGATGTTGAGGATTCCGTGGACGGCTTTCCGCACCAACGTCTCTATTCTCAGGGAACTTCACGTACAGGATAGACTTTCGTCGATTGTGCAGGTGCGAATACTGAAGTTCTTTGGGCATATCTCTAGAAATGAGAACTCGATGGAGAGGCTCGTAGTGCAAGGCCGAGTTAAAGGCAAGCGCAGTCCCGGTCGATCACCAACTCGATGGACCGACTTCATAAAAAAGGCCACGCAGTCCACTGTGGTTCAGTGTGCTCGCGATGCAACAAACCGCCAGAAATGGAGAAGCATTGCGAGACGTGCAGCAGCAATGGAAGGGGGCGTCGACGACGGCGAAGAGCCTCCGTGTAGCATTGCAACCACGACCACTCTGCCGAGAGTGAACGACTAAGAAGAAGATCACCAACCCCTATTTTTTAATCTCTTATGTATATAAAAATAAATCGCTGTTCGTTAGTCTCGCTAAAACTCGAGAACGGCTGGAACGATTTTGCTAATTTTGATCTTGAAATATTTGTAAAAGTTCAGGGAAGGTTTAAACGGTGAGAAACATGAATAATAAGTAAAGAAAAATATTAAAATCGACAATTTAATTTTCCAATACAAACTGTTCCTACCTGTGAAACATTTGATGTTCGTCCTATCAGTACGGTAAACTCGGGATGTCCGATCTCTTTTGTCTTTTTAGAAATAAAAAATAGTGTCACTTGGCTTGGTTGTCATGTCAAATATTTATAGGTGTGTTCAGAAATTGGTCCGATCTTTTTGGTCTGTTTTGTTGGGTTTTTTTTGTTTTGTTTACAGGGATGGTTTAAAAGTAAAAAAAAAAACAGCGGGTGAAACCGCCGGGGGTCAGCTAGTCTTATATGTAAAAATGAATCGCTGTTCGTTAGTCTCGCTAAAACTCGAGAACGGCTGGACCGATTTCGCTAATTTTAGTCTTGATATATTTGTAAAAGTTCAGGGAAGGTTTAAAATTAAAAAAAAGCAGCGGGTGAAACCGCCGGGAGCAACTAGTCTTATATAAAAAAATGAATCGCTGTTCGTTTGGCTGGCTATAACTCGAGAACGGCTGGACCGATTACGCTTATTTTGATTTTGAAATATTTGTGAAAGTTCAGGAAAAGTTTAAAAGTAAAAAAAATCGGGTAAAACCGCCGGGGGTCAGCTAGTATTATATAAAAAGACACATAAAAGATCTGCAAAACAAGCTTATATTGCATTGTCATCGGAGTCAGGTATTAAAAAATTCAGCTCCGGACATCCGGAAGAAGTTCAAAATTCAGAATGTCATAGACATTTTTAATAGAACAGCTGATTTTTTTCGCGACTTGTGTTTTGTCCCTTAGTATAAATCGTTCATAATGAGGAGTACTATTAACTTTTTCCTTATAAATCTGTATTAGTAAAGCCCTAGAAACAAAACGAAAAAAATTTGAAACTTTGAAACGGCCGTCGACCTATGCGAAATTGTTTATTTTCACTATGGAAACTTACGTGGTTTTCACACATTTTTGTTATAATTAACACGAGAATACTCACGTAAAAAATTAAGTCATCTAGTACTAGTTTCAGTGCCAAGCGAGACGCAACCGCGAGCGCGTCACGCTTGTAAACTCACCTGATGAAGGTCACCGAATGTGACCGGAACTAGTCGTAGTAGACGACTTAATTTTTACGTGAGTATTCCCGTGTTAAAGATAACAAAAATTGTTTATTTTCTTTTATTATAAATAGGCTATTTGACAACATTGAAAATACGCGACAAATTGTGGTCATCCTAAAAGATAACACCATAAAAAATATATTTAACTTTAGTTTGATGTAAAATATGTCCATATTTTGCTAAATAAACATTAGAAAATGTAATAATTTATGAAATTCCACCCGGGACGTGAACGCTCCGTGATTGGTTCCAACTCCGATGACGTCATTAGCATGTAAACAGTTTCCTTGACATTAGCGTTTTGAGTTTTCTTGAGTGTTTTATTTGATTTTAGTGATATTTCCAGCAATTTTCTAATACTTTTAGATTTATTTTATATACCTAGTAAGTGTAATATTTATTGCGAATCTCAAAATGGAGCCGAGTTTTGTGAAAGCCGACAACCGCAACCTTCCTTATAAAGACGCATTTATGGTTGCACTTTTCTTTAAGAATAACGCTGATTATTATGCTGCGGAATTCAAAAATGTAAAAACAGCTGTGTAAGTATCACCTATTTAGGGTGACGACTGACGAATCAACATCGAGCTGTGCTGCGCTGTACTGCGCTGTGCTGTGCTGTGTTTCTTAAGCTACGTTTTTTTAAGAATCAACATCAAGCTGTGCTGCGCTTTGCTTAGCTCAGTATAAAGTCGAACGTCCACCGCCGGCTAAACTAAATGAAAACTAAACTCACTGAACTAAGCTAAGCTAAACTAGAACTACGTTGTCCGTCCACCAAAAAAGTAATCAGCACATAAAAATCCATAAAAAACATAGCACAGTTCGGCACAGCGCGGCTCAGCACGGCGGGTAGCGCGCCTCGCTCGAGACTGCTGCGTTTTTAAACAGAGCGTAGCCTCACACAGCGCAGCACAGCATGGTTTGTTTCTATCCTCATTGAAATATTAGACGAGCGAGTTGACCAAACATAGCACAGCGCAGTACAGCGCAGCACAGCTCGATGTTGATTCGTCACCCTAATTATTTATTTTTAAATGAGTAATTTTCTGAAATTAATTCCTTTGGAACGGAAATAAACACTTTGTCTGGACTTTTTATACTCGTATTTGTACATTGTGGCACTGCACACCATTTATATACCATATTAATAAAAATGAAACCCGTTTTCCTTGGTCACGGCCTCACGCGTGAATGGCTGGACCGATTTCACTAATTCTTTTTTTGTTGTATTTGTTATTATTAGGAGAAGGTTCTTACGGAAAAAAAATATTAAGGAAATCTCTCAGAAATATTGAAATACCCTAAAAACAGCCCTTTTATTTTTCCCATACGTTTTCTAACTAAAACGAGCTTTATTGCTATTGTATAAAGTTCATATTGAATTGCAAGCACTCACTGTTGTTTAAGCAATGTAGGTATGTTCCTAACGTCCAAGAGTCAATTTGCACTTTATTACCTCTGTACAAAGTTCAAATTCAATCATATCTATCAAAACAGTGTGCGTTTTATACTGATAATTTTTACTATAAATTGACAAGTTAGCATCAACAAACTACGGTTGCTATAGTTACGCAATAGCATGAGAATAGAGGTTATAACAAAGAGTTCCTATAATTATTCTCAACACCTTTGGTCACGCCATCACGCGTGAACGACTGGACCGATTTCAATTTACTCTACGTTTATCCCAAAGTCTACCCGTGCGAAGCCGGGACGGGCCGCTAGTATACCATATTAAAGGGGAAACTTTTAGAAAAATGATGAAATTCACTTCAAATAAACGAAGGTTACTGACTGTTTACATGCTAGTGACGTCATGGCTACCATATGTCAAGCACCATTACGGAAACAGCGTTTTGGGTGTGTTTTTGAAAACTCAAGCTTCGAAATTGATTTTTTATTATTAAAAGTGTAAATATCTCCGAAATATCAACGTAGTGTGAATATTGCGTCTTAAACAATTATTTAAAATTATTTTTCAAAATTAGTCAAATAGCCTATTCAGTCCCTTACCTCCATAAGACACAGCAGCGCAATCTTCCTCCTGATAACAGTATCAGCTGCCTTCAGGTCAGGGTGCTCCCTGCCCCCCACGACCCTCTCGTAAGCGACGATGTCCCCGCGCGCCGCCGCCCGGACCAAGTCCACCGCCCACGCGTCGGGAGTGCCTTGCAGAGACTCCAGGATCGGATGCGCTAGCTGCGGAGAACAAATAATAAAAATTACTACTAAACCAAGATTTTTTTATTTTATTTATTAAATTTTAGTCTAAGTATACCAACATCTCAGATTAAGTAGACAGCAGATATAGTGCTGCCTTAGATCCAGGTGAAGCCAAAAACCACCTTACAGACGTGTACGTAAATTTCACGCATTTAGTGACGCATAAAATCTACCCGAATTTCATCATGTATTCGAAATTAAAACCTAAAAATTATGTTGTTTATGTGTTCCACATGACACGTACAACTTATCGTAAATAACATCATTTACGATAAGTTGTACGTGGAAAGTTTTTCCATCGGACGTCTTTTTTACTTTTGCGTAATTTTTGCTGTTTTATTTATTTATTTTATCATTTTATTTAATTTTGTTTTTCTTGTCCACGTTCTCTGATCAACTGACGTAATACCTGACGATTGATTCGGGTAGTTTTTTTGCGTCAATGTGTGCTTGAAGTATACGTATACGGGCAGTAGGGTAGTTTTTGGCTTCACTTATATCTAAGGCGGGACTCTATCTGCCTTTCTACTTGATCTGAGGGCGTATGTGAATCCAGCCCGCACTTGGCAGCGTGGTGGAATACGGCCTGATCACCCTTCGAGGGTAGACCTGTATCCAGCAGTGGGAGGATGAAAGGTTGCATATGAAGCCTTCTGATCCTCACCAGCTCGTCCAGGTCGTACACGTTGTGCGCGATGACCGCCGCGAGCGCCAGCGCGAGCGCCTGCCCGCGGCGCTCGTCGGCCGGGAGCGCCGCGCCGCCCGCCGCGCACCCGATGTAGCGGAGCGCCGCGCGGTAGTACTTGTGCATCGGCCCGCGGACACTGGAACAACAAATCTATATTAATCGTGTCCCCGGAGAACAAAATGATCATTACAAAAAGTCTTCTTTCCAGGAAAAATCAAAAACCGAATTTTGTTATTTTAATAAATTACGCTATTTCACAGACTTCTTTGTACGGGAATATTTATGGCAAATGATTTTATCGTTGTTAATTGTTGAGAAATATTGACCACATTGTCTGTGAATTTTTATTCGTGTAATTTTATGTTATAAAAAACTTCGAATTTTATTACATTGTTTTACAACACTACAAATAACCGCAAGAAAAATATGAAAAAAATTGTATAGATGTATTAAGCTTCACTAAAGTCAAATAAAGCATAACATTAACAACAAGACAATGGCGATTGTGATTTTGTTCTCCGGGGACAGCGATTTATAAAAATGTATCTCTATTTCCCTCGGTCATCGCATCACGCGTGAACGGATGGGACAATTTCGCTAATTCTTTTTTTGTTGTGTTTATTACTGTCAGGCGAAAGTTCTTATGAAAGAAAAAAATAAGGGAAGTTTAGCGGAACATTAGAAAATTAAGACATAAGACAAAGCTTCCATACATTTTGTCGAGTGTCATTAACATTTTTCTATTTAACAGCTGATTTTTTTTCGCGAATTTCATGTTGGTCCCATAGTACAAGTTGTTCATAATGATGAGTGCTATGAGCCCTTTTCGGCTTACCATACCCTTCATCAATAACCCTGTTTAATCATAGTAGCGTGGTCTCACCGGTAGTACTCCGAAGCGAGTTTATAGAACCGGCCATGCACGGGGGTGACTCCGTCTGCATCGTCCAGCGTCTTCTCGAGGTGATCGATGATCTTTTCAGTGGCATCCAGGTCTCGGAGCTGTTCCAGGTAGATCTGGCCTTGGAGGACCTGGAATTGTCAGCGATAGAGGTAAAGTTTAATTATTATTTATTTATTTATTAAAACTACTGATAACACCTTTGCAGTTGGTGCTACCCTTATATCTACATCATATGTATTACACAAAATTTAAAAATTAAATAAACTAAAAACAATAATAAAAGTTTACATAATATTTTTAGGTTTTATATTTTAACATAAAAAAAATAATTACGTTTAAGAAAATAAATAAATCAGTGCTATAATAATAAAACAATAGAAATTAATTTAATGACAAGTTCACACCTCTCACAGAGTCTGAGAGCTGCCCTTGTGAATTCTGCCAGGTTACAATAAAATATGTCCGTATCTTCGGAGATTTATAATAGGGTAATGGGGGTAAAAGATAAAGAGCGGGCTCTTTTTCCGCAACTAGGCCGGTAATCGGCCCTTTTTGCGTGAACTACATATGCAGGTTTCCTCACGATGTTTTCCTTCACCGAAAAGCCAGTGGTATGTAAATTCGTACATAAGTCCTAAAGAACTCATTGGTACGAGTCGGGGTTTGAACCCGCCACCTCAAGAATGCGAAGCGGCGGTTCTCCCACGGAGCTACCACGGCTCTCGGTTCTCTCTCGGGTAACGGGGGTAAACGCAAGGTATGTATTTTCGGCAGTCAAAGTGTTAATGACTTGCAGTAAGCTGACAATATATTTGTGTCAACCTCATTCAATTGGCTCATTTAATACCATATTTATACTTCTCTAGCCATTTATTACCTTGCAAAGTGAGAATGCCTCATCGTTCGCCTTGACTTTGGTCTCGACTCTCTCCAAAAAGGCGATGGCCTCCTTCTTATCCTGGAACTGCTTCACAATGTGGACTACTATCTCCACCAGAGAGAGGGGGTTGATCCTGAAAAACAATAATTTTAATTATTTTGCGACAAATAGGTACATGGACTCACAGATTGATGAAAACAATAGTTTTAGTTATGTTTAGAATGTTAGGTTTATGTAATACTTGTTCTTTGCTGCAGTTAAAGATTGATAGTTTTGTTAAATTTTTAACTCATTTCTTAATTAGATATTCAATATAATACATTGTTTCTTTCATCAATAAAATAGAACTCAACAATGAAGGACAGGCCGACAGGCTATATAGGTGAAGGATACTAGGAGGAAGCAGTGGCTCGATATTATTAAGCTTTTAAGGTTTAGAATTAAATACAGTTATTTTACTGTTTCAAATTGGTTTAGAGAATGACCGGCGTCAAGTCTCGTAAGACGTTTGTTTGATGCCAGAAACATGACAGGCAATTTCGACTTACTTGCTCTCGAAAGTTGTTAAAAAGTTGTTGTACAGCTGTATCAGGTTGTCGCCAGATTGCAGAGTAGGGTGCGTCACCAATTCCTGCACCTTCAACGTTAGTTGATGCCATAATCTGAAGAAAACAAAGAAATAGGTTAGTGCCACCAAATATCACTTCATGAAAATCTAATTCAAGAGTCTAATAGAACTTACTTTTTATTGTAAAGCTCTTCAAGCTTGGCCCAGTCTGCTGCTAAATCAGGTTCGGCTGCCTGTTTTTTCGATAGGAAATCGCCAACATCAACAACTGCAAACTTTACGGTAGCCATCTTTCAAATTCTGACGATAATGGTCTGAAGTTGTTCGATATTGCAAACGTCAAGTAAAAAACTATAGACAAACAATTAGACGAAGTTAGCCACAAATTAAAAGTGTTGCCAGTGTAATAAATAAACTTAAACCGCTGTCTATTGTCGAGTAGCTGTACTACATACGTGAAGATTTCGCTACCGGCCTATATCCAAGAAATAGATGGCAGCACAATCATTTCAGTTAAAACTTACAAGGTAGAGGCCAAACTTTTGAAATGTGGAAATATTATTAGTGTGCCCTATGTTTGAGATTTACTTTCTCAGCATCGTGTAGGCAAGGTTTTAAGCCACATTATGGTTTATTTTATCCAGCCAAATAAATAGCATTACAAACGCATTCATGAAAAATCGTCTGTCACTAATTAATATTATTTGTATTTTTAAAGTATTTAACAGCTTATATCTGGCTTACTATGTAAGGTAGGAAGGCTCGCTAAAGGCACGGGATTTTCCGTATACATCTAGGTCTGTGGTTAAAGGTTGTACAAATAAATACAGGGTTATACCGAAAGGGTATGCTAAGCCGCAAAGGGCTCACAGTACAACATCATTATGAACAACTTTTACTATGGGAACATCCAACACAAACATTACTGTGCAAACATTACTATGTTTCGGTTGGAAGGGCATTGTTTCCAGTGAAATTTCAGGGCAAATGGGAGATTAAACAACTTATATCTCAGGGTGACAAGCGCAGTGCTGTGCCGCGCAGGGTCTTGAATTCTGCGAGTTCAAAATTCTGGGTGGCGCAGACCTGTTATGGGCAAACGTGACGTTTAACATAAGGCGAGCGATTTGCTAGTTTCGTTACTTAATCACATAAAAAAAAACCCGGAATTCACAAAATGAAAATTTGCAGTTCTATAGAAAAATCTTAATGACATTCGACAATATGTAATCTGGTATATCTGATTTATTTCAAGAGTTCCGGGTTATAAAATTATAATTCCGGGTCTTATAGTAATACTTGTTAATAATGATGAGTGTCAACTATAATACCCCCTATTCGGTTTAGCATACCCTTTCCTTTTAACGCTGTAAATTTACCTATAGCTTTATTTCTGTCTAACGTTAGTAAACACATGGATGCTTAACACGTTCAGTACCACTACGATTTTCATGATGTCTTCTCGGATGCCGCCTAATTTGGACGGTTGAACTCGCCATGCGAGTCGTCGGCACTGGAATAAGATTTACGTGAATTCTTCGAGCGAGTCGGTGGCACCTAACGTGTTAAGTTGACCGTGTGTGTCGCATCGTAGATCCCTAGATCCGAAACGGTGGAACCGATTTTGATTTACTTTTTAGCCAAGTAGCAACTAGATGTTAGTGCATTAGTTGAAATTGTCAGTTTACCCACATCGGGCATTCAATATGTGCCTACCTACACAGTCAAATATAGGTTTAGTAGTTTTTAAAATTAATAAAACAATTTTCAATTCAATTTTAAATTCTATGCATAGAATAGTATCATAGTTGACACTTCTTTGATGATCATTATGTAACACGGGAGGGAGGGAATTCTCGTTTTATTGAGTCTCATACTCCGACTGGTTTCGATCAGATTCGGTGATCTTTTTCGAGGAATAATTACGTGATGCGCTTGCTTGCGCTTGGCACTGATTTTTAGGTCTTTGAACCTCCTTCGAGGAAGAATTCTTAAAGCGAAACTCGTGCGTCTATCTGTATGTACTCGTATGTCACACCCAATTATTCATTTGACTTCTTGCAAAAAGCCGACGACGTAGGTACATAAATCTATATATATAAAAGAAAGTCGTGTTCGTGTTACACTACTTATAACTCAAGAACGGCTTTACCGATATGGCTGAAAATTGGTGAGGAGGTAGCTTAGAGCCAGGAAACGCACATAGGATACTATTTATTCCTATTATACTATTTATTCCTATTATACTATTTATTTCTATTAAATAAATTCGATTCGTTGGGGTAGACGGGTTCTAGAGTGGAGACCACGGATCGGCAAACGTAGAGTAGGGCGCCCTGCGGCCAGGTGGAGCGACGACCTGCGTAAGGCGGCTGGTAGCAAGTGGATGCGTGAGGCAGAAGATCGTGCCTTGTGGCGTTCTTTAGGAGAGGCCTATGTCCAGCAGTGGACAAAAATCCGATAGGCTGATGATGATGATGATGAAATTCGATAGCATTCAAGTGTGAATTGACATAAAACATCAGTCACTATAAAACGAGGTATAACAAAAAAGAATCAGACTTGGAATAACAAAACGACTTATTATACTCTTTGCGCAAATGACAGCTATGTAATGGACGTATGGATGACAATTTGATTTAACAATTTAACAGCTAAACAGATTTTGACGAAATTTGGTATAGAGGTAGCTTAAGCCCTAGGTAATATGTAGATTACTTTTTACCCCAGAAAATTGAACGGCTTTCCGCTATTCTTGCAGGACAGCGGGTGAAACCGCGGGGCGCAGCTAGTCAGTTATAAAGAAATGTCATTCTCATACTTTGTCTTATATTTCTACAGATTTATTCGATAGATTTATTGCGTTTTTCTTTATTTTGATACTTAACATAGTGGTTTTTAAGGAAAATAAAACGTATCAGTAACTTTCTTAATACATTTATTATATTTAAATATATAATAGGCATGACATACATTTGTTATATTCATAATAGGATAGAGTTCCAAGAAATTTATACAAAGAAATTTATATCTAGATGATATTTGATTATGTACATTACATTTTTTTTAATTTAAAATTATACAATAATATTAAGTCTATTTAGCGCAAGAATGCTGTTTAATAACTTAGTTCTAGATACTTATTATTGTCTTAATTTTAATTTCTAATCATTGAAAGTTTCTGTACATATATTTTTACTTTTTTTAGTTAACCTATGCTGTCCCACTGCTGGGCAAAGGTCTCCCCCAATTTTTTCCAGTTACTGCGGTCTTGGGCCAGCGCCGTCCAGTCTTCTTCAAACCGCCCGAGTTTGTCGCGCCATCGCGTCGGGGGGTGACCTGGGGGTCGACTGTCCAGGGGCACCCACTCTGTGGAGACCTTTGCCCATCTGTTTAAATTTTTACTTATTTCTTAATATTTAAAATTAATGCCAGGTTACAAATAACGCTGTCACTCAGCCGAAAGAAGCTCATTTACACACTTTATCATGAAGACCAACTCTGAAATAGATTTGAGATAGAATTAAAAAAAAAATGTAGGTATGTAGGTAGGTACTAAAACGATTTCAAAAATATTTTATTTTAGAAAACTACAAACTTAAAACTAAAAACCAAAACTTAAAAATTTAAATTTAGAGGACCAAAAACCTAATTCAGAATGCTTGCAACTGCAACAATGTCAAACAATTTCTGTTTTAAGCGCCGCATTCATGGTAAACTTTTATTTAGCAACATTGTTGATGAACGGCAAGAATGTTGCTGGAAACACGGGCGAGAGCTTGTCAACATGCCGTTATCAACTCTACAACACGCAGCGTTGCCAGCAACATGTTGACAGCAACTCCCCAACACGTTGATTCAACTTTGTTGCTAAACAAATGTTAACCATGAATACGGGGCTTTAGTGTTCTGAACCTCCTTCGGGGAAAAACCCTGGTGAGACTTCGGAGTCTGTCTGTATGTAGCCAATTATCTTAGGAACTAATAAAGGTAGCGACTTGAAATTTGGCATGATGCTAAATAAATTAATGTTAACCGCCACAATTCTTAAAAACATGCTGAGAAATAGGTTTTTACTTGAAAATTGGGTTCAGAAATGAGGACTTATAATTTTTAAGCCAAGCAATGTGGTCATAATATGGTGTCAGATGAATGGTATTAATTTGGACATTTCAACTTAAAAAAAAACCGTTCTTCTTTCTTCTTCTCTTCTCTTCTCTTCTGTTCAGTGCTGTTGCTAGTCCCTTGTCAAGGAAAGTTAGCAGGCTATACAGTCTCTCCTATGGATGTATTACAGTACTATACAACCTACTACCTCACCGAGACGAGGGAATTCAAGATCTTCGTTCTTCTTTTATCTTCTATCTTCTTTTACGCTTTTACTCTTTTCTTTGCTATCCATAAATTACGTCATATGTAGGGGGGGAGGAGGGGACGACGAAGTGTGACAAGGGGTTGGAGGGGTCCTAAGTTTCATGACGTCACATTTAAAATTTAGTATCAAAGTATTCAAATCGATTTTTTAATTTTAGGGAGGTTCTTACAAATGTGACCAGCTGTCAATGATGGGGGAGGGGTCAAAAAATTCTGAAATTTGTGTGACGTAGTTCGCGGATGGCCCCTTTTTTCTGTCAACGATGTTTATACGATTATTATTATTATAGCGCTTATTTTTTGATTACCGTAAATTTAAATTTTTACAATATTTTATATAAAACCCTTAAAACATTATAAAAACTTCTAACCTAGGGTACCAAGGTATCAATTATTATTTTAATTTTATTTCCATTTTATTTTTTAAATGTTATCGTAAATAAGATAAGGATAATATGTATGTACCTTCTTAAATGTATAGGTTTATGTTTTAGACGAAATTAAAAGTTTCCAAATATCGTAGCTCTTAGCCAATTCAAAAAAAAGGAAGCCAAAATGGAATGGCAAATAGTCCATTTTGTGTTTCGTTTTAGTACGTATTTTACTAATGTTTTGTTATTTCTTTTCTGTGGTGTCGATAAAAAATTTAACAAATATAGCAAAAAAAACTATTATAATGAAAAAAAAAAAACAAAAGGAAAGTACTAAAATAAAATAATAATAATATTATGAATTTGATGTGATATGTATTTTAAATTTTAATTGAATATTTGAAAGAGATTTTGACAAGTTTTTATCAATTTAATAGTCTAGTGTTTTTTACGCTTTCTTGTGCATTTATTATTGCTTATACCTTGTAAGGGGTACAGAAAAGGACAGGTTAATTTGGGGCCATCCATAAATGACGTCACACGTAATGGGGTAAAGGGGGCAACTAAGTATGAGAAGGGGGTTCTATGTTTTGTAACGTCACATTTAAAATTCAAAATATCTGGGAAGTAAAAGCTTTTTTTATAAAAGAAACCGTAGAAATATGCAAATAAATATAATGACGACACACTAAAGAGGGGAAATTCTCATAAATGTAACCAACTGTGACAAAGACGTCGGTTATGAATGGCCCCTTTTCTTTCTCACAGTTTTTTAACACCCGCGTGAAACCAATTTGGTCCAATTTTCACAACACAAATTAATATAGGTTTTACCAAATTATGAAAATTACCTATAATAAATCAAATTACATATAAAATTTATTTTTTGACAATCGGACCAGACCAGACACGCTGATTTTATTGGCCTAGTATAAATTTTGAAATAAATTCATAGCGAGTACTCGATAGCAAAAAATCTATGAACGTTCCCATTTACGTCTAACAGGTGACGCTGTCCCGTTTCGCATATTTATGCAATCATATTATTATTTATGAAAGATATACAGGGTTATTCATAAAGGCTATGCTAAGCCGAAGAGGGCTCATAGTACTCATCATTATGAACAACTTTTACTATGGGACCAACCCAAAATTCGCGAAAAAAAAAATCAGCTATTCCATACATTTTGTCGAGTGTCATTGACATTTTTCAATGGAATAGCTGATTTTTTTTTCGCTAATTTCGGGTTGGTCCCATAGTAAAAGTTGTTCATAATGATGAGTACTATGAGCCCTTTTTGGCTTAGCATAGCCTTTATGAATAACCCTGTATATGTCTTTCAAATACTCGCTACAAATACGTCACAACTTATGCTAGACCCACTGAATAGTGCATGAAGTAGGAAAAATAACAAATAAACTTAATTATAAAAACTAACAGCGATAAAGTTCGACAAACTGTTCTGTAGAGGGAGCCACAAACCGATTTCGTGAACAACATCCTAACACAATAGTGTTATGATACTGTTTCATTACTATTTAGTATCGAAAAAGTTTTGTTACTTTTCTAAACTGTGTGAAAACTTTTTTTGGCGCTGCTGTTCCGCTTTTCATACGTTTTCTACGAAATACGTACTATGACGACTTTCACAGCCTCTTTCTCCCGTCTACAGAAAAGTTACACTAAAAATAAGTAAACGAATAAAAAACCATAAAATAACTGATGATGCTGATATTCCACTAAAACTGCGCCCACGTATCACCAAACTTGTGTGGAGCGTCGCGGCTCAACTGTCGCGCGAAGGCTTGCGACAAAATGTCGTGCGACAAACTGTCGTTTCGTCAAACCTGGCCTTTTCAGTCTGGCAATAAATGCACATAACGTGTGAAGCCAAATATTGACACGAAAAATGGCGGTAATTTTTTATGGTCTTGACTGTCATCTTCAATTTCCAAGCATTCCATTTTCAAATAATCGTGTTTTTACTCTGTTTTTTTTTAAACCTTTTTTCAGTGTTTTTTTGCTTAAATTGGCTTGGACCAGGCAGACGAGCGACAGGTCGCAGCCCAGCGCGACGGGAGAGTCGCAATCGTTCCATTCGACGATGCGCACAAGTTCGGATCTACGGGTTCCAGTTAGAGCGGTTTTTGCGCTGAAAACTATATATTCAAAATTACTTCAACAAATAATTATTACAAAAAAATTGGAAAAAAGTTGGAAGAACTTATTTTATTGTTTTGTAGTTAATTAACTGTGTACACAAAATTTTAACCAAATTGTTTCCAATAAAAGAAAAACATTTTTGCAGAACATTTTTAGATTTTTGCAGTGAAATTTAAAGAAAAATTAGCCTTGCCGCTTTAATTTTTTGACCAATCCCAAAAAGGTAGAAAACCAATTACTTTTCATACTAAATACATAAACTATTCAGTGACAATAATTTGATAGCATTATTAAAAAACAAAAACAAAATGGTTAAATATTGGGTTATAAAGAAAAGGTATGCTAATCCGAAAAGGGCTCATAGTACACATCTTTTTGGACATCACTATGAGCGCTTTTCGACTTAGCATACCCTTTCCTTTTTTATAGTGTACACGGTATCTCATTACAATCTTTTAAACAGTAATTTTGAATATATAACAAAAGAAAAAAAGAGTAATTAAGGTTCTATAATTAAAATCACCATAAAATAACATGGCGGTTAAATTTTAACCAACCAACTAGTTTTGTTTAAAATTAACCACGTATAAAAAATGTTTTATTTTTAGAAACAGCCTTATAAAAGTTGCTTAAATTGATAAATGTCACTAAACTTTAAGAAATGTTAAAAATAACCTCGATTTAGTAAGTTAACTGTCAACAATAAATAGTTTAACAAATAACCTCCGTGTTAAATCTTGGTGAACGATAATCTCATACATAAATGCTCAAAAACTAATCTATAACTTATGAAATAAAATCTGTCGACTTTTCGCTGATGTGAAACAACACGCGTGGAAGCGAGACAAAACATTTTATAAAAAAACCTAAATAAAATTTAATGTCACAAGAAATTCACTTTAACTGTTGTTCTTAACCATCAATAAAAAATTACGTGATGATTTAACCAAAGATAAATTTTATAATTTTTTTCTTTTTTTCAATATTACGACCGTTACGTATTTATTAGAAAAGATATATATTGAGCGTTTATATACATAAGACTAAGTACAAAGTAACAAGAAATAAAATAAATACTTACAACAAAAATTCTTGACAAGTGAATAAAGCAAAACCTTACCTACTTTTTATAAATAATTGGCATACAAACAGACACCGGATTTTTTGTTATAATTAAACACGGGAATACTCACGTAAAAATTAAGTCGTCTACTACGACTAGTTTCGGTCACATTCGGTGACCTTCATCAGGTGAGTTTACAAACGTGACGCGCTCGCGGTTGCGTCTCGTTTGGCACTCAACAAAACTAAACAAAACAAACAAACAACATTATAACAAAAATGTGTGAAAACCACGTTAGTTTCTATAGTAAGACACCGGACTCACCATAAAGGTTCCGTTTTACCATTTTGTAGTGGTAGGCCTCTTTTGCAGAGCCCGCCTGGGGAAGTACCACACCTTTGCCAGTTATTCCACCGCCAAGCAGTAATGTGCAAACATTACTGTGTTCCGGTTGGAAGGGCATTGTTTCCAGTGAAATTACAGGGCAAATGGGAGATTAAACAACTTATATCTCAGGGTGACGAGCGCAGTGCTGTGCCGCGCAGGGTCTTGAATTCTGTGAGTTCAAAATTCTGGGTGGCGCAGACCTGTTATGGGCAAACGTGACGTTTAACATCAGGCGAGCGATTTGCTCGTCTGGTCACTCAATAACATAAAAAAAAAAATAAAAAAAAAATGGTACGAAAAATAGAACAAATTTTTTTTCGATTTCAATGTTGGTCTCGAAAGTAAAAGTTGTTCATAATGATGAGTACCTACTAAATGAGCTTCTTACGGCTTAGCTTTCCTACAACTCTTGCAAAACAGCACCTCCTTTTGTAAGTCAGTTAAACGTTTACAGCGAAAATATTTTAACAATAACATGTTTATGAATAAGAATTTTATTTATTGGCTGAAATTACAATGTCTTACCATAAAAAAAAGATATGAGCATCAACCTTATATTGTCATTTACATATAATGTAAATGACAAATAAATGTATATTCATATGAATATCATTTTTTATAATTATTGTCTAAAAATTCTTAATTGTATATAGGGTTATTCATAAAGGGTATGCTAAGCTGAAAAGGGCTCATAGTACTCATCATTATGAACAACTGTTACTATGGGACCGACCCGGAATTCGCAAAAATAAAATCAGCTGTTCCATAGAAAAATGTCAATGACACTCGACAAAATGAATGGAACAGCTGATTTTTTTTCGCGAATTTCGTGTTGGTCCCATAGTAAAAGTTGTTCATAATGATGTGAACTATGAGCCCTTTTCGGTTTAGCACACCCTTTATGAATAATAATCGTATATGTGGGTGTCGTAGGCTGTGGCTGACCCTGGTGACGGAGTTTAGGCCGCCTGAAGACCTCTGACGTGGCCTGACGATTGTAGTTGAAGACAAACAACCGAGACCTGCAATTACTTTATTATAGAGGGTTATACAGAAAGGATATGCTAAGCCGAAAAGGGCTCATAGTGATGTCCAAAAAGATGTACTATGAGCCTTTTTCGGCTTAGCATACCTTTTCCTTATAACCCAGTATTTAATTATTTTGATTTTTTAGTACGTATTATGAACAACTTTTACTATGAGACCAACCCGGAATTCGCAAAAAACGTGTTCCATACATTTTGTCGAGTGTCGTATTATTTTTCTATTGACCGGGTGATTCTTTTAGATAGTAAAAGTTGTTCATAATGATGAGCCTTTTTTGGCTTAGCGTACCCTTTCTGTACTGTATTTTCGAAAAAAACATGACTTCTTTCGACTTCTCCACTTCTCCACGGATTTTTGTGATGTTCCAGGACAGAAGACCGTCGACCCTGAAAAAAGGGGACCACAAAGTATCATGCCGAAAAAATAGAAAAAACAGTCCAAAAATAAAAGTTTGAAAAAAAGAAACGCTAGAATTAAACGCTAGCAATCATCATCTACACCTACCCTACCCCCTACCCTTATCATATTAAAAAAAAGCAAATAATAATGCTGGGTGGTGCAGTGTTATGGGCAAAGGTGAAGTGAATATACTCGTATGAATACACTCCCTTACGCTAGCAGTGTGTAATACATATTATATCTAATACATTCATCATCATATGCCGCCAACCTTTAAATCCTCCCCACTGAGCTACCACGGTCTCCTAATACATTATAAAATCGCCAGCAACCCTATCGGCCAATTGAAATCGAACTTCAGTCGTAAAAACTAGCCAAAACTAATTTTAAAATTAGTTCAAAATCATGAATTATTCGAAAGATCTATAATAGACCAATCTTTCCTCTGTCCAAGATTGGCCTAGATAGATTTTCATAGATCTAGATTTCAACAGGAGTTCGTCGATTGAGCCGAAATAACCAGACCAGTTCCTTTAGCCCCTTTAGCCAAGTTTGCAATTCCATAATCGGGGGGTGGCTCTCAAACGAGGATGTCCGACACCATCGCTGCTCGCTGGTCGCTGGTTGCAGCTAGAAGACCGGCTCAGCACAGCACAGCTGGATTCCAGGATGTTTTCTTTCACCACCAGCTCAGCCAAACCTGGAAAAAACAAAAAAAAAGCGTTACAAATACTTCTTTTAAACAAAAGCAAAGCTCGTCTAATGTGCCTGAAATAGACGAGGTTATGAAGAAAGGGTCTGCTAAGCCTTCTTTTATTTTGAGACCAACGCTGAAGCTAGTAAAAAAATCAGCTGGTCCTTAGAAAAAAATGACATTTGACAAAATGTATGGTTCATCTAATTTTTTTTTCAGGGTTGCTTTCCTAGTAAAAGATATACTTTGTATGTACTATAAATTCTTACGTCTAGTAGACGAGGAAAAATTAGCAATTTGTCAAAGGAATGAAGAATGTAAGAAATGTAATGTAGGTACCTTGAATAAAGGCTTTTTATTTATTTATTTATTTACTATAAATTCTACAAGCCCCTTCCAGCTTAGTTCAAACTTTCCATATAACCCTGTACAGTAATTTCCGTAAACGAAACAAACAAAATGTGTGAGAGCCGACAGTTACCGTCCACCAGCGACCCTATCGGCTAACTTTTTCGATGTCAGATACCTCAAACCCAAAGTGACGTCACTCTGGCCTTAAAATTTCTAACTTCATAATTTTGAAACCACACAACAACTCCATGACAAAACACAGAATTGTTTTATCATAAAAATTAGTTTCGACTAATTTGAAGACAGTTTAAAATAATCCCTGTTTTAAGATATTGCCAATGATGGTGGCAATGGTGGCATGATCATATTTGACTGAATCCTCTATCCCTAATATTATAAATGTGAATGTATTATAAGTTTGTTTGTTACGCTTTCACGCGAAAACTACTTAACCGATCATCATGAAACTTTGTGCACGTATTCTTGGAGGTACATATTAGAAGTAACATAGGATACTGTTTTTTTAAAACGCTGGTGAAACCACGGGGCGCAGCTAGTGATTACTAAATGTCTCTAAAATAAATCTGAAGTTCAATCTTCAAACTTCTACAATTACCCGATAGGTCCGCAAAATTTTGCACACTCTGCAATCGTTAATTTCTCAACGGTAGTTTTGTCCCGCTCTCCGGTCTGCCATCTGTCTCCTTTTCTCACGGTCGTGAGCTTTTTAATTTTTTTACTTTTTCTATAAAACGGCAAAGGAAGCTCACACCTGTGCGGTTTTTTTTCGGATTTTTGGCGTCGCGCGGTGCTTTTATTATTTCTTGTTTTGGTGTTTTTTGTTCCGATTCTAACAGGACTTAAAGAATAGTAGATATATTTGTTTGATACGGAATAATGCAAGAAATTAATTGGGGCCAAATATAAAATACAGTTATAACCAACAGCAAAGAAAAATACTTTCGGATTTATAATTTACTTTAGATATTGCGTCGAAAACAAAATAATCCTCTAAGTACCAGGAGAGTAGCAAAGGTAAGGCGTCTACCGACCGTCTAGACAGTGCGGGGAACGGGGGGGTGCGGGGGTCTAGCCAGCTGATCAGCGTCGTCATGGAAACGGCTCGTTTGGGCGGAGAGGCGACGTCGAAATTACTAAGGTTTCATATAACTTAAAAAAACCAGTAGCAAAATCTCAGCTCTCTAAAGCTTTGGAGCATTTACAGGATTATTCATAAAGGGTATGCTAAGCCGAAAAGGGCTCATAGTACTCATCATTATGTGCAACTTTTACTACGAACTCGAAATTCGTGAAAAATTCAGCTTTTCCATACATTTTGGTGAGTGTCATTGACATTTTTCTATGGAACAGCTGTTTTTTTTTCTTGTCAGTGGAGTAATTTCTAGGCTTGGCTGTCCTCTGTGCTTTCACCTCCCTGTACGACATGACATCTGCCCTCTCTTTAATTTAGTCTAAGAATATTCTCCTTAGTCTTTCTTGTCCTCTACTTCCTTCAACTTTTCCCTCTACAAATCTTTGCAATCGTAAAATAACATTTAAGTAAAGATTACTTTCAAACTTATACTAAAATAAAAAGCGTATAAAAACCATGTATCTCTTTGCAGTAACTAATTTCAACTATTGTAAACTTATGGAAAAATTCCTAGCCCAAAAAAAGCTCCAAGCATAACTAACTGTGGCCAAAAGAAAAGAAAACAGACCAATTTAAAAAATAATTCTGATACCACGAGAAGCAATGCAATTAAAAATAACTAAAGATTCGAGCTTATTGAAAACACATCTAAACAAACTATTAGTACCACATTTAAGAAAAAAACTAAATCTTCTCAGCAGCTATACGATTCAAATAAAAAATCCACTATGATTAACATCACTGAAATTAACCACCATCTCCTGAACAATATACTTTGTACTTCGTAGAAAGCTCTTCTCTTTTGTTGTAGCCCTGGTACTATGGTTTATCATTAATACTACCCACGCCCTTAACAATTTTAATGAGAGACTGTCTGTCAGAAAACATATCTTGTTACTTTAGAGAAATAAAATGAAAAATATTTGTGACAAGAACACAACAAAAAACAAAAACCGACTTAAAGAGACCGACTATTGAGTTATTCATCAATTTGTCGCGCACGTAGGTACTTAATGCAAAAATATCAGAACTGGACTAAATTGAAATGGGACCAAATGGGAAGCGTCAGCTTTCTAATAAAAAAATAATCATCAAAATCGATTCACCCAGTCAAAAGTTATGAGGTAACAAACATAAAAAAAAAATTTAAAAAAACATACAGTCGAATTGATAACTTCCTCCTTTTTTGAAGTCGGTTAAAACAAGCTTTTTAACACGTTTATTAGTTTTACCTGTATATTTGTAACCGACCCTTTTGGACTCGATTTTGCCCTGCTTTGAACGATCAGATTTAATTCAAACTTTGCACACCTGTCAAAGACAATGCGTGTTTTTTAATTTTTTTTATCCTTTTTTATTTGTTTGTTATCGGAGTTACACACGTACTTATACCAAATTTCAGCTCAATCGGACATCGGGAAGTGGTTCAAAATTTAGTATGGAAACAGAAAACTAGCGTGGTTTTGCCACATTTTGTTATAATTAACACAAGAATACGTAAGGTATAATTTTTACGTGAGTATTACCGTGTTAAATAAACAAAATGGTTCATTAAGTTGCTCGACTTGATCCACACATCCAGAATTCCAGACACACTAAAAGACCGATAAAATACAAAATCGAAAATGAGAAAATCGACTTCGGTACTTACGTGAGTTTGTTTCATTTTCCATAATTTTCTTCCAAATTCTTGAAATCTTCCATTTCTTCATAGGGTGAATATAAAGACGTAGCTTACGTGATAGTTTCTACCTGACAGTCCAAGAGAGGGTCATGTTCTTCATGTTTTTTTATGCCATAGGTGGAAGACAAGCTAACGGACCGCCTGATGGCAAGCGATCACCGTCACCTTGTTACCTGTACCTACTGTAACACTGGAGGCGTCACAGATACGCTGCCGACCTTTTAAGACTCCATTTATTATATGTTTGCCTGTAAGGCTGTATGTGTGTTTGTTTGTTTGTGCGTCAATATTACTTCTTTAGAATGGAATATTTGGCATGTAAATTGAAATATCTTTTTTCGAGAAGACGCATCTTTATAAAAACCCTTATTGTAGATCCGTTTCGTTGATATCTTCATTTTCTGTTAGATCCTGAAATTAAAAAAAAGATACAATTAGTTATCTGTGAAGTTCAAATACAAGTCCTAACAAAGAATATTTCGAAATTTTTCAAAATTGAAAATATATGTATATATACCTATATAAAAAATTGTCAAAAATTTTAGGTCCGGGTTGTTTGTCCATGACAACCAAAAAAAAAAAACATCAGTTTTTTTTTAATCTTTATATGTCAAGAAATTTTACAATTTTGTTTGAATCATAGACGAAATTATGAAACACAAGCTGTGCCTCGCGGCTTTACCCGCATAATGATGAAAAACTGTAATAATGATTATGTTGACAAGAAGCTGTGATGATCCAGGGCATACGCTATCTCTATTCCAAATTTTATCATATTCGAGCTACGTAGATATCGCTTATACTAAGTATGAATGTATGAAGAGTCTGTTTGTTTATCTGTCATGTCTGCCGTACTTCCGGCTGGATTGTCTTGTGTTATTATATGTACCTATATAGGGTTATTTATAAAGGGTATGCTAAGCCGAAAAGGGCTCATAGTACTCATCATTATGAATAACTTGGGAACTTGGGTAGATATTGTTAAATTAATACAAGCACCTATGCTTCGCTAACAATTTTTTTTAAAGTGCTGCCATTTTTTTATTGATGAAGAAAAAAAAAATCCGTGATTTGTCGATAAAATTAATTGCATTTTAACCCCTTAAAGTATCGGACATCGGAAACCGGACACATTGTATATAGAAGATGATAGTTGTCACCGTAAAAACTGGTGCTAATCATCGTACTTATTGGTGATATCAGTATGCCCCGTACTTTAAGTGAATTCATCGTGCTTTTAGCGGAATTTAGAGTCGTCGGATGGGTGACCGCGAGTGGCTAAAGCCTCAGGGAGAGACCTCGTCTCTATATATATCTGTAGATAGGTATAGTCTCGATCAACGACCCGTCTGTCTGCAGCGCCAGACATTTTTTTTAGTCGTCTTCCGAAGACCGGTTTCGAAGGGACCCAGTGGGTGGGGCAAGGTGTAGGCGATAGCGGAGTTACCCGAAGGAGAACATCGAATAAGATAATTTTCGAAATATTTCTAAAAACTAACTGTTTACTGCATTATTACACAGGTACTTATACCAAATTAAAATTTGGTATATGGCTCAATGGCCCATCGGGAAGTGGTTCAAAATTGAGTTGCAAGATTCCACCCGAACTAACATACATACTCGTATGTAGTTACATACATTGTTACATACATTGCAAGTTAAATAAAAGCTTTTCAAAATTTGCAGCGAGTGGCCAATGTCTATGTAACAAAACTGTAAGCTGGCGACTGACCTGAGCATTTTGCCGTAACGTAGCATTCGAAGCGAGCGTGGTGGAGCACGCGGCGCTCCCAGCGAGCGGATCGGCTCGCTGTACTGACCTGTACATTTCGTCGTAACGTAACGTTACGTTACGACGAAATGTTACAGGTCAGCCGCCGGCTTTACAGTTTATTGATGCTACAATAGCGGTAAAACATTGCGCTCAAAAGGCAATATTCACAAATAAAAAATAAATTAACTAAAGTCGTCTCAAAAAACTCGTCAAAAGTATTATCGTCTTTCAAACATCTTCCAAACCTAGGCATTGGTTTGTTTTAGTAGTGTTTCAGGTTTTTCTCCCCCACTCCCCCTTAGTGATACATGGTGAGGTTATAAATTACCTCCCCTCCCCTCGCCATTATTACATGTATTGTAATGTTTTAGATACATTGTCATTTTTTTCAGAATATATTTTATTTGATATTTCTCTACACCCCTCCTCACACCTCGCGTTTTCGGAACGCCCTCCCCCCTCGAGTCTCACGTGATTAATGAACGATCCATATGAGTTCCTTTTTGATATGAAAGTTTTAATTTCTAGCCTTTTTCTGTGTCTGGCCCCAGCTTTATTCTCGAACTTCAAAAATTAGCCGTTAGTCGCTAATCGCTCATGGATTGTACCAGTCATATCTAAGTACGATTTGCCCGTTCCGTCCTGCACCTTCATAATTGCATTCTTACGCCACTTTCGACCAGACGCCTGCCTTTCCAGCTTTACAAAATAACATACAGGTTTTATTAAAAGCAGATAAATAATCGAAGTTTTAAAATATTACGTTATGCTCCGGGTCAAAGAGGAATTACTCGCTTTTTGACAGCGATGATGTAAATAGCAAAATATATTTGTTTCAGCACAAGTATGGTGGTGACAAACTCTGGCTAGCCAATCGCCCAATGCAAGCTTCCTTTTTTTTAATGTTGGCTACTGAAGTATTGCCTCTTCAAGTTTAGGCAACTCTGCTATAAAACAGTGGAGACGAGCTTACTTAGCGTGATAGTTTTCAATCAAAAAGTTTCGTCTAAAGCTTAGTCAATCTCCTTTCTCTGAAGCCGTTTGATTAGAAAAAAATAAAAAGACAGTTTTCAATAATTAGCCCGCCAAAACTTGACAGTTCTGTTTTTAATTTTACGCCGCGAATCGAATCAGCTGCTCCGGCAGAATGGAGGATTTGACAATAGAGGTTTTTTTACACTTTTTTTTAACTTACACGTAAAGGGATGAGGAACAAAGCGAGACTTTTTTTATTTTTTAGTGAAACGTTCGAATATTGGTGGAAGAGAGTGGATAAGCATTTTTTTATTTGCAAATTCATGTAATCTTTTGGTTTTTAATGAGACCTTTTATTAGACTACTAGCGACCTGCCCCGGTTTTGCACGGGTATAAAATATAGCCTATGTTACTCAGGGATTATATAGCAATCTAATGGTGAAAGAATTTTTGAAATCGGTCTAGTAGTTTTGTGTTTATTCAACACAAACATACAAAAATACAAATCTTTCCTCTTTACAATATTAGTATAGATGTTCGTTCACTTTTTGAACTATGTGAATGTAAAAAAAAACATCATAGGTAAGATGACAAAGTTCAATGTTCAAACAAAAAAGCAACAATTAAAAAAACGATTGAAAGTGAAAGTGATAAAATTCGATATTGAAAATTTTGAATTTCCAAACTATCCCTTAAATTAGATATACCAAAATAAGTAAGAACATAAACTTATAGATAACAAAAAATATTGATTATTTTAAAATCAATGAAACAAAGTCGTATCCACAGGAATCTAATGCAGTTGCGAATTACTGCCAAAAAAAACAAAAAAAAACGTAACCCTCTTTTGCTGTTTGAACAAAGATGGCGCTGAACCAGTGACAAATTAGATATACGCGTGTCAGTTGTCGATTCTATCGATAGTTTCGATACAGAAAGAAATCGATTGGTGCAAATCGAGTATTATCTTTTATAAAAAATTTGAAAATCAAGTCATTTACATTCATAAAACTATAAAATAAGTGTGTTTGTAGTTATTTATTATTTTTACTTCTTTTACATTTTGAGTTTTTACTATTTTTTTATAATAACAAAACAAGGCTTTTGGCCTCATAGTAAACAACACACTTGCAATTTACTCTCAGAATTTCAACAAAAAGCATGGTAATTTCCGGTAATGTAAAGTTTTAAAACCGTACTTGCCATCTGCTTGCAAAAACTGCGTCGAATTTTTACACATCACGGAATTATCGATTTTTTCTCTTTTTTCTCGATTTTTAACCCCATTGTAAACAGGGTTCGATTTCCGATAAGGGGAATTAAAGGGTGCTATGACAAAAGTTTGCTAATTTTTATACGAAAAAGTGGTGTTTTTGTTAAAGTTTTTTTTGTTGTTTTTTTAAGAGAATACAGAGTACGTTAATAATACACTGCAGTTTGATATTCGATTCGTTTTTTTAACTAACGGTACATTATAAAAAAACTTCATTTAAAAAAAAAAGCTTCCATTTAACTTGCAATGTGCTCGTAGGTCAGTTGGTTTCGTCAACCCGGGGTTATAAAAGAAGAGTGAATAGTTATTTCCTAAGCAAGCGTGCTACATCTTCGACCACATCGTCGCTTCCCATCAGGTGAGATTGTGGTTAATACAAGGCCTAGTTCGTTATAAAAAAAAATAAGAAAAAAAATCACTTCCCGATATCCGATTGATTGAGCTAAAATGTGTTACTTACAGCCGATTTTGTTTTACTTTTTAGTTTGAAAGGTGACTTGACCCGACTGTGTTCTTAGCAATGATTGACGCAAATCTGTTTAGCTGTTTTAAGATTTTATCAGCTCTTTTGCAGACAGTTTTTTTACTCATGAAATAAAAAATAAATTTTAATGATCAAGTTTATTTATACATTTGTATTATGTATTTTGTGGATGAAATTAGTTTATTGAACATAATTATCAAGTTTTATTAAGGAAACTTTTGTTATAATTAAAACGGCAAAAGGCGTCTTTCTTGTAATTTCCTAATAAAGATCACCGAATGTGATCGAAACTAGTCGTAGTAAACGACTTAATTTTTACGTGAGTATTCCCGTTTTAATTATGACAGAATTATCAAGTGTTTCGGCATATTTTTTTTGGATTTTTTTTTAATAACATTTTCACACATTTTTGTTATAATTAAGCACGGGAATACTCATGTAAAAAATAAAAAAAACAAGAATTATAACAAAAATTAATAAGTATTATTTTCAATATTTACATTTTAAATTAAAAATAAATTACCTACTCAAATATTCTGCATATTTTACATCAGCCTGGACAGGTGAAGTAACTGTCACCGCCAGTGAAGGTCACGGTGTTACCTGGAGATGACCCCGCGATGACCCAACAATGGTGTCTGGCCGCGGTCAGCCGTGACCGCGGTGTTTGGGTGACATACAGACTTACTTTTGGACATAATGAATGATGGTATAAATATAGCTATTGGAAAAACTATCGTATTCGTAACTCTACTGCAATACATGTACAAAATCTATTTGAAAGCAAGTTTTCCAGCGATGATTCTTTGAAGAAGTTTTATCAAATCGGATCAGCTGTTTGTGGGGGGGTTTTTTAAGTTTTTAATTATTATCCTTACTAATTTGGTTTCTTATGCTATTGAGTGACGAGACGAGCAAATCGCTTGCCTTATGTTAAACGTCACGTTTGCCCATAACAGGTCTACACCACCCATAATATTAAACTCTTACAGTTCAAGACCCTGCGCGGCACAGCACTGCGCTCGTCACCCTGAGATATAAGATGTTTAATCTTCCCTATTTGCCCCAAAATTTCACTGGAAATAATGCCCTTCCAACCAAACTTATTAATATTATAAACGCGAAAGATTGTGAGTGTGGATGTTTGTTACTCTTTCAAGCATAAATTACTGAATGGATTTTAATAAAATTTAGTGCGAAGATAGTTTATACCCAGGATTAACACAGGCTCCTTTTTATCCAGGAAAATTAAACGCGGGTAAAACCGAGGGCCCAGCTAGCTAATAATACACAATATACCTTTAAACAAAAATCAAATCGTTTCAAATCAATCATTTTCTCTCAGGGGTTCCCAACGAGTCACAAACGTGTCACTGTTACTCGTTGGGAATTATTTTCCTGACGAGTCACACTTTGACTCGTCGGGAATCTTTTTTAAAAATCATTTGCAGCGAGTCACACCTTACTGTTTCACTGTTTGTGTAACATTTCTATAGGTTTGTATTTTATGTTTTAGTCTTATTTATCTTGAAAAAAATTGCACAGTGCCGCTGATAAGTTACAAAATTAGTTCTACTATTCCCCATAACATTATCATCCACGTTCCAGTGACTGTCACCTAATCTGCTGCCTTAGGTCATCGTTAGGTCATACCGAGTCAACGAATGACCTTAACCCCCCCTTAACCCCCTCCATGTGGTTATATTGTCTCGCTGTTGCTAACCACGCACTCGTGAAATTGGCACAGTACAGTAATTGTAAAATAATTGCAGTGTCTGCCACTAGTGCGAACGGAGATGATAGAACTGGTTGATCGTGCGTGTGTAAAAAATCTCTTTGAAGCAGAAGCTACCCACGTTAAGTGCAGGATCAGATAATACATCGAGCATACTATTTGGTTAAAAAACATTAGCCTATTTGTAAAGTCAATCGAAGGTGTAAAATACCTTTCAAAAACCGTGTGAAATATTAAAATTGATTGAGGAACAAACCATCCAAGCATCCAACCATACAAACATTTTTACTGTTGAAACTAACGTGGTTTTGACACATTTTCTTTATTTTATTTTATTTTTTAAAGATTTTACGTGAGTATTCCCGTATATAATATAAAAAAATTAGTATAAAAAAAAAAAAAAATTGTTACAAAAATTATAACCAGTATGTGGCGATACCACAAAGGGATATAGGATATAAGCCATATCAGTATAAGTCTAACATAACTCATATCAAAAAAATGCGTAAAATACAGGGTTATTCATAAAAGGTATGCTAAGCCGTAAAGGGCTCATAGTACTCATCATTATGAACCACTTTCATTTTACTATGGGACCAACCCAGAATTCGCGACAAAAATCAGCTGTTCCATACATTTTGTCGAGTGTAATAAATATAATAAAACATACAAACATTGACATTCATAACATTAGTAGAATTTTATAGAAATAGATTTTTTCTATTATTTACAAGACAAAAAATATAAAGGATTGGTTTTTGATAGCCATAAGCGATACAATTGACGAGTTTAGGTTTTTAGCGTATTACTTTCGTGTAAATGAAATACGTACAACCTGTCAACTAGTTATATGATCTTTGGGCACTACAAAGCACTGTATGAACTGTAAAGTATCATTTAAGCTGTGGCATGTGCGTAGTACCTACTATTACAAGCTTTATTTTAACTTAATATGTATGTTTGTTTGTTTGGGTCAAATCTTGCAACTGAATTTTGGACCACTTCCCGACGTCCGATTGAGCTGAAATTTGGTATACCTGTGTAACTCCGATGATAATGCAATAATCTTTTTAACATATTATTTTTTACTTTTTTATATTTATCTTGTTAATCTGTAACACAATAAGTTACCTACTATCTTCTAAGTTTGCGTGCTTCATCGTCGCTTACCATCAGGCGGACTTATTCACGTTAAAAATATATGACAAATAGTCCTTTTGCGATAATTTTATTGGTACCACGAGTCTCCATACAAAATCAATCACGTGATCAATTTTCCATAGCGATTCGATATTTTCTTCCTCGAATTTAGCAAAATTGTCTTTTAGAAAATTTTCACTTTAACGTGTAGAAGAACACAATTAAGCATTACTACACCTTTAATAATAAACATGCTTTATTCCAGACTCAGAGATAAAAATTTAAATAGAAAAGGTTTTTGGAAATTACTTAGGCTGACAGCTGTCATCTTGACATCTGTCAGAGTCAGACTTACTTTGTTACAATCGAGACCTTTCAGAGAAACAAGTAAATTGTAAAATACTGTTAAAATTAAATATAATTATTGTAACCTGACTTGCCTGTGGGGTTGATTGCGGTAATTTTTGGGTTTGAGGTAAACTTCGGCACATTTATTTAATTTAGCCCTAAGGCAAAACGACCCATTGAGTCTTGGCGTCCTATATCAAAGAACGCCTTTCATTTCGGCAATATTAAAAAGTAACAACGAAAAAAAAACATTAAAAATATTAAAAACAAGCTTTTATTGCATTGTCGTCGGAGTGACATGGGTCTACCAAATTATAGCATAATTGGACATCGGGAAGTGGGTCAAAAATGAGTTGCAAGGTACCAACGCATATACGGCTGTGTTCCGGTTGGAAGGGCATTGTTTCCAGTGAAATTACAGGGCAAATAGGAGATTAAACATGTTATATCTCAGGGTGACGAGCGCAGTGCTGCGCCGCGCAGGGGCTTGAGTTCTAAGAGTTCAAAATTCTGGGTGGCGCAGACCTGTTATGGGCAAACGTGACGCTTAACATCAGGCGAGCGATTTGCTCGTCTCGTCACTCAATAGTACAAAAAAACTAACACATACTAACACGACAAGTCAAATAAAAGCTTGTAAACCCACTTGTCCAAACCAAGTTTTATGTTGTATTTGATCCTTTCAGGAGATGACTTTTCAAAAATATTTCCCTAGTTTTCTTCTATTTTGTATGCTCAGATCAAGTAGAAAGTCAGATAGAGTCCCGCCTTAGATCCAAGTGAAGCCAAAAAAACTACTGCCCGTATACGTATTCAAGCACACATTTGACGCATAAAAACTACCCGAATCAAACGTCAATTCTTACGTCAGTTGCTCAGAGAACGTGGACAAGAAAAATAAGTAGTAATGAGGGTAGTTTTTATGCATCAATGTGCTTGAATACGTACACGGGCAGTAGGGTAGTTTTTTTCTCTTCACTTGGATACTTGGATCTAAGGCGCGACTATATCTGCCTTTCTACTTGATCTTAGTTTGTATGTATAAGGACCTCGCTATATGTCATGGTTATACCTATAGAGGCACTGATTTAGGCTGTGTGGTGTCTATCAGTTGGTGGAGCTGTATTTCAGTAGATCAAAATTAACAAAACTATTATTATCAAAATACGTTACGTACTGCATACGTCCGGAGAAGAAATTCAATGGCGTATGTGAATCCAACCCGCACTTGGCAGCGTGGTGGAATACGGCCTAATCACCCTTCGAGGGTAGACCTGTATCCCAGCAGTGGGGTTAAAGGTTTAAAAAAAAATTATGGATATTTTTTACCTTATATTTTCCACGACGAAGTATAATTTTCACATCCTTTACATAGTTCTTATTTTTTCTTTTTAAACTTTTTATCACATTAAAAAACTACACTCATTATTTTGTTACTTGGCATAGACTAGGTATAGAGAATCTCTGGCCCAAAAAAAAACCAGAAGAAAAACTATTAAATTTTTATCGATAAAATATTATTTCTAGTTTTCTTTACTTTTCACAGGTAATTTAAAAAAAAATTATTACTGGTCCAAAAAAATAACAAGGAAAACATAAAATAAATCAAGTATAAAAAAATAAAAGCACACAGCCAGTAAAGAAGAAATGCAAACTTTTCTCCAAAAACTTTTTTCAGCCAGTAACGGATCTCTTTAGTGGTTATAGGTTTTCGCGCGTAAAGTAATTCAAAATTCGAACGAGCGACCGCACTTCCCCGCTCGAAGTTACGCGACACACTGAAATATCAGACCACTTTGATGAAAAAAAAAATTGATCGCTCTACCTTTAACTATACATCTTTTTGCTATAGAAATAAAGTCGATTTTCGTCCATCTTCGCCAAAGCTTATCGTCTGGCTATGATTTGATATGCTACAGAAATATGATCTTTAAACCGTTATCATAAGGCTAGTTTTTGTATGTACGAGTAGGAATGATAACCAGACGAAATAGGTTCACATGATTTTCCATTCTAACTGTTAGGAACTAGAGCTTAATTTCCAATGGATGAAATATGAAAGTTTGAAAACGGAAGCTTTACAAATGACTTCCAAGTTAGTTATGGGTCAAAGCGCAAAAGAACTTTACGAGTAGTATTTTAAAGACATATTTGATGGAATATCAGAAATACAAGCTCATAATTATGTGCAAATCAATTACATTGTTTGCATTTCAAAACTTTAGGTTTGTAACAAAGTACGACTTTTTTTGGAGTACGATAGAAAAGCATTTGAATACGACATATGAAAAGCATTTGATTGTTTTACGAATATTTTTTTTATTTGAACAGAAAATAATCCTATCAAAAAAACCTACCTTTGATTAAAATTTCTAACAAAAATTGTTTAGCAATAATACAAAATACTAAGAAAATGCTTACGTCATATTTAATAAGAAAATATTTAAACATTAACTTACGTGTATAGTTTTTTTTACTCGATGACCGTTAGAACTACATAAATCCGGATTGAGTTCTCAGTAAATTAAAAAAAACGCGGAACAAAGTTTGAATAAATTGAATGTACTTAGTAAGCATGTGTTTATATGTTAAGTAATAGGTAAGTGTCAATCAGACTCCGGTGTTGGGGGTTCCGCATAATCGAAAAAAAATTGCTTGTTATATGTAATAAAAATAAATAGCTACTTACTAAAATTGTTGCACAAGGTAATTAGTTTCTTTGTTAATTCAGAGTAAATATTATTTTAAATAAGAGTGTAATATATTTCTGTTTTTACGTAAAAAAAACAACAAACACAACACAAAAATCAGTTAAAAATATACATGTCGTTTTTTTACATTTCTGAAAAAAAATCGACGTCATATACTTTTCCGTTCCAAAATCCAAACACAAATTCCAACGCAAACAGAACTAACAAAACAAACCTGCGCTGTGCCAAAAAGAAAAAAAAACTAGCCAAAAGACTTTAGCCGCGCTCCAGTAAAAAGTAAAAATAGCACGTCCCTAACCTGCCTTAACAAAACAGCTGTTGGGTTTGCAGTACAATGGCAAAACTGGTCTACCAGGCCCATATTTACCGAGTTAGTAAGTTTAATGGGCCCAAGTTTGAAGTTTTGAAGGCATTTTAAGACAGATCTAAACTAACTAAAAATATATCTGTCCTTATCATTGCAAGCCATTAGACAAGGATGCCAATAGTTTTAGAAAATTTAGATCTGTCTTAAAAAGCCTTCAAACTTGGGCCTAATTTTTTATTTTTTATTTAACCTATGCTGTCCCACTGCTGGGCAAAGGTCTCCCCCAATTTTTTCCAGTTCTGGCGGTCTTGGGCCAGCGCCGTGCCGTCCAGTCTTTTTCAAACCGCCCGAGTTCGTCGCGCCATCGCGTCGGGGGGCGACCTGGGGGTCGACTGTCCGGGGGCACCCACTTTTTGGAGACCTTTGCCCACCTGTCCGGGTGCATTCCGAATGCACCCGGACCTAATAAGAATATATATTACTTTAGTAAGTGCTAGCTTAACTTTTTTTGGCTTCGACCGTTTAGCCCAAAGATAACTACAATACATATTTTTATGCCATATACAATACAGGATTATTCATAAAGGGTATGCTAAGCCGAAACCAGCTCACAGTACTCATCATTATGAACAACTTTTATTATTGAACCAACCCTGAAATAGCAAAAAAATACTAGGTGTTTCATAGACTAAGTTTCATACACATAATTTCATGTCATTGACACAACAAAATGCATAGAACAGCTATTAACTTCACGAATTCAGGATTGCTCCCATAGCAAAAGTAGTTCATAATGAGCCCTTTTCGGCTTTCAATCCCTTTCCTAATAACTATTTCTAAGGGATTCCATTCACCGTCGGCCGGGGTTGAAAGTCGCCGGGTGGGTTCACCCTTCGCCCGACGACTGTCTGGTTGCTACGTGTCTAGACACAAAGTTAACTATAAATACCATTCCGCAAGGCTGATTTGACGGCTAGAATCTATTGAGCAAATAACTAACTTTGTTGGCAGCAATATGAAATAATTTTAACAAAAAAACCTATTAAAACATTTTGGAATTTCAACTTTTCGGGCATGAAAGAAACTGTAATGGCGAAAGTTCTTTGTTGCCTCAGATCAAGTAGAAAGCAGATAGAGTCCCCCCCCCTTAGATCCAGGTGAAGCCAAAAAACTACCCTACTGCCCGTGTACGTAAACTTCAAGCACATATTGACGCATAAAACTACCCTTAATACTACTTATTTTTCTTGTCCACGTTCTCTGAGCAACTGACGTAAGAATTGACGATTGATTCGGGTAGTTTTTATGCGTCAATATGTGCTTGGAGTATACGTACACGGGCAGTAGGGTAGTTTTTTTGGCTTTACCTGGATCTAAAGCAGCACTATATCTGCTTTTTACTTGATCTGAGTTTATTACAAGCTTTTATTTAACTTGCGGTCAAGTCAAGAGTCAAGTCTTGCTACTGAATTTTGATCCACTTCCAGATGTCCGATTGAGCTGAAATTCGGTATACCTGTGTAACTTCGATGACAATGCAAAAAAGCTTGTTTTTTAATTTTTAAAATATTTCTTGTTACGATTTTATGTATTATTATTTCCTATGAAAATTATGATTACGATTTTTCAGCATTAACGCTAAAACGGCTGGACGGAATAAAATTGACCAAGGAAGAAAAATAGCTTAGGTATACCTTTAGGATTAAAATAATAAGCCAAATAAATCAAAAAAATTCTTACCTTCAACTCTTTTGGCTGCATGAGTTCAGGAAAATCTTCTTTCTCGACCTGGTGACGAAGAAAAACAAGTTTTAGATCATCAGTATGTAAAGTTGTATTGGCCGAATTGCTAGCCCATGTCATGCCAGAGATCGTCTTTTCGCCCATATTAGGGGGGATGGGAAATGAAAAAAGTCCGTAATGTAAGACGATCATAATATATAATTGCTAAAGTTTGTAAGTTTCATATGCAACCTTTAAACTCCCACTGCTGGGATACAGGTCTACCCTCGAAGGGTGATCAGGCCGTATTCCACCACGCTGGCCAAGTGCGGGTTGGTAGATTCACATACGCCTTTGAATTTCTTCTCCGGACGTATGCAGGTTTCCTCACGATGTTTTCCTTCACCGAAAAGCCAGTGGTATGTAAATTCGTACATAAGTCCCAAAGAACTCATTGGTACGAGTCGGGGTTTGAACCCGCCACCTCATGATTGCGAAGCGGCTGTTCTCCCACTGAGCTACCACGGCTTCTGGATGTTAGTAACTCAAAAAGGGGAAGTTATGTGTTTGAACTGTATGTTTGTAAGTCCGTCCTTATGTTCTTTTGGAAGTACTAAACGGTTGAACCGATTTTGATATATTTCATGTCATTAGATGCATCTTAATTATGCAAGTGTTCCGTATAATAATAATATTAAAATTATACTATGGAAATTAACGTGGTTTTCACACATTTTTGTTATAATTAAACACGGGACAGTGTCAAACGAGACGCAACCGCGAGCGCGTCACATTTGTAAACTCACTTGATGAAGGTCACTGAGTGTGACCGAAACTAGTCGTAGTAGACGACTTAATTTTTACGTGAGTATTCCCGTGTTTAATTAAAATTATAATAATTAAAAAGACGGATGTTTGGGGATTTTTTTTTTCCGTAGTCAGGCTACAGTTTTACACCTATTAACAGCTACACTAGTTAAACTTCTGGTTACTCAGTGATTTTTGCCTAATTGCCGATGTCAAAGCGTCTGGCTTGCCCCGGTCTATATTTAGCGAGACAGACTAACCGTATGACATACTCAGCGGTTTTCCAGGCGAGGTGGCTGGACACTGCGTCTGGCGTGGGGTAGGTTAGGTTACACTTGGCTTAGTGAAAAAGTTGCCATTTAAAAAATATAAAAAAGCGAATTGCCAGTGAAAAAAAATCACAAAGAATGCAAAAAATTTCACTGGCAATTCAGCGCGAGAATGCAGCGAGCGTTCTTGGTACCTTGCCACTTGCCACACGGGCGAAACCTACTTTTTGATTTTTAATATTGTAGGTAAATTTGTTTTAGTTTGTTATTTTAGATTATTTAAAAAAAAGATTATGAATAGAAAAAACCAGCCAAGTGCGAGTCAAACTTGTGTACGTAGGGTTCCGAACCATTTTCTTTAAAAACGGCAAAAAATCACGTTTGTTGTATGAGAGCCCCCTTGATGTTTATTTTATTCTGTGTTTTAGAATTGTTGTTATAGCGGCAACAGCAATACATCATCTGTGAAAATGTCAACTGTCTAACTATCACGGTTTTGAGATACAGCCTGGTGACAGACGGACAGCTGAGTCTTAGTAATAGGGTCCCGTTTTACCCTTACGGAACCCTACGGAACCCTAAAAATTGTAAATACAACAAAAATATTATATACCTGGAACCTGGCCTAAAAGAGATCGCTGCTAGCGATAAGGCCGCCAGTTGTTGCACTTTTTTTACGCCTGCAATAAACGATTTTATTATTATTATTTACTATTATAAAAACTCTCAAGGCCCTCAAGCGGTGTAAAATTCCTAACACCAGGACTAGCCCTCAGCATACAAACTTCAGTAAAGAGGGAGAGTCTAAAGGAGGTCAAACCTATTGTGCCATACCTACTAAACTACAGACAGACTAGCGAATAAATAACGGGACATGCAACTTCTGAAGGCTTTCGTTGACAGATCTAAATGAAATGATGAGAAATTCAATGGCGGACGTGAATCCAGCTCGCACTTGGCAGCGTGGTGGAATACGGCCTGATCACCCTTCGAGGATAGACTTGTATCCCAGCAGTGAGAGGATTAAAGGTTGCATATATGCATTAAAATTAACACGGAAATAATCACGTGAAAATTAAGACTATATAGTTTCGATCACATTCAGTGAAAAAAAGTGTCAAAACCACGTTTCCATGGTGACTAAAAGTTGATATCTAAATTGACTAGAGTATTGCTGTCCTTTTCTAACAGAATGTAATGAGTAATGACAATGACAGCTTTTAGATCTGTCAATTAAAGTCTCTTGAAAATTGGCATGGTTGAAAGGCAAAGCTTTGTAAAAAAAGGTTGGTAAAAAAAGTTTTGTAAAGTCCTTCGAATTCTGATTGAACTGAAATAGAGCTAGATATCTGTCTCACTCTACGACAGATACACTTTTTAGAACATCAGAAGTAAATATAAGAAAAATACGTTTAAAACATACTTCTAGGATACTTATTATATTACTGTAGTTTTATTCTATAACCGAGGTCAAAGCTTTTATTTCATGACAGGAAATAAAAGAAATCAAAATTCAAAATAGTAAGTATAATTTATTTTAGTTTAAATTCGAAATTAATATCAAGTAACATCTACAATTAATTTAGGTTAACTTCGTTTATATTTTTTTATATATTTTTTTTATTATTAAGCTGTGTAAATTGTTTCAAACACGTTTTGGTGGAAAACAACTGTAAGTGTATGAAAAGTTTATAAAAAAATAAATAAGAGGGTTCTACCGCGTGTCCGCTGCTTTATAAGTCTCAGATCATCCCTGCACACACACAAGCACGCGCAGACAACGCACACAGACGTAAGACGGCAGACGTTATACAGGCGGATGTTTAATGTTAACCAGGTGCTTGCAGTAACCAGGTTTTATAATCGTATTACTAGCTGCGCCAAGTGGTTTCACCCGTTTTTCGGGATAAAAAGTAGCCCATGTGTTAATCCAGACCATGAAAAACCTTCATTCCAAATTTCATGTAAATCCGTTCAGCCGTTTTTGCGTGAAAGAGCAACAAACATACTCACAAACTTATGCGTTTATAATAATTATTATGGTAGGATAATAGTTCCTACATGTTTCCGCCAGGGGCGCTTTACTGTAATGTATGGAGCCTTACAAAAAGTTTGATTGTTTTGAAAACTATCAAAACTCAGACTATAGTACTGATAAGAGATCTATATATATAAAAATGTTATGTTGGTTTGTGTACGCTTCAAAAACTCAAAAAGTTCTGCACCGATCGAGCTGAAATTTTAGCATGATATAATATATAATCCGCATCAAGGATTGTTTTTATATTTCTATTTTTTTTTATCCACAGCGAAGCGTAGCAGGGAACAGCTAGTTTCTTATAAGATTATCCTTATTGAAGTGATTGATAGCATTATGTATGATATTGTATACAATTAGAATTGGAATGGAGCGTGTTATTTACTTATTATTTTCTAATAAGAGCCTTTTCTTATTAGATTTTTCAATCTTATTCAGAATACCAACCGAGTTTAAATTTCATGTTTTCTATGACATAAATAACACTTAAAAATTAATAGTAGGTCCGATAATCGCTAAGTTTATGTCAGAAACCTCTAGTCGGTATAAAACAGCTAGTAATGTAGCTTTATGAAATGTTTGATCGTTTTCGAAAACTATCAAAACTCAGGAATCACGCTGTATACTATTGCAGCACGCACACATTGACACCTGGCCCTGTGTCGACACGTCTGCCTAACACAAAGGTGACACACACATACAAGATAAGGTTTACAGAATAATATAGCGAAGTTTCTCAACTTAACAGTTTTTCTTAAAATTATAAAAATATGAAAAATAATATGGTCTTGCTTCAATGGCTTATTATCTCAGTTCCGTAATTTAGTTTTTTAATTTAATTAAATAACGTTTTTTTAAACCTACAATATTAATAAACAAATAAAATATTAAAAAACCCCCTGCCGCTGAACCGATTTTGACAGAACAGGTCTAAAAACCACTAATGAACTTGCTTTCAAATAAATTGGCTGTGACATACATACAGACTGACACCGAAGTCTCGCCTTAAGGGAACCCCCGAAGGAGGTTTAGAACCCTAAAGCTACATCTAAATCGGTCCATCTTTTTGATAGCAACAGTGCCACAGACAAACACATATAGAGGTAAAACTTATAACAAAACAAACGGTTCAAAATTAAAAAACATTTTTGAAAACAAGCTTTTATTGCATTGTCATCGGAGTTTCACAGGTATACCAAATTTCAGCTCAATCGGACATCTGGAAGTGGTTCTAAATTCAGTTGCAAGATTTGACCCACACATTCATACACGGTAAGTTAAATAAAAGCTTGATAAATGCTATCTATACTAATATTATAGAGAAGTAAAGTTTGTGTGTTTGTATATTTGTTAAATTGTAAGGGGTAATCTCGGAACTACTGAACCGATTTTAAAAATTCTTTCACCAATAGAAAGCCACATTATTGCTGAGTGTCATAAGTTATATAAAAAACCGAAAAATAAAAAGGCTTTTACATGGTAGTCCGTTTTGCAAAGTGAATCGGAGAAAAAACGGTCCGGACGGCGCGCGATGGCTTCGGGTTTAATTATATTATGCCCAACGAAGTGGGCACGGGTCAGCTAGTAGCTTATAATACTATAAATGCTTGTAATAAAAGCTTTTAGTAGGCTTTTTATAATTTGCATTGGTTAAGGTCAAATCTTGCAACAGAATTTTGATCCTCTTCCCGATGTCCGATTGAGCTGAAATTTGGTATACCTGTGTAACTCCGATGTCAATGCAATAAAATACCACAGAGCTGTTCTGATGGAGCTAGAAGGTGGATAAGAACTCCTGAACGAAACAAGATAGCCCCGTCGTGTTTGGGCTCATTGGATTTGTTTCGATGAGTTCTTTTTAGGGTTTAGAACCTCTTTCGTGGAAGAACCTTTCGTTTTGTATGTTACAGACAATTATTTATTATTTTTAGAGGATTTAAAATTGATACTTTTTTAAATTTTTTAATTGTTTATCTCTCTTTTTGTTTTTTTTTTGTTTTTGTTTGTTAATTGTTTTTCTACCTCATTTTTGGGTTTTTTTTTGTTTGTTTTTATTGTATGGACAATGAAGATATATTTAGAGTATTTAGTTATCTTTTCTAATCTGTGTCATCTAACATTGTATAGAGACACACACATAGAAAGAACTCCTGTCTGTGTATAGGTCACTCACACACGCGCAACAAGTTCGTCGACCGAGTTTTTTTGCAAAGAGAGCAGAGGTTTTGAACGGCACGTTAAGTAACCTGTAAATGGGGTTATAAGGAACGGGTGTGCTAAGCCTAAAAGGGCTCATAGTACTTATCATCATGAACAATTTTTACTATGGAACTAAAACGGAGTTCGCGAAAAAAATCAGCTTAATCAGGTCCCAAAGTGAAAGTTGTTTATAATTATGATTTATGTGAGCCCTTTACGGCTTAGCATACCCTTTCCTTATAACCCAGTATAAGTAAATTTGTGATGCTGATAGTAGAGGACAAGCCGACATTTTGAATATTATTAAAACTACAATCTACTCTCATGCGAACTGCAACTGTAGTACGGAAACAGTGGAATGCTCTGCCCGAGTGGGTGTTTCCCGATAGATATAATCTGGGTGTCTTCAAGTTGCGAGTGGATCGGTTTCTTCTAGACGCGTGCTGCATCGTAGACCGCATCGTTGCTTACCATCAGGCGAGATGGCGGTCAAACGCAAGCTGCACTTTACTAATGTTGTAAAGAGTTAGTGTATTTTTTTACAGGGTTCTAAAGAAAAGGTATGCTAAGCCGAAAAGGCTATTAATATCTACTCATTATTATGAACAACTTTTACTATGGGACCAACCTAGAATTCGCAAAAAAAATCATTAATTGAGTTGGTTTCATAGTAAAAGTTGTTTATAATGGTGAGTGTTAAGAGCCCTTTTCGGTTTAGCATAGCCTTTCGTTATAACCATGTAGAGGTTAATTTCTGAAGCTACTAGTCCGATTTTACAAACTATTTCACCATTGCATAAAACAAAATACAAACCGAAAAAAATGTTACACCAACAAACAGTGACAGTATAATGTAGTAGGGTGGTGTTACTCGTTGGGAATGATAAAAAAAAAATATTCCCAACGAGTCACAGTGTTACTGGTTGGGAAAAAAAATCCCAACGAGTCACACTGTGACTCGTTTTGGTGTGACTGGTTGGGAACCCCCCCCCCCCCTAAATCTGAGATCAAAGACCGAGCACTGGATTCGAAGTTTCGAGCTTTAGCCAGCCATTAAATAAAAGTAAAAACAAGAGACAAAGCATGCCTATCTGTCTCACTCAGCTTCCAAATTTCTTTTTTACAAACGCATCAACCCTCAAAAAATCGATAACGACCACTTTGCCATCAGGCGGGTAGCAAAGCAACCCTTGTCCATTTTTATTGCTTTCTTTACAAAAGGTGAAAGTGTTCCCTCATTGGTCGATCCAGAACAAGGGTTGTTATAACGATGTAAGGGAACAATAAGGGTGCAGGGTGACCAATAGGGAGCGGGTGGAAAATCGATGCTATTTAATTCCCCCCTGTGATTTAAATTTTGTTGCAACCGTCTGGGGTTGCATTTCACTTAATTATCAAGTTACTGCGCCCCAGAGTTTTTTCGCTTTTGTCAGGAACCATTCATTTTGTTGGGATTAAAAGTTGCATGTTTAAAAATAGGCATAATATTCTAAAATGAAATGTAAGAGTTATTTGAAAAAGTAATAATGGTTTTTTTAGGGTTCCGAACTTGCTTTGGGAAAGAATCCTTAATGCGAGCCTCGTGCGTCTGTCTGTCTCGATGTCACAGCCAATTATCTCAGGAACTATAAAAGCTAGCGGTGTGAATAACTTATTTAATGTATGAAAATAAAAGAAAAAGAAAGAAAAGATTTTGATATAATATCACCTTTAAGAGGGTGACACGGGGTCATAATATTTGTTGGATAAAAATTGCAAAATTTTTCTTGCCAAAAATATTTTTTTTTATTGTTTGATAAGCGAACCAAGCCGTGAATACAAGCTATTCAAATTATAAACCTAAAGTATATGTCTAATTTTTCACACAAATTCACGCACAATTTTTTTTTATCACACTAAATAGACTCAAAAACAATATTTCTCCTATTGCAATAAAAAAACATCAAAACAGGCTCAGTGTCTACTATATTCGACCATACCGTTATTTAAAATCAAACCAGGAATAATGCTAAAAAAAGGATTTTTTAGACAAACTTTTATTGATGATATACACAAACATACTAACACTGCAAGTTATATATAAAAGCTTGTTAAAATAACTCGTTTTCTGAATTCAAGTAAAAAGAAATCTAAAAAGTGTTTTGTCCAACAAAAGACATCAACGCGCTTATTTCATAGAATATAAAACTGTTTTTTTTTATTATAAAAGATCTCCCCGTGATGTCACCCGTGGTTTTCGGGAAAAAGTAGCTTATGTATTAATCCAGACCATGAACTTTCATTCCTAATTTCGTGTAAATCCGTTCATCCGTTTTTGCGTGAGAGTAACAAACATCCCTGCATCCATACGTTCTAACAAACTTTCGCGTTTATAATATTTAGAAGGAAATAGAAGGAAAAAGAAAACAAAGTATCTTAAAACAAAGAGCTCAAGTCAGTATCCGGCGACTAAATACCCAAAAAGTAGGAGACGTTATCTCGTAGAATAGGCGTGACGGAAGATTTTAAAATCCTCTTCCAAAATGTGAGTACACATTTACTATTTACGAAACAGCCTTTATTTCGGTAATAAACTTAAGTTTAACGAAGTTTGAAACCATTTTTCTCATATTTTTTCAATAGTGCCCGAAAACAGCTCGCATGTGTCATGGCGCCGGCTTGACGTCACGGTTAAGTGAACATGTCATTGTGTCTATGCGTGATGAGCGGCGGATGACCTATGATCGGCGGAGTTTACTTAAGCGTGACGTCATACGCTGTGATCGTTGTTTCAGTCAAAATGGCCGATTGCAGTATTTTAATGTTTAATTTTATTGAAAATCTTAATAATCTGTTTTTTATAAATAAAACTAAACCTGTGTTTTAATTTTTTAAATCTAATTTCTACCCTAAAATCATTGAATCAGCGATTTATAATACTGTCGTCATGCCTATTGCAAAACTAATTCACTGGCTGAGGTAAACACCAGCCCTTTGGTCGTTTGAGCTTTCTACCAGTCGCTTGAACAGGTAATTGAAAGAGAGAGACATTGTTTGACTCTTGCCTTGTTTCCCGAGAGGTACAATCCTGGGCTTTTCAAGGTCAGAGTGAAGTATCTTATAAGTCAGCGAGCTTTATCTTCGACCAAATCGTCCCTTACCATGAGGCAAGTTGGTGATCAAACGCGGACTTATTCACGTCAAAAAAAGTCATCCCCGAAAAGATCAAATACGACATAAAAGTTTGTATGGCGAGGTGGTCGTTACAAGCTTTTATTTGACTTCATCATCATCAGCAACCTTTAATCCTCACTGCTGGGATACAGGTCTACCCTCGAAGGGTGATCAGGCCGTATTCCACCACGCTGCCAAGTGCGGGCTGGATTCACATACGCCTTTGAATTTCTTCTCCGGACGTATTATTATTTATGTTGCGTTAAAAAAGTTAAAGTTTAAAGACCAAGCACTTAAAGTTTCTACCACAAAAGCCACAAATATGTAACACTAGCAACCTGCCCCGGCTTTGCACGGGTATAAAATATAGCCTATGTTACTCAGGGATAATGTAGCATTCTAATGGTGAAAGAATTTTTGAAATCGGTCTAATAGCTTTTGTGTTTATTCAACACAAACATACAAAAATACAAATCTTTCCTCTATATAATATTAGTATAGATATGTTTTCAATTGTTATACTTTTTTTATTTAGCGAAAGAACCCTAAAAGTGACCACAATAAAGTGTGATAGGGAGAACCCACGATTCCCCGTCGGCGTGAGTCAGTAGACCGGTTCCGCAGCTACCGCGCTACGCGGCGCGCCTGTGTGGGTGCCTGTGCGTGCGCACTGTACCACGGCTTACGGTTTATACCGACTACAAAAAAAGGAGGCTGTCAAAATAAGCCACGCAGTCCGTGGTTCAGTATGCTTGTGATGTAACCAACCGCCAGAAATAGAGAAGCATCCATGGGAAGGGACGTCGATAGCAAGGATCCTCCGTGTACCAACATTACGAGCACGACTACTCTGCCAAGAGTAAGCTAAGAAGAGCAGAGAAGAGAGATAGGAAACCCACGATTACCTGTCCGCGTGAGTCAGGGGACCGGTTCGACGGGTACCGCGTTACGCGCCGCGTTTACGGTTTATACCGACTACAAAAGGAGCAGGTTGTTTTGTCTGCTGAATTAGCAGTAATATGTAGAGAATGCGCGATGCTCAGACGCCCCTCATGCATGTTGTAATCGTAGACCGCATCATTGCTTACCATCAGGCGAGGTATATCACAAAAAAAAGTGTCGAAAAAAAAGTCGGGATAAATAGTAAACGATACAAAGAACCAATTAAATAATACTTCCCAAGTTATGGGTTGATTACACCTAACGAGTACAGTGGCGAGACAATTCCGTATCCAAAGTAGTTCCGTATTCCGTATCCGGGCCTAAGTTTGAAGGCATTTTTGACAGATCTAAACTGACTAAAAATGTATCTGTCTTTATCATTGCAAGCCATTAGACAAGGACGTCAATAGTTATAGAAAATTTAGATCTGTTATAAAAAGCCTTCAAACTTGGGTCCATTATTCTACTCATCCTACTATCCTGCTAAATATTATGAACGCGAAAGTTTGTAAGAATATATGGATGTATGTTTGTTACTCTTTCACGAAAAAACGCGGGTGATACCGCAGGGCGCAGCTAGTATTATAAAAGTGAAAGTTTGTATGTTTGGTACCTCATAGCTCATGTACTTAGTACATTGCTATGAGTTTATTTCAGTCGCTAGACGCTTCGCCGTTCGCACCGCGAGAATATTCGCATCGGCGAATGTCCCGTGGCCAGGCGGTAAGGCAGCACTATATCTGCTTTCTACTTGATCTGAGCTTTTTACAAGCTTTTATTTAACTTGCAATGTTTGTATGTTCAAATCTTGTAAATGAATTTAGAACCACTTCCCGATGTCCGATCGAGCTGATTTTTTTATACCTGTGTAACTCCGATGACAATGAAATAAAATTCGTGGCTAAAAATACTTTAAATAAATTGTAAAAAGGTCGAATTGAGAGCCATCTCATCTCTCTCAGCCATCAAGCCAGAGGTCCCGGGTTCGATTCCCGGCCGAACAGATGTTTGAATGATGAATTTAAATATCTGTTCTGGGTCTGGGTGTTAGTTGTCCTTGTCTTTGTGTTCCGTGGCATCCGACACAGGGTATCCTAGTGGGGAGCTATGAGTGTGAAACGTTTATTTATTTATCTCCTATTTGAAGTCGGTTAATTAACTCATTTACTGTAATCATTGCAATCGGTTTGTTCGTCCGAATGAGGCCGAACCGCAGCCTAGCAACAGTTGAACCAGCGCGTGTCCACTGACTCACGGCGCAGGTCAAGGTCAGGTGACGTCACGACACGTCATCGTAACAGGTGTTACTCGGTTCGGGTGCGACGGAACATTTTTATTTAATGTCAGATAGATCACATTGTATTCTATTCGACTGATAATTGTTATAAACTAGCTGCATGCGGCGGTTTCACCCGCTATTTTTTTACTTTTAGACCTTTCCTGTATTAGAGCAAACTAAACAAAATACTGAATAAGCAAATCGGTCCAGCCGTTCTCGAGTAAAAAGACAAACGAACAGTGATTCATTTTTATATATAACTAGCTGCGCCCCGCGGTTTCACCCGCGTTTTCCGGGATAAAAAGTAGCATATGTGTTAATCCAGACCATGAACAACCTTCATTCCAAATTTCAGGTAAATCCGTATATATAAGAAATGGGAAAGTTTGTTTGTAGTAACTTTATAGCTAAGACAGCTGAGGATGAAATTTAGAGACTTAGAGATAGCTTATACCCTCGATTAACACATGGGCTACTTTTTATCATAATCGTCACCACGTCGGTGTAAAAATTGTCCATTGTCTTAGGAGCCCTTTTCGGCTTAGAAAACCCGTTCCTTATAAAAGTAAGTGGCTAGCCCTGGTGTCAGAGTTTTAGGCCACCTGAAGGCCTCTGACACGACTTGGCTGTTGGTAAGAGACAACAACTGGGGCCTACAAACTGGGTCCAACCCACGGTAGAGCTCAATTGTTGCGGTCACCCATCTGAACACCGTTATTCATAACCATTTTCATAATTAATTCAGTTCCTCATAACCAGTGTAGCCAACCCTACTGTTTTAGCGGTAGATCTACCGTTTTCTGCAATGAACTTTTTATCAAAACAAGGCATTTCAGCCAAAACTGTAGATATTTAATTGATTTTTACTGTTTTCCCCAGTTTTTTAGAGCTAGTATACAGTTTTTGTCTTAGACAGGGTTGGCAACACTGCTCATAACCCCGTAAACATAATGTGATCTTGTGTGCGTCATCTTGTAATCATGTGTCTTGTGATACGCGTGTCCCACTGTCTGTATACATAGTATCATAAAAAAATCAACGTTTCACACTAGGATAAATCCTGTGTCGGGGATGCCATGGAACACAAAGACAAGGACAACTAACACCCAGACCCAGAACAAATATTTAAATTCATCATTCAAACATCTGCCCGACCGGGAATCGAACCCGTGACCTATGGTTTATAAAGCGTATATTAACACTGGGCCAAACAGGTCGTCTAGTTCGTGATTTCCTTTTGTGGTATCAAAAAAGAGTAATTTGGAAACAATTTATTAGGGAAAAAAATCTTCATGTTTTCTCCTACGTCATGTGACGTCACAGCGTCACGTCTGTCCGTGGACACGCACGCGGTACATTGACACGGCAGCCAACCAGTTGGTAGACTAGTGGCCGCGCCGAGCTGCGCTCGAGTCGACCGATACTTTCAAGGTAGCTTTATTCTTATTCTTCTCAAGGTGGTTCTTGTTTGATTGTTATTTTTGAATTCTATTACATATTATCTTATATTATTTCTCATAAAAACCAATCACTGTTCATTAGTCTTGCTAGAACTGAAAAACTTTCCGATTTTTTTTTTGTTTAGTTCGCTCTGTACAGTGGTTTAAACGAAGAAGAGCGGGTGAAACCGCGAGATTTAGCTAGTAATATTACTAATAAACGTTTCACACTCACAGCTCCCACTAGGATACCCTGTGTCGGATGCCATGGAACACAAAGACAAGGACAACTAACACCCAGACCCAGAACACATATTTTAATATCGGGCCGGGAATCGAACCGACCTCTGGCTTATAAGGCGAATACATCAAAATGTCAATGCTTAAATTTTTATGAGTTTAGTTTGATGGATATAAGCTACTTTTCAACCCGTCATCGATATAGAATACGGACGATGATAGAGCACACGTGCCTAGAAGAAACCGATTTACCCAAGCCAAGCAGTAATGTGCAAACATTACTGTGTTCCGGTTGGAAGGGCATTGTGTAGTGAAATTACAGGGCAAATGGGAGATTAAACAACTTATATCTCAGGGTGACGAGCGCAGTGCTATGCCACGCAGGGTTTTGAATTCTGCGAGTTCGAAATTCTGGGTAGCGCAGACCTGTTATGGGCAAACGTGACGTTTAACGTCAGGCGAGCGATTTGCTCGTCTCGCCACTCAATTACAAAAAAAAAAAAAAATTTACTCGCGACTTGAAGACACCCGGATTGCAAAAAAAATAAAACACTTTTTATAAGACTACCGCGGTTTCAGCCGCGGTCACAAGGTTAACACGAATTTTCCGGGATGAAAAGTAGCTTAAGTGTTAATCCAGACCATGAACAACCTTCCAAATTTAATGTAAATCCGTTGAGACGTTTCAGCGTATAGTAACAAACATACAAACTTTCACTTTTTAACCGACTTCAAAAAAGGAGGAGGTTATCAATTCGTCTGTATGTTTTTTTGTTTTTTTTTTTATGTTTGTTACCTCATAACTTTTGACTGGGTGAATCGATTTTGATGATTCTTTTTTTATTAGAAAGCTGACGCTTCCCATTTGGTCCCATTTCAATTTAGTCTAGTTCTGATAATGGTATCCATGAGAAAACCATATACGAGTAAGTCTTAAATTTGCATTAAGTACGTGCGCGACAAATAGATGAATAACTCAATAGTCGGTCTTTTGAAGTCGGTTTTTGTTTTTTGTTTTGTAAAAATAATGTTCTTGTATAATACAGGATTTTCTTAAGGATATGCTAAGCCGAAAAGGGCTCATAGTACTCATCGTTATGAACAACTTTTACTACGGGACAAACAGAATTCGCGAAGTAATACTATTATTTACAAGCCAGGAGCTAGATTGTAATTTTATTATTGACGGCCTGTTTGGCTCAGTGGTAATATTCGCTTTAGCCAGAGGTCCCAGGTTCGATTCTCGGCAGATGTTTGAATGATGAATTAAATATCTGCTCTGGGTCTGGGTGTTAGTTGTCCTCGTCTTTGTGTTCCATGGCATCCGACACAGGGTATCCTAGTGGGGAGCTGTGAGTGTGAAACTTTTTTTTTAGATGTGTAAAATGGTGTGTGATTTTCAGCACTGCTCGGAGAAGTGCAGTTATGCAAAACGTGCCATGAAAGTTATCAAGGTTAAATTGATTTAGTGTATTAGGACACTGTGACGTGTGGTGACGTCATGACTTTCTTATCGGTTGGATGGAGGCCTATTTAACACGCTTTTATTAGTTTCACCTGTATGTATGTATGTATTATAATTATGTGACCGATTCCTTTGAGCTCGATTTTGCCCTACTTTGAACGATCAGATTAAATTCAAACTTTGCACACCTGTTAAAGACCGATGACAATGCGTGTTTTTTAAAGTTTTTTAAACTATATTTATTTATTTATTATTTTATACAGTACTAGCTGCCACCCGGCGGTTTCACCCGCTGTTTTGTTTTACTTTTGAATATTTCCTGAACTTCCACAAATGTTTCAAGATCAAAATTAGTGAAATCGGTCCAACAGTTCTCGAGTTATAGCGAGCCAAACGAACAGCGATTCATTTTTATTTACTCGTATAAGAAGAAGAGGCTTGCATTTGACCGCCATCTCACCTGATGGTGCGCAATGATGCGGTCTACGATGGAGCATGCTTGCCTAGAAGGAACCGATTCACTCGCGACTTGAAGACACACAGATTATATCTAGGTTGTTACGAAGCAGTTTTTCCTAAAATTTTTAAAGGGGTTGAAGTTTCAAAGGGGTTTAAAGGGGTCTTTTCCCAGTTTTCATCCCCTTCAACGTTAGTGGTGACTATCAGGAATCGTTTTTAGAGTTCGTCCCAGTTGTCACCACTGGTGACATATTCGAATGATATATTTTACGTGATTTGACCCGTGACGAAATTATAGGAGTCAAAATCTTATTTTATTAAATACGGTTACACCCCGCGGTTTCGCCTGCTTTCCTATAAATTTATGTAAAGAGTTATACAAAAAGGGTACGCTCATTAAAAAAAGATTTATAGTAGGTACTCATCTTTGTAAATAACTTTTACTATGGAATCAACTATAAAATCGAAAAAAAGCTATTCCATACATTTTGTTGAGTGTCATTGACATTTTTCTATGGAACAGCAGATTTTTTACTCGATTTCAGGATTGGTTTTTTAGTATAAGTTGTTTATAATGATGAGTACTATGAACCCTTTTCGGCTTAGCATACTTTGTTAAGCCGAAAAAGCCTTGCCTTGCCTTGCTTTGCCTTGCTTTGCTTTGCCTTGCCTTGCTTTGCCTTGCTTTGCCTTACTTTGCCTTGCTTTGCTTTGCCTTGCCTTGCTTTGCCTTACTTTGCCTTGCTTTGCTTTGCCTTGCCTTGCTTTGCCTTGTATAAAGTTACACGATAAGGAAAACCTCGTTGTACTCGTACCTAATTATGAATAATTTTACCATTAAAAACGACTCCGAAATTATGGAGTCGAAGAATAGAATTATTCTATTATAATATTCTTTTTTTTCTGTTCTGGGTCTGGGTGTTGGTTGTCCTTGTCCTTGTGTTCCATGGCATCCCCAAGTTCCCCAACACAGGATTTATCCTAGTGGGGAGCTATAAGTGTGAAACGTTATTTTTATTAAAAACTAGCTGACCCGGCAGACTTCGTACTGCCATACGTTTGTATGGGAAAAAAAAGGGCTGTTTTTAGGGTTTTTCAATATTTCTGAGAGATTTTCTTAATATTTTTTTCCGTAAGAACCTTCTCCTAATAATAACAAATACAACAAAAAAAGAATTAGTGAAATCGGTCCACCCATTCACGCGTGATGCCGTGACCAAGGAAAACGGGTTTCATTTTTATATATATAGAAAACAGCTTTTCAAGAGAAAACGTCATAGATATACATATATCAAAAATGAAACAGTAGATTTTTTTCATGATTTCAGGCTTGGTCCCATAGTAAAAGTTGTTCATAATGGTGAGTAGAGAGAGCTCTTTTAAACTTATCCTACTAATATCATAAACGTGAAAGTTTGTGAGTATGTTTGTTGCTCTTTCACGCAAAATCGGCTGAACGGATTTACATGAAATTTGGGATGAAGGTTGTTCATGTTCTGGATTAACACATAGGCTACTTTTTATCCCAGAAAACGAGGATGAAACCCTTTTTCATATAGCCCTGTACCTACAAACTGTCTTGATAAAACCACTGTTTATTTATCAAAGATTAAACCACTTATATCTCAGGGTGACGAGCGCAGTGCTATGCCACGCAGGGTTTTGAATTCTGCGAGTTCAAAATTCTGGGTAGCGCAGACCTGTTATGGGCAAACGTGACGTTTAACATCAGGCGAGCGATTTGCTCGTCTCGTCACTCAATCACATAAAAAAAAAAATGGTTTTTTAAATTTGATTTCTTTTGAGTTTTGATTCTAAATTAAGAAGTAAGTAAAACTGTAGAAATAGAGTGTAGTGTGTGTGAGTGTAAACATATTTGCCACTAAAGTGTTCCTGAGTGTTTCTATTTTAATTTGGTTTAGGATTTGTATCACAAAATTAAAAATGGCGTCAATTTTGTGGCACAAGATTTAGAGCATTCAAATAAAAGCTTTTTTTACCGACTTTAAAAAAGGAGGAGGTTCTCAATTCGACTGTATGTTACAGCCAGGGACAGTTTTGCTGATTTTACTTTGACTGGCACCGACTCCAAAACTTTAACTGATTCTTTTATATTCTTAGTTATCATTTAATGTTCTTTGCTTTAAACTGATTAAAATTTTATTTTCTACTTTTTAGTTTAAGTTTGAAGTTCTTGAAGTCGGTTTTTGTTTTTTTTTTTTTTTTGTAAAAATATTTTTATAGCTTCTTACTTTACTTATTACGGTTACGTTGTATTGTTTTTTGAAAACTGGAAAACTTCACAAACTTTTTGTTGACTTAACAAGATATATTTATTTATATATTGTTTTAATTTAATTTTACGAAAAATAATTTGGAAAGTTAGGGTTAATTTTTTTAGTACTTTCTTAAGTTTTTAGATAGATTTTAGATAGTCTTAGACAGTTTTAGATAGATATTTGTAAACAGTTATTTTTCAATTTTTTTATGTGTCACAGTAAAAAATAATGATGGAAGTTTATTTTTGTAAACTCTAAAAAATATCAACGGATTTTGGTGAAATTTGGAATGGAGATAAACCCTGGATTAACACACGCTTTGTTATCCTGGGAAAGTTTCCACTTCTTGTAGGATAATAAAATTATCGAATAAATCAGGGGTCATAGCACACCCTACAGTCTACACTACACCCAAACTTAATAATAATAATAAATAATAAACGTTTCACACTCATAGCTCCCCCCTAGGAATAAATCCTGTGTCGGGGATGCCATGGAACACACACAAAGACAAGGACAACTAACACCCAGACCCAGAACAGATATTTAAATTCATCATTCAAACATCTGCCCGGCCGGGAATCGAACCCGGAACTTACACACAAACTAACGCATTGGTCAATAATATTAATGTGACTTGTTACTTGTTTTTTTTTTTTGCATTTTAATTTTTTGTTTTTTAAATTTTTTTGCCGTTCTGTTCAGTGCAGCCGTAAAGGTAGGCACTATTTTTTTTTGAATTTGTCTCTGTCCTGAGATAAATTTGCTTGTCTATCTAAGGTTTCATATCAATAAATTTAATACTTATTAAAGCCAACTAGCTAATCCTAAGGGGCAGGGTCTTTGGAGGGCCTGAGGGTGGAAATAGACTTGGCTGTGGTTTTCAAAGGAGAAACAACAAGGATATGATTGCAATATTTCTGAAGGACGACATCTTTTGGACGCTATCGAGGAAAGAGCGAAGTGGAGAAGAAAAGTGAAGAAAGCAGACTCCACCATAATGAAGAATACATAGCCGGGAAGAGATAAAAAAAATATAGCTTTTTAAAATAAATTACGGGGCTGGGTCCCATCGAGCACATAGTTACTCGTTACGTTTTTTTCTCAACGAGTTAAGTACAGAGTTATTCGTTGGGAATCTATTTTTCTATTGGGTGATTATTGGATCCTCAAATGATATGGTAGCTCTCTACGCAATTCTTGGTGTTGGACCAAGTGTCACACATTTTAGCACAGTCCTTTATTTTTCATGTCATTCATTTTTTAAACATTTTGGGGTAAACGTAGAGTAAATGTGTCTTTATGCGGGAAATAGGTATATTTTTTTTGAATTTTTAAAAATTTTATCTACTTATCACTTTATCTTTTTTTTTCATAAGAACCTTCTCCTGACAATAACAAACACAACAAAAAAAAAGTGAAATCGGTCCAGCCGTTCACGCGTGATGGCGTGACCAAGGGAAATAGGGATTCATTTAATATATAGGTACTTATATATAGATATTGGTATAGAAGATATTTGAAGGTTTAGTTCGAATCATTTAAGAGTCTAATTACTGTTTAGGCTCTACATTAAATATTAAAAAACAAATTAAATTCTGAATTGATAAACCTTTTTTTTATATTTTTTTGTGTAGGTACGTATTTAATTTTTTTATGTATCTAAAAAGTAAGTAAGCTGACAGGCCGAGTGGCTAGTCCTAGTCAGAATAATAGGCCACCTGAAGGCCTCTGACGTGGCTAGTTGTTATAGGACAAACAACCGGGACCTACAAATTATATTGTGTATGTTTTACAGCATTTTTACAGGTTAGAGGTTTGTCTATGACTCATCTGAAGGTAAAATAGGTTACGTTCAAAGACGGTGGAACGTTTATTTTGAATTAGGAATTGGATTTGAAATGAGTCTGGTGGAGAAATTCGGAAAGTTTCATATTAGGTTGGTATATAACCTACTTACCTTTTTCTACTAGGTGGAGGCACAGTGTGGACAACACTACAGTTCCTTTTCACAGCACTGGTCAAAAACAAAAAATAGCACCCAGTCTTAATTGACAGACCGTTCGAATTTCGAATTCGAAAATAAAATTTTAAATTTCGAACGAAAATCGCGCGCGAGCAACACCGCGTGTCACCATTCGTCGAGACAAGGACAAAAAGTTGTTGCGATGCAATCTTTAAAAACGTTCTAAAAGAGAGGCGTTGGATGTTTCAGTTTAGAGAGGGATAGATATAAATTTGATTGTGCAGCTTCAAGTGCAGGGTTCAATGTACCGGCCTTCGTGGGCGCAGCGACCACTCGCCCCGTCTCTGTCTGGCGCGGCGTCTGCATGTGAGTGCGACGGAGAGAGCGCTACTCGGTCTACTTTTTGTTCCACAGTTGAATTTCGATCGATGTACTGCGGCGAACAGTTTTGATACTTGCGTTATTTTTTTTATTTTGTTCTGCGATATTTGCCGTTTTTGGTGGAATTATGTTACAAAATAGTGTAATAGTTTTAGTACAATAATTTTAATGGCACCTATTTTTCATTACTAAATATAAACTTTTAAATATCATATTACATCAATTTTTATGACTAATATAAATGATGAAGATGAATATACCTATATATTTTTTTTATTTTACAAAAACTTACCATCTATAGTTTTAATCCAAAAGTTTGTCGGTTTGTTAGTTAGTCTTTCAAGATGAAACGGCTAGACGGAATAAAAAATAAAAGTAGAGATAGTTTATACCTAGGATACTTTCCATCGACATTATCATCACCACGCGAGAGAAACCACGTGACACAGCCAGTTAATCACTTAAACATAATCAGTTTTATCAGTAAATCGACATAGCAATTTAATACACAGTGTAAAAAACTGTTAAAGATCAATAAAAAGTAGTAAATAATTGTGAATGGAACAATGATGCATTTATGAATGGCGAGGCCGCTTATAAACGAGTGTTTAAGTTAAACAAGTGTTCAGCGAGTTTAAACGCTTGATTGAGTGCTACATTAGCTATGTCGAAAACGTTTTGTTGGTTTGGCTGTGAGCCATAGAATAGATGACGTAGTTAATCAAATATTTTGCTTATCAGTAACTAGTGTGCTAGAATGTCAAAGGAATATTGAAGTAATATATTATTTTTTATATTAATTTGATAAATTCAAAAACTGTAAATTAAGCCATATTAAGTAACACATGACAAACTCTGAATACTACAACCTTCTTTTGTTTCAAAGAAATTAACAGTTCTTTAAAGATGGCGAGTGAAACCGCGAGGTGTATCTAGTAGTACTAGGTTAAAAGAGGCGGTTAAAATGTTGTCTAATAATTATATAGAACTGGATTCATAAAATAGTCAATGTTGTAAATGTAAAATATGAACTGAGGTCTAGTTTTATAAATTAATTAATGAAGATTAAAATTTTCAGCTGATTTATTAAATAATCAAATTGCCAATAGGTAAAGTTTTACATACGTTTTTCTTTAAAATGTTTTAAAACGAAGCGAATAAACAATTGATGATATGTAAAGTAGTGCAAAAAGCTCGTATACTGTGTAAGAACATCAGCGATGCGTGGCTCTTGCATCCAGTGCGCAGGCGCATGGCAACCGGCGACGCTATTTATAGAGTTTATTTATAGCTCAGCTCAATTAGAGGTCTCGGCTTTACGAGAGCTTAAGAATTATACGAGTAGTACCTATATGACTAGCTGTATCATACTTTAGGATCAAGATTGGACATTAATGGGCATATTTCGTGTCACACTCTACAATCATATCCTACACTGTTAAAAAACCGTTAAGAAAAAAAAGTTTTGTCATGATAATTATTATACTAAATTTTTTTTAAAGAACCTAAAAATGTTCTAATTAGAAATATAATATATGATTCCTGTAATATAAGTATTTATGATTTTTATATTTGAAAGTGATATTATTTGAAACAAAAATGTTACTTAAAAAAAACCTCGATCAGTTATTTTCCAACCACGCTATAAAAGATTTTAAAATTACATATTTAAGGCTCATTGTCTTCCTAAAAGGAAACTCTCAGGTAACAATAGTACAGTCACAAGTTACCATGGTGACTTTAATGATCCAACCGGTTTAGCTGACATGCAACGATAGCTTACGTTACGATACTGCAATGGTTAATCCATTCAATAATGAGACAAAACACGATGCTTTTTACGGATAATACCAACAAGATTTTCAAATTAACGGAGTTAGCGCTGACTAAACATTGTGCAATAAGGTTGTATTGCCATACCTACTTCGAAAAATTCAAGACCAAAATAAACTTTAAGGTGTAAGGATCAAGACTACTTTTGCATAACAGGGATAAACGGGTCTTTGACCTTGACCATGGTCCATGACATTGATGAGAAGTTAGGTGGGTAGTCAGAAATTTTTATTTAGCGATTATTAATAGACTTTATAACACTGCTATACTTTGTTTTTCAAAAGCCCTGAATAAATAAAACGATTACTTACACTATGGACTTCAGGTATAAAACTAACCGCAGCCTATGATATAGTTAGTATGCAATTAACATAATGACAACTATACTTCCATTGGTGACTGCGAGTACTTGCCATCAAGCGTCACATGATCCCAGAATCCCAGCGCTTCTGTTCCATTTATTTCATTTAAAAAAAATGTCTTTATTTTTTGCGGAGATAATTATGGGGCTTTATTGAGTCAAGTGTCAACAAGACATGCATACCGACTGAAGAAAAAAGTAGCAAACCTGGCCTTGTAGTCCTTGAACTGTAGAAACTGCAATGTAGGCCGTTTTTTTACTCTTCTACCTTCAGTTGGCAATGAATGTGACCGGCCCATTATATGCCTTTACTCTTGTTTGCTCTATTATTTTATCTTTACATGCATGAAAATGATTTGAACTTTATCTTAGAGGGATTAAGAGTCAAAATGCAAGGTCAGTTTAGTTTGTTTCATTACTGCAAGCTGTAGATTTTATGGACTGAAAATTCCATTATACAACGGTGTGCATTTGAAATTGAGTCGTATTATCTTTGCAAGAGAGTTGAAAATGCTTTGTAAATTTAAGTTGAATCATATAGTTTAGAATTTACAGACAGACGATGACCTGAACCTAAATTAAGCAATAAAATATCTCAGTAAAGTTTAATTTATAATACTTATAATTAAACGCCATCAATATAATGCAAACACAAGCGCCACATTCTAAGCAGTAAAACGCAATTACCATTCTTTCATAATTAGATAGTATGCTCTTAGAAAATAATATATTCCTTGTCATTTATATTTCTGATTGCATTGAAAAATAATTACTCAGCTATTTATTTAACGCTTTTTAATATTGTATACATCTACATCGCATTCAAGTGACTCACGGCTCCAGGGCCGGATTTAGGGGATGGCAACCGGGGCGACTGCCCCGGGCCTCCACAAAAGTGGGGCCCCCTCAATACAGATTTTTTTTATTTTATTTCGACTAGTACTACTAAATACTGGTAAACATTTTTCCTCAAACGGCTCAATTTTTTGCGCTCGTGTTCTCATAATTATATGATTTTGAGTGACCTGCCGCCTGATTTTTTTTCTAGATGACAGAATAAAACTTAAAATTACACGCTCGCATTTTCTTAATTTGTGAAAACCATTGCATACACCCCGTTAAGTAATAGCTTGTCTTAAATTAAACAAAAATACCTAAAAACCTATGCGCTCGCTACGTTCAAGCATTATTTTATATAGGCCACAACTATTTTTAAATTGACCTGAAAATATCTCAAACTTTAAAAATATACAATAAATAGTAAAAATCTATTCTAAATTGATCAAACATTTCTCTAATAATCGCGCTCGCTACGCTCGCGCATGTTTATTGTTAATTTGTACTTTTAGACTTGCTGTGTACAACATTCAAAGGTCTGTTAATAAAAACATTACGGGATTTGAGCTACCTTAATCAAGCACTGTGTTGTGAGTAGAGCCACTGTATTTGATACAGAAAGCTCTTCAAAACCAAATTAATTGGTTCATGGAAAACAAAAAAAAACAGTTTTATTTGATTTTTATGTACAAGTGCGTCCCACCGTCATTTCAAATTGTCACTATGCGGTACCAAAAGGTTGCCAACCCGTAATCTGCACTAATATTATAAAGATGAAAAATTTGTATTTTTGGATGCTTGTTTAAAAATTTATTAAACCGAAATAAATAAATAAACCGAATAAACTCAAACCGTGGACCGATTTTGAAAATTCTTGCATCAATATAAAGCTACATCATTAGCGAGTAACATAGACTATATTTAACATACCCGTGCGAATCCGTTGCAGAATCTATTTGGTTTCACAATAAATTATTTATTGTAAAACACGACTGAAAAACTGTTTTCTTTATTCGGAAAATAATTTAGAGCCAGTGGGCCTCCACTCCTTTGTTGCCCCGAGACCTCCAGACCTCCAAATCCGGCCCTGCATGGCTCATAAAATCAACATTGTAAAATTACAGTGAAAGAGATTGGAAGACATTAAAGCCCAACTTTAAGGTGTAAAATTATTTTTCAAAAGACAAAGTTATTGGCCAGTAAAATATGTTGTTTATAACAATAATGGTTGTTGCTTGACGTTAATCATCGAGCAAATTTATTTACCGTTCTGATTTTTTCCTTGCATGACGTAAAACAAAAGCAACCATACCTAATTCATCATACCATATTCAAATAAAAATAACAACTAAATCGTGTGTTATCAGTGAAAATAGCTGGTGTTCACAGCTAAACGGCTTTTACGCAGATTTATCTTCAATAAAGGTAATGTTTTTTTTATACCGGAATGTGTCACCCTAACCTACAATTTAAATCTGTATCTTCCTGAGGATACACACACCACATCCTGCAAAGATTCACGCACCGATTTCCCTTCGATCCCTAATTTGACGATCAAAAGTAGACGGACTGAATCATGATTGTGCAAAAGTTATTTTAGAATTCGAATGTCATTTGACGCAGCAAATTTCTGACACATGCCATTAACTTCAATGGAGGTTAATAAAACTGAAACCAATTATTTCTTCAGTTGCTACCGACACTGTCATCTGAATACATGTGCAAATGATACTGTATTTGAAATTTAAGCGTCATTGCCTAATTAAAACGAATACCGTTGCGCTAAAATATCAAAAATCACGGTCGCGGTATAATCTCGCCCGCTTCAGTGGGAGTAAGGGTAGGCGGCACGCGTGCGAGCGAGACAGCGAAAATTCGGCCAGCTCCGTCCCGCTCGATATAACGGTCCGTGCGCGAGCGCCGCTCGACCTCAGACTTTTTTTAAATCAGCCTCTTTTCCAGTGATTTAATTTGAAAATCGAACGAAATTACATGAATTTGGGGTCAGGAAGAGCCTTTGCCATCTGTTGGTGGACTTGTTCTTTTTTCATTTGTTGTGAAGTCAAATGGAGAATGTAGTTGGTTGGGGCTATTTTTAGTCGGGAATTTATTCCGGGAATTTGACGCCTTTTTCTAGATACAGCCCTTAGGGCCCGCAGGGCTTGCCCTGAAGGTCAGCTCAAGACAGGATTTTTAATTTTTTTTGAGGTTAAAAATAGGTTTTATTCGATGTGAAAGTGGCGCGACCGCGTGGTCGGCATCAATGATTTTCGAATTGTTTCTTTTTTGAGGATTTTTTCACAATTTTTGGATTGAATATTTCATTTATGGGTATTTAATATGTACTTATTCGGAATTACTAGTAATTTTGACAATATTTTATAAAATTGGTGGTTTTTAAAGAAATTGAAAATTCGTCTCGAACTCTACTATTTTATTTGTATTTTTTTTCCCTAATTTCTAGATAAAATTATAAAAATGCTTTTATTTATTGCAAATAAACATGTAATTGACTCATTGTAAAAAATATTTCGAAAAAATATTAAGGTTCAGTAATAGTTTTAAGAAGTCAAACTTCATTTGAAAATTTTACAAAAAGTAAAGCATTTTATTTTTCATCAATAACCAATTATTTCATATATTTTCATTTTATTTTCGAGAATTTAGTTTAGAGACATTCTAATTTAAGAACTGTTTTTATTTATTTTTTACTTTTAGACCATTTTATACGATGTTTATTTTTATACTGCACCTTTACTACCAAATCTTCGACCAACAATTTTTAAATATTCCTCAAAAATATACATTAAAATACATGTAATAAGTATCACAATTAACAGTACGAATATAAATACATTATAAATCTATTTTTGCTACTTTAAACCCTATTTACCATTTTTTATACCTACTTATGAAAAAAAAATAAAGAAAAAAAAATCAACATCTCAAAATAATATTCACCATATTTTTCTTTACCCAAAAAAAATTCAAGGCAACTTATATAAAACATTTTTTTAGTCTTAGACCGTTTTTTGGATAGCCTAGGTCATTCTAGGCTATCGACGCAACGCCTAGATCTTTCCGACGGATCTATACTTCTACATGAAACTACAAGCTACACGAAAAGTCTTTAAAAAACTTATGTTTTGGCGTTTTCAGATTTCAACCCCTTTTAAAAACATGAATATTTGTAATTTTTACATTTCAACCCCTTCTTAAAACGCAAAATTTTCTCGTTTGAAATTTAGACCCCTTTTAAAAACGCAAAAGATTAGACATTTTTACATTGGAACCCCTTTTAAAAACGAAAAAATTGCTATTTTAATATTCCGACCCCTTTTGAAAACGTAAGATTCATTTTTAGGAATAATAGTTCAGGTTTTAATCACAACAAAATATTTGTTTTTGAAACATTTAAACTCCTCTTGACATTTTCCCATTTTGAATTTGCTTTTTCAAAATATTCGTTTGTTACGTAGAATGATTTAGGGGGTGAAAAGAGGGTGTCTTACTTTATCTGACAAATAAGTAGGTAGGTAAGAAGTTAAGAACTCTCAATAACAAATAACCTAAAATAAAAACCTTTTTACCGACTTCGAAAAAGAGGTTGTCAATTCGACACGTATGTATATGTAGGTACCTAATATATATTATTTACCTACCTATTAGAGCTTCCAAATAAATATACAAAAATTTAGAGGTGAATGTATGGATGTCCTTTTTTTCTGTTATTTGAAAACATGGCCCTAAATTTTACGAAGTTATTTTCAAAAAGGGTGAAAAAGGGACTAAAATCGTCTCACGTAATTTATGAGCCCTTAAGCCCTCGGGATCCACAGATCTAGTCAAAACTCAATTTACCCCCTTATCCAGGGGGGTTTTAAAAATAATTCTAAAATAATCTTAGAAATACATACCTACTCAACCTCAAAAAAATGAAATGTTCAAAAAGGATTTGAAAGTTGTAGGTAGTTGTACCTAGTACAAAAAAATAAGATAGTTAGTTTTAATTACCTTTGCGTTATCTAAATTATATTTGAATTTAGTAGTTTATTTTCTAAATGCAATTTTTTTTCTCTCAAAGTGTAAATACACTAGGTATTTTACTTTTAATTATAAATTAATGATTCCAGCTAATTGGCGTAATATATTCAGGGAATATTACAAAATTAAGAAAGGACCCAATTAACTTAAGAAAATTTAACTGTACATTCAAAAAGAAATATGTGCACCAAGTTCTTAATCGTAAATAATAATCATTAATAACAAAAAATCCCAAAATGAAGACTCCTTTAAAACACCTCGTTTTAAATTTAATGCCTAAAGCTCTGAGAAAAAATGAAAAATAGAGACAAAAATGTTTTTGCTAAAATTCACTTACTTTAAAAATCTGGAATCTTCGACATTTCCTGAAACAAGAAAATAATGCATTTGAGAAAAACAATAAAAAAGGTACTTTCAGAATAAAAACAAAAGGCCCTTCGTGAACCATTTTTATACCTAAATAATAAAAAATAGATAAAGTTATAGTTTCCTAAAAAAAAAAAATTAGAAGTGCTTATCAGCTGTAGAGGAAAAAACTAAACTGATGCATTTGTATCATTTTCAAGTATTGTAATTATAGTAAATATTTAGTTACCTATGAACAATAATACCTATTTTACATCTATACCTACTAAAAAGAAAAGAATATTACTATAAAATAAAAAAAACCCCAACGTTGAAACGGTTGTACCGATTTTCATCAAACATAGCAAGAACACTCCCAACTAATGCACCTTACAATAAAAAAAAAACATCATCAAAATCGGTTCATCCGTTCGGGAGCTACGATGACACACACATCCAGAGTCACGTCAAACTTGTAACCTACCTAATTTTCTCCATTGATAAATTAACACACCTTCATATTTTCACCCCTAAGAAATTAATACTATTTTAGGACTCTTGTTAAAATTTTCAAAAAACTTAAACTCAAAAATCAAAATGTACCTGAAGATCAAACGTATAACCCAACTGTTAGAAAAATAAAAAATATCAACCCCTAAAATATCCTTCCTACTAAAATTTTAAATAAGAAAGTTTGTATCATATTTGCTCGCCTTTACCCAAAAAGGGGGCCGTGTTCCAAAAAACTGATTAAAATTTCAATGTATGTGAAGAACAGGACAATATTTTTTTTATCAACCGACTTCAAAAAAGGAGGAGGTTATCAATTCGTCTGTATGTTTTTTTTTTATGTTTGTTACCTCATAACTATTGACTGAGTGATTCGATTTTGATGATTCTTTTTTTATTAGAAAGCTGATGCTTCCTATTTGGTCCCATTTCAATTTAGTCCAGTTCTGATAATGGTATCCATGAGAAAACCATATAAGTCTTAAATTTGCATTAAGTACGTGCGCGACAAATAGATGAATAACTCAATAGTCGGTCTCTTGAAGTCGGTTTTTGTTTTTTGTTTTGTAAAAATAATGTTCTTGTTTATGATGTTTGTGACTCAACCACGCAAAAAGAGCTGAACTGATTTCCATAAAATTTAGCATTAAAGTAGCCCATATTCAGACAAACATAAACCTACTTATATTCCCGACAAAATTACCAGTTCCTGTAGAAAAGCGAGTAAAACAGCGGGGCATAGCTTGTTAAAAATGAATAAAAAAACTCTCTAGACACCCTAAGTCTGCTTGTAGCATTCCCTCCGATACTGTAAAAAGAAGAAAAAAAGAAAGAGAGGACGCTATACCATGGAAAGAGAGGGTTGCACCCTCGCTAATTTTTTTTAAAGCCACCCCTTGTTCTGTGATCTTTTTGGGCTTTGACGTTGATTCATTGTGCCGTTCTACAAAATAAAAGAACAAAAATGATCTGTTATTTTCACTCTACAGCACTCTTAGTCTCGGATTTAATTTAGTCTGATTTTAAAATTTGATTTTAGTGTCTATGAAAAATATTTCAGAAAATGCTGTACAGATTTCCATGTGGTTTCCAGTATTTTTTAACACGCTTTTATTAGCTTCACCTGTATGTTTGTATGTATGTAGGTATGTTTGTAACCGACTCCTTCGAGCGCGTTTTTGACCCACTTTAAACGGTCAGATTTCTTTCAAACTTTGTAGATACGAGTATATCGAGGACCGATGACAATAGGTACACTGGTACACTAAACAAATCGTGTTTTTTAGTTTTTTTTAACTATTAATTTATAAGATAAAGCTTCAAAATAATGACGCAAGAGGGTTGCAAAGTTCAAAAACAATCCTACGAAAATTACAAATATCAAAATTGCTATGTTTGTATGTTTGTTGCTCAATCACTCATAAAAGGGCTGAACGGAACGGATTTGGTTGAAACTTGGTGTAGAGCTAGCTTATATCGTGAATTAACATATAGATCACTTATTATTCCGGAAAAAGCGGGTGAAACCGCAGGGCATTGCTAGTAAAATGATAGTAAACCAGTATTTGTCTTGAGGTAGGTTATAGGAATTATGTCAGTGTGTCAAACGTAATAATTGTATTATTATCATTATAATAATAGTTAACCTTTAATCCTCCCACTGCTGGGATACAGGTCTACCCTCAAAGGGTGATCAGGCCGTATTTCACCACGCTGCCAAGTGCGGGTTGGATTCACATACGCCATTGAATTTCTTCTCCGGACGTATGCAGGTTTCCTCACGATGTTTTCCTTCACCGAAAAGCCAGTGGTATGTAAATTCGTGCATAAGTTTCAAAGAACTCATTGGTACGAGACAGGGTTTGAACACGCCACCACGAGAATACGAAGCGGCTGTTCTCCCACTGAGCTAGCACGGCTTTTCTTTCTTCATTGATTTTGTTTAGATAAATCCTATTGTGCGAGCGAGAGAGCGAAGTGTGTGAAAACCTCCTAATAGAGAGTTTAATAAGAACACTTCTGGAAAAAAGAGTCCAATAACTTTAGAGTGGAAAATTGAGTCTGGACTTATACAGGGTTATTTTAAATATTTCCTCAACAGTGTTTTTTTTTTTATAAAGTTTATTAAACACCACAGACTTCACGGTCCGTGAGTTTTACTATTACAATATAATTTATTAACATTTATAAATTACAACTTAATTTTCTTTACGCAGTGTGACAAGAAGAGTTATTCGTCGTTCGTCGGCCTGTTTGGCTCAGCGGTAGTGTATCCGCCTTATAAGCCAGATGTCCCGGGTTCGATTCCCGGCCGGGCAGATGTATGAATGATGAATTTAAATATCTGTTCTGGGTGTTAGTAATTGTCCTTGTCTTTGTGTGTGTTCCATGGCATCCCCGACACAGGATTTATTCCTAGTGGGGAGCTATGAGTATGAAACGTTATTTATTTATTTAATTTACTTTAGGCAGTGCGACAAGAAGAGTTATTTATAAAATTAAATATTTACAACCACAAAAGAATAGTGTTTGCCTCGAGCAGACCAGCGCCCCGCAAGCAGCACCCGGTCACGAGTGACGCATGTGCCAGCCATCGCCCTCCTCAACCATATTTTGAGGGAAGAGAACGACCCGACACATTAGTATTATTTTTTTTATGTAATTGAGTGACGAGACGAGCAAATCGCTCGCCTGATGTTAAACGTCACGTTTGCCCATAACAGGTCTGCGTCACCCAGAATTTTGAACTCGCAGAATTCAAGCCCCTGCGCGGCACAGCACTGCGCTCGTCACCTTGAGATATAAGTTGTTTAATCTCCCATTTGCACATGACGCCGCCTTCGATGGTGAGCATGAATGCTCGGGGCATAGGTACACACAATCCTCACATTTTAACGCTATGATTACAATTTTTTATTTTTACACATTTACTCGTCATTTCGTCATAATCAGGTGCCATCTTCATGTTGAAGTTTGGAGGTCAGTAGGCTAAACTTCTTGCGATCCCATGCTGTGCTTTTTAAATGCTGAAAACTCAGTCCGGTCCACTTCTTAATGTCGTCCTGCCATTTCCGTCTCTGTCGTCCTGGACTCCTCTTCCCCGGAATTCTGCCCTCGAGGATCAACCGTGGGAATTCATATAGGGATCCTCTTTGCATGTGTCCGAAGAAACACATTTACTAAGTCCTATTATTATCTTAATATATATAAATTACGTGTCACGTTATTTGTCCGCTATAGACTTCTAAACTACTTAACCGATTTCAATCAAATTTGCACACCGGGTGCAGTTTGATCTAACTTAGGAGATAGGATAGCTCACATCTCAATTTATAGTAAAAAAACATGAAAAATTAGAAAATTTAAAAATACTTAAACCATAATTTAACTTTAGCGCTTTGGACAATGTAAACTTTTTTAATGTAACTTTTGATATTTGACATTTGACATAGAATTGACGCAATGGCTTTTTTTATCAATTCGAATTAAATAGTCATCGTTAAGACAGGACAACGTCTGTCGAGTCAGCTAGTATATTATATATCTCGGGATAGGGCCTCCACCACCGCCGCGTTCCGATCTTTGATGGCCATCTGCAGGTAGTCTTTGACGGTCTTCGGAGACGCAGCCGATGCACGACGTATGTAAACGGACTGTTTGTATTTCAAGCCACAGAGATAACGCTACGAAGCCGAAATTAGCCGATTGTCTCTTTCCAAAGGTCGATGTGCAATTTTACTATGGAAACTAACGTGGTTTTCACACATTTTTGTTATAATTAAACATGGGAATACTCACGTAAAAATTAAGTCGTCCACTACGACTAGTTTCGGTCACATTCGGTGACCTTCATCAGGTGAGTTTTTACGTGAGTATTCCCGTGTTTAATTTTTAAAAAAAATGACGATAAGCAATTATTTATCGCCGGGTACTGTACCATATTTTCAAATGTCAATTTGAGATTGACGTTTTAAATTAGCCCTGTATCCGGTGGCGTTATAAATGAGAAACTGCAAGTGACTCGCTTCAATTGGCGACGTATTATATTGACTATTAGCTTCGGACCGCGGTCTCACTTGCTTTTTTTTCTTTTCTTTTCTTTTTTCTTTTGAGTGAATAGGTATTTCCTAGGCAAGCGTGCTACATCTTCGACCACATCGTCGCTTCCTATCAGGTGAGATTGTTTTCAAACGCATGTTTAGTTTGTTTTAAAAATTAAATAAAATGTACCTATAGTGGTGGATATTTTTTTACAGGCTTTTTATTAACTTCACTTGTATGTTTGCTTGTATGCTTGTATGCTTGTAACCGACTCATAAAGCGTGTTTTTTAGTTTTTTTGAACTATTCAGTTTTGGTTTCTTTTTTTTATAGATACGCTATAGACCATTTAGAAACTTTAAATACATAAATATACATGTCATTTCGATTATACTCGTACGTAGAATTGCAACTTGGCTTGAGAGGCTGGATATGCGCTACTTTTAAACCTAATATGCATATATCTATACTAATATTATCCCTGAGTAACATAGGCTATATTTTATACCCGTGCAAAGCCGGGGCAGGTCGCTAGTATTAGATATTTTGGGAGGATTTTTGGCGATTTTATTCCGCCTGAAAGGCTCGGCTTGGCTTGGCGGTTATTGTTAAATGACAAACAACCTGGACCTACAATTTGTTTGACGACCTGCTTGGCCCAGGAGTAGTTTATCCGCCTTATAAGCCAGAGGTCCTGGGATCGATTCCCGACCGGACAAATGTTTGAATCATGCATTTAAATATCTGTTTGGGTGTTAGTTGTCCTTGTCTTTGAGTTCCATGGCGTCCCGACACAGGATATCCTAGTGGGGAGCTATGAGTGTGAAACGTTATTTATTTGTTTTACACGTCTTTGGATTTTTTCTCCGGAAATGCTATGCAGAATGATAAATAAATAAATAACGTTTCACGCTCATAGCTCCCCACTAGGATACCCTGTGTCCTGGATGCCATGGAACACAAAGACAAAGACAACTAACACCCAGACCTAGAGCAGATATTTAAATTCATTCAAACATCTGCCCGGCCGGGAATTGAACCCGGAACCTCTGGCTTATAAGGCGGCTATACGACCGCTGAACCAAACAGGCTGACGTTTGAGAATGTGATGTATGAGAAAGACATGTACCTACACACAAACTGACACATTTATTTGTATGTTAACGTCACTGAACCAAACTAACTATGTTTACATCTGTCTAACGAACTTGCATCACATCAAATCGAGTTCGACATCCTGTCTGCGTCGAATGGAACGTTTCCGACCACAGAATATGCCATAGTTTGTTTTGTATTAAATTATTTGTTTCTTGATGAAAAGTTGATGTGATTTTGACACCTATAATGGTTATTCATAAAGGGTATGCTAAGCCGAAAATGGCACATAATACTTATCATTATGAACAACTTTTACAATGAGACCAACCCGAAATTCGTGAAAAAAAAATCAGCTGCTCCATACATTTTGTCGAGTGTTATTGACATTTTTTATAATGATGAGTACTGAGTACCGTTTATGAATAACCCTGTATAATGAGTTGATTACACGTAACGAGTACAGTGGCGAGACAGTAAATGGGCACACTCGGCCGAGCAAACGAATGATGGTTCTAGTGACAGTCTCGCCTCGTCAAACTGTTTATACAAACCGAGTACTCGGCCGAGGGCACTGTCTCGCCACTGTACTCGTTACTCTATTAATACAGCGTTATAAAAAAATGGGCCGAAAAGCCGAAAAGGGCTCATAGTACTCATTATGAACGACTTTTACCTACTACGGGACCAACCCTGAATTTTGTATGTTTGGACGTTAGGAAGATGTTTGTTGCTCAATAAAGCAAAAAACGTTGTAGTCGATTGAAGCATGACAAGTAAGTAGTGTTGTACCCTTGATTTCTAGATTTTTCTAGAATCTAGTAAAAGCATTTCAGAAAACCCTCATTCCATGAAAGCTTTGCAAATCCAAAAATGTTGCGTGTAGGTTTTTTTTAAAGGGGCCCCTAAAGCCTGTTAAAGGGCCCCCTACAGAAGGGTGTAGAAGGGGCCCTAGGTAATTCAATTCGTTCTGTCAAACGTTTTTTTGCACAGAATATGAAGAGTACAGAAGTCAACCTCCATAGTAAAGGCATCGAGCAACGCGCACATCCATCGTTCACGCACACGAGTCCCGGAACACTTAATTTTCAGTTCAATTCATTTATTAAGACCATAGGATGCCATGTACAACACTCGGTAAAGTCAAATACATTATTTTGCAAAAAAATTGTTTAGAAAAAAAAATCACAAAAATAAAATAAAATAGTAAGTAGCAGCGGTAAAGAGCTACTTACTATTTTATCTCTCCACCAGAGAGTAGAGGTCTGTCACCAGGCTGTATCTCATGAACCGTGATAGTTAGACAGTTGACATTTTCACAGATGATGTATTTCTGTTGCCGCTATAACAACAAATACTAATAAACAGAATAAAATTAATATTTAAGGGGGCTTTCATCCAACAAACGTGATTTTCTTGCCGTTTTTATAGATAATGGTAAGGAACCCTTCGTGCGCGAGTCCGACTCGCACTTGTTCTAAATTTTTTTGTTGTTTAATCCGACTTCTCTCCTAAAATAATTGAGTCGGCGATTTTTTTATATTGTCGTCAAGCCTTTTTTTTTTGTATAGCCTAATGGCGGTAATATGATAATCCGGTACTGCGAGATTTGTGTCGGTTTTACATCACTACGTCTTCCGCAGTCGCGCCGGCGCCGGGCAATGGCGCCAACGCCGGTGCAACGTTAGGCAATTCTATTACGTAACCGAACGAAGTCATTAATTAATTGGATGTTTGGAAGCCAATGTGCTGTGCTCAAGAAGAGATAAAGCCAAGCAGTAATGTGGAAACATTACTGTGTTCCGGTTGGAAGGGCATTGTTTCCAGTGAAACAGGGCGAATAGGAGATTAAACAACTTATATCTCAGGGTGACGAGCGCAGTGCTGTGCCGCGCAGGGGCTTGAGTTCTGCAAGTTCAAAATTCTGGGTGGCGCAGACCTGTTATGGGCAAACGTGACGTTTAACATCAGGCGAGCGATTTGTTTGTTTGTTTGTTACGCTTTCACGCCTTAACTACTCAAACGATCATCATGAAATTTTGTATACAGGGTTATACAGAAAGGGTATGCTAAGCCGAAAAAGGATCATGGCAATTTCAGATTTGGTCCCATTGTTAAAGTTGATCATAATGATGAGCCCTATGAACCCCTTTTGGCTTTGCATACCCATACTGTATATTCCTGTACACGTAGGGGTAAGAAAAGGTAAATGGTTGTATTATTATAGTCTAACTTTTCGTCATCATTATCATCACCACACGATTCAAAATTAGAAAATTCAAAAAAGAAAAGTTTTCATTCCAAAATTTAAGTTATCGAAAAGTGCGAAAATTGTAACAACTCTCTTAGTGATGATTAAATTATGATGAAATCAAGTTCGTATGGCGCCTGCTTTACGAAACATTCAACAACCTTCGGCGGCGAGACGTTTTGATGAAATCACTGGCGGCTCAACCCAGCGTGAGTTGTCAAAAAATAAAAAAAAATATTTGAAACTAGCTGCACCCGCTGGTTTTTTTTTTTACTTTTAAACCTTCCTTGAACTTCCACAAATATTTCAAGATGAAATTAAGCGAAATCAGTCCAACCATTCTCGAGTTATAGCGAAACGAACAGCGATTCATTTTTATATTTATGAAGATAGCTCTTATTGCGTCGTCATCGGAGTTACCGTGGTAGCTCAGTGGGAGAACAGCCGCGTCGCATTCTTGAGGTGGCGGGTTCAAACCCCAACTCCTACCAGAGTTCTTTGGAACTTATGCACGAATTTACATACGATACCACTGGCTTTTCGGTGAAGGAAAACATCGTGAGGAAACCTGCATACGTCCGGAGAAGAAATTCAATGGCGTATGTGAATCCAGCCCGCACTTGGCAGCGTGGTGGAATACGGCCTGATCACCCTTCGAGGGTAGACCTGTGTCCCAGCGGTGGGAGGATTAAAGGTTGAAATGACACAGGTGTACCAAGTTTCAGCTCAATCGGACATCGGGAAGTGGTTCAAAATTGAGTTGCAAGATTTGACCCGAAACACAAAAAAGCAAGCCAAATATAAAAGCTTGTAAAAATAATGAATATTCGATCGTTTTTAGGGTCCCGTACCCAAAGGGTAAAACGGGACCCTATTACTAAGACTTCGCTGTCCTTCCGTCCTTCTGTCCGTCTGTCAACAGGCTGTATCTCATGAACCGTGTTAGTTAGACAGTTGACATTTTCACAGATGATGTATTTCTATTGCCGCTATAATAACAAATACTAAAAAACAGGACAGCAATTTGAAGTCAAAATTAGACCTAAATTAATAAGTTATTATAAATTTTATTCGATTTATAACAAATCTTTTTTTTTTTTTTTCCTAAAAGTTTATTAAAAATTCGTATAATTGATACAATGAAAAAAATCGTGATTTTAGTTTCGATAGTTTTGTAACAGCAGTCGTAATACAATAACAATAATCCTTTAGCATTTTAAAGTGAGCTAATCAGTGACGTCACCTCCAAGGCCTCGCCACAGTTGAGCAGTAGTTAGTACGTCCATCAGTGTCCCAATAGCATCTCCACGCGCCAAGGTTGTTCCCTATTTGAATAGTTCGAGGCCCTTAGGGCGGCGACTCGTGCGCATCTTGTGGCCCTTGGGCTCTGATTGGCCGGCCCAGCGCATCGCTTGCATCATAGAGCAGCACTATTGGCCTATTCGAAATTCGAACCCGGTTTTTACCGCGAAGAATGACGGTTGGCGGGACTTTTTTCGGGTCGACGATTGGTAGGGATTCGGAGATAACTATTTTTTTCTAGGAGCTTGTAACTATTGCTTGTATGGATGCTATTGGTCTATTTGGATATCGAACCCAGTTTTTATGGCGACGGTTGGTATGTTTGGAGTATTTTTTGGGTTGCTTTGGCTTGGGCAGGGATTTGAAGATGGAAGTTTTTTTCGATTATTTTTTTATCGCTTCGCTTATGTAACGTCGCTAGGAGAGCCACATGATTGGCCTATTTGAAATTCGAATGTTTTAAATTTTTAATGAAGGTAGTTCGTGGTCTGGTCTGGATTAACGCATAGGCTAATTTTTATCATCATCTTCATTTTTCATCATCAAGCGAGTAAAACCGCGAAGCACAGCTAGTCTCACTAAAACATTATAAATGTCAAAGTTTGTACGTACCAATGTTTGTCATTCAAGCACGCAAAAACGGCTAAATAGATTTGGATGAAAATTGGTATAAAGCTAGATTATACCCTGGATTCACATTGGGCTACTGTTTATTCCGGATCCTGTTGGTGAAACCGCGGAATGCAACTAGTAACTAAATAACGTTTCACACTCACTAGGATACCCTGTGTCGGATGCCATGGAACACAAAGACAAGGACAACTAACACCCAGACCCAGAGCAGATATTTAAATGCATCAAACATCTGCCCGGCCGGAATGCAACTAGTATACAGGGTTATTCATAAAGGGTGTGCAAAGCCGAAAAGGGCTCATGGTACTCATCATTATGAACAACTTTTACAATGAGACCAACCCAAAATTCACGAAAAAAGCTGTTCCATAGAAAAATGTCAATGACACTCGACAGAATACTTATATGGAACAGCTGATTTTTTTTTCGCGAATTTCGAGTTGCTCCCATAGTAAAAGTTGTTCATAATGATAAGTAGGTACTAAGCGCCCTTTTCGGCTTAGCATACCCTTTATGAATAACCCAGTATAATCATTTCCCCTAGGACCCAAACAAAATTGTACAAAGCAATTTTCAAGTCCAAACATCGGTTTAAGTTGTAAAAATTTGTAAATGTTAATAAATTCAATTGTAATAGTAAAACTCACGGACCGTGGAGTCTGTGGTGTTTAATAAACTTAATTTAAAAAAAACCTTAGAAACATCGGTTTAATTGACAGTTTCATATAGAGTGATGACACGTAACGAGTACAGTGGCGAGACAGTAAACGGGCACACTCGGCCGAGCAAAAAAATTATGGTTCGAGTGACTTGCTTCGTCAAACTGTTTATACAAACCGAGTACTCGGCCGAAGGCACTGTCTCGCCACTGTACTCGTCAAAAACTCGTAGTGCAGTCAAAGTATGGTAAGTAGGTATCTAATTGTTCATAAGCAAAATATAACATGTCAAAACGACAAAATTAGTTTTTGCGGACGAAAAATGCATAAAGGGTATGCTAAGCCGAAAAGGGCTCATAGTACTCATCATTATGAACAACTTTTAATACGGGACCAAACCGAAATTCGCGAAAAAAACCACCTATTCCATAGAAAAATGTCAATGACTCTCGACAAAATGTATGAAAATTGACGACCTGTTTGGCTCAGCGGTAGTATATGCGCTTTATAAGCCAGAGGTTCCGGGTTCCATTCCCGGCCAGGCAGATGTTTGAATGATGAATTTAAATATCTGTTCTGGGTCTGGGTGTTAGTTGTCCTTGTCTTTGTGTTCCATGGCATCCGACACAGGGTATCCTAGCTGTGAGTGTGAAACGTTATATTTTTTTTTTATTCTAAGACCACACCCCACCCAGCGTCCCTCTCAGCCCTGGGGTATCGTTATCATTACACTAATTACAAGCAAAGATAGTGTTATCAAGAGCGATGACCTCCGCGACAACCAACTATCTATACGCTTGAGCGAGGGAGCCACTGGCACATTATCAACTTCGATCCGTTGAAAAAATTAGTTCCATTATTTCGCCGCTTTGAGGTTAAGTTTGTCAGTCTTAGGACTGGTCAGTGTAGTGTTCTGTTTTAATGACAATAGCTATTCTGTTGAACCATTTTCGAAGCTAAAATAAGCAGTAATGTGCAAACATTACTGTGTTTCGGTTGGAAGGACGTTTCCAGTGAAATTTCAGGGCAAATAGGTGATTAAACATCTTATATCTCAGGGTGACGAGCGCAGTGCTTGAACTCATACAATTATTGTATGAGTTCAAAATTCTGGGTGACGCAGACCTGTTATGGGCAAACGTGACGTTTAACATCAGTCGAGCGATTGGCTCGTCTCGTCACTAACAAGCATAAAAAATGAAAAAAAAAGTAAACTTATGTAAGCAGAGTTAGTCCTGGTATCAGGGTTTTTAGGCGACCTGAAGGCTTCTGATATTGTACTACGAGTACTACGACCCAAACTGTACCCTTCCCAAATTCTTTTTCATATTCAGGTAATTCACTTGACAGTGACAATCTTTACCAAATGCAAGGAGATCCGGCTGTTAACAAAATGACATAGATTTTGTTTTTTTCATCTCAGGTTTAAATAAAAAACACCTAACAAAGAGTATATCATAAAAAAGTGTCAAAAACAATATTTTCGCGAAACGTCAACGTATTTAAGATGGCTACAGCGGTTTGTTTGTCAGTGCCGTCGGAATTTTACGAAATTCTCCATAAATCGAATTTTGCGGATATATGTTGTCGACTCAAAATCAATATTTTTTTATGTTTTGTTATTCTTATAAGGTTTCGATCGAGTCTACCGTACCCCTTGACGAAATTATTAATATAGAAGATAAACGTTCAGTGATTTTTATCGATATGTTTCATTCAACACTAGGCTGTTACTGTGGTAGGTGCTCTTCGTGGACACAAATGTAAAATAAATTTGAATCCACGAAGAGCACCTGCCAAAAAAATGGATAGGTGCTCTTCGTGGACTAGGCTGGGTGCTCTTCGCGCAGGTGCTATTCAGACGGGTGCTCTAGGTGGACTACTTCATTTTATTGCATAGTAAATATCTGTAGAATGTCATGTTTGAATCATAATTATGCAACATGCATGTCACTTATTCTATAAATATCTACCCAGTTGTACCCAGTTGTGTACGATTAAAAACCATTCTATATAAAAGGTCGATATGTTTTAATTCAACCTTTTCAATTGAATAATCATTGGTACGGTTGTCTGGAAGAGATCGATCTTAGCGATAAGACCGTCCTTTGTGCCTTCTTCTGTATTTAACTTTGTTTGTATTTTTTTTTGTGTTGTCAATAAAGAGAATTTACTTTGCTTTACTTGTTGCACTATGTTTTAAGTATTATGATTTTGTCTGTAATTTCTGGTGTGAACAATAATGGCCGGTTTACATTATTCCAGTCCAGCGATCCAGTCCAGTACTGGATTGCTTACTGGAAAAATGTAAAACGGCACTGGAATGAACTGAATCCAGTAAGCATTCCAGTCCAGTAACTGGATTCGCGGTCTACTTTTGAATCCAGTGCGATCAATCCAGTGCAACTGGAATAATGTAGACGGCCAATCCAGTGCCATTCCAGTGCTGACGAAGTACACACGTGTTGGTTGTTTTTGTGGACTTTTTTTTGCGAGAACATTTTCGAAACATTTTCGAAACTGATCTCTTCTTGAAATCATTGTCACTGTAGTGTTCACACTTTAACGGCTTCTAAATAACTGGAATAATGTGATACAGATCCAGTCCAGCACTGGACTGGAATCTCGCTAGATCACTGGACTGGAATAATGTAAACCGGCCATAAAGAGATTATCTATCTATCTACGAGTATACCTAATTCTATACCTATGCAGGGTGCGTTAAACGGAATGGGTATACTAAACCGATAAGGGCTTATAGTACTCATCATTACGAACAACTTTTACTATGGGACCAACCCTAAAACCGCGGAGAAATTTTGCAGCTCAGTTAAAAGTTGGCTAAAAGCACACTTGGTTTCAATTTTATCAAACTGAACTAAACGGTTGCAGGAATATAATGGTTGCTTTCCGTTTCTCAAGCGCCAAAATGATAGTATACTAAATGAAGAGGTACAGTTGACTTCTTTATAATATTAGCTATAAACATAGATAGATTGTGGTATCATGTCCTGTCATATAAAACACCTTAAAACATGATAATAATTAAGAAAGGTTGTTGTACTAGTTTTAAGTGTTATTATTCTTTTGCTTGTAATTTCAGGTGAGAATAGTTAAGAGTTTATCTAATCCTGAAATAATTAAAATTATTCAAGAAACTGATTTTCTTTTCGAAATTTCGTGGGGTTATTGTCTAGCTTTTTCTCTAGCTACGAGTATGAGAGGGAGACAAAAGACGGGGTTTAGGCTCGCGCTAAGAGTCCTTAGGACGGCTCTAGGTAGCGAGTATGAATTCTACTGAAAATAATTTCATTATCGTTAGAAAGCATGCTCTGTACCTCTAGAGAGAGACAAAGGATTCAGGACCGCTCGTGCCATCTCACTCACTGAACGAATACTCACTCACTGACGCCAGAAAAGGGCCCCGGTCCGGGTATACACGGCTTCACACCCTCGGGGGGATGCGGGGGTAGTGAGGGAAGAAGACAGTAATAATTGAGGCCGTGTCACTCGTCATGCGCAGTAACAAAACTCTCTTCATGTCAAAAGATTAAGTGCGCAAGACCAAACCCAGGGAATTTGAAGCTCGAGACGCGAGTTGTTGCCGTGGGGTGACCCCGCGGTTGCGCGAAGAGCAGAGCAGATGCACACATCTGCTGTGCTCTTCGCACTTGCGGGGTCGTCGAGGCTAAAAGCTTGTCACTGCCGCAGCCTTTCCCTTTTATGGGCATAAGGGTTGTCAGATTCTGTGCGCATGTCCGTACTCTGGGAAAATAAGCTCGAGCTCAATGAGCGGCCGCCGCGGGGCGACCACGCGACTGCGCGAGGAAGAGAGCAGTATACTGCTGGTCTACTCTTCGCGCTATTTATAAGCCCGCCCCCCCCTCCCAAGCGTTGCTATCTGTTGCTTTACCTTTTAAGGGCATAAGGGTTCTCAGATTTTGTGCGCATGTCCGTACCCTGGGAATATTTGTCTAGAAAAGTATATTGCGCCGTGGGGGGACACCGCGGCTACGCGAAGAGCAGAGCAGTATACTGCTGCTCTACTCTTCACTGCAAAGATTGGGCGGGAGCTGTAATGCCTGGGTTACAAGAGGTTAGACTGAGGAAAATGGCCATCTTAATTCCGCTTTAAGTATAATGATACTGATATCACCAAAAAGCACCAGTTTTTACGGTGACAACTATCATAATAAGTATATAGACATCATACTTAAAGCGGAATTAAGATGGCCATTTTTCTCAGTGTAGTTTTTCACGCAAGGATAGCGAGCATGTAGTTCTTTGTTTGTCAGACTGTGCGCAGGTCCAAGGCCCAGGAATATTTAGCTCTAGTAAGACGGCAAAGAAAAGGACAGAAATATCCACCTGCACTACTCCTCGCGCTGCAGCGGGGTCGCTCGCAGCAACCAATCAATGCTCTACTTTATTTAGCCTCGTGTATCCCGGGCCCCGGGCATTACAACCTTGACCCAAACCTCGCTAGTGCGAGCACAGCAGAACTATGCCACTGCTCTACTCGCGCAGCCGCGGGCCCCGCAACACCCAATCAATGCTCTACGAGTCCTTGACCTAAACACTCCCGGGCTTCGGATATGCGCACATAATCTAACAACCCTTATGCCCTTAAAAAGGTAAAGAAGCTGACAGCGCTGATGAAAAGCTTTTAGCCTTGACCCTACCTCGCTAGTGCGAAGAGCAGAGCAGATCGACTTTGGTCTTCGCGCAACCGCGGGGTCACCCCGCGGCAGCCAGTCACTGGGCTCGAGCTGCAAATCCCAAGAGGTTTGGACATGCGCACTGAATCTGCCAACCCTTACCTATGCCCTTAAAAGGTAATAGCCGTAAGTCGGCCTGAGTCGCAAATTTTGTGAGAGCCTTTGTCCATCATCGGACTAACTTAGACTGATTATGATAAAAATGATATATAGGCCTTGAAGTATACAACGAGACTTTAAAATATTGATTTTCTTATTCGTTTTTAAGAGAATAATAAGGGGCTTTTTTGTCCAACAGTAGACAAACTTAGCTGATTATGATGATGCTGATATTTTATATTAATCTGGAATGAAATAGCGTGATTTTAAAATATGGTACTTATTCGTGTTTAAAAGGATAAAAGGATTGCTCTAACTTCATACAAGATGTCCATTACATTGTGCATTTCCCCTGCCAGCAAATACCTAAGTAGGTAGATATATATAAAAATAAATTCTTATTTGTTCGCATTCAAAAATACAGACAAAATGATTAACGCTTAAAACTAGTCAACAACTGGCGGATTTATCGCTAAAAGCGATCTGTCAGATTCTTTGTCTGGATAATAATTGTATAACATTCTCGCTTAGGGGTCGGTACAAAATTAAAATGGAAGCCTTTTGATGTGTTACTTGTATTTTGAAAATTATAATACTCAACTGATTTTAATCAAAAAGTAAAACCATTTTTGTAAGCAAAACTTTTGTACACTTTTGTTTTCCATTAGTTACTTTCGTGGGTCGAGATTACTTCGCAAAAATAAACTCAATGGTAGCAATTTACGAGTACGTCTATTAAATGTAATGTAATCGTAAATCTCACTAATATAAAAGTGAAAGTTTGTTAGTATGTTTGTTACCCCTTCACGCTGAAACGGCTGGACGGAATTGAATGACATTTGGAATAGAGATAACTTATACCCTGGAACACATAGGCTACTTTTCATCATCATCATCATAATATATAAGTCTTCTCTGTTCTCTCAAAAGTCCGAAACATTAAAAGTTAAATTTATACGGCCGAAGCAAAACGAGGTTCATAGCATTTAATTATAATTCATTGCATATACAAATTAGCGATTCAAAATCAAAACTTTTTCAATCGATAAACTCAACTCAATAAAAAAGTTCAGCATTTTGTCTATGGTCTAATAAACAAGATCGGCAAACAATTTTGTCAAGTTCAAAAGTTTCATACCGGCACTGATGCTTGCTGTTTTAAGACCATTGCAAGAATATAAAATTGTGTGATTTTGTTTACCTATACTGAAAAAAAGATGGCACAGCGAAAGAGAGGAGATGAAGAAGGCTGTTGATGATGATGGATGAACGTAGGTACTTAAAGAAGAGAGGGCTTCTATTAAAAAAAATCTATAAGTTCCAAAACTGTCAAAACTGGTTCTAAGTCGTAATTCTGATAATTGGAACGACTATTTTGCACCATTGTCAAAATAATTTAAATTAAAAAAAATATCGTTGCGTAGTTTGTCATGTTCCATCTTCAAATTCCTTTGTTCCCAAAGCTGGCAAAAAGGTACATGTCGCGAAATAATATCAAGTCGAATAAGAACAAAAATATTCAGTGAGAAAACAACTGAAAATCAATTGAAATTAGGTAAGTCTGAGTTTAAATAAAACACATTTTAACGATTTTCGCAGAAGACGAGCGCGGATCGACGGGGGACGCCCATTTTCAAAATGGCGTCCTGTGATGTAATGATCTTAAATTTTAGCCCTTTTAGGGATGTAATACCAATAATCATGAAAATTATTTTGATGTAACTTGTTTGAAATTACAATAATAACGCAAGCGTATGTGATTTACAGCTAAATATAGCGTAAGTACCTAAGACAATGGCTCGAGGTTACAACGCATGAGGAAAGAAAATTATCGACACGATATTGCTCCATTTCGCTCGCAATTTATGACATACTCAACTGTACACTCTGTATTCTATGAAAAGATAACAAATTAATACCTAAAACTGAAGAACAAAGACAATCGTACCAACTCATCAATTAAAAAAAAAAGAAAATATTGGCCAAAAAACACAGGCCTAAAAAAGAAGAGAAAACAAAAATAAAAACCCAAAAGTCGGAAACTGTCAAATCATGATTCGAAATTCGAAAAAATGGAAAGCGGACTTACCTCGCCGGGAGCGTTTCAACATGGCCGCCAATAAAACGCGTGAGAAACGGAACTAAACTCCTAAAACTGAACGAAAATAACTGTTTTCTTTTAACTTCCCTTTGTAATTCTAAGTTGGAATTCATTTCTGTCGCGTCTCGTGCCAACATGCACTCGGGTTGATGCATCCGGGCTCACTGAGGGCAAACGGAGGGCCGCACACCGAAGTCGCGCGCACACAGTTGCACAAATGCATCCATACACACAGTCTGGCGAAAGTAGGAACCAAGTACAGTGCGTTTTCCATAGCAACACGTTCGTATTTTAGTTTATTCAGACCTGATTCGACCACTCTCGACTTTTACCCCGGCTGGCTTAATGCAGCGACGTGCATTGTGCAATGCCAAAAAAAGACAAGCCATTGGGCATTCATAAATCGTAAGTACTTAACAGGTTTTGAATTAGGAATAATTTGAAAAGAAAAAAACGACCGACTGCTACGTTTTTCAGCAATTCACAAACTAATAAAGAAATGCAGTTTGTTATAAAAATAAAAACAAGTTACTTCAAAAAACAATTTTGAAACTAAGCTTTTATTGCATTGTTAGTTGAGTAGTTGTTGGAGTTACACAGGTAGATATACCGAATTTCAGCTCAATCGGACATCGGGAAATGGTCCTAAATTCAGTTGCAATTTGACTTTTGCAAACAAACCAAAATTTCAATAAACTACTAAAATACAAGCTTGCAATAAACTTTATATAGGTACCTAAATGGTAGCTACTCTGGAACTAACGTCGAATCAGTAGAAAATTCTAGAGTCGACTCTAAGTAGTTCTCCGCAAACTGAACCTCGCGACTAACATATCAAAAAACGCTTGTAAGTAGGTAAGTTTGGTTGGTCCTGGTGCCAGAGTCCTTAGGCCATCTGAAGGCCTCTGGCGTTTGTTATTTAAGAAAAAAAGCCGGCCAACAAAAAGTTTGTAATGCACGTAGTAACTGCATACATTGATCTCATTTTAGAAATGAATCGATGGTTGGGCCGATTTCGCTAATTTTGATCTTGATATTTGTCGAAGTTCAGGGAAGGTTTATAAAAAAAAAAACAGTGGGTGAAACTGCCGGATGCAGCTAGTTTATAATAAACTAGCTGTTCCCTGCCACGCTTTGCTGTGGATAAAAAAAAAATAAAAAAAAATTAGCCTATGTTACTTTGGGATAATGTAGCATTCGAATGGTGAAATAATTTTTGAAATCGGTCCAGTAGTTTTTGAGTTTATTCCACACAAACATCCAAAAATACAAAAATACAAATCTTTCCTCTTTATAATATTAGTATAGATATAATTTAACTTACAGAAAAACCAACGGTAACAATTTCAAGTGTCTATAGAATAAGGATTCCTTAGAATATTTTTTGAGTGACTTTACTAGACGTGATAATGCTTTTTGACCGAACGAAGTGAGGTCTCAGAGTCTAGGCGAACAAATCGGCGCTTGTATGTATGTATGTTTGTCCGACGATAACTTGAGTATGGTAGATCCGACCTTGATAAAATTTTGCAAGCGAGTACTTCATTTCAATACAATTTTTAAGTTCAAATATGAGCGAAATCGATCGCGGGGTTGGGGAGATTTAGGCGCTGTAAGGTCTCAGTTCGCCACGAAGTACTAGTTAATTCATTTTAGAAATTTAGACACAGAACTTATAAAAACTATAAAAGTTAAGCATCAACTAAAGAACTAAACTAAGCATAATCTTCTTCTCTTTCATTCTTCTTCTCTTCTTTCTAATTTTTAAAAATTAATCGTCATTAATCTGTTCGTAAATATCTCTAAAACTCAAGAACGACTAAACCGATTTCAATATATTATATGTACCTTTACTCGTATATATTTTTATTCGCTCTAAAGAAAGGGTGGTTCAAAAGAAAACAAAAGAAAATTCACGGATGTTTGTCGTCGAATCACGCAAAAACCGCGGAACGGATTTTGGTGAAATTTGGTAAAAAAGTAGTTTTTACCCTGAATTAACAAATAGATTTCTATTTTTCTCGTTAATGCTAATAAATAGCAAACAATACAGCATAGCAGCCAGTACTTAGACATTTTTAGAATCCTTTTACCAAAGATTAACCTCAAGTAAAAAAATTCAAACTTGATTGTCCGTTAACAAATAAGGGAGAGCTCTGTACATATAAACATAGTTTCATTGCGAGTTTTTATTCAGCTTTATGTATGCTTGTGTAGTCCAATCTTGGAAGCTTTTGAACCACTTTCTGTCAACCAATTGAGCAGTTTGCGATACCTTTGCAACTCCGATGACAATACAATAAAAGCTTGTTTTTAAAACCGTTTTGTCTCGTTATGTGAGATTAAACAGGCTCAGGCAGTTTTTCAACAGATTCATTTTGTACTGCTTTGACACCCTAAGAGAAATTTCTGGCACTTTCTGTCCCCAGAGTCTTCAAAAGAATCTTGACTTATAAAAGATTGGATTGTTCGTCCCGTTTGTTTATCTTTAAATATCTTTCACACGGTTAATCTCTGTGTGAAAGTTTGTGTGACTGCTGCTTGTACTATAACTTGTATCTGGTATGTATGTATGAAATGAGGTCTCAGACTTTAGGGGAATAAAGTTGGAATAAATGGCGTTGTATGTATATATAATATACTAGCGGTCCGTCCCGGCTTCGCACGGGTAGACACTATAAATTGAGATGTGAGCTATCCTATCTGTTAAGTTAGATCGAACTGCACACGGTGTGCAAATTTGATTGAAATCGGTTAAGTAGTTTAGGAGTCTATAGCGGACAAACAACGTGACACGTAATTTATATATATATTAAGATAAGATGTATATATATATATATATATATACAAGGTTATAAGGTAGGGTATTTGTACGACGTTAACTTGAGGTCGGTTGATCTGGTTGTAATGAAAAGCAAGCAAATAGAGTATCAAGTTTTAGTAAAATTGAAAGGACTGGACGGTGCTGGCCCAAGACCGGCAGGTATGGAAGAAATTGGGGGAGACTTTTGCCCAGCAGTGGGACATAACAGGTTAACTAAAAAAAATTGTAAAATTAGTCAAGAAGTTTTGGCGAGACATAGGGATTGCAGATCCTCAGTTTGATGCAAACTTCTATAGTACATAGACAGATAGTATCCTAATATTCTCCTTTTGTTTCTAATTTCTGGCGTAAACAACAAAGAGTTTGTCTATCTATCTGTCAGTCTAATGCAGCATAATAGTATTGTCCCAAAAAGGTCAACCAATGTCACCTACCGCCCGAATTCAAGACCCTGCGCGGCACAGCGCTGCGCTCGTCACCCTGAGATATAAGATGTTTAATCTCCTATTTGCTCTGAAATTTCACTGGAAACAAGCCCTCCCAACCGGAACACAGTAATGTTTGCACACGGTGGAATAACTGGCAAAGGTACTTCCCCAGGCGGGCTCTGCAAAAGAGCCCAACCGCTACTATAGATAATGCAGTTTTGAAAATTTTAATGAAAACTGTCGTTAAGCTAATATTTTTTGTATTAGCATTTCTGAATTTTTCAGTACCTGGATTGAATAAAAAATTAAATTAATTAATTTTTAGTATTTTTTAATTATTATTTTAATTTTATTTTAGAGTGAGCTTACTTGTCATGCTACTAACCTCTTTATCGACATTATGAGTCTATATATGTCTATATATGAGTCAATTTCATTGATCTCTACGAGTCTGCCGTTTGCTCAAAATAAGGAAAACAGGAGAACTGACCTTTCCTGTTACTATAGTTACGTTATTGTCTAGACATTGTTATTTTGCTCGAAATTGGGTTAGAAATATGGTAAAAACTAGCTTGTCGACGATGATAAGTTATACTATTTGTAGTAGCATAGTTTAGTAGGTATATTTTATAACATACTAGCTGACTCGACAGACGTTGTCCTGTCAAAAGCCATTACGTCAATTCTATGTCAAATGTCAAAAGTTACATTAAAAAAGTTTACATTGTCCAAAGCGCTAAAGTTAAATTATGGTTTAAGTATTTTTAAGTTTTCTAATTTTTCATGTTTTTCTACTATATATTGAGATGTGAGCTATCCTATCTCCTAAGTTAGATCGAACTGCACCCGGTGTGCAAATTTGATTGAAATCGGTTAAGTAGTTTAGGAGTCTATAGCGGACAAACAACGTGACACGTAATTTATATATATTAAGAAGATAACTTAAATACAATATGTTAATCTGTTACTATGTGAAGTTAAAAAGTCAGGCCCGAATTTCGCCATATTTTTTACAAGCTTTAATTTGGTTTAACCCGGTTTTTAGGTCTTGCAACTAAATTATGAACGACTTCCCGATGTCCGATGGAACTGAAACTTGGCATACTTGTGTAACTCCGATGACAATGTAATAAAAGCTTGTGTTTCAAATAATAAAACTAAGGTAATTTCAATTTGCCACTGACTCAGTTCCTACCTAACCCTATAACGTAGTGTGCGCGCTTACGTCATCAAATCTATGCTTGTGTGCGTGACCGGGTGAGCCTTTTCTAGTACCTAGATCCTGGGAAAATACTGGGAACTAGTTGGGACCTCAAAATAGAGTTTTGCGGCAATGCGGCCCTGCGCGAACCAGGATCCGCGCATCCCGGGGTCTGTAAAATCAAGTAGGTCAGCAGGCTACTGCGAAATTGTGGCGCCCTTAACTGGATCATATTGTTTTGCGTCTCGTTTTACCTGGTAGAGAAAAGCGGGATGGGGCTACAATTTAGGGTCAGTTTAAGCTCGCGTCAAGAGTTCACGGTAGCCTCAGGACGTGCCCTCGTGGGTGTGGTCCCTGGGGTCGCTGTCGAAGATCGATATACCAGGGTTCGGAAACGCCCATATTGCACATTTGGGAACAAAGGAAAAAAACAAAAAAAAATTGAAATTATGATACCGTAAAAATAATTTTAGTTTCAAAGATAATTTACGGTAAGTAATATGCGATAATAACAGCCACTAAGACGCAAAAAATAGTTTCCTATATTTTACGAGTGTTTTCCTTAGTTAGAAAGAAGAAAAACACTCCTCAAACGAGTTTCTCAAAATGACTATTTGTTTTAGTGCAAAAGTCTCTTTCTGAAAATAAATTAGAAAATAAGAAAGTCTGGAAGAAATCGCTCTTAGCGGCTGCCAACTTTTACCAGCTTATAAGCGTCACCATTCCTCTTTTTCCATTTCTGTTACAAACAATATAATTATATATTTATCTATCTTTTACCTAAACTTTTTTATTAATCGAAATTAAAAAGGTAACTTAAACTACAAGTCAAAAATAGTTAGGTATATTATATAGTATTACTAGCGACCTGGCCCGGCTTTGCACGGGTATAAAATATAGCCTGTTACTCAGGGATAATGTAGCAATCGAAAGAATTTTTGAAATCGGTGTACTTAGTAGTTTTTGTGTTCAACACAAACTTACAAAAATACAAATCTTTCCTCTTTATAATATTATATCTATACTTCTATACTAATATTATAAAGAAGTAAAGTTTGTGTGTTTGTATATTTGTTAAATTGTAAGGGGTAATCTCGGGATCTACTGAACCGATTTTAAAAATTCTTTCACCAATAGAAAGCCACATTATTGCTGAGTGTCATAAGTTATATAAAAATTCGAAAAATAAAAAGGCTTTTACGTGGTAGTCCGTTTTGCAAAGTGAATAGGAGAAAAAACGGTCCGGACGGTGCGCGATGGCTTCGGGTTTAATTAACATTATGCCCAACGAAGTGGGCAAGGGTCAGCTAGTATTATTATATAGCTGCATAAGGTACCACCCACACCCACTAGTTCCTTAGCCCTTTCCCAGGGGACCTGCAAGCTGCGCACGTTGGAATGCGCATGTGCGCACATGCGCCCAAAACGCATGCCCATAAATGACGATTTTTCATTAGTAGCATTAGGCTTTTTGGTCGAGATGCAAGTTAGTTTAAAAAAACTGTTTTCAAAAATTGCGTGCATAAATACTTTTACGTACCTAACAGAATAAGGTGAGAAGAAATAAGTAAATTATGTTTTAAAAGTCAAGCTCTTATTGCATTGTCATCGGAGTTTCACAGGTATACCAAATTTCAGCTCAATCGGACATCGGGAAGTGGTTCAAAATTCTGTTGCAAGATTTTACCCGTAGGTACCTTACTAACACGACAAGTTAAATAAAAGCTTGTACCTCAAAAAAACCCGTCAAAAAAGAGCTGATAATCTGCAAACGGCTCAGATTTTCTGGAATAGCTGAAAATACTCAAGAAATCTCTCTGACAAAAGTATTGGTTTAGCCGTTTTGGAGCTACGATGCCATAGACACCCCTGTTGCATCGGGGTTGAAATATGGTGAGATTGGTGAACGTAACGTAACCATATCTGCGCCACACAGAATTATGAAAATTCAGGACCCTGCGTGAAATTGTGATAAACAAACAAGTACTTTCACATTCATAATATTAGTTAGTATCTATTTGACGACCTGTTTGGCTCAGCGGTAGTATATCCGCCTTATAAGCCAGAGGTCCCGGATTCGATTCCCGGCCGGGCAGATGTTTGTTGTATTTAAATATCTGCTCTGGGTCTGGGTGTTAGTTGTTCTTGTCTTTGTGTTCCATGGCATCCGACACAGGATATCCTAGTGGGGAGCTGTGAGTGTGAAACGTTTTTTTTTCTGTTCTAATGAAGTAAAGTATGCATGTAATTATGTATTACGTTGAACTATAAAACAAATAAACTTTCACATTTATAATATTAGTCATTAGTGCCAGCTCAGACCCCTCCAGCACAAGTGCTGTTATCTCTTATCAGTGTTGATAACCTCGACCTCACCGTGTCCCTTTCGCTACACGCTATCTTTTTCACTCAAGGACTTTAACATAACTTCAATTGAAAAAAATATAGTTTAAAAACTAAAAAACACGCAGTCATCGGTCTTTGACAGGTGTGCAAAGTTTGATTTAAATTTGATCGTTCAAAGTAGGGCAAAATCGAGTCCAAACGAGTCGGTTACAAACATACAGGTGAAACTAATAAAAGCGTGTTAAACTGAGTTAATTTAAAAATATTTTTTAAAACAAGCAAACAAACATGACGGCGAAGCTTTTTATTTCGTTGCGAAGATCCTATGGCCACTTTCCAGCTCTATCATCAGAACAGCTCAATGGTGCCACATTATTGCATTGTCATCGGAGTTACACAGGTATACCAAATTTCAGCTCAATCGGATATCGGGAAGTGGTGCAAAATTGAGTTGCAAGATTCCACCCGAACGAACATAGTTTGCATTGCAAAGTAAATAAAAGCAAAAAAAAATTATTTTAACTGCTTCAACCTGTAATTTCACGATATCATCATTAACAACCATTGCCCAACTACTGCCGACTATTAGTAGTGCACAAGGTTATAAGAAAAGGGTATGGTCGTTTTTCACGCTTTCATGATTTATTTCGACAAAAAAGTTGCTCATAATGAGAATAGAAGAGGTAATTTCCAGTTGTCACCAATAGGGTAGCAACTGGGAATTACCCTAAGATCCAGGTGAAGCCACAAACTACCCAACTGCCCGTGAACGTAAACTTGACGCCCATTTTGACGCATAAGAACCACCTAAGGCAGCATGCGCTGTATCTTCCTTTCTTCTTGATCTGAGACTGTAAGAAAGGATGTTTATTCAAGGTAGGTATGCTCCTATACCTTATTACCAAATTTCATATAAATCCGTTCAGCCACAACAAAACAAACTATTACAACAACAACAACTGTTGATAGAACAAAAAACGTCCAAATCCAACATTTAAAATTTTGATTGATTTTTAAAATTATCGAAGATACTTATGAATATTAAAATATAATTAAATTAAAAAAACTAAACTAAACTAATCTAAAAGGCTGCTGCCTGCGGGAATCGTTCCCAAAATGCTGGCCCATTACCACGTTGTATGGCGATGCTCACCCTTTGGGCGAGATAGAGGCCAGCATTTTGGTCACGTGTTGCTTCGACCAGACGAGAAGAGAGCTCTTTTTATTTATTTTTTTTTTAAATTATCTATATTTATAGAAAAGTCGTATTTCTAGGTATTGTAGACAACATTAAATATAGGCAAAATAGAAACTAAAACCTAGAATAAAATTTGAAACACAAAGTGTCGGATAATTAATTGCTGAATGACTTTATAGGCCGTAGTAATTACTATCAATTGCAAAGCAATTTGTATTAAACGTTTTCAGTCGCGTGTACGTTTTTAATTGCTATGTGATGCCCGAGACTTAGTGCCCTAATGCCCTGGGCTTTGCCGCTGCTCGGGGTTCGATTTGGCTGGTTTAGAGAAAGTATAGAAATAGATTTATTTTCCATAAAGATATTACCTATAGATTGTGGCTATACAGAGTTAGGAAAAGAGTATACTAGGCTGAAAAGGGTCATTGTACTCATCAATAACTTAATAACTTTTACTATGGGACAAACCGAGAAATCGCGAAAAAAAATCAGCTGTTCCATAAATGTCAATAACTGTCGATAAAATGTATGGAACAGCGGATTTTTTTCGTGAATTCCGGATTGGCTATACTAAAAGTGGTTCATAATGATGAGTACTATAAGCCTTTATCGGCTTAGCATACATAAAATTGTATAACCCTATAAAACATCGGCTCTGAGAGTTTTCTATTAATTTAATTAATCTTATTTAATTTTCCATTATTTTTACATAAATCTATTAAAATCTCAGCAATACGGCTAAATAACAGCTATCTCTTCTTCTAAAGTCGGTTAAAACAGCTCCCAAGGTCGGCTATTATGAAGAGAAGCGGCCCGAGCGCGCTTCCCTGCACAACTCCCGTTAAAAAAACTAACAAACAACAAGACTTGCTCTCTTATCAATTATTTTCAACCCGGTTCTGAGTTCCGAGTCTTGCAAGTAATACATCTGTGTACGCGCAATTTTAAACTTTATTGCTTTAAGTGCACTGGTAATAGTCGAGTGCGACAGTATCAAAGGCCTTGTGGGAGACGAAAGTGGGGTAGGGTGATTTTTGTTGCTACGTGCGCGGTTGTAAGTAGAAAGCGCCTTTTTATGCTGTTTATTTGAAATGGTTTGTTAAATTTTAGTTTTGATAGGTTTTGTAAAAGATAGGACTCCTTTTTCTTTATTCTTTAAGAATTAAGTAATATATTAACAAAACCGGCCAAGTGCGAGCCGGACTCGCGTGCGAATGCGAGGCCTCTGTACCATAATTATCTATAAAAATGGCAAATAGATCACTTTTGTTGGATCACGAGATACCTGATGATAGACGGACAGACAGACAGACAGACGGACGGACAGCAGAGTCTTATTATTAGAGTCCCATTTTACCCTTGGTGTACGGAACCCTAAAAACAAAACAAAACCGCTATCACCACCTAAATAAAAGTAATATTTTTTAAGATCTCATCGACTCGAAGTATTTGTGTGTTTATACCTTCGTGTGTATCATTAAATTGTCACCACGTCTACGTAACGGTCCAATTATATTCATTAACAGTTATACAGAGGGCACTTTTAATCAATCACATAAAACAACCAACAACCAAGGAAAGTCAACATGCGATCATTAATTTTCTAATAACTAGAAATTAAAGGGGAAGTTTTAACTTCCCCTTTAACTAGAACATAGTTAGAGAGGAAACGGTTAGCCACCCAGTTAGCGATACCTAATTACTAGTTCCGTTCTGTGCGTGTCAACTTTTGTGTTGTACTAAGATGTTTACGCTAGGTGCCCCCGCGGTTTTACCCATCATTTTAATACTTTGACTACCTTGTGTTTTTATTTGTGCAACGCGAATGCGGCTACATGCCAGGCGCGTAAAACACAACGCAATTTATTTATTAGCGCAGCTTACAATTTTTCTAGTGTCATTGACATTTTTCTATGGAACAACTGTTTTTTTGCGAATTACGGGTTGATCCTATAGTAAAAGTTGTTCATGATGATGAGTACTATGAGCCCTTTTCGGCTTTGCACCGAACTAAAAATAACCCTATCTATACCTAGATAGACTAGATACTAATACTGCCGTCCACTATCTATAATGCCGTTAAGCCTCAAAACCAAGTTTGGAGATATCAGCAAAAAACGCGGGAGATGTTTAAAATGAATGCTACTTTATAACGATAAACTTTATACGAGACTTCCTGACATAGAAATACATGTTTCTTATAGTACTTTCTAATAAATGTACTTTAAAATGAATACACCTGTTTATTTAAATGTAAAATACATTTTTTGCTTTATAGCCGTGCTTTAAATTTTGATAAAAGTGAAAACCAAACGCTAAAATGCAGTTAAGTTCACCGTAACGGCATTTTAGCTTAGTGTTTTTAGGTAACTGACTATTGAAATTTATGTTTCATAAAATTAACTTAAATTACTTAACTAAAATGCCGTTAATGTATTTTAGCCACATTCTTAACAAGCATTAAGGATAACTTATGTAAAAAAAAATATTTAAGCCGTTAATTACATTCAAATACTTATCTTTAAAGCAGTTAAACATAAAACATCTGGGACATAGCCACTATTTAGTTAAGCATTTACTACTATTAATTGAGAATACCATTTCAAAATAAGTTAACTTGAAAAATAAAACTACAACTATCAAACTTAAAAGATATGTTTATTAATGAATTTTGCTATTCTAGTTAAAAAGAATGTATTATAAACATACCCATAATATTCGGTTTCTGCTATATATTATAGAATAAATAAACATAATAATAAATTAATTAATTAATAAACCTTACAAATAATTTGGGGATTGGTTTAGTAATATTCTAACTCTTATCAGACTTTTTAAAATATGGCTTTGAGATCCTTATCAAGTAAGTTTACAAAACAAAATTATACACACAGTAAATCGCTCTTACATTACCTACAATTATAAAATGTTCAAGCGCTTCTTGTTTTCCTCGAGGTCTACCGCCTGCGTCCACACGCTTGAGGCATACATGATGATGGGTTCCACCACTGCGACGCAGATGGTTCTCGTGATCGCGTTCTTTAGACACCAGGTCACTTTCGCCGCACGTGCAATCTGTTTGGAGATATCCGCCACCTTTTTACACTGGGCTTTCATGTGTGCTTTAAAATTGAGCCTACGGTTGATCAATAGGCCAAGCAGCTTGACTTCTTCGACGAGATTAAGCTGGATGCCAGACATGACCAGGTTTGGGGGTTCGTACTTCAACTTTTTGGTGAAGAGCATCGCATTAGTCTTCTGCGCTGCAAAGTTGAGCTTGTTACGTTTTCCCCATTTCACGATCATGTCCAACGATGATGTTTGACTGTGAACCTGTGAACACGAAAACAACGTCATCCGCGAAGGCTTGACAATATACTCCCTCTGCTTCCAGCAGTCGCAGCAGCGAGTTTAGGATTACGTTCCAGAAGGTGGGTCCGCCGATAGATCCTTGAACACACCCTTTGGTAGTTTCGCTCTCGTGTGCTGCTCCTGCATAGTTGACTTTGACTTTTCGGTCATTGAGGTATGAGTTTACCATCTCGAAGAGGTTTTTTGGGCACCTCTTCTTCGCTAGATTGTCTTTTAGGGCGGGCCAACATGCATTGTCGAATGCGCCCTCTATATCCAGGGAGACTAGGAGTACGATGTTTTTGCTGTTTACTCCTTTTTTGATGTGCTCTACCAAGTCATAGAGGGCGTGTTCGGTTCCTCGTTGGGGCATGAAACCGTACTGTTTCTGACTGATGGTCGGGAGGAGATGCCATTGGAATCGGAGACCTATAGGACGGTATGACTTCGGATGTGTGTAATCTGTTTTACCGGGTTTGCGTAGGATAATCACGTACGCCGCTTTCTACTGCTTGGGGAAGTACCTCAGCAACAAGCATTTGTTTGCTATCGCTAAGAAGATTTCCCGTTCGCTTCGGATGGCTGCAGCGCAGATGTCAACGGTGAGCCCGTCGGTTCCGGGGGCTTTTTTCGGGTTTGATAAAGTAATGAGTAAAATCATGAAGTAAAACGACAATAGCAAATATCAATAACACACTGGCGAAGATCTTAAATAAATTACTGCGTTGAAACCACTGTATATCTTGCAGAATAAAAGGATAGACTCGTCATTACAAAGTAACACTAAAACCAGACATCTTTTTTGACGATTAACGCGGGAGTCACAAGCCTACCACTAACTAGATAATGATTATCAGATCTAGTTCTTTGTTCTAAGGTGATAATATTAGTGTAACAAAAAAAAAATAAAGCGCGGGGTGATGGCAGATAACGGCGTTTTAATTAAGGAATGCTGCTTAACGTTTTTTAAGTTGAGGAAAAATATAAAAAAATATACATTTTAATTTTCGAATTTCTTTTGACGACTTGCAAGTGTAGTAAATTGTATAATGGAATAAGGTAAATCCTTATCTAAAAAACGGTTAAGCGACCTTAACGTCTTTTATTCGAAGGTTTTTCTTGTAACTGTGTTTTAGTTAAGGAATTTTTCAATAAATTAAAACACACACCTCAACTTAAAAGTAATTACAAAACACAAACACAATAAACGGCTTTATAGGTAAGCAATTATTTGATATTTTAATACATATTTATGTCGTTATGGGATTATAGCGGCTAGTTAGTTAAATAATGTTATATGACGACTTTATAGGCGTGTAATGTTGAAAAGAAATGTCATGTAGCGGCGTTTGTGCTATTCTTATCTTAGGACCTATGACAGATAGGAACACGTTTGTTAGACAGGTAGATAGAGAATTTTAAACTCTATCCTATCATGTTTAAAAGTAAAAATCGACCCCCTGTGGCTTAACGGCTTTATAGTTAGTGGACGGCAGAATATTATAAAGAGGAAAGATTTGTATTTTTGTTTATTTGTATCAAATAAACACAAAAACTACTAGACCGATTTCAAAAATTCTTTTACCATTAGATTGCTACATTATCCCTGAGTAGCATAGGCTATATTTTATATCCGTGCAAAGCCGGGGCAGGTCGCTAGTATAAAATAAATCGGTGCAAAGTGACCCTTTACAAAAGTAGAGGTAGATATTTTTCATAGCTCTACTTTCTTTTCAGGGTGTTTTTACTCAAGTTTTATGCAAATAAATAATTCCTTATTCCCCTGGATTTAGCCTTCAGCGGTTCTGATACAAATGTACAAACGTACAAATTTAATGTACAGCTTTTCTTTATAAACACATTTTTTTGTCAGGTCGATGGTTAAACCACAGGCTATTTCAGTACTGAACCTGTAGTTGAAAATAAATTGCCTGGGAAATTTAACACTTGCTCAAAGGTAAAGTTCAGACGGAAATATTGAAGCGCTTGTCACCTTGACAGCACTACTAGAATATTGCCAGTATGGAGGCGCCGTTTGGTTGCCTTTAGACTGCAAATTACAGACTACAAGTGACTTGGTGGCACCGATTCTGTTGTACTATTTTTTAAACTAAACCAAATGATACAGTAGTTTCATTATAATTATTTTTGACGTTAAGTTATTTTTGTATAATCATGACTTTATTTAATAATATAATTTATTTTGATTTAATAAAACTTTATTATTTTTAATTAAAATTAATCTTTATACCTACTGAAATTTTTAATTACATGAACTAAATTTAATTTTAGTTCGTGGAGTAAATTTATTTATTAACTTTTCATTTATTTTCTGTTATCTTCATGTTTATTCAAGTTTATGTTGCTTTCTGTAATATCACTTTTGTTTAAAAATAACTAATGTCTGTGACATACATCGATCTAATCCGACTTCGGTGGTGACATAAAATATAAGCAATAAAGACAATTAATTTTATACAACTCCAATACAAATTGTGTTCATTTTCTCACATGTCCTTGGCCTTGTCTTTGTGTATGTTCCATGGCATCCCCGACACAGGGTATCCTAGTGGGAAGCTGTGAGTGTGAAACGTTATTTATTTATTTTTATGTTTAAAAAATGAAACGCAGTTTTAGTCCTGTCAGATTAATTTAGTCGTGAGTTGTAAAAAAGAATCGACGCACTTTTGATCGATAATTTAAAAAAGCTTGGGAAATTCAACTTCTGTTCATAAATATTTGAGTGCAAAGGGCATTATTTTCCACCTACGGCTTTGCGGCTAGTTTCTTCGCAAATTATATCGAAATTACTTTAATGTTTCCAGAATTCCAGATATATATAATTATATACCTACTCCATCACTACCCGCGTCTGTTTTTCCTAGAAAGTATAACCCGGGGTTTTTCAATTATAGAATGGGTTTTTCCTAGGCAAGCGTGCTACATCTTCGACCACATCGTCGCTTCCCGTCCGGTGAGATTGTGGTCAAACGCATGCCTAGTCCAGTGTAAAAAAAATAAAAATACTTGATAAACAAAAATTCACACACAAACTTGAGCATTGATACTTTTTTTTTACGTGAACAAGTCCGCGTTATTCATAAAGGGTATGCTAAGCCGAAAAGGGCTCATAGTACTCATCATTATGAACAACTTTTACTATGGGACCAACCCGAAATTCATGAAAAAAAAAACAGCTGTGCCATAGAAAAATGTCAATGACACTCGACAAAATGTATGGAACAGCTGATTTTTTTCGCGAATTCTGGGTTGGTCCCATAGTAAAAGTTGTTCAGAATGATGAGTACTATGAGCCCTTTTCGGCTTAGCATTCCCTTTATGAATAACCCTGTAGACTTGGTCTGAAATAAATGATTATTACAATCTTACTATTATTAAACATGTGATAGTTTGTATGTATGTCTGTTACTCAATCACGAAAAATCTGCTGAACGGATTCTGTTGAAATTTGGTACGAAAGAAGCTTTTATACCCTTCATTAACATGGGCTACTTTTTATCTCGGAAAACGCGGATGTAACCGCGGATCGCAGCTGGTTATTATTAAAGTTCTTAAAATAAATGTATTTCTAGAGTATTTTTTTTATTCTGTTATAGGCTTGCGTTTGCCCGCCATCTCGCCTGATGGTAAGCAACGATGCGGTCTACGATGGAGCATGCTTGCCTAGAAGAAACCGATCCACTCTCGACTTGAAGACACCCAGATTATATCTATCGGGAAACACCCACTCGGGCAAAGGGTATTTCCACCTGAAGGCTGAATGAAGACGGAAATACTCTAAAAATAATTCGAAAACAGTTATTTGATGATGAACTTCCGCGAGCAACGCCTGATTCAATAAAGTTCATAAACCTAAAAAAGCCTAGTGCAGTCTTATCGCTTTTGTTGGCTGTCTATCAGGCAACTTGAGACTGCAGTGCGGTGCAAGGTGAGGCTGTATGATAATGCTGTAGACAGAGGCCGCGGAAGTGGCGGGGCGACGACCCCGCGCGAGGCGGGGTGGGGGCGGACTGAGAGCGGGGGCAGACGCAGAAGCGGAAGCGAGTTACTTATTCACTAATAATAACTCTAAATCTAATGGGGTGATATGACTTGCACCGACGTTCCACTTGGGGTGTATTGTGCATCGTGCCCGAACTGCCAGTCTACCCAAACCAGCCGAGCTGATCAAAATATCGGAGCATGGCCTGGAACACCTCATCCACTTGTATTGCGTCAGGTGTTGTGGAACTACATAAGAATATTCACCAATAAAGTACAACATTCAGTAAAAAAAAGATTCAGTTGTTTGTTTTTTTAAACTATCTCGAATTTAGCAAATTTGTGTTCGAAAAGTGGTTCACTTTGACGTGTAGAAGAACACCCTTTATTACTACATCTTTCCGTTACACCTTGTATACTATGTTGTTTAAAGCCTCGCACAAATGGCATATATGTTATGTATGTAGTTGCAACTCGTCACACGCTCAGTGGAGAATGATGAAGACTCACAGTTTGCTGTGTGTAATGGAATGGTAGAGTGGTTATGGTCGAGTGTATGTTATTATGGAGTTTCTTCTCCCCCTCCCTCCTCCTTTCCAAGGTTGCTTCTCATCAAATACATCTCACTACTAACGTTTTTTGTAGGGCGACTGATCCACGCCGAGTTTCAAACGTGAACGTGCAAATACTAACGTTTTTGAAAGGGGACACTGGTGCTTTGGACGAGTTCCTGACGTGGACGAGTTGCCCTATAACCCTTCATTTCTAAGTACTAGTTGCAACGACAGTGAACTGCACTAACAACAGTGGACTGCGTTGGTTTTGCTTTAGTTAATAGATTTCTTTGTTAGGTTCAGATCGGTGATCGACCTGGGGCCTTATTTCGTGATCGTGGTAGCTATGACAACCGCGTGTCATCTCGCTCGTTCGTATGGCACGAGTAAATTGGCGCAAGCGGGACAACATTACTTACAAGCTTACATAATATTACCCCATTTACTTTTAGTTTTGTTTAGATTTACCTTTAATATTTTTACCTCTACCTTTACTTTTGGTGTGTATTAAAATAACTTTTGAAGACTGTATAAAAGTCAACACTTCTCCGCTCGCTGACTAACCACACCCGAAACCCTGCCAGACGGCTTACAAAGCGCAGACGGGAGGCATCCATCTCCTTCACTCCTTCACCTCACCACATCTTCCATCTCACGCACCTCCGTCGAGAAGTATGGATTTTAGGAACGAGCTTCATGTCTGCCAAACTTTTGGCGAGTTCTGCCAAGTGTATTAAATCAGTTGATTTCACAAATTTTCAGGAAGGGTTCAAACCCCGACTCGTACCGAGTTCTTTGGAACTTGTACAAATTTACATACCACTGGCTCGGTAAAGGAAAACATCGTGAGGAAACCTGCATACGTCCGGAGAAGAAATTCAATGGCGTAAGTATGTGAATCCAGCCCGCACTTGGCAGCGTGGGGGAATACGGCCTGTGTACCTAGCATAACTTTGACGCACAAATACGTAGCAAATATTCGATAGAATAATGTACGCCATTAACGCCGATCCGAATCGCCACTGACAGGCGTAATGGCGTACACTTTTCTATCGAATAATCGCTATGTAAATTTACACACTGATATCACCCTTCGATAGTGTGTCCCAGCAGTCCCAGCAGCAGGGAGGATTAAAGGTTGAATATGATCGAGATGACGACAAGCACTGACGTGAAAATAAATTTTAGGTTAACATATCAATGGGTGAAAAGATTTGAGATATTTTTTCACGTCGATGGTATAAGAACAGGGAATGTCACAATTTTCATTTTTAGGGCAGTGAACCTCGGGGAAAATCCCTTATGATGGCGAGACTTCGGTGTCTATCTGTAGCCTGTATATGTGTTGACACAGCCAATTTCATGTTTTCTATTGGGCACAAATCTTTGTTTATGGCTCTACTTTAATTCCCAATCATGAGCTTTCTATGAAATTAAACAGATGACGCCAAAAATACGTTTTGGCATAATTGTGTTGATCCTAAGAGATCTAAAGGTATAATGGCGACTTGTTTGGCTCAGCGGCGGTTCTGGCCTTATAAGCAAGAGGTCCCGGGTTCGATTATCGGCCGGGCACATGTTTAAATTATGACTTTAAATATCTGCTCTGGATCTGGGTGTTAGTTGTCCTTGTCTTTGTGTTCCATGGCATCCGACACAGGGTATCCTAGTGGGGAGCTAATAGCTATGAGTGTGAAACGTTTATTTATAATGCTTAACTTTTCATCGCGATTCAGGAGGACATTCCTTGTTCTTTGCATAGGTACCTATTATTTTTGCAGTAGATTTAGTAAATTTTCATTTAATTTTTGTAAAATCCAGTTAATTCTGGTAGAAAATTCGATTTTCACATCACATTCGATATACATTTATTTATAAACAATACTCCCAAAAAAAAAATTTTTTTCTAATTTAACACGGAAAATTGACTTAATCAAGGGATTAATTTTATTTTAATTGATAGCAATTGAGAGTGACGTGGAATGACTTCATCATCATCATCATATGCAACCCTTAATCCTCCCACTGCTGGGATACATGTCTACCCTCAAAGGGTGATTAGGCCGTATTCCACCACGCTGCCAAGTGCGGGCTGGATTCACATACGCCATTGAATTTCTTCTCCGGACGTATGCAGGTTTCCTCACGATGTTTTCCTTCACCGAAAAGCACTGGCTTTTCTGGTATGTAAATTCGTACATAAGTCCCAAAGAACTCATTGGTACGAGTCGGGGTTTGAACCCGCCACCTCAAGAATGCGAAGCGGCTGTTCTCCCACTGAGCTACCACGGCTTAATGAATGACTTAATTGCATGGAATTTGAATCCTATTAATTGCCTTTGATCTTGTCAAATCTCTTTGCCTTTGAAAGCTTTTAATCATTTCCAGCCCTTCACGCTACCCCAAGCATATTAAAATAGACAATTCTTTCATTTACAAGGTGTAACGGAAAGGTGTAGTAATACTTAAGGGTGTTATTCTACACGCAGAGTGAACAACTTTTGTGACTAGTTTGCTAAATTCTAGAAAAAAATATCGGGTCTCGATCTCGATACTAATTAGTCACGTGATCAATTTCCTTTGGAGATTCGATTTTTTTCTTTCTCTAGTAAAGTTGTGTTCTAGAAGTGACGTGTTGACGTCTATAAGAACACCTTGAAGAACCTATTACTACACCTTTCCATTAAACCTTGTATACAGGGTTATTCATGAAGGGTATGCCAAACCGAAAAGGGCTCATAGTACTCATCAATATGAACAACTTTTACTATGTCACCAAGCCGAAATTTTCGAAAAAAAAATCAGCTGTTTGATAGAAAAATGTCAATGACACTCGACACAATGTATGAAACAGATGTTTTTTTTTCGCGAATTTCGGGTTGGTCCCGTAGTTAAAGTTGTTCATAATGATGAGTACTATGACTCCGTTTCGGCTTAGCATACCCTTTATGAATAACCCTGTATTTGCAACAATTTGTATAATATTAGATTAATAATATTTTCAAACCCTGATACCAGATCGATTGACCATTTCTCAAGAAAGAAAAAAAAAAGTTTCAATAAAAAAATATTTATAGAACTGTCAAAACTAAAATGTCATTTATCCAAGAAATGTCCGCACTCGGGCAAATTCTTGGCAACGTCACAAAAATGCCTGTGTTTTAGATCGCAAGGCATTCCGTTACGTACTGATGCTTTAATTCTTAGCGTTTTATTGGTACGCTCAGTACGACCTCGGTCTAGGCTCGTCTAGTGTCCTCAACAATTCCACAACAATAATTATGTGAGGTTATGAAAAAAATTATAAGTATAAAACAAACCAAAAATACATTATTTTTCTTCTAGATAGTTGAATAAAATTCTCAATTTTTCAAAAGGATTTCTTTACAGTCTATTATAGATAGACCAACTGTATGTTTAAACTCTCTGAACCATAAAAAAACATTTCTTATATCTTCCAAAACTATCTGTCAAAAATAAATCAAAGTCAGTGAGTAGGAACGCGGGAAGGGCTCCTATTGGTCCGCTCCTTTTTTTTCTAGCGGCGTCCCCGTGGCCAGTATAAATATGTACCAAACTTATCAGTATCCGGTTCTATATTTAAATAGATTAAATAGATTCGGTTGGTAGGGCCCGAGCTTTTTTTTCTATGAGCATAGATAGCCCAATAGCAGCGTGAGGTGCATTCGGCTACTTTTTTTTTCTATTGGCTTATATGGTTATGTCTATTTAGTTTTTTATCTATCTTTTTTGTTACAGTTCAGTTCAGTTGGGTCTGTGACAAGGATTGGTTTGTCTGGAAGAAAGAGTTCGTTTCTTTTAGTGTTTTATACAGGAAAGAAGAAAAATAAATTTTGAATTCTATTTTTTTTCCATTGTTCACTTCTAAGGAAAATAGCTTAGGGGAAAATGGGGATATATGGAAATGACAGTATTAGAACGTGCGGTAGATAAATTTGTTAGCTTGCATTTGTAGTATTCACGTTGAGATTAAAATATTATCCTATTTAAACCAACTTATTTTATATTACCTATATTATAATTTTTTTAGACATTTTTTATTTTTGTAGACGAATTGTCTTGTTTCGTTGCCTTCACCAACTTCGCATTGTCCGAAATTGAACCCACTACCCGAGATCCAGACGCGTCAACTCACCCATCTAAGAACAACTCTGGTCACAAAAAGAGAAGCCATGGTTGTCATGTAGGGTGCGAACTTTTTTTACAACAAATAAAGTATATTCAGGTCTGTGAAGACTATTAAACAGTATTTTAGAAAAATGAACAATCATTTATTTATTTATTGTTTTAAATACTTACATATTTTTTAGAACTTCTCGCACAACTTACTAATTAACAATCTTTTTTAAAAACTTCATACGTGTTACAACTGTGGTCCTCACCACAGTTATAACTGAAATTAAAATAAATAACGAGCTCATTTTTTGTTAAATTAATAAATGCTCTATTTCTATCCTCCCGCCACTTAGCATTCATTACTGAAAAACTACTTCAGTAAATACTGAGGTGACAAATAAAAACAAATTTGTGTGAGCGTTTAAGTATAACACTTATTAGTGTGTTTGCAATTTGCATGCTGAAAACAGTATTTTGTATACTTTATTTTTGTTCAACAGTAAAAAGTATAATTTAGTGAAAAACAGTATTATACTGTTTTCAACAGTATTATACTGTTTTTCACTTATTCGTAATTATACTTAAAAAACTGAAAACAGTATAGTTGGCAACCCTATTGTCTTGCCATAATTTAATTCCACTTTATTGTGCGAACTGCCTGTGTGGAATACTCTGCCTGGTTGGATGTTCCCCAATAGATATAATCTGTGTCTTCAAGTCGCGAGTGAATCGGTTCCTTCTAGGCGCGTGCTGCATCGTAGACCGCATCATTGCTCACCATCAGGCAAGATAGATAGATAGATAAACTCTTTATTGTTCACACCATAAATTACAAACAAAAGGATTATAACACCTAAAACTAGTGCGACAACTGGCGGCCTTATCGCTAAGAGCGATCTCTTCCAGGCAACCATAGGATGGAGAGGATAGATAAATAATATAGAATAGTTTAAAAAACTAAAAAAACACGCATTGTCATCGCTCTTTGACAAACGCGGCACGTAGCAGAATATGTACCAGTAGCCGTGGGGAACCACAGCTTAGCCAGCAGTAGTCACAGAATTCGCGTACCGAGTCACAGCTTAGCTAACAGTAATCGTAGAAATCGCGTTCGGAGCAAAAACACAATTTATTAGCGTCATATAATTATTTTAATTTATTTATAAGTATATTTTTTTAATTTTTTGTATAATAATTTATTGTCATCGATCCTCGATATATCTACAAAGTTTGAACGAAATCTGGCCGTTTAAAGTGGGTCAAAATCGCGCCCAAAGGAGTCGGTTACAAACATACAGGTGAAGCTAATATAAGCGTGTTAAAAAAGATGGCAAGATGGCGGTCCAACCTGGGACCCTATTATAGCGAGTTAGATAGCTGCCGATAGCTACCCTGAGGATGATGATGATGAAGTGAGATGGCAACAAACACAGGCCCTTGAATAATAAAATCATCGGCTTAACGTGATTATTACGTCAATAGATAAATATGCAAAATGTCCCCAATATCAGGTGGTTGAGTCGACCGATTGGATTGAGGTCGCGTCGCTATCACTCGCTATCTGCGAGGCCTTGAGAGGTTCCTCGAGGGGCTTCCTAGGAACTCCTATGATCATACTAACTAATACTAATGGATTCTTTAAAGGGAGCATCCATTAACGTGAGGCAATTTTGGCGATTTTTACCCTCCCTTCCCCTTTGGTGAGATGTCGTGAGATTTTACTCGACTCCCTCCCCCCTCCCTAATCTCACATGAGATTTTTCAAAATGTAAATAAGTTTTAATGTAAATAAGTTAATTTGTGCTTGAGTGTATTCGTTTTCTTTTTTGGTGAAGAAACATTTTTTATCTAATTTCACCCACTTTTCTCACAATATTACTTTTTTGTTGTGGAAAAAAAAAGTGAGATTTGCCGAGAACACTCTCTCCCCCGGTGAGATTCGGTGGGATTTTACTCGTAATTAATGAATGCCCCCAAATATCTCAAATATTGCACTGAAAGGAGATGGAGAGAGATGGAGAGACTTTTGCTCAGGAGTGGACCAAAATAGTTTGATGAAAAATCTTGTTTTTTTCTGTATGCCAGAGGTGGCAAACAAGCAGACGAGCCGCCTGATGGTAAGCGATCACCGTGCCAATGTATACCTGTAACACCGGAGACGTCACAGATACGTTGACGTTGCCGACCTTTTAACTCTATTAACAGTCCTTTTGAAGAACTCAATATTTACTTTTGATAATGGGTTCATTACACGTAACGAGTACAGCGGCGGGTCAGTGCTCTCGGCCGAGCACTCGGTTCCTATAAACAGTTTAACGAGGAGAGACAGTCACTAGAACCATGATTTGTTTGCTCGGCCGAGTGGTGTGCCTATTTACTGTCTCGCCACTGCACTTGTTTCGTGTATTCAACCCATTATCAAAAGTTACTACAACATTGGGTTCTTCAAAAGGGCTGTTAATAAAGTCTTAAAAAGTCGGCAGCGTATCCGTGACGCCTTCAATGTATCCATAAGACGGTGATCGCTTCCTATCAGGCGGCTCGTTTGCTAGTTTGCCATCTCTTGCATAAAGAAAGAAAACAACATTTTTCATTAACCTATTTTGGCCCATTCGTCCATCTTCTTCTTTTCAGATAGTGCACCTTAAAAGATATTTTAGGAAATATTTAAAAACAAGCTTTTATTGCATTGTCATCGGAGTTACACAGGTATACCAAATTTCAGCTCAGACGACGAGAAGTGGTTCGAAATTCTGTTACAAGATTTGACCCGGCAAGTTAAATAAAAGCTTGTAAAATAGTAACATTTATCCAGAATTTGCTCTAGATTTGCGAAATTACAAAACAAAGACAGCACCTACCTCAAAAATCACTTTGGTAGCAACCTCCAACCATTTTACCTTGACCCCTTGAAACGCCACCACCGGTACAAACTCTTACAAAGTGAGTATAAAATTGTTTGTTTCAATTTTCTTCACGGCTCTACGTTGGCTGGTCGTGTATTTATGCCGCGCCGGGCGTTGAACCTATGGCGTGGATTGTGACATGACACTTGTACCGTTTTGAAAATTAATTTAATAATATGTAAATGGGGCAAGAGTGGTCAAATCGTATATGAAATAATTTTGGATTCAGTGAGCAAATGTTCAGGCCCTGCGGCCTTATAATATAGGATCATACAGAAAGGGTGCGCTAAGTCGAATGCTCATAGTACTCATCATTATGATTTATGAACAGATTTTACTATGGGGCCAACCCGGAATTCGCAAACAAAATCAGTTGTTCCATACATTTTGCCGAGTGTCGTTGTCATTTTTCTATGGAACAGCTCGTTTTTTCGCGTATTTCGGGTTGGTCTTATATTAAAGTTCATAATGTTTAGTACTAGGTACTATGAGCCGATTTCGGCTTACCTATACCTTACCTTTTTTTGTGATTTTGTTGTTTTGTTTTTACTTTTTTTTTGGTTGGTTTTTTACATAACTAAGCAACTTTTTTAGGGTTCTGAACCTCCTTCGGGGAAAACCCTTAAGGCGAGACTTCCGTGTCTGTCTGTATTTCACAGCCAATTATTTTAGTACACAGTTTATGAAAGATATAAAACAAGCTATTTTTATAAATTAAATCAACTACATTGTTGTTGTATTTGTTGTTGTCGTATTGTCGTAAGCAGAGTCGACTGTTTTATTTTTAGACATTTTTTATTTTTTACATTTTAAAGTACCACAAAATCGTACCCTTTCCGAGCAACCTTGCTTAGCGTTCATCAGGCCATTTTTGCAAGCTGTAGTGACTATGCACTAATCTGTGTCGCGCCTCGTGTAACTATTATCAAGGTGTTCAAGGTCGCATATTATCATAACAATCAAAGATATTATAAATATGGATTTAGTGTCAGCGAAAATTTTCAGATCAATCAGAGTTCATCGGTGGTGAAGTCATTTTTAGGCTTAGTTTTATATACCTAGGGTTAATCATAAAGGGTATGCTAAGCCGAAAAGGGCTCTTAGTACTCATTACGAACAACTTTTACTATGGGACCAAACCGAAATTCGCGAAAAAAAATCAGCTGTTCCATAGAAAAATGTCAATGACACTCGACAAAATGTATGGAACAGCTGATTTTTCTTTTCGCGAATTCTGGGTTGGTCCCATAGTAAAAGTTGTTCATAATGATGAGTACTATGAGCCCTTTTCGGCTTAGAATACCCTTCATGTATAACCCTGTACTTAGTAAATTTTTAAAATCTTTTTTTAAAGGGGTGTTAACAATGTACTGCCCTGTAGTTAAGTCAGCATACTGTATATTAGTACATAAATGGTAATATTAGTTTAGATTACTATTTAGGGTTCAGTACCCAAAGGGTAAAACGGGACCCTATTACTAAGACTTCGCTGTCCGTCTGTCACCAGGCTGTATCTCATGAACCGTGATAGTTAGACAGTTGAAATTGTCACAGATGATGTATTTCTGTTGCCGCTAAACAATAAATCCTAGAAAAACAGAATAAAATAAATATTTAAAGAGAATTCCAACACAACAAACATGTTTTTGGCCGTAAATAGACAATGGTACGAGTAATTTGCTATGACATACAGACGGACAGAAAGACATAACATAGATACCGGACTGTCACCACAAGTGTTCTTTCCATTTAGGTGCAGAACCCTAAAAATAGTATACCTAACTTCACTTCACTCGGTAGACAAAAAAGTCAATTTTAATACATCGTTTTTTCGACAATTTTCTACTGAACCCAAGCCAATATCCGATATTTGTAAACCTATGAAACAATCGAATTATTTTCGTCCAACGTTACAGTTCTGCAGACTTATTGGCGCCCTAGATACCTTATCAGAGTAATCAGTACTAACTGATAACACAGACGTGAAGGCAAGGCTATACCTAATTTAATAAAAAAGTAAGAATAGGTTATAATTAAAAAATTAAATTTAAATTTAATTAAATAAAATTTTAGCTTATTTTAAATTTAAGATGTCAATACTTGTTTAATTATATTTGAAAGTGATAAAAAATGAATAAATGAATAAATGTTTATTAAAAAAAAATCATTTTTCCTATTTATTTAATTAGATTAATATATTTTATATTATTCTAATATTTGAAAAAGTTTATATTTTACTTAAAAAAAATACTTTTCTATTTATTACTTTTTTTGGGTCACTTTATTGTACCTTGGTTGTTCAATACTAGACCGGGTCAGAGGGAATTAGATCTCGCGGAAGTTAAGACGCAGACTCTCCAAAACGAAGTTGTCCTCCACAGCAAAAGGTTGAGAATCACATTTTTTTATGTAGGTAATTGAGTGACGAGACGAGCAAATCGCTCGCCTGATGTTAAACGTCACGTTTGCCCATAACAGGTCTGCGCCACCCAGAATTTTGAACTCGCAGAATTCAAGACCCTGCGCGGCACAGCACTGCGCTCGTCACTCTGAGATACTTATAAGATGTTTAGTCTCCCATTTGCCCTGTAATTTCACTGGAAACAATGCCCTTCCAACCGGAACACAGTAATGTTTGCACATTACTGCTTGGCGGTGGAATAACACTGGCAAAGTTGTGGTACTTCCCCAGGCGGGCTCTGCAAAAGAGACCTACCACTACAAAAATGAACTGACCCGACTCTAATCTGTCAGTTCAGACAGACACGTAACCAATATATTATTTAATACAATGTTACAGGTACCTATTATCTGAATTCGGCGACATATGGCGTGTGTAGCGACACGTGTCCTTGACGGGCGCGGTTCTAGACGCGGCGGCGACCGCGCCGTTTAATATTCAACGCAGGGAGCGTCGCGGGACATAACTAGTCCGAATTACATTGACCTCGCTTGGTAGGCTGTCTCTTTCGCACAATTTTTGAAATAAAAAAAACAATCTACTAAAAACCAAAAACATATCTACTACAAAAAGAAATAATAATAAGATGAAAAGGGTAAGTAAAAAAATAATAATATTATACACCGAAATTGGATTACACTATATAAATAATATTATATGAATATAATATAATTATTTAGTGCTCTTGCGAGCCCTGCACTAAGTACATATAAAAAACTGTAAGTAGATGTTTTATAACATAAAATACGTTCTTTTTTGAAGTCGGTTAAATCATTTGTACTTATCTTTGTACATTAGATGTTGAAAATGTTTATAAATGTTTCAAAGTTACATTTTGAAATCGGTGTCAATTTTGTAGTACGTTTTTCTAAACTAAACTACCTAAACTAGTAGTTCCGTGAACAGTAGACCTCGCGAGAACTTTTTTGCGACAATCACAGTGTTTTATCTCGACAACCTCTTGACTGATTTTACGCATATTCGAAATCCTTGTTTAGAATTAGGTACCATATATTTCTGCCAAATTTTATCAAAATCGGTCGGTAAATAGCGCTGCTGCATCCCCTTTTTAACCGACTTCAAAAAAGGAGGAGGTTATCAATTCGTCTGTATGTTTTTTTTTTGTTTTTTATTTTTATTTTTGTTACCCCATAACTTTTGACTGGGTGAATCGATTTTGATGATTCTTTTTTTATTAGAAAGCTGACGCTTCCCATTTGGTCCCATTTCAATTTAGTCCAGTTCTGATAATGATATCCATGAGAAATCCATATAAGTCTTAAATTTGCATTAAGTACGTGCGCGATAAATAGATGAATAACTCAATAGTCGGTCTCTTGAAGTCGGTTTTTGTTTTTTGTTTTGTAAAAATAATGTTATGAGAGAAATACTTATTTCAAATCAAAAAATTTCAACGACTCAAAAATTCTATGAAATTGTCGTACCTGTACTTACAAAGTTTCATCGAGATTTGTTGAGAAATGCGACCTGTACAGAGTACCAACATACAAACATCCGGACAGATGAAAGCAAACTTGGCCAGTCGTTACATAGACGCTTCGCTCGCTCGGACAATTAGACTCTTAAATTTTTGGCATTCGTAGACTTTTTAAGATTATCAGACATGAGGAACACGGTTTGAGGAGGATTTCAAAACCAATACGACCTGTTTGGCTCAACGGTATATCTGCCTTATAAGCCAGAGGTCCTGGGTTCGATTTCCGGCCAGGCAGATGTTTGAATGATGAATTTAAATATCTGCCTGGGTCTGGGTATTAGTTGTCCTTGCTCTGTGTTCCATGGCATCCGACACAGGGTATCTTAGTGGGGAGCTGTGAGTGTGAAACGCTTATTATTATTAATAGCACACTCATGTTTTATATCTTGCTGTACCCATAGGGTACTACGCACGTTTTACGACCGAGTCACAGATTCGACAACAGTTCCAACTTCGCAGACGTTAAAAAAACGTCTACATCAGATAATGGGATTGTTACACGTGTTTTATTATTAGAATTTACTACTCGCTGTGACCGTGTAACTTGGGGAAGCGTCACTTGATAAGTTATCAATGATTTTACAATTTAGGGTGCTGGTGTACTCCAGTTGAACCCATGGTAAGGTTTTTGAAATTTTGGTTAAAGTCTGTATGGTATAGGCTAGCCAAGTTGCAATAAACTTTGGTCATAGTCTGTAAATCTGTACGCTAGCCAAGTTGCAACAAACTTTGGTCTGTAAGGTGTGTGTAAGGTGTGTAAGGTGTGGTAAAGTGTGGTCTGTAAGGTCTGTAACTCAAGGCTAGCCAAGTTGCAATAAACTTTGGTCATAGTCTATAACTCAAGGCTAGTCAAGTTGCAATAAATTATGGTCATAGTCTGTATCTCTGTAGGCTAGCCAAGTTGTAATAAACTTTGGTCATAGCCTGTATCTCTGTAGGCTAGCCAAGTTGCAATAAACTATGGTCATAGTCTGTATCTCTGTAGGCTAGCCAAGTTGCAATAAACATTGGTCATAGTCTGTAACTCTATAAGCTTTTTTTATGAAATTGAGTGACGAGACGAGAAAATCGCTCGCCTGATGTTAAACGTCACGTTTGCCCATAACAGGTCTAGTCAAGTTGCAATAAACTTTGCTCATATTATGTAACTCTGTAGGCTAGCCAAGTTGCAATAAACTTTGGTCATAGTCTGTATCTCTGTAGCCTAACTAAGTTGCAATAACATTTCGTCATAGTCTGTAACTCTGTAGGCTAGCCAAGTTGCAATTCTAGGACCGCAAAAGCTACAGAAAATGAAGACTATGTATGGGAATAAGATTTCTATAATAATAAGACTAGCGGCACCCTTTGGTTTCACCCACTTTTTTTTCTTTTAAACCGCCCCTATTTCCAGAGCAAACAAACAAAAAAACTGTTTAAATCAGTCCACCTTTCTCGAGTTTGAGCGAGACTAATAATAATCATTCATTTATTTAGGCAATTACAGCCACACACACACTAAATATTGTAATCAAATAAAATTAAATTAAAAATAAAAATAAAATGTCAAATAATAATACAAAATAAAAATATACAAAAAATAAAAGAATCAAATGTCAAAAATAAATACACATACAATTTTACAATTTTCTATCCGGCATCAGGACAGCGACATGCCTATCGCAGCCATGCCGGATATACGGACAGTCCAACCTGCTGGCAATCATCGCCAGGACGGCGTTGGGGCTGGCCCGCACCCTGTGCACCAACGATGCAGCCCGCTTGCGCATGGTGGCGTGAAAGCAATTGGTGCGCGCCTCCGCGAACATGCCCGAAGCGCTACAGAAGCGGGGCAGCCCCAACACCGCCCGGAACGCATTGTTGTACTGCACGCGGAGATGCTAATGAACAGCGATAAATTTTTATATTTAAGAAGAAGAAGAAAGAAGAAGATTATAATTTCTATATTATTTTATAGAAATGTCATTCCCATGGTTTTTCTTAGTTGTCTACAGCTTTTGTAATCATGTAATATTATAGAATTGTAACTTGATAGGTCTACCTACTGGTTTTATAAGTCTGTGATTAATGAGTCCTTTTTCAAGACTACGGCGAGACCAAGAAAGCGGGTTGTTTTTTAAAACAAGGGAGATGTGTTTGGCCTGTATGTGTGTTTGTCAGTCCCTATGTTACCTCGTGACTACTAGACGGCTGAACCAATTTTAGTGAAATTTGTAGTTAGATTTGTCTTTATTGCCCAAGTGTCACTAAGTAGACAAATTAAAATTATAGAAAGTATTTGTATGTAGTAGTCAATTTTTTTTCTGTTGTAGCTTGTAGGGTTATAGTTTTGTTTTACTTTTTACTTGTTTGGGTATTTTTTAACAGAACAAGCTTTTATTCGGCTTGCCTTGTTATTATGAGAAAATATTGGAACATATTTTGGACCAGTTCCCGATGTCCGATTGAGCTGAAATTTGGTATACCTGTGTAACTCCACGACGTGACGACAATGCAATAAAAGCTTGTTTTTCAAAATATGCTTTTTCCCTAGATGAGCTTGCCTGCTATAAGTCCAGTTTAACTATTTTTTACGGTTGAACAAATTATAAAAAAATGGTTCAATAAGTTCAACCGATATTCGTTCTGAGTCTGGGTGTTAGTTTTCCTTGTCTTTGTGTTCTATGACATCCTCGACACAGGATTTATCATAGTGGTTAGCTATGAGTTTCAAACGTCATTTTTTTTATTGAACTTATTGGACTAAACCATCTATGACCGCATCATCAGTTGAGCTGTAGTCAAACACCTAACTTGTCAATTACAAAAATATAATTATGCCAAAGGTCAGTGAACTTTATACAATAATATAAATTATAATTACTGAATTATTTTAAATGCAACAATAACAGGCTGTTGCATCATGGCATATCGATTATTTACTGCATTTAATATTTATTGCATATTTGTTGTTAATTATTGTGATAATTTAATTTAAATAAGTGTCATTATACCCTTGGAATAATAGATATATACTGACACAAGTATATATAAGTCAGTGACTTTTTAAAGAATAAAAATTATTTTTAAAAAGACACTTTGAAAATTGAAAGGTTTTTACACGCTTTTTATTAGCTTCACTTGTATGTTTGTTTGTATGTTTGTAACCGACTCCTTTTGGCGCGATTTTGACCCATTAGCGTGTTTTTTAGTTTTCTTGAACTAATTATTAGATTATTAGACTAAGCTCATGCTGTAAAAATCTTATCTTATAAGATACCATCTTCTACTTAATATTAATATAACCTATACGTTAATCCGGGGTATAGGCTATCTCCGTACCAAATTTCAGCTTGACCCTATCAGCCGTTTTTTCGTGATTGAGCAACAAACATCCTAACAAAAACTTTCAGGTTATCTTTCTTACTAATATTTTAGTCAAAGTTTGTATTTTTGTAGCTCTACCACGCAAATACCTACGGCCGAACGAATTTGGGTAAAATTTGGTACGAAGCTAGTTTATACCATGGATTAACAGAAAGTTTACTAGCTGACTCGATAGACGTTGTCCTGTCAAAAGCCATTGCGTCAATTCTATGTCAAATGTCAAAAGTTACATTAAAAAAAGTTTACATTGTCCAAAGCGCTATAGGGTTTAAGTACTTATTTTTAAATTTTCTAATTTTTCATGTTTTTTTACTATAAATTGAGATGTGAGCTATCCTATCTCCTAAGTTAGATCGAACTGCACACGGTATGCAAATTTGATTGAAATCGGTTAAGTAGTTTAGGAGTCTACGCACAAACAACGTGACACGTAATTTATATATATTAAGAAAATAAACTAGTATTTATTTTGGAAAATTCGGGTGAAACCGCGGGTTAGTTAGTTAGTTAACAATGTTAGTTGAATCGCTGGTTTTTTCTTGAACTGAATTGCAAGAGTTATTTTATGAAATAGTTGGCAAACAAGCAAACGGGTCGCCTGATGGTGAGCAATCACCAGACCAAACCAAACCGACTAACCAACCAGTTTCCGGTCAATGGATGCATAGTCACCACTTTTGGCTTGACTAGACTACAAGGTTATAAGAAAAAGGTATGCTAAACTGAAAAGGGCTCATAGTACTCATCATTATGAACAACTTTTACTATGAGACCAATTCTGAAATCACGAAAAAAGCAGCTGTTCCATAGAAAAATGACAATGACACTCGACAAAATGTATGGAACAGCTGATTTTCTTTCGCGAATTCCGTGTTGGTCCCATAGTAAAAGTTATTCATAATGATGAGTACTATGAGCCTTTTTCGGCTTAGCATACCCTTTATGAATAACCCTATATATGGTTCTCACCGTAAAAACTGGTGCTAGTAGGTACTAGATTTTACGGTTAAATTTTTCGCAGTGTATGACCTCTTTTCGGCTTAGCGTATCCTTTACTTATAACCCTGTATAGTAGTCTCTTGACATCGCTTTCAATATACATACAATTAGTGCTGCTGTGACGTCACTATGATGTCAGTGCGACGCCTGCGCAACCAGATAACGGACCTCGGTCACAGAACAGATAGGAACAGAAGTCAAACTACATACAAAGTGCGTCCGAGCAACGCACACGTAGACACCGCTCACGGGTACGGTATTTCATATTTTAGTTATTATCTTCTTCTTTATACAGGGTTATTCAGGGTATGCTAAGCCGAAAAAGGGCTCATAGTACTCATCATTATGAACAACTTTTACTATGGGACCAATACGAAATTCGCGAAAAAAAATCAGTTGTTCCATAGAAAAATGTCAATGACACTCTACAAAATGTATGGAACAGCTGATTTTGTTTTCGCGAATTCTGGCTTGGTCCCAGTAAAAGTTGTTCATATTGATGAGTACTATGAGCCCTTTTCCGTTTAGCACACCATTTATGAATAACCCTGTATATTAAAATGAATCGCTGTTCGTTTGTCTCGCTAAAACTCGAGAATGGTTGGATCGATTTCGCTAACTTTGATCTTGAAATATTTGTATAACTTCAGGGAAGGTTGAAAGTAAAAAAACAGCCGTAGAAACCGCCAGGTGCAGCTAGTTGGTTTATATTTCTTTCTTCCTGTTTCATTCTCAACAATAACAAGAACATTTACAAAACAAAAAACAAAAACCGACTTCAAAAGACCGACTATTGAGTTATTCATCTATTTGTCGCGCACATACTTAATGCAAATTTAAGACTTATATGGTTTTCTCATGGATACCATTATCAGAACTGGACTAAATTGAAAAGGGACTAAATGGGAAGCGTCAGCTTTCTAATAAAAAAAGAATCATCAAAATCGATTCACCCAGTCAAAAGTTATGAGGTAACAAACATTAAAAAAAAATTAAAAAAAAACATACAGACGAATTGATAACCTCCTCCTTTTTTGAAGTCGGTTAAAAAGAACTGGATACGAGTGCCACTACCATGGTTTTTTTTGTACAGAAGCCAAAGTTGACAACCCTAGCGCGACCGCCGCGCCGAGCGTCGGTATGAAAAGTGAAGTAGGTACATTGACTTCTGTACCTATCTGGTTTGTGCTTCGGCGCTCGGCGTCGATTTTATACGGTGAGTTCCCAACGAGTCACAGTTACTGGTCGGGATTTTTTTTTCACGAGTAACACTGTTACACTGAATGTTACTATGGAAACTAACGTGTTTTTGACACATTCTGTTATAATTAACACGGGAATACTCACGTAAAAATTAAGTCGTTTTCTACAACTAGTTTCTATCACATTCGGTGTCTTTATCGGAGTTACAAGCGGGACCCGCTTGCGGTTGCGTCTCATATGCAACCTTTAATCCTCCCACTGCTGGGATACAGGTCTACCATCGAAAGGTGTTTAGGCCGTATTCCACCACGCTGACCAAGTTCGGGTTGGTGGATTCACATACGCCATTGAATTCCTTAATGCAGGTTTCCTCACGATGTTTTCCTTCACCGAAAAGCCAGTAGTATGTAAATTCGTACATAAGCCCCAAAGAACTCATTGTTATGAGTCGGGGTTTGAACCCGCCACCTCAAGAATGTGAAGCGGCTGTTCTCCCACTGAGCTACCACGGCTTCTAGGTTGCGTCTCGCCTGGCACTAATCCAGCCTGGTCTGGCTTAATGTTTTCATGAGTATTCCCATGTTACTTATAACAAAATTAGTGTTAATAGGAACGCTTTTTTTTAATATTACCATCGAGTAAACAGTGCAACTAGTTGGGAAAAATATATTTTTTTAACGTGAACTAGTCCGCGTTTGACCACCAACTCGCCTGATGGTAAGCGACGATGTGGTCGAAGATGAAGCACACAGACTTAGAAGATAATTATGTACTCACTCTGACCTTGAAAAGCCCAAGATGTATCTCTCAGGGAACAAGGAAGCCGGCAGTCTAAATAATTCCCAACGAGTAACAGTATGACTCGTTTGGTGGGACTCGTTGAGAATCCATCTGTTATACTACTTGAACTATTGGTTATTCTGTGGTCATTCCATACCTAAAAAGCCAATGCTAAAAACCTAAATGTAACGGTGTAACAACGAGTACGATTTCGGGTTTTTTTTTCAAGTGTTCATTGAGTGTAACTCGTTGGTAATTATTTTAAGAATAAAAATATCAAAAAATATAAATTTGGAAACAAGTTTTTATTGCATCATCGGTTACACAGGTATGCCAAATTTCAGCTCGATTGGACATCGGGAAGTGGTTCAAAATTCAGTTGAAAGATTTGACCCATACAGTAATAAAGTTTGAAAAAAAGCTAGTAAAAAAAATATTCTTATAAAATAATTATTCTTTTTTTATTTTAAATTTTATTTATATTATATTATATTGTATATTAGGTATATTTATATTCTTTTTTTATAGTCAGTTTGAGAATGGGTGACCGCGAGTGGATTTGCATGAAATTTAGTATGAAGGTAGCCTATACCCTAGATTAATATAAAGGCTACTTTTATTCCCGGAAAATGTAACGGTTCCTGTAGGTTAAATAGATTGATAAACTCTTTATTGTTCACATCAGAAAAAAATCGTTTAAAATTCAGTTCAAAGATGTTACCCGAACAAAATAGAAAAAAGACAAAAAATTGAAGCAAAACAAAAAAAGCAAGCAGTCGAATAGAGAACCATCACCTTTTTCAAGTCGGTTTAAAAGCAGAACTATTTTATAAGCTTTTATCTAACTCAAAAATTAGTTGGTACAGGTACAAGCAGCAGATTTTATTCTCGATTTCAGAATTCGTCGCACTGTACAGTAAACGTTGTTTATAATCATGAATACTATGAGCCCTTTCAACTTAGCATACCCTTTCCTTTTAACCCTGCAAAGGTACAATGAGTAATGCATAATCTCTTACTTGATTCAGACACACACATCCCCGACACAGGATTATCCTAGTGGGGAGCTATGAGTGTGAAACGTTTTATTTTTAAACATGACATTATACAGAAAAAAATGCCACAGAAAATAATTTACCTGAATATGAGGAAAATACTGGATGGGTTTAAAATGAAAGGGGTAGTTCGCCTCGAACTCGAGGCGAACTACCCCTTTCATTTTAACCCTGTAAACACTGTCCTTACGCTCTAACCATCACACAGCAGCCAGCTTGGTGAAGAAACAATGAAACACTAGCTTTTACCCGCGGCTTCACTCGCATTGTTTCATCTTTTGTATTTTTTTTTTAATGAAAAGTATCCAAAAAAAAATAAATAAATAAAGTGTCAAAACTCATAAGGCTAACGATTATAAAACCATTCTACCATAGAATATACGGTCGATATGTTTTCATTCAGCCTTTCCAATTGAATAATCATTGGTACGGTTGTCTGGAAGAGATCGATCTTAGCGATAAGACCGCCTTTTGTGCCTTTTTCTTTTATATTTTACTATGTTTGTAATTTCATTTTTTGTGTGTTGTCAATAAAGATTATTATTATTATTATTATTATTCTCGTATTTATTTAGAATCTTAATTTTTAAAATTTTTACAATACAAAATATAAAAACAATAATATATTATAAAAAACTTAAAAATAATTAATTATTATTATTATTAATGTTACATTGGATACTAACACCTCCAAGAATATGTGTACAAAGTTTCATGATGATCGGTTAAGTAGACTTCGCGTGAAAGCATAATAAACAAACTTACATTCACATTTATAATATTAGTAATATTAAGGGATGTTAGACAAAGTCCGGCACGCGCTGACGAGTGACGTCACGGCTGTTAGTCGCTTTTTGCTGCTACCATAAATAATAATACAAGTCTACGTTCTACTAGATCCGTTTGATTCGGACTGGTACGGACGTGCCCGGTCTTGGTAGATCAGGAAAGTTCTGTCCATACTTGTGTAACTCCCATGACAACGCAGTAAAACCTTGTCTTAAATTTTTTTCATCATCTTAATATTTTTAGATTTCAAACTCTCTAGAAATGCAAGATGAATAAAAGCTTGTATTAAACTGTTTTTAGAAGTCGGAGAAAAAAATTAGTCCAACTGCATCTGTCGAACGGACCTGACGAGTGGAAATCTGTGATCACAAACGTTTCAAAAAACTAGAACATTGTATAGGAATTACATTTCTGTAAAAGAAAATGGATTCTATAAATAGATTACAGAAATATCAATCCCATACATTTTCTTAGTTTTCTATAACGTTTTTTTCGATTACAGAATTGCAACTTGGCTAGAAGGGCCAGCTTTTTTGCATTTTCATCGGAGTTACACAGGTATACCAAATTTCAGCTCAATCGGACATCGGGAAGTGGTTCAAAATTGAGTTGCAAGATTTGACCCATACATAGTAATAAAGTTTGAAAAAATCTTGAAAAGGTATGTTTTCATTTTTAGTCTGAGGATGGGTGACCGCGAGTGGATTTGCATGAAATTTAGTATGAAGGTAGTTTATACCCTAGATTAATATTTAGGCTACTTTTTATCCCAGAAAATTTAACGGTTCCTGTAGGTTAGATTAGATAGATTGACAAACTTTTTATTGTTCACACCAGAAGTTACAAACATAAAAGGATTATTACACTTAAAACTAGTGCAAAAATTGGTGGCCTTAACGCTACGAGTGATCTCTTCCAGGGCACTTTAGGGTGGAGAGGAGCCATAGAAAATAAAATAAGAAAACGGGGTGTGCAGTTGTGCATGCAATAAAGGAGAAAAACATATAAACCTATATAAAAAGTATGTCCATAAATTGACATCGTCATCATCAACAACCTTTGATCCTCCCACTGCTGGGATAGAGGTCTACCCTCGAAGGGTGATTAGGCCGTATTCCACCACGCTGGCCAAGTGCGGGTTGCTAGAATTCACATACGCCATTGAATTTCTTCTCCGGACGTATGCAGGTTTCCTAACGATGCTTTCCTTCACCGAATAGACATACGAGTAGGTACATTCAAATAAAATACATTCTCATACTTTTTGATATTACATTCACAGAATAGCGGGTAAAACGGCGAGAAGCCACGAGTGGTTTAAGAATTTATTAAGTGACAAGTTTTTGATCTTAAAAGCTTTTGTACCTTTTGTATCTTTTGTATTTAAAAGACAGGTTAACCCTTCAACCTTGATTATCCCTGAGCTCCCCAATTTCTTCAAGGACATTCCCACATATTTTTTAAAAAACCTGTTTCATTGAACAGGTCAAATGTTTTTGTCATTTTAATGATATTGTATGTGAATGAAAGGGTGAATATTTGATTTATGGTTGCTATAGGTCTGAGTTTTGAATTATTATGGAATTTTATCTAAGATAGGCTTGATCTATCTGTTGTTATGATAATATTAAACGGGATAGGGCCATTATTAAATAATGGTTTATATATTCTTTTGAAATATTTATAAAGTTTTGTCTACGATAGGTTGAACTATCTTTTGTTATTGTAATAAATGGGATTGAATAATTATTACATAATGGTTTATATTTTAAATAGGGGTGAGTGGTTTTGGCTAGAAAAGGGTCTCACTTTTGAAGTATTTATAAAGTCTTGTCTAGGATAGGTTGAATTACATTTTATGAATGTAATTAGATAGGGTCATTATTAAATAATGGTTTATGTTTTATATACTAGGGGTGTGGTTTTGGCTGGAAAAGGTCTGATTAAAAACTTTTTACAAAATTTCGTCTAGATTTGAACTATGTTTTCTTGATAATCAAAACTATGGTAGGTAATATGAAATAGGATTGGGGACATTATTAAATAATGGTTTATATTGTTTTTTTAGTAGGGGTGTAGTCTAGTGTTATTGGTTAGACAAGAGCCTAATATTTAAATAGTTTATGAAATTTGCCTAGAACTACCTTTTTGCCAGGTTGAACTATCTTTTGTTTTTAATAATTTGTTGTTTAACAACTTTTGTGATTGTGACACAAGTTTGCTAAATTCGAGAAATAAAATATCGAGTCTCCATGTAAAATTAGACACGTGATAATTTTTAACCGACTTCCAAAAAGGAGACGGTTCTCAATTCGACTGTATGTTTTTTTGTTTATATGGAGATGCGATATTTTCTTTCTCGAATTTAGCAAAGTTGTGTCAAAAAAGTTGTTCACTTTGACGTGTAGAAGAACACTCTCAATTATTACTATCCGTTACACTTTATTTGGATAGAAATATATATAGGCCTATTGGCTGTTTACGCCATATAAGAGTATGTATATCAGGCTGCTTATCTATTTGGTGTATCTAGGAGGGCATGGTCGAGGGTGCATATATTACTATAATAGAACTAGGCCAGAAAGGTGGCATTATATCATTACAGCTAGTATTATTATATTCATTAAAGTACTTAATTATTGATTTTCTTAAATTTAAATTTTTACAATAATTTTTTTTACAAACCTTTAAACATTATAAAAAATTACATAACTTTAAATTATAAATTACTAGCTTCACCCAGCGGTTTTACCCGCTGTTTTTTCACTTTTAAACCTTTTCTGTATTAGAGCAAACAAAACAAAAAAATAAATATTTAAATCGGTCCAGCCGTTCTCGAGTTATGGCCAGACGAACAAACAGCGATTCATTTTTATATAATTATGTTACAAGAAATAAGTTTGGGACAAAAACGTTTTGGTCTTAGACTGTAAGTTTTTGAATTTAAATGTAATAAAATAAATATTATTAGCTAGTATCCTTCGTATAGAGTCTGGTCTATTATTTTGAATGATTTAAATAAAAAGTAATGGAGCATTATGAAAAGTTCCACTTGATTTCATTTTCTTCTAATTTTTTAAAGTAGGTTCAAATATTGCAATACATAGGTACTTTTAGCTGGTTAGTAATATCGACTGGTGCCACGAACAATAACGAAACTGCAAAATCACGATTTGTTTCATTGTACCCAATTATACGAATATTCAATACACCTAAAAACCAATTATTTAAAAGAAAAGATTTTTCGACATATTTTCAATCGAATAAAATTTGATACCACACATTTTAACTTATAAATTTAGGTCAAATTTTGGCTTTAATTTGGCGTAAATAAATAATAAAGCCGGTTAAAAAAATAATAATAATTGAAAAACTGGTTTTTGGTTAACGAAACCATAGAGTTTTATTCCCTTGTTACCTTATGTTTTATTTTGTTATTTTTTATATACAACCATCAAAATATTGCGGTAAAATTATAGTTCAAATACCACATACTAATGGCCTAAAATAAAATAAAATCTTTTTAACACGCTTTTATTAGTTTCACCTGTTTGTTTGTATGTTTTTGTAACCGACTTCTTTGGGCGCGTTTTTGACCCACTTTAAACGGTCAGATTTCGTTCAAACTTTGCAGATAATATATCGAGGACCGATGACAATACACTAAACAAAGCGTGTTTTTTAGTTTTTTTAACTATTAATTATTTTAATATGATTTTATAACGTGACCTTGGCGAGGAATCTAATAGCTTCTGGGCTTTAAACGAATTTTTAAATAAAAAAATTATCTTAGGCCTCAATTCAAGTGAAATAAAATATAAAATGATTCGATGAAATATCGATAGTATCCACTCTGAAACCTAAAATCCCACTCTATCGTACTAACAATAAAAACCAGAAAGTTTGTAAGAATGTATGGAAGTATGTTTGTTGCTCTTTCACGCAGAAACGGCTGAACGGATTTACATTAAATTTGGTATCAAGGTTGTTCATGGTCTGGAATCTAGATTAACACATAGGCTACTTTTTATCCCGGAAAACGCGGGCGAAACCGCGGGGCGCAGCTAGTTAAAATATAATCCTACTAAAATTTGAAATGTGAGAGTGATTTTTATGTTTGGATGTTTTAGTATTTTAGTTTTGTATTTTTGGTGTACAATAAACCAGTGCTAACCTACATTATTGTAATAGAGATTTGTATTATAATTTTATTGGTCAAAAAACTAAGATTATTCGTTACTAAGTGCTATTTATTTTTATCGTCTCTGGAAGGGATCGCTTTTGGCAATAAGAGTACTACAGGCCCTAACTTATAAGTCTTTTCTGTTTTTATTTACACGCTTTTATTAGTTTCACCTGTATGTTTGTAACCGACCTTTTTGGACTCGATTTTGCCCTACTTTGAACGATCAGATTTAATTCAAACTTTGCACTGTCAAAGACCGATGACAATGCGGGTTTTTTAGTTTTTTAAACTATAATTTTTGGTACAGAGTTTCTATATTTCAATTAATTTTTATAATTTATATTTCTAATTAGTTTCTATCTATAAATCGATTGTTGGATATTACTTACTATTGTACCTATATTTGGATCATAATATGGGATAAATCTTATACTACATGATATAATATGATCTACCATATTTTGGCTAGACCCATATGATATCTATCCACTTTTAAAGCAAGTGGATCAAAATATACTTAATTAAAACCTCAAAAAGGTATTTAGGGCAAACATACTGAAATAAATAAAGTACGCCTAGAAAAACGAGTTTACAACTATCTCGAATTTATTTTCTTTTTTTTTTTTTTTTTTTTTCTTTAGATTTTTTGAATCTTTTTCTTAATAAGAGGGTTTTTGAATAAGAAAAAGAAAGTAAAAAAATGGAACATGGATAAATAGATTACATTAGATATTTTAAATAATTGAATATGTTTGTAATGGAAATAGGTTGTTAAAAAAAATCTAGGTATATTATATTTGGGACTAATTCATCACTTGTGCTTTTATTTTACTATTTTATTTCAACTAGCAGTAATATTATATCATGTAATAGATAGTATTATCAAAACTGGCGTAATAAATAAATAATACAAGTTTCCAACATTATAAATTAAATATTAATACGAAAAAAAAACAGAGAAACTGATCCCATAATTGATTTAGGTAACTTAAGGGTAATTTTTTACGGGTTAAATAAATAAAGACAAATAAAAATTATATTACCTGGGCTCTCTTTTATTAGACTAACTACATTTTTAATCTTAAATTGTTACGGAAATGTTTAAATCGAGGTGAAAACACATTTAAAAATTAAGTATAAATTACGTTGAGTTAAAACTGATTTTTTGAATAGTTAGGTAATCATTTATAATTAATTTATAGCAAGAGCTTAAATTACACGTAAATACTCATAATTATAACGAAAAATGATTTAAAAAGATTGCAAATACTTAAGTCACTTATTTTAACGATAATTGTTATAATACTGAGTTTATTATATTTTTTTTAGATATCGATCCATTACGCATAAGCCCAAATTTTTTGGTAGTTTACTTTGATAGTTTTTAGTATTTTTTTCAATATTTTGTAAGTGGATCATAACACAATTTGTCCAATTTGGATCCTTTACTCGTTTTGTGGCGATTTTAATATTAAAATCAACTAAAATCATTGATATAGTGACTAAAATAGGCCTAAATAGTTCGGGAGGGACGTGTAGAGTAGGGGTCAGTAAATGGTATTTTTCTCTTATTTTACATGATTTATGTTTACGTAAGCTGTCTAATTCTTGTATATAAAACAATTTCCTATTCGTGGTTTAGGGAATCAAGCAAAAATGGCCAAGAACTGGTCAATGGTACCATTTCCAACTTTTGGTAGAGACGGTGACGTTACCAGGATTTTCAAAGTAAGTTTTTAAACATGTTTTTGGGTTATTTTGTGACAGTTTTGCTTAATTATTATAAATTGACGTTTGAATTTTCTTATTTATGTATATTTTGTGAGTTTTAGTTGAGTATTTGGGAATTAATCCGACTTTTGCGAACCACGTGACATAGTGAGCGTCACCACCGAAAAATCGCTAAAAAACTTGAAAAATATATGTTTTTTGCAGAAATAAAGTTTAAATACGATAGAATAATAAAAGTACTTACATTAACATCAGAAATTGTAGAATTTAATCCACGTGGTTAAATTCTCCGTTAAGATCACTTCACCACTCCGCGGGACGCCCGCGCACAGTCACTCCACAAAATCGTTAAAAATCCAAATTCAAAAGTCGAAAATTGTCCAAAATCCTTTTTAAACTTACTTTCGGCAGTCCATAGCACAGTTTTCAACAGTCTTCTAAATAGGCCTATAAGAATCTTATTGGAAAACAAAGGTCGAAAAGTTTGCAAAAATTTCGCGTTTCTGCGTCCGGGCGGCGCCAATAGGCCTAAGCACACAGCCGCGCGCGCGTCTCTTTCAAACTAACGCAATTTTACCGATAAACTATAACAACTGATAGTACAGGATAAAATAACGATAAGGAATTAGGCTCATCGACTTCGACATTTGCTAAATATACCACAGCACGACACAAATTTTGACAAAAAAAAATTGAGTGGGCACCGAAAATTTGGTCGTATCGCGCACTGGGGTCGTTAACGGCTCGGGTTTCCGGGGGTGGGTTGATAAAGGGTGGTTAAGAGGGCCAGAGGGTTTAATAATAATGATTGTAAAGCGGTCGTGGCGCGCGCGCGGCTTACGGTTTTAAAATGGCCGAGAGGCGCTCGCCTCGGCCGCCTAGCCTCGCTCGCGCCGTCGACTCGGCTCCGCAGAGCACCAAGGCCCCCGTGGCAATGCTACACGCAATGCTGGAGCTTCGCGGCTGAACTTGAGAACTAGTAAAAGAAATTGAGTTAAAAAAACAATTAAACTTACTATGGAAACTAGCGTGGTTTTCACACATTTTTGTTTTAATTTAACACGGGAATACTCACGTAAAAACGACGAAGAAGACGACGTCGTGGTAGACGACTTAATTTTTACGTGAGTATTTCCATGTTAATTATAACAAGAATTAAACTTAGAAAAACTCTGTCTTTTTATAAAATTGTGATCAGGAAAATAATTGGGGTCTAACAAAAAAAAACTGTCTTTTTATAAACTTTATAAAAAACAATAATATTCAATAGCTTTATAACTTTCTCGAATCCAAATTCGAAAACAGTAATTAAGGTAAACCAAAAAATTTGTTTTTAATGAAAATGTAATTTTATGAAATTAGAATCAAGAGAAAGAAATAGTGTCTAATGAAAAAAATCTATCATTTTAGTCTTGAATAGTAGCATCGTATAGGTTTATTCGATAGGTTTACATTATTGTTATGGATCCAGTTTTTATTCCAGAATAACGTATGTCATGTATGTGTTTCTCATCTTTCGTATTGTCTCAAAAAATCATATCATTTGTCGTCGAATGCCAAGCCTGTTGAACATAACAATCGCAATGGGAGCTTTGTTGTATTGTAAATTAAAAAATATACAAATACTCATTCACCCATATCCAGGTTTTTTATTTCTTTTTTTTCTAAGAATTGTGATTTTTTCATCTAAAATTGATGCCTATTTGAGTTTTGTTTGATATAATTATATTTTATATTTTTTTTAATATGTCATATTGATACGTTATTGTTCAATTATAAAAAAATTATAAAAAACTTGTTCAATTATTTTTACTTATACCTATAATATTACAAGAAAGTGGATACTAATTGGGGCCCACTATAACGCTTTTGCCACATGTTTTTTGCTTGCATAATATTTAGTGCACCATAAAAATAATAAAAACATATATTTCGAACAATTTCGAACATCCGAATATCTAACAGTTGTATTACCCTACACTTACATTTTTTTTTATTTCAAGTTAACATTATCTATATCTGTATTATGTAAAAATGTTATGTTGGTTTGTGTACGTTTCAAAAACTCAAAAAGTTCTGCGACGATCGAGCTGAAATTTTACCATGCTATATACGCATCATGGATTGTTTTTATCTATTTTTTTTTTATCCACACCGAAGCGTGGCAGGGAACAGCTAGTCTATACTAATAATATAAAGAGGAAAAATTTGTATTTTTGTATGTTTGTGTGGAATAAACTCAAAAACTACTGGACTCATTTCAAAAATTCTTTCACCATTCGAATGCTACATTATCCCAAAGTAACATAGGCTATATTTTTTTTTTATCCACGGCGAAGCGTGGCAGGGAACAGCTAGTAATATTATATAAAAAAAATTACAGGTCCAATAAGTATATGATAAGTTAAGTATATGGAAGACGGTCCAGAAGAAAGAAGAGTTTTAATAAGTTAGGTGTCATGAATAACCTAACTAAAAAAGTTCTAAGTACTCACGAATTCCCAATATCGCCTAATTTTTACCAACTCCGTATGACAAGTTTTATTTGGTTGTATGTAATGTATTACCTATGTTTCCCTGTGAGAATGTTTTTTTGTTCGTTCGTTTATGATCTCCAACATATTATATTTGCTTAGTTTAAATGAAACTATTCTCGAATTTCCAAATTCACTTAATTTTTACCCAACAAATGTTTTTTTTTTCGACGAGTTTTTTTTTCGACTATATGTACCTAATGTATATCCGTGTGTGTGTGTGTGTGTGTATGTTTGTTTGTCTGTTACTATGCTCTGAATATTCAGCCACTATATTATTATGACCTTTAAGATATTATACTTTTATTATAAGACAATTCTACCAACGAATTTCTACTATTTTCGATCGATATTCCTAGATTCTTATTTTTTTTTAATGTAGATGTCAATAGAAGTTTGACTTTGACTGTGACTTGGCATTTTTTAATGACTGGTCTCTTCATATTTTTTTTTATTGAATTGTTTATTTTATTACGATTTTTGGCAATCTTACTCTGACTCTAATATTACTGTATGTTTATAAGTTTCTATAATACTTTTTTTATGTAATTGAGTGACGAGACGAGCAAATCGCTAGCCTCATGTTAAACGCCACGTTTGCCCATAACAGTTCTGCGTCACCCAGAATTTTGAACTCGCAGAATTCAAGACCCTGCGTGGCACAGCACTGCGCTCGTCACCCTGAGATATAAGTTGTTTAATCTCCCATTTGCCCTGTAATTTCACTGGAAACAATGCCCTTCCAACCGGAACACAGTAATGTTCGCACATTACTGCTTGGCGGTGGAATAACTGGCAAAGGTGTGTTACTTCCTCAGGCGGGCTCCGGCCACGGCTACTACTACTCTACGGCTTGACCGATTTTGTATTCATCATCATCATCAGCCTATCGGATTTTTGTCCACTGCTGGACATAGGCCTCTCCTTAAGAACGCCACAAGACACGCTCAACTTCTGCCTGATTTTGCATTGCGAAATATCAATATGGGTATTAATTTTCGTTTTAGACTCCATTTTGCAGTCGGGTTTTTAATTTTTTTTATTAAATTATTTGCTCCAGGAAAATAAACTACCTGTTGCAGTTTTTATGACAATACTTTTAAATTATTTTTTAATCAAATACATGCTAAGCCGAAAAGGTTCGTAGTACTCATTATTCTAAATAACTTTTACTGTGTGACCAACTTTTTTACTTTTTCGCAAGTTCTGGGTCGGTCAAATAGTAAAAGTTGTTCATAATGATGAGTACTAGGAGCCCTTTTCGGCTTAGCATACCCTTTCCGTATAACCCTGTATAAGAAGGAAGTGAGTATAACGACTGTAGGTATCTTATGCCTGTAGTGTCCGTAATTTGGGCGTCCAATTGTCTGTGACACTCGCAATTAATTTTAGTTAGTTTCATTAGAGCATTGTGTCGAACCTGGACCCGATTGCCATGTGACCGAGGCAGATGGCACAACAGGAGAGAGGCTATACCCAGCAGGAGAGAGACGGCCGATGATGATGTGGTGTACTAGTGACTTGCGCGGTTTTAACCGCTACCTTGTTGGAACAGTTCATTGTTTAGGGTTCTAAACTGCCTTCGGGGAATTAACCTTAAGGCGAGACTTCGGTGTCTGTCTGAATGTCACATCACAGCCAATTGCTTTGTGATAAAAACTCGTACCAATGAGTTCTTTGGGACTTATGAACGAATTTACATACCACTGGCTTTTTGGTGAAGGAAAACATCGTGAGGAAACCTGCATATGTCCGGAGAAGAAATTCAATGGCGTATGTGAATCCAGCCCGCACTTGGCAGCGTGGTGGAATACGGCCTAATCACCCTTTGAGGGTAGACCAGACCAGTAAAAAGAAGGTTATGTTTTTAGGGTTCCAATCTGTGTTTATGCCAAAATTTGTTTAGTCGTAGAGGTGAGTGGAGAACATGACAAACATACTAACTCACTTGTAGTATAATATTTAAGTATTTTCCTAAATCTTCGGCTTATTCCAAAAATCTAAAAATACTACTAACTTCTAGAATTCCCACCTGATAAAATCTACAGATATTATACAGGAAAACATTGGAACCGAAGAAGATAAATGAGCAAAATTCCCGTCGAGGTATAATTCAATTATTATTATAGAGAAATACTAGGCCCAAGTTTGAAGGCATTTTAAGACAGATCTAAACTAACCAAAAATATATCTGTCTTTATCATTGCAAGCCATTAGACAAGGATGCCAATAGTTTTAGAAAATTTAGATCTGTCTTAAAAAGCCTTCAATCTTGGGCCTAATAAGACGTTATAAAATAACTTTTTTTTTTTTGTTTAGTAACAGTTTTTATACTTTTATTTTAGAACACCAAAGAGTTCCTCGTATGTAAAGGAAGTTGTTATTATTTTTCACCAATTTATTTGATCCTATCTATGCAGTTATCAGTATTGAACACAGATATGTTTGGCCTCCTTGTAAGCCAAAACAAACTAATAAAAACCATCAGAGGGAAAGGTTAGAAGAGGACCAGCGAGAAGAAGAAGGAGCGCAGTGCTTTTTTAAGAGTTCAAAACTTTTTGACGTTTAAAATCAGGTGAGCGATTTGCTCGTCTCGTCACTCAATAGCATAAAAAAGCCATTTTTAAAGCAGATGCAGAGGAGTCTATTTGCTATAATTAAAGATAGAAGGGGTAAGATGTTTGGCCTCCTTGCACGACATGACAAACCAATGAAAACCTTCATAGAGGGAAAGATTGAAAGGAGAGAACCAGGAAGATCAAGGAGAACGTTCTTAGACTAGATCAAGGAAGGCAGATGTCATGTCGTACAGGGAGGTGGAAGCACTTGCAGAGGACCGCCAAATCTGGAAGTTGCTCCACCAACAAGAGCAGCGTTCTTAATTGAATGAAAAGAGAAGGCAGATGCCGTCCAAAGAGGTTACAGCAACAACAGGCAGGCAAGTCTGGACATTGCTCTGTCACGAGCAATGCTCGGCCACCTAAGGGAGCGTCCATTAATTACGTAAGGTGTTCTAGGGGGGGGGGGAGGGGATCAAGCTAAATCTTTCCAAATCTCACTTAAGGGGGAGAGGGGTCTTGGCAAATATCACGTAATTATTTTTCTCGTAGAAAACGGTGTAAAATTGCGTGAAAAATTATTTCTAGAATAAAATGTGGCCAAATCTGAGATAATAGTATTTGTTTTTTTTCTCAATAATCCAACACGTTTACAGCCAAAATAAAAATTTTGAAGAATCTCGCGTGAGATTAGGGGTGGGGGGAGGGAGTTGAGGAAAATCTTACGATGTCTCACGAAGGGGGGAGGGGGGGTCGAAAAATTCTCAAAAATGCCTCACGTAATTAATGGACGCCCCCTAACCTAGAAAATATCCCTCCTTTTATGGACGAGGGTAAATCTTCGCCAGCATTTGAACAGTGTGCCTAGCACAACTTTGATGTAAAAATACAGAATCGAATCGAGCGTCAGAATCACCCGTGACGGGCGTGAATGTCGTACACTTTTCTATCGAATAAAATATGCAACCATTAATCCTCCCACTGCTGGGATACAGGTCTACCCTCGAAGGGTGATTAGGTCGTATTAGTAGTCAAAATAAATCGACAAATTTTATCCAAATACCTAAATGCTGAAAAATCATGACGGATGTGCCAACTTTATTTAAGGGCACCAACTACAAGGTAATATAACCTTATTAAGGAAAGGATAGCACTCATCAATTTGAACAACTTGTAGTACTATGGGACCAACCTAGAAATCGAGAAAAATAACCAGCTGTTCCATAGAAAAATGTTAATGACGCACGACAAAATGTATGGACCTGCGGATTTTTTTAGCGATTTCGGGGTTGGTCCCATGTAAAAGTAGTTCATAATTATAAGGATTATGAGCTCTTTTTGGCTTCGCATAAGTACTCCTTTCATAAAACCCTGTTTATAATATTTTGTTGCATCAACTAAATTTCGGAATAAAACTTTTCAATGACCATTGAAAATGTTTGGGAATGACATTTCTATAATGTATAACAAACACGGTCAAAATATCTCGAGACCTGGCGTCGTAAAAGTCGAATTATAACAATGAAATGTTTAAAAATATACCACAAAAACAAGTTTAGTTAAGTTATACTAAAAATAATTTGACGTCGACTTGTTTTTGTGGTAGGTATATTTTTAAACATTTCATTGTTATAATTGGACTTATACGACGACGCCAGGTCTCGAGATATTTTGACCGTATTTATAGATTCTATATTCTATGACAGAAATGTCATTCACATACATTTTCTACTTTTCTATATTGTTTTGATTATACAGGGTTATTCATAAAGGGTATGCTAGGCCGAAAAGGGCTCATAGTAGGTACTCATCATCATGAACAACTTTTACTATGGGACAAACCCGAAATTCATAGTAAAAGTTCAATGACACTCGACAAAATGTATGGAACAGCTGATTTTTTTTTCGCGAATTTCGGGTTGGTCCCATAGTAAAAGTTGTTTATAATGATGAGTACTATGAGCCCTTTTCGGCTTAGCATACTCTTTATGAATAACCCTGTAGAATTGCTACTTGGCTATGGGGCTGGATTGCTACACCAAAATAGTAAAGGTTGTAAAATTTCATCATATTAAACCAAAGAGGTTTCATGTAGGTACTTAGGCCTTCTTGGCGGCTTGCCTCTTATGATGAGTCAAAGATAGGCGATAAATGAGTTTATTAGATTTCTAAAAGAATGTATTGGTGTCTTCCTGGGGCAAATTATAATAGTAGAATATTAGAGTACTAATGCCTGCTAGCGGTTTTGCTCGCTAACTACAGTAAAAAACCTATTACCATCTTACCTTTTGAAGAAATTCAATGGCGTCTGTGAATTCCAGCAATCCGCACTTGGCAGCGTGGTGCAATACGTCCTTATCCTTATCACCCTTCGAGGGTAGACCTGTATCCCAGCAGTGGGAGGATTAAAAGGTTGCATATTACTACTATTACTACCGTCTTACTTTAGATTATTACCATCTTACGTCCGATTATTACCATCTTACGTTAGATTTACCATCTTACCTTAGTTTTTTTTTTTTGTAATTGCCATCCTGTCAATTATGTAAATATCTGTATTTCTTTCTTTTAGATAAGCTAGCAATAAAGAAGTAAAATGGTAGTTCTACCTACTTAGGGAATATAAAATTTAGAGAACTGGGTTATAAAATCAAATTTAAATCTCGTTGTTTTAATGTTTATCTCTCGGTTTATTTTTGGATATTTCCAAAGACAAGTTTTCCTGTAAAACTGTGATTTTATAGGGACTGACTGACTGGCTTTATTTTTAGACTTGTGTAGGTACCTAAAAGTTGTAGTTAGAAGAAGCTTTATCCGATGTTATGAGAACTATTATGACTAAATTTAAAATAACGTTAAATATCTTGCTGAAACGATTTATATTTCGTTTTATTTGTTCGTTATTAACTTCATATGACATTTGAAGAGCATACATTTCTCTACCTACAAAAGCAGTACATATGAAAAATGACTTTACCTAAAGCAACTAGGTACTAGTAGCGACAACTAGTTATATTTTATGACAACTCTTAAGTTTCTGTTTGTTTTAGCGCCATCTAGCGATGAGTAGCGTTTCCTTGCATGGTTTTATAATTCTTTAGTAATTCTATGTTTTAAATATTCTGCTTGATTATAGGTACAGAAAAATGAAACTACTAAATTATTTCATTCTTTTGGGCCAAAAAGCAAAAATCTCTTTGGAAAATAAGACAACAGAGTTGATCAGCTGTTTTACGAAATGTCAAATGTGATAGTTAAAATTTTTGTAATAGCAACACTGACACAAAAAGACATTAAGTTTTATGGATTTTAAATTTTCTACATAATAGACTTTGTTGTATTACAATAAGAACTAAAATTGTTTTCAAGCCATAGTCAATAAGACATTTTATCGCCTGAGTAGGAAATGGCACAAAAATAGGATTGCCAACATTTTGAGTGACGTCAGACAAATGGAGTCATGGAGCCTTCTAAAATTACATAGGAGCCCACATTAAAAATATTTTTTCCTGCATTACTGCACCATTAAAAAATAAATAAGACTCGAAAGTGACGAGATACGCGTTCGACGCGTGTGATACAATAAGAAAATACACTTCGAAGCGAGCAAAAGTGTGAAAAAACATTGTTTTATAGTGATCGAATTGTTACTTGGTTACCAGTTATTTTTTCCAATATTTTGTGAGTATCCAGCGAATTTTACGCTATTAACTTCCTAATTAAGATCGATAAACTGAGTTTACCGTGCCGAGCATGTGATGTTTTAATGGAAAAATACGATCATCCAGTGTTTATTGGATCATAGAAGCTGTGTCACGCAAATTTCTGTCCGGCTAAAAATATATCCTGAGTGTATTTTGGGATATATATTTGGTGATTTAGCGAGTGCGAGGCCGGGTGAGTCGTGTGAAAGTGATAATTACGCCTTTTGCGTGATAAAAATTGCGGTTTTCGTACGGCCTTGAAATATCTAATCAATTATTTTTTTACCCACGGTGTCGGATTTCAGCATTCCGATCTGCCATGCCTGTTTGTTTTTTTATTTCAACTTTTTTTAAATACCGTATGGTATGGCACAGTTCACGGTAACTCCAAAGAGGTTTTAATTCAATCAATGTTCTGACCTTGACTCAAACCTACCTTTAGCTACACAATACATGGCTTCAAGGCCATTGAAAGTAAAATCAGACTTACACTGATATTTATCTACTTAATAAATAAGATTTTCGCTCCCATCTGTAAAGTTAAGGCACATATTTGTTTTTTTCATTTATGGAGTTTCAAGGTCTCACATAATCATGCATAAAATGACAATAGAGTTGCCAGTCTATAATCCAATAATATGGTAGTCGTAGTCTTATAGCTAGTGATGTAAATAGGTAAACACCACCTAAGCCTTGAAATGTAGTTGTAAGACGGAAGTGAATCATATCTCACCGATGTTATACATGAGAAAGTTTGTGAGTGTGTATGGTATCTTAATTTTTCATGCCGAAAAAGCTAAATAGATTTGTATGATATTTGGTATAAATAAGCTTGTTTATGGCGAGTGGCCGGCCCTGACGTCAAAGTATGAATCTACACTAATATTATAAAGAGGAAAGATTTGTATTATTAGATCTTTGTAATGAATAGATTCAAAAACTACTAGACCAATTAAAAAAATTGATTCACCTTTATAAAGCTACATCATTAGTGAGTAACATAGACTATATTTCACACCCGTGTGAAGCCGGGGCAGGTCGCTAGTAAAATATAAACTAGTATAGTAAAATCCACACAGCTTATGCACAAGATTAACACATACTAATTTATATTTTAAAATGCATGTTTCCTGTAAGATGTAAAAAACAACCTGATAAATTAAAAAAACTTGTGGCGGATAACATAATCTAGCATCATGACAAATTTCAGACCGGTAGCTTGTATAGTTTCTGAGATAATTGGCTGTGACATACAGACAGACGGACGCACAAGTCTTGCCATAAGGGTTCTTCCTGAAAGAGGTTCCGAACCCTAAAAAATTACCACTGAGGCAGAAGAACAACAGTTAATAATTTGACACAGAAAAAAAAGTAGGATTAAAAACGAAACTAAATCCTTAACCAAAGCTTTAACTAAGGTTCGGTTATTGTTGCCAGGAAAATCTTAATATATATAAATCTCGTGTCACAATGTTTGTCCTCAATGGACTCCTAAACCACTTAACCGATTATAATAAAATTCGCACACCATGTGCAGTTCGATCCAACTTGAGAGATAGGATAGTTTAAATCTCAAATTATAGTCGCAATTTTAATTTATTGCAAATTATATATATACTGATAATTTTTACTATAAATTGACAAGTTAGCATCAACATACTACGGTTGCTATAGTTACGCAAATAGAATTGACGCAATGGCTTTTGACAGGACAACGTCTGTCGAGTCAGCTAGTCTTATTATATAAAATTCTCGTGTCACAATGTTAGTTACCATACTCCTCTGAAACGGTTTGACCAATTTTTATGAAATTTTATATACATATTCAGTAGATCTGAGAATCAGCTACTATCTATTTTTCATAACCCTAAGTGATAAAGGTTGTCCACCCCTAACATTACTTTTTATTGGACAAAATTTTTATTTTTTATAATGTGGCTTATGTGGCAGTAAAAAATACATACAACCCTAAATTTTCACCCTTCTATCACCAACCCCTATTTTTTAATAGTCACTAGAAATAATTTACATGGCAAAACAATGTTTGGCGGGTCAGCTAGTATAATATAATATAATAACCAATAAACTTATTCAATGAGTTAAATTTTCCCGGTAACTAAAAACCCAACTTCCTAATTGAGCCTACACGGATACAAAGATGAATCCAACATCACGTCACAAAATCATTCAAGAAATTGAGGCTTTACAAGTTCTGGGAAACAGACTAAAAGTAACAGTAATAAAAAGTACATAAGTGAGTTCATAAACAATCATTATATAAAAATAAAAATAAAATAAAATAAAATAAAAAAGCCTTTATTGCTGATCTTAGTTTTACAAACTATATCAAATTACTTAAACATGCCAAAACTTAAATACTGAGTTCCTTATGGAATTAAATTAAATATCGGCAAACGATGGTTGTGGTATCGCAGCTTGTCCTTCGACAAAGGCCTCCTCTAAAGATTTCCACTGTGTCCTGTCCTTTGCGGTACGCGTCCATGTAGTACCAGCTATTTTTATAATGTCGTCCTCCCATCTTTTAGTCTGTCTACCTCTATTCCTTTTACCATCTCGTGGATACCATTCAGTTATTAAACTGGTCCATTTCTCCTTTTTTTCTCTGATCATATGTCCAGACCATCGCCATTTTAGTTGTTTGTAAGTTGTGTATGCGTTCTTAAAGTTTGTCTTGCTCTTTATGTCTTTTAGTTTTATTCGGTCTTTTCTTTTTACGCCTATTGTACTTCTCTCTATTCCGTTTTGACAAATTTTTAATTTGTTTGATAGTTCTTCTGTCAACGCCCAAGTTTGACACCCGTACAGTAAGCATGGAAGAATACACATATTAAATACTTTTCTCTTTTGTTTTATAGGCATGTCTTTATTTTTCATCACTTCGCTTAGCGACCAGAACCGTTTCCAGGTATTAGCAATTCTTCTTTCTATTTCCTTTTGCATGCAGTCTTCTTGAGATATAAGTTGTCCAAGATATATATATTCTTGTACATATTCTATTACCTCGTCATTTATTTTTATTTCTATATTTGTAGAATTTGACATTATTTTAGTTTTTGTTAAGTTCATTGACAGGCCTGCTTTAATACTTTCATTCGATAGCTGTTGCAACATGCTTTCCAGAGTTTTTGGGCAATCCGAAAACAAAATAATGTCGTCTGCAAAGCGAAGATGACTTAGATTTTCACCATTTATATTTAGTCCCTTTGTCCATTTTAGGTTCCTAAATATCATTTCAAGAACGGCTGAAAATAATTTTGGTGATATAGGGTCTCCTTGGCGTACACCTCTTTTAATAGGGAATTCGTCTCCTGTCGATTCTAGCTTCACTCGAGCAGTGCTTTTTGTGTAGATATTTTTAAGTATTCTAATGTATTTTGTTTCGACGCCTTGTGCTTCAAGTGCGTTCCAAATAAAACCGTGTTCTAATGTGTCGAATGCTTTGTTAAAGTCAATGAACCCCAGGTAGTAAGTTTTGTTATATTCTTTAAATTTTTGTAGTATCTGTCTCAGAGCGTGAATGTGATCTATAGTTGAAAAATGTCTACGGAATCCAGCTTGTTCTTTGGGCTGATTTTCTTCAAGGGTATTTGTAATTCTAGAAAGTATAATTTTTGAGAAAACCTTGTAAATATTCGACATCAGGCTAATGGGCCTATAATTTCCTATGTCTCCTTTGTCGCCTTTTTTATGGAGCAATATAATTGTTGATTTAGTCCAATCATCGGGGATGTTTTCCGTGTTAAGTATTTCATTAAATATATCCGTAAGCTTTGGAGCAATCACTGGTAATGTAGTTTTTAGAAGCTCGTTTGTGATGAGATCTGCTCCAGGTGCTTTATCAAGTTTTTGTGTTTTAATTGCTTGCATTGTTTCAATAGTTAGTATTTTCGGTGTCTGCTCTGCATCTGTTGGTATGTTGTATTCTTTTTGAGTTTGTTCAAATCTTTGGCTTGTGTACAAATGGCGGTAATAATCCGTAGCAATCTTTAGTATATCGAGTCTGTTACCTGTCGTTATACCATCCTTCTTCTTCATCCTTGGTATCCACTCTTTCTTGTGGTTTAGTTCCTTCCTTGCCTTTTTTATTCCTCCTGTTCTTTCTATAAATTTTTCTATTGTAGATAGTCTTTTTGTTTTCCTTTCTTTTCTAAGTTGTTCACTTATCTTTTTGCTTATTTCTGTAATTTTTTGGCGGATTTCTTTACTTTTCTTCTGTTGTATAAGTTCTTTACGTTCTTGCAGCAAATGTTTAGTTATGAGTGATATTTCTTTCTTATTGTTTGTGTTGGTTTTTCTTGTTACAGTTTTTAGTTGGTTGATTAGTCCGTTGTATTTTTCTTCAGTTGATGTAAGGTCTTTTTTCCCATGTCTGTCTTTCTTTAGTGATGTTTGGAGGTTTTCAAGAAGTAAATCTGTATTGCCTGTATATTCAATAGTGGTACACTTTTTGTGAAATTTTCTTAGTTTCTTGGGACGTCCTCCTGTCAGTGTTACCCGAACCATTCTATGGTCTGTGTTGAAATTCAGATTGTTTATTATAGTTATGTTTTGGAAAAGTTTTTGATTGTTAGATAAAATGTAGTCGATTTCGTTTTTATAAAGCCCACTAGGCGAGATCCACGTCCATTTTTTCTGCGGTTTTTTTATATAAAAGCTATTCAGAATGCTTAATTTGTTTTCAGTTGCAAAGTTTACCAATCTTGTGCCGTTTTTACTTCTGAAGCCAAATCCATATCTTCCTATGATGTATTCTTCTCCATTTTTCTGTGTTCCTATCTGACCATTGAAGTCGCCCATGACAATTTTATTTTTGTGAGCGCTTTCCATAGTATTTTGAAGATCATTATAGAAGTTTTCTATTTTTATTACATCTTCCTTTTTGTCCGATTCAGTTGGAGAATATGCCTGAATAATCGACCATTCTTCATCTTTTCCTTTTATAGATAGTTTGATATTAAGGATTGCAATACGTTCTGAGATTCCTCTGAGCTCTTCTATATTGTCTGCAAGATTTTTCCTGACCATGAATCCAACTCCATAGAGTCCAGGCGTCTCGCCTATATAGTGCAATATGTAGTTTCCTCGATCTTGTATGCCCTCACCAAACCGTCTCATTTCACTAATCCCAATAATATCCCATTTTATTTCTTTTACTGCCAGTTCAAATTCTTTAAGTTTTTCTGATGTTCTTAGTGATCGACAGTTGATGGTTGCTATGTGAATATGTTTTGCCTTTATTTCTCTTCTATTTTCCGTATCTATGATATTCATATCTGAGTGGTTTGAGGTATTTTTATCCATCTTTATAGGGTCTTGGTCATTTCTCCCTTACAAACCTTACAACCTACCTAACAGATAAAAAATAGCAATCAGTTATCGGCGAACGGAAACTAAAACAAACACTGAACCAAAAAAACAAATTAACTACTATAAAACAATCATTATGCAACCTTTAATCCTCCCACTGCTGGATACAGGTCTACCCTCGAAGGGTGATTAGGCCGTATTCCCCCACGCTGCCAAGTGCGGGCTGGATTCACATACGCCATTGAATTTCTTCTCCGGACGTATGCAGGTTTCCTCACGATGTTTTCCTTCACCGAAAAGCCAGTGGTATGTAAATTCGTACATAAGTCTTCTTAGAAGTCATTGGTGCGAGTCGGGGTGTGAACCCGCCTCCTCAAGAATGCAAAGCGGCTGTTCTCCCACTGAGCTGAGCTACAATGGTGACATTGGTGACCACTTACTATCAGGTGGCCTGTTATAGGCTAGCCATGAATTTTTAAGCTACCTGAACGCTCCTAACTTGGCTTTGCTTTTGTTGTTATGGAACAAACAATTGTGGCCTACAATACAAGGTTATTCATAAAGGGTATGCTAAACCGAAAAGGGCTCATAGTACCATTATAGGCATCATTATGAACAACTTTTATTATGGGACCAACCCGAAATTCGCGAAAAAAAAATCAGCTGTTCAATAGAAAAATGTCAATGACACTCGACAAAATGTATGGGACAGCTGATTTTTTTTTCGCGAATTTCGGGTTAGTCCCATAGTAGAAATTGTTCGTAATGATGAGCACTATGAGGCCTTTTCGGCTTAGCATACCCTTTATGAATAACCCTATATAACATGTCATTCGACCCACAGTTGTATCCCCTCACTTTTATCCATCCGAAGACTGACCAACAAAAAGCAAACAAGAATATCATCTATGAGGAAAGATTTGTATTTTTAACCGACTTCAAAAAAGGAGGAGGTTATCAATTCGACTGTATGTTTTTTTTTTATGTTTGTTACCTCATAACTTTTGACTGGGTGAATCGATTTTAATGATTCTTTTTTTATTAGAAAGCTGACGCTTCCCATTTGGTCCCATTTCAATTTAGTCCAGTTCTGATAATGGTATCCATGAGAAAACCATATAAGTCTTAAATTTGCAATAAGTACGTGCGCGACAAATAGATGAATAACTCAATAGTCGGTCTTTTGAAGTCGGTTTTTGTTTTTTGTTTTGTAAAAATAATGTTCTTGTAGTTTTTGGATGTTTATAATTATTGAACTCAAAGAGTACTGGGCCGATTTCAGGAATTATTTTACCATTAGAATGTCCCTGAGTAAGATATAGGCTAAATTACATTAGGATAAATTTTATACCCGTGCATACCTGGGGCAGGTCGCTAGTGCTAAATAAACTTTTAAAAAACATTCAAATGTATGTCAATAAATAAAAACGTCATTGAATAGTTCTACAGTTATTATTATAGAAAAACCAACTGTGACCTACAATAACTTTCGTATTAATCTATCACTAGTATGAAATTACATGTTATAATATGAATCCTATACGTTTACAAATGTATCCAAAGCATAGATCTAAGGAATTTCCCTAGCTGATAGGGCCAGACATAAGCCAGAGTTATCCAGTTTATGCTCGCGCTAAGAGTTCACGGTACTGTCCCTGACCTAAAAAGAGTTTATGGAACTAAAAACTAAATTTATAAACAACAACACCAAATGTAATCTTATTTTTTTTGTATTCATACACGGGAATACTCACGTTATAATTAAGTGGTTTATTATGACTAGATTCGATTATATTCGGTGATCTTCATCAGGAGATTCAAGCGCGACGCGCTCGCGCTCATAACAAAATGTTTCAAAACCAATTAAGTAGTTAGTTAGTTTCTAATTCATTTTTTTTTGTCTTTGGTAAATAACATAAAAAACATTGTTCCAGAACCAGCAAAACAATGCAAATCAGACGCCCTCCATCCAGACACAAGCGGCACACACACTAACGTCTCCCAAACACACTCACCATGCCTGTGGCCTCCCCCACCCGTTTCTCGTCCTCCTCCTCCACCCTCACCGGCTCCTACCGGTCCACCCTGGCCTCCTCGACCAGTCTGGACAAGCCGTACTATAGGTCTACTAGCGGAACATATGTGTCTTCAGCTCTAAGGAATTCTTATGGAGATCGTACGACAGAGTACAGGTAAGACAATGTTAAAAAATATTCATGAAAACAACCTTTTATTGAGTTGTCATCGGAGTTACACAGGTACACCAAATTTCAGCTGAATCGGACATCGGGTAGTGGTTCAAAATTGAGTTCAAGTTTCCACCCAAACAAACAAGTTATACAGGGTTATTCATAAAGGGTATGCTAAGCCGAAAAGGGCTCATAGTACTCATCATTATGAACAACTTTTGCTAGAGGACCAACCCTGAAATCGAGGCAGAAACAGCTGTTCCATAGAAAAATGTCAATGGGTGCCTACTGACTGACCGAGCAGCCTCGCGAGGCCTGCCGCGCGAAGCAAATGCTCGGCCAGTCAGGACGTGCCTCGCCCGAGGCAAACGCACGCGCTGCCTCGCCCGAGCGTGCCGCGGCCCGAGCCAAACGTCTGCCGCGCGAGGCTGCTCGGTCAGTCAGTACGCACCCAATGACACTCGACAAAATGTATGGGACAGCTGGTTTTTTTTTCGCGAATTTCGAGATGATCCCATAGTAAAAGTTGTTCATAATGATGAGTACTATGAGCCCTTTTCGGCTTAGCATACCCTTTATGAATAACCCTGTATACTTACATGTGTACTTACAAAGAGTCACAAACAAGAAGGAAAAAAAGATACCTGCAGGGTTGTCCTGAAGTAACAGTGTGATTTGACTCGACGAGAAGAATCGGTCTACCAAGGGCACTAAAAAGCGTCACCGTTTTATGGTTGAAATACCAAAAACTCGTACGAAACGCTTTGATTCCACCTTTATTGTGTGAACCGCTAGGATGTGGAACGCTTTGCCTAAGTGTGTGTTTTCCGATAGATATTATCTAGGTGTCTTCGAGTCGCGAGTGGATCGGTTACTTCTAGGCAAGCATGCTCCATCGTAGACCGTATCGTTGCTTACCATCAGGCGAGATGGCGGTCAAATGCAAGCCTATAACTAAATAAAAAAAAGAAAACTTCCCAAAGAGTCACACCAAACGAGAAGATAAAAGATACCTAACTGGGTTGTCCCCCAGGTCTCGGTACGCGATCGACGATGGCACGCGCGAGCGGAAGACCTCCCTCGCGGAGTACTCGCGGAGCTCGCGCGCGCCCAGCGTCACCGACTCGGACAGCGGCATCTCTACCAGGTCAGTGGACTATACCAGAATTACCAGATGTGACAGAAAGGAGTGATATACATATACTAGCAGTTATTTCATTTATTTTAAAACACTTCCAGAACATGTTTGTTAGTATCTTTAAACGCGTTTACCTCGTAATCTCGTATAATCTGCGTGTCTTCAAGTCGCGAGTGGATCGGTTACTTAAGCCTACCAAAGAAAAAAAACTGGCTAAGTGCGAGTCGGACTCGCGCACGAAGGGTTCCGTACCATTATCTATAAAAATAACAAAATCGTGTCTGTTGTATGGGCGCCCCGTTAAATATTTATTTTATTCTGTTTTTAGTATTTGTTGTTATAGCGGAAACATACATCATCTGTAAAATTTCAAATGTCTATCACGGTTCATGAGATACAGCCTGGTGACAGACGGCAGACGGACAGACGGACGGACAGCGGAGTCTTAACAATAGGGTCCCGTTTTACCCTTCGGGTACGGAACCCTAAAATTAAAAAATCAAAAATTTCTAGATACCGGTCCGAGCGGTCCGAATCTCGCTCCAGAGATATATCGACGAGTCGCAGCGAAAGCAGCAAGGCTGAGCGGCCGAAGAGGAACCTCAACTCAGCGGCACTAGCCATGTCCACAGCGGAGCTGTACGACAAGTACTCGCCGGCGAACTACGTGCCTCTCACGCAGAGGATCCAGCAGCAGGCCAACAACTATGGGGATATATCCAGGTATGGAGTAAAAAAAAAAAACAAAAAACAAGCTTTTATTGAGATTATTCCGATCTGTCCGCCAATTTTGTCCCCTTACGCGGACAGATCAAACAAAAGTTCAATCTGCCCCCCTGTATCGAACATTTTTGTCCGATCTGTTCCCCTGAAGAGACAAAATGGGAAAAAAAATGAGTACTATTTTCGGCTTTACTCTTTCGTCATAACCCTGTGTATTTAGCATCAAGCAAATTATTCCAAAGAAACGAAGATCACTACTGGAACACAACACATAGGTTTTGGTTGAGAAGACCAAGAACGTACACAAATAACAACACAAGAAACAAACCACGCAACACAATAAAACATACACACTAAAAACACACACACTTAAAAACAAGAAAAACAAATATACCTTTTTGTATATCAAAATAAATAAACACCCAAAAATAATAGTTAAAAAAAAACTAAAAAAACACGCTTTTTATAAAAAACCGAACTAAAAAAATAGAAAATAAAATTTTATAAAATTAAGAATAGGGTTGAAAATTTCAATAAATATAAATTAATAATAGTGTAAATAAATAAATATATGTATTTTATTTTTAAAAAGCGTGGGGTGCATGGGTCAATAGATATTATATATTTTGTAGATACATTTTGTATTGACAGACATGAGTAGAGTGATTAGCATTTTGATAATATCTTAGAAAGCACCCCACGCTTTTTAAAAAATAAAATACATATATTTATTTATTTACACTATTATTAATTTATATTTATTGAAATTTTCAACCCTATTCTTAATTTTATAAAATTTTATTTTCTATTTTTTTAGTTCGGTTTTTTATAAAAAGCGTGTTTTTTTAGTTTTTTTTTAACTATTATTTATTTTTCGCTTTTTAGTTCGATTTGCTAACTATTAACCATCCTTAATATGTACAAATGTGTTGGTGTTATCCGATTTTGGCCGTCTGCTCAAGCAAATTAAAAATAAAATTGATGCGTAACAAAAAATATTGAGCAAAAAGATTTGTAGCCGCGTGGTTTCGATCCTCAGACCTCATAAAATAAAATTGATGCGTAACAAAAAATATTGAGCAAAAAGATTTTTAGCGCGTGGTTTCGATCCAGGGACCTCTGGGTTATGAGCCTAGCACGCTTCCACTGCGCCACTCTGTTCTCTGACACGAATGACGAAATTACCATTTGTAAGTTAAACGGTATTAAAAGTTAAAGAAACTTTATAGAAAAAGCGTGTTAAAAAAATTAATAGTAAAAAAAACTAAAAAACACGATTTGTTTAGTGTATTGTCATCGGTCCTCGATATATCTACAAAGTTTGAAAGAAATCTGACCGTTTAAAGTGGGTCAAAAACGCGCTCAAAGGAGTCGGTTACATACAAACAAACATACAAACATACAGGTGAAGCTAATAAAAGCGTGTTAAAAAGGATAAGAAAAACGCAAACCACTACAGAATAAAAAAACACAAGGATCACACACATTTTTTTTACAGAAAACAATTATTTTTGTAGGTCTAAGTCGATATCAAACGATATCGGCCGGCCGCCGGTCTCCGAAAAGCTGAGGAAAGCCAGAAACTCAGCTGCCACTATTATAGAGGTAAATATACTGAACCCTGCCTGCAATGGCTTCAAAATGACAAAACTGTTATATTTTGACCAACTTACTGACATTAGTAATTCATTTATTTTATTAATAAATTAATTGTTCAAAAAAACTAAAAACACGCTTTGTATCAAAATCGCGCCCAAAGGAGTCGGTTAAAAACATACAAGTGACTAAAAAGAAGCGTGTAAAAAATCTCTTAAAACCTTTTTTTTTGTTAAGTTTTGGAGGAAACGTCACTGGCAAGTAGCTTGATAGTGGGTCGATTATACGTAACGAGTACAGTGGCGAGACAGTAAAAGGGCACACTGGGCCGAGCGAACAAATCATGGTTCTAGCGACTGACTCGCCTCGTCAATTTATACAAACCGAGTACTCGGCCGAGGGCACTGTTTCTCCTCTACTTGTTACGTTTCAACTTTAAGGCCACTCGGAGAATAAAATGTTCGAAAAGACTATTAAATGACTGTATTGTGAGTTTGGCTTCTCGCCAGTCACCTTTAAGCAGAGCTCGATAACCGGTTTATTATTTTAACCGGTTAAAGGTCATGACCCCTAACGAAATATATTTCTAGATTTCGGTTACCGGTTAATTTGTGGACCGACTTTCCCCAAAGCCAATTTCAAAATTAAGAAAAAATATTTAGCGTAACTAACTGGGTAATCAATACACGTAGTTAATCGGTTTTTTATAAATATCATTTAGGTTGCAAGAGCATTTGTACCGTTTTTATCATTATGACCGATTAGGCCGAAATCTCACTAGTCTCTAGGCGCGCTAAGCAAGCCATCTGCCAGTGCAACTTCGGCCTTAAGCTTTCTTTTGTATCAAACATGACATACAGCAAAAATAAATTGGTTGTCTGTAAAGCGATTTACGGATGATAGTTTAACGTGACAACGTCACAAAACATTGATGAAATGATTGCATACTTTTCTCGCTCCAATCGTGACGTCACAATGAGCGTAACGGGACTTTTCGTGCGTGCAGCCGGCGTTCATTGATTTATTAGATGTTGTCACGTCAATAATTGGTCAAAATACGACAAAATCTTTGTCATTTTCAAGCGGTTGAAGTAGAATATTATTATGCCCTGATTAGTACGGTCTGCGAAATTTATGGTCGGAAATTTATGATTTTGTAAATTATAATGTTTTTATGATAGGTAATCGTGTTTATCGTAGGCAGGGCATCGTTTTGTGTTATTTTACCATATTTTTGTACACAAATTATCGTACACGATTTCGTTTAATGTAAGTTACGTTTTACAACAAAACAAAAAGAAATAGGTCACTCATCAATAAAATCAATAATAGTGGACTGTCAAATTTAATTAATCATAATTTTTTAAAATAATGATTATATTAGGTACACAATGACACATAAAAAACCCACGGTCCGTATACAAGGTTACCCACAAGCACACTCACACTAGATCACAAACACACACTAGGCACACACACACAAGCATACTAAGGTTTGAATTGTCATAAATTCATCTTAGAGTTAAATGATCCATCTCTCATTGGCTCCTTCGATCTGATCCATCACCATTGGTTTTGAAATAACGTTAGTTTATGTTCGGTTTCCATATTCAAAAACGGATCATGTCTGCCTTACATTTGTATCGAGACGATGCAAAATATTGGTTTATTGACAAAATGGATCCGTTTTTTTAAACCGAGCATTAAAAAACCATTAATTTGCCTTAGAAACACTTTTTGCACTACTACTATTAATTCAGGTAAGTCTACTGTTTTGTTTCTACTCTTTAAAACTTTCTATTCATTTTATTTTTTTTGGAAACTTTTTTGTATTACATATTTAATTTTTAATGCAATTAATGGGAAACAGGCAAACGGTCAGCCTGATTGTAAGCAAACCGCCTGGACATCTACAACACAAGCGGTGCTATGTTAACCATGCTTTGCCAGCCAGAAGAGGTGTATACAAACATCCTAAATTTCAAATTTATTTTTCAAATTCTGCTTTGAAATTGATTTAGGTGAGTGTTTTGTTTGTTTGTGATGTGACCAATATGCAAAGACCTAGTAGTAATAAAGCAAAAACAGATACCAAAATTAAGACCGCTACGATGTCTATACAGGCCAAAACAGTTAAGTGTGTTCTATGGTAAGTACGCTAATTTTATTCTCTAGCGAGTGGTCTCTCTTTCGCTCTCTGGCTATAGCAACGGCCGTGCGAGCGAAATAGCATGACCAAATTGTGACGTCGAGTGAATTCTTCTATCATAGAATCTTTACAAACCTGGTAATACCAAATGAACTGGCAATACCGGCATCATCATAAATTTCGCAGACACACGTACAGCTATAAACGTTTACACGTGTGCGTGTGTGTTTGTGTGTTTTACATTCATTGAATAACATCTGCGCACTGAAAGAGCCATCTACATGGGGAAGGAGCGGATACCTTTATTCCTGTCTCTCTAACAGCGATAGGTATCTTCCCTCTTCCTCTAGCGCGTTCAGCTTCAGTTTTAGTTATCACTACATCTTTGAAGGCATTTTTAATTCCATTATTTCTCTAAAAATTGCCTTTGATAGATGTATGCATTGTAGAAAATAGATGCAAGCTGTGGTACCTAAACACATCTGTGATTTCGGTCATATTTTAAGCATAGTTTTGGAAAGATATCTGTTAAATTATTAAGTACTTACCAGTTATAGTCATCAAAACGCCCATATATTATCCAAATCATCAAGGCAAATTGTACAATATTATTAAATACAATGTATATAAAGATAAATATGACTTAAATCCTCCACCGGTACCACAGCGCATGATGTAAAACTAACACACACTCACACACGCCATCTAGTTCTATAGAAACGAAACATATGCATAAAACTTTGTAGAAACCTGAGGGACGTCGATACAAAGAAACGTCGTCATCGCCGGGCTACAGTAAAAGGAGCTCTATGTCCAACGGCAATAAGGACTCGAATGGAAACGAAGTGCCATCAGTATCGGAGATCAGAAAAAGATTCGATCCAAAAATGACTGTCACAAAGTTGCCAGCGAACGATACTACTAGATACACTAAATCTAGCGTAGAACAATACCTAAACCAGCTCAAAGATAGCGTTAACGGTACCGTTGGGTATACAAAACTATCCAAAGACGAAAAACCAGTCCCCGTACATCTACCTTATGTAGATAAGAATGGTATCACTAAATGGGACGTAGGATCTAGTTCGAGATCCAATTCTAACTCAGATCTATCTCTTAGTAAGACTCTGTCTGAACCAGTGTCTTTAGCCAAGCCTCTGGTAGAAAAAAACTACTCAATGACATCGTCTTTAACTTCGAAGTTGCCTTCAGATCGCTTAGCAAGCATTAAAAGTCAGTTAGACCCAAACAACCCCATAGGGAAAATCTTAGAGAAATCAACAGTAATACAAGTAGAAAACGGCGATGCCGATTATAAAAAACTTAGAAATAGTCCGGAAGTCAAATTACGAAACAGT